>JAOANR010000012.1:28708268-30016792 GCA_030278955.1 Hygrophila difformis
CGCGACCGCGACAGACAGAGAAAATTAAAGCAGAGACAGAGTCACGTGACTCCTATATAATTCATTTCCCTACATGCCTAAGAGTTGAAAGGGTCCCTGGAGTCGAGGTCCCCCATTGGGTAAGGATTTTCGTCTTATCCCCTGGGACTCGAGCTCCCGTCTCCTCCTGTGCGAAATCTGAAAGCAATAAGCAAATGTTATTTGTTGTGTCCCTATGCAAGCTGTTCCGCGACAAAACAATCTGTTTGGCGACCAGTGGGCTCTTGAATGGGTCTAGGCTAATTTTGCTCATCTATAAATATATCCTCCCCCCTTGAACAGTAACCTAGCTACACTTTAGTTTATTTTACTGTTTTGGAGGCACCACTGTGCTCTCCAAATTAGTGTAGGTAGATAGTTTTATTTATTTTATGCAATGTAGTAGATCTTAGCTTAGTTTAATTTATGCTTTGTAATAAATTAGTGTAGCTAGTGTTCACTTTTATTTTTCCAGTTTATATTTTATGTACTTTTGGGTTTGAAACACTCAAATAATGGGTGTGTTTAAACCATTTTTGGTTTTTTTGATGTTATAAGGAAAATGTTCCACAAAAATGTGTTATGGTTCTTCCATATTATTACTTTGCTTTATTTTTGCTTTCTAGGGTCACTTGACCAAATTTTTATTTAGATAGATTTTAATGCTTTCTTAGTATTAATAAAATGCATAATCACTTGATATCATCCCTTGATAGGTTTATTATCTTAGTTTATCTTTTTTTTTAAGATTTTTGTTCCTGTTTGATTTAGCTTGCTGTTTAGTTTAGTAGTTGCTTGCCTTTTTTTATTTTTTATTTTAGTTGTTGTTTTATTTTATTTTAGTCTAGTGTGATAAATCTAAAAAGGGATAGTGTTAAAGTGTTTATGCATTTTTATTTAAAATTGCATTTCCTATATTGTATTGCATCACGTTGTAACCCCACGGGTTGCAACGTAATTTTTCTCGTTGTGATCCCACGGATCACAACGCACTCCCCCGCAATGCAATATTAGGCGTTATGCTGCCAAAAATTTTATAAATTTTTAAAAACCTTTTGTCGCGGAACCACGTTCCGCGACAAAATCCTTGTTTAGCGACAGAGGACCAAATTCTTGCATTTTGTCTGCATGGCTTTTGTCGCGGAGCACCCTTGTCGCGGAACCACGTTCCGCGACAAAATCTTATTCCGAGACAGAAAATTATGCCTTGCCATTATTTTGAAACCCCTTGGTCGCGATGCAACCTTTGTCGCGGAACCACGTTCCGCGACAAAATCCTCGATTAGAGACCAAGGACCCAAATACTTGTAATTTTATTCTGGGAGGACTCTGTCGCGGAACCTTTGTCGCGGAACCACGGACCGCGACAAAATCCTTGTTCCGCGACCAGGAATTATGTCCTTACCAATTTTCAACCCTTTTGTCGCTATACCTCCTTGTCGCGGAACCATGTTCCGCGACAAAATTTTTGCTTAGCGACAAAATAAACCCTAATTTTCAAAAATTCCATTCCTCTTATTTCCCACCCCTTTGTCGCGAAACCTTTGTTGCGGACCCATGGTCCGCGACACAAACTCTATTCCGCGACAAAGTGGCACCTTTTTGCCAAATTTTTATTCTCCATCTCACTCCATTAATTAATTGAACCTTTATATTAATATTTTGAGGTTGAAATCCAATGATCTCAACCCAGGATTAATTTGATATAAAGAACTTTGTTCAATTTCCCATTAAAAGATTCTTCTACAAAAAATTAAACTCTAATGATCTAAGTATATAATCCGGACTGTAATTAATTAATTATGGAATGAGTGATTATTTAGACATGAAGAGTAATTATGGAATCATTTCCATACCTTGCATGAGAAACCAATGTCTCTCATGCAAGATGACCCAAAAATATTTTTCTTTTTTCTTTTATTTATTTTGTCTTTTCCGTGATGTGTGAAACAGCTAGTAAGAGATATAACAGACTAATGTTGGCGGGTATTCCCACACGGATAACTAGCTCGTGGTCTGTATATTAATTATTAGATGTTATTTTGCATGGTTGATAGCCTCCTTTGGATGCTATCTTTTAAGCCATTTCCAAGCCATATCTTCAATGAATTTTAGAGTGAAATCCTCATTTTTGTGTGTTTTTGTTGTGTTTTGAGTGAGTTTTTAAATTAGGATATTATATTAGATTTTAATTGAATAAAACACAAAATCACATTTAAAGTTGATGATTTATAATGATTTATCTTGATGAGTTTTGAATGTGATTTTGTAGGTTGCAATGGGATGAATAAAGCATAAATGGAGGTGAGGAGAAGAAAAAAAAAAGAATTGAATCAAGTCATTTTTGGCGTAGCGAAGGCCAATTACGCTAGGTTGGAGGAGCTAGCGTCAGTTTACGCCAACATTGAAAGATGGAAAATTTGTACAAGTTTCAGCTAGCGTAGGCAAGAGGAACTACGCCAAAATTATCAAGCTGGCGTCACTTTACGCCAGAGCTGAAAGGGCCAAAAATAATTTTCCAGGGCTAGCGTAACTCAGGCAAACTACGCCAAATGTCTCGGGCTAGCGTCACTTTACGCTAGGTCTGGCAGTTTCAGAATTCAGTTTTGGTGGTTCCAAGGTCGGTTTTTGTTGGTTTTGCTCGACTTTCCCTTGCTTTTATGAAGGCTGAAAAACATCAAATACAAGAGAGAAGTCAGAGATTCGTCATCATCCATCCTAGAAACACACACATCATTTCTTTTTCATCTCCATCAATTCTATTTTAGTTTGGTATTGTAACAGGATAGGATAAGTTCCGTTCTTGTATTCTAGGATTGTTATATAACTATTATTAGGTTGTGATCTAGATTATGTACTGGGAATCATCATCATTGGATCCGTAAATTTGATGCAATCTGAAGACGGGAGTCGACAGGAGCGATTGAAGTACGAGTTCAATGTCCTTCCAGGGAGTATTTGAAAAAGAATGCTATTTTAAATTTCATGGATGAATTCAATATTTGACATTGATTGTTGTTCTTGTTTCTGGAATCATTATTGTGAATTGTTGATTAATTTTCAAGCCAATTCATGAAGTCGAGATTAGTCGGGAGACAGATTTCGAATCTTTTTGATGATCAATTATTTGAACTTGGGAAAGAAGAATAATCTGATCAATAAAAAGTTCCAGAACAATATACTTGCATGAAAAGATGATTCCTGTACATATATTCTAGTTTCACATGCCTTTTTCTAAAATCTGCGACTTGGTGCATTAATGAAGTGGTGTGGCTTCTGTATACTAAATCAAATCCACAATGAATATGATTAAACTTTAGTAAAATTGGGAAGTAGACTAAGGTTTTAAATTAATATTCATATCTGAAATTTATATTAAGTCGGGAGGCTTGATATAAGGATTTGGCAATTAGAAGTTATATTATTTTCAATTATTTTTAATAGCAGATTAAACATAATCCTAGTTTGCAAGAATTCTTTCATTATTATTTTTATATATTTAGTTTAATATTAGCATTAGTAGTCATTAAATAAAATTGTCAACTCGACTTACTTTTTTTAATAGCTAGAACATGGATTTATTTTAATACATATAGCCAAAGCATGAATTGATATGTTTTTAACTCCCTGTGGATTCGACCCGGCATTAGCCGGTATATTATTTGCGATACCGTACTTGTGTTTGATTTAAAGGCACAATTCTACGCGATCAAAAATTGGCGCCGTTGCCGGGGAGTTAAATGGCAATATGTGTTTTTATATTTTTGTGTTTTAGCTTTGTAAATATGTGTTTTTACGTGTTTTTATTTTATGTTTTTGTGTTGTTCTGCAGTGCCAAGAAGCAATCAAAATTTGTTGTTTGATCCAGAAATCGAACGAACATTTCGAGCACTACGCCTTGGAAAAAGAGTGAGGCCTGACCAAATTGAAGTGTTTGTAAATTCCTCTTCAGACGACGAAAGATCAGTTGACAACAATTCTGAAATTAGTCCAACAACAGAAATGGCTGCCGAACAGACAATTGAGCAGCATCTTCAAGGGACAAATGCAGATTATTTAACCCGACCAGCAAAGCCTATGGTTGATGCCCTTCATTTCCAAATTCAGCCAGCGTTAATCACAATGGTGCAAGCCAATCAATTCAATGGTTCGCCCGTGAATGATGCTGTTGAACACATTACCAACTTTCTGGACTTGTGTGACACCGTGAAGCTTAATGGAGTGTCTGAAGATGCCATCAAGCTGAGGTTGTTCCCTTTTTCACTCCGAGACAAAGCAAAGGCCTGGTACAATACATTGCCACTACATCGAATTAACACTTGGGAAGCGTTGGTAAAACTCTTCCTGGAACAATATTTTCCTCCTTCTAAAGTTCTAGAGATACAAGAGAAAATTAAGGACTTTATCCAGGATGAGGATGAGAACCTACTTGAGGCATGGGATCGCTACAACACTTTAGTTGTGCGATGCCCAAAGCATGACTTTGAGGAGTGGCAATTAATTCACGTTTTCTATAATGGCCTGACTGATACTTGGAGAAATCTTTTGGATGCAGCTGCTGGAGACTCTTTCATGGCTATTGGCCCTACAAAAGCTAAAGCCATCATCAAAAAGAAAATTGAAAATATGAAAAAGTTTCCAGCAAAGCAAACAGGAAAGGGGAAGGGAACAAGAGGATTATACCAGGTGACAAATGAGGTCTCTTTGGAGGCTAAAGTGGAGCTTCTTTCTAGGGAGTTGGAGTCTTTAAAGACTAAGCAGGGAAGAACTTTGAGGTGTGGGTTGTGTCATGGTGGGCACGAGACTTCTGAATGCCATTTGTTGACACAAAAAGAAAGTAAGAAGGAAGATGAACATCAAGTCAAGTGTGAGGATGTTAACTATGTTAACAATCCTCACAACAACTATAATCGCCCTTCTTATCATCAAATTCAGCCCCCTTGCCCACAAAATCCTTATCGCCAGCCAAACATTAACCAATATCCATATCATCCACCAAATTTCCAACCTTTACCACCTCAACATCAACAACCAAACAAGGAGGTTAGTGGGCAGGAACTGATGAATATGTTTATGGCCAACCAACAAGTAATTCAACAATTGCAAGCAGCCATGAAGAATCTGGAAGTTCAGGTGGAGCAAATAGCCAAGGATGTGGCAGGACGAAAAGGGGATGGCTCTGGATCATCAGGGGGCAAATGAGGGAGAATCCTCATTTTTAGTTTTCTTGCACTGTTGTTTTCTTTTTCTGTTTTTTTATATATTATTATTATTATTTATTTTGAGGGTTTCTTGTGTTTTTGTAGGAACATGGTGTCCATTTACAATGCTTGGAGCAGGAATTAGAACAAGGGACATGAACCTTAATATCAAAAAGCATAGAGACTTTCCAGGTTTTGTTTATTTGTTTTGTGGTGAGGTTTAAAGCCACCACAAAGGTATGAACATGTTAATGTGGAAAAAATTTCTTGCATATTTGAAGAGAATGTCCAGAAATTTAATTCTAGTTCTAAGCATTTAGAATTCATGTTTCTTGTCTGTGGTATTTTTTATTTTTATTTTTATTTATTTTTTTTTTTTTAATTTTTATTTTTATTTTTTTCTTGGATGATTGTTCAAAGTGTTCTAGGAATTCACTAATACATGGAAAATTTATACATTTTAACACTTAGATTTGGCAATGTCTAAGTGTGAGGATGTACATCCACACATTGTGATGTGAGAAATTTACATTTATTCATGTTATAATTAATTAAATTCTCACATAGTACAAAGCTGTTAAAATTTCCAGATTTACATTGGTAAGGCTTTGAATGTGAATCCATGTTTTGTGTGTCTGTTGTGTTGTTTTTCTGTGTATCGGGTCTGTTGTGTGTGTTCTTTTGTGCTTTTGTTTTGAGGATACACTTTGGAATTCATGAGGCTCATGGCTTGGGAATTATTATTTAACATTTTAACACTTTTCATTATGTTTAGAGATTGGGCATATTTAAGTTCTACTTTTATTCATAATTCCCAGTTTTTCAATGATGAGACGAGTTGAGTTCTAAGCCTAGTAAATTGTTTAAAAGCCGAATTTTGGAAACAAAGCCATACTTGGATTTTAGCATCTAAGGTTACATTATACTTTGGTTGGAAAGTGCATCGAGGCTGTCTATTTTATATACACTTTTCCATGGCTGAAAATCATAAAGATATGGTAAGATTTTAATTTTGTTGTTGAGTTGATTAAAAGAATGAAAAAAAAGAAAAAAAAAATGATTGTTGAAAAAGAATCCCAAAAAAAAATATTAGAAAAAAAATCATAAAAGATGGCACATTGTTCCTCTGGCACAAGTAGCTTTTCGAATTCAACCGTCTACAACTCAGCGAAAGTGTCATGAATAAGGAAGGTTGAAGCCTCGTCCAATAAGTCGGACAGTGGGGTTCTCTTTTGAGTTGCCGAATAATAAATCACTCAATAATAAAAATAAAAATCTGATCATATCTAATTAATAGGTTCGTGATGTGGTTTATGTGAAATAGATGCCTTGATGCTCATTTCTTACATGTGGTGTGATGTGACTGATCTATGTTGGTCCAAGTTGCTGAGTTTCAGAAATTTTAGCACCTTACACAGTTGAATGGCAGGAAATCCTTGTTTTGTTATTGAGAAGCTGATGTTTATGCCTATATATATTGGATGCTTGGAAATGTCTTCTTATTTTATTTTTATCGCTCAAGGGACGAGCGATGTTTAAGTGTGAGGATGTTGATAGCCTCCTTTGGATGCTATCTTTTAAGCCATTTCCAAGCCATATCTTCAATGAATTTTAGAGTGAAATCCTCATTTTTGTGTGTTTTTGTTGTGTTTTGAGTGAGTTTTTAAATTAGGATATTATATTAGATTTTAATTGAATAAAACACAAAATCACATTTAAAGTTGATGATTTATAATGATTTATCTTGATGAGTTTTGAATGTGATTTTGTAGGTTGCAATGGGATGAATAAAGCATAAATGGAGGTGAGGAGAAGAAAAAAAAAGAATTGAATCAAGTCATTTTTGGCGTAGCGAAGGCCAATTACGCTAGGTTGGAGGAGCTAGCGTCAGTTTACGCCAACATTGAAAGATGGAAAATTTGTACAAGTTTCAGCTAGCGTAGGCAAGAGGAACTACGCCAAAATTATCAAGCTGGCGTCACTTTACGCCAGAGCTGAAAGGGCCAAAAATAATTTTCCAGGGCTAGCGTAACTCAGGCAAACTACGCCAAATGTCTCGGGCTAGCGTCACTTTACGCTAGGTCTGGCAGTTTCAGAATTCAGTTTTGGTGGTTCCAAGGTCGGTTTTTGTTGGTTTTGCTCGACTTTCCCTTGCTTTTATGAAGGCTGAAAAACATCAAATACAAGAGAGAAGTCAGAGATTCGTCATCATCCATCCTAGAAACACACACATCATTTCTTTTTCATCTCCATCAATTCTATTTTAGTTTGGTATTGTAACAGGATAGGATAAGTTCCGTTCTTGTATTCTAGGATTGTTATATAACTATAGGTTGTGATCTAGATTATGTACTGGGAATCATCATCATTGGATCTGTAAATTTGATGCAATCTGAAGACGGGAGTCGACAGGAGCGATTGAAGTACGAGTTCAATGTCCTTCCAGGGAGTATTTGAAAAAGAATGCTATTTTAAATTTCATGGATGAATTCAATATTTGACATTGATTGTTGTTCTTGTTTCTGGAATCATTATTGTGAATTGTTGATTAATTTTCAAGCCAATTCATGAAGTCGAGATTAGTCGGGAGACAGATTTCGAATCTTTTTGATGATCAATTATTTGAACTTGGGAAAGAAGAATAATCTGATCAATAAAAAGTTCCAGAACAATATACTTGCATGAAAAGATGATTCCTGTACATATATTCTAGTTTCACATGCCTTTTTCTAAAATCTGCGACTTGGTGCATTAATGAAGTGGTGTGGCTTCTGTATACTAAATCAAATCCACAATGAATATGATTAAACTTTAGTAAAATTGGGAAGTAGACTAAGGTTTTAAATTAATATTCATATCTGAAATTTATATTAAGTCGGGAGGCTTGATATAAGGATTTGGCAATTAGAAGTTATATTATTTTCAATTATTTTTAATAGCAGATTAAACATAATCCTAGTTTGCAAGAATTCTTTCATTATTATTTTTATATATTTAGTTTAATATTAGCATTAGTAGTCATTAAATAAAATTGTCAACTCGACTTATTTTTTTTAATAGCTAGAACATGGATTTATTTTAATACATATAGCCAAAGCATGAATTGATATGTTTTTAACTCCCTGTGGATTCGACCCGGCATTAGCCGGTATATTATTTGCGATACCGTACTTGTGTTTGATTTAAAGGCACAATTCTACGCGATCAATGGTCCGAATAGTGGTCGGTGGAAGCCTTGGCGGTTAGTCCATCCGGGATTATAATAGCTGCTCAGCTGACCCCTATCCGGATACAGTTTTCTTTTCTTTATCTTAATCTCAAACCCGAATCTCAAACTGTGCCAACACTAGACGACATAGGTCAATGTCGTCTAGTAATTAAGACAGTGAAAGAACATGTAGGTTTTTCATCCCAATTCACAGACAGTGAGTGGTCTAAATGACAGCGACCACTGTCATTTTGATCAGTTTACTATCTAAAACCGTTCCACCTGGAATAGTTGGGACCCGGATAGCAGATGTTTGCAGTCTGGATAATCCCAACTATTTCAGTCATCCTTTTTAGCCAATAATAAATTCTTCTCATCCCCGGCTATTTCATCTCTGTGTGTCAACTTCTGTCTAAACCCACCTTATATTTTGGGTTATTTAATTTTACACTTCTCTATAAATTTATGCATGATATTATTATGTAGATATTGTGGTCAATATTGGGATCCTTCCCTTGGACATAGAAGTCTTGATTTAAATCAGATGTTTCATAATAAATTTCCAACAAAAATTCCTTTATAAAATCCGGATCTGAGTAAGGGATAAATTCGACAGTTATGACTAATTCATATCCGACTGGGGGTTGATTTTGGGAAATTAGAAGCAGAGTCAGCGATTAGGTCTCACCTAGACTGAAAGGATCTGTATTTTAATCGAGAATCTAGTACCTGATAGGGAATGATTTTCAGATTTATTATTTTCCAAAATTGTTGTTTGTTGGAAATCTTGTATTAAATATTGCACTGGGTCAGATTCCACTTGGATTCCGATAAGGTGTGACAGATAATATTAGAGGAACAACATTCGGGCCTTGGTTATTTTCTAAGATAGGGTTGAGTATTCTTTCAACTGCTATCCTCTTCTGCCAGAGCCTATTTTTGAGTCCTGAGTGAGTGCATCCGGAACGAACTAATTTATTAGTTCGTTTCATTAGTTTGTATCTCATAACCACCCGACGGGAAGTGAACACTGCGAGCGGTTCACCGAGAATAGGGAATTCTTGATCCACATCCGGTCATTTTGACTGGGGGCTTTCTTTTACTACCAGGGTCAGACTTTCAAAAACCTCCGAGTGATAGGATTTTAAATGCTTTCTTTACCGCTCTCTTTTACCGCTTTCTTTTAACTGCTTTCTCTAGAGGTCACTCGGTTGTATTGAGAGTTGCGTAACTGCTACTAGAACTGAGAGTTAAGGGATAGTTCAGGCTTGATTAGAATCTTTGGGTGTGACATGGGGGAATGATAGCGGTACTTGACACTTCAACTAATGATTTGTCAGGTGTTGCTTGTCCACCACAGATAATAATATAACTTTGCAAGGCCTGTGAAGGGAGTTATGAGTCTGTGGTATCTTAGATTATGTTTTCTTAAGAGCATGTAAACTCTTACTGTAAGTACCTGTCTGTTAAAGGGAACATGGTACAGAGAACATGAGAATTAGCTAACTGAAGGCTTATCCTAAACAAAGATCTGTGTATTAAAATGGAAGTTTAACTGTGTTTCATCTGAATCTTGTCCAATCTTTATTCTTTTCTCCCTGTCCCTTCTGTCTCATTTTAAATCTGCTTTCTTAGATAATTTTAACCGCTTTCTTAGAATAATTTTATTGCTTTCTTAGATTAAAGTTAATTCGCTTTCTAGAATAATTTTATCTGCTTTATTTTAATTGCTTCCATAGCTTAGTTTAAATTATGTCAAGTAGTTTATAATCAAACACAAACTTGAATTGAGTAACCGAGTGGAAAATCTTAGTAAACGGCGTGGGCCCTGCTTCTATCGCACATCCTCCAGTGAACGATCCGGTACTTACTATAAATACTGCAATTTTTGACTCCGTGCGCTTTCGGGGGGCACAGTTTCTTAACACGAGTAAATAAAAATGTGATTTTTCAGAAAATACTCATGTAGTGGGAATTTGCCGAAAGTTTCATGGTAGGTGATCTCATGACATGAAATCATGAGAAGTATCATGGCACATATGCCGGGGACCCTCAGTGTGACAGGCTGAAGGTCAATCTATCCCGGTTGTACCATGGGACTTGTCAAAAGTTCATGATATGAGAGGACTGCAGCGCCATTTGAAATTAAAGCATCCCACCTGAGTAATAAAGAGTGATACTCTTAATATATCCCTAAACCCATTCCATAAATCATAACTCCTTCATTTAATAAAATCAATCCCGATTTATTTTATTGAAAAATACTCGTGTTAATGAAATTTGTCAAAAGTTTCAATCACCTCTATGGACTTACAACCATCCAACGCCATTTCTGATCCCTCTTCCGATCTACTGGACCCCTGCCCCAATTGACTTTCCCAGCCTTTCTCTAACTTTCCTGCCCTCAATTCTCCCCTCGTTTCTATCGACCCCTCACCACTTCTTTCTTGGAGGACTTGAGATTGTCGTGGCCTTAATCCAAGCCCACTGTCTACCACTTCAACATTCTCACTTGGGCCAACCCCTAAAACTCCAGGCCCACTCCATTTAACTACCCCTTCCTTATTAAATTTGCTACCGGATAGCCCATCTCCTTGAGGGCCCATACCCTCCTTACGATCCACCAACTCACCCGCACAACCATTTGTTCCTTCTTGGAATTCAAATGCACACTCACTGGTATTAATGATGTCTGTAGCAGCTGCCAAATTCAAATTTTGTGAGCCCCTTGATACCACCTTTTTCGATTTTTCCTCTCCCCCATGCACAACAGTCCCGGACTGATTACCACCTCTCTTCTCCGATGAAACCTCTGTCTCTCTTGCCTCCACTTCCTCCGCCGGAGTACCTACTGCACTCTCCGAACAACACGAATCAGATACTACTATCGGCTCGCAAAAATTTGCCACAACCCTCACAGACATTATGTACTCCCCGACTTGTATCCGGACGTCCGATGGAATAGTGGAATTTCCCTTTAAAGCTATCAATATCCTTGCCCTATCAAGGCGTTTTCTCCCTGCCGTCTCAGTGTCCACACTGATCACCTTCCCCCAATCTTTCACCAATTCTTGAAAGTTTTTTTCACTCCAAACATTGAAGGGTAGCCCGAACAAATATATCCACACCTGTTGATTACGAGCCATGACTCCAGGCGACCACTTCCTCTTCCATTCAACGAACTTCCGATCTCCCATGTCCGCTAAAAATTTGTCTCTAAACTCTTTGCTGCTGAACACCACCACCATTATAAGGCCTCCACCATAGATTACCTCCTCACATTCTTCATATCCCTTAAATAGCCAATCTTGAAAACTAGTTATCATTTCCAAACTCCTGTGGTCTACCACAACTGACTTCTCTAGCCATATAAGATCCCTTGGCACCATCTCGAGTTTCACCGTGCTAGACCTCTTTCCATTCACACCAACTGCCACACTACTTATGTACCCTCTAGCCACATCTGCATACGATCTCTCGTCCCGCAAGGCATCGCTGAGCTTTATCCACCTCTGCTCCGGCCTTCCAAATCCCATACACCCCCTCGTGAAATCATTATCTCTCTTGAACGATCTTGCCTCCTTTCTCACCAGACCCGCTTCTCTCCTGCTCGGATATGCCCAACTGGAAATCAGCTTCCTCCCCCCCATTTCCTTCATATTCATTCTTTCTATAACCCTATCAGCTTCCTCTTTGCTTTGGAATCTAAAAAAACCAAACTTGAAACCATTTTCTGGCCACTTCCTGACTGGGACAAACCACGCACGGACCTTAGCCACCTTTTCCAATTCCCTCAATATTTGGCTGACATTAACACTCACTGGAGTGTTACCAATGTAAACCCCAACCAGATTTCCCCTAGACCTTCCCCTCCTACCTCCGTCTCTAGTTTCTTGCACTTTCCTCCGGGACGAGCCTACCGCCTCCTCCATGTGATGCCTGCCTTATATCATTTATAAGGAATGACACCAGTCTCCATAAGTTGTAACGCTCGTAACGCCTCCATGATCCTCTCCTCTGATGGCGCCTAATCTTGATGTCTCCGTAATCCTCTCCAGGGAGCCTTCTGAACGCCGCCCTTCTCTTCCCCGGATAGAAAAATGGACTGGGCTTGACACTTGGGCTGATGCGTATTGGGCTTTCGTGGACTCATATATTTTTTGGTGACAACAAGACTCGTTTAAAATGTATATTGAATTGCATGAAATATAGAAATGTTAGAATTTTTCAAGGACAAGGGAAGTATATAATATACTATACTCACACACACGTTAACTTGCATTATACACTTAGCTTGCACCATCACCTCTTAATGAATTGATTACTCGTATCATAATTCATAAATAAACCTATCTTACATTAGTTAAAGATGTAGTATATTTCTAAAATATTATTAATTTTTACTTTTATAATTTTTTTTTTATCAAACTCAATAACATATATAAAATTAAAAAAATTAAATTATTTTTAAAATTATAAGTATTATACAATCAAATACCTATAATTAATAAAATATAGACATGGTTTTAAATGTCATTTTTACATATAAAAAATTGGTTTTAAACAACTATTTTACCAAATAACTTCATATATAAGCCGCTAATGCAACTCACCTAGTCAAACCATTTAAATGTATCAATTATAAACCAACATGTAATTGACTAACAGTGAACCGCCCCAAATACCAATCTGATTAGAGTTAATTGTAGCAGACTTCTATTTTTGTTATAGTTATAGAAGACAAAATACAATCAAGTGAGATCTTGTTGGATTCGTCTCATCTTGTGGTTTTTAAATATACATTTTTAGAATTTTTACATGTACCGAATTTGAGTTATTAATCGTTGAAAATGTGCATTGACATATATGCAAATGAGAATTGTAACTTTTTTTTTTTTAAAAAAAAGGAGGGAGTATGTGGGAGTAAAATTATGTAATTGGTTGAAAATGCCAACATCACCGTCATATTCAACCATTACAAGAACTTGATCCAGCAACGCAATCTGCATGTACGAATTTTGCATGCTATCCATATTCCCAAATACTCCTAACCCTAAGTATGATAATAGAGGTAATGTAAGTCTAATGGTAGTGGTACTTACCCTTGTAATGCCATCTCCAACCATACCCTCTATTTTTGAGGGAACTACAGTACAAATCTCTATTTTTATAGGATTAAAGACTATTCCTATATAATCTATTTTTTTAATTCATTTTTAAATTTATAAATAATATTTACAAACATTTTTTATACAAAATGTTAATAATATATTTATTTTTCTTATTAACTAAAGTATAGAATTTTTTTTTTTTAAAAAAAGAGAAATGCAGGGTTGAACAGTGCTCTGCCCATTTGGACGGAACACTGTAGCGCCCTCCCAAATGGGAGGGTGCTCTCCCTATTTTTGCAGGATAGGTTGGAGCCCCCACCCTGCATTCCCACCTGCAAATATGCAAATTGCAGGGTGGGTTGGAGAAGGCCTAAGGCCATCTCCAGCAATAACTTTATTTTCCAGTCAACTTTACTCTATTTTCCAGTTTAGTTTACAGTTTTTCACTTTTTATCTCCAACAATCAACTATAAATTTTCCTTTATTTAAGAATATTCAATTTTGATTCCTTTCATTATTCATTTAATTTTTATCTATCAAATTAATATATTGTATATATTAAAATTATACTTCCTCTATTTTTCAATATTTGCTACGGACCCATACATCGTGCAGTTCAATGCACATTCTAAATCATCAATAACTCAAGTCCGGTATAAATAAAAATTCTGAAAGTTCGATATTTCAAAACTACAAGATGAGACGAATTTAACAAGATCACACTTGACTATATTTTAACTTGTATAACTATGATAAAAATTAAAATCAAAGCAGTCGAATGAATAGTGCCATATTTTGCAATTGCAAATATTTGAAAACGGAGAAAGTATATTATATTTAAATTTTATAATTAAAATAGAGATATTGAACTTAAAAAATTACTACTTAGGAATCAAAACTGACATTTATTTTTTTATTATTACTTAAAGCTAAAATAAAAAGAAGATATAAAGAGTGAAAATAGATATAAAGAGTAGTATATAAACTTATAATCAAATAAAATGAGAAGAATGCTTTCCCAAAAAAAATAAAATGACAAGGAAAAAAAAAGGAAAAAAGAAAAAGCACCTAAAAGTGAAATGCCGCTGCTGTGAATAGTGTACCTGTATATATGCGGGGTACTGTTCACGAGACTGGATATTTCCAGTCCAGTCTAGCGTTTTCCGTTCTTGTTGGAGGAGGCTCCTCCTCAATTTTGGCGTCTAGCACTATTTTCCAGTAGCTGTTGGAGCTGCTCTAATATATGTAGGCATTTACTAGCGGCAACATACTCCATTAATTGGCCGGTGAAGATCAGCCCTTGGATTGGTTCTGAATTCTCATTCATCCAACACCTGTAATAACTAAGAATTTGGACGGCGCAATTCCTAGCCAATAAATGTTACTCCCTCTGTTCTTAAATAGTTTTCTCTTTCAACTTAATTTAAAAAAACCAATGTTTGCATTAATTAACTCATAAACTTACATTTTTACCCTTCAACTAAACCCACTCTTAATAAATGTCAACAAATAATATTTATGTAAAGTGAAGGGCAATACAGTAAAAATATAACATAACTACCTATAACTATCTAAAAATGACAACTATAATGGAACACTTTTTAATTTCTAAAAAGACAACTAAAAAGTTACGGAGGCACTAGTACTCTAATTAACTCATTGATTTTATTTTTTCCATTCCAGTTAACTTTTTGGTAATAAATGTCCTTAATCCTAGCCACAAGCCTTAATTTAGCTAGGATTCTAACCGAATTACTTGGGATTGTGCCGATGAGTTTATTTAATAAATAATCCTAATACATGTACATAACATGGGAACATTTATGGTGCATATCATGCATATGGATAATGTGTTGAGATGAGTATTTGTGATGTAGTGTGAGAAAATGATGTATTTGGTAAATTTTGTGAGATTTATGATAGAGATGTCATATTATGATTTTGTGATGATAATTTCAACATATCACATAATCTTACTCTCATGTCACACAATCCTATGCTCTCACCATTATGCATATGCATAATTTTCTATTATACACTGTAACCGGATTGCATATACATATACTCCCTCCGTCCCAGTCGAATTGTCCCGTTTAACTTTTCGACACTGTTCATTGTTCAACTTTGACTCAATATTATTGTAATAATATATTTAAAAAAATAGTCGAGTTTAGTCTTGTTAGATTTGTCTAATCGTATAGTTTTAGAATATATATTTTATATAATTTTTAGTTGTATATATTTTGAAATATTAACGATTAAAAAAGTGCATTGGATTGTGTGCAGAAATGAAATGAGACATTTCAAGTGGGACAGATGGAGTATGAATTTAAACAAGTGTCAAATAATTTTCATCAAAAATGATATTAAATTCACAATTCGTATATATTAATCAATAGATTGAATAGGTGAAAAAACAAGTCTAGCATATATACAATATACTATTATATATTTTGGGAAGAGTTATGGTGCGGACATGGGGAGTCTACACCGTGCGGAGGATGATCTCCACCGTTGATCATTTCATCATCCAACGGTTGAGATCATTTGTAAGGTTAGTTTCGTAATTTTATTTATTAGGTATTTCATCAGTTGAATTCAGCGACATGACATACACAACTCATCGATAGAGGCAATTCAATTCAACGACATGGCATATGCAATTCAGCTACATTATTCTGTTTATCTCAGCGACATTTGAAGTTAGAGCCGTTTGAAGTTCATTGCGATTTTAAACGTATCTCAGCGACGAGCTTTCTCACAATTCAGCGACATGACCAATATAATTCGGCGACATGGGATATGCAATTCATAGACATTATTGTATTCATTTCAGCGACACAATTTTATATATTGTCAGCGACATGGTTCTATGCATGTTATCGCATCTCAGCGGCGGAACATACACATTTTAGCGACATGGCATATGGAATTCAACGACAAGACCAACACAATTCAACGACTTAATATAGTATTTCTCAGCAACATGCTATATAAAAATACCTAACAAGTAAAATTACGAAACTAACCCTACAAATGATCACAACCGTTAGATGATGAAAATGATCAACGGTGGAGATCACCATCCGCACGTCCGCACGGATGTATCATCCGCACCCTAATATACACCATATATTTTATCCGTCACAACTAAAATATCTTATTTATTATTTTGAATGTCCCTTCATACATATATTCTTTCTAAAAATAAAAATATTTTTTCTTCTAAAAATCATGTGGACCCATCACATACTTATAAATCAATTACACCTTAATTATTGTGCTCAATAGTAATAAGACATGTTACATGGGACAGAACGAATACTATATACTTCCTCTACTCCCCCGTTTTTTTTTTTTTTTTTTTTGTTTCAAGTGTTACATATTTCATTTTCACGTAGTCTAATATACATTTTAAACTACTATTAAAAACTCAAAACTCGGTACAAGTAAAAATTTTAAAAGTTTGATATTTGAAAACTATAAGATAAAACAAATCGAACAAAATCACACTTGACTATATTTTTTCTTGGATAACTATATATAATAAAAATCGAAGTCAAAATGATACAATGAGCGGTAACAAAAGTCAAACTGTAACACTTAAAAAAGAAAACGAGGGAGTATGTGGCAACTATCAATAGATTTAGGGTATAGACTTATCATTCAACTGTATATGCAGTTATGAGTTATGTTGTCTCCATTCATTTTTATGATGTATTGTCTCGCTATCATGTAAAGCTAAAAACATTTAAAAATATAAGTATCACAAAAATGATTCAGGCCATCATAATTTTAATGCTACATCACAAAAATTCTTCCTCCCCCATAACTGCACCTACAGTTGCCTGCATCCAAGCGCTACCCGAGGGCTATATATCTCCTTCAGTTTGACAAGAGATGCATGCGCCGCCCGCCCATTTAGGTTGTCTTAAAAGAGTTTGTTAACCAATAAAGTTTGGAGGAGTAAAACCTCTCTTTGATTGATGAGATTCTAAAAGGATTACACGAAAAGAAAATTACAGGGAAGTAAGAAAGCTCGTAAATAAATGAAGTTGCTGAATGGAAGAATAAAATAACAATGCATGAAGGAAATTAACTTGCAGAAAGGAAAATGACAGAAAGTAAGAAAAATAAGGTGCGGATTCTTCTTGAGAAGTGTTGAGACCTCCCTTATTTAGGTGCTGCTTCCAGTACTTATAGGAGCGGTCAGTCTTAGGAAAAAAGAAGGCGGTCTCCTCAGCCTTAATGGCTTGACCGTTACCCTCCAATGAAATCCCCTGATGATGGGCTGCTTTAATGTCATAACTCCTCATGCTTCAATAACCACCTTTTACTACTCCAGGTAACCTCCCCCAATGTCATAACTCCTCATGCCTTTATTCTCCCGCCTTGATAATTCCTAGGTACCAATGTGGGTTGAGCTGGTACTTAGGTAGCATGTTGGGTCGATATGCACTGGGCCAAATGTATGGGCTCAAATATCTTTTTTGGTGATAACAGATGCCCCCCTTGCGCTTTCAGTCGATGAAACTGAGACTGAAATTGCGCATATATTTTGTTAATACCGCCGTCGGCATTTGAAATTAAGACACCATGCATATCACTTTTTTTTTTTTTTAATGATGGCCGCATGCAAATTGCAAATTGCAATAATGGCATGTGCTTCGCCACTTGCATGCATTATTATTATTATTATTATTATTATTATTATTATTATTATTTTTTAGATTGGCGACTGCCTTCTTTTTTTTTCTTTTTTTTTTTGCCGCCACCTCAAAAACTAGCCGCCACTTAATTTTTCTTTTTCCTTTTGTCTTGACCCAAAAACTAGCCGCCACTTAATTTTTCTTTTTCCTTTTGTCTTGACTTGGCCACCACCATAAAGTCCTTTTTCATTTTTTTTTTTTTAAAAAACAAGCCGCCACTTGTTGCTTTTTTTTTTTTTTAAAAATGGCGGCCACTTCTCTTTTCTAAGCCGCCATCTTCCCTTTGCGCTGCCATGCCATCTTTATCTCTCTGGGCGTCGCGTGCCGGCATCGAGGATCAGTCCGCCATCGAGCTCTAGCGCCGCCATCTAACTTGTTCCGGGCCGCCAACAAGCACAGGCCGCCAACTCCATACGGGCCGCCAGTCTTGATCGCCTGTCTCTCGGCCGCCAACAATCTTCTTCATCCGCCATCTTGGTCTGGCTGCCAACTCAACAAGGCCGCCAATGGAGTCCTTGAGCCGCCAACTTGCGAGGCCTTCAAGCATCATCGCTGCCAGCAGCCAACGAGGAGGGCCGCCAACGAGGAGGGCCGCCAGGGAGCCGCCGCCATCGCGTGAAGACGCCGCCAGCAGCCCCTTCGAGCGCTGCCATCCGCCAACCTCAGACTTCCGTCGCTCCGGCCGCCAACCAGCCGCCACCATGTTGATCTACCCCAGGACCGTCTGCACCTTAGAGCACCGCCAGGGTCTCAGCCGCCAGCTCCGGAGGCACCACCATCGTCAGCGTGCTCCGCCAGTCTCGGGTGCCGCACGACCTCGGTCTTGAGCGCCGCCAGCCTCAACCGCGAAGGCCGTCAGCACCGTCGCCAGCTCGAGCCTGACACCGCCAACGACTCCTCGAGCGCCGCCAGCTGACTCGATACGCCGCCAACCTGATCTCTGAGCACCGCCACAACATGCCTCAAGCGCTGCCAGCCCCGGGTCGTCGGCACCTTGAGCGTCGCCAACGCTACGGGCCGCTAGCTCCCCTGTTCGCCGCCAACTTGGATGCCGCCATCCGGAATGCGAGTGTCGCCAGCCGCCAGCTCTCCACAGGTCGCCAGTCGCCAACTCACTCCAAGCCGCCATCTCGCTGCCAAGAGCCACCATCCATCATCTGATCAGCGCAGCCATCTGACTTGTTCTGGGCAGTCATCCGCCTTGCTCCGAGCCTCGAGTCCTCGGCCACCAATCACCTTCACTCCGGGCCGTCGCCGCTCGTCTCTCAGCCGCCAACCCGGAGCAGCCGCCGTTCACCCTCAGTCGTCCGTGCCCTGTCTCGGCCGCCATCGTCATGACGCCGCTACTCAGCCACCAACTACTCAGCCTCCAAGGCCGCCGTTGATAGCGTGTTAGGGCAACTATCCAGGATTGTTTCCATACAGGGTTACTCCGTTGGCCATCACCCTTGGTTCGTCTTCCTTTTTACTGGGTTTCAATTCATTGAAAGTAGATCCGTATGTAGGTCGACGCTTCTCATCTTGTTCGTCAAGGAACTTTTCCAAGCGGGCCGCTCTCTCGGCCAACTGGGCAAGATCAGTGCAATCCTGCACAATTAAATGCTCTTTCAATTTTGGCAACATATTCGCTATTGCAATATTGCCGGTCTCTCTATCAGGGACCGCAATTGCGCATCGGCCCTTAAGCCGATGTAGTCTATTGATAAATGTGCTCGCCGCTTCATCGGCAAATTGTTTAGCATTAGTTAACTCTGCTAAACTGACACGTGTCAAAGGAGTGTAGAACCTGTCGTGGAAGGCTCTCTCCAAATCAGCCCAACTCTGAATTGAATTAGGCCGCAAAGATGCATACCAAGCGAAGGCAGGTCCAGTAAGGGATGTACTGAACAACCTCAGCTTCAGCCAATCATTGGCCGCCATCTCACCGCATTGTGCAGTGAATCTGCCCACATGCTCTACAGTGGACTTGCCGTCGTCCCCCGAGAACATAGTAAATTCGGGCATCTTGAACCCTCTCGGATAGGGCTGCATCATATCCACCCAGTCAGGATAGGACTTTCTGTAAGTAGGCCGCTCTATCGGCCTTAATTGGATCCCTAAGTGCTGCTTCATCATATCTGCAAGTTGATCAGGTGACACAGCAGGTGCCTGCATAGGAGGCAAGGCGGCTGGAGGTGTGGCATGAGGCATCGCGGCTGGTGTGGCAGGTGTCGCCGCCACCCCATATAGCTGTGGCGTCTGCCCCCCCAGCGTTGGCGGCATCCAACCAGGGTTCAGTGGTGCTGCCACATAAGGTGTGATTGGAACGTTCGACACAGAAGGTGCCGCCTGACGTGATACCATGCCAGGTCCACCAGAGGCCATCGTACAGCCTGATGAAGCACTGGAGGCCAACGAACACCCTGGTGTTGCGTAGATCGGCACAGGTGCCGCGTACCCAGAATTCGGCATGCTGGGTGCCGCTGGAGTGATAGTGTAAGCCGCCTGATAAGGAAAAAGAAGCGTACTGACCAGGCCTCCAGCATCGGAGAATGGTGGCTGGCCATGTGCGGCTCCCCAGGCCCTTTGTTGGCCGCCTGACGGCCCTGGGCATGAGAGACTGGGCGGCACACCCATGCTGTTCATACAAGCGGTTCCATCCTGTTGAAGGTGCATGGAACTGCATAATTTCTCCATTTGATCGGCCATAGCAGGCCGCAATGCATCCATAAGATGCTTGGTGAGCAACGATATGATCTCGGCCATCGACTCTGTGATCGATAGCCGCATTTGCTCGGAAACCGTAGGGGTCTGCATAATCCTCTGTTGTGGTTGGGAAGTACTTGCCGTCTCAGCGGCGTCCTCCGACCATGTTCGTATGGGTGTCTTTTCCTGTAGAGACATCTCTTCTAATTTCTTTGTCAAATCACTCACAATTTTTCCAGATCTGAGATGCATACGCACTTCTAAGCGGATATGGCTTTAAATCGTGTCCCACTGGGCGTGCCAATTTGTTAACCAAGAAAGTTTGGAAGAGTAAAACCTCTCTTTGATTGATGAGATTCTAAAAGGATTACACGAAAAGAAAATTACAGGGAAGTAAGAACGCTCGTAAATAAATGAAGTTGCTGAATGGAAGAATAAAATAACAATGTAGGAAGGAAATTAACTTGCAAAAAGGAAAATGACAGAAAGTAAGAAAAATAAGGTGCGGATTCTTCTTGAGAAGTGTTGAGACCTCCCTTATTTGGGTGTTGCTTCCAGTACTTATAGGAGCGGTCAGTCTTAGGAAAAAAGAAGGCGGTCTCCTCAGCCTTAATGGCTTGACCGTTACCCTCCAATGAAATCCCCTGATGATGGGCTGCTTTAATGTCATAACTCCTCATGCCTCAATAACCGCCTTTTACTACTCCAAGTAACCTCCCCCAATGTCATAACTCCTCATGCCTTTATTCTTCCGTCTTGATAATTCCTAGGTACCAATGTGGGTTGAGCTGGTACTTAGGTAGTATGTTGGGTCGATATGCACTAGGCCAAATGTATAGGCTCAAATATCTTTTTTGATGATAACAGAGTTTGATTTAGGCATCACATGCTATATATTACTATTGTTTTTCACAATCCGATTATGGTATTACCCATTTAAGAGTATGTATGTGCAGATATAAAAAAATATATATATTTTTCCATTACATAAAAATATTTCTCCCATCATATAAAATACATTATTTTATCTATCATACAATATAATTCTCACGTTACATACATGAAACTTGTATTTGCAGTCACCTGCCCCGTTGTTTAGAAATGAATACATATAATATACTTCCTCCGTTTTTTAAAGATAGCTACTGACCAACCCAGCACGCAGTCCAATGCACAATTTAAACCATTAATAACTCAAATTCGGTAGAAGTAAAAATTCTAAAACTTCGGTATTTAAAAACTACAAGATGAGACAAATCTAACAAGATCTCACTTGGCTATATTTTAACTTGTATATCTATGATAAAACTTTAAATCAAAGTGTTTAGGTGAATAGTGTCAATTTTACCAATGTAGCTATCTTTTTTAAACGGATGGAGTATATAGAAGTACAGGACATCACATAGACAGAAGACCAAAGCAAAAGTGTTTGACATCTTCCGTATCAATTAATTAATGAGACATGTGCTAACTTAAAAAATTAAAAATTGGTGTAATGTGTGTAAAGCTTAATTATATACAGTATACACCGAGGCATGCAAGTATATACTTTATGCAGGGAAGTAAACTTGTATACTTCCTCACTTCTTTTATAAGTGACACATTGGAGTTTTTGTCACTATTTATTGAGTAACTTTGATTCGAGTTTTTAATACAATTATGTTATAAGATAAAATAGTCAATTGAGATCTTGTTAGATTCGTCTAATCGCATAGATTTAGAATATCAAATTTTCATAATTTTTAATTGTATGCAATTTGAGTTATTGAAGATTAAAAAGTGTATTGTACTGCATGAAATGTGGATTCGTGACATTTAAAAAATAACGGAGGAAGGATATACATGGAATTTCGAAGTAGTCAGCCTCAAAATAGTCATTAAAGAATTTATTTATTTATTTATTTATTTATTATAGGATAGGATATATATATGTGGAGTATGGAGTTGGATTAAGGATAGATGATTTGGGGGGCATTACCTATCACAATTCACCTGCAGTGCATGCTATTGATTAATTTAATTTGTCGATCGGGCATATATAGTGATATGATGTGTGTGCACTCGCTATGCATGCACGTAGCACGTCTCAATTTGAACTCTGTCTTTTTTTTTTTTTGGTGAAAAGATTTGAAATCTGTCTTTTCCTTATCACCTTTATTTATTTATTTATTTTTTTTTTGGTAACACAGCCTGAAGAGGCGAGCGAAGGAGAAGAAAAAAATAGAAAAAACAAATCCAAAACAACTAAATCATGCGGGTATAAGAGACACCGCTAGCATCTTTCACTACCAAGGGAGCAATATCATCCGGAGGTAACGCCTAAGTTGTATAGAACTCCTCAGCCCGAGCCGCCTTTTTTTTTTTTTTTGAGGCAAAGGTTATTGTATTTCATAAAGATCAGATACATCGGACTCGATCAATAACAATGCAAGAATAATCAAACAGGAACTAGTCCTTTTGAACACACCACATGGACTAAACCTCTAAAGAAGCACACCCCACAGGTGTGAATACAATACACTGTTTTGATCTACAAGGAGGATATAATTGTCCTCCTCAGCGGCCCGAAAAGCATCAGCTCAATACCCGGTAGCAGCATCTTAATGCACTTCATCGTAGCATCCCATGACATCAGCAGTGAAGAAGTGATGATTCAATAAAGACAACCCTATGGCTTGCTTCGATAACAGATCTCCCCCACATCATACTCAACTCCAAATACATCAGTTCAAAAAGGACAAAGACAACATATGACGGGATCATAGGCTTGGAGAGAAAACCAATTCAAAAGGACAGAAACAGGATAAAACAGGGTCGTGGACATGAGGCTGGGATAGGAGGGAACCAGCTAAGATAACCACACCAAACTTCAGCCCACCAATTGAAGATCGAAGGTTTCGGCTGGACACAATATAAGAATTCTAAGTAACCAAAAATTTCCTTTCTATCCACAACATCCTTTCTTTATTCTTTCAGATTTTTTTTTTTTTGATTTTGATTTTTTTTTTTTTTTGCTTTCTTTTTCTCTATGCTATTTCCTTTCTTTTTCTATTTTCTTTCTCGTATACTGCCCCAAAAGCCAATAACAATCACAACACATGACATCTTCGGCTGATCTATTCATTCAAATCCTCACCATTCTATCATCTTATTGGTTCCTCAAGTTCCATCGGATTAAAAGACTGTGTGTTGTAAAATCATGAAAAGGGGTGCTTCAAGGGATGATGGAAGTGGCTAAGAAAAGGCAGTGTTTAACATAGGCTCAAACATGGTACTCAACGGTGTTCGGAGGAAAGGAAGGAATGGGCAGTAGGGTGATCTAAATGCCCTTATTCTATCAATGCATTGGAGTGAGTATATGCAAGCTCAATATGTGTGCTAAAGCAAACTCTAGGTTGTCAATATGAACACCACAAATTATACATCTAGAGTTGAAGAAATACCTCTTGTAGTTCGTCAGATGGCTCACATTTTCGAGACATTGGAATACGAATTTTGTAGCAATCGTCCAACTTCCATTGTAGATCCTCCTACAACACCAGGTTCAGCAGCAGATTTTTCAGAACTAATAGTAGTGCCATGCCGATAGCGGTAGGGCACCAGCAGCTCTCCAAGTGAAAATAGCGAGAAGGATTCAGACATAGGACTTGCAGCAGTCGTCTTCGAACAGTCTGTAGTAAGAAATTAGACCATTCCACTCATATAGCAAGTGGCAGTCTACAAAATTAGATCACCTAGTAACTCCAGCCGATAGCAACTGTCTCCAATAAACATTTTTCATCTGCCTCTTTGTGGTTCAATCTCAGTCTTGAGTCCTTACACCGCTTGGGGCTACATCAATCTCAAAACCAGAAAATAACAACATCATAACCTGTATATGACCACAACATCACCTTTAGTACTTGAGGAATCCATGACAACAGATCACAACAGCAATAATCTCTTTCTATCTATTATTACTTTTTTTTTTTTCTTTTCTTATTATTATTTTTTTTTTCTTTTCTTTTTCTTCTATTTTTTTTTTCTTTTCTTTTTTTTTTTATATAAATATATAAATATATATAGATATAGGTATATATTTTTTCAAATGAAATCGGGACCAATAGGATATAGTCTATCCAACCAAAGTGTCCAAGGACTTTTTTAGGAACCTAATCACTTTCTCGCTTTCAAATAAAATCAAGTGGAGACTGAAGAACTTTGCATCAGTTGTGATCTTCCTAATATCAATCCTTCACCTCTGAGCTTCCCTTCCATCCCTTGTCATTGCCGACACTCGCAGTTTTATTCCTTTCTTACAAAATATGATTTGGCTTAACAAAATTCCAATCTTGAAACTTGTCATCCCTTGTGTAGAGTACTTGTACTGCACCAAGCGTGCTCTAATTCAAAACACATGTCAGTACCACTCTTCCACTACGCCGACACCGGAAGCTCCACGCTTAGCCCAATAGTCGGCAATAATATTACGTTCCCTTAATATGTGTTGAAACCTCACCTCTCCTGCCCATCTTAACACAGTCACGATTGGACCAAAAAATTGGCGAAACCTCCAAGGTATGCTACTGGGGTCGCAAATCCACTTTACTACATTTATTGAGTCACACTCAAAAATCATTTTCGGAAGGGGCAGGCCGTGATCCCGTAATATAGCTTGGCACACCCGACTAATAGCTTTGATTTCTGCCTCAACCGCATTCGCCACGCCAATGTAGTCAGATAATATGAAGATCACTTCACCTGTCTCATCTCTAATCACCCCTCCAATCCCTGCTTGCCCCGGGTTGCCAAGCGCTGACCCATCCGTGTTGATCTTCCACCACCCTTTGTTAGGTCTAATCCAAGTCAGACCTGCCCGGATGGCTTTTGACCTTGCCTTTCCAAACTGTGGTAAGTTGTCTAGGAAATTACCCCCTACACCAAAGAAATTATTACCTGGTTTATTCAGGTTGGCGTTCCACCACAGACAAATTCGCCATTTAGTTTCCTCTACTGCTTCCCCAAGCTCGATTTGTTTCCCTTTAAAAATGGCATCATTTCTATACTTCCATATGGTCCAGATTATCACTATACCAGTAACAAGCCACACGTCCCTTTGTTTTTGTCCCGAAAAGCAATCAAACCACCACTTGAGCAATGTGTCAACACTTCCTGGGCACACCCACGTAATACCAAACCAATTCGCCCCTTGATACCATAATGCACCCGCAAAGTCACATCTACAAAAAAGATGGTCGATAGATTCGGTTCCCTTCCCACAGCTACCACATTGGGCATCTGATAGTTGGAGACAGTTTCTCCTCAATAGTTCCTCTCTCACAGGCAGTCCGTAATGGAGAAGTTTCCATGCCAAAAGTTTTGCTTTCATTGGTACTTTGATACTCCATAAGATCTTCCAGATTTTATTCAGCAAATTTTCCCCTCTATCTACCATTGAGCTCCTCCACGACCTCGTTGTAAATTTTCCACTGACCTCATATTTCCACACCGGTTTATCCTCTAACAACCGACTCATTTGCGCCCTGTTAAGCACTTCTAAAAATTCAATCCACAGTTCTTCTTCCCATCCAAAAAGTGGCCGTCTCAAATTAATATTCCATTCCCATTCTGCTCCAATCCAATTCCCGTACTCAGAAATCATTCCTTCTTTATTACAGGCTAGTGTATAAAATCTAGGGAAAAACTCTTTAAGTGTCTTCCCATCCATTGCCCGAGCCGCCTTCTTTGCTAATCCATCCGCCACTTGATTTCCCTCCCTATAGACATGCCTCAAGCAACAGCCGTCCATGCCCCTAAGGATGTCACGAACATCTTTGATAGCAGATTGACCACCTTTTCTTATTTATTTATTTTAATATTTTAAATTCTAAAGAGTAATTAATTAATGCTAATATTCAGTTAATTACTGTTCAGGTTTAAATAATAAGTATTCCATTTCCTAATTTGTATAGATTGTTCAGAAAAAAAAATAAAAATTAATGCCCATAATATAATTTAAATATAACTTCATACTATATAATCCGAGTATTTTAATAGTAGGAGTAATATTTTGAACCTGGTTTTTATTGGGAATGTTTGGAAGTCAGCGGATCCGTTAGCAGATACCAGATTCAAAGAGCAGAATGTCTCAAATTTTCTCTCCAAATCCGCTATCCGCTAGCGAATCCGCTAACTCCCAAACATCCCCATTATAATATTGGTCAAAGCATTATTGCTCTAAATTTGATACACACAAGTATCATAAATTAAATTAGAAAATTAAAAACAAACCCACCACGCCCATATATCTGATCGAAGCCTTGATTTTTTTTATTTTATTTTATTTTTTTTTAAAAATAAAAACTTATAGTAAAATCTATGGCCATATGTTGTATAGACAAAAGTATGGTTGTGGAAGTTATGTTATGACTTATAGTGAACAGTAACCAATTCGGTGTACAGCCCCTTAAATATTCAGAAAAACAATCTTCCATTACACAAAACATCACCCTCGTCAACATTCTCCTATTACATGTGGAACATTTCTCTAATATAGTACAGTATAAAGTTTGCATGTGCATGTACTCAAACCATCACCCAACGATAAAAATGGGTTATCAACCTAAAAATTCTACAATAGTTTAAGCAAAAAAAAAAAAAAAAAAAAGAAGAAAGAAAAAAGTATAGAATGCATATTCACCTTTAACTATACTGTAGATTGTGGCAATTGTGAACAACTTATCGGGGAATGATGCAAATTAAATTTGCACTGTTGCAATAATGCCATGCCATGCATATGCAGTTTGCCAAAATCCTTGTGGCTTTTGGAAATACCGAAATAGTACTAGTGTACTACTACTACTAGTCATTTTTCTCTTTAATGCCAAAATTTATGGCCTGTTTTAAATGGGTACCCCATTTTCCAACTGCTCCCACCAAATTCCCCTGCCCTCATTTACTCTCTGCCAAACCCTATTCCCATTTTCCTACTAGTAGTAGTACTTAGTACTTACTTCCTCTGTCTCAGTGTAATACTTACACACCCTTTCAACACGCATGCCGATGCACATTTTTAATGGTTAATAACTTAAGTTGTGTTTAATGAAAAGTTATAAAAAGTTGATTGTCTAAAACTACAAGATTAGACGAATCTAACAAGATCTCACTTGACTATATTTTTTCTTACATAACTATGATAAAAATTTGAATCAAAGTTAAACAGTGAATAGTGTCAAAAAATGAATTGTAACTAAAAGAGTGAGACGGAGGAAGTATTTTCTTAGTAGCCAACACACTACCTATTCTCATCCTTATTACTACTACTATTCCTTAGCTAATTCCCCAATCCACATTCTTCTCCAATCTCCCTGCTGCTGCTGCTGCTGCATTCTGATTTCTGCATATTTCTTCCATCATATACATATTCATTCATTCACATGGCGCCGCCGCCTCCCGAGCACCACCTGCTCTCCACCGACATCATCCGTCGCGGCGAATCCACCACCTTCTCCGTCAGAGTCAGGCGCCGCTTGCCTGATTTCGTCCAATCCGTCAATTTGAAGTATGTCAAGTTAGGCTACCATTACTTGATCAATCACGGTATCTATTTCGCCTCTATTGTTCCCGTCTTGCTCCTAGTCTTCGGCGCCGAGGTCGGCGATTTCAGCCGGGAGAAGCTCTTGCGACGGATCTGGACCAACACCGCCGGTTACGACCGCGCCACGCTACTCACTTTTGTGGCGGTTTTTGTCTTCACCGTTGTCCTGTACTTGATGTCACTTCCCCGCCCGATTTACCTCCTCGATTTCGCCTGCTACAAACCCAACGACGATTTAAAGGTGCATTTTCTCAAAATTCAAGCCGAAGTCGTGTTTTGGATTTCTCAACGACTTAGCATTTCTATTTTAAAATTAATTTCGTTACTCAACATTGGGAATGTACTCCTTATCACGTTTATTATAAAATAAAAAAATCGTACTGTTAACACTTAACAGGTTACGAAGGAGCAGTTCGTGGATTTGGCGCGAAGATCTGGCAAATTCGACGAGGCTAGCCTCGATTTCCAGAGGAAGATTCTGGAAACCTCGGGAATCGGTGACGAATCCTACATACCGAAATGCATCGCCTCGACGGAGAGCATTTCGACCATGAAGGAAGGGCGGGCGGAGGCGTCCGCAGTAATCTTCGGCGCGCTCGACGAGCTCTTTGAGAAAACGCAGATCCGGCCAAAAGACGTCGGAATCCTGGTGGTGAACTGCAGCCTGTTCAATCCGACGCCGTCGCTGTCGGCGATGGTGATCAACCACTACAGGATGCGGGGGAACGTTCTGAGCTTCAATTTGGGGGGAATGGGGTGCAGCGCAGGGATAATCGCGGTGGATTTGGCGCGCGACGTGCTACAGGCGAACCCTAACGGGTACGCGGTGGTGGTGAGCACGGAGATGGTTGGGTACAGCTTTTATCCGGGGAAGGAGAGGTCAATGCTCATCTCGAACTGCTACTTTCGGATGGGCTGCTCCGCCGTTATGCTTTCCAACCGCCGCTCTGACCGCCGCCGTGCCAAGTACAGTCTGGAGCATATTGTGAGGACGCATAAAGGGGCCGATGATCGGAGCTTCAGGTACGGTTATTTATGTGAGCTTTTTCTGTTTTGAAGTTTTGGAATTTGATAAATTAATTTTAAAATTGTCAATAAAGATTTTAAAATTACTTATATAGATGTTTGGTAATGAATTACTTCATATATGCTCCTATATAAGAATGAAAATTTAAATACTAATAACAATAATGTTTCATTCTATGATTAATAGTGTGCTTTTTATTCAAAAGAACAAGATAAATTTAAATATTTTACAATCTAACTATAAATTTTGAAATTCAATATGAATCTAAAGCCATGTTTCAACCAAATATTTAAAAATTGATCAAGCTAGGAGTAAACAAAATTAAAGGTTACAATCTACCCCCTCTCGACCATTCTTGAAGGTCATGAAAATCCATATCACATATGATCGGGACCTAACTTTATGATTGAAAGTCGGGATTTAATCCATCCTCAACTAAAGGCTGCAAATTTAAAATTGCTTTTAATAAAATTCCAATTATCATAGAATTATTTTTAAATTATTGCTGATAATTATAATCTGATAATAAAAGTATAGGCTAGTTTAATTTGGTCGGCTAGAGTGAAGTATGAGACAATTATTCAAAAACATGGATAAGAAAAAGAGGGATCGGATAATTTAATTTATTAAAAAAAATGAAAAATCACCGTGACAAATAGTAGTAAAACTAGTTTCGTCAACAAACTCTGTTTTTTATGGATTACATGCTTAATGTTATAGGCTTACTAGTGCACAAGTGTTGTGGTATGCTTAAAACAAAGAATCTAGTACAAACATGTTGCCCACATGACGGGCTCGGTCGTTGAAACTTGAAAACGTTATCCATTGGTACTATTTTTAAGTAGAGTATAATTTACACATGAAATTCAAACTAGAAATACTAAGAAACAAAATAGTACTCGTAGTTAATTATGTATTTATGTACAAATCGAAATCAGTCCAATCAATCATAATCTAAAGAAGGTTGGACAAATGATCTAGTAACTTTCAAGTATTAGAGTCATTTTAGTTGATGGCTGATACAAATTTTTTAGTCACTTTTATAAAAATGCGAAACCTAATTTTCAAATGAAATTCCTAAAGTAAATGAGCCACACAAACCTCAGCCCCAAGCTTTTTGTACTCATTAACAAAATACTATAAACTAAATAGTATAACTAAAAATTATATAAAAAAATAGTACTAGCTATTTGTGAAACATATATAAACATTATTATTCTTTTATAACAGCATTATTTAAATTTATGGTTTTGTTTTATTCTATGAAACTAACATATAATTCGGATTTCGGAGTACATATTTATGATTATGTTTAATCAATAATTTTACTAGTATAAAAGATGAAAGTGAGGTAAGCGTTAAAAAGACAACTGAGACAACGTAACGTACAGGAGCATTTATCAAGAACAAGATCCGGAAGGGTTGAAAGGGTTAAAGGTGAGGAAGGAATTGGTGGAAATCGGAGGCGACGCCCTCAAGACCAACATCACGACACTGGGTCCTCTTGTCCTGCCCCTGTCCGAGCAACTCCTCTTCTTCGCAACCCTTGTATGGAAGAAGTCCCTCCTCTTTGGCAGCAATAATTCCACTACTACTACTCCCGCTAATAAGCCATACATCCCTGATTTCAAGCTTGCATTCGAGCACTTCTGCGTTCACGCCGCCAGCAAATCAGTTCTCGACGAAATGCAGAGGAACTTGGACCTCAGCGACAACAATCTCGAGGCATCACGTGCCGCACTGCACAGGTTCGGGAATACGTCCAGCAGCAGCATTTGGTACGAGCTGGCCTATTTGGAAGCCAAGGAGTATGTGAACAAGGGCGATCGTGTCTGGCAGTTGGCATTCGGGTCGGGTTTCAAGTGCAACAGCGCTGTTTGGAAGGCGACCCGTAGGATTACGAAGCCATCCAGGAATAACCCATGGCTGGATTGCATTGATACGTATCCTCGCCTCTCGACTTTCAGCTAGCTTCATTGGGTTGGTTGGCCTTGATGATTCAATCTTTAATTTCATTACCGAAAAGAGAAAAAGGAATAATTACACATAATTTTCTTATGTGGTACTACTTATCGGTAATTGCATTATTCATCGTGTAGTAGTGAAGACGCGCGCGTGTGTGGAAATTTTAGAGACAAGCTTAATTAACTTAAGCCGCTCTAAAAGTTCCCATTTAAATTATTAGGGGGAGATAGATTATATATATATATACTATGATGTAGTATGAGGACAACTATTTGTGGTGGATCATCATTTTTTAATCTATCTATCTATAATATAGGAGTAGTATATTGTATGAATGAATTATATGGATGCTGTTGACAATAAACCTTTAGCTATTGGACTTTTAATAATGGCTCCTGATTCAATTAATTTTTCAGATGTAAAAACCGAAAGGATCTGGATCATCACCGAAGAAACATAATATAAAGTCATGATTGAGAATGAGAACGAGTGGATGGGAGAGCCGAGGAGAGGAGGAAGAAATGAAAACAGAATTTTGAGATGAATGAATTGAATGGCATGCACTAGTAATGCAGCTTAATTAGTAGATCGATAAAGAAATTTGCGTACCGCGTGGCGTGAGAGAGAGAGAGAGAGAGAGATGATTGGTATTTGGGATTTGGAATTTGGGAAGCCATTATATATTGATTCTTCCCCTCAATGGAGAATGGAAGACTTGTTCACCAAATAATTCCTAATTATGTAGTACTAGTATTGTATATATATATATATATATATATATATATTTTTTTTGCTAAACAGCCAAAGCAAGGCTAGAGAAAAAATCGAAAAGCAAAAACAATAAAAGAAGGGGAGGAACAATCAACAAGGAACTAAAGGATCATCGTGCCCTCGGAAACCAAGTTCCCATAGCATCGGCTGGCAGCAGGGCAGCTTGTGTACCGAGGATGAAGCGCCTAAAGAAGCCATTAAAGAAGTACTTTCCGGTTAAGCTTGAGAGAATCTGGTGGAAACGCCCAAGTTGTGAAGAACAGCTCATCCTCGGCACCTCTCTTAGCTAGGAAATCAGCAACGGCATTACCTTCCCTTAAAACATGTTGAATCCAGCAGACATGGAATTGACTTCGAAGCTCCCATATCCGGGCAAGATAGTTCGACAACAGGTGCTTTCCATTCCAAGAAGACTCAACCAACCGAATGGCTTCCAAGGAGTCACAGCAAACACAAATCTCATTAATCCCTTAGTCCGCAGCAAGTTGGAGACCATACACAAGCCTTGCCAGCTCGGCTTGCAACACCGTAACTTCTCCCATGAACCCAGAAGCTCCTACAATCCAGCTGCCATTGTGATGTCTCAAGACCGCCCCGAAGCCAGCCCGTTTTGAGCTCCCAATGAGAGAACCATCAGTGTGAAGGAAAATACCCTCCCAATCCCCCATATTCCAACAGGTGAGTCGCTGAAATGATGGGGAGCTTTGTCTCTGAGAATGCTGCCTGTTCATGGAATCAGCCAGGTGGTGGATGCGTCGATAAACAGTCTGAGTAGTTGAAGGTTTATCCTGGAAAACCCTAAAGTTGCGCTCTCGCCAAATACTCCACATACCCGCAAGGAATACCACTCCATACATATGAATCATACCTCGGATCCATAGGCGAATGTTGGTTCTGTCAATGGTTCCAAGGTCCAAGGGGATGTCAACACCAACCATGCGCCATATTTCAGCAGTCCAAGGGCAGGAAAAGAGAAAATGTCGCCAATCTTCCACCTCATCCCCACAAATTTGGCAAAGAGGAGAGGTGGCGAGCTGTCGACTGAACTGAAGATAATTACATGGGAGGGCTTCCCAAGCCACCAACCAGATCAGGAAACAAATCCTCTCAGGCCATTTAGAATTCCAAATCCACATCCAATCCTTCTCACCAGCCTCATCCTGCACCAAATAGGAATATCCCGATTTCGCCGAATAACTCCCATGAATGGTTTGCTTCCAACACCAACCATCCAGAGCGCTATGATGAAGGAAGGGAGGAGGACGCTGAGTAATCTCATCATGCATATCTTGCGGTAGGATAGTATGGATAGTCGATAGATCCCATCCATGTCCTTGAATAATGTCACAGACACGCAAGTCCATATCAGCCGGCTCAATAAATTCCAACCTTGGTCCCATCAGCTTCTCGTTGAGCCATGGTGAAAACCATAAGGAGCTAACACCGTTCCCCAGCTTGTAAGAGAAACCTCCAAGCAATCTCAAGGCTGCCTTCCGAAGGCTCCTCCAAGTAAAAGATCCCGACCTCTTGAGCTTAGCAAATGAAGTATCATTCGGCATATAAATGGCCCTTAGTTCGGCACTCCAAGGTTTCGTGCGTCCCAGGAAGAATTCATGGACTAGCTTTCCAAGCAAGGAAATATTGGCATACCGAGCCTGTCGAAAGCCGAGCCCCCCTGCCGCTCTAGGGAGAGCAATCCTGTCCCATTTAACTAGGTGTAATCCGTGCCTCTCTCGATCTTTCCAAACAAACTTCCGGATGCGTTGATCAATCATCCTACAAATGGAGGCCGGAAGCTAACCAATTTGCATTGGATAAATTGGGATCGATGCCAACACATGTCTGGCAAGAGTGATTCGTCCAGGCTTGTTAAGAAGTCGCAACGCCCACATAGATAACCTTTTATCCATACTCTCCAAGATATACTCAAAATTCTGATGAGAGACTCTACCATGCTGAATATGGAATCCCAAGTATTTCCCCAAGTGATCAGTGAAGGCAATAGGGAGAGAAGCTGTCAACCTCTCACGATCCGCTGGAGAGACATTTCTAGAGGCAAAAGCTCTTGATTTAACCGGATTAATTCTAAGCCCAGACCAGGTAGCAAAATCTTGAAGGGTTGCTGCCATACCCAAAATGCTTCCTTCTTTAGCTCGGGTACACAAATTCAAGTCATCCGCGAACATTAAATGAGATATCCCTGTGCCTCGCCTGAATAACTTGATCGGTCTCGACTGTTTAAGATCCACAGCCCGATTGATAGCCATATAGAATCTTTCCATGACCATGTTGAACAGATAAGGCGGAAGGGGGTCACCTTGGTGAAGTCCGCGTTCCGGTCGGAAACCCTCCAAAGCAACTCCATTCCAAATAATAGAGAATTCCGGGGACGTCACACAAAACATAATGATTTTGCGCAAGGACTCAGGGATCTCCATTTGACATAGGCATTCCTCAAGGAAAGGCCAGCGCACATTGTCATACGCTTTCTCGAGATCAATTTTAAGAATAATAGCCTTTTGCTTCGACTGAGGCCGAGATAGAGCATAGACCAGTTCCTGTAGAATAATCGCATTATCCATGGTACCTCTTCCCGGCAAGAAAGCGGACTGAAGGGGAGAGATATACTTGCTTAACAAAGGCCGAAGCCTATTCACCGCCACTTTGGATATGAATTTGTATGCCATGTTACACAAGGTGATCGGTCGAAATTGTTTGATCGAGTTCGGGACGGAAATCTTAGAAATAAGGCAAATATGGGCTTTCGCGAGGACGGGATCAAAAGAACCAGAGAGGAAAGCCTGTTGCACCATCTCCCGCACATCATCACCAATATCGTTCCAGTGTTGCTTATAGAAGGCTGCAGGGAAGCCGTCGGGGCCCGGAGCGGCAAAAGGCTTGGATTGGGATAAGGCCATGTCGACCTCGTCCGGAAGAACAGGTCCACCGAGCCCTTCCTTATCTGGCTCTGGAACGGGCAGTAAGGGAGGCAACGGTTCCAGGTTTGGTGTACCCCCCGAATCCAAAAATAGGGAAGTGAAGTAATTCCGGACAGAAGCTTGAAGCGTGCTATCCTCAGTACACCACGTGCCATCCTCACATATAGGCCATGAATCTTACGTCTATGGTGGTGCACCTTAGCTTGTGCGTGAAAGAAGCGGGTGTTCCGATCTCCCACTCTAATCCAATCTTCCCGAGCACGTTGATACCAAAAGAGTTCCTCCTGCTCAAGGACATCTTGGTAGTCTTTCTGCAACTTTCTCTCTAAGTGAAGATATCGTACCGAATCTACAGTGGTCATAGCACGATCCATGTTCTAACCTGCGCATAATCTTTTTTTTTCTTGTTGCGAAGCTTCTTAAACTCACCCCGACAATGTTGGGTGGACAGAAGTTGCAACCTTCCCAAGCGGGCAGCTAAGTCATCCGAAGGACTCCCCCATGCATCCAAAACAAGTTGGTTGTAATAAGGGAGCTTACTCCACATGGCCTCCCATCTGAAGATATTCGAAGCATTCTTGACAAGAGGCTCCCCACAAGATAACAAGAGAGGGGCATGGTCCGACGATACCCGCGGCAAGGTATGCACATGGCCATTCGGAAATAGATGCAACCATTCAAGATTAGCTAAACCACGATCCAACCTTTGCTTGATAAAGCTGTGAGAATTCGCCGCCCTAAACCAAGAGAACAACGAGCCTTCAGTGTGAATAGGCAACAGCCCGCATTTTGTCAGACAAGACCGAAACTCATCAGCCCGGGATTGGATAAAGGCCCCTCCACTGACCTCTGAAATCTGAAGCACCTCATTCCAGTCGCCCATAATAAACCAAGGCCCATTGAGACGAGACCGAAGTCGCTTCAAATATTCCCAATTCTCTCGGCGGCGATAGAAGCTGGGGAAAGCATAGACACCCGAGCAGAACCAGTTTTGATCTCCCAACTTAATGGAGAGGGTGATACACCTGTCCCCCTCCTCAAAAACGTCAAAGGAAAAGGCAGTCCCTACCTTGTGAAGTGCCCAAATGCCGCCGGCACGTCCTATGACCTCCTGAATGCAAATGGCCATGTATCCCTTATTGAGAAGAAAATTACGGAGGCGATCAAAACGCCCCTGTGATTCAAAAAGAAAAACCAACGTAGGTTGATGAATCCTCAAACAGTCCGCCAAAGCACACTTAGATGAGGCATTCATAAGCTCCCGAACATTCAAATTAATACGGAAAAATCCTTAAACATTGACATAAATAATAATAATGTACAGAGAAGGGCACCCACAAGACAGGTTGCATTAATCAGCCTCCCCCGGGATCTCCCTTGCCTCATCCACCGCCATCTCATTGGTCTCATCAGAATGTTCGACCAAACTCGGTCCTGGGTCCACATGATTAGCCGAGGGTTCACCACTCAGTATGAGATCAGTGAAGGAAGCTGAGAAGGAGAAGGGTACACTCTTGTTCTCAGACACAGCGCCCTTATGTGTATCTTTTGGAAGGCCAACGGGTATTTTGGTTCTCTCTTCCATCCTTACCCTTTTATTTCCATGGGGCCCTCGCTTGGGCCTAATAATTCCCTTACCCCGATCCAAAAGTTGGGGGGGCACATGGGCTTCCGCAGAAGCCTGTCCAGGATGAGCATTATCAAGCTTTACTTCCTCCCGGCCCAAAGTAGTATCTAGGTAGGGTTTTTTTTTTATCTCCCACTTTCTTTTTACCCTTCCTTCTCGTAACCACCATCCATTCCCCCACACACATATTCTCATGCATGGTATCTCCAGATTTAGTGGATACATTACGATTTCCTTACATAATCGTATCCCCACTACCAACCTGTTTCCCTTGTTCTCCGTGATTATCGCCACCTTCCTTAATCGCATTACCCCTCTCATCAGTCAAGCCATGGCCCTCATCGGAGTGTTCCTGTACCGCCGGCTCCGGCGAAGCTGTAGGCACAGTAACCATCACCGGACAACTCTCTTGCTTGTGCCCATATCTGGCACACTTCATGCAGACAGTATGTAGACTTTCGTAGGCTACATTAATGACTTTCCCATGGATTTCGACCTGCCCGAGCGAAGGTTCATCCAAATTAATTTCCACACACACCCGCGCATATCTCCCACGAGCAATCGACAGAGTGTTGCGATCAACCTTTATCACAGTTCCAATGGCCGAAGCGATTGCACGAAGCCCGTTTTCATAATACAAGGCTTGTTTGAGACCGGGAAATCGCACCCATGTTTGGATGGTATTAACTTTCGATGTTTCCGGATCAAACTCACTATTCCATCGCATCACCACTACACAGTGGTCAAAAACCATCCACGGACCATTAGTCAAAACCTTTTCTCGATCATCTGGACGTTGAAATTTTGCCAAGACGCACCCATGTCCAACGTCGAGCTGCACAAACTCACCTTCCAATTTCCACGCTCGCGTTAAGCGTTCTTTCATGGCAAAATACCATACGGTCATACCCAAAACTTTCAGCACGAGCGTCTCTTTCCAAGGCTCATAATAAGCGTTCAACACTGACTCATCAAAACATATCCTTGGGCATCTTTCATGCTTTCCAGATCGGTCAATTGTAACGAGGTTGGCTTTCACCAAATCAGTCTCAGTCAAGGGGACGGCCGCTGACGCAGACACTCCCTTGAGAACATCGGAGAAGGAGGCCGCCGTAGGTTTCGAAACATCTAGCGGAATCACAGGAGGGGAGGAGGAATACGGAGGAGGATCGGGAGAAGTCATCGGGATTAGGTGAATAATCGCCTAGTGTTAAATCTTCCTACTTAATTACTACTAGTATAACGACTAGTATTGTATATATTGATATAGAGATATGAATTATGTCATATTTCCTCGGTAGACAAGAGCGATAGATTAATCCTCTTTACTCACTTATAGAGATCGGTATAATTGACCTATCTAGAATTTTGAAATTGGCCAGAATTCATTCCTAATGTTTAAATAAATTACCCTAATGTCATCATACATTAAAATTGTTATTATACAATAAAAACTTACTTAAACCCTACTATATCAAAGGGGTCTGTCTTTATTTCACATGTCACTGAATTTTAATTAAGAAAAGGATGTCCTATCGAACCCATATATGCCAATCCACTAATATACTGTACTTCCTCTGTTTTTATGAATATGGAATACTTACTCTACGCACAGTAGTTCGATGCATATTTTTAACAAGTTATAACTCACATTGTGTATAAATAAAAATTATAAAAATTTGATATTCTAAAACTACAAGATGAGACGATACTAACAAGATCTCACTTGATTGTGTTTTTCTTCTATAACCATTGTATAAACGCGAATCAAAATTGAATAATGAATCGTGACAAAAATCCAAACGTTTCATATTCACAAGAAAACAGAGGTAGTATACATTTGAATATCGTCATATTAAAAGTTGTCAAATTTGCGGAATTTTCGAAGATAGACCATCTCTGCAATGTGCACAAACATAGACGGCATTTAATTTCTAGACATTTGGTCTTAAAAGCAAAGAAGAGACTCAATTAGTAAAAGTCATGATATGAGTGGATTATTTTTTTACAAGCACGGTAGATCGATATTTTCACAAGTAAAAGTAAAGTAGAGATTTTTTACATTGGTCGTGGAAATCAACTTTGTTTGGAGTCATGTGTTGGGACTGTGACCTCTACCCTAACTCCGGCAGTAGTATGATATTGTTCGTTTTGAGCCAAGTCCGCACCGTTTTGTTTTTGGGCTCCTCCCAAAACACCTCATTACTAATGGAGGTTGGGTGGACACTTATAAGCAAAGTTTTCTTTCCTTGTTTTACCGATGTGGGACTTGGTTGTACCCAACATCATGATTAGCAGTGCCAAGAATTTTCTACGACGGCCAATGGAAGCTTCTATTGGAATAAAATTTAATTTAAACCTAGAGAATCATTCATTAATTTTTAAGATTGTCAACCATTTAAATGATCCACATATGACATATACACATGGCCCGTCTAATCATTTTTTCCTCCCCTTCTAATAAAAGTTTAAGGCCCGTATCTAATAAATGAATTACAAAATTTTAAAATTATTTGTAAAACTAACACTATAATAAAAAAGAAAAAAATAGAATATAAAAAATTAATCTGAAATGTTTCCTGTCAACGACCGTAGTTTTTACAATTGACTAAAAAGAAAAGAAAGTTAAAGGAAAAAAAAACTTTCTACTTAAAAAAGTAATCCTTCTAATATTTTTAGAAGCAAATTCGTCAACTAAATTCGCATATTTTATTATTTTATCTAAAAAGATCATTCTCAAGTAATATCATTGTCAGGTCATTAAGTCTGCCCTGCAACAATTAGGGGTGTGCATCAGGTCGGGTTTGGGTTTGTCGGGTTCGGGTTAGTCGGGTTCGGGTACGAAATTAAAATACCCAACCAAAACCCGACATTGGTGGGTACCCGATTGAGTCGGGTACCCACTTCGGGTACCCAATTACCCCACTTCTTTTTTTTAAGAAAAAAATTTAAAAAATTTATTAAAAACTTTTAATTGAATAAATAACATCAAAGGGCATTTTATCTACGGTCTACACAAAGTTAACAATAACAAAGAAATCTAGAATTAAATATTTAATTCATCCATAACAAATATATATGTGGATTAACTACACATTAAAAAAATTACAAACACGTATAAAGAGGTTTTTAGCAAATACTACTAAATCTAGACAAATAGAGTAATTAATAAATTCTTCTCTTTGAGAAAGACATAATGTAAAGTGAAGAATTTGAATAAATATTTTTTTTTGATGAAATGAGACGTCAAGCATGGCGTCGGCTAAGAGAAGAAAAAAGAAAATAAAGGAAAGCAACAAGAGACAAACACTACTCAAGTCCTAAGATAGTAGACACCCATCGCATCCGAAGAAATGGCGGAACGACAATCATCCGGAGGGAATGCCCAAGTCGTAAAGAACTCCACCGAATTCGCCCCACGCTTGGCCAAACAGTCAGCAACCATATTTCCTTCTCGCAGAATGTGGAACCAACGATAGCCAGGCTTCGAAACCATAATGTCCAATATGTTCAAGATGAGGGGAAACAAGCCATGCCCTGAAGGCAAATGACACCCCATGAGTCGAATCGCCTCAAGTGAGTCCGAGTAACAACAAGCTCGCTCAACGCCCAAAGCAAGAAGGGTCTTGAGACCATGCCAAATCCCATGGAGCTCAGCCAATAGGTTTGTCGTAACACCCACATAACCCGAAAAACCAGAAATCCATCGGCTAGAACTATCACGCATGACTCCTCCAAATCCTGCTCGACCCGGGTTCCCTAACGAACTCCCATCCACATGTAAGATAATATCCCCACCGCCCTGAGGATGCCAACAGACCAATCGATCTTGCACCACCCGCGGCCTACGACTCATGGACCGGTCTATGCTCTCTCCCATAAACAGAGCCTTTCGAATAATATCACGCACAACAATAGCCTCTCCCCGAAAACACATGGCGTTTCTAGCACACCAAATATGCCAAAACAAGCCCCAATGTTTACCAACCCAATTTTTGCAAACCTGGGCAAGGATTTCAGCCACAGGTCGGTCCGCAGCCTCATCCTCCCAATCTGTCCGTCCCCCAAGCAAGCTCCAGCAGGCCGACGCATTTGCACAAAGGAAGAACAAATGCAAGATAGATTCCTCGCCATTACCACAGAGAGGGCACACGGGAGAAGCAGCAAGATGTCTGCGCCACCGAAGCAGGTTAGTTGGGACAGCATCATGCACGGCCAACCAAAGAAGAACTCGCACCTTCTCCGGTGCTTTAATCTTCCACACCCACGCCTTGGCCCTATCTGGATGCTCCCCTCGTCGGGCTAATATCCATGCAAACCCCGACTTGACCGTGTAGACGCCCGAAGAGGAGCCCGTCCACCGAAGACTGTCCCTTGCCCGATCATGGAAGATGGCAGGCCCGAAATGAAACACCTCCTGTTTGACGCTAGGTGGAACAATTGTGAAGAATTCTCATATTTATAAACTAATTAATTATAAAACTTGATTGTGTATATATCTATTGTAGATGATAATTGTAATAGTTTGGACTAAATGGTGATGGCTTGTGGAATTATTAGGTATTTTAAGCACTTTAAAAAAGTTATAGAAATTGTGGAACCTTAAAAAGGAAAAAAAATCGGGTTATTCGGGTTCAAACTTAGGACCCAATACCCGAACCCCGACCTTTCCCATTAAAAAAACCCCGACCCCTAACACGATTTTTTTTTCGGGTTCGGGGTGGGTACCCGACTAACCCGAACCCGATGCCCACCCCTAGCAATAATAATGCCACTTTATTCTAGATCATTTACTAAATTTAGTTAATGAGCCTCCAATTATCATGTTCAACAAGCTAGATTAAATTTATTTTAATTTTAATTTATTATATTATTTTTTTTAAAAAAAATATGGCCTCCAATTTTTAGTAGAGCTGTAAATAGAACAAACAGTTCGTGAGCTGAGCTCATTTCGACACGTGTTCGTTCGTTAACAGCTCGTTCGGTAAGTTAAACGAACCGAGCTCAAACACATAATTTGGTTTGTGTGTTCGTTCATTAAGTTCGTGAACAGTTCAGAATTCCTTTTTAATGGAATATATATTATAAAAAATAAATATTTTATCTAGTTGTTCTTTCCATTTTTTATTTTTATTAGTTTCACATTTCTCTCATTAAGTATATTACAATATACATTAAATTTTCACACCTAATTTAATTCTAAAACAAATAAATTTATTAATAAAATAAATGGTTCGTTAACTTAGCTCGACTAGGCTCGTGTTCGTTCGCTATTAGCTCGTTCGTAAGGTTAAACGATGTTAACATCAAAATTCTAGGCCCAATAAGTTGATTTGTTTGGCCCAGTAAATTCAGCCCAATCCATTTTTCGAGGCCCGGTCCAATTCAAGGGTTATCCGGATAAGGACATGGGTGAGAAGCCGCCATCCAATCCATAGGTCTATCCGGATGATGAATCATGGTGAGAGGCAACATTAAAGACTGTGGAGAGAATCATGTCATTGAGACTTGAGAGGCTGCAACCTTGGAGAGGATGGTGGAAAAGGGAACGGTTACACAATCAGAAGAGCTGCAGTCAAAGAGGAAAAGGATCCCAACATCAATACAGCGCACCATCAAGGGAGGAGAATCCGGAGTTTTTAAGACGCCTATTAAAGCCAGGCATCACCCCATTCCCCTATAAAAGGCTGAAGGAGACATGGGAGCAGGGATCACCTCAACACAACTCTCAAAGAGCCTCTTATATTTCTTCTAGTTTTTTACTGCTTTCTGTATTTTCATTACTTTAAGCTTTCAGTCCAATTTACCGCTTTCTTACAACTTTTTGTTTAATTCTTGTATTTCAATTACAGTACCTTTGTAATTCTTCAACAACAATTCAATTTCAGTTTCTTCTTTTCCTCAAAATTTATACGGATAACAAATTGGCACGCCCAGTGGGACACGATTGAGACCACATCCGCTTTAGACTCAGTTTATGCAATTGAGATCTGGACGTATAGTGAGAGACTTAACCTAGAAGTTTGAGGAAATGTCGCTTCATGAGGATACACCGGTCAGGACACTCACTGAAAACAACGCCGATGATGCGGCGGGTGCTTCTCAACAGCGCCAGGGAATAATTCAAGTTCCCACTTTATCTGAACAAATGCGGCTATCGATGATTGAATCGATGGCCGAATTCATGCCTTTGTTAACAAGACACCTTATGGATGTGTTGCGGCCTGCCATGGCCGATCAAGCTGACAAAATTTGTGGATCCCTGCATACTCAGCAGGATGAGTCTGCTTCAAGTGGCATGACTATGCCAGCAAGCACCATAGATCCAGGGCTGTATGGCGGCCAAAGGACTTGGGGGACAATGCTCAGCCAGCCGCCATTGCTATCTGAATCCACAGGACTGGCCAGTCTGCCTCTATTTCCTTATGCTTCCACCCATGCGGCACCTATGCCGAACTTTGGATATGCGGCATCTACCATGCCGACCTATGCTGCGTCAAGTTACTTGTTGCCAAATACTGGATCGAGCTGCATAGCGATCCCCTGTGCGCCAAGCCATGTGATGACGCCTCACACACCATTTGGAGTGGCAGCATCACCACAAGCCAACATCTACGCACCAGCCGCCGCCAATCCACTGTATCAAGTGGCGGCTCAAGGTGGCCCAGCCGCCATTCCACAAATCCCTATGGTGGCGCCTCAAGCCGCCATCCCTGCTCAACAAATGGCGGCTCACCCTCATCAAGCCGCCATCCCTACCCACCAGATGGCGGCGCCTCAAGCCGCCATTCCTACACACCAACTGGCGGCTCACCTTCCTCAGACCGCGTTGCCTCTTCAGGCCGCGATGCATCATCAGGCCGCGATGCCTCCTCAGGTCGCTATGCCTCATCAGGATCAGGATGCCATGCCTCCTCAAGCCGCGATGCCTTCCACACAGGCACCAGTGGTATCACCCGAGGTGTTGGCAAATATGATGCAGCAACACTTTGGGATTCAGCTAAGGCCGATGGAACGGCCTACGTACAGGAAACCGTACCCTGATTGGGTAGACACTATGCAGCCATATCCCAAGGGCTTCAAAATGCCCGAGTTTAATACATTCTCTGGGGACGACGACAAGTCCACCGTGGAACATGTGGGCAGATTCACTGCCCAATGTGGCGAGGCAGCAGCCAATGATTCGCTAAAACTAAGGTTGTTCAGTTCATCACTAACTGGACCTGCCTTCGCATGGTTTGCTTCTCTGCGGCCTAACTCCATACAAAACTGGGCCGAGATTGAGCGGGCGTTCCACGACAGATTCTATACCCCTCTGTCACAGGTTAGTCTTGCAGATCTTACTAATGCCAAACAATTTGTCGATGAGGCGGCAAATACTTTCGTTAACAGATTGCAGCGGCTTAAGGATCGATGCACTATGGGAGTCCCTGATAGGGAGATAGCCAATATTGCAGTGGCGAATATGTTGCCAAAATTGAAAAAACGTTTAATTGTGCAGGATTCCACTAATCTTGCCCAGCTGGCCGAGAAAGCGGCCCGCTTGGAAAAGTTCCTTGAGGAACAAGATGAGAAACGTCCACCTACATACGGGTCTTCTTTTAATGAGTTGAAACCCGGTAGAGAGGAAGACGAACCAATGGTGGCCAACGCAATAACCCTGGGTAGAAACAACCCTGGATAACGGCCCTAGGACGCCATCGATAGCGGCCTTCGAGGCCGAATATTTGATGGCTGATGAATGGCGTCCTGGTTGAGGATGGCGCCTGGCCGAGGATGGTGGCCTCATTGACCACGCATGTGGGCGAAAGCCAATGGCGGCCGGGCAAAGGCGAATGGCGGTCGGCCCCGGTGGAGATGGCGGCTGGCGGCCTAGAGCGGCGTCCTCGATAGATGGCGGCGATAGGAAGGGTGGCGGCACTCGACAGCAGTTGGCGGCCGAGGATGAAGTTGGCGGCTCCCCGATTAAGGCTGGCGGCCCGTGGAGAGATGGCGGCCCGTGCTTACTGGCGGCGCTGGGTGGATGTGTTGGCGGCGCTTGGAGTGTGGGTTGGCGGCGTTCGCGGGCTCGGTTGGCGGCGCTCGGGAGCTCGATGGCAGCAATTCGGAGGATGGCGGCGTTTGAAGGAGCGGCAACCCGAGAACGTCGACGACCCGAGGTTGGCGGAGAGCACTCAAGACTGGCAGTGACGAGTGGCGGCGTTCGCGAGGGATGGCGGCGATTGCTGGTTAGCGACATGCTGGGAGCTGGCGGCTGCTAACACCGAGGCTGGCGGAGGACACTCGCGAGATGGCGGTGTTTCTGAAATTGGCGGCGCTCGGAGGGCTGCAGCAGCGCTCAAGGTTGGCGGCATCCGGAGATGGCGGCGAGCTGCAGGCACTGGCGGCACTCGAGGCAGGTGATGGCGGCACTTGGAGGTTGCTGGCGGCATCCTGGCTGGCGGCGCTTGGTACCAAAGCTGGCGGCTAGCGAGAGGTTGGCAGCCCGGCGAAATTGGCGGCCCGTGGAGGCTGGCGGCTGGCGCTCAAGGCTGGCGGTATCCGGAGATGGCGGCGAGCTGCAGGCGCTGGCGGCACTCGAGGCAAGTGATGGCGGCACTTGGCGGTTGCTGGCGGCATCCTGGATGTTGGCAGCTACGTTCAAGACTGGCGGCTCAGGAGGTGGTTGGCGGCGCTCCACCGTTGGCAGCCCCGAGGTGTTGGCGGCCGGAAGGGTGTTGGCGGCCAGAAGGGTATTGGCGGCTTGCAGCGACAACGGTAGCCCAAGGAAAGAAGTTGGCGGCTCAGGGTGCTCCTTAATGGCGGCGTGGCGGCCGACCTAAGTGGGCCTGGATCATGATAGTGTGAATTTTGTGTTTATCAATGACATATATTTTGGATATTTATAAGGTGATTTTGATACCTCTTTACTCTTGTTGTGCTTGTTTTGTTGATTGTAGGAGGATGGTATGAGAATTGGGAAAAGGAAGAAACAAAAGAGAAGAAAAAGAAGAAGTGGACAGGTTGCTATGGAATCACTAGTCATGGCCATGACAAGCTAATGAGGAGGAAGCTGAAATTGAAGATACATGGGCCCAAGCCCAAGTCCATGTCCAGCCTAGCCCATTACACAAATAAGATTGGGGGACAAGAAAGTGGATGGCTGCAGGCTAGAGAGAGTTTACTTTCTGCAAAAACACTTTTTAGTTGGCTATTTTTAGATTTGGCTTTTGGAAAGGGGGAAAGCTAATTTATTAAAAGAGGGGCCTGGGAACGAGAGAGGCAGACGAGATTTTTTGAGATTCATTTTTTGGGAGACAGGTTTTGAAGAGGAAGAACAAGAAGAAAACGTCCAGGCAGAAAAGAGGAAGGGAGGAGCAGACCGGAGCAGTCACCGATCAAAGGCTTTCTTCTCTCCTCTTCTCTCTGATTTTGGTTGTATTTTCCTTTTCTTACTTTTGTTTCTATGAAATTAGAATAGAGTTTTAACTTTCTCTAGTTTAGGGATTTGGTGAAGAATGGCTTTGGGATTTTGTGAGATGATGTATTTTGGCTATAAAACTATTGTGCTTTTGGTATTTATACAATTTCTATGCTTAGGGTTTACTATTGTTGAATTGGATGAATGTTTAGGGCCCAAATATTTGTCTAGTTTGATAATTGATTGCCAATTTGATTTGGGTATCCGTAATTGTACTTGAATCGAATAGGTGGTAGCCGGGTTGATTAGTTCATTCCCGGGGAATTGTATAATCAAATTGGGAATTACTCCGCGTAGGTAGTAATTGGTTTGAATCGGGCTTTTCTAGATTATAATGCAATTGGACAACATCTTCTACGGGCGTACCTAGAAGTGTTAGTTTGATTAGGGGCAATTAACGGGCGTACCTTAATTGTCTAAACTGAAAGGAAAAGTTGGTTGTCTAAGCGGACCTGACAACTATAACTGGTTTATCAATTAGCACAATGTTTATGCATCGATGATCTTACCCAAATGCCATTCCAAATCAATCTTTGAACTAGAGGTTTTTAATTCCAATACTTTGTTTTAAATTTATGTTCTTGATCTCACTTATCATTTTCATAGTTTGTAGAATTAATTAGCTTTTTAGTTCTTGTTATCTTTTTCTTGTTCTCAAAATACAAAACCCCCCCTTTTAAATATTGTATATATTATGAGAATGTGGTATTCCAATCCCTGAGGACTCGACCCTTGTCACTGCTATACTATATTTATTTTGTACTTGGTGACACATGAATTAAATTATCTTTTGCAGCTATACGACAAGCTGTCAAATTTTGGCGCCGTTGCCGGGGATTGGCGTTTAACTACTACATTCTGTGATATTTTCTATCTTTTTTGTTTGTAATTGGTATTTCCCTTGTTTATGCCTCGTTCTTCTCGTACAGGTAAATTGATATTTTATCCAGAGATTGAGAAGACACCTAGGAGATTAAAAAGGGAATCAAAGTTTAGAAGAACAAAAAGTTGTAATGGCTGAAGATAACCGCACTTTAAGGGAGTTGGCTGCTCCTGACTTGACACAGCAGCCTTTATGCATTACATTTCCTACAATTGATGATGAAACTCCCTTTGAATTAAAATCTGGATTGATTCATTTGTTGCCTGAATTTAATGGTCATGCAGGTGAAGAGCCTCACAAGCATCTCCAGGAATTTGATATTGTGTGCTCAAGCATGAAACCCCCTGGAGTTACTGATGAGCAAATCAAATTGAGGGCATTTCCATTTTCATTGAAGGGGAGTGCAAAAGATTGGCTCTATTATCTTCCAGCAGGTAGCATTACAACATGGACAGACATGAAAAGAAAGTTTTGGGAGAAATATTTCCCAGCCTCAAGAGCTGCAAATTTGAGGAAGGAAATATGTGGTATCAAACAACAATCAGGTGAAACGCTCCATGAATATTGGGAGCGGTTTAACAGGCTTATAATTAAATGTCCTCAACATCAAATCCCACCCCAATTGTTGATTCAATATTTCTATGATGGTTTGTTGTTGATGGATAGGAATATTATTGATGCTGCAAGTGGAGGAGCCCTGGTGAACAAGACCCCAACTCAAGCCTGGGAGTTAATTGATCGGATGGCTGAAAACACTCAACAGTTTGGCACAAGGGATGCAATGCAAACTAATATTCCAAGTGGTTATTCCTCAATTCAATCAATGCAACAACAGCTTTCTGAGCTAACAAGTTTTGTTCGCAAGATGGCTACAGGAAGTATCAAGCCAACTGTCCAGGTGAAGGCATGTGGCATTTGCACAAGTCCTGAACATCCAACTGATGCTTGTCCAACACTTCAAGAAGATATACCCGTGGATGTGAATGAACTTGACTATTCCAACAGACGTCCACAGTACAATCCCTACTCCAATACTTACAATCCAGGTTGGAGAGATCATCCAAATCTTCGCTATGGAAATCCACACCAACAAAATCAACAATCTTCAAGCCCATCTTTGGAAGATTTGGTGAAATCCATGGCCACTTCAACTTTGCAATTTCAGAAGGATACAAAGGCAAGCATTGAGAAGCTACAAAGCCAAATGAATCAAGTATCTGAGGAAGTTAGGCAAATTCGAGAGAAAGGAAAGTGGCCAGCTCAACCCGAGCCAAATCCAAAGAACGTGAGTGCCATGATTTTGAGGAGTGGAAAAGAAGTTGAAGATCCATCTCCAATTTCAAAGGAGCAAAATGAAGAGCAAATTGAAAAGGAGATTGAAAAGGAGGCAGAAACTTCTAACAAGGTAAATTCTAATTGGATTCCTTCATATCAAACTAAAATACCTCATTTTCCTGACAGGTTAAAGAAGCCCCCAAAGGTTGACAAAAGGAAAGAGATGCTTGAAATCTTCAAAAAAGTTGAGTTGAACATTCCACTTTTGGAAGCTATAAATCAAATCCCCAAGTATGCAAAGTTCTTGAAGGAATTGTGTACCAACAAAAGGAAACTTCGGGGAGATGAGTATATAATAGCAGGTGAGAGTGTCTCTGCAGTCATAAAAAGGAAAATCCCACCCAAAACAGGTGATCCAGGTATGTTTTCAATTCCTTGCAAAATTGGAGTAAAAGAGGTGAGCAAAGCTATGCTAGATTTAGGTGCTACGATAAATGTTATGCCAAGATCAATGTATAATTCCCTAAATCTAGGTCCATTGAAAGAAACAGGAATTATTATTCAACTTGCTGATAGATCAAATGCTTATCCGGATGGTATGTTAGAAGATGTATTGGTTCAAGTTAATGATGCAATATTTCCTGTAGATTTTTATGTTGTGGATATGAACGATGCTCATTGCTTTAATCCACCCCCTCTTTTGTTGGGAAGACCTTTTATGTATACTGCAGGAGTGAAGATTGATGTGAAGAAAGGCACACTCACTTTGGAATTTGATGGAGAAGAGCTTTCTTTTAATCTGTCTAATGCTATTGAACATCCTAATGACTCTAAAGCTTTATATGCTATGGATGTTATTCAACCTTGTGTGCAGGATGTTTGTGAGCTTAATGGTGAATACTATATAGAGATTGAATTGGTGGATAATGTGAACTTTGGGACTAACAAAAGAATTAAGTTGAATGGAAAAGATCCATCGGATATGTGGCTTGGAATGGATTTGAATGATGATGGATTGCAAAAGTTTGATGGATTTCAGTATGATGCTTATGAGAATGGTTGAAGCATTGGGAAGAGTCAAGGTAAAGGACTATAAACAAAGCGCTTCTTGGGAGGCAACCCAAGCAAATCAATTATTTTGATACTTTATATTTTGCCATGTTGATCATAATATATTTTGGTATAATTTTGATATCCAAATGACATCTTTTCTATGATTTTGTAGGTTTGAATTCCCCAATTGGATCAAGAAACAAGTGGTGATGTTTGAAGGGGGAATTTTCAGTGAAGGAGAGCATTGATAGTCATGAGCATGATTAACTAGTATATTACTTGCTGAATTTTGAAGAAAAATTCAAGTTGACTTCAGGGAGGAAGATACCTGTTAATCATGCCCATAATTAAGACCTTGGTAGAAGCCTGTGTTGGAAACCAAAATTTCAGGAAACCTCACAACTCTTAGTCATGCTCATGATTAAGGTTCACTTACTCCCCTGTGTCAAAAATGAAATTGAGGTTTATTTTCCTGGGCACCCTACATTTCTTATTCATGCCCATGACTAAGTTACACAAACCAGCCTGAAGTTAAATCCCAACACTTACTCCCAAACCCTAATTTACCTTCACCTTAATTCACTTTCACTCCTTTTGAACAAATACTGCCTCCATCCCCAAATTACACAAGTCCAAAATCAAATGTCAATCCCTATCTATCGTTCGCACTACCACACCATCATCATCTTCGCACCACCGCACGACGCCCTACTCTGTTCGTCGGCCGCCGCCGCCTCTCGAGCGCCCGCGCCATCACCATCTCCCCCTCCCTCGCTCGCGGAAACCAGCGCCCCCGCCTCTGTCCTCCGGCCGTCGCTGCTCCACCGTGGTCTCCTGTTCGCGCCGCCCCTCGTCCTCCTGAACCCTATCGGCGCCACCCATGTTCGCAAAGCCTTCTCTCCTCGTCCGGCCAATCTCCTCCACATTCGAGCCCTAGCAGCGCCGCCCCTCTGTCCAGCGAAGCCACTCGAGACGCCGCCCTTTCGCTCGCAAGCCGCTGGCCGTCCTCAGCTCATCGTCGCCGCCTCGTTGTTGAGCGCCGCTGCTCCGGTCATCTCTTGCCGCCCTGCGCCGCCACCCTCATCCCTCTGTTCTGCCCTAGTTTGGCCTTCGCTTCATTGGTAACTTCTTTTCAATTTTACAAGCAGTGAACTATGGTAATTACTCTTTCTGTGGGCATTTTGTTCTCTTGTGATTTGATAATTTTGAAACTTGCATAGTTGATGCCTCAAGAATAGAACTGAAAATTTTGGCAATTTTGAAGGCTTACTTGAAATCGTTGGACTTGCATCACTGTGAAGAAATTGCTTTTATTGTGTGGTGACATTGTCTGGTTCTAAAAAGATTCTGAAGTTTAGGAAAATGAAAATACATTTGCTTGGATAATATATGTTGTCTTTTGTTGTGGAAATATTTTGCTTGGCTAGTTTTCTGTGTGCAGCTCTTAAATAGGAGAGCTCGAAGACAATTCCACCAAGTCATGATCTAAAAGTGGTTCCAAAATTCCCAACTACAAGAATTCTGCAAAAGAAAAGGCCAGACAAAGTTCTATCCCAGCACCTGACCCCTGCCATTGTACCCAGGGAAGTCCTATTCCTTTATCTTTCTAATACATTGAGGACAATGTAGACTTTAGGTGTGGGGGAGGGAATAGTATTGCTTGCATTTTCTGTGAAAATTTTTAAAAATTTTAAGCTATTTTGTGTGAATTTTTGTGAACTTGATGTGAATATATGACTGAATTGAGTCTATGATGGTTTTTATTGATAAGTTGTCTAGCATGATTGATGATATCTAATTTTTGAACATGTTGAGCCAACTATTTGTAAACCCATGTGAGAATTTGAGCCTCTTTCCAAAAAGCTTGTTGCTTTTAAAAAGAAAATACATATATTCAAAGCTTTTGGAAATTTCTTTCTTGTGTGAATTATGTGGTAATCATTTTGACATTCTAGAACTTGAATGATTACGCATGTTGAGCTTGCATTGATTGAATCCAATGTTTTGAACATGATAAGGGCATTAGGATAACCTTTTTAGCCTTCTTTTTGGCTTTAACCTATATTTTTATCCCCTAGTTAGCCACTTTGAGCCTTATATCCGTTTTCTTTGTTTTTATTTAACCCTTAGCCTATTAAGCCTTTTCTTTTTGTCATATCTATTGCTTTTGAACCCTAGTGATTGAAGTACTTTCATAAGTCATCATGGTTGAATTTTTGTGTTGGTTGCAAGAAAAAAAAAAAAGAGCTTAGAAATTGTTTTCTTTTGGGATTTTCAAGATGTTTTGTAGGATTTTTGAAGTACTGTCTGGATGGTTGATTCTCAAGCAGTGGAATGTTTGTATATATATTCCCCTTAAAAAAAAACAAAAAAAAAGAAGAGAAAAAAAAACAGCCCTATATATAAAAAAAGAGAGAAAAAAGAGAAAAAAATATATATATAGGTAAGGGCAGTGGATGGATATAGCTTGAAACGTGTTCCTCTGACCTTAGTGCTATGAACATAGAGTTGAAGTTCCGTCTGCATTTTTCAGATTGTTGAATTCCTCTAATAAACGTGTCCAAGCTATTGAAGCCCACGAAAAAAAAAGAAAAAAAAAAGAAAAAAAAAAGAGAAGAAAATCAAAAGGGGATATATGAAAGTTGTTAGAAATTGTTTGGCAAGTTTTGGTTTTGTTTGGTTCATTGCTTGGGAAAGGGACTGTTTGGGAGTTGTATATGGGATGATTTTTTGGTTTTGTGTTTATTTTGGAAAACCTTGGGAGGATAGAATAGAAATAATTTTGGTCTTTTGAACCTCTTATGATTTTGTTTTTGTATTGCAACCATGATGTGATATGATTTGTCTATGATGACTCTTTGGAAGTATTTTCATTCACTTTAACCCTTTCTTTATCCTTTTCTTCCTACCCCAACCATGGCCACGTTATAACCCTTTTGGAAGACCCTTTGATTCTTTATGTTGGATAAAATCTTGGTAGGGAAGATGTGATTTTCATTCAAGCCTATGGGATTGTCACTTTGCTTTACCACTTGAGTGCTTATTTGTTTAACCACACTTGATATTGAGAGGAGTGTATACACTTTACCCATGGGAGGTTTTTGGCTTAATGTGTTTGATATTGGGTTGATTCGGTTATGCTTGGATTGACTTGTTGATAGAAACTGTTATGGCTTGATTTGGTTATCTTTAGACTTATGCTTGAGGGCAAGCATGATTTAGGTGTGGGGGAATTTGATAGTGTGAATTTTGTGTTTATCAATGACATATATTTTGGATATTTATAAGGTGATTTTGATACCTCTTTACTCTTGTTGTGCTTGTTTTGTTGATTGTAGGAGGATGGTATGAGAATTGGGAAAAGGAAGAAACAAAAGAGAAGAAAAAGAAGAAGTGGACAGGTTGCTATGGAATCACTAGTCATGGCCATGACAAGCTAATGAGGAGGAAGCTGAAATTGAAGATACATGGGCCCAAGCCCAAGTCCATGTCCAGCCTAGCCCATTACACAAATAAGATTGGGGGACAAGAAAGTGGATGGCTGCAGGCTAGAGAGAGTTTACTTTCTGCAAAAACACTTTTTAGTTGGCTATTTTTAGATTTGGCTTTTGGAAAGGGGGAAAGCTAATTTATTAAAAGAGGGGCTTGGGAACGAGAGAGGCAGACGAGATTTTTTGAGATTCATTTTTTGGGAGACAGGTTTTGAAGAGGAAGAACAAGAAGAAAACGTCCAGGCAGAAAAGAGGAAGGGAGGAGCAGACCGGAGCAGTCACCGATCAAAGGCTTTCTTCTCTCCTCTTCTCTCTGATTTTGGTTGTATTTTCCTTTTCTTACTTTTGTTTCTATGAAATTAGAATAGAGTTTTAACTTTCTCTAGTTTAGGGATTTGGTGAAGAATGGCTTTGGGGTTTTGTGAGATGATGTATTTTGGCTATAAAACTATTGTGCTTTTGGTATTTATACAATTTCTATGCTTAGGGTTTACTATTGTTGAATTGGATGAATGTTTAGGGCCCAAATATTTGTCTAGTTTGATAATTGATTGCCAATTTGATTTGGGTATCCGTAATTGTACTTGAATCGAATAGGTTGTAGCCAGGTTGATTAGTTCATTCCCGGGGAATTGTATAATCAAATTGGGAATTACTCCGCGTAGGTAGTAATTGGTTTGAATCGGGCTTTTCTAGATTATAATGCAATTGGACAACATCTTCTACGGGCGTACCTAGAAGTGTTAGTTTGATTAGGGGCAATTAACGGGCGTACCTTAATTGTCTAAACTGAAAGGAAAAGTTGGTTGTCTAAGCGGACCTGACAACTATAACTGGTTTATCAATTAGCACAATGTTTATGCATCGATGATCTTACCCAAATGCCATTCCAAATCAATCTTTGAACTAGAGGTTTTTAATTCCAATACTTTGTTTTAAATTTATGTTCTTGATCTCACTTATCATTTTCATAGTTTGTAGAATTAATTAGCTTTTTAGTTCTTGTTATCTTTTTCTTGTTCTCAAAATACAAAACCCCCCCTTTTAAATATTGTATATATTATGAGAATGTGGTATTCCAATCCCTGAGGACTCGACCCTTGTCACTGCTATACTATATTTATTTTGTACTTTGTGACACATGAATTAAATTATCTTTTGCAGCTATACGACAAGCTGTCAGATCAAACGCGCAGATCTGTCTTAAAATGCTAATCAGACAAATTGCGCGAGGGGGGAATCTGTTAACATCAAAATTCTAGGCCCAATAAGTTGATTTGTTTGGCCCAGTAAATTCAGCCCAATCCATTTTTCGAGGCCCGGTCCAATTCAAGAGTTATCCGGATAAGGACATGGGTGAGAAGCCGCCATCCAATCCATAGGTCTATCCGGATGATGAATCATGGTGAGAGGCAACATTAAAGACTATGGAGAGAATCATGGCATTGAGACTTGAGAGGCTGCAACCTTGGAGAGGATGGTGGAAAAGGGAACGGTTACACAATCAGAAGAGCTGCAGTCAAAGAGGAAGAGGATCCCAACATCAATACAGCGCACCATCAAGGGAGGAGAATCCGGAGTTTTTAAGACGCCTATTGAAGCCAGGCATCATCCCATTCCCCTATAAAAGGCTGAAGGAGACATGGGAGCAGGGATCACCTCAACACAACTCTCAAAGAGTCTCTTATATTTCTTCTAGTTTTTTACTGCTTTCTGTATTTTCATTCCTTTAAGCTTTCAGTCCAATTTACCGCTTTCTTACAGCTTTTTGTTTAATTCTTGTATTTCAATTACAGTACCTTTGTAATTCTTCAACAGCAATTCAATTTCAGTTTCTTCTTTTCCTCAAAATTTATACGGATAACAAACGAACAGAGCTCAAACATGAAAATTGGCTCGTTAAGATTTTTGGCTCGGTTCGTGTTCGTTCGTTAAGCTTAACGAACAGAGCTCAAACACTTGAAGCTCAGTTTGGTTCGACTCGTTTACAGCTCTAATTTTTAGGGACCTGTGCGGTAGGCCATATTGCACGGCCTAATCGCCGGCTCTGCATATACACATAATTATGATAAATTAATTAATATACGAAACCCTTAATTCAAAAACTCGTTCTTATTGTTATTCTTATTTTTTAAAATTACGCAGGACTTAAATTAGTTTACTCGTACTATCGTGTAAGAGTACTTAAGTTGGTCTTATCCAAGGCCATGAAATTGAATGGTCAGTCTGTGTGGTGGGATATTCTTATCCAAGGCCATTAAATAATTTTCCCTTCTTTCTATTCTCACAACGTTGTCTCAATTTTGAATTCCCAAATGATATTCTGACTTTCATTACACCAAAATGCAAGGAAAAGAAGGGGAAACTATTGGATGCTCACCGGTCTACCACACCAGAAGGACCGCAACCGTTGATGCATTTTTTAAAATGGATCGGAGTAGTATACAAGAAAGAAAATTGTTAATATGCCAAAAGCGAATCTAGCATCATGCATTACATAATAAAATTTGATGTTGAAAAATAATACTCTAATAAAATGCAATACTATTTTAGTATATAATGCATGTTCAAAAATACACTTTCAACCAAAATGTCCGCCACTTGATTGCCTTCCCGAAATCTATGCTTCACCGCGGCGCCCATAGCTGCAACCTTACTCTTAACCTCACACACCACCGGCCACAAGAGTGAGTGCATGGCATCTCCTGTGTAACTAACCGTACAACCTCCAGTGCATCCACATAAATATGATCCACCTGAAGACCAATTTGCTGTGCATAACGTAATCCCTTCAATAATGCCCTCATCTCCACTGTCACAATATCACACTCCCCAAGTTGACCTCCACACGCCCCCAAAAAAGCACCATCATGGCTGCGAATCACAGCAGCAGAACCTGAACATTTCCCCATCTCCATGACACACCCGTCTGTGTGTAAGATACAACCCATAGCGTCATCCTCCTTCCACTTAACATAGACCACAGCTCATCCAGGCCGGAACTTGATTGCCCCCTCCAACAGTGCTTTAGCCATCCATCCAACCTTCACCATCAACTGATTACTACTCATGCACTTCCCAGAAAAAACCCTACTATTCCTTTCACACCAAATAATCCAAAGCATGGCAAGCACAACATACCCCTTGGTCCTAAAAAGCCATTCTAACCACATGTGCACAGACCCGGCCGGAACTTGCATGTTGTGAACGACATCAATCATCCCAGCTTTAGCCCATAAAACAGCCGCCCAAGGACACTTGAACAATGCATGGCTCCAAGTTTCATACTCACCGCCACACACCAGGCAGAGGGGTGACGCAGCCATCCGACGCTCGTACCTCAATCCATTGAGCGGCAAGGCTTCATGCCCCACAAGCCAAAGTAACAAACCATTCTTTTCCGGAATCGTCGAGCGCCACATCCAGGCCCAGCCCGATGCATCCCCTTGCTCCGCCTCGAGAAATTTGTACCCAGAAGCGACAGAATAGCACCCATGCTTCTCGAACCGCCAATGCATTACGTAGGATACCGAGCTAACCAGTAGCGGCGGTGGTGCCGCCATGATGGCTGTCTTGGTCTCTACCGGCAACCAGGAATAAAGCCTCTCTAATTGCCAGGATCCAGTCTCGATCACGTCCTTTACTTGCAACAACACATCATTATAGTGGACGAAGGGCACACGGGATGATAAACATTGCCCTCGCCACCAGTTGGAATACCAAAAGGAGGACCTCCCATCCCCAATCCGCACACCATATCCTTGCCTGAAAGCTTCACCGACCCGGCAAAGCGCCTTCCAAAATTTTGTTCCTCGATAATGTTCCTCCGGAAACCCTGAGTTACCCCCACCATACTTGTCCCTCGCCACACTCACCCACAACTTGCCAGGATTCATCAAATAGTCCCACAGCTGACGTCCAAGCAAGGCAAGGTTCATTTGCCTTGCTTTCCGGAGTCCCAGCCCACCCATACTCTTCGGCCTAGCAACACTCTCCCAACCGACAAGATGAATGCCTCGCCCCTCACTCCCTTTCCAGATCCATTTTCTCACAAGCTTGTCAATCGCCGTACATGTAGCTACAGGGAGAAGATGCAATTGCATGGTATACACAGGAATAGATGCCAACATCTAGCTAATGTAACCCTCCCCGCCTTATTCAACAACCTGGTAGCCCAACTACCAAGCTTCCTTTGCAATTTATCCAAGAGGCTGTCAAAATGCTGAATACGCATTCTCCTGTGGGTGATAGGGAAACCTAAATATTTTCCCATATCATCCGTGAGTGGTATACCCAAGTGACTTTGAATCCATCCCTTCTCAACAAGTGTCGCACTTGGAGAGCAGAATGCAACGGACTTCTCATTATTCATAAGCAGCCCCGACCGGGAGCTAAATCGGTTGAGGACCTCTGCCATACAGACCATACTCCCTTCCTCCAAAGCCGCACAAAACACTAAGTCATCAGCAAACAACATGTGAGAGATTCCACAGCCACCAACTCTAAGAGAAAGCGGCGTCCACCTCCCTCGACCAACTTCCTCCAATATTAGCTGAGTAAGCTTCTCCATAACTATCACACACAAATAGGGAGACAGTGGATCCCCTTGTCTAAGCCCTCGACCAACTTTAATAGGCGGAAGAGGCACGCCGTTCCACAAAATGGAAAAACTCGCGCTACGGACAGAAGACATAATAAGCTGAATACATTTCTCCGGAACATGCATTTCAATCGGACATTGCTCCAGAAAATCCCATCTCACAGTATCATATGCTTTAGCTAAATCAATTTTAAGCACCACACCCTTCACCGAAGATCGCGAATGTTCCAGGGTAGAGATAACCTCTTGGAGCAAAATACCATTATCCGCAGTGCCCCTACCCGGAAGAAAAGCAGACTGATGATAGCAAATATACTCTCGCAGCACATGTCTCAGACGGTTCACTAAAATCTTAGTGATAAACTTAAACGAGACATTACACAGCGTTAGGGGCCGAAATTGAGAAATCCGTAACGGGACATCAACTTTAGGCAACAGGCAGAGAAACGCTCTAGCCACCTCACTTACCATCTTCATAGCAGGCTCGCCTAAAAATTCCCAATAGTATTTATAGAATGCCGCGGGGAATCCATCTGGCCCGGGAGCAGCAAACGATCGCATTTGAGCCAATGCTGAATTAAGCTCCGCCCGCTCCTCCCGCCGGATGAGATTGTGCAGGCGCTTGCTCGGGATGCTTCTGGAATTGCCTACTGTCGTGTGTAATGGCCGGCGGTGCTATTTGATTTGTTTTCTTTGTTAGCTTTTCCTTTTTTCTTCTTTTTTTTGCCAGCCTTTTCAGGCCGTTTACCAAAAAAAAAAAAAAATACACTTTCAAGTTTCAAGTAGTAATTTGATGAATGCTCGAGTTTTAAATCTTTTGTTTAGATTCCACTGCTATTAACTTGCTACTTTTGGTGAAATCGGATATCCCCAGGCCACATTGGACATAAGGGCAATTAAGGGTGCCTCTCCCAAAGCAGTTTTTTGCATACACAAGGTTCGAACCTGAGACCTTACTTAAGCGACTAGAGTCCCCATCCACTCAAGCCAATTACTGTTGGTCTATAACTTGCTACTTTTATGTTTAGTTTAAAAAAAAAAATTTACTTTTCTTTTTCCTCATGCGTTGAAATACTCATACCACATTTTTCACAGTATTATTGAATTTTATTATTTTACTATTTCAATAAGATTATACTTCGTCCAAAATATGGTAATTAATAGTAGTATATTCTTTTGTATGAGGGCTATCTATTAAACAACACATGGCATTTGAATAAATTAAATTTCTCGGTTTCCCTATTACTGCAAATAAACTATAAATTGGTCAAAAAAATACCGAGAAAGGGGGAAAGGGAAATATAACTGTTTCTGAATAAAAAAAATTCAAATAGAAAAACCATAAAAATTTAAATTATCTGATTCAGTTGAACAGGGACATCTCATTTTCCCAATTTAATTACTACTATTTGGAAATGAAATTCTAACATTTTTTGAATGTCATATAATTTCTTTAAACCATAGATAAATTACAGCATTTATTCATGTAACAAGAGTGTTTCTCTTTAATAGATTTCTTTAAAATACTATAATCAAATTATTAGTAATTACTCTATATCATTGAAATGTGAATCCCAAGTCGAAAATGGGAATTTACTTCACAAAACTTCTATCCCAGTTTCACTTACATAGTTACATTCAAAGTTCTAATTTCAAACTAACAGCACTTAACTTGAGTGATGATGTTCTAGTCGCTTAAGCAAGATCTTGGGTTCGAGCCTTATATATGTAAAAAACTGCTTTGGGAAAGACGTCCTTAATTGCCCTTGAAGATCCTCGAGGGATTAGTCTTATGTCCAATATGGCCTGGGGATACCCGGTTTTATCAAAAAGTTATAATTTCAAAAGAATATACTATAAAACACAGCAAAGACTTTTGACTTTAGATCCATCTTTAATTTATTTTATTTTATTTTTTTAAAAAATAGTACAGTACTCTGTAATAAATTAATTTTGTGGGGTGGGGTTTACAGAAGCTTCTACTACTATTAAATTAATATAGATGACCTATATCATATTTACATGATTTAATTAATGTGTACTAATATACTATTAGTGTAATTAAAAAATATAAATAATACTACCTTGATAGAGTATATCTTCTAAGACCCAAATTAATCAATGTACTTTTACTCTCCGTCTTAATTTCTTAGTATATACTTAGTAAGTTTTTATGGCTTTTGAATTCTTTTCTTTTAATTATATCAAGACTTTGAAATATATATATATATATATAGGTTGAGGGTTCAATTCCCCACCCGACCCTTATCCCTCCCCTTTATCCTTTTATAATTTGTGTAATATGGGCTCACATCCCTTTCTAGCTTGTATAGTCTGTTCAGAAGAAAAAAAAAAAACTTTGAAATATATTATATATATAATGTACCAATTTCTTTTAATTTTGAATTGTAGAACTTTCCGGACTCTGTCATTGTTGAAACTTTTGTATTATAATTTTTTTTTAAATTAAAAACTAATGAATAAGCAAATGGCTCAATATAGGCTCATAAAAAAATGGCTCAATATAGTAGTACTTCGAGAAGAAAGTACAAGAAAAAAAATACTCCATATTTTTGTTTTTTATATTAAAAAAAGTAAAATTCCTAAAGTTCCCGTATATCTCATCATATGTGAATCAAGTTTACAGACAGTTCTTGTTCATCATCATCATGCAATTTGATAGTACAAACTTAATGTATACTATATTTAATGTGACAATATATAATTGAACGTGTGTAATTATTGGCCATAAACTAAACTTACATTTATTTAATCTATATATATATAAAAATAATATAGTCAAGTTTCCCCCCACTTCCCCACCCCCTTTTTTCAACAATCACATCTAATTCATCCAACAATGTTTAATCCTAAAATTTTAATATTCTATATTGAAATATCCATAAATTTTATTAATATCCAATATTAATTCATATAAGATTTGAAAATATAAAATTCATCCGGATAAAGACCACATATATATATATATTATATTATATATTCATACCTATAAATTTTTTAATATATCTATTATCTATTATCAATCTATATATATAAACAATATAGTCCAATCATATCCGTACCTATTTCTCTATAAATATACACATATTTATCTCCACAAAACCTCCTCATATTTCTCTATAAATATTCCATTTATTTATCTAATATCATGGTTGTCTTGAAATTCTCATCACCTCACATTTTATTTCTTCATTATTTGTTTTATCTTCTCAACATTGATTTTATATTTAAACAATATTTTTTTGTTTCTTCTTCTCATGTATTACAATGTTTCCCACGCCAATGTTCTCCTAATATTTCTTTTGTTTCAGGTTAATTTTTCTCAGATTGCAATATATTCTTCGTCTTGCTATTTATGTAAGATATTTTTTTTACGCGAACGTGAATATTAGTGGGTTTTTTTTGTTTTCTCTTACGTACTGTTAAATATATGTTTCTTATGGTTTTCCAATGACTTTTACAGGATTACATGTTGTAATTCAAGATTGCAATGAAGTCATACTCTACAAATTATTTTTATGATTCTCCTTTGTATACTACTCAAAATTTTTGTATATCATGAATCTATTTTATGTTGATTTTGTTATTGTTTGTTTTTTTTTTTGTCTTTATTCGAAATTTGAAAAAAAAAACTGAAGAGAATAAATTTGGAGATGTTTCCACTTTACTTTTTAATTTATGTATTTTTTCTCTTTTATTAATAGATTATTTCCTTTTTGACAATCTTTCCTTTTGGATACATTTTTTAAATTTTTATATATTTTTTAAATTTATTTAAGTTCACTATAAAGTAGAAAACAATCATTATTTAATTGAATTCAAGAAAATTGGGAATAATCTAATAAATTGAATAGGGAATGATTTAAATTAGATGTTTATTTTTTCCCAACTTTTTATTTAGCATAGTGATTTGTTATTATTTTAGAAGATCTCAATCTAATTTTGAATGGTTGATATATATATATATATATAAGGTAGATATGGATCCTATATTTTTAAAAAGATTTACTAATTAATATAAAAGGTATAATAATACTACATAAATTAAAAAGATTTACTATGATATACAACATCTTTTAAGTTCGACTAATTGAATAAATATAGTACTATATAGTTGTATAATATATATACTTATAATTAGGGGTGAAAGGGGTACGATAAATATTAGACCGATCCAATGCAGTATCCGATTATATTCGAATCTGAATCTGTATCCGACTATCCAGCCAGATATTTCAATATTCGCATCCGAATTTGAATCTCTAATTTAATACATGCATTCGTATTCGTATCCAAAAATATCTGACCGTATCCGAAAATTGATATGATATTATCCAGATTTTAAATATGGATATACGAATATATTAACATATTATTATTTATCAATTAAAAATTATCAATAATTATAACAAAATATAAATTATTCGATAATTTTTATATCAAATTTTCAAAAAAGATTAAAAATTATCCGATAATCCGTATCCAATTGAATCTGTATCCGACATGTATTTGTATCAGGCATATTTATATTCAATCCGAATCTGAGAAAAAAATGTGGGATAATATATATTCGTATACGATACTATCCGATCATATCCGTACCGTTTTCATCCCTGCATATAATATAATACTCACTTCATTTCAAAATAAGTGTAACATCAGAAAATGGCACGGGATTCAATGCAAGGAACAAAAGTACTTTAGTGGAAGTTTTATTCCTTTAAAAGCATTCTATATATGGTAATGTAACATTTATTATGAAACACCCAAAAAAAGAAAGTGTAACACTTAAAATGAAACGGAGGAAGTATGGAGTATAATATAATATGATAATTATATATTCATGATTAGATTTGCATTAGTCACTCCATATTTATGTGAACAATGTTCTAAAATTATTATTATTTTCTGGGAAACTGACGCCAAGTAACAAATTGAAAAGAAAATAAAAGGAAAAAAGAGCAACAAAAAGAGGTGTCCAAAAAGTAGAAAGAAAAAATGAGCCAACACTTAGGCTCTTGGGAACCATACGCCAGAAGAATCCGCCGCTAACACCCTGTGCGTGAAATCTGGGGGAATGTCCAAGTAGTGTAGAATTCTTCTTCTAAAGATGCACCACATTTTGCTAGATAATAAACGACCATTTTACCCTCGCAAAGTACATGATGAACTGAATATCGGTTAAAGACGTCTCTCGCCAGGTGCGGGAGGCAGGCCATTGGTCAAGTAGTCCAGTAGCATTATTAGTGTAATATATACTAATAAATTAACATATAAACTATAAAATGGAGTTAAAATTATATATAGGAAATTATAAATTTAAAAATATAAATCAAATATATTACATAATTCGTATCAAATGTATTACTTTAAATTAAATAATGTAAAATCAAATTGATTATGGGCTAAGATGATTTTTTTTTTTAGAATAATATATTTATTGAAAGCTTCCGCCAATACAGTACATAGTCCAGTCCTTACATCAACACTTCAGCCATATGCTTTGAATTCGACATCAAACAGCATACCCGAGCAAAAAATAATTCAATATAAATGGTTCTCTAAAGGACATCATGTTTTATATGAGGGCAGACTTGGTGAGGAATTTGGGTAATATGAGCAATTCGGAGCTTCACAAATGGAGACTTCATGTGCCAAAGCTGATAAAGGAGTACATAGATGAGGTCACAACCCAACTAAGAATGGTGTGCAACTATGAATCAGAGGATCTTCTATTGGAAGAGAAGCTTGCTTTTATGCACGAAACGAGGCATGCCTTTGGCTAAGAGGATGTTAGGATGTGCGTTTTAGAAAGTGCTGCAGCGTTTAGAAAATGGATAACCAGATAATTGTTGTAACAAAATGTGTCGTAGAAAATTAAGTGTTTGGATGAGCTTATGTTGTTTCAAATCGCAATAATCAGATATTCATTAAAAAGTATTTGGATTTGCATTTTTCATTACTTCAAAAGGCAATAATATGGTAAAATCTACTTTTGGCTAAACGCAATTTTCTTGCAGCACCAAAATGGAGCTGCAAAAAAATAACATTTTCATTTCCTCAAAATGCTAAACGCAATTTTCTTGCAGCACCAAAATGGAGCTGCAAGAAAAATTAGCATTTTCATTTCCTCAAAATGCAAATAATAGATTATTGAAAGTTAGTACACAAACAAAATTAACTGATTATTTGCATCTTGCAAACGCAATAATCAGATAATCAGGCCCAAAACGCACAAACAGAAACCCACTAAATCTATAAAACAACAATATTAGGAAAATAACATAATTGACAAAGTTGCTAAACCACTTTGTCACATTTTTTCTCAATAATGTGGTCAGAAAATTAGCATGAACCAAATTTTTTGAAGAAACCATTGAAGGCCTGGAAATGGTGGTGGAAGCTCATGCCACACAATTACAAAGGGAACAAAGGGAAGAGATAGGGAGTTGGATGGGGATTCGAACATCCAACCTATAGGTTGGGAGTTGGGGGAGTTACCACTTGATTAAGTCTCCAACCCCGCATGAACCAAATTATATGTACTACATACAATATTTGAACTTTTAAAATCTTATGTTATTTTACAAAATATATATAAATTTTACTTCCCGCGCAATGCGCGGGCGGGTATGCTAGTAAATTATAAACTCAACATATTCAAATGTAAAAAAACATTGGTGGCTTCTTTAATTCCTCATTTATCTAACAATGTACTCATAAATCTATCAAAGTCTTATCATTAATCTAAAACAGAAGGTGTAAAATTTTCTAATTTTTTATATTCCCTTATTATCTTATAATTTTTACCCATTATAATGCCTTGTTCCCCCCCCACCTTTTCATACAGAAACATACATTTTTTTCTTTAAAGGATTCGAGTCAGAGAAATGGTGGTGGGAACCAATGCCATACAAATTATAAAATAATGAAGGAAATGAGATAGAAGTTGGGTAGGAAATCGAACTGTCAACTCTTGGGTTGGAAGGCATGGACTTGGCGCTTGGACAAGTCATCATCTCCAAAAACATACTTTTATTTTGAAGTAGCATTTATTTTCTTTTATATCGTCCATATTATTATACCCCTCCATCCTATTAAAGTGTCAATTTTTCTTTTTTCTTTTATGTACATAGTTCAATGTACTTACTTAACATTTCATATATCACAAAAGGAATACAAATAAAAATTATATAAAATATATATTCTAAATTATATGATTAGACGGTTATTATAACAAAGTCCACTTGACTAATTTTTTCTACTGGACATTGTGCCACAAAATAATAAATAATGTCAAAAAATTGAAGAAACCATACATAATAAGAAAGATGGAATAAGTTATAAACCGATGTTATGATAGTATACTTGACCCATCTTTCCAAATCCATTATTCGTCTAAGGAAAGTTCCTCTTTCCGAAGATTCATGGAAAAAAACTCGTGTGTAGAAAATTTCTTCAAATTATTTAGACAAAAATAAATTCATGTCGTTTTCTCTCTCTCTTTTTCTTCCATTCATTTTATTTTTATTTTGAGATGTAAACAACTACTCCCTCCGTCCCATTAAAAGTGGCCACTTTCTTTTGGGCACGAAAATTTAGGTTGTGGTGTTTAGTTGTTAAAGTAGTGTGAGTTAATTTGACTAATCAATCCATCTAATTTATAATGGTTACATTTGACTTTTAAATATATTTATTAATTAACTTTGACTTAATGTTATCGTAATGATGTAGAAAGGAAAAAAAAGTCAAACGTGGTCTTGTTGGAATCGTCTAATTGTATAGGTTTAGAATATATATTTTATATAATTTTTATTTATACCCATTTTGAGATATTAATGGTTAAACATATATAGGAACTTTGTGCAGAAAGTACAATTGTCATTATTGTTGGGTTTTTAATCATACTTATGTTAATCTAATTTGTTTAAAAGGAAAAGTGACCACTTTTAATGGGACACCCAAAAAAGAAATAGTGGCCACTTTTAATAGGACGGAGGGAGTAAAAGACAAGGATCGAATTTATTTTTATTGGAAAATTGTTATCATCACATGTAGACCCAGATGGTCCATTATGGAGGTAAAAGTGGGACCCATCGAATGAATTCAACCACGACGGCCAATATCTACAATATATTTATATGAATAAATTTGGGTATATATAATTATTTTCGGTACCACTTCCCAGTTGTTAATTTTTAAAAATACTAATGAAAAGAACTAATTGTATTTGGATTATGGATTTGGATTTGGATTGAATGATGAATTCAATGAATTTTTGCGTCCAGCGTCAGCAAGATAATATTGCTATATTTTAGCTGCCAAAAAAATATAATACTACTCAATAAAAATATATATACTCGGCGATGAGGACTTACCCTGGTCAAGTCTCCCGACTCCTAACTTATAGGTTGGGGATTCATTTCCCCACCAGACTCCTTATCCCTCTCTTTTTATCCTTTGTAGTTTATGTGGCATGGCCCCACCACCATTTTCTAGTCTGTATAGGTTGTTGAGCCAAAAAATAATAATATATATACTTCATCCGTTCCATTTACTTGTCTTATTTGATTTTTTGCACATAATCCAATACATTTTTTCAATCGCTAATATCTCAGTATATGTACAATATATACTTCAAATAAAATTGAGTCAAAGCTGGATAATAAAAGATGTCAAAAGGTCAAACAAGACATGTTCACTGGAACGGAGAGTTTATAATATTTGGACATGGATGCAAATATTTATATATTTATATCAATCAATTAATTGATGGCTTAAACGAAGATGGGGATAATGCTTGACCAATTGCTAAAGTCCTAAACTTCGAACATTTAGGTTAGAGGTTCGATTTCCTATCTGCCCCTATTATTTACCTTAATCCATTTATAAATTATAATTTATTTGATAGAGGCTTCCATCACTCATTTACTAATATATTGTTTAAAAAAATAAAAAAAAATTATAGCCTTGTTATCACCAAAAATCCCGCGATAACAAGCCCTAAACTCCGTGAATATCTCACTCCCTAATTGATACTAATTCACATAACGTCGCAAAATGTTAAAATGTACACCTTTGCACCTTTGGTACTACTGAGTACTGACTCATCGGTTTTAAAATATGTTATTTTTAATTTTATTCCTATTTTATCGTTCAAAATAATAATTATACTTATAAGTTATACTACCTCCGTTTCTTTTTAATTGTCACGGACCCACATTTCATTCAATCAAATACATATTTTTAATCCTTAATAACTCAATTTGCATACAAGTAAAAATTATGAAAATTTGATATTCTAAATCTACATGATTAGATGAATCCAACAAGATCTCACATGACTATATTTTATCTTATATAACTGTATTAATAAGTCGAATCAAAATTACTTAATGAACCGTGTCAAAAACTCATATGTGTCAATAAATAAAGAACGGATGTAGTATTATATTTATGCCTCACTTTTATTTTTGTCTTACTTCTATTTGAGGAAATAATTAAATACTCCGTTATTTAAAGAAATTCATTCTTCACGCAATTCAATACAATTTTTAACAATTAATATTTTAAATTATATAAAAATAAAAATTATAAAAATTGAATATTCTAAAATTATGTGATTAGATTATATTTTATCTTATATAATTATTTAAAAGTCGAATCAAAATTTAAAAAATAATATTTACGATGCAAACATTAACATCTTTAAATGACGGAAGAAGTATTAATCACTAAACCTTTCCCATCACATCACACTAATAAATAAATACTTATATTAAATTTTCAAATACACCAACATTAACAAATTCAACTCAACTATCATATCACAAATAAATAAATTAATTATATATTCAAATTCATTACGGTTACCTCATATAAATTCATAATTTACACGCTCTATGAATAATTTAGTACTCCTGTCCTATTACATAGATAAATAAGAATATTAGACTATGGTGCTGTTTGGAAGACATCATATTAACCAGTATATAGCATATTGGAAGAGCATATTGTCTCACAGTTCTCTCTCCGAATCTGCTATCTGCTAGCGGATCCGCTGACTCCCAAACATCCTATATATATGTCTATGTGGGGCGATCAGATCAATATATTTTAATAAAGAGATAAATAATTTTTTAGACTATCAATAGGCAGGTAATTCACTTTTGGGCCATAAAAATTAAATTATGAAATTAGGCCACCAATAGTCATTCGGGCCTAATTTAGGGCCAATTTGACCAATACCACACTAAAACGGGCCGCGTGTAACCCACTCGTCACGCGATGGCTCAAATGTAGAAATTGTCTCCTTTTGGTCGCCTGTTTTACTTTTTATAATTTAAATAAATACTACTCCATTTGTTCCATTATTTTTGCCTCACTTTCCATTTTGCTCTGTTCCAACGTTTTTGTCTCGTTTTCATTATAGTAATAATTAATATTAATCACCAAATCTACCGCATCAAATACTAATAAATCCTACATTAAATACTGTCTATGACCACATAAAATACCGTGCTCAAAATACCCCAACACGAAATAAATATTCATTAAAATAAAAATAAAATAAATATATATTGAAAATGTAAAAAAAGACAAAATAATAAATAAAATTATTTGTATTAATAATAATAATAACTTCAAGAATTAAATTATAGTATAACATAAAATAAAATTAAATAAATTAAATCTAAAACATAAATTAATTTGAATGAATTCATTTATATTAAAGGGGATAGAAATTTACCCTAGTGGTCAAGTCCATCGACTCTCAACTTATAGGTTGGGGTTTCAATTCCCCACCCCGCCCTTATCCCTTCCTTTTTTCTGGCATGGGCTCCCACCGGCCACCACCCTTTATAGATTGTTCGACAAAAAAAAGGGTTCTCTACCCACCATTTGTCATATTTATATTAAATGAAATATAAGAAAATAAGTAGTAAAAATTTAATAAAAAATAAATATAAACAGATAAATAGGTGTTCTCTACCCACCCAGGAAAGTGAAATAAAATTGAAGATCAGAAGAAATTTGGGTCTCCGATGGAAATGCACATATTGTGTGCCAAAATGAGCAGCTTTATTTTAGTAGTTGGTCTCGAGATCATGGTTGGATAATTGTCCGATAGAGTAATATTTATTTTAATTTTAAAAAAAGTTAAAAAAATAAAAAAAAAACTAAAATAGGCCACTAACAGGAGATAATTTCCACTTTTAGGCCATCGCGTGAAGAGTGGTAGCGCGTGAGCCACACGCGGCCCATTGTGGCATTGACTTGGTCAATTTGGCCTATAAAACCGGCCCGAATGCCTATTGGTGACCTAATTTCATAATTCAATCTTTAGTGGCCCAAAAGTGAATTACCTGCCTATTGATGGCCTAAAAAATTCTTTATCTCTTTAATAAATAATTCATTTCTGTTTTCACTTAATTAAAATATACTCTATTAGTTCACCCAAAAAAATTATACTCTATTAGTAGTTATATTATGAATTTGAAACAGAGAGAATTTTGTAAGCAAAGAAGCCGCCTCTTCACGTGGCAAACCTGATATGAGGGTTGATTTTGGAAGCTACCCCTATATTTAATTATATGTGATTATTATTATTATTCATTATTTTTGTATAGCAATTAATCTGTAGATTAATCATAATCATTCTATTTTATTTTATATACATATAGATATATAGAGATGTAGAGGTGATATTCATCTATGTGTTTTATTCCCTTCAATTTTTTAGGCAAAATTTACATCAATCAAAACACACATCAACTTGGCATAAACTTAGCAAAATTTATCCTTATTCCATATTACCCTAGCCTTTTATTGTGAATGCATTATATTAAGGGTAATTGCAATTTATATGCAAAAATTCTTAAAAGATAATAATATTCACTTTTACATGATCTCATCATGCTAGTATTTACATTTTATAATTAATTATCACTTTTTTATTTATACTTCTTCCATATACATACATTCACCCCAAAAATTCCACAAAATGCCCCAGCACTATTACACTACAAATTCTAGAAAAAGATGGCACATATTCCATTCTTCAACACTACCCAGAAACAAGGTCAAACTTGGTGGCATCAGAAACCCCCACAAGCAAAAAAGAAAAAAAAAAAAGAAAAAGGAAAATAAATAATAAAATACTTCCGTTCCAAGAAAGTGAGAAACAATTGAGCAACAAGAAACAATTGAGCAACATAAATTCAAAATGTCATTCACAAAAGCCACCCTACTTAAATAAATAAAAAAAAAACACAAACATAACTAATTCATCACCAGTCCTTTTCAAGTTTCATTTTCCCCCCTAAAAAAATAAATACAAAAACAATTTGAATAGCCCCCATACTTGAACATTCAACAATTTCTCAAACCTTATATATATATAAACCTTTTCATTCATCTTTGCTCTCAAACACTCCTTTTCCTCCATTTCTTCTATTCCTTCATTCTTTTTGAAATCCCTATTTTACCCTCCAAAGAGGCCGGGGCCGATTTCGCGCCCTACCCCTTTTCCAACCGCTCTCTGCCGTTTTGATAACTGCAATGGAAGCCGATCTCTACAAGGCCAGCAATAGCCTGCGCGCCAGTAGCCAGCGCGGCGGCGGCGGCGCCGGCGAGACCAGCCTCCGCGCCAACAGCTCCAGAATATGGCGCAACACCGGCATGGAAGTCTTCTCCCGATCCTCCCGCGACGAGGACGACGAAGAGGCCTTGAAATGGGCGGCGCTCGAGAAACTCCCCACCTTCGATCGCCTCCGCAAGGGTCTCCTCTTCGGTTCCAAAGGCCCCAACGAAATCGACGTCGGCGATCTCGGATTCGACGACAAACGTAATCTCGTCGAGCGCTTGGTCACCAATGTCGAAGAAGATAACGAGAGGTTTCTCACAAAGCTCCGCAACCGAATCGACCGGTATATTAAATACTATTCACCCTAAAATTAACTTTCTCCGATCTAATTAATACTTCTTTTTCTCGAATTCAACGCTTAATTTGTTTGCTAAACATAATTTGCAGAGTTGGAATCGACATTCCTACCATTGAAGTGAGGTATGAGCATCTCTGTATCGATGCAGAAGCCTACAGTGCAGGCAGAGCTTTACCAACTTTCATTAACTTCATTATCAACAGTGTTGAGGTAATTAATCAATTAATTACAGCGATAATAATTATAATAGTAATTAAATGAAGCTTAATTACTAGCTAATAACAATTTCAGGGAGTGTTGAACCTACTGCATATCATTCCAAGTAGAAAAAAGCCCTTCACAATCTTAAAGGATGTGAGTGGAGTAATTAAGCCTTGCAGGATGACCCTACTTTTAGGCCCTCCAAGTTCAGGGAAAACTACTCTTCTTTTGGCTTTGGCTGGCAAGCTTGATCCTGCACTCAAAGTAAATTTTTGCAATTTCCCTTCAAAACAAGTACTTTTTAACTATAATTTTTGGTGAAATTAACAGTGGTAAAAATACTTATAGGTTTCTGGAAGGGTGACTTACAACGGGCATGAAATGGACGAATTCATACCACAAAGAACCGCAGCATACATCAGCCAACACGATTTGCATATCGGAGAAATGACCGTCAGAGAAACGCTCGCATTTTCTGCACGGTGCCAAGGGGTTGGCTCGCGATATGGTTCGTAAATTTACTTTTCTATATATATATATATATATATATATATGTTCAAAAAAATAAAAAGTTCATTTATTCACGTGGATAATAATATGGTTAGGGTTTTTGATCTCATATTTGTCGTGAGTTCAGTGTTATGGTAGTTTTATTTGTCTAACTTTTCATTTTTGTCTTTAGTTAATTGATTGATTTTTGTTGTCAAATTATCTGGTTGTGTTTACCAGAAATGCTGGCAGAGTTGTCCCGGAGGGAAAAAGCAGCGAATATTAAACCTGATCCTGACATTGATATTTATATGAAGGTAATTGTTTATTTAATACTAGTAGGAGTATTTATTTTTATTTGTTTAATATGAAAAGTGGATACCGCAGCTAGTTGATTGGTGGATGTCATGGCGGCTTTACTGTTTTGGCTTATATTTTTAGGGTTTTTTTGGCATCCATTTTGATATTGTTTATAATCCAATATATTTGCTAGCAGTTGCTGTTAATACCAATTGATTAATGTTGCGGGACTTTATTTGATCAAAGACAATGAACATGCAACCATTTTGTCTTTTATAAATTATTGTGTTGTAGTTATATGGATGCATACCTTCTAGATGCATACTACTTAGTTTAATACAGTTATGGAAATTAAAAGGTGTATTCGACGTACTACTAAGCAAAAAAGTATTGTTTTCTTTAAGGTATGATGTTTGAAAATTCAAGATTCGGAATAAGAAAATTTAATGAAAAGTCAAACAAAAGCATTATAAAAAAGAAAAGAAACAAATAAACATACGACTAGTCTGGCCGTTTTTAGTCAAGGTTCCACACTTTAATACTCCGTATATACATAAATTAATAGCAATTATATTTGATTTCCGAAAATATTTATTTTTAAAATAATAGTACTACTAAAATAGTATGCAAAAAACTGCTTTGGGAGAAGCGCCCTACATTGCCCTTGCAGATCTTGAGGGATTAGTCTTGACCCTTGGATCCAATGTGGCCTGTGATACCCGGTTTAACAAAAAAAATATACATGAATATTTTAAATCTTCCTCGTCAGTCTTGACTCTTGACTTATAGGATATAAGAAGATTCAAATATTGTGCTCTTTGGCTATTTTCTTTTAATTTCTATTTAAAACAGTTAACCGTTACAAGAGAACTCACGGATTTTTCCTATCAAATTTTGCTAAAGTCTTACTACCTAATCAAATTTGGAGACTAAACTTGTTATGAAATTTAGCAACCAAATAATTAATAATATCTATGTTTATTTTATAACTTTGTATTGAGCAAGATGATTCTCATGCAAAATCTTATGATAGAAATTCTTACAAAAAAATATTACAGGCAGCGGCAACAGAAGGAGATGAAGCAAATGTGGTCACAGACTACACCCTCAAGGTTCTGGGGCTCGACATCTGTGCCGACACCCTGGTCGGAGATGAAATGGTCCGAGGTATCTCAGGTGGCCAGAAGAAGCGTGTGACGACGGGGGAAATGCTGGTTGGGCCAGCAAAGGCACTTTTCATGGACGAGATATCGACTGGACTGGACAGTTCCACAACTTACCAGATTGTCAACATGCTTCGACAACACGTCCACATAATGAAAGGGACCGCGTTTATCTCCCTCCTGCAGCCTGCGCCCGAGACATACGATCTGTTTGATGACATTGTGCTGTTGTCCGATGGCCAGATCGTCTACCAGGGCCCTCGCGAAAACGTCCTGGATTTCTTCGAAACCATGGGCTTCAAATGCCCCGCAAGGAAAGGCGTCGCTGACTTCTTGCAAGAGGTAAGCAAACGAATCGTAGCAACAAAGAACTTCTCATGACAATTGACATCACATGTAGTATCATTTTTTTTGTCATGCACGCTCGGTTCTAAGGAGAGACTGTCTTTCACACGTAAAATGCAGGTGACATCGAAGAAAGATCAAAAACAATATTGGTCACGCAGGGATGAGTCGTACCGATTCATTCCTTCAAGTGAATTTGCTGAGGCATTCCAGTCGTACGTTGTTGGGAGGAGGATCCAGGAGGATCTTTCCCGGCCATTTGACAAGAGCACGAGCCATCCTGCCGCCCTGACCACAGAGAAGTTCGGTCTCAACAAAAAGGAGCTCCTGAAAGCGTGCATCGAGAGGGAATACTTGTTGATGAAGAGGAACTCTTTCGTCTACATCTTCAAGCTGTTCCAGGCAAGGCTTCATTGATAGATTCATCTCTACTTAATTACATTCGACTTTTGTCCTAAACAAAATTGAGAACATGTTTTCTTACAGCTTTCGATGCTGGCATTTATAAACCTCACCTTGTTCTTCCGAACGGAGATGAACAAAGATACTTTCGAAGGAGGAGGGAACTATTCGGGTGCTTTGTTTTTTGGTATCCTTGTGACCATGTTCAACGGGCTGTCGGAGCTTGCTATGACAATTTATAAACTCCCCGTCTTCTACAAACAAAGGGATATGTACTTCTTTCCTCCGTGGGCATACGCACTTCCCTCGTGGGTTCTGAAGATTCCGATCACATTCTTTGAAGTGGGGATATGGACATTCGTGACTTATTACATCATTGGATTCGATCCGAATATAGCCAGGCTATTCAAGCAATACCTGCTGCTCATATTGCTGAATCAAGCAGCATCAGCATTGTTCAGAGCCATTGGTGCTGCCGGAAGGAACATGATCGTTGCTAACACTTTTGGCTTGTTTGCTCTGCTTCTGCTTTTCGCCTTGGGTGGCTTCGTCCTGGCACGAGGTAAATGAAATGAAATGCTTAAATCTTATCATATATACACTGCTGTTAAAAAAGATGGATGATTTCTCATGGGAGCTTTGTTAATGGCAATGCAGTTGACGTGAAAAAGTGGTGGCTATGGGGCTACTGGTCCTCACCGTTGATGTACGCTCAAAATGCAATTCTTGTCAACGAATTCAATGGCCATAGTTGGGATAGAGTAAGCCAATGCAATATCAATCGAGTTCTCTGCATTTTCTCAATTCGATTATACAAACACTACTAATCTGCATTTTCTCAAACATTCGTTGTTTTATAGATCGTAGAGGGAACAAACGGAACAAGATTGGGAGAACTGGTAATGACAGCTAGAGGTTTCTTTCCTTATTCTTACTGGTACTGGATTGGAGTGGCTGCACTGTTCGGATTCGTGTGGTTCTACAACGCCGCCTTCCTAGCTGCTCTAACGTTACTTGGACGTAAGTTTTTCAATTCTTAGGCCCTTTGTAGTTAGTTTCTAGCATTTTTGTTTTCCTCCAGTTCAGCAGTTGATGTTATTGAAAAAACATAATGCAGCATTCGACAAGCCCCAAGCTGTATTACCTGAATCCGCAGACGACAAGAAGGATGTTGAGTTGCTGAGGGCTAATGCGAATGAAGGCAATAATGAGGTTGCGAAGAGGGGAATGATTCTTCCATTCGAGCCACATTCGCTCACCTTTGATGATGTTAGATACTCTGTGGATATGCCAGCGGTACGTTTGAGATCCTGAAACAGAATCAGAAAGGGTGCTTGTTATTCAGAGTAATCGGCCGATTAACTAAACATATGTGATGTTTTGGATTGCAGGAAATGAAAGCTCAAGGCGCTACAGATGATCGACTGGAACTCTTGAAGGGGGTGAGTGGAGCTTTCAGGCCGGGCGTGCTCACTGCTTTGATGGGCGTCAGTGGAGCTGGTAAGACAACATTGATGGACGTGCTGGCGGGGAGAAAAACTGGTGGATATATCGATGGTGCTATATCGATCTCCGGGTACCCAAAGAACCAAGCGACATTTGCTCGGATTTCTGGATACTGTGAGCAGAACGACATCCATTCTCCAAATGTCACCGTGCATGAATCCCTAATCTACTCGGCTTGGTTGAGATTGCCTAAAGAAGTCGACGCTGAAACTAGAAAGGTAGGTAGTTTAGTTACCACATAGAATCGTCGTCACCAAAAGTAATGAGAGCTTTCATGAGTAACATCGATCCCCTTGTTTTTCTTGATCATCAGATGTTCATTGAGGAGGTGATGGAGCTCGTTGAACTTAAGCCGTTGAGAGGAGCGCTGGTTGGGCTCCCGGGTGTCAGTGGTCTGTCGACAGAACAGAGGAAAAGGCTGACAATTGCAGTCGAACTCGTTGCAAACCCTTCGATCATATTCATGGATGAGCCAACTTCAGGGCTCGATGCAAGAGCTGCTGCCATTGTTATGAGGACAGTCAGAAACACCGTGAACACGGGAAGAACAGTCGTGTGCACCATCCATCAGCCCAGCATCGATGTCTTCGAAGCATTCGATGAGGTAATCCACATTTCTGCACTTAAAATTACATACTGTATAAGCTATCCCCCACGCCAAGTATACTGATTTATCACTTTTGCACACACCTTGTGCAGCTGTTTTTGATGAAAAGAGGAGGACAAGAAATCTACGTCGGACCATTGGGACACAACTCGTGCCAATTGATCAAATACTTTGAGGAAATTCCAGGGGTGCCGAAGATCAAGGACGGATACAATCCAGCTACCTGGATGTTGGAAGTCACTACCTCCTCACAGGAAGTGCTCTTGGGTGTGGACTTCGCAGATCACTACAAACACTCGGAATTATACCAGTAAGTTGATTTCCTTCCACATTCTGAACATGTTCGAAAATCAGCTATCCATACAGCGTGCTAATGATTTTACCTGCAAACATCAATTTTCAGGAGGAACAAGAGCCTCATCAAGGAACTTAGCGTGCCGCGCCCAGGCACTTCTGACCTCCATTTCGAAACTCAGTACTCTCAAACTTTCCTCACGCAGACGATTGCTTGCCTATGGAAAGCCCACTGGTCGTACTGGCGTAATCCACCATACTCGGCTGTTAGGTTCCTGTTCACGGTGTTCATTGCGCTTGTATTCGGGACAATGTTTTGGGACCTCGGATCTAATAAGTAAGCAGGCAACAGACAATTGCATTGGCGTCATTTTTCTTCTCGATCTGCATCCACTTGTTTCTAACAGTGTGCTCTATGAATTTGCAGGAGTACACGACAAGATCTGTCCAACGCCATGGGTTCTATGTACATTTCAATCATCTTTCTGGGATTCCAATATGGTTCCACAGTACAGCCTGTGGTGGCCATCGAACGAACTGTCTTCTACCGAGAAAGAGCAGCAGGAATGTACTCGGCTCTACCATATGCATTTTCAACGGTACTAATTATTGAAAACGAGCTCACATTTAAACCATGAATACTGTGAGGAAAATTTTCTTACAAGGATTTCTTTTGGATGCAGTTCCTCATCGAAGTTCCATACGTCTTCATACAAACCCTCCTATACAGTGTCATCGTCTACTCAATGATGGGATTCGAATGGACTGTCGTAAAATTCTTATGGTTCATTTACTTCATGTTCTTCTCACTATTGTTCTTCGTCCTCTACGGAATGATGACTGTTGCCATTACCCCTAACCACAACGTCGCTGCTGTCATCTCTTCGTTCTTCTACGCCGTCTGGAATCTCTTCTCTGGATTCGTCATCCCACGACCTGTAAGTTCTACCTACATTCCAATCTTATTACATACTAATAGAAAAGCAATGAAATGAATAACATCGACTAACATTGTCATCAACGACGACAGGCTATTCCTGTATGGTGGAGATGGTACTACTGGGCAAATCCCGTGGCCTACACCTTGTATGGATTCATTGTATCTCAATACGGAGATATGGAAGACATTATGACGGACAACAATCAATCGGTAAAGGACTACCTGAGAAGCTTCTATGGGTTCAGGCACGACATGATTGGTCTTCCCGCCGGTGTGCTTTTCGGGTTCGTGGTTCTTTTCACTTTGATATTTGCCTATGCCATTAGAGCATTCAACTTCCAGAGGAGATGAGAAAATAACGATGGCTGCTGTGTTCTACAAAGATCACTTGCCATAAATAAACACATGTGAGATTTTGTTGTAGGGAATTCTTAATAGATTGTTGATAATATATATTTTGTCATTTTGTACAATTTAAGTTTGGCTTGTATTTGAAAATCATGAGTAAGTTGAGTTGTAAGCTCTTCCTTCGTTCTTTTAATTAATTTGAGCTGTTGCTTTTGTTTAAAGTCCATCGTCCACTGCAATAATAAAGTGTATGATAAAGTAGTAGGATTTATTAATACTCCATTTTTCATGTTCAACAAAAGAACGGATCAGACTGTAGAAAAGGGATCGTGATTTTGTTTAGTGGTTGGGGATTCGATTGTCATAAACCCCTTATCCCACTCATTTTCTCTTGTACTATGGATAGGGTGGGCACGGTTCGGTTAACCTAAATTTTTCAGGTATTTGTATTTGTATTTGAACCGGGCAAATACTTCATTTCAGTATTTGTATTTGTAACCGGAGTCCTCGATTAACCGGGGGTTCGGTTTCAATTCGATTCAGCGGTTAAGCGATTCGGTTCGAATATTTTTTCCGGCCCTCTAAAAATGTATAATCAAGTTTTCATTTATTAATTTTTAAGTTTCGTTGATTTTATTTTTGAGGTTATTACACTATAGAAAAATATATATATAACTATGTAATTCAGTGATTCATTTTAGTGTTATCAAAATATTTTAGTATAAGTAACAAATCTTAGTGTAATGGTATATTTCAATAATGGGGTATTCTTAAATACAAAAAAAAAATCAATATAGGCTCATTATGGTGATATATTTTGATAATTAACTCTTTAAATTTTTTATATTTATTTTATTATATACTTAAATAATTAAATAAATAATGATTATATATTATCTATATATAAATTTATACCATCAAATGCCTATAATATAATAATATATATAACTTTGAAAATAAAATAAATATATTCGGTTCGGTTCGGTTACTCGGGGAAAAAAATTAAAGTATTTGTATTTGTATTTGAACCGGACGAATACTGAAATTTGATATTTGTATTTGCTCCGGGGTCCTCGGTTAACCGGAAACTCAGTTCGATTTCGTTTCGACTCAGCGATTCAACGAATCGGTTCGAATATTTTGCACACCCCTAACTATGGATGGTTTATTTCGTTCCTTGTTTAAAAAAATGCACAAATGACTATAGGTTTGTTCTGCACGCAACTTTTTAAAGTTTTTTGGAGCTTTAGATTTTATATCAAAACAACAGCTCCGTTATTTATATTAGCTTTTAAAGGCTTTAGCTGTAAATCGCAGCTCTGAAAAGCTCTACAATCAGAAACTATCCTGAGTAGCTTTTGGAAACTTTCAAAAATTACTTTCCAATTCAATTAATTTTTCTCTTCAATTAAAATTTATGACAGCTACAGCTCCTACAACTCTCAATAGCTACAACTCCCTCCACCCACAGCTAGCTCTATGTGCATAACAGAGCTTGAGAGTAACCCATCAATTTATAATCCAATCATTAATTCGATTTTTTCTTTTAATACTTCTAATTCATACCCAAAAATTGAGAATTACGTATAATTTAATCTGACAATCTTTAATTTTTTACTTTAGAGTAGAGGGTTCAGATCTCAACAGGGCCTTCATTCATGGTTGGGGCTAAATTTTTACTTATAACATCTTACTCACTCACACATGATATCTTACACTATTTGATGCCACTTAATCGCTATTATCGTTGGAGGCGAATTAAACTATAAAGGTGGCCTATGTAAAGATGCAATTGGGCGCTGTTTCGGCGTTTAATATGATCAACTATGTGGATTAGCTAGTATACCAATAATATAAGAACTTAATACCATTATATAAGCACACAGGTACTAATGTCTGTCACTATCTATATCATTGACATTCTCGATTCATACCGTTATAAGGTTTATTGTTGTTAAGGGTGTTGTTGAAGCTTATTGTTGCGAATTTACTGAGAACTGCTTCATCTTACAGATTTTCACCCCTTGTAGGAACACCATCCCCAACCATTAGCCACATCGAACCTAATGAACAGCACTTAGCCATTTTCAACTCTTACTTTCTCCATTTATGCAGTATAACAACACTTATATGAACAATTCTAGGAACATCAAGTTGTTGAACATAGTTAATTGTATTCCAAGATTACTTAGTTTAATCCAATGGGCTACTTTTGTTTCAACATTATACACATCGTTTAGCTTAACATCAAACATAATGTGTGAATATTATCCAAGTCATTAGAGGCGAATACGATTGTTCAACATAAAATACCATTCATTACCTAGGACAATACCAACAAATAACCAACATCACCACAATTGTCCAGCTACAACCATGAACCATTCACCAACACGCAAAATACCAACTAGTGATAAATACTCATCAAATAATCATGAACCATGAACCATTCAAAAGGCAAAACAGTACAAGTCAATCCATCAACACATAAAAATTGCATAAATACTCATCAAATAATCCAACTAGTGATCATAATCCATCAACCAATTCAGGTCATGACTGGAAGAGGCGTCATCGTCATTCGGCTTGGAAGCATCAGTGGTGGGCGCGGGATCTGCTGGGGCATCCGGAGTGGGCGCGGGATCTGCTGGGGCATCCGGAGTGGGTGCGGGATCTGCTGGGGCATCCAGAGTGGGTGCGGGAACTGCTGGGGCATCCGGCATTGGTATTGGCTCGGTCTGGGCAACAGTAGTAGCCACTGTAGAGACAGGCTTAACTTCTTTGACGACTTTTCGCTTGGCACGGGGCCATGAAGGGAATTGCGACGGTACCTGGATTGTTGTCTGCTCCCCCATCGTCATAGCATGCTCCACAGCAGTCGGCTCCTCCTCCGTCGTCCGTGCGAGCTCCTCATTAGTGGCATCCGCCCCCTGCTCTTTTCCCTGGGGCTCCTCCTCCATCGTAGTGGCATCCGCCCCCTGCTCTGTGCCAATGGGCTCCTCCTCCATCGTCCGTGCGTGCTCCTCATTAGTGGCATCCGCCCCCTGCTCTGTGCCAATGGGCTCCTCCTCCATCGTCCGTGCTTGCTCCTCATTAGTGGCATCCGTCCCCTGCACTGTGCCAATGGGCTCCTCCTCCATCGTATGAGTCTCCTCCACCCCAGACGGCTCCTCGACACTGGGATGTGTCGACCGCCCCTCATCGATGTCAGTGGGCTCGACCTCCATTCCCCGATCTTGCGCCTCAGCCATGGGATCCGTCGTCTGTCCGTCAGCGATGCCCGTCGCCTCCGTAGTACGCCCCTCATCAGTCTGAACAATGGTCTGGGCCGATTTAGCATCATTCAGGAGTCGAAGCGCCACCCTAGCCCGGTACGCCTTTATATCAGCTTTTTTCTCCATGCCCCAGTAGTCATCATCGTTCCGAACGAACGCCTCTGCCCACCACATGACGTGGACCCCACAGTCCACGGACGTGTTCCCCTGCTGCCGGCACGCCCTTCTGTACCCAACCCGATCTTGGAATTCCATTCCATGGGTCTGCTTCATGTACCATCTTAGGAAATTTGCCTGTTTCAATACAAATAGATTACAGGATACATACAAATCATACGTAGGACATAATACCAATCATTTAAATGAATAGTACAAAGAAGTGATTTCTCTGTGTACCAATATGAACACGGTTACTTACAATTTTAGCTGTGGGGGAAACGTAGTCTGGATGCCATTGAGAATTGTAGACTACAATTTCCAAGACCTTGTGGTCCAGAACCACCAAGAGCCAGTGGTATTGAGTATTCACGGGCACCAGGATATAATCCAGCCCTCCCGTCATCAACATGCTCAGCCTCTCAAACTCTTCATGCCCTGTTGACCAAAGATGTGATTTAAACAGGTCCTCATACTGCGCGCCCGTTAGTTCGCTCTTCGTCTTTGGATACATCTCCAGTATGCTGGTCTGTGTAGTAATTCAATTTTCAGAATTAAATCTACAAATAGGCTAACCATTGACTGTATAAATTTATTAATGTTTACCGCTGTATACGCACTGATAAACCCGACTTTCGTGGGTATATCATTGGCTTGGCGAAACCGATCGCTGCACAACAGAGAAATGTATGCCGAAACTAGGTCGTTGCATACCGCTTCATCAAACAGAAGCAGAAGAATGCTCGATGGTAGGACGGCGAAGATGCCCTCGCTCCATACGTGACCACTGCCAGAAAAACAATCCACCAACCAAATAATACCAGTCAACATACTAAACAATACCATTCAGATAGTCCAAACAATACAAGTTCTACACAAAGTAAATACCTCGTGCCAGGTGCATCGATGAACTGTTCCAACAGTATTCTTTCTTCCTCCGAGATACTATTCACGCCGGCGTATCCCTTTCGGTGCGAATACCGATAGCACAATTCCTCCTCCATGTCCCTTCGCGAAGCATATTTTTTGGGAAGAGGAGGAGGGGCGTCAAGTTCCAACTTTCTGTTGACAAGCTTTTTCTTACTGCGAGTCTCCGGTGAATAAAGTGGGGGATCCGCTTTACGCTTTCCCCGTTGTGTAGCTGTGGACAACGGAAAAAGTGTAAGCGGCTCAGCAAGTGATGGTTTATGATTAGAGAGAATTAACATTCCCTCCACTGCGATTGCCACCTCATCATGAGATGGCTCGTAATATTGCATTGCCTTGCTAGTATTTCTCTCTTCAACCATACTTTTTTTCTTATCTGCCTTTTCTGTGGGCTCGTCATTTCCATATGCCACTGCTTGGGCAACCTTCTTGGTCACATAATCCTCGCTGTCGTCGTTGCCCTCAGAAGACTCCGCAACGTACTCCGACTCATCACTGACCACCGCCTTCGCAACGGGCTTCCTCTTCACGACCACCTTCTTATTCACCCCCAGCCTACTCAAGTCCTCGGACACAGATTCCTCGTCATCCCCCTCACTGCTTGATACCTCCTCGTCTGCTGCCTCTTTCTCGGTCTTCCAGGGTAACAGAAAAATACAACCATTACGGTCAATTAATACCAGTGTTAAAGGCATTTCATACGGGTGCACTGTCATTAGCATTAATGCTAACAAATAAAACTAAGTATTTACCTCCCTCGTTTCCTTTTCCACCTGTTCCTCCGCGTCTACCTCAACCCGGTTCTCCTCCTCCCCATCCTTCTTCTTTGGCCTCCTCTTTATTTTCTTCACCCTGATCGGAATCTCATCATCGACCTCTTCGTCATCATCTTCTTCAGCATATATTTTTGGGGGACGGCCGTCACAGGGACCAAAAATTTCCTCTCATTTGAGCTTATCTTCAGAGGCCGACACTGATGTTTCCGAAGCTCCCCAAGATCCTCCTTACACTGCTGCACTGTTCCGAAAGATTCCCTCCACCGCACGAACCTCGGTATCACCGGTTCAATGAGTGGTTCAGCCATGTGAGGGAATCGCTCGTAGAACCATCCCTACAAAATAACACCGTCGTTCAGCTTCATATCGTTGCTTATGCACGAGAATGGTATTCCATTCTCAGAAATGATAAATATAGAGAACTTACCACAACGCCCAGGGTGCAACCATCGATATAAGTCTTATTCTCCTCATTGATCCGCCGCATCGAATCTACGACCCATTCATACGCCGCAAGACCCCAGGCGTACTCCCTCAGCATCTTCAGCTTGTCCACGTGGTGGACAAGAAAATCGGGGAGGGTGTAAGCCGACACCGGGAAGAGGACGCAGCAGAATACCGCCAATACATACGCCCGTGCGAAATCAAGGTTGTTCTCGGTGCCAGCCAAGCTACACATGAGATCCAGTATATCTTGCCTTTTCAGACTGCCGCAATTTTGGAAATACTTCTCCCTGAACTGCGATTTTGGCACACACCTCGTGTGCACGAGCATGCCCTCGTGCTGCAGCCCTAATACCACAGAATATTCCCATGATCTGAACTTCACCGTAAATCCCTCCCCAAAAACGAACGCTCGCAACTCCGCATTAAAGCACTCGACGAGTGACTGCAGCCTCGCCTTGCTGCTGTAGATCACATCAATTTTCGCAAAGTGATGGAATGGAGTCGACTTGATTGCCCTCCACTGTTCGTCCGTAATTTTCTCCCGTATGCTATTTATTGACTCTCTTAACATACTAAGGCTACAACGTGAAATTATAGTAGCCTGCCCGGTCGTCCTTGCAGTTTTCTGGCTTGTTTCCGCCTCTTCACTTTCGCTCTTCTTCACTCTCTTCCCCTTCGAACGACGTTTCGGGGCCATTACAGGATACCTGCCAACACATTTCATTTATACTAATGTCATGCGCAAATCATACATGTGTAATAGTTTAGCAATTTCCTATCTTATAAACATTCCCTAATCATCGGAATCACTTTAGAATCCAAATTTTTTACAGTACCATGGGACAATGCACCACACAACACAACGTGGCACCAATACATAACATCTTGACTAGTTATTATGCACCTCACATTATGTCGTATTCACAACGCATACTTGGAATGTTCAACCATATACCGGTGTCATAGATATGCAAACACAAATTATACTAAAGAAACCCCCAAAATTGATTTCACTGGTATCCAATTTGCATTAAAATTCAAAACTCCCAACATCATCCGCACCAAACAAGAAATAATTCACCCTATAACCAATCCTTCCAATCTCACTTCAGTCGACATCAAATAGAACGCATCAAACATAAACAGGGGATGCTGGTATATTTTCTAAATGCCACTGGTATAAAAAACATTGAACCAAAATCGAAAAAATGATAACAAATTCAAAACCCCCAAAATCGATTTCATTGGTATCAAAATCACAAAAATATCAAAATTACCCAATATCATCCGCACCTAACAAGAATCAAAATGGCACACATCGTTTCATAAACAGGGGTTTATCGGAATTACTCTAAATGGAGAATAAGAAATCGCAAACCCTAACCCTTAAAATTTTCCCCTTCATCAACATCAAACAAACAACCAAAGAAATCAAAATAACTTCAACCCTAACTCAACAAAACACATTTCCATACCTTTCTTGCTGATTTTGGTGTCTTCGAACCGCGGCAAGCGGTGGTTCCGTCGCGTTGTTGAAGCCGCGAATGCCGAGAAGGGAGGCGCGCTGGTACACCGGCGTTTCCTCAGTCGCGAACGCTCACGGAGGTGAAAAAGGAGGAGGCGATGCCTTCGATATTTCTGAGTTGCAATGAGGGGAAGTGGGAGAAGCCGGTTGAAAAGAAAGCCAAGTTTTTTGGAGAGGATTGAACGGGAGGGGAGTTATCGCCGGTGGAGAGGAGAGTGGAGAACGTGGGAAGTAAATGTTGCAGCGGTTGCAGGTCCTCGGGAGGCGGGTGACATGATTTAAAGTGGAAAGTGCCATTATACCCTCCATTCAATTACACCAGTAGTTTAAGCCTCAGGGGTAGCATCGTCTTTTCGCCTTTTCTATTATCAAAAGTAAATCAATATACACTGACTGGTCTCTTCAAGGAAGTACTTTGGTATACTGGTCTTGTATGTGAAGTATTTTGGGGAGCTGGCCTTTATTTGACATTTCCCGTTAAAAAAATGCACAAATGACTATAGGTTTGTTCTGCACGCAACTTTTTAAAGTTTTTTTTGGAGCTTTAGATTTTATATCAAAACAACAGCTCCGTTATTTATATTAGCTTTTAAAGGCAGCTCTGAAAAGCTCTACAATTAGAAACTATCCTGAGTAGCTTTTGGAAACTTTCGAAAATTACTTTCCAATTCAATTAATTTTTCTCTTCAATTAAAATTTATGACAGCTACAGCTCCTAAAACTCTCAATAGCTACAACTCCCTCCACCCAAAGCTAGCTCTATGTGCATAATAGAGCTTAAGAGTAACCCATCAATTTATAATCCAATCATTAATTCGATTTTTTCTTTATTTTCTTTTTCTTTTAATACTTCTAATTCATACCCAAAAATTGAGAATTACGTATAATTTAATCTGACAATCTTTAATTTTTTACTTTAGAGTAGAGGGTTCAGATCTCAACAGGGCCTTCATTCATGGTTGGGGCTAAATTTTCAATTTGTTTCATTTTGTTAGGTCCTTCCCATTCGATAGGGTTGTACTTACTTGTCTTGTGCACCAAAATAGTGCTCTCTCTCAACCATGAGGGCAGAATATTATAGAATAACTGTAGGACTCTTCCATCAGGACATCATGAAACATTCAAAGACAGTTAATTGAAAGGGGATTCAATGAGGGGAACATAGAATGACTGAACACTAGTTTAGTGTCCCTAAAAGTATTCACAACAAATACAAAACCAGTAAACCTGGATACAATTTTGACAAAATAATACCCCGATTTAAAAACCATAAAAAAAATTTTTAAAAAAAATAATAAAATCTTTAGTTCATTAAGATTAAGCACAGGGAAGGAATTCTTTGACAAAAACATGTGGCAAAGTCACAACATGAGCCAAGTGATTGATTATTTAACTTCTCTGTAGTTTTCTAGTTTCCTACATACTGAATAGAGTAAAGCACTCAGATACATGGACATTCCCAACAATTCATTTCATGCTACTTTTGTCCTATTGAGGAAAGCAAACATAAAATGTCAACAAATGCAAAGCATTCTTGCCTCAATATCAAGGCAAAGCCCCTTCTGTATAAGTTAGTATGCATCATACGTCCGGCTCGCGCACCTCAACTGGTAGGTTCAATTCCGGTTCAATTTCACCGAGAGGAGCAAAAAAGGCAGCAACCATATCGTCGGTTACTTCCTCCAACTTGGATGGATCCCACTGCAAATTCAGTAAACAGCAATTGCTTAGTTATTTTTCATCACCAGGTAAGACTTTCATATTGCTACATGGGGTCAACTATATGGATTGATGGATTCCGTGCTCTTGCTCTAAATTTAAGTAAAAGATTTCCCCTTTGGGTAGTTTCCCCCCCATACTTTTTAATCAGTTTTTGGTATTTTTAACATCAGAAAAATGCCTAGCAAGTTTAAAGGAATATACCTTTGGTGCAAAATCCTTGTCGACTAGTCTTGCCCGGACACCCTACAAATATAAGTGTGCAATGCATAAGTAAGAACCAGATAATGGTTTTTAAGTTCATTAGGTTTGTTAACAGGGCAAGGGCATACCTCACAGAAATCATTTGAGACTTGCTTGGATATAAATTTCAAGGATGTTCGATACTCCCTATTGAGGCACTGATCAATGGTTTGAAATCTTCCTTCTCGAATCTTCAGTAGGGAACAATTGAAAAGGTTAGAGGGTGGTTTCTGTTGGTAGAAGAAAACCAAAAGGAATTTCAACGTCACTGTTCAGACTTACAGATTGCAAAGTCACTTTCAAGCTTAGTGGAGAAGCTTCCTTAATTTTGTTGAGCACTGAAGCATGCCATTTATTGTTAGCTTCAGCTGATTTATTTTCCTACAAGAGTACTTAGCCCTTTACCGACATGATAATGAAAGAACTCATATAAATAAAAGGGGTTGACTGAAAGTAGCTCCTGAAGAGCCTTAACATTAACAATCAAGAAATTAAAAACACTTATTATTAAAAAAGGCCAGCAGCACAAAATACTCCCAATACAAGACCAGCATACCAAATACATTCCGTATTAACACCAATATACGTAATACATACCATATCAGGACCTGGCCACTTTTTTTAAATGAATAATGTAATTAAGTTGTGAATGGACAAGAATAACCTTGCTTTTTGTCATTTCCTACATAAATGAGGTGAGAGACTGTGTGGAGAGAGAGTGAGACAAAAAGAATTTTTGTTTTGGGATTCAAAGCTCCCGTTCTTCTTCTTCTTCATCGTACCCATCGAAGAAGCCATTAATGAGGTGAGAAGCTCCAAAACTTGGCTTCGAAGCAACAACCGGCGGAAGGGAGGGGACGGCGGCGGCGACCTGGCGTTGTCGTTCTCCGGCGGAAGAGCGCAGCAAGCGGGTCGGCTTCGATTTCCAGGCGCACAGGGTGGGAAGCTTGTTCAAGAAGCCTTTTTAGGAGGCCGAAAGCACGCACAGTGGGGGTCAAGCGGTGGGGAGTAGATTAGGGTTTGGTGGGTGGAAGGAGAAGACTTTAAGAGGGTTTAGGGCTGTTATTTAGGGTTTGGTGGCTGGAAGAAGGTTAGGGTTTGGGGAGGCTGTTATTTAGGGTTTTCTACAGGGTTTTTGGAAGTGGGTAGGGGTGAGGAAGATGGCAACGAGGGAGCAAGGTGGTGGGCGAGACGTCATGTTATTTTGCCATTACAACGGACAAACCCATCTCGTGCGGATAAGGGATGACGATGCCCTCGCGGATGTGTACGGAAAGGTGACGGAGAAGTAGGCTACTGTATGTGCAACAACACACACGCTCCACTACGATGAACCCGACGGGGGCTACACAATGGAGATAATGAATGATGACGATGTGAGACGGATGTCGAACTTGAATCGAGCAAAGGGACTGGCATTTGGGAAGATGAATGTGAGGGACCGGGAAGCAAGAAACGCGATCGTGTAAGTCTTTTAGGAAATTGCATTGAGTTCCTTATCGTTTAATATTTGGTTGTATGCGAGCGTATGAATGATATTATTTGCGTTAATGATGCCTGGTTGCGATCATAGCTATATCTTTTAATAGTATCTGGCAATCTGCGAAATAGGACCATGATTGTTGAAACAGGGAAGTGGTTAACAACATCGGTGTTTTCTGTGCACAACACTAGTATAGTTTGCGCATAAGACTAATGTTATACTTGCACGTCACTGGCACGGCTACTGAATGTAACTAGTTTTTAAGTTGCAAGTAACTTGTACTTCAGGGAACACACTGTAGCACAGGATGACATGGACGACGAAGATACCGAGGACGAGGAGGATCAGAGGGTTTTTTGGGCCAATGCAATAAAGGGAGTATGACAAAGGTTCAGGAATCAGGATCATTTCCGGAAGGTCGTGGCAAATCATTGTATTTCTCTTCGGCGTGGATATGAATTCGTTCACAACAACAAAAGCAGAATATACGTAAAACGCACGACGGAAGGATGCGGTTGGCGCATATATGCATCATTACACAAGTCTGACAACTCGTTTGCGATCCGCACATGCACGCTGACTCACCGTTGCGGCGTTAATAATCTGCAATCGAGGACTCACCCAAATGCGAATGCGACATGGGTAGCGGCTTTCATAAAAGATAAAGTGCGGCGGAACCCGAATTACAATGCGAACATGGCTATCGCGGACATTCACGCTGCATTCAAAGTGGACATTACCTATCGCGTAGGGTGGAACGCACGGGAGATTGCGATTAAGGAGTTACATGGAGACGATAAAGATTCATTTGACAAGCTCCGGCTATTTTGCAGCCGCTTGACAGCATCGAACCCCGGGAGCGTGGCTGACTTGGAGGTGTTTCCTGAATCCGGAAAGTTCCGAAGGGTTTTCATTTCAATAGCAGGTTGCATTGAAGGGTTCAAGAGAGGATGCCGTACGCTTATTGAGCTCGATGGGACCCATATTAAAAATAAGTGGAAAGGCGCAATACTTGGCGCTGTTGGTAAGGATGCAAATGCTGGGTTCATAACGCTTGCATTCGCAGGTACGTAAATTTCATGATATTGGAGTTTTTGAAGAGAATGGATGTCGTTTGGGATTTGTGCTCTCATGACCGTGTTGTTTTTTTTTTAACAGTTGTTGACGGAGAGACGGATGAGAACTGGGAGTGGTTTTGTCGCCGGCTGAGGTCTATACTAGGTGGTGATGCAGAAGAGAACTGGTCCGAATACACTTTTTACACTGACCGGCACTCGGGTCTCATGAAAGCTATCCCAACCATTTTTAATGGGAGTCACCATGGCGTATGCCTGCGACACCTCGTTGATAACTTTAAAAAGGATGTGAGTTTTACTAGTACTGTATCATATAACTATAATCTTGAATGGTACATGGTTTTTTTATAAAATTGGTACTATCCTTTTCAGTGACTGGTATATATGAACTACGATTACAGGTGCTTCGTAAGTACCCATACAAGAATAAGGATCACTGGTCAGGGGTGCTGAAGGCGGCTGCGTACGCTCCGACATATGACGAAATGTTCAAGCATCTCAATACCATCCTTGAAGTGATGCCCTCAGCTGGTACATTCCTTGAAAATTCAGAACCCCAAAATTGGGCGAATGCGCTGTTCACGGGAAAAAAATGGGGTGTCATGAACACAAACCTCATCGAGAGTTGGAATAGTTGGATTGTGAAAGCAAGGGGCTACGGTCCGTATGCAATGCTCGATGAAATTCGAAGACAGGTTATGAAGATGATGAACGATAAAAGAGAGGAAGGTGCAAGAATGGAAGGAAGATTGGCTACGGTGCCGGAGAAGATATTAAACGGCAATTACCTGGCATCCGGCGAACTTGAGCTGCAGCGCGCAACGGGCTCCTTGTTTGAAGTCCGGGAGAGGGCCACCCTATACGCCGTTGATGTGGAAAAGTGGACATGCACGTGTGGCTACTGGCAATTATTCAGGCTGCCCTGTAAGCACGGGTGTGCTGCGATCGAGAAACTGCAGTGCAATATTTATGACTACTGCGATCCTTACTACACCACTGAGTATTTCAGGGCGACATACGAAGCAGTGATATATCCTTTGATGATGGGTGGTGATAACGTCGTAGATGAGAATGACGAAGACTTTATACTCCCACCGGACGTTCGGGTGCAGCCTGGCTGGAGAAAGAAAAAGCGAATCCCATCGCAGGTTCAATCGGGCAAGAACACCTGCCACATGTGCGGAAAAACAGGTCATAACAAACGCACCTGCAAGGAAGCACACAGATATGCCGGGTGATTCAGCTGCGTCGTTCCATTATGCCAAGACTGGTGTTATTTTTGATGTCAACTGGTGTTTTGTTGTTGATGCATATTTTTGTTGACGAACAAGTATTGTTTTGGGTTTTGCATGGTTTCAGTACTTGAATCTATCCTCTATGAGGATGGCTTCAATATATGATACCATTTTGAATGCAATGAAATGATCGGTTTTAGATCACGTGGTTCACGAACAAGAGTATTGCACATCATATTTACACTTTACAGGGTTTTATAGGACAGAATTAAAAAAATACAAGTCAACGGGCCAAGAAAACACTAATGTGATGGGCGCATAATACCAAGAATTGTGGGATAATACGGTTGTTTTTCAACACATCCATGAAGTCAGAATTAATCAAGTCATTGATCAACACGCATGGTCATAAGTGATCAAGTCAACTGGTCACAGGGAAAAAATTGCAGGGTCACTCATGAACAAACATATAAAGTAATAATGGTTCTTGCATTGATGTTTTGAATGGATGGGTACTTAGGTATGTGAATGGAAGGGTCACACTTATAACATCTTACTCACTCACACATGATATCTTACACTATTTGATGCCACTTAATCGCTATTATCGTTGGAGGCGAATTAAACTATAAAGGTGGCCTATGTAAAGATGCAATTGGGCGCTGTTTCGGCGTTTAATATGATCAACTATGTGGATTAGCTAGTATACCAATAATATAAGAACTTAATACCATTATATAAGCACACAGGTACTAATGTCTGTCACTATCTATATCATTGACATTCTCGATTCATACCGTTATAAGGTTTATTGTTGTTAAGGGTGTTGTTGAAGCTTATTGTTGCGAATTTACTGAGAACTGCTTCATCTTACAGATTTTCACCCCTTGTAGGAACACCATCCCCAACCATTAGCCACATCGAACCTAATGAACAGCACTTAGCCATTTTCAACTCTTACTTTCTCCATTTATGCAGTATAACAACACTTATATGAACAATTCTAGGAACATCAAGTTGTTGAACATAGTTAATTGTATTCCAAGATTACTTAGTTTAATCCAATGGGCTACTTTTGTTTCAACATTATACACATCGTTTAGCTTAACATCAAACATAATGTGTGAATATTATCCAAGTCATTAGAGGCGAATACGATTGTTCAACATAAAATACCATTCATTACCTAGGACAATACCAACAAATAACCAACATCACCACAATTGTCCAGCTACAACCATGAACCATTCACCAACACGCAAAATACCAACTAGTGATAAATACTCATCAAATAATCATGAACCATGAACCATTCAAAAGGCAAAACAGTACAAGTCAATCCATCAACACATAAAAATTGCATAAATACTCATCAAATAATCCAACTAGTGATCATAATCCATCAACCAATTCAGGTCATGACTGGAAGAGGCGTCATCGTCATTCGGCTTGGAAGCATCAGTGGTGGGCGCGGGATCTGCTGGGGCATCCGGAGTGGGCGCGGGATCTGCTGGGGCATCCGGAGTGGGTGCGGGATCTGCTGGGGCATCCAGAGTGGGTGCGGGAACTGCTGGGGCATCCGGCATTGGTATTGGCTCGGTCTGGGCAACAGTAGTAGCCACTGTAGAGACAGGCTTAACTTCTTTGACGACTTTTCGCTTGGCACGGGGCCATGAAGGGAATTGCGACGGTACCTGGATTGTTGTCTGCTCCCCCATCGTCATAGCATGCTCCACAGCAGTCGGCTCCTCCTCCGTCGTCCGTGCGAGCTCCTCATTAGTGGCATCCGCCCCCTGCTCTTTTCCCTGGGGCTCCTCCTCCATCGTAGTGGCATCCGCCCCCTGCTCTGTGCCAATGGGCTCCTCCTCCATCGTCCGTGCGTGCTCCTCATTAGTGGCATCCGCCCCCTGCTCTGTGCCAATGGGCTCCTCCTCCATCGTCCGTGCTTGCTCCTCATTAGTGGCATCCGTCCCCTGCACTGTGCCAATGGGCTCCTCCTCCATCGTATGAGTCTCCTCCACCCCAGACGGCTCCTCGACACTGGGATGTGTCGACCGCCCCTCATCGATGTCAGTGGGCTCGACCTCCATTCCCCGATCTTGCGCCTCAGCCATGGGATCCGTCGTCTGTCCGTCAGCGATGCCCGTCGCCTCCGTAGTACGCCCCTCATCAGTCTGAACAATGGTCTGGGCCGATTTAGCATCATTCAGGAGTCGAAGCGCCACCCTAGCCCGGTACGCCTTTATATCAGCTTTTTTCTCCATGCCCCAGTAGTCATCATCGTTCCGAACGAACGCCTCTGCCCACCACATGACGTGGACCCCACAGTCCACGGACGTGTTCCCCTGCTGCCCGGCACGCCCTTCTGTACCCAACCCGATCTTGGAATTCCATTCCATGGGTCTGCTTCATGTACCATCTTAGGAAATTTGCCTGTTTCAATACAAATAGATTACAGGATACATACAAATCATACGTAGGACATAATACCAATCATTTAAATGAATAGTACAAAGAAGTGATTTCTCTGTGTACCAATATGAACACGGTTACTTACAATTTTAGCTGTGGGGGAAACGTAGTCTGGATGCCATTGAGAATTGTAGACTACAATTTCCAAGACCTTGTGGTCCAGAACCACCAAGAGCCAGTGGTATTGAGTATTCACGGGCACCAGGATATAATCCAGCCCTCCCGTCATCAACATGCTCAGCCTCTCAAACTCTTCATGCCCTGTTGACCAAAGATGTGATTTAAACAGGTCCTCATACTGCGCGCCCCGTTAGTTCGCTCTTCGTCTTTGGATACATCTCCAGTATGCTGGTCTGTGTAGTAATTCAATTTTCAGAATTAAATCTACAAATAGGCTAACCATTGACTGTATAAATTTATTAATGTTTACCGCTGTATACGCACTGATAAACCCGACTTTCGTGGGTATATCATTGGCTTGGCGAAACCGATCGCTGCACAACAGAGAAATGTATGCCGAAACTAGGTCGTTGCATACCGCTTCATCAAACAGAAGCAGAAGAATGCTCGATGGTAGGACGGCGAAGATGCCCTCGCTCCATACGTGACCACTGCCAGAAAAACAATCCACCAACCAAATAATACCAGTCAACATACTAAACAATACCATTCAGATAGTCCAAACAATACAAGTTCTACACAAAGTAAATACCTCGTGCCAGGTGCATCGATGAACTGTTCCAACAGTATTCTTTCTTCCTCCGAGATACTATTCACGCCGGCGTATCCCTTTCGGTGCGAATACCGATAGCACAATTCCTCCTCCATGTCCCTTCGCGAAGCATATTTTTTGGGAAGAGGAGGAGGGGCGTCAAGTTCCAACTTTCTGTTGACAAGCTTTTTCTTACTGCGAGTCTCCGGTGAATAAAGTGGGGGATCCGCTTTACGCTTTCCCCGTTGTGTAGCTGTGGACAACGGAAAAAGTGTAAGCGGCTCAGCAAGTGATGGTTTATGATTAGAGAGAATTAACATTCCCTCCACTGCGATTGCCACCTCATCATGAGATGGCTCGTAATATTGCATTGCCTTGCTAGTATTTCTCTCTTCAACCATACTTTTTTTCTTATCTGCCTTTTCTGTGGGCTCGTCATTTCCATATGCCACTGCTTGGGCAACCTTCTTGGTCACATAATCCTCGCTGTCGTCGTTGCCCTCAGAAGACTCCGCAACGTACTCCGACTCATCACTGACCACCCGCCTTCGCAACGGGCTTCCTCTTCACGACCACCTTCTTATTCACCCCCAGCCTACTCAAGTCCTCGGACACAGATTCCTCGTCATCCCCCTCACTGCTTGATACCTCCTCGTCTGCTGCCTCTTTCTCGGTCTTCCAGGGTAACAGAAAAATACAACCATTACGGTCAATTAATACCAGTGTTAAAGGCATTTCATACGGGTGCACTGTCATTAGCATTAATGCTAACAAATAAAACTAAGTATTTACCTCCCTCGTTTCCTTTTCCACCTGTTCCTCCGCGTCTACCTCAACCCGGTTCTCCTCCTCCCCATCCTTCTTCTTTGGCCTCCTCTTTATTTTCTTCACCCTGATCGGAATCTCATCATCGACCTCTTCGTCATCATCTTCTTCAGCATATATTTTTGGGGGACGGCCGTCACAGGGACCAAAAATTTCCTCTCATTTGAGCTTATCTTCAGAGGCCGACACTGATGTTTCCGAAGCTCCCCAAGATCCTCCTTACACTGCTGCACTGTTCCGAAAGATTCCCTCCACCGCACGAACCTCGGTATCACCGGTTCAATGAGTGGTTCAGCCATGTGAGGGAATCGCTCGTAGAACCATCCCTACAAAATAACACCGTCGTTCAGCTTCATATCGTTGCTTATGCACGAGAATGGTATTCCATTCTCAGAAATGATAAATATAGAGAACTTACCACAACGCCCAGGGTGCAACCATCGATATAAGTCTTATTCTCCTCATTGATCCGCCGCATCGAATCTACGACCCATTCATACGCCGCAAGACCCCAGGCGTACTCCCTCAGCATCTTCAGCTTGTCCACGTGGTGGACAAGAAAATCGGGGAGGGTGTAAGCCGACACCGGGAAGAGGACGCAGCAGAATACCGCCAATACATACGCCCGTGCGAAATCAAGGCTGTTCTCGGTGCCAGCCAAGCTACACATGAGATCCAGTATATCTTGCCTTTTCAGACTGCCGCAATTTTGGAAATACTTCTCCCTGAACTGCGATTTTGGCACACACCTCGTGTGCACGAGCATGCCCTCGTGCTGCAGCCCTAATACCACAGAATATTCCCATGATCTGAACTTCACCGTAAATCCCTCCCCAAAAACGAACGCTCGCAACTCCGCATTAAAGCACTCGACGAGTGACTGCAAGCCTCGCCTTGCTGCTGTAGATCACATCAATTTTCGCAAAGTGATGGAATGGAGTCGACTTGATTGCCCTCCACTGTTCGTCCGTAATTTTCTCCCGTATGCTATTTATTGACTCTCTTAACATACTAAGGCTACAACGTGAAATTATAGTAGCCTGCCCGGTCGTCCTTGCAGTTTTCTGGCTTGTTTCCGCCTCTTCACTTTCGCTCTTCTTCACTCTCTTCCCCTTCGAACGACGTTTCGGGGCCATTACAGGATACCTGCCAACACATTTCATTTATACTAATGTCATGCGCAAATCATACATGTGTAATAGTTTAGCAATTTCCTATCTTATAAACATTCCCTAATCATCGGAATCACTTTAGAATCCAAATTTTTTACAGTACCATGGGACAATGCACCACACAACACAACGTGGCACCAATACATAACATCTTGACTAGTTATTATGCACCTCACATTATGTCGTATTCACAACGCATACTTGGAATGTTCAACCATATACCGGTGTCATAGATATGCAAACACAAATTATACTAAAGAAACCCCCAAAATTGATTTCACTGGTATCCAATTTGCATTAAAATTCAAAACTCCCAACATCATCCGCACCAAACAAGAAATAATTCACCCTATAACCAATCCTTCCAATCTCACTTCAGTCGACATCAAATAGAACGCATCAAACATAAACAGGGGATGCTGGTATATTTTCTAAATGCCACTGGTATAAAAAACATTGAACCAAAATCGAAAAAATGATAACAAATTCAAAACCCCCAAAATCGATTTCATTGGTATCAAAATCACAAAAATATCAAAATTACCCAATATCATCCGCACCTAACAAGAATCAAAATGGCACACATCGTTTCATAAACAGGGGTTTATCGGAATTACTCTAAATGGAGAATAAGAAATCGCAAACCCTAACCCTTAAAATTTTCCCCTTCATCAACATCAAACAAACAACCAAAGAAATCAAAATAACTTCAACCCTAACTCAACAAAACACATTTCCATACCTTTCTTGCTGATTTTGGTGTCTTCGAACCGCGGCAAGCGGTGGTTCCGTCGCGTTGTTGAAGCCGCGAATGCCGAGAAGGGAGGCGCGCTGGTACACCGGCGTTTCCTCAGTCGCGAACGCTCACGGAGGTGAAAAAGGAGGAGGCGATGCCTTCGATATTTCTGAGTTGCAATGAGGGGAAGTGGGAGAAGCCGGTTGAAAAGAAAGCCAAGTTTTTTGGAGAGGATTGAACGGGAGGGGAGTTATCGCCGGTGGAGAGGAGAGTGGAGAACGTGGGAAGTAAATGTTGCAGCGGTTGCAGGTCCTCGGGAGGCGGGTGACATGATTTAAAGTGGAAAGTGCCATTATACCCTCCATTCAATTACACCAGTAGTTTAAGCCTCAGGGGTAGCATCGTCTTTTCGCCTTTTCTATTATCAAAAGTAAATCAATATACACTGACTGGTCTCTTCAAGGAAGTACTTTGGTATACTGGTCTTGTATGTGAAGTATTTTGGGGAGCTGGCCTTTATTTGACATTTCCCGTTAAAAAAATGCACAAATGACTATAGGTTTGTTCTGCACGCAACTTTTTAAAGTTTTTTTGGAGCTTTAGATTTTATATCAAAACAACAGCTCCGTTATTTATATTAGCTTTTAAAGGCAGCTCTGAAAAGCTCTACAATTAGAAACTATCCTGAGTAGCTTTTGGAAACTTTCGAAAATTACTTTCCAATTCAATTAATTTTTCTCTTCAATTAAAATTTATGACAGCTACAGCTCCTAAAACTCTCAATAGCTACAACTCCCTCCACCCAAAGCTAGCTCTATGTGCATAATAGAGCTTAAGAGTAACCCATCAATTTATAATCCAATCATTAATTCGATTTTTTCTTTATTTTCTTTTTCTTTTAATACTTCTAATTCATACCCAAAAATTGAGAATTACGTATAATTTAATCTGACAATCTTTAATTTTTTACTTTAGAGTAGAGGGTTCAGATCTCAACAGGGCCTTCATTCATGGTTGGGGCTAAATTTTCAATTTGTTTCATTTTGTTAGGTCCTTCCCATTCGATAGGGTTGTACTTACTTGTCTTGTGCACCAAAATAGTGCTCTCTCTCAACCATGAGGGCAGAATATTATAGAATAACTGTAGGACTCTTCCATCAGGACATCATGAAACATTCAAAGACAGTTAATTGAAAGGGGATTCAATGAGGGGAACATAGAATGACTGAACACTAGTTTAGTGTCCCTAAAAGTATTCACAACAAATACAAAACCAGTAAACCTGGATACAATTTTGACAAAATAATACCCCGATTTAAAAACCATAAAAAAAATTTTTAAAAAAAATAATAAAATCTTTAGTTCATTAAGATTAAGCACAGGGAAGGAATTCTTTGACAAAAACATGTGGCAAAGTCACAACATGAGCCAAGTGATTGATTATTTAACTTCTCTGTAGTTTTCTAGTTTCCTACATACTGAATAGAGTAAAGCACTCAGATACATGGACATTCCCAACAATTCATTTCATGCTACTTTTGTCCTATTGAGGAAAGCAAACATAAAATGTCAACAAATGCAAAGCATTCTTGCCTCAATATCAAGGCAAAGCCCCTTCTGTATAAGTTAGTATGCATCATACGTCCGGCTCGCGCACCTCAACTGGTAGGTTCAATTCCGGTTCAATTTCACCGAGAGGAGCAAAAAAGGCAGCAACCATATCGTCGGTTACTTCCTCCAACTTGGATGGATCCCACTGCAAATTCAGTAAACAGCAATTGCTTAGTTATTTTTCATCACCAGGTAAGACTTTCATATTGCTACATGGGGTCAACTATATGGATTGATGGATTCCGTGCTCTTGCTCTAAATTTAAGTAAAAGATTTCCCCTTTGGGTAGTTTCCCCCCTATACTTTTTAATCAGTTTTTGGTATTTTTAACATCAGAAAAATGCCTAGCAAGTTTAAAGGAATATACCTTTGGTGCAAAATCCTTGTCGACTAGTCTTGCCCGGACACCCTACAAATATAAGTGTGCAATGCATAAGTAAGAACCAGATAATGGTTTTTAAGTTCATTAGGTTTGTTAACAGGGCAAGGGCATACCTCACAGAAATCATTTGAGACTTGCTTGGATATAAATTTCAAGGATGTTCGATACTCCCTATTGAGGCACTGATCAATGGTTTGAAATCTTCCTTCTCGAATCTTCAGTAGGGAACAATTGAAAAGGTTAGAGGGTGGTTTCTGTTGGTAGAAGAAAACCAAAAGGAATTTCAACGTCACTGTTCAGACTTACAGATTGCAAAGTCACTTTCAAGCTTAGTGGAGAAGCTTCCTTAATTTTGTTGAGCACTGAAGCATGCCATTTATTGTTAGCTTCAGCTGATTTATTTTCCTACAAGAGTACTTAGCCCTTTACCGACATGATAATGAAAGAACTCATATAAATAAAAGGGGTTGACTGAAAGTAACTCCTGAAGAGCCTTAACATTAACAATCAAGAAATTAAAAACACAGGAACTCATGAGGACTACTTGTACAAGTGTATGAGACACTTACCAAAGCTTCAACGATTTCTTCCAAAGTATCGTGGCTAAAAATCGAGTTGATTAAATCAATCCTGAAAAATCAAAATAAGAGGAGCTAAATTCGTAAACTCATAAATATATCACATAAAACAGTTGATTTTTCTTCAAAAAAATTAAAGGAAAGAAGAAACTGAATATTTAGATAAAGAAAGACGACCCAGGATAAAATGGAAGGAGCATTACCGATGCACTATACTTTCAGATTGAGGGTACACTAAGCAACCATATTGAGCGAGAGAAGTTTCAATGACAGAGCGATCATCAGTTACTAAACCACCAAGACGTTCTTCAATCAAAGGAAGCTTCTGTTGGAGAAAGTGAATTGGGGAAGATGATTAAAAAGTAAATTTGAATAACATACAAACCGTAGAGAGGTTGAAGGACATACATCTTTCATTGTATAATGCGTAGCAAGATCACAGGCCATCATTTCAACACCATTTAGCTTTTCACCCGTGAGAGCTAAATATTCTCCTGTGAAGAGAAGTGATCTTGAGTTTGTTACTTGCATATCTCCATGTTATTATTGAGTGCAAAGCTGAATAAAACTTCTTAAAAACATCAGGATGCTTAATTCGGGATTTTCAATCATGAGACATTCCATTTCAAATCATCTGCCATCTAATTTATCACATTTAGATATGATGCTGCAACCCTTTGGTTTTGGTTCTAACCCTAGATGGACAATTGATCGAAATGCTGCATTGTTAATCTTCACCAACAAAGCAAAAGATGTAACTTAGTGGCACTTTGACTACTATAAAACTTGAATATCCATGAACCATTTTGTAACGAAAATACCAACACCTGACGGTGCTAATTCTAACATATACCTAAATATCCGGGAAGGCGAGAAAGATAATATGATGCCCCTGCATCAGGATGAAAACCTATCTGAACCTCCGGATATGAGAAAACCTGCATTTTTCATGAGAAAAATCCATTTTTAGACAGATTTCCATAATGCCCTTCCAGGTGGAGAGAGGGCAAACAAGTTTTTACTGCAAAAACTGTCTTGTTCCTATAATAATGAGTATAACGACCAAAAAGGAGGTGGAAAGGAGATCAGTTCAGGGAATGCTTTCATACAGTTCTATCCGTTACAACGCGAAACATCCCGGGAAGTGAAATGCCTGCCCCGGCTCCCATCACAATGCCATCCATTATAGCTACCTGCACAAATTATAGATGATTCAGATAAGGCCTTGATGTTCAAAGAGAAATCTAGTGGTCAGATCAATTGTACCAATTATACAAGAGGGGGTGAAAAAACTCACGTTGGGCTTAAGATATGTTCCCAAAACATAGACAAAGCTGTACAAACTCTGGAAGAACTTTTTGCATTCCTCAGATTTCCCTGGAAATTAATTTAAGTAAAAAAATCAATAAAAAGCAAAAGAAGACTAACATTCCACCATTTTCAAGAGTTAAAGTAAACCTTCTTCGATTCATAAAGTGGAGTTGTGAAGTTTATTAAGTGTTATTGGTTTGATGCATTTGTATATTTGAAACCAAGAATATTCCATGTTCCCTAGGGAGTTCGAATGCTGAGAGCAAGTGAGCAACTTAATGCAATCATTTATAGAGGATCCACAAGAAGCAGTGAATATCGATCAAAGTACATTCTAAAAGAATACATAGTGAAAGAACCTCAGCTAACCCACAGGTCGGTTTTTGTATATCTAGGATGCTAACATCTCATAAATCATGAACAGGAAAGGATTTTAAATGATATCATCCACAAGAAGGCAATAAAACCTTCAACCATTTTATATAGCACATCTCACTCCAACCTTTATTCTCTTCTAGTCGATAACCTGTTTAAAAATGCTTCTCCAGAAGTTGAAAATTGAAAATCTGGCTCCCAAAACAAACCCGTAATCATGAACAATACATATTTGTACTTAAAAATACTTGTAAATTTTATTGTTTATTAGAAACCTCTTTATCGATTGAAGAGCAAACTAGTACTACTGTACCAACTTCCCTTGGTAGTTCATGACACAGTTCAGAGAGTTCTAACAAGTAAACAAGCAACAAGACATATTACAGGGGCTAACCTTCATTGATGAGATGATAGAGTGCAACAACATCCGTACCAGAGCAGAATGCTTTTGGATTGTCTCCCTTCAACAAAAATTATCATCTTCAGACAAGGCAATGACTATGGATATGACTTGAAAGGCGTAATAGCAAATCTATCAATTACCTTCATCATTACAAATCCTATATCTGAGTTATCTTCCCATGATTCATATAATCTGTGCAATCGAGTGACCTAACAATGAGTCCACATAAATAATGCTTAACATCAACATATAGTTCGAGAAGTAACCCCAAGCACTGAAAAACAAAAATACACTGCTGTAACTGCCTACAATTTCTCAATGAAACTTATCAGAATTTTTTTTTAAAAAAAAAAAAAAAAAAAAAAATGAAAATGAAAATGAAATTAACCATAGAAGCAGTGAGAGCATTCAGTGCAGATGGTCTATTCAGAATGGCCTCTCTAGAATTCGCCCTGCCATGAACCATAACCTGCAATTTATTCCAATAGAAAAAAGGGTGCTCCTTCAAAACTCAATCATTGACACATAACAAATGGACACATCAAACTTAAACACAGACCCAATAAAACATCATTTCCAAGCACACATACTAATATATAAGCGTACAAAACACACACAAAAACGTAATTCCAATACATTTCTATGTTAAAACAAGAACAGAAATTGAACTTAGCTCCTCCCAAATACGTCACACATCGAAATCTCCAAGCTTGCGCTACAATTGCAAATGCAGAAATAATACAAGTAGATTATCGAGAAACTAGCCTCTTCTTGTTGGAGATAATCAGGTTGCGCGTAGCTGGGGAGGGCAGAAAAGCCTCTGCTATGCTGGCAAACGAACCCATTTCTGTGCAAAGAACGGAAAAACGGCAACAACGACTTTAGTTTCCGCATTGTTGGAAGTAGGATTGATCTCTGTAGCTTGACAGAATGCTCGAACTCGCAGGATTTCTTGGTGCGGCTAGTGATTCCTGAAATGCCGATTCGGTTCGCACAAGAAATTTCAGAAGGCAGACACCAATACCATGGTTGTGTCAAAACAAAATTGAATTGGATCACAATTAACAGATGAACTAGCGCACTGATCCAGCCCAGTTATTCCACTCCCAGGTGAATTCTGGCTTGGGGCTAAAAATGTGACTTCAAAGAGAAACTGCAAAATTGGGTAAGAACAAAGGACTTAGAAACCCTAGGAGGGCAATGTAACCCAATATATCATCTTCCATGGGCTTTTGTAATCTTCAAGAAGTATTTTAGAAGTACTTTTTTTTTTTTTTACTAAACAGATTATATATGTTAGGAAGAAAAGTAAAAAAACAAAGTAGTGTCTACAAAATGCTAGCGGCGCGGGAACCACTTGCCAGCTTCATCAGCCTCCAAGAGTGGTCTAAGACAGTCCGGAAGAAACGCTCATGTCGTGAAAAAGGGTTCATCATTGAAGTACTTATTAGATAGTAGTATCTTCCTCCGTTTTTCCTTTTTTTTTTTTTTTTTTTGCGTTGGAGTTTTGAGTAATTCACACATATATTTTGATTTTTAGCTATACAAGTTAAAAAATATATTAATAATTAAGTGAGATCTTATTAGATTCGTGTCGTCGTGTGGTTTTTAAATATCGAACTTTTAGAATTTTACTTGTACGGAACATGAGTTATTAATAGTTTAAAATGTACATTGGACTGCATGCACTGTGGATCCGTAGAAAATAAAAACGTAAGAAATGTTAGTTAATTTTAAATTATAGTACTTCCTCAATTTTTTAAAAGTTGTTTAGCCAATTTTTTTTTAAAAGTTGTTACACCTTATTATTTCATGTAATTCAAGATGTGAAATGGCAACTGTGTAAAATCTGACTTGACATGTCCACCCATGTTTTTAATGCTTAATATCTCAAATTATATAAAAATAAAAATTATGAAATTTTGATATTCTAAATATAGTTAATTAGACGAACCCAACAATATCATACTTTCTTATATTTTATTTTAATTAGATTTTTTCGCCCGCTACGTATCAGTGTTGAACTAATATAATTATATAAAATGAGAATATAGTATTTTTTTTATTACATGAGATTTAAAGTCTTTTGCTTAAATAGTGGTTAGAATGCATGCAAGTGAAAAAATACCCCTTAACTATTCAAAATTAGAAAAAATTACTTCATTAATCCCACTAATCGTGTAATTAGTCAGCAGATTACGTGTAAACCCAAGAGCCGTTGATCTAAAAATGAGTATATAATAACTGATTAACCCTTTAAAATTAAGAATGATGAATTAAATTTAATAAGGACCAAAGAGTATGCACATGCCAAAAAGTTTCAGGATTTATTATATAGATAGATTATATAAAAAATTCGAATCAAAGTTACTCAATATATAATAATTATTATGCAAAGGTAACAATTAAAAAAAAGGAGTATTAGTTAATTGTTAATAATGAGTTCATAAAATGAATTTATCCTCACTTTTTTTTGGGTAGAGTGACGCACAAGCGTCGGCTAAATAAAAAAAAAAAAAAAAAAAAAAAAGAAGAAAAAACCACAAAAAACGACACGAAAAAACAACTAGTACCGCGGGAACAAGGTGCCCACCACATCCGCATAAAGTAAATCCCGGGTAGAGTCTGGGAGAAACGCCCAGGTGGTGAAGAAGTCCTCAGCCTGAGCTCCAATCTTCGCGAGTCCATCAGCCACAGAATTCCCTTCTCGGAGGGTGTGAAACCATCGAATTCCAAGAAGATCATGAAGAAGTTTCTCAATATTTTTAAGCACTGGGAAGAAAATATGCCTAGGGCTAGGCACTTGCTTGATAAGCCGCCTCCTCAGAGTCGGAGTAACAGTAAGCGGAAGAGATACCAAGGTCCATAAGCCGCTTCATGCCATTCAGAATACCATGGAGCTCCGCCTCTAAGTTAGAGGCGACTCCTATAGAGCCGGAAAATCCATCCAACCATTTTCCAGAATAATCCCGAAGAACCCCGCCAAAACCGGCTGGGCCCGGGTTCCCGCGAGAACTCCCATCCACGTGAAGCAGAAATCCCATTAGCAATGAGGATTCCATGATACAAGACGAACAGTGCGATACCTCAACGTCCTCCCACACGCCCTATCAAAAACCTCGCCAAGATATAGAACCCTCCGGACAGTGGCATGGGTGATAATATCAATGCCCCTCATGCAGAACGCATTTCAGGACAGCCATATGCTCCAGACGGCCGCCACTGGATGCCCGACCAAAGCCGACTCTTTTGGCGAAAGTAAGACGCCACACTGCCACTCAACCGATTCCAATACCCCCCCGGTATACCGCCAATCCGGCGCCATAATTGAACCGTCCAAGGGCACTGGAAAAGCAAGTGTTCAGCGCTCTCAACTGCTGTTCCACAGATGCTACAGTTTGACGAGTTGGCAACACCTCGGGCAGCCTTCAGCTCATTGGTAGGGAGCAAATCATTCACCAAAAGCCACATAAGGAAGCGGAGCTTCTCCGGACCCGGGATCTTCCACACCCATGCACGATCCCTATCCTGTTGCAACCCACGTTGATTAATGATCCAAGCATACCCCGTGCGGACCGAGTAGGATCCGGAGCTTGACCCCATCCAACAATAAATATCAGGAGCCTCCTCATGCAACAAGAGAGGCCCAAATGCACTGCCTTCCCGATGGATATCATCAGTAATGGGTGTGAACATGTCATCCCATCACCACCGGCCTTCAACAAACAAATCTTTGATCCTTAGATGCGACTCAGAAATGTAAACATAGGGCACCCGAGGCCAATGGGTCCACCTTGCAGCCAAGATGAGGACCATGCACTACTCTCACCATTACCAACTCTCAACCAAAATCTGCTAGCGAAGACCAGTGCCACCTTAAGCAAAGCCCGGTAGATGGGGGACGCACGCGGCTTGCTCACCAATCGACCATTGCAGATACCATATTTATGCTCTATTAAAGAGACCCACAGCTTGGGGACCGACAAACGGATAGCAGCAAACAATTTACCCAACATGGCCATGTTCATGTCTCGGCAAGTCCTCATTCCAAATCCTCCCATGGTCCGAGGAGTAGCAACAGTCGACCACTTGACAAGTGGTAACCCTTTGCCTTGAGCATCTTTCCAAATAAAATTCTGAATGCACCTATCCACCATGTCACAAATGTGAGATGGAATCCAACACGTCTGAATGATGTAGGATGGAAGCGCAGCCAGGACGACTTTAGCAAGAGTGGCACGACTGGCTTTGTTGAGAAGCGAACGTTTCCAAGAGTTAAGCCGCGAACGTATCTTCTCAAGCAACCATGAGAATGTTCAATTCATACCGCCCCATGGAATAAGGGAAAATCGAGATACCTCCCCAGATCCGAGGTGAACTCAATATTGAATATGGTAGCCAACGTGATCTTAGTGGACTCAAGGACGGCTGAAGAAGCATATGCTTGAGACTTTCGGGGGTTAAACCTTAATCCGGACTGAGCCACAAATTGAGCAAGGACGCCATCAATACAATAAGTGCTGGCAGGCGTGGCTTTGGATAATAATAGCAAATCGTCGGCGAAGATAAGGTGAGAGAGAGCTGGCGCTCCCCTTGTCAGTTGAACCGCCTGCCAATCGCCAGAGTCCACTTTTGCCAAAATGGCACGAGATAACTTCTCCATGATGATGATAAATAGGTAAGGCGATAGAGGGTCTCCTTGACGCAGTCCTTTGGCAGGTGTAAAACCCGGCAAAGGCGTGCCGTTCCACAGGATGGAGTACACCGGGGATCAAACACAAAATAGAATGAGACGAACGAGCTTGTATGGCAGGTTCATCTCCACTAAGCAACCCTCCAAGAAATCCCAAGAAACGTTGTCGTAGGTCTTCTCTAGATCAATTTTTAAAAGGAAGTCCTGAGCACTCCGATGACGGATTTTAAAGGAAGTATAACTTCCTGCAGAATGATTGCACTTCCAGACGTGCCTCTCCCGGGGAGAAATGCCGACTGATAGGGCCCAATGTAGAAGCTTAACACAGGGAACAGGCAATTAACCAAGACTTTGGTGATAATTTTATAAGCCACATTGCACAAGCTAAATGGCCTATAATCATGAATTTGGCGGGGAACTTGGACTTTCGGGAGAAGGCAGATAAAAGTGGTAGCCAATAACGCATCAAACGAACCTTCCTCAATGGCCGAATTGACAAGTGTCCACATAAAAGGGCCAATAAGATGCCAGTATTTCTTGAAGAACATGGGAGGATTTCCATCCGGACCCGGGGCCGAAAAACTCCTCATTTCCGCAGTAGCCATGCGGACTTCAGTGTGATCGGGAACATCTGCCAACCCTTCAACGCCTGCACAAGGAGGCAACGATGGCAAGGGAGCGCCCACTGCTTGGTGAAGGAGCGATAGGCCAAACAGACCACTAAAATGGCCAATAGCATGTTGCTGAAGTGCAGCTTCATCCGTGCACCATACCCCATTCACCTAAGGCCACAAATCTTAGATCGTTGACGACGAACAAGGGTCTGCGTGTGAAAATAACTAGTGTTACAATCTCCACAGCTCACCCACTTATCCCTGGATTTCAGAAACCACAAGAGCTCATCTTGTTGAAGAACCAGTTCAAGTTGCTCCATGAGATGAGCTTCAATCGCATGCAGGCGTACTGTGTCCACCCGCAACAGACATTTTCGAACACCAGTTAAATGCCTTAGAAGTTTCCGCTTGCGAGCCCCAATATTACCGAAGGTGTGCTTGTTGAAGTAGGTGGATGAGCTTTGAACTTGCGGGAGACGGTGCACGATTCCTCCCTCCGTCCCAGCCCATGCAGCGTCAACCACATGTTCGTACATCGGATGGGTACTCCATGCACATTCCCAACGAAAAGGATGACAGCCATCAAATTGAACAGCAGGGGCACATCGCAATAAAATAGCGTTGTGGTCCGACGCTCTGCGGGGCAAAACTTCAACCAATCCATCCGGGATCATAGAAATCCATTCCGCATTAGCCACTGCTCGATCGAGCCTCCTCCGAGCTAACAAACCCCCGGTCGTGTTCTTTTGCCACGTAAATGGATCACCAATAGTGTGGATCGTATCTAGATCGCAATCATCCAACATCGAATAAAAAAGACCACCCTGGGAAGAGGAAGAAGCCATTCCAATGGAGTCCGCAGAGGAAAGGGTGTCATTCCGATCACCCAACGCGAGCCACGCCCCCGAGATCAAATTGTGCACCTGCCTCATATCCTCCCAGTCCTGGAGCCGGAGCGAAGCACTCGGGTTAGCATACATGGCCGAAAAAACCCAAGATGTTGATCCATAATGGACCGAAAAAGTAGACATACGACGATGAACCGCAACAAGGTCGAAGCCGAAAGGGATTCCAAGGCGGCGTAGAACCCAAAGACCACCAGCTTGGCCAACACATTCAATAATGTGCAAAGGTTCATAGTTCAATCGGTAAAGAAAAACCCTGAGATTCTCAAACTGACCGCGCGACTCCATGAGAACAAGAACGGCCAGTTTGACAGATCGGAGGACATCCGCAATGTGACGTTGGGTGTTCCTTTGCATGGCGCCATGAATATTCTATGCAAGGATTGAAAAATCTCTGAACTCAGTCATTGGGATACAACGTCATGAAGACCCTGTAACCCCCTCCCGGATGCTTCAACATCCATCCCGCTCCCTTTCCAAGTTAGCGCAAGAAATGTATTCTTCGAAGCCACGTTTGTCGACAAGGCCTCTAGACAACCGGAGGCTTGTTGGGGATCAACGTAACTGGCTCGCTTCCCCTTGAATTTTCTATGGCCATCCCTATGCCCGACAGCGACAATCTCCCCCTTGGCTGCCGGAGGGGTCAAGTTTGTGCGATCTTGCAGCGGCATTCTCGGAGGCCTGTTGGCGGCATCACGTCGGGGTGGACACGGCGGTCGTGTGACCATGATCCATTCCCCATGCGTAGCTACGGGCGACTCAGTGGAAATAGTAGGACTCAAGGAGGAAACCCTAGTTTCCTTAACTGTCAGATTTGATCCTAAATTATTTCGGATAGATACCAAATCTGCATCAACCATATTGCCATCTATATCCTTTCCTGCCACAGAATCCGACCCTTCCTTATTTCAATCACCATGCAAATCTCCAACCACTTCGCCACCTTGGCCAGCCGTCTCCGACGGACCCGAATCCGGCACATAATCTGGTGCATGCGCAGGCGGCGTAACATCCTGGTCGTGATGAACACACTTTCCAAGATCAAAGCGAAAGCGGCCACAAGTAGTGCAAATATGATGAAGCCCTTCATACGCAACAAGCTGCCAATTCGAGTTCACCATGACTTTCCCAATGACAGGTTTATTCAGATCGATTTCAACGCAAATCCGGGCAAATTTCGCACGATTGAGATCCTTAGAGTTAATATCAACCAGCAGCGGTTTACCGACCATGCTAGTAATCAACAAGAGCATGTCTTCCTCAAAGTAGATCGGATCGAGCCCTGGGAACCTAACCCACACAGAAGTTTTGGTGATTTTACCTGCAGTGGCATGTGTATCCTTGGACCATGGTGCAATGGCCACATGGTGACCAAAAATCGACCAAGGGTCATCATAGAGGGCATGGCGCCGATCCTCCGCAGACGCAATCGTCGCAATGAAGTATTTTTTTTATCACTATCTACCAATTGGAAATGTCCCTTAGGTTTCCACAGCGCAACAAGTGTCCGCAAAGGGAGCGCTCAGGCGATTGATAGCAGCCGGCTCAATGACGATCCGAGGCAGGAGGGGATTATCATCCACGATATCAAACGAGACCAACTCACTGAGCGGTATATTGCCGCCTGTAGGTGTGGAAGAAGAGGGAGGCTTGGGAATGGCAATGTCCCTAAACGAAGGTTTAGGCGGATTCGTAATAGAGTCAGGGAGGCGCCGGAGGCGGCGGGAGGAACGGTGGCAAGACGGAGGTTTCAGAGGAGTCGACCATTAGGTTTCAGAGGTATTCAAACTGATTATTTTGAGTTCCAGTTCAACTTGACCCGTTAAAAATTCAAACTTTCTTGGTTTCTTTAAACTCAACGATCAAGCTAAATCGAAGTTAAATTAATATTAGTAAATTTAAAACTAATTCATTTATTAAATAAATTAATTTCAAATATCTATTATTCAAGATGTCTCGGCTCATATAAACAATTCTAGATACAAAATAACTTGTTTGGGAATGAGCCTTGACCCAAGTGCACATGTTTCTTGCCTTCCAACCATAAGTTGTAGGTTCAATTTCCACCCGCCCCCTATCCATCACCTTTATCACCTTTGTAATTTATGTGGCTTTGACTCCCACATACCTTTGCCGACACATAAGTATCAATGTTTTTTTTTTTTTTTTTAAAGTTAGATAAATAACTCGTGCTTTGTTCTAAAAAGTATTTGTTCAAATGAGATACAAACCCATTATACTAATAAACTCGTGTAAAGTAAATTTTCTTAATAACATTTGTAATCTCAATAATTTTGGTAGCTATTTGAATTGTAGAAGAGGCTGAAATAGGACTTGGCACATGACATAAGATTGAAAATAAAAAATTCTAATGCAATAGTAGTATGAAATTGGAGATTGATTGAAACTACTGTATGGAAAATTAATTTTTGAAGAAAGCGTGGTGGAACTGAAACATATTTGTCGGTTCAGTAAAGGCTCGATCCCAAAATTCAACTCTCATTGGAAAAATTGAAGGAAATAATAAAACGATAATAATAATAATATAAAAACAGTGTTAGAAATTTAGAGTGAATGGGGTTTCCTTAATTTCTACATTTAGAAGTGAGAGTGCAACTGCAACCACTCACCCACCATCTTTTTTATTCCCATTTTCCTCCCAATTTTCTCCCCCCCTTCTGCCCGATCTGAAGAAACTCCCCAGATTTCCTGTTCGATCCCACAATGGGTGGAACTACTGTTCGATTCCATGCAATTCTCGCACTTCTTCTGGGCATTCTGTACTCTCCCGGCATTGCCTTCGCCTTCTATCTCCCCGGTGTTGCCCCCGAGGATTTCGCCAAGGTTCGCTCGTTTTCTCCCAATTCTATTTGTTGTTGTAATTTTTGCGATTAGGGTTTCGCTTTTGGGCAATTTCCTACGCGTTTGTTAATCTGGGTTCTGTTTGGAGATCTGGCGTGTGATTAGCATTTCGGAATGGCTATTTGTTCTGCAAAGGTTGTTCCTTTTTTTATCTGGGAATTTGATTTGGGGAGATGTTAATTCGATGACATTGATGCGTGATTCGCTTGGCATTCCACTAATGGAACTTAGTTGAACGAGTGTGCTTCTTTCCGTTTTTTTTTTTCAATGATATTGTTTGTGGATTCAGGGTTCATTTTGAATTTCTCACTTTGATTCAATTATTTGGATTTGTTTCTCAATTTTTAGACGGATAGATTTGGAATTTCTTTCTTTGACACTGTTTGGATCTTATGTGGACATGCAATAGGATTATCATTTTATATTGAAAAAGCCAAAAGAATTCATTAACCCAGCCTATGATTAATCCGCAGTGTCTTCAGGCGTTAGAGCTTGCATTAATCATTTTTATGTCTTGTTTTCTCATCTTTGTTTTCTGGTGGCTTGAATTGCTTGCAGGGAGATCCACTCAATGTGAAAGTGAACAAATTGACTTCAATAAAAACTCAGCTTCCATACTCTTACTATTCTCTCCCTTTCTGTCGCCCAAGCACTGTAATTGATAGTCGAGAAAACCTTGGAGAAGTGCTTCGAGGAGATCGCATTGAGAACTCCCGTTATGTGGTTAGTATAACATCTATCGTCTGTACATATGCTTTTTCTGCCCTGTCAATGATCGATCTGTTTTTTTTTTTTTTTTATTATTCTGGATACAGTTTAAAATGAGGGAGCCGCAAATGTGCAACATTGTGTGTCGACTTACATTGGATGAAAAAAGTACCAAAGACTTCAAGGAAAAAATTGAGGACGAGTATCGAGTGAATATGTATGTTTGTGTGCAAAACAATCCCGTATTCTTACATCATGTTCCAGCAGTGTTGTTTAGGAGAACATGACTTAACATGCTGTGCTCTCAGGATCTTGGATAATCTTCCCTTAGTGGTTCCGATTCCAAGAACAGATCAAGGCCCTCCAATCTACCAGCTCGGTTATCACGTTGGACTTAAAGGGCAATACAGTGGCGTAAGTCAGCTAATTTGTTGTGTAAAATGTGATGTAATAATATATGCATAATCTTGTTTACTGATTTGTGTTACATTTAGAACAAGGACGAAAAGTTTTTTCTCAACAACCATTTAAGCTTCACTGTCAAGTTCCACAGAGACCAACTTATCGATTCGGCTAGGATTGTAGGTTTTGAGGTCACACCATATAGGTTGGTTTTTAATACCCTGCACCATGTACACTCGGTTTTATCTCTTTTTCATCAATCGATTGTCTCGAACACAATTAGGCTCATCTAAATTCTGGTGTTTCAGTGTCAAGCATGAATATGAGGGAACATGGAATGACAATACACGCCTGACTACTTGCGATCCACATGCCAAACGGACAGTCACTTCCTCAAGCTCCCCCCAAGAGGTGGAAAACGGTCAAGAAGTAATATTCACCTACGACGTTGCATTCGAGGTATGATTTTGCCCTGATTAATTTTCCCTTTTCTGCATTTTACAATATCTTTTGATATCAAACGCAATTGGGTTCCCTGCTTTCTTCTGCCAGTGTACTTACAAAAAGGATTTTGGAAGGATTAATGTGTAGTACTATTATAAGTATTACTTTGTGACCATATTTATGTTGGCATAAATACGGATCTCATAAGTCTATCTTGTGATAAATGACATTTATTTCGTTAGCAATTTTACTTTATTGGGATTTGGGACCATGTTTTTGGAGAATGTTGTCTTCATGATCTGGGATTGTGTTGCAGGAGAGCGAGGTGAAGTGGGCGTCAAGATGGGACACTTATCTTCTAATGAATGATGATCAAATCCACTGGTTCTCCATAGTCAATTCTCTGATGATTGTACTCTTCTTATCCGGCATGGTTGCAATGATAATGCTGCGAACGCTCTACCGCGATATCTCCAAGTACAATGAGCTCGAGACACAGGAGGAGGCCCAGGAAGAGACTGGATGGAAACTGGTCCACGCTGATGTCTTCAGGCCACCAGCCAATTCCGATCTCCTCTGCGTCTATGTTGGGACCGGCGTGCAGTTCATCGGCATGGTCCTCATCACTATGGTCTTTGCTGCATTTGGATTCCTCTCCCCTTCAAACCGGGGCGGATTGATGACTGCCATGTTACTCCTCTGGGTTCTCATGGGTCTCTTCGCGGGCTATGCCGCGTCCCGTCTCTACAAAATGTTCAAGGGAGCAGAATGGAAGAGAATCGCCATCCGGACATCTTTCCTATTCCCAGCCGCGGTTTTCACCATCTTCTTCGTCCTGAACGCCCTCATTTGGGGCCAGAAGTCATCGGGCGCCGTCCCGTTCGGGACAATGTTTGCCCTGGTCTTCCTCTGGTTCGGAATCTCGGTCCCCTTGGTGTTCATAGGCAGCTATGTAGGATTCAGGAAGCCCACAATCGAAGACCCTGTGAAGACGAACAAAATCCCGCGACAGATACCGGAACAGGCGTGGTACATGAACCCGATCTTCTCCATCTTGATCGGAGGCATCCTGCCATTTGGGGCCGTGTTCATCGAGCTCTTCTTCATCCTGACCTCCATCTGGCTGAACCAATTCTACTACCTGTTTGGGTTCCTCTTCATCGTCCTCACCATCCTCATCGTCACCTGCGCCGAGATCACCATCGTCCTCTGCTATTTCCAGCTCTGCAGCGAAGACTACCGCTGGTGGTGGAGATCCTATCTGACGTCAGGATCCTCCGCAATCTACCTCTTCCTTTACGCCATTTTCTACTTCTTCACAAAGCTGGAAATCTCAAAGCCTGTGTCCGGTGCTCTCTACTTCGGGTACATGCTGATCGCCTCCTACGGATTCTTCGTCCTGACGGGGACCATCGGGTTCTCCGCCTGCTTCTGGTTCACCAGAATGATCTATTCCTCGGTGAAGATTGATTGATTGATTAGCTACTGGCGTTGCAAATGCAAAATGCAAATGCAGGGAACTTTTTCTTCACAGTTGGTTTTTTAAGTTGTTTACATTACATTATTATACTATCAATTAGCTGATTCTTTTTGGGGTTCTTAATTGTCCTTTTTTGGGTGAGGAGGATTTTATATCGAATGAAATCTCAATCAACATATATATATATATAATCATTACAAGGCTTGTAAGTTGTAACGGTATACTACATGGTACTATATTTGTAACTGTATGAAAATTACGTACTACTACAACGTAGGAGGTGTTGTAATTCTACTGCTTGGTATGCGCACCGTCTTGCTGCTTTCTCTTGGAGTACAGGTACCACACGACGCCGACGACGGCGAGGCTAGAGGCGGTCATGACTTTGGCGGCCATAGAGAATGGCATGTTGCGGCGGGTGCCGGTGGTGTCCATGTTCTTCCTCCACTCTTCAGTTCCTGCCATGTTTTCTTAAGTCCCTGCAATAAAATAATGATCTTGAGTTGGTCTTGAAAATGTTAGGCTTTTAAAATCTGGATGAGGGATTCAACTTGTTTCATTTTGGAGGTGAGATTAACACGTGTCATTTGTCTACGATGGTTGGGAGTGCATACGTGTTCATTTGCCTTACAGCTCCTGATTTCATGGAGCCGACTACCAATTCATTTAGCTTATTTACACTTTGGATTTGTGTTTGAAAGTAAATAAAAATATACTACTACTAATTATTTTAGTAACTTTAATAGGAGTATTTTACAAAATTTCAGCTGCATTAGTATTGTGTATACTAGTATTCCACCCACCCAATGGGCGGAAATTATAGACAATATGAATAAAATTATCAAATTTAACAAATAAAATTATTCGATTTCATTATGTCGATTAGATTCCCCAACCTTCTAAAACTATTTTAAGCATTACATGAGTACATCTATATATTACATTAAAATCGACCAACATATATCACTACCAATATTTATATATTACAGTACAATTTAGTATCTTAAAAATACTTATACTACAAATAATAGTTGAAAATACAAAAAAAAAAAAAATGAAAAAGCAAAGATAAAAATCTTTCTACTCTCGACTCTATCTAATGCCATACATTGACAAAGAAAGTACGTGAGATCGTATTGTGCTCGATAATTGATTATTGATATTGATTCACACCCTAAAGCGTTTTGTTTTGTTTTTTTTTTTTTTTTTTTTTTTTGGAGGAGCCATTGAAGGCCTGGAAAGGGTGGTGGGAGCCCATGCCACACAATTACAAAGGGGAATTTCATAAAGATGTTGATATTTCCAAATTAAATTAGAAAAATATAAGAAATACTTTTGTAAATGAATCAATTGATAAATTAAAATGACTACACATCAACTTATTGTCGTATTGCAATTTATCTAATTTAGTTGTTTATCTAATACAAATATTTGCTATTCATTAATGAAAATGGATTAATTTTTGCTACTGTTTATTATTCAACTATCAACCCATAAAATTTTTGTTACATATTTTATTTGGTAGTATTCTTTATCTATAATAATTAATGAATTAAATTATCTAACGTGAATTTCGCTCAAATTTAGTTCTCCTATATTTTGAAAGTGTACTACTTTATATATATATATGTGTGTAATTCTTTCATTTTTATAGTGAAAATGAATTGACTTTTGCTACGGTTTATTATTAAACTTTGACTAATGCTTATACAACATCTATATAAGAAAAAAACAATCAAGTGGGATCTGGTTAGATTCCTCTCATCATTTAGTTTTAAAATATCAAAATTTTAGAATTTTTTCTTGTACAAATTTTGAGTTATTGATGAGTTATTGCTCATTAGAAATGTGTATTGGATTGCATGCAGAAGGTGAATGTTGAGGAAATAGGTAGGTTACTGTTCATAAGGGGATTTTTGTGAGAGGGTTTTGATATATTATTGTTCATAAGAGTAGGTTACTGTTCATAAAAGGGATACTTCCTCCGTTTTTTATTGTTAGTACATTGGACATTTTGCTACTGTTCGTCGGACTGCTTTGATTTTAATTATTCTCATAGTTATACAAGTTAAAATATAGTCATGTGGGATCTTGTTAGATTTGTCTCGTCCCATAGTTTTTAAATATGAGACTTTTAGAATTTTTACTCTTACTGAAATTAAGTTATTAACGATTTAAAATGTGCATTGGACTGCGTGCAATATGGGTCCGTAGCAAACAAATAAAAGCAGAGGAAGTATTATTTTTATATATTATACAAATATAATAGATATATTTCCTCTGTTTTTATGAATGTGCAACATTCACTTTGCGCACTCAGTCCGATACATATTTTTAATCGTTAATAATTCATGTTATATAAATTAAAATTATAAAAATTTGATATTATAAAACTACAAGATGAGACGATTATAATAAGATCTTACTTTACTATATTTTTTCTTCTTTAGTTATTGTATAAATGTGAAACAAAGTCGAATAATGAATAGTGATAAAACACCACACGTTTCACATTATTGAAAACGGGGTAATATAAGTTACTACGATCATTTTCATTGTACGTGTCTTTTCCATTTGAGCAATAAATTTCTTATCCTAATCATTGTAGATATTGTAATTGAATCACTACGGAGCGATGGTTATAATGTACTCCCTCTGTTCCAAATATTTTGTTTACTTTGCACGAAATTCAATATTATGTAATGCTACCGGGTATCCCAGGCCACATTGAACCCAAAATTAATCCCTTGAGGATCTGCAAGGGCATGCTTATATTTTTCATGTAATGCTTTATATTTTAAATGAGTATAAATAAAAATTATACAAAATCTACATTTTAAAACTAAATAATTAAACGATTCTAATAAGACTACACTTGATTATTTTTCTTCATGTATAAATATATTAAAATTGAATCAAAGTGGAAAAAATAGTGGGATTAATACTACTACATTTTTTGAATGGCTGCGGCGGCTAGGGTTACCCCCGAACGTGACAAGCACGAAACGGCAGATGAGGCTCCTAGGCATGCAAGACGGCATTTTTCTTCCTTCAAGGAGGCGGTTAACGGCGGCCAGGCTGCAGGGGATGCTGTCCGGATGCGACGGGACTTACTGGCCGAGAATCTGATACGGAAGGAGTACGTGGGAGGCGACAAGCGCATCCCCAGTTTTGTCGTTGATGAATCTCTCGAGGAGGAGGCATGCAAGGATTGGCAAGAGGCGCTGGTGGTAAAGACGATGGGATTAAATGTGTCCTATACAGTTCTGAAGGAGCGTTTGGGAAGGTTGTGGAAGTATGGAACGGCATTCAGTCTCATTGATGTCGGACACGGATATTACGTCGTCAAGTTTGTTCTTGAGGCGGATAGAGACAGGGTGATTAATGGGGGACCTTGGATGTTGTTCGACCATTACTTACCAATCATGAAGTGGAGGAGAGACTTCGATCCGGCTGTGGAAGAGAATAAAAAGACCATGGTGTGGGTGCGGCTGATGGGAATTTTGATGCAACATTACAAGGAAGATTTCCTTCATGCTTTTGCGTCGGAAGTTGGTGAAGTGATTCGGTTTGATAAGTGTACCTTGGATCGATCTAGGGGATGTTTTGCTAGGGTTTGTGTCGAGCTTGACTTGAATCAGCCCGTTCTTGGCAAGTTTTTGGTGAATGGGAGATGGATACAGGTGGCGTACGAGGGTTTGCACTTGATATGCCAAGAGTGTGGCCGATATGGACATTTTGCCCGTGATTGCAAACAGAAAGTGCATGATCGGGATAGTACAGCGGAAGCTAGGGAGAGGGAACGGAAAGGAAAGGGCAAGGTTCACGCTGGGGCTGCGGATGAGGGTTGTAGTGCTGGTGGCCAGTCTGAGAGGCAGACACCTCAACCTGATGTCCAAGGGGACGATGTTGGCAAGGTCTATGGTGAGTGGATTACAGTTCAAAGGAGGCGTAGGAGGCCACCACAACCTAGCAAGAGTTCTAAGGAGGGGGAGGCTCCGATGCCTACAAGGAATAAGGCGGAGGCAGCACCGGGGGTATCAATTAATAAAGAGGCACTGAAGAAACCCTCAGGGGCGAAGGCGCCAGAGCCATGTTCACAGACTCCTGGACCTAAAGTTAATGAGGCTGATGAAGGTGCTATGCGGCCGGGGGTTCAACTGGACCAGGAAGCTCCCAAGGAGATGGGGTTTCTTAGCATCTAGCTCTGCCTAAGGGCTTGAAACGGACAAGAATTGATGAAGAGACATCCAAGGCCCCTACGGAGCAGGTCTTGGCGATAGGTTGGGGTGACACTAGTGAGGCGGTGGACACTCGCAGTGAAACTGATTCGCGGGAGGAACATTGGGCGGATGCGGAGGAGGATGGCCAGTAGGTCGCTGGCTAGGGTTTCTGCTGCTACTATGTTTTTATGGATTTTAAAGATATAAAGATTATGGCGTGGAATGTTCAAGGGTTGATGGGTGATGACGCACAAAGGTGGATGGCTAATTGTGTTCGGACTAATAAGCCGGACGTTTTGTGTATCATGGAATCTCAAGGAAAATTTGATAGGGTCCGGATGCTGTTTTGGAGGTTAGGGTTTGAACCAATACATATACAAGAGACCGTTGGCCGCGCTGGAGGGATTTGGCTATTCAAAGCTCGTTCTTGCAACTATCACTGTGTCATTGTGGATGTTCGGTCGAGAATGGTTAGTGTGGAGCTGCGAATGGGTTTGACGTGGTGGGTGCTTACATGCCACTACGGAAACCCAAATTATCAACGAAGGAAGGAGGATTGGCGTCATCTTGAGGTGCTGGCGGATAGTATTATGGGGCCTTGGATGGTCATGGGGGATTAGAATGAGGTGTGCGCGGAAGAAGAAGTTAGTGGTGGAGTGTTTCTCCCGGAACGAGCGGCAGAGTTCAGGGAGACCCTTAATTCTTGTCGATTGGTGAGTGTTCCTACCGTTGGAGCTATGTTTACATGGGTACGACGGGTGGGCATTGACAAAAGAATTCAGAAAAGATTGAATAGGGGGTGGGTAATCTGGAATGGCATGCACTGTTCAGCGAGGCCATGATACATCATCTTCCTAGAATTGGCAGTGACCACTGCCCTTGCTACTTGAGTTCAGCGACCCTCTCCCCAGCCACCGTCCCAAACCTTTCCGATGGGAATCGGCTTGGGCTACTCATGGGGCTTATGGAGATGTTATTAAAAGTTGCTGTCAGAGGCCCGAGGCTAGTTCTTTGTCAGAGGTGCTGGGGGACGCCAGCGCTGCTTCTGTTAATTTTAACAGAGATGTCTTCGGGAATATTGTGGACAAGAAGAGGCGGTTAATGAGAAGAATTAAAGGCATTGAGAAACGGTTGGAGACTTGGGATTCGGCGTGGCTTGTCTGCAAGGAACAAGAGCTGAAAGGAGAATTGGAAACTATTTTGATTCAAGAAGAGAGATTGTGGTATCAAAAATCAAGGGATAAATGGATTACCTTAGGCGATAGAAATACCTCATATTTCCATGCAAGAGCTAAGGTGAATCGGAAGAGAAATAGAATTTATGGCCTCTTTGTGGAGGAGGGAGAATGGTGGACCAATCAAGATGTACTCCAAGCGCATGCACAGGGGTATTTTGCGGATATGTTTGCTGTGAAGCAAACTGACGCTGTTGGCAGGGACATACCGAGACTGGACTCGGTGGACAGCGGATGGAAGGAGAACCTGCAGCATGTGGTTGATAGGGCGGAGGTGGATGATGTGAAGGATCAAATGCGAGCCTTTGCGGCCCCCGGGCCGGACGGGTTTCCGGCGGAATTTTTCAAGTTGTATTGGGAATTCCTGGGAGATAGGGTTTTCAATATGGTGAAGGAGGTGTTCCTATCTCGTCGGCTCCCTTAAGATCTCGGCCATGCATTCTTAGTACTCCTGCCGAAAGTGGATATCCCTCAATCCATAAGTCAGTTTCGTCCGTTGACCCTTTGTAATGTATCTTTCAAATTCATTACAAAGGTCATTGCAAATAGGCTACGCCCGCTTTTATGTGAGTATGTCGGCCCATATCAATCCGCGTTTCTTCCAGGTAGAGGCACACGAGATAACGGTATTCTTATACAAGAATTGGTATATACTATGCACTGTCGCAGAAATAGAAGGAGAGGGGTGATGTTGAAAATTGATTTGGCGAAAGCCTATGACTCGGTTGATTGGAGTTTTCTTGAACTATGTTTAAGGGAAATGGAGCTGCCAAGGACTCTGATTGAATTGATTATGGTGTGTGTTTGTACTTCCTCGTTTTCCATTCTTTGGAATGGGTCGCCTTTGGATAAAATTATGTCGGGGAGAGGGTTGCGTCAGGGAGATCCCCTATCGCCATATCTTTTTGTGATAGTGATGGAGAAACTATCCAAGTTTATTTTGCATGAGGTGGACGTTGGTCGCTGGATACCTTATGGAGTTGGAGAGGGCGACTTTCGGATATCACATGTCATGTTTGCTGATGACTTAATCCTATGTTCGGCATTGGAGGAGGAAAGTATTAAATGTATTGGCAAGGTCATGCAACGTTTTGGTGACTGTTCAGAACTTCGCATGAATTGTGGTAAGTCTAATGCATTTGTTTCAGTCAATGCGTTGGAGCAGGAGAAGGCATGGATCGGTCAGCACTTGGGCATCAACATATCACCAGAGGTGGGGAAGTATCTCAGTTTTCCTGTGGTACATGGCAGGGCGCGGATATCTCATTTCGATGTTATATTGAAAAAGATGGACAAGAGGCTATCCGGATGGGCGGCGTCCTTATTGAACAGGGCTGCCTGAGTTACCTTGGCAAGAGCTGTCTTAGCAAAAATCCCGACGTACTCCATGCAGGTGCATCAGATTCCTGTGGCGGTGTGCGCTCGCATCGATCAAAAGATTTCGCGGTGGATTTGGAAGGGTGCGGTAGGAAAGGGCTTACATCTTGTTAGTTGGGAGAAAATGACTCGTCCGAAACAGGAAGGAGGGTTGGGGATTAGACAGGCGCGACATATGAATCTTGCATTGTTGGGAAAGGAGCTTGGGGAATTGGTTATGAATAAGGAGAAGCTTTGGATCAAGTTGATGAGAAGCAAGTATGGAGGTCATGCGGGCCAACTTCCCAGGATGCATGGACACGCTTCTAAGTTGTGGAAAACCTTGGTGTTGTTGTCTGATACGTTGGGTATGGGCTTCGGAGTGCAGATTGGGAATGTCCAAAGTTCTCTGTGGTATTCACCTTGGTGGAAAGGCTCCTGTCTAGCTCCCCTAATGCCGTTCGTGCATTATAATGATGTTGCACTACGGATCAGGGATGTGATAGAGGATGGAGAGTGGTCACTGGAGCGGCTCTACACATGGGTGCCTGCCGCGATTCGCGAGGAGATCACTAATTCGGCTTGTCCTGTGTTGGTGTGTTGGTGGACTCGTCGGGAGACCTTCTGCATTGGAGGCTAGAAGCTTCAGGTGAGTATACGGTTAAGTCGGGCTACCACTTGATTCGTGGTGAAGTGGAAGAGAGTAAGGGTTGGTCTTGGATGTGGAATACATATATTCCGGAAAAGATTGGCCATGTGTTTTGGCTTATGGCGCATGACTCGTTGGCTACTAATAAAGTCAGGTTCCATAGGAGGGTTGCTTCTTCCCCTCTTTGTGCGATATGTGGCAGTGAGGAGGAAGATTGGAGGCATTGCATGTTTCTTTGTGGCTGGACGAGGAGAATGTGGTCGGCTATAGGTGTGAGGGAGGCGTTGTCTGTGCCAGTTCTTGATAAAGAAAGCATTAAACATTGGTTGCAGTTCATGTGGGAAACGTGGAGACATGTCTTTGTGGCCGGTGTTTGGTCTGCATGGAGGGAGCGAAATAGGCGAGTTTTCCATGGGTAGGAGACTAAGCATGGTGCTCTATTACGGTCTGTTCAAAGCCTTGTTAGGGCTTTGCAAGGTGCTGATTGCACTAGGGGGCGACAAGGAGGAGGCGCTCGGGTGGTGCAATGGATGGAGGGGATTGAGTTGGGAGTTGTTATACACTCCGATGGCAGCCTGCCGCCGGGGGTGGATAGGGCAGCTTATGCTGCGGTTTGCAGGGGTTGCGACGGGTCTTGGAAGGCGGCAGTGGGCGGGCGTGTTGGTCGGAGGGAGGTTCTTGAGTTGGAGTTGATTGGCGTATTGCGAGGGCTGGAGTTGGCCGAATCCTTGCATGAAAATAGAGTGGCTTGCTACATGGATTCCTTGGAGGCTCTGAACCTTATCAACAAATTGCAAACATACAGACATAAGCTTTGGCCCCTTGTCAAAGCGATCAGGGACAGTTCTCGTCGTTTCGAGGTGTGTAGTTTCCACCACGTGTTTCGCGAAGGCAACAGGGTGGCGGATGCGCTGGCAAGGAAAGCGTGTCGTGAAGTTGAGTTTTTTACCACTTGGGCATTTCCTCCCGACGAAGTGGTGCAATTGCTACATGAAGATAAGGAAGGCAATGGAGTGCCTAGACGGTAGTAGGGAGTTTTTGCGAGCGTGTTGCTCCTGGTGCTCGTGAGTCTATGTTCATTTTTTCTCTTTTATTTTCCTTCTCTTTGTAGCCGCCTCTTTGGCATTGTTCACCAAAAAAAATTGATTCAAAGTGAATAATAAATAGTATCAAAAATTAAATATAACTACAGTTATTGGGACGAAACTGGGACGAAAGAAGTACTTTTAGAGTTTTTCTTGGAAGATTCTATGAGTTTTTTTTGAATTTATCCAAAAAGTAGATGATTATATGCTATTTAAATATCTTTAAAAAAATAACTAATGATCTTGAAGTATATTACGATTTCTCTTAAAAAATTATGAAAAAAATAATTGTAAAAAAATATAAAATTATTCAAGTTAAAATCGAATCTGTCCGTATCCATTTCCCGATATATTCAAATTCGTATTTATATCCGACCTATTCGTATTCGATAAAAAGAATATGAGATAGAATACGGGATGAATACTATTCGCCTTCTCGTATCCATTTCCCGATATATTCAAATTCGTATTTATATCCGACCTATTCATATTCGATTCCGTATAAAAAATATAGGATAAAATACGTTACGAATTATTAGCTTGTATCCGTCTGTTTTCACCCCTAATAGGAAGTGCACTCCTATTCTGCTAAATGTACTGTAACAGCCATTGTTGAAAGATTTTGAGAAGGCGGGGTGTCTGTCCTATGCTATTTTCAGATCTGCAGTGAAGACTACCGCTGGTGGTGGAGATCCAATTTGATGTCAGGATCCTCTGCAATCTACCTCTTCCTTTACGCCATTTTCTATGCTGCTGGAAATCTAGCTCAACGCCTGGGTACATGCTGATCGCCTCCTACGGATTCTCATTCCTGTCCTGACGGGACCATCGGGTGGGTGCTTCGCTTGCTTCTGGTTCGCCAGAATCATCTATTCCTCACTGAACATTGATTGATTCATTCATTCAAATGCATATGCAAATGCAGGGAAGTTTTCACTGTTCGTTTTTTGGCTGTTTACATCATCACAGCAGGATCATTATCAATTAGCTGATTCCTATTCGAGTTCTTAAATGTCCTCCTTTGGGTGAGAATGATTTTATATCAAATGAAAATCTCAATCAACATATATAGTACGAGTATACTCATATCATTACAGGGCTTGTAATTTAAAATGCTCAACAGTAGTAAAAATAACCGGTCATTGCATACGTACACATATACCATATATGTTTGTAACGGTATGAAAATTACAACGAACGTCGGTGGTGTGTGTTGTCTAATTCTGCCTCTTGTTGTTATGCTGCGCATCCTCTCGCTGCTTTCCCTTGGTGTAGAGGTACCACACGACGCCGACGGTGGCAAGGCCAGCGGCGGCCATGGCGTACGGACTGTAAGGCATGTTGCGGCGGCTGCCGTAGCCTGTGCCCTGCTTGTGGTTGTCCATGTTCTTCCTCAGTTCCTTCGATATATGTTTCTTCCCTGCAATAAAATGATGCCGAGTTGGTTCCGAAATGTTGGGCTTTAAAAAATCTGGATGAGGGAAGGTATTTACTTTGGTCATTTTCGAGGTGAATCATTAAGACGTGTCATTTGCCCAGAAAGGTTGGGTTCATACGTGTCACTTGCCTTGAAAACTGTAGATTTAATGGAGCCGACTACCAATTTTTATTAACATAATTTAATTTTGCAAAACTCGACCACCGACTCAAGCTACATTTTATATAGTACTTATAAGTTACTTCGATTAGGATGTCAACTCTACCCATAGGGTCAGATAATCGGATATTGGGTACGGGTAGAATAGTCATAATCGAGTAGAGTATTATTCGAACGGAAGTACATAATATCGGATACGAATAGAATACGGATTTTATATATTATACAGTTACCCGATCCGAATATCCGAATATATAAATATATATTATATATATATTTATATAAATATATATAAATATTTATATATAAATATACTAGCATACCCGCCCGCGCAATGCGGGGTAAGTAAAATTTATATATATAATTTTAAAATAAGATAAGATTTCAAAAATTCAAATATTGTACTTGTTACATAAAATTTGGTTCATGCGGGGTTAGAGACTTAATCATGTGGTAACTCCCCCAACTCCCAACCTTTAGGTTGAGGGGTTCGAATCCCCATCGGGTCCCCTATCCATTCCTTTTGTAATTGTGTGGCATGAGCTCCCACCACCCTTTCCAGACCTTCAATGGCTTCTTCAAAAAAATTTGGTTCATGCTAATTTTCTCACCACATTATTGAGAAAAAATGTGACAAAGTGGTTTAGCAACTTTGTCAATTAAGTTATTTTCCTAATATTGTTGTTTTATTGATTTAGCGGGCGTTTGTTTGTGCATTTTGGGCGGAATTATCTGATTATTGCGTTTGCAAAACGCAAATAATCAGTTAATTCTGTTTTTGTACTAACTTCCAATAATCTATTATTTGCCTTTTGAGGGAATGAAAATGCTATTTTCTTGCAGCCCCACTTTGGTGCTGCAAGAAAATTGCGTATAGCAAAAAATATATTTTACCATATTGTTGCCTTTTGAGGTAATGAAAAATACAAATCCAAACACTTTTTCATGATTATCTGATTATTGCGATTTGAAACAACATAAGCTCATCCAAACACTTAATTTTCTACAGCATATTTTGTTACAACAATTATCTGATTATCCTTTTCTAAATACTGCAGCACTTTTTAAAACGCGCATCCAAACATCCTCTTAGTCCATAATCAATTTGATTTTACATTATTTAATTTATATTAATACATTTTTGCCTGATACGAATTATGTAATATATTTGATTTTATATTTTTAAATTTATAATTTCCGAGATACAATTTTAACTCCATTTTATATTTTATATATTAATTTATTATTATACACTAATAATGCTACTGGACTACTCGACCAATGGCATGCCTCCCGCACCTGGCGAGACGTCTTTGACCGATGTTCAGTTCATCATGTACTTTGCAAGTGTAAAATGGTCGCGGATTATCTAGCAAAATGTGGTGCATCTTTAGAAGAATTCTACACTACTTGGACATTCCCCCAGACTTCACGCACAGGGTGTTAGCGGCGGATTCTTCCGGCGTATGGTTCCCAAGAGCCAAAGTGTTAGCTCTTTTTTTCCTTTCTGCTTTTAGTCACCTCTTTTTGTTGCTCTTTTTTCCCTTTTATTTTCTTTTCAATTTGTTATTTGGCGTCAGCTTCCCACAAAATAATGTTAATAATTTTAGAACATTGTTCACATACATATGGAGTGACTAATGCAAATCTAATCATGAATATATAATTATCATATTATACTATATTATACTTCCTCCATTTTTTTTTAAGTGTTACACTTTCTTTTTTTGGGTGTTTCATAATAAATGTTACGTTACCATATATAAATGCTTTTAAGGGTATAAAACTTCCACTAAAGCACTTTTATTCCTTGCATTGAATCTCGGGTCATTTCCTTATGTTACACTTATTTTGAAATGAAAAGAGTATTATATTATATGTAGGGATGAAAACGGTATGGATATGATCAGATAGTATTGGATACGAATATATATTATCCCACATTTTTTTCTCGGATTCGGATCAAATATAGATATGCCTGATACAAATACATATCGGATACAGATTTAATTGGATATAGATTATCGGATAATTTTTAATCTTTTTTGAAAATTTGATAATTATATAGGAGTAATAATTTTATATTTTGTTATAATTATTGATAATTTTTAATTAATAAATAATAATATATTAATATATTCGGATATCCATATTTAAAATCTGGATAATATCCTATCAGTTTTTAGATAAGGTCAGATATTTTTGGATACAGATACGAATGCATATATTAAATTACAGATTCAAATTTGGATGCGACTATTGAAATATTTGGCTGGATAGTTGGATACAGATTCGGATTCGAATATAATCGGATACAATATCGGATCGGTCTGATATTGACTGTACCCCTTTCACCCCTAATTATAAGTATATATATTATACAAATATATAGTACTATATTTATTCAATTAGACGAAGTTAAAAGATGTATATCATAGCAAATATTTTTAATTTATGTGCGTTTATATTAATTAATAATTTCTTAAAAATATAGGATCTCCACCTTATATATATATATCAACCATTCAAAATTAGATTGAGATCTTCTAAAATAATAACAAATCACTATGCTAAATAAAAAGTTGGGAAAAATAAACAACTAATTTAAATCATTCCCTATCCAATTTATTAGATTATTCCCAATTTTTCCGAATTCAATTAAATAATGATTGTTTTCTACTTTATAGTGAACTTAAATAAATTAAAAAATATGTAAAAAAAATGTATCCAAAAGGAAAGATGTCAAAAAGGGAATAATCTATTAACAAAATGGAAAAAATACATCAATAAAAAATAAAGTGGAAATATCTCCAAATTTATTCTCTTCAGTTTTTTTTTTTCAAATTTTGAATAGACAAAAAAAACAAACAATAAAAAAATCAACATAAAATAGATCCATGATATACAAAGATTTTGAGTAGTATACAAAAGAGAATCATAAAAATAATTTGTAGAGTATGACTTAATTGCAATCTTGAATTACAACATGTAATCCTGTAAAAGTCATTGGAAAACCATTAGAAATATATATTTAATAGTATATAAGAAAAAACAAAAAAACCCACTAATATTCACATTTGAGTAAAAAAAATCTTACATGAATAGCAAGACGAAGAATGTATTGTAATCTGAGAAAAATTAACCTGCAACAAAAGAAATATAGAAAAATATTGGGGTGTGAAACATTGTAATACATGAGAAGAAGAAACAAAAGACATTGTTTTAAATATAAAATCAATGTTGAGAAGACATAAACAAAGAATGAAGAAATAAAATGTGAGGTGATGAGAATTTCAAGACAACCATGATATTAGATAAATGAATGGAATATTTATAGAGAAATAGGAGGAGGTTTGATGGAGATATATATGCAAATATTGGATGAATAGAATCAAATTTGACGTGATCTTCTAAAAATATATAATAGTTTAAATTAGTTAAAGATATTATAATATTTTATTAAGAATTTGTTAGGATATTGATGAATATTGATAAAAGAATTATATTAAACGTATATTAATTAATATTGGATACTAATATATATTTATGGATATTTCAATATATAATATTAAAATTTTAGGATTAAACATTGTTGGATGAATTAAATGTGATTGTTGAAAAAAGGGGGTGGGAAAGTGGGGGGAAACTTGACTATATTACTTTTATATATATATATATATATACTAGAATTCGTTGGTGGCGTGCGCCACGCAGCGCGCACCCGGTGAGGAAAAAACATTTATAGAAAACTGTAACAAGACATTCAAAACTCAAATGTATTCCAATTATGCTCACAACCTAAAGATGAGCAATAAAAGCTAAGGAACAAATCAGGGTTAGGAACAAATCACCACACTTAAGGCAAAAGATGAATAGCCAAAATTTGTTGATAGAACGAACCTCTAAAAAGAGGGTAGTCAGGCGATGAGCTTTTTGTCGTTCTTCCACGAACGAATAGAATTGTGTTATTCATCCATAAGGTTGTTGACATAGGGCTTGCGCAGATACCTATCTTTAAAATCTTTCACAGTGCTTGGACATGTACCAGAGAACATAAGGATATTTGACATGATGAGTTGCATGTAAGAAGCGAATCAGATGCTCAATAGATGGTTGAAACTCTGGTGACAAAAGCTTATCAGCCTGAAACATATTACCAGAGGAAAAAAATGAGTGATGCCTGAAGCCTAATTTGTCACATAATCAATAGTTGCTCAAAAGTAGAAGAAACCAAAATCTATGAGACAAAAATTGGCAGGAACTTTAGGATGAAGTGAGTGCACAGAATGCAGTTCTAGCAAAAAGGATTGGTGTTGGGGTTGGAGTTAAATAGAAGTAACGTATTTCTTTTAACAGACATTATATATGTGAAAACAATAAAATCTCTATTTGGCTACAGCCCCTATTCCAAGAAACTTTGGATGAACATCATGAAGTGGAGTTTTCTTGTCATATTTCATTCTCAATATACAACATGAATCTCAATTCTCAAGAAAGGTTATAGAACTTTTGGCAGCCAAAGTTTTATCTCCAACCTACGGTGGAATAAACAATTGAGATGCAAAGGCTGAAACATAAATAAAAAATTGACCAAGTAGATCACATTTATCAATAAACAAATGTATAAATGTCCAACAATGGTAAAGAAAATGAAAAATATTTCCTACCTCATCCATTACAAGCACATAACATTCATTTAATTTGCACACCCCCTTTTGGCAAGATCCAGAATTCTGCCAGGTGTCCCAACAAGTAAATAGACTGGTTGATAGAGACGCATTATATCATCCTTTAATCTAGTTCCACCTGTAGTAACCATTACTTGGATTTCTAAGTGCTTTCTAAGTTCCTTACAAACTTGTGATGTTTGAAGAGCTAATTCTCTTGTAGGGACAAGAATTATAACTGCAACAGTGCAAATGTACGACATCAAGAAAATGATTGATGTTCAATTGAAAGAGAAAATAAATGAATTCCAATGGGCAAGGATATGGTAAAATTGATGAAACGGGGTTATGCTTGCATTCAGATAGTCCATGCGTGTATATTGTAACAAACACGTTAAGTGTAACACACAAGCATGCCTTTTTTTTTTTGTCATCACACAAACATATTGGCAGATGTCTCCAAGCTTGGTCTGATAATTCAAAAATATTTTATGGACCAAGATTTACAAAACAGGAGTAATTATCCTCACAAAGGAAATCCCCATTTTCTAAAACTTCTGCACCTGAGGAGGGAAGCTTTCAAAAGCAAAAATGGTATCTTTAAGCCAAACCTTGAATAACATTTTTGTGTTGATCAATCTTCTCTAAAGCAGGAATGCAAAATGCCGCAGTTTTTCCAGTTCGATTTTTGGCCCTAGCCAAAATGTCACTACCAGTGAAAGCAATTGGAGTTCAACTCAGAAATGGATGTAACAATTCTTTCTAAAGAAGCAACCCAAGCAAAATTATTAGACACAACAGCAAGTATTGCAATGAATTATTCATCCTCTAAATGAACTTTTTCTCCCTTCGTAAATACCAGTGAAGAACTATTCTATAAAAATCAAACCTTTTACATAGAATCTCTAGACTCTAGAGTGTATTCAAGGCCCAACGGCATAAAAGTTTCAAACATAAAACTGAATCCCTATCCACATCCAAGGGCATCGCAAGAAACCGTCAAAATTAATTGCTCACAGAGCAATACATGATTATCCCCGAAAGCATTTTAGTAACGCCACAAACAGAGAGAACAGATAGACAATTCAGATAAATTAAGCAAAATAAAAGCAATTTTAAGAATCATTTCCATTCAAATAAAATGCATAGTTTAATAATTCACTTTCGATCACTTAATAATTCAGATTTAGACAACTCTTTTTAATTTGATCAAAGTGCGCAGCGTAAACCACATTGCTCATAAAATTGGATCAAGTTTTTACCATTTTTTTTAAAGATAAAATTGAACAAACTTAAAGTCCTCAATCTAATGCTCCAAGTTACTAAGTTGACAGTTCTCTAAAAAGACCATCAAATCTCTCTTGCGTACAAGCACAGATAGAATCATCCCAACCATACGCACATATAAAGGTCAACTCTCAACTGAAAAATCGACATATGTGGAATTACATAAAAACACATCTAAAAATAACTGTAGTTTGCCCGAACTTGGCTTCATTGATCCCATAAATGATTGTGCAGGTCCATCAAGTCCGTGAGTCTTGCATAACTCAACAAACAACGCAAATGAACTGCAATAATCCATATCAGGTCTAGGCACACTCATCATCACAATAAGTCAAATACATGAAGTACAATCCAACTATAGACTCAACACGTAAAAGATGGGACACACATATTGAAAATTAATTATGACAGTAACATGCCACAAGCTCCATCCCTGCACACTCATCTCTCCCAATCCTTGAAAAATAATATGGATAGATCATAACAAGGTTGCCCGATTATGAGAACCAAACGAATGCCAAAAAAGAATGCGAAGCAAGTGTTAGTCAAAGATAACGGGAAAATATTGTAAATCTCCTGCAATACAAGTTAGGATGATAATGGAATGCTGTCAAAATATGTGGCACGCCATCAACAATGTATAATATATTCATCAAACACAAATCAACCAAATTCAGCAAAAGCCATACATCGCAGTGCTCAATTTTAGCACGCCAAACGCTAGACAGGTTCACATTCGGATGTCGAAGAGAACAATTGAGAATTCTATGAACTCGGTCAGACTTACAACTAATCCAAATCCAATACAAATTCCAATTCCAAACTCCTTTTTGCAAGACAAGTAATTAATTGGGAATCTATACTCTGGCACAAAATAGAAACCAAGAAATTGAAGCAAATAACCAAAGCATTACAATGCAGAGCTACGAAAAAAGTGAAAAAGAACAAAACCCTCAAATTAAAACCGGTTAAACTCCACTAATTTAGAGATTTAAAACATTGAAATAAAACGATAAAACTGAAGCATTACTGATCTTAACTCGAATTCAGTAATTTTTGCTAAAAAAAGAGAAATCAGTTTTGAAAATAAAAATGAATCTATGACAAATCTGTAAAAATGGATAGTGCATTTAAAATAGAGATGAAAGCATTACAATTTAGAAGGAAGAGGGCTAGCAGATTGAGGTAGTGGGGAGGCGTGGTTGAGGTGGCACAGGTAGGGCAGGGAAGAAGAAGGCGGAAATCGGAGGGTAGGCCGGCAGAGGGAGAGCAGGAGTTGGGTTAGTGACAGGTTGAGTCAGGGCGACGCGAGTGCTCGCCGACGTTGACGAAGGAGGGCGATTTCTATGGCACGAACGATGGAGGCGAAGCGTCTTCCCCACGGCTGAACAGCGACGCCAACGACGGGCGCGAAGGCCAAAGGAGCAGTTTCTCCGGTCGAATCGGCGGCGGGAACGACTGGAGGGTCATCGATAGAAGCAGTTTCTCCGTTCTAATCCGTCGCGGCCGCGACTCCAGGCACGGCGATTGCTAGAATCCTGAGGAATGGTGGACAATAGCAGTTGGAGGAGGGCAGACGCAGAAGCGCAGGACGGCGACGGAAGTAGAGTTTCGTAGGGCTAGGGCCGAGGATGCAATTTCACTGGCGGCGCAACTGGTGAACCAACGACGGAGGCGGAGGGAATGCAGAGGTGTGCGCACCCCCTGGATGCGCGAACCAGCGTCGGAGCGGAGGAGTATTGGAGACGGAAGTGGAGAATTGATGCTGAACGAAGAGATCTGCAAATGGGTGGAACGAGACGCCGTCGTTTTGCAGTGAAAGGAATGTTACTGTAGTTAAGAAAACAACTGTAGAACAACTGTTGATTTCTACGGTTTCACACTTATATATATTAGATATATAGATATCCATTATATATATTATTTTCTCCGTTCCATTAATTCTGTCTCAAAACTTTTGGACACGCTGTCCAATGCACTTGTGTTAACCCAATAAATTAAAATATTAATGTCCATTATGTTTCAGCCCAATAACCAATTAACTGGCCCAATTCATTAATTTTATCCGAAAGGAGATGATCTCAGAAAGGCGGTATTTAGGAGAATCCATAGGATCGCTGATGAGGTACCATAAAAGGAAAGAGGATTATGAGGAGGTACCATGGAAGGAAAGAAAATCAATATGAAGCACCACCAAGGAAAGAGGATCGTGTGCCACCAAAGGAAGAAAAATCACGACGAAGCATCATTAAAGGAAAGAAGATCACGGAGAAGCGTCGTCAGGGGAGGAGATCATGGGCCTTCAGCCTTGAGAGGAGCCATTCCCCCACCCCTATAAAAAGCATGAAGTTGCCATCAAAGCTGCGGACCTGAACACTTCTCAAGAAGCCGCACTTTAAATTTTTTATTTTCTTTACAAGCTTTCTGCAATTTTACTTCATTTACTACTTTCTATCTTCAATTCCTTTATAGCTTTCTTTCAATTTCTGTAATCTCTTTTTCCTACATTCCTTGTAATCATTCCCAAGTTCATCAATCAAAAAGAGGTTTTATTCCTCCAAAATTTCACCGATCACAAATTGGCACGCCCAGTGGGACACGATTTGAAGCCATATCCGCTTCGAATAGTGTATGCGTCTCAGATCCAGAAAAGTTGCTGATTTGACAAAAAAATTTGAGGATATATCTCTACAAGACAAGACACTTGCGCAGACATCGGATGAGGATGCCGTTGAAACAGCGAACAACACTCAACCGCAACAGGGAATAATGCAAATCCCTACACTGTCTGAACAAATGCGGCTATCGATGAATGAATCGATGGCCGAGTTCATGCCTTTACTCATGAGACACCTAATGGATGTATTGTGGCCTGCCATGGCCGACCAGACTGACCGAATATGTGGTTCTCTGCGTACTCAGCAAGATGGAACTGCTCCGGCAAATGACGCCACTGTGCCGCCTAGCATCCCATGTCCGAGGCCGTCAGGAGGCCAACAGCGGACTTGGGGAACCACAATTTGCTAGCCGCCACTCCAGGAGTCCGGAGGCATGGCCAATATGTTCCAATTCTCATATTAGGCTGCTTATGCCGTTGCTCCTGCGGCACCCAGCATGCCGAACTTGGGTTACGCGACACCTCCCGCGCCGATCTATGCCCCATCGAGCCTTTGATGGGGACCAACGCTACACCGGGCTGTACGGCAACCAGAAATAGCATGGTGCCACGACAAGCGGAACTTCATGTGCCGAACGTTTCGACTACACCCTATGTTGCGGCGCCTCTAAACCTTGGTTGGATGCCGCCAACCCTAGGGGGGCAAGCGCTAGAGCCATGTGGGGTGGCGGAGGCACCCATCGCACCAGCCGCCATACCTACTCTAGCCGCCATAGGTGGGCAGGCGCCACAACCATGTGGAGTGCCCGCGGCACCTGTCGATCAAGCCGACGTGCCTCCTCTAGCTGCCATGCCTCCTACGCAGGCACCAACGGTCTCACCCGAGTTGTTGGCAGATATGATGCAGCAGCACTTTGGGATTCAGCTAAAACCGATGGAGAGGCCCACGTATATGAAGCCATATCCTGACTGGGTAGACACCATGCAGCCCTACCCAAGGGGCTTCAATATGCCCGAGTTCACCACCTTTTCAGGGGATGATGGCAAGACCACTGTGGAACATGTTGGAAGGTTCACTGCTCGTTGCGGGGAAGCAGCGGCCAATGATTGGCTGAAATTATGACTGTTCAGCTATCCCTCACCGGACCCGCCTTCGCATGCTTTGCTTCCTTGCGGCCTAACTCGATTCAAAATTTGGCCGACCTCGAACGGGCATTCCATGATAGGTTCTACACTCTACTATCACAGGTAAGCCTTGCACACCTTACTAATGCCAAACAGTATGCCGATGAGTGATGCACCCTGTGAAACCACATTTAAATGAACTCAAATTGTACTAAAATATGTCCAAAATTAGTGCATTTTACCTTAATTTATTGCACTTTTAGGTGTATTTCATGTTTTTTTATTTTTCAAATGATCATGGTTAGATTTGGCTTATTTAGGTTAAATTTACCATATTTTTATGTGTTTTTAATAAGACTTTGGCAAACCTAATGCATTGCAATATTGTTTCAGGCATTTAAATGATGAAAAACGATGTTCGGAAGCTTTATTTTGGAAAATAAGGAATATTTAATGTGATATGCGCCAAGATTCAGACTTAGAAAAGTTCGGAGTTGAGATCTTCCCAGGAGGCTCCGCACAGGCATGGAGGAGCCTAAATTGCCTTTCGAGCACCGCATCAGGCACCGTTTCAACACTTAGAAAAATTTCAGAGGTGAAAAAGCTTCAGAATGCTCCGCACCTTCTTGGCGGCGCCTAAAACAGCCTCCAGGCGCCACTTTTGGCACCGCAATCAGAAAATTGGGAAAAAGCTTCAGAATGCTCCGCACCTTCTTGGCGGCGCCTAAAACAGCCTCCAGGCGCCACTTTTGGCACCGCAATCAGAAAATCGGAAAAATTGTTTGGATGCGCCGACTCTTCTTGGTGGCGCTTGAAACCCCTTCCGAGCGCCGTTTTGGGCGCCACAGTCGCGGTTTGGAGGTTTTCTAACCCCCCGAACACGGTTTTAAAGCCCGTTTCTTCCTCATTCTCGCCAGGCAGACTATTATTTTCATCAGAAACACTCTAAAAACGCTCTGCAACTTTGGAGAAGAAGGCGATAACACCGAACCATGCCGGAGGAAGTGATCGGAATGTCTTTCTGACTGTGTTCTTCGCATTCTAGGTGTTGTCTTTCTTTTTCTCGCTTTGTAATGTTTAGGATTTGCTTTTAAACATAATTTCCTACTGTTTTCATGTTTGTAAACGAATTTCTATGTTGTTCGTGTTAAAAGTATTCTAGAACGGGAGTTCAGAATCACTTTTGAAGTACGAATTTATGCTTTATGGAAGCAATAGAAATAATCGATGTTTATATTTTAAATCTGGATTAATCTGCTATGATGTTGAAATCTGAATTAGGATTATTTGTGGAATGTATTGTATGATCGATAAATCTGTTTTGGTAGAATTCTAAATTTCATGTTCACAATCTGCTAAATTTCAAATGATCGATCATTCTGCATATTTTGTCTACAATAATCTGATAAAAATTCTAATCTGTTCACATTCTAAATTTAGTATTAAAATCTATATTACCATGTTTTATTGTTATTTTACCATAATTGTTAGATTATTTACACTATTCTGCATAATTTAAATGTTAGAATCTAATCTGTATGATTTCTGCTTTGCTAAATCGGGAGATAAAAAGTGGAATTAGATTTTAGTACCGGGTCTTGGGAAAAATCACATTAAAATAGATTCTGGCATGCACACGCTGATTTGGGAAATGAAATGTGTCGTTTAATCACAATAGGAAAATTTCTATGCTTGGGAAAGACTCAAATTTATGCCTAGACTGATGATTGCAGAATGTTAGATAATTTAATTTGCTTCCATGAAGTCTGTTTTTACAAATTATGAAAATTAGGAAATTGTCATATTTTTAATCTTTATAAAATCATTAATTATGATGAAATTGATCTTTTTAGACATTGGGAAATGCTAAATTATTATGCAATTTCACTTTTATATAAAGATGTCATGTTCTAAATCATTACAAGCATATATCTTATTTTTATTTTTATTATTTTAAATTTTTAACTTGCTTTATTTTAAATTTAATGTCACTGTTTTTAATTTAATCACCATTAGAATTAACAAACTCTTTTCAAAATATAAAATATATTATTAATGAACTTAAAATGACTAAGTTTTCTCCAGAATGAAATAATATTCTGAATTCCCTTGGGTTCGACCCGGTATTCACCGGTTTTTATTACTTGATGACAACCATCCGCTTGTGGTAAAATATGAGTAGTGAAAATCACCCATCAAGTTTTTGGCGCCGTTGCCGGGGAATTATTGTGAAAATTATGTTATTTTAAGTTCATTTAAATATATTTATGTTATTTATACTTTTTAAATATTGTTATAACTTTTTGCTATTCTATGTCGTGCAAGGGCATTAAGCTAAATCAGTGTGTGATCTTGAAAGTTGAAATAATATTGAGTTCTCATCAAACAAAGAGAAAGATCTGCAAGAGAACAAGTGTGGGGATGGCGGCAGGTTGTATGCAGCATATATAATTGAGGATTTCAAGTTGATAGCCTCGATTGAAAAGCCACCTACACTTTATTTAAAGGTATTACCAACTCACTTGAGGTACGCATTTCTTAATAAATTAGATGACTTTTAATTAATTGCATTACATCAACTGTTGAGAACGGATGCTAGAGCTAAAGTTTGAGATTAAATTCCACCTCTTGACAACATTACAACTCTATTGAGTTTTTTAAAAAGGGAATGCTGAATTGTACATTGTTTATCAATAATCCTCCTATGATTGCATTGCCTTTATTTAAATTGTTGTTTAAAGATGTGCAATTTGACCTTATAACTCTTGAATGACATGATCATGGAAGTGCACCCACCATTTAGAGCTTTAATTTAGAAAATGATGCATTTGTCTTTGAAAGCTAATTAGGAAATGGATTTTCGCCGTTGCATGCCTAGTAATAGTTATTTATGTCTTTTGCTTAATATGTTTGATTTTCTTTTATTTTAGTTTATATGTTTTACTTACAACTAAAAGCAAAAAAAAATAAATAAAAACAAATAATGGTTCTTGCATGATTTTCATTATATGTAATTTGAAATGATTCTCATGCAATTGAACTGAGATGAGCTAAGAATTGGAGTGATCAATAATTGAAAGAATTTTTGTGGTGATTTAAATAAAATAGGAGAAAATGCTGAAATTAATTGATGAGAGGAGTAGATGAAAATGAACATAATTTCATAAATATTTATAGAAGATAACTAGAACTAATTAGGGTAATTTTTCTTAAAGATGAATAGGAAAATGGATGGAATATTATGTTTCAATTAAGCAAATCACACCCTATTTTTTGCTACAAAATTTGCACAAAACAGAGTTTTAGATGCTACTCTTCGTAAATGGTTTTCGAAAACTGAGTTAAGTAACAAAAGTAACACAATCAAGGCATTTTGGCCGTCATTTTCACCAATGACACGTAAAAACTTATTTGAGTACCATATGTAGCATAAAATGGGAATCATTGGGTTTTTGCCAAACTCGAATTTTTTTAAAACTTTTATGATTCAAATCCATTCCAATTCATCCTCAATTCGCTCAAAATTAATCTTTGATCCTCTAAGTGGGTTAAAAACCTACTCATTTAATTTAAACCTTAAAAAATTAAAATAGTCATCTCCCTCATGTTCTCTCTTTCACATTCATCTCTCTATTGAATTTCACAACCGCAGTCATCATCCTCAATTTCCTTTCCACCACAGTTCCTTTAAAAAAATAAAAATAAAAATAAAAATAAAAAAATAATAATATATTTTTGTTGTCTTTATTATCATATTTATAGTTTATGCATGTCTTTATTTTCATTTTATGTCATGTTATGCTTATTTGTTCAGGTTTTTAATTTTGTTAATAAAATATGCCCACCATATTTCTAATTTAATAATTAAGTAGTGCATGTTATGTGGTGAAAGTAGACACTCAAATGTACTTGATAATTGAAGCTGAAATTGAGGCTCAAGAACCCTAGCTTATCAAGTTTGGGGATTTCTTGTTAAAGTGCTTCAAAGCTTCAATTTGGAGTAACAATAACTATCCTAGTTCAATAATTCGTCAAATTTTGTGATTTGGTATGTGTTATTGTTAGTACTTGTGTTATTAATTAAATTTTGGGTTATGCAGAATGTGGGATTAAAATTGGTTTAAGTGTATAAATCATTGTTTAAAATGAACATATTTTCAAGCCCTATGCTAAAATTTATAGAGTGTTTGTAAAATTTCAGATTACAGCTCTTTGGAAAATGGTATTACAGTATCTGAAATTTGAAATTTTCTTATAAAAATGTGTTAAAATAACATGTTTAATCTTTTAAGTTGATCTATGAATATTGTTAAGCATGTTGTGTAACGGCCCGAATATTTCCGGATATTTTTGTCCGAATATTTTGTACCCCAAATAAACAAATTCCAATTGTTTTGAACTACGTAATGACTTGATCCCTTCACGGGGTACGTAGGCAACTTGGAAATTTCAATTCTGGGTACAGTCAAATAATAACAAACAACAACACACAATAATACAATCGCTGAATCAAACAATTCCCGAACTCGCGAGATGATAAAGCACAACTTCGAGGACGAAGTTGATTCTTAAGGGGGGTAGATTGTAATACCCGTTAATTTTAGGATATAAAATAAGAATTTAATCCGAGGAGAAAAGAGGTCTTGTTTCCGAGAACCTGTAAAATCGAAAATGCACGGAAGTCGAAAGAAAACCCAAGACCGACGGACCTAAGATTTCAAACATGAATTCAATTTAAGGCGGAATACAAATTAGGGTAGGAATCATAATCCGAAAAGATCCCGGAAAGTCGAGCCGAAAACACGAAAGGATAGAAACCCGAAAGAGAGGATGAAAAGACCCGACGGATCGGATCGCACGGACCCGCCCGGACCGAGGTTCAGGCGGAGGTCGCGCGCTGGCCGCGCGGTGTTTGGCCTACCAGCGCGCCACCCTGGGGAATCGAACCTGCAAGGTTTGACACGGACATCCTGGGGAATCGAACCCGCAGGAAAACATACACCCTGGGGAATCGAACCCGCAAAATTTGACACAGACATCCTGGGGAATCGAACCCGCAGGAACACAGACGCCCTTGGGGAATCGAACCCGCAAGGTCAAAACAAGTTTCACAAATTTCACACGTTTCAACATATAATTTCACTAGTCGCTGTTTTGCTTCAAAAATATTTAAAAATTCATTTTAAGCCGGATCATTCTGAAAATTTACCGGTAACTCCGAAACACAGAGATGAACAAGTTTCATGTTTTACGTTTTTCAATCCGAGATACGGAAGTAGGTGGAAAATGTCAACGTTTAACAGGATATTAATCTGTCCGAAAATTCTGACATCAGTTTAAGAGTTCCGAGATCTACCATAGCAAAGTAACTCCAAGTTTAATGAAATTTTACAGAGAGATACCTAAGACATATATCTACAACTTTCATGTTCGGCTAAAGTTCCAAATCGGTTTAGATCTAATGTCAAAAACATCATCAAGTTCGAAACTAATTTTGTTCAAGTTCCTTGATTTCGGTACGAACGCAGATCGGATCGGCTCAGGTTCGGAGGTTCAAATCTTAACGAAAAATTCTAAAATTTTACGGAGATGTTCGAAACTCATAGATCTACAATTCTTATGTTCAACGCCAATCCTAAATCGGTCTAGAACTAAGGTAAAAATCACCAACAAGTTCGAACTAGAGTTCTGTCAAGAATTCCAAGATCCAGATTTAATGCAGTTCGGTTTCGAGTGAATTTCATATATCAAATCATCATGAAAAATTCTGAAACCTTTACAGTAGATAGATCTAAGCATTAGGAACGTTTTTTGTGTTTTAAGTTTTCTCGTTTGAACAGTTTTAGGGTTCCTAAAAATTCGTGCATAGCCGTTGCGCCGTTAAGATTTCATGTTGACAGATTTTTACGTTCTTGGTTTAAATCGTTAGATCGGGTGTATTCTAAATTCTCCCAAAACCATAGTAAGGTTAACTTACAGATTTACGGATGTCTCAGCTCGATGATTCGGAGGCGTGGCTTCCACGTTCTTCGTTCTCCCTCCGAGATCCTTCGTTTCCCCTCAACGCGTCCGGATCGGGGTTTAGAATAGAAAAGAGGTTTAATTAGGATTCGTTTTCGAATTTTATATGGAACAAGGATTGATCGAGGCTTACCACAATGCTGGAGATCTTGAAATTTTCGTCCAACAGTCCAAGCCTTGGTTTCGTGCCTCCGACGACTCCGGATTTAGGGTTTCGAATGTATAGAGAGATTTTTGTAGGTTTTGTAAAGAGTTTGGGGATTCCAAGAGGGTCTATTTATAGATAACTAAGACCTAGGGCGTCCAAGATCTGACTCTAAGAGTCTAGAGTCGAAAGATGTTCAACCGAAAGTCGAAAAATCCGCGTTCGGGCGAGAAAATCGCGGAACGGCCGATTCTATCATGTGGCGCGGGGTTGGCGCGGTTTTTGTCCCATTAGGGCGCGGCCAGCGCGCGACTCACGCCTGGACTTCGGTCCGGGCGTGTCGTACGATCCGTTGTGCTCTTCCGCCTCTCTTTCGGGTTTCTATCCCTCTATGCTTTCGGATTCCAATTTCCGGACTCTCTTCGGGTTCCTATTTTGTATGGTCATTTCCTTCGGATCTAAATTTACGTTTTGGCTCGAATTCTCGAGTTCATTAATATCGGGTTCCCGTGTAACGACTTATTTAACTTTAATTTCTTTTGTTTAATTAAATTTCTTTAATTAATTTCATTTCTCATTTCGTCTATTTTCATTTATTTATCGTATTTATATATTTATTGTATTTATTCATTTATTTATTTATTTATTTTATGTTGGAAAATTCTTGGGTATTACAGTCTACCCTCCTTAAGAATCAACTTCGTCCTCGAAGTTGTGTTCCGTCTTTTCTCGTGCTAATGTCTTTTTGTTTATTTTATTATTTTGTGACTGAACTTAGAATTAAAACTTCTAAGCTGCCTACGTACCCGGTGAAGGGATCAAGCCATAACGTAGTTCAAAACAATTTGAATATGTTTATTTATTTATTCGGAATACATATTGTCAAAAATAAATGTCTATCTTATGGGGTATCACATCCTCTCCCCCTTAGGACTTCAGTTATGTCCCCATAACTGCCTACTTATTATTCTCTTCCTTGATCTCCTTGTTGAGGGTTTACCAATTCTATCCTCTTCTCAGTCATCTCCTCACGAACATTACATTATCTAATCATGTGGTCTTCCCCACCACATCTATAACAAGTCCCGCGCCTTGGGCACTCGCGCACCAGAGGGGCTTGGTGGCACTGTGGGCAACGTGGTACGACTGTACGACGTATGCCATTTCTCCCATTATAGAAATCCTTATTCTCGTTCCTATCTTGTCCATCGTTATTGCTCCGATTCTTCTTCTCAAATCCTTGCGAGTCCTTGCTCGACTCCCCATTTTCCTTACGCTTCAGTTGCTGGACTCGATCAATTGCTACAGCTCGATCATAAACCGTCTGCAGGTTTGTGAATTGTCCTACTGCAAGTATCTCCCGGATACTAAGGTTCAGACCCATCTCGAACTTCTGAGCCTTGTCAGAGTCGGTTGGTACTATCCTCGTAGCAAATCGTACCAACTCCTTAAACTGGGTGTAATACTCCTGCACCGTCCGTCCCTCTTGATTCAGTGATAAAAACTCTTCGTACATTGCCGCCTTGGTGCTCATGGGGTAGAAGCGGTCCCTTAGGTCATCCTTAAGTTTAGCCCACGAATAAGCTTCTTCAGCTTCCTCTAAATTCCTTTGGAGGTCTTGCCACCACTCATCGGCTTCGCCTCCTAAGTAGTAGGTTGCTACTCGTGTCTTTGCCTCATCAGGACATTTGATAGCATCCAAGAGCTTATCAAATGTACGGATCCACCCCTCTAGTTTGGCGGGATCCTCCTGCCCATCGTAGCGTGGTGGTTGATAGGGATTCACCAACGCTAGATAGTTGGGTTGAGCTACGGGTGGAGGTACTGTTCGTGTCCTATGCACCTCGGCATTTCCTAATGCTACTAGGACTTCCTCCATAGTCATTAGACGCTCTTCCATGTTGTTGGGTGTAGGAGGCACTTGTTCTTCTAGGTTCTGAGGACTTCCACTGGTGTTGGACGTTTTGGGGAGGTTAGCGTCCGTGCCATTTGGACTAACCTTCCTCGGTTTCCTCCTAGGTGCCATTTTCTGTTATAATGTGTATAGATTAGCTTATCTTGGTTTAGATAGATCGCTCGAACAAGATGTTTTGTAAATTTCTAATTTTTTTGATGTCAAGCCTCTAAGTCATCTAGTGCAAGCAAAAGGTCTAAGTTAATATTCGCCAAGATTCTAGGTTCCACTTCGCCAAGATTCTAGGTTCAACTTCGCCAAGATTCTAAGTTCAATTCTCCAAGATTCTAAGTTCAAATTCGCCAAGATTCTAAGTTCATCGAAGAGATGCGATATGCAAATGCAAATGATGATTTCCCCCCCAAAAAAATAATTTAATGCACTATATATATATATTTTTTCCATGGGTTTTAAAATAAAAATTTCTTCATGGAAATAATACTTAGAAATTTAAAATAATAGTCAAAATATTAATAGTAGTTTAAAAATAGCTGGGCTCTGATACCAAATTGGTATCAGATATTGTCTTTAAAATAAATAGCTTTAAAATATTCTGGGCTCTGATACCACTCTTGGTATCAGATATTTTCTTTAAAATAAATAGCTTTAAAATATTCTGGGCTCTGATACCACTCTTGGTATCAGATATTTTCTTTAAAATAAATAGCTTTAAAATATGCTGGGCTCTGATACCAACTTGTAACACCCCGATTTTTGGTCACTCAGGTCGGGGTGTCACCGCCACACCTCCCTAGCAAGACACAGTTTCTCCGAGCTCACTAAAAAGATGCAAGGCTATGGTCTTTCAGAATTTAAAACATTCAAACAGCCCATTCATATATAATTTAAAAATAATACATCAAGTTGCAGCGGAAAATAATATTTACATATATGTATCGCAGCGGAATTTAAATATAGGGCCAACATGGCCTAATCACGGGTTAAACAGGCCCGTTCATGCAAGATCTAGTCTAATACAAAAATTCAAAATAATATATCATCCCAAACTTCCCGTGTATGCATATGACGATGCATAATTCTCAACTCTGAAAGAAAAAGAAATAAAAATGGTTTGGTCAGCAAAAAGTTGCTGAGTAAGTTAACACAAACATGATTATGAGGTTTCAAAGCCTTTAATTAAATTTAGTAAAAACATGCTTATAGATAATATACAATTTAATTCATCCATCCACTAATAATTAAATGGCATGATTCTAAACACGGATTTCCACATGAGCATAATTCAAATTCCATGGTAAAATAATCGCAAGATATAATTTATAGGCAAAATTTAAATAAGGAAAATGTTCAAGTATTTTAGGATTTCATTCTTCCTCTTTTATTCGATATAATCTAGTATAATTTGTTCTTGGGGAATCGAACCCGCAAGAAAACAGACAATCGCACTTGGGGAATCGAACCCGCAAGAACTTACATACATCCTAGGGAATCGAACCCGTAGGAATCAACACATATTCTGGGGAATCGAACCCGCAGAAAGACACACCCTGGGGAATCGAACCCGCAAGGTTTGACACGGACATCCTGGGGAATCGAACCCGCAGGAAAACATACACCCTGGGGAATCGAACTCGCAAGGCTTGACACAGACATCCTGGGGAATCGAACCCGCAGGGACACAGACGCCCTTGGGGAATCGAACCCGCAAGGTCAAAACAAGTTTCACAAATTTCACACGTTTCAACACATAATTTCACTAGTCGCTGTTTTGCTCCAAGAATATTTAAAAATTATTTTAAAGCCGGATCATTCTGAAAATTTACCGGTAACTCCGAAACACAGGGATGAACAAGTTTTATGTTTTACGTTTTTCAATCCGAGATACGGAAGTAGGTGGAAAATGTCAACCTTTAACAGGATATTAATCTGTCCGAAAATTCTGACATTAGTTTAAGAGTTCCGAGATCTACCATAGAAAACTAACTCCAAATTTAATGAAATTTTACAGAGAGATACCTAAGACATATATCTACAACTTTCATGTTTGGCTAAAGTTCCAAATCGGTTTAGATCTAATGTCAAAAACATCATCAAGTTCGAAACTAATTTTGTTCAAGTTCCTTGATTTGGGTACGAACGCAGATCGGATCGGCTCAGGTTCGGAGGTTCAAATCTTAACGAAAAATTCTAAAATTTTACGGAGATATTCTAAACTCATAGAGCCACCTAGTCTGTCAATCCAGTGGTATAATAACCATATCTACAATTCTTATGTTCAATGCCAATCCTAAATCGGTCTAGAACTAAGGTAAAAATCACCAACAAGTTCGAACTAGAGTTCTGTCAAGAATTCCAAGATCCAGATTTAATGCAGTTCGGTTTCGAGTGAATTTCATATATCAAATCATCATGAAAAATTCTGAAAATTTTACAGTATATAGATCTAAGCCTTAGGAACGTTTTTCGTGTTTTAAGTTTTCTCGTTTGAACAGTTTTAAGGTTCCTAAAAATTCGTGCACAGCCGTTGCGCCGTTAAGATTTCATGTTGACAGTTTTTTACGTTCTTGGTTTAAATCGTTAGATCGGGTGTATTCTAAATTCTCCCAAAACCATAGTAAGGTTAACTTACAGATATACGGATGTCTCGGCTCGATGATTCGGAGGCGTGGCTTCCACGTTCTTCGTTCTCCCTCCGAGATCCTTCGTTTCCCCTCAACGCGTCCGGATCGGGGTTTAGAATAGAAAAGAGGTTTAATTAGGATTCGTTTTCGAATTGTATATGGAACAAGGATTGATCGAGGCTTACCACAACGCTGGAGATCTTGAAATTTTCATCCAACAGTCCAAGCCTTGGTTTCGTGCCTCCGACGACTCCAGATTTAGGGTTTCGAATGTATAGAGAGATTTTTGTAGGTTTTGTAAAGAGTTTGGGGATTCCAAGAGGGTTTATTTATAGATAACTAAGACCTAGGGTGTCCAAGATCTGACTCTAAGAGTCTAGAGTCGAAAGATGTTCAACCGAAAGTCGAAAAATCCGCGTTCGGGCGAGAAAATCGCGGAACGGCCGATTCTGTCATGTGGCGCGGGGTTGGCGCGGTTTTTGTCCCATTAGCGCGCGGCCAGCGTGCGACTCACGCCTGGACTTTGGTCCGGGCGTGTCGTGCGATCCGTCTTGCTCTTCCGCCTCTCTTTCGGGTTTCTATCCCTCTATGCTTTCGGATTCCAATTTCCGGACTCTCTTCGGGTTCCTATTTTGTATCGTCATTTCCTTCGGATCTAAATTTACGTTTTGGCTCGAATTCTCGAGTTCATTAATATCGGGTTCCTGTGTAACGACTTATTTAACTTTAATTTTTTTTGTTTAATTAAATTTCTTTAATTAATTTCATTTCTCATTTCGTGTATTTTTATTTATTTATTGTATTTATATATTTATTGTATTTATTCATTTATTTATTTATTTATTTTATGTTGGAAAATTCTCGGGTATTACACCTAGCCCAGGACGTGGAAGGGGCGGTTCTTCAGAACCCGGGGCCTGCCCCTAATGTCGTCATGCCCATCGATTTATCGAGCGATGAGGATGCTCCCATCAAGGACGAGCCTACCCATTCGTTTTATATCTAGTAACACAACTACGCACTATTAGTAGTATATTTCCCTTTCCGTACTATTAGCAGCACTCCTATTTCCATTTCAAATGCTTGTAAACCAAATAAAGGCGTCCATTGAGTAATAAATATACAAGCATTTATTTTACACAAGTATATTTAAATTATCCCTCACGTTTATTTAAAATATTTTCCTTCAATTACCTTGTTAAAACTCAATCAAATAGAAGAACAAGGTAATAATAAAGAAACAACACAAATATATATAACCTTATTATAGATAAACAAATTAGGGTACATCCAACCCTAAACCCTAAAAAAAAAACACGAATAGGCTACTGTTCCAAAAAAAAAAAGTAGTGAACAACCCCCAACGACTACAAACAGTACCCTAGTTCCAACAACCTCTACTAACAGGTCTCAATAGACTGATACCTATTTATACCATTCTTTATTTAACAAAAAAACAAAATTTCCTTACAAGCAATTATTTATTAAATATACATATATTTAAATTTTATCATGTATACCTTATCACATTATTTTACCTAATTTCCTTGAAGCGGCTCAGCCCCACGACGATGCAAGTATTGTTGGGCAACCCACACACATATAGGTGCAATAAGGAAGTAACAATGAATCCAGAACATCTCAAACCATAAACTAGGCAGAACAATTAAACCGTGTTTCTAAACAGCAACAAACAACTAACGCAAGACAAACACGTAACTAGGCAATAACACAACGGAAATATAAACTATGAATCCCAGTCGGCAGAAACATCCTCATAAGGAGACAACTAAACAAAATACGTCATATACGAAACCTAAATGAAAATGCGAATATGAAATGAGTCCATAGGCATGAAAATCACTGATCGGGAGGCGGGAACTGCCGACGCATGTAGTCATCCATCTGCCGCATATAGGCATACATGTCGGACATAGTGGCCTGCTGCTGAGCCTGCCTCGTAGCAAACGAGTCCATACGGGCCAGGTAAAGGTCCAACCTAGCGTCTAGGGCGTCATAACGAGCCTGCCCAGCTGCAAACCCGGCATCCATACGGACCCGCATCTCCTGCATCATCTGCAGCATCTGAGTCATCTCCTGGCCCTGAGGCGCCGCTGCAGGAGGTGGAACTACTGGAGGAGGGGGTGGCTGCTCCGGAGGTACAACTAGAATCAAGCCGCCATCATCAGGCTGCGGGCGAAGTATAGCCCGAGGAACTCCACGACGTAAGGCGCTACGCCGGGCAGCGTAAGTCGGGATACGGTAGCAACCACCCGCTACTAAATCGTACGGATCTGTCTCCGGTGTCGTGCGAATTCCCTGCGCTGCACACAAGCCACAAATGAGGTGAATATGGGTAATCGCCCTACTCCCTCGTCCTCTCCGTATACCCCTCAAGTTGTCCTCAATACAAGCTCCCACATTCACCCTACCGCCTCGCGCGATAAAGCAAATGGTCTCATAGACGTGATCCAGGACGATATGGCTCCGGGTAATCGGCCGGACGCGCCCTAGCCATATCTGGGTGAGCTCTCGCCAAGGGGAGTCCATCGTCGTCAAACGCAGCTCATGATCGTGCTCGAGCTGAGGAGCCACCACGGTGCATAAGACGTCCCACGCAGGAGCAAGAACGCGACCCTCAGGCTGTGGGCGGAATGCGCCATCGTCAGGCAAACCGAAATAGACATTGATCGCCCGAGCACTGAAGTCGAGATAGCGACCACGAACCCATACTCGAGATAAGTCGTCACCCTCCCCAAGACCGCCAATGTTGGCGATAACCTCCATAGCCAGATAGCCGGAGGCAACGCCCTCGGGATGACGTGCAAGTCCAGTCCACTGCATATACTCCAAGACCGCACTGACCCTGTCATCGCCCAGGTGATCAGGATATATGCCTCTCTCGGGGACATAAGCCCTGTTTCGACGAAACTCGTCGAAATAAAAGTCCTGGGCGGCCCCTCCTGAAACGAAACCTGTCATGCCGGTGAGGATGCACCTCGTCAGGGAGACCCCTGAGTCTCGGGCCCCGCTGCTCCTCGGACTCGCTCTCATCAGAATCAGGCATCACCGGAGCGGCAGTGCTAGGGCCAGCCTCATCGCGCTGAGTAACCCGTCTCCTAGTCCTCGGATGACACATGAGAGACGCCAAAACAACCCACAGAAAGAGCAACATCCTGCAAATTATCCAATACCAATTATAAGACTAAATTCCACACAAAACTCAAGCAGAAATACGTAAGGGACAACAATATAGACTTCCAACGTGAATATTCCATAAGAACATCAAGTCCTATCGATCGCTAAGACAAACCGAAAGGTAATCTAGACAAGGGATATGCTCAAGCTAATTCCAAACCCTTTGTGGCATTTCGTCGAACACGTTATGTGCGCAATAAACCAAATTCTAAGTTACTAACAAACACATGGGAGTTGCCACAAAACAAAACGATCGCTCAAATAACAACTCATCATTTCCGTACGGCACCAAACAACAGAAAAATGAGCTAATAATCATATCCCAATACCAACCAAAAATAAAAAAAAAAAGAAAAACTTCATAGTCTTCCTAAAGATTTAAATCCAACAAGAATTTGCCAAAACCATAAACACATTGTGGCATAAATACAAGCAAGGCAACAAGAGTAACATCAATTACCAAACATACTTGCTAATTTGCGCAAATCAAGCCTAAAAATAACAAACCCCCAATTTTTGTACATAAACCCTAATTCCTAAATTCCTTCACAAATCAAGTCGTTCAAAGCAGAAAAATTGAAATTGATACTAAAAGTAGTAGGTGCATACCTTACAAATCAAAATCGAAGCCAGCACCGGGAGAAGTTGGGAGTAAGAGGGCGAATTTGAGAGAAAATGTGAAGTGGTCTCGAACGGGAAATGGGGGAATGGCTCGCGCGGAGCGCGAGCCCTATTTTTTCGAACTGATGCGACCGCGCGGTCGCCGCGCGCTGAGGCCTCATACCGCGCGGGCACCGCGCGGGTCACGGATGAGGTTTTATTTTTTTCGGTTCTGCTTGATCTCTTTTACTTTACACCACTCACTTAATCCGAGCGTACATTGATAACGAGGTACGGCGACATGGGGTATCACCCGACATCATTCCTGACAAAGACAGTAGAATTGCCTCGCATTTTCTTTTTGCAAGGCTACAGAAAACCCTCGGGACGAAAATACATAGGACCGTATGAAATCCTGGAAAGAGTGGGAAATCGCTTATCGACTAGCGTTGCCACCACAATTTGCGCGTGTTCACGATGTATTCCATGTCTCACAATTGATAAAGTACATACACGATCCGACCCATGTACTCCAACCGGAAGAGATTGAATTGGATGATGACCTGAGCTACGAGGAAATTCCGATACGAATACTAGACGTGAAGGAGAGGGTAACACGAAATAAGACTGTGAGAATGGTCAAGGTGCTTTGGTCTAACCACGAAGCCAAGATGGCAACGTCGGAATTAGAGGCGGATATGAAGGAGCGTTACCCGACCCTTTTTCCAAAATGATGCAACCACAGTTATGGGGACATAACTGTAGTCTTAAGAGGGGGAGGATGTAACGGCCCGAATATTTTCGGATATTTTTGTTCGAATATTTTGTACCCCAAATAAACAAATTCCAAAGTTTTGAACTACGTAATGACTTGATCCCTTCACGGGGTACGTAGGCAACTTGGAAATTTCAATTCTGGGTACAGTCAAATAATAACAAACAACAACACACAATAATACTATCGCTGAATCAAACAATTCCCGAACTCGCGAGATGATAAAGCACAACTTCGAGGACGAAGTTGATTATTAAGGGGGGTAGATTGTAATACCCGTTAATTTTAGGATATAAAATAAGAATTTAATCCGAGGAGAAAAGAGGTCTTGTTTCCGAGAACCCGTAAAATCGAAAATGCACGGAAGTCGAAAGAAAACCCAAGACCGACGGACCTAAGATTTCAAACATGAAATCAATTTAAGTCGGAATAAAAACTAGGGTAGGAATCATAATCCGAAAAGATCCCGGAAAGTCGAGCCGAAAACACGAAAGGATAGAAACCCAAAAGAGAGGATGAAAAGACCCAACGGATCGGATCGCCCGGACCCGCCCGGACCGAGGTCCAGGTGGAGGTCACGCACTGGCCGCGCGGTGTTTGGCCTACCAGCGCGCCACCACCGCGTGGCACCACAGAATCCGGCCATTCACGCGTTTTCGGCGATTTCTTGCTATATTTCGACCTCCCGACTTTGGAAACTCAATCCCGAGCGAAGGAAGGTGTATATGGTCGGCTCTAGGGGTCTTGGGACTCATTATTTTTGAAATCCCAAACCCTAGCAGCCCCATTGTCTCTCCCAAATCTCCCAAGTTCTTCCAACACCCGAAATCACCGACTTTGAACTTTCCGATCACTTTCCGGCGACGAAAACCGACGGAGGAGGCATGGAACACAAGGTCTCTAGTACTCTAGACTTGGGTAAGTCATTCATAGGTTTTCATTTAAGTTTTCAAACCCGAAAACTCGATCTAACATTGGATTTCTTCTTCCGATTCGAAATCGTGGCCAAAGTTGGAAGCTTGGCGTTGAGGAGATCCGTTCGTAGTGAATTTGGACGAGCCGAGCAACCCGAGGATGACCAAACGCCTTACCACTGTAAGTTGATGCCTTTCATATCAATACGGGTGGCTTAGGGGCATCCAATTTAGTCACGTTGTAATGAAACGTAAAAACCGAATCTAAAAACCCTATCTTGCGCAATTTCTGAAATCCGATTAAAACTCATATTTGGAGAATCCAATCCGAGAAACTCAAAACTAGGATTTTATTCCTAACACATTAGTTTAGGTTTTGTAAAAATTTCAGCCATTTTGATCAACGTTTGCTACCCCAAAACGATCCGAACATAAACTGCCTTGAAAAACATTTTCGCAAAACTGACAGTGGTGATGTCCGAACTTGATGACCCCGTTTCTATATTTTCTAGTCCGATTTGATCTTTGCAATTTAAATGAAAGTTGTAGATAATTATGTCTAGTATGTGCATATAAAATTTCAGAATTTTTAGAGTCCATTTGATTTGTCAAAACGCGAATTTTCTAAACTGTTGTAATCCTGAATCCTGACAGTGTACATGTGGAGCAATAAACTTGATTTTTGACATGTTTCCTCAACTTATTTTGAAATCGTTAAAACACAAAAGTTGTTCGTTAGGGTGTTTTTGATATACCGTGAAAATTTCAGAATTTTGGACTTGAAACAAATTTTTAAAGTAAAAAGGCGTAAACTGTGATGCCAAATGATTTTAAATCGAAGAGATTTTGAAATTTCGAAACGAACGATCGAGACCTTTAAATACGATACATCTATACTTTTGAAAAATCTCATTACACTAAATTGAAACATATGAGATACTTGGCGGAGGGTGAGTGCTCTGCAGGGTGCCCCTCTTGCCTTTCTCTTCGGGCCTATAATGGACGAGAGAAATTAGATGAGATATTACGCCAATCGGCGGGAGATACATGGCCTACACCCTCGGGATTATCCGTATGGGTTTCCCGAGGCTCCAGAGTGTTTGGTGTATGGCAGATACGGCTGCGGCCGCCGGATGACCGGCTACACCTGATGAGATTGCGATGCAATCGTGAGATACTTGGAAATACTTAAGATACTTGAAATACGAAACGGCTGCGGCCGCCGGATGACCGGCTACACTAAATATTGAGAAACGGGACGTAACGGGAAAAATTAAAAGATTTAATACTTTTTATGTATTTATTTATTTATTCTTGTCTTTAAATTTTGCATTTAAATTTATGTCTTAAATTTTATAACATGTTAAATTATTATTTATGAATTTAATACATGTTCAAGTATACGACTAAATTAATTATTTTTAAATTGGTAAATGGAATATTTTCGTATGCATGCCTAGGAGAAAACTTAACTATTTAATTAAACCACTTTATTGCTATGTTAGGATCGACTTACTCAGTATTTTATATACTGATAAAATTATTGTTTTTCTCTTTCTTTCAGAGTAAGGAGATAATGCATAGCATGTGCATTGGAGGATGGAATTATTAAACATTGTTTTATCGCTTTTTATGATACTTGCATATCGGGCATGTAAATCCCGAGTTTTGGCCATGTCGGCCCACTTTGCATTTTCCACTGCGACATATTATTATTACTGCCATATGTGTGGATGATACTTATTATTACTTTTAATTAAATTCCGGACTTGTTTTTAAATCTCTTTGCAATACCCATAGCCTTGCAACTCTGTAGCAAGCTCGGAGAATCCGTGTCTTTCTAGGGAGGTGTGGCGGTGACATCCCGACCTGGGTTATCAAATCCGGGGTGTTACATGTTGTTTTAATCTACATTAATAGATTTTGGTAACATTAAAGCTTGAAACTTCATATTTTTCTGATTTATGAAAAAGAAACATTTTTATTATAAAAACTCATCCTTTGAATTTTTAACTAAAAAGGCAAACTTATGTTATTTAAAACAATAAACTAAAAGTTCTTGATCATTATTTCGAATCATTAATAAGAACTAGTTTGCTAATTTGGTTAGCTTTAAGCATTAAATCTGAAATTTTTAACAAAATGGGAGTTTTTATAACTTAAAATTGTGTTCTTTTTAATAATAAATTTTAAGTTCTAAAAAGTGATTATCGTAAATTTGTAAGAGACTTATAACTTATAGCTTTTAAAATAAAATATATTGATCATTTAGTTGTTTAAATCCCACATTCTAGGTTGATATATGTTTGCTTTATACATTGCACTTAAGTTAAACTTTTGGTTTAAACTTAAGTGTGAGGATGGGGAGCAATGCATATATTTAACACTAACCCAAAGTTTTTGTGTAACCAGGTTCCACAAATAATGTATAAGAAATACCTTGCTACTTGGTTGGATGTTATTGATATGAATATTGGTTTGCTCTGCTATGCACTACTTAGGTGTTTTATTTGTATTTAATATGGTGAGTATGTGGTTAAGTTTATATTTATGTTTAGGTTATGTTTATGCATGTTTTTAATTATAATAAAATAGCTCTTACTTAAATCATGGTAAACTGGAATGTTGTGAGCTGTTGGTTTGATAATAGGAAAGTAAATAACCATGATAATTGATGAAAGAAGCGGGATTAATGTTGTTGAAGTGTCGAATCTTTATGATTTTACACAATTCAGGCATTAAAATCAATAAATTTTGATGTATAGATCACACTAAAAAAGCTAAAAATTTTATCTGTTTAAAAGGTATGATCTAATTCAATCTAACCTTTTTAAATGCATGCTATATCCTTATTTTTGAAATTAAAAAGTTTTTGTAACACCCCGGTTTTTGATAACCCAGGTCGGGGTGTCACCGTCACACCTCCCTAGTAAGACACGGTTTCTCCGGCTTACTAAAGAGATGCAAGGCTAGGTATTGCAGTATTTAAAACATTTAAAGCATTCAAAACAGCCCATACAATATAGTTCGAAAATAATAATTTCATAGCGCAGCGGAAATAATATTGAAGTATAGTATTGCAGCGGAAAATGTAAATAGGGCCGACATGGCCAAAACACGGGTTAAACAGGCCCGTTCAAAATATAGTCTAATGTACGAATTTAAAAACAAAATAATATTTTCCCAAAAGATAAAGTTCCCATGCATGAAGTGCTCATGTTCACTCTACATACTCTGTAAGAAAAGAAAATAAAAAGAAATGGTTTGGTCAGCACAACTTGCTGAGTAAGTTAACACATACATGATCGTAGGGTTTAAAAGCCATTAATTTAATATTAAAATAAAACATGATAATAACATAAATAATTCAGTTTAATTTAATCCATTGTCCAATATGCATAATTCAATTCAGGGCTTCCTTTAACAACACATATCACATAATCTAAAATAAAAGTCATAATTTAAATAAGCATTTAAATAATTTAATGGGACAACAAAACATAATTTAATTTAATTTAAATTTCAATTTCGCCCTTACATCCCAGATTTTGTATTTCAAGTATTTCACGATTGCATCACAATCTCAACAAGTCTAGTCGGTAGCCCGGCGGCCGCAACCGTATCAGCCATACCCAGTACCACTCCGGAGCCTCGGGAAACCCATGTGGATATTCTCGAGAGTGTAGGCTCTATATCTCGTGCCGTTTTGGCAATATCATATTTCAATTTTAGCGCGCGGGGTCACCATCGTCCATTAAGGCACGGAGTGAATCGTTAGGGGGCACCCTGCAGAGCACTCACCCCTAATTTTAATTTATCAAGTTTGTAAGGCGATTTAAATTTCAAAATCTGATTTCAATTTTATTTATTTAAAAATAATATTTCAATTTATTTCAACCCTAAAGGTTAATCTCATGTTTCAACAAGACTTCAAGATTTGATTTCCGGTAAACCACAGTTTACTCTAAAATTCATCTAAAATCAGATTTAATTCCACAAATTCCGAAATTTCACGACTGACTCAGAAACGTCGAGATCTACAACTTTCGTGTTTTAACTTTTTCAATCCGAGATACCGAAATAGGTCAAAAACACCAGTTTTCACAGAAACACAGATCTGTCCGAGTTTTACAGACCACAGTTTAGATATATTGAAATCTACCTTAGCAAATCAACTCCAAATTTGATGAAATTTTACAGAGATGAAATTTTACAGAGACCATCTTAAGACATTTATCTACAACTTTCATGTTCGGCCAAAGATCTAAATAGGTCTATAACCTATGTCAAAAACGTGATCAAGATCGGACCTAAGTTCTGTCAAGAATTTCAAGATCTAGTTTCAAACAGTTCGGTTTCGGTTAGTTTTCACATATCAAATTGCCTTTAAAAATTCTGAAAATTTTACAGTAGATAGATCTAAACCTTAAGAACGTTTTTTATGTTTTAAGTTTTTCCGTTTGACATTGTTTTAAGGTTCGGAAAAATTAGGCAAAACTGTTGCGCCGGTAGAAAACATCTGTTGGCAGATTTACGATCTCTTGTTAAATCTTTTAGTTTCGAACGTTTTAATTCCTCCCAAAACCATGTAAGGCTAACTTACAGATTAATTGTCGTCCGGGGTCATCTATTTCGAAGGCGTGGCTTTCCGTTCACCGTTTCTCCTCTCCGTCCGTCGGGTTCTACGTTCACACGTCGGAGATCCTTTGATTTTCGTCCAAAAGCTGCTGCCTTGGTTTTTGATGGCTTCGTAGACTTCCGGATTTAGGGTTTCGAACGTATAGAGGATTGTAGGGTTTTGTAAAAGTGTTCGGGGCTTCTACGGGGGTTTATTTATAGATATCTAAGACCTAGGGCGTCCAAGATCTGACCCTAAGGGTCTTGAGTCGAGAGATGTTCAACCGAAGTCGAAAAATCCGCGTTTGGGCGAGAGATTCACGCAACGGGCGAATCTGTCGTGTGGCGCGGTCGTGGCGTTCCCTTCCCTCTTGGACCGCGCGGCCACCGCGCTGAACTCGCCTGGACTTCGGTCCGGGCGGGTCGTGCGATCCGTCGTGTTTTTCCTCCTCTCTTTCGGACTTCTATCCCTCTATGCTCCCGAATTCTGAGCTCCGGGGTATCTTCGGGTTTCTACCTTCTCTCTAAATTTTTACTCGAGTCTAACTGGATGTTTGGACTCGAATTCTCGAGTTCATTGGTGTCGTGTTCCGGTGTACAATTTATTTACCTTTAATCAATCCTTTTTATTTAATTAAATTCCTTTAATTCCTTTTTAAGTAAAATCTCATTTCGCATTTCCTTATCTTTATTTATTTATTTATTTATTGTATTTATTGTATTTATTGTTTATTTATCTAATTATTGTTTTATTTTATGTTGGAAAATTCTCGGGTATTACAGTCTACCCTCCTTAAGAATCAACTTCGTCCTCGAAGTTGTGTTTCGGCTTTTCTCGTGCTAAGGTCTTTTGTTTGTTGAATTATGTTGTGACTGAACTTAGAATTAAAACTTCTAAGCTGCCTACGTACCCGGTGAAGGGATCAAGTCATAACGTAGTTCAAAAGTTTACAAAGATGCACGAAAAATAGGTGGTATGACATCCTCTCCCCCTTAAGATTGCAGTTATGTCCCCATAACTGTGTCGGTGTTGTTTTGGAACAATGTCGGGTATCGTTCTCTCATGTCGGATTCTATCTCCCAAGTTGCCGTCTCACTTTCGTGGTTTGACCAAAGAACCTTGATCATTTTGATGGTTTTGTTCCTCGTTACTCGTTCCTTAGTGTCTAGGATTCGTACTGGGACTTCTTCGTAAGTCAAGTCCTCATCGAGTTCAATTATCTCCGGTTGAAGTACATGTGTCGGGTCCGGCACATACTTCTTTAGTTGTGAGACATGGAAGACATTATGAACTCGATCTAATTGTGGCGGTAAAGCCAATCGGTAGGCTAGAGTTCCGACTCGTTCTAGAATTTCGTAAGGTCCTATATATCTAGGACTTAACTTTCCTCGTTTGCCAAAGCGCATCACCCCCTTCATGGGTGATATCTTTAGCATGACCCTATCCCCCACTTGAAATTCTAGGTCTCGTCGTCTCACGTCGGCATAACTCTTTTGACGGTCTTGAGCGGCTTTCATTTTCCCTTGAATCACCTTGATTTGTTGAGCCATATCTTCGATAAGTTGTGGTCCCACTACCACGGACTTATCGTTTTCTTCCCAGCTCAACGGACTTCGGCACTTTCGTCCATACAACGCCTCGAATGGTGCCATGCCGATGATAGCATGGTAGCTATTATTATAGGAAAACTCAATTAAGGGTAAATGAGATTCCCAATTCCCTTTGAATTCCAACACGCATGCCCTCAGCATGTCTTCTAGTGTTTGGATCGTTCTCTCGGTTTGACCATCCGTCATCGGGTGGAATGCGGTGCTCATTTTGATTTGAGTACCGAGAGCTTTTTGTAACTCCGTCCAGAAATGAGAGACAAATCTACTGTCTCTATCGGAAATGATATCATGTGGTACTCCATGTCGTCGTACCACATTATCAATGTAGGCTCGGGCCAATTGGTCCATAGTCCACGTGTCTTTCATTGGGATAAATAAGGCCGTCTTCGTTAGCCTATCCACAATCACCCAAATTTTGTTCATGCCTTTAGGTGATCGTGGTAATCCCGAGACAAAGTCCATCGAGATGCTATCCCATTTCCAACTTGGAATTTCTAGTGGTCGCATCAATCCTAGGGGTTTATGTCGCACTGCCTTAACCCTTTGGCAGGTGAGACATTTCGCTACGAAGTCTGCCACTTCCTTCTTCATTCCCGGCCACCAATAGATCTTCTTCAGATCTTTGTATAGCTTGTCACCTCCAGGATGTACGGAATATGGCGTGTTGTGCCCTTCTTCCATCAACTTTTGTTTCAACTCGGCACACTTCTGAGGCACACACCATCTCCCTTTGAAACGGATGCTTCAATCCTCGTGGATAGCAAATCCTGTTGCCTTTCCTTCGGCAATGTACCCCTTTATCTTCTCCAATTTCGCGTCACCCGGTTGAGCGAGTCGAATCTCGTCCAATATTGGAGTTTCTACGACCATCCCGTTGACCGTCTCACTCACTGTGCCAGGATGCACAAGTTCTAACTCCAATCTTGCTAACTCCATGTACAATGCCGGCGGAATTACCAACGAGTTTGCCACGTGTTAGGTTTTCCGACTTAGGGCATCGGCTACCACGTTCGCCTTCCCCTCGTGGTATGCTATCTCTAAATCGTAATCTTTAATAAGTTCCAACCACCACCGCTGTCTCAAATTCAACTCCTTCTGAGTGAATATATATTTCAAGATCTTATGGTCGGTGAACATTCGACACTTCCGCCCATAAAGATAATGCCTCCATATCTTTAGAGCGAAAACGACCGCTGCCAACTCCAGGTCATGTGTCGGATAATTCTCCTCGTGAGGTTTTAGTTGGCGTGATGCATACGCTACGACTCTTGAGTCTTGCATCAAAACACAACCTAAACCTTCCTTTGAAGCATCGCTATAAACTTCGAAGTCACCATTCTCTGATGGTAGTGTTAATACGGGTGTGGTTGTGAGTCGTTTCTTCAATTCTTGAAACGCGGTCTCACACGCTTCGGTCCACTCGTATTTTGCTCCTTTCTTCAGTAGCTGGGTCAAAGGACGTGCAATTCTTGAAAAGTCCTTTACAAATCGTCTATAATACCCAGCTAATCCAAGGAAACTCCTTATTTCCGTTGGACTCTTCGGAGTTGCCCACTCCGTCACGGTAGAAACCTTTGTCGGATCCACGGATACTCCATCGGCGGATACTATGTCCGAGAAATGCCACTTTTTTCAACCAGAAATCGCATTTCGACCGCTTGCCGTATAGCTGATTTTTCGCAAGATTTCTAACACTTGATGTAAGTGTTGGGCATGCTCTTCCTCGCTCTTTGAGTAGATCAGGATGTCGTCGATGAACACTACGACGCACTGATCTAACAATTCTCGGAACACGTTGTTCATGAGATTCATGAACATGGCCGGAGCATTTGTTAACCCGAAGGATAACACTGTGAACTCGTAATGGCCATATCGCGTTCGAAACGCCGTCTTCGGAATGTCCTTCTCGGCGATCCTCAGTTGATGATACCCGGATCGCAAATCGATCTTCGAGAATACTGAAGCTCCCTTCAGTTGATCAAACAGATCCTCTATTCTCGGCAGGGGGTATTTATTCTTGATGGTCACTTGGTTCAATCCCCGGTAATCTATGCAAAGACGTAGTCCTCCGACTTTCTTCTTGACAAATAAAACCGGTGCTCCCCATGGGGAAGTACTCGGCCTTATATACCCCTTTCCTAACAGCTCATCGAGTTGATCTTTTAACTCCTTCATTTCCAGTGGTGCCATCCGGTACGGAGCTTTTGAGACAGGCTCTGTCCCCGGAATGAGATCTATAGTGAATTCAAGATCTCTCTCAGGTGGCATGCCCGGGACGTCCTCAGGAAACACATCCGGGTACTCTCTTACCACTGGTATGCTATCAACCTTGTTCTCTTCCGCCTCAAGGTTGTTCACATAGCACGCATATAGCGCATACCCATTACGCATCAAGTTACTTAGTTTCAGTGCACTAACGATTTTGTTACTCTTCTTAGGGGGCTGAGAGTAAAAGATAACTCTCTTTCCCCTACTTTTTGACAAGGTGGTCTTTTGCTTTTGACATTCGATCACCGCCTTATACTGAGATAGCCAATCCATCCCCAGTATAATGTCAAAGTCTCTTAAGTTAAATTCTACTAAGTTCGCGAAGAATTCTACGTTCTTTATCACTATATTAATTCCGTTATATCGTTTAGAGCAAGATACTACTTCTCCAGAAGGCAATTGAATTCCTAAGCTAATTCTCTCGCACTTAGGTAGATCTAACTCAGGCACTATCCCTGATGCTATGATTGAGCAACTAGCTCCAGAATCAAATAGAACTCTAAGGGGCGTATTCAAAACATAAAATGTACCTGCCATCACTTCTCCTTGAGCAGGCACGTCTGCTTGATTCATCACGTTAAGCCTCCCCATAGGGCGTCCCTGATTGCCCTGCTGATTCGCATTCGACTGCTGATTTTGTTGTTGGTTTTGATTCTAAGGGGGCGGAGGTCGTTGGTTCTGGTTCTGATTCTGCAGCCTATTTTGAGGGGGGTCTGTACCCCTGGTTATTCCCGTTTCGCCCGTTTTGATTTTGAGGCTGTTCTTGCCCCGTGACCAAATCGTCCCTTTTCGTTATGTTCTCAAGCCTGGTTCGGCAATCCCGTCGAACGTGACCCATTCGACCACATCGGAAACAGGCGCCCTGTTGCGGGCATCCCCTTGCCAGATGGGGTCGTCCACATCTCGGGCAAGGTGGTACCGGATCTTTTTGGTTGAATCCCATATTTTAAATCTTTCATTATGCACTTAAAATAAACTGGTAGTTCAGTTTAAGTGTGAGGATGGATGAGTTTCTATTTAATCACATTCCCGAAATTCTTCATCAACAGGTCCATTTAGTTTATTCAATGTATAAACCATTTATTTAATACATTATCCAGGGTTGAGTTATCATAAAGAATGAGGGTATATTTTGCTATAGTTGTTAGCATTTTGCTGTAGATTCTGCTCTAAAACTTATGATGTTTTGTTTTTGGTGAATTCTGAAATTTATTATCTATCAAATCTGTCCATACTTATTAAAGTTGCTGGAAATTGCTGTTAAATATTATAATTTTAGTTATGGATGGTGTTTTATGATTCTGATTACTTTGGAATTCCCATATGCACTAACAATCATATTTTCTTGAGTAATTGCTATATATACATATTAGAAGCAGGATATGCCAACAAAGGAGCAAGATGACAGCCGTGATGATGAAATTAAAATCAAAGCCCTAAATATTCCAGGTGTGATCCTTTCATGTTTTATGTTTATTAATTTGCATGGGAATAAATTGGTAAGAGTTTAGTTATGTTTTTAATATTTCCTATTGCTTTAGAATAAATATGGTAAATGCTTTAGGTTGGATATGTTGAATATGTTAGATTAAATTGTGTTTTCACAGTGTGCTATTATTTGAATTACCACATCACAACCAATCTTAAGAGAAATCCGAATAAGTCTAACTGTTCTGCTTAGATCCGATTTTACAACTTAATGAGCATTATGATTCTTAGTTTAAAGTCCTAAACTTTGTTAAATTATCATGCTAGTTGTTCGAACATGGGTGACAATTCTATTTACTTTGTAGAAAGCTTTTTGATTAATTAGACTGGTTTACTTGTCCTGTGGAGAGTTATCATTATTTTTATATGAATATGCTCGTTCCCTCCTTAAATGCTTAATTACAAATAAAGTCAGAGTAAAACCCCTATATAAAAAAAAATCAGCAATTAAATCTTGTAAAAAGAAAAGAAAAGAAAAATGAGAAAATGCAAGATTAAAAATAAAAAGGAAAAAAAATCCGAATAAAGGGGCATTAAACGGAATATTTATAAACTCTTGGCTATGTTACTGGCATGTATTCTTAGATATGAGTAGCTTTTGGAATTCAACCGTCTACAACTCAGCCAAAGTGACTTTGAATAATTGTGAAACCGAGTCATTAATTGAGCATATTTGAAGACGGAAATAGAAAAGCATATTTACATTATTCACCTCCCATTTCGAGTTACTATGTGTGATTGATCCGCCTTTTGTACTGTAAATGCTTTGGATATCCGGTTTTGACGATTGATGCATGACAATTTATCTTGTTCTAGCACATTAAACTTTGAACCCTTTTACCTCATTGCGTTGTTAAAATCTATGATTTGACAGAACTATAATGACTTTGTAACACCCCGGTTTTTGGTTACCCAGGTCGGGATGTCACCGCCACACCTCTCTAGCAAGACACGGTTTCTCCGAGTTTTGTTCAAGTTTCTTGATTTCCAAATCGGTACGAACGCAGATCGGATCGGTTCAGGTTCGGAGTTTCAAATCTTAACAAAAAATTCTAAAAATTTACAGGGATGTTCTAAACTCATGGATCTACAATTCTTATGTTCAACGCCAATCCTAGATCGGTGTAGATCTAAGGTAAAAATCACCAACAAGTTCAAACTAAAGTTCTGTCTAGAATTCCAAGATCCAGATTGAATGCAGTTGGGTTTTGGGTCGGTTTCAGGTCTCAAAACAACATGAAAAATTCCGAAAATTTTACAGGAGATAGATCTAAGCCTTAGGAATGTTTTTCATGTTTTAAGCTTTCTCGTTTGAATAGTTTTAAGGGTTCAAAAAATTCACGCACAAACGCTGCGCCGTAGGGTTTTTCATATAGACAGATTTTTAGTTTCTTGATTTGATCTTTACGTTAGATGTATTTTAATTCGCCCAAAACCATAGTAAGGTTAACTTACAGATTTGTAGATGTCCGGAATTGTCTATTTCGAAGGCGTGGCTTCCAGTCCACCGTTTATCCTCTCCGTTCGTCGGGTTCTTCGTTCTCGATCCGAATCGGGGTGTAGGATGGAAAAAGGATGAAGTTAGGATTCGATTTCGAATCAAGAATGGAAAAGAGTGGAAAAGAGTGGTTCGGATCTTACCCCAACGATCGAAGACTCCTAATTTTCGTCCAAGTCAGTCCCTTGATTCGGTTTTGTGCCTCCGACGACTCCGGAATTAGGGTTTTGTGTGTAGAGAGATTTCGTAGGGTTTCGTAAAGAGTTGGGGCTGATTAGGATGGTTATTTATAGATGGAAAGGAGCTAAAGGTCGTCCAAAGGCAGCCCTAGGATGTCTTGAGTTGCAAGGTGTTCAACCGAAGTCGGAAAATCCGGATTCGGGTGAGTAAATCTCGCACGGGGCGTTTCTGCCAGTTGGCGCGGTCGTGGCGCGGTCCCAAGCCAACAACCGCGCGGCCAGTGCGCTACTCATGCCTGGACTCCGGTCCGGGCGGGTCGTGCGATCCGTCGCTCTTTTCCTCCTCTCTTTCGGACTTCTATCCCTCTATGTTCTCGGATTCGGATTTCCGGGATATCTTCGGGCTCCTATTTCCTATCGCCATTTTATTCGGGTCTAAATTTACATGTGGACTCGAGTTATTGAGTCCATCGATGTTGGGTTCACGTGTGACCATTTATTTGATTAAATTGTCTTCGGCTTCCCGGGTTCTCGAAATCTTGATTCCTTTTTAATTTAAATTCCATTTCTCATTCGATTATATTTATTTATTGATTTGCTGAATTTATTTTATTCATTGTATTTATTTTATGTTGGAAAATTCTCGGGTATTACAGACTTCATCTTTATTATCTTAATTTGCATGTTGATGTGTTAATTAATTTCATTGCTCAAGGGACGAACAATATTTAAGTGTGAGGATGTTGATGCACCATGTGAAACCACATTTAAATGAGCTTAAATTGTACTAAAATATGTCCAAAATTAGTGCATTTTACCTTAATTTATTGCACTTTTAGGTGTATTTCATGTGTTTTTATTTTTCAAGTGATCATGGTTAGATTTGGCTTATTTAAGTTAAATTTATCATATTTTTATGTGTTTTTAATAAGACTTTGGCAAACTTAATGCATTGCAATATTGTTTCAGGCATTTAAATGATGAAAAGCAATGTTCGGAAGCTTTATTTTGGAAAATAAAGAATATTTAATGTGATATGCGCCAAGATTCAGACTTAGAAAAATTCGGAGTTGAGATCTTCCCAGGAGGCTCCGCACAGGCATGGCGGAGCCTAAATTGCCTTTCGAGCACCGCATCAGGCACCGTTTCAACACTTAGAAAAATTTCAGTGGTGAAAAAGCTTCAGAATGCTTCGCACCTTCTTGGCGGCGCCTAAAACAGCCTCCAGGCGCCACTTTTGGCACCGCAATCAGAAAATTGGGAAAAAGCTTCAGAATGCTCCGCACCTTCTTGGCGGCGCCTAAAACAGCCTCCAGGCGCCACTTTTGGCACCGCAATCAGAAAATTGGAAAAATTGTCAGGATGCACCGACTCTTCTTGGTGGCGCTTGAAACCCCTTCTGAGCGCTGTCTTGGGCGCCACAGTCGCGGTTTGGAGGTTTTCTAACCTCCCGAACACGGTTTTAAAGCCCGTTTCTTCCTCATTTTCGCCAGGCAGATTATTATTTTCATCAAAAACACTCTAAAAACACTCTGCAACTTTGGAGAAGAAGGAGATAACACCGAACCATGCCGGAGGAAGTGATCGGAATGTCTTTCTGACGGTGTTCTTCGCATTCTAGGTGTTGTCTTTCTTTTTCTCGCTTTGTAATGTTTAGGATTTGCTTTTAAACATAATTTCCTACTGTTTTCATGTTTGTAAACAGATTTCTATGTTGTTCGTGTTCAAAGTATTCTAGAACGGGAGTTCAGAATCACTTTTGAAGTACGATTTTATGTTTTATGGAAGCAATAGAAATAATCGATGTTTATATTTTAAATTTGGATTAATCTGCTATGATGTTGAAATCTGAATTAGGATTATTTGTGGAATGTATTGTATGATCGATAAATCTGTTTTGGTAGAATTCTAAATTTCATGTTCACAATCTGCTAAATTTCAAATGATCGATCATTCTGCATATTTTGTCTACAATAATCTGATAAAAATTCTAATCTGTTCACTTTAAATTTAGTATTAAAATCTATATTACCATGTTTTATTGTTATTTTACCATAATTGTTAGATTATTTACACTATTCTGCATAATTTAAATGTTGGAATCTAATCTGTATGATTTCTGCTTTGTTAAATCGGGAGATAAAAAGTGGAAATTAGATTTTAGTACCGGGTTTTGGGAAAAAAATCACATTAGAATAGATTCTGGCATGCACACGCTGATTTGAGAAATGAAATGTGTCGTTTAATCACAATAGGAAAATTTGTATGCTTGGGAAAGACTCAAATTTATGCCTAGACTGATGATTGCAGAATGTTAGATAATTTAATTTGCTTCCATGAAGTCTGTTTTTACAAATTATGAAAATTAGGAAATTGTCATATTTTTAATCTTTATAAAATCATTAATTCTGATGAAATTGATCTTTTTAGACAATTGGAAATGCTAGATTATTATGCAATTTCACTTTTATATAAAGATGGCATGTTCTAAATCATTACAAGCACATATTTTATTTTTATTTTTTATTATTTTCAATTTTTAACTTGCTTTATTTTAAATTTAATGTCACTGTTTTTAATTTAATCACCATTAGAATTAACAAACTCTTTTCAAAATATAAAATATATTATTAATGAACTTAAAATGACTAAGTTTTCTCCAGAATGAAATAATATTCTGAATTCCCTTGGGTTCGACCCGGTATTCACCAGTTTTTATTACTTGATGACAACCATCCGCTTGTGGTAAAATATTAGTACTGAAAATCACCCATCAAGTTTTTGGCGCCGTTGCCGGGGAATTATTGTGAAAATTATGTTATTTTAAGTTCATTTAAATATATTTATGTTATTTATACTCTTTAAATATTGTTATAACTTTTTGCTATTCTATGTCGTGCAAGGGCATTAAGCTAAATCAGTGTGTGATCTTGAAAGTTGAAATAATATCGAGTTCTCATCAAACAAAGAGAAAGATCTGCAAGAGAACAAGTGTGAGGATGGCGGCAGGTTGTATGCAGCATATATAATTGAGGATTTCAAGTGGATAGCTTCGATTGAAAAGCCACCTACACTTTATTTAAATGTATTACCAACACACTTGAGGTACGTATTTCTTAATAAATTAGATGACTTTTAATTAATTGCATTACATCAAGTGTTGAGAACGGATGCTAGAGCTAAAGTTTGAGACTAAATTCCACCTCTTGACAACATTACAACTCTAATGAGTTTTTTTTAAAAAAGGGAATGCTGAATTGTACATTGGTTATCAATAATCCTCCTATGATTGCATTGCCTTTATTTAAATTGTTATTTAAAGATGTGCAATTTGACCTTATAACTCATGAATGACATGATCATGGAAGTGCACCCACCATTTAGAGCTTGAATTTAGAAAATGATACATTTGTCTTTGAAAGCTAATTAGGAAATGGATTTCACATACTGCCGTTGCATGCTTAGTAATAGTTATTTATGTCTTTTGCTTAATATGTTTGATTTTCTTTTATTTTAGTTTATATGTTTTACTTACAACTAAAAGCAAAAAAAATAAAAAACAAATAATGGTTCTTGCATGATTTTCATTATATGTAATTTGAAATGATTCTCATGCAATTGAACTGAGATGAGCTAAGAATTGGAGTGATCAATAATTGAAAGAATTTTTGTGGTGATTTAAATAAAATAGGAGAAAATGCTGAAATAAATTGATGAGAGGAGTTGATGAAAATGAACATAATTCCATAAATATTTATAGAAGATGACTAGAACTAATTAGGGTAATTTTTCTTAAAGATGAATAGGTTAATGGATGGAATATTATGTTTCAATTAAGCAAATCACACCATATTTTTTGCTACAAAATTTGCACAAAACAGAGTTTTAGATGTCACTCTTCGTAAATGGTTTTCGAAAACTGAGTTAAGTAACAAAAGTAACACAATCAAGGCATTTTGGCCGTCATTTTCACCAATGACACGTAAAAACTTATTTGAGTACCATATGTAGCATAAAATGGGAATCACTGGGTTTTTGCCAAACTCGAATTTTTTACAAACTTTTATGATTCAAATCCATTCCAATTCATCCTCAATTCGCTCAAAATTAATCTTTGATCCTCTAAGTGGGTTAAAAACCTACCCATTTAATTTAAACCTTAAAAAAATAAAATAGTCATCTCCCTCATGTTCTCTCTTTCACAATAATCTCTCTATTGAATCTCACAACCGCAGTCATCATCCTCAATTTCCTTTCCACCACAGTTCCTTTAAAAAAATAAAAATAAAAATAAAAATAATCTATTTTTGTTGTCTTTATTATCATATTTATAGTTTATGCATGTCTTTATTTTCATTTTATGTCACGTTATGCTTATTTGTTCAGGTTTTTAATTTTGTTAATAAAATATGCCCACCATATTTCTAATTTAATAATTAAGTAGTGCATGTTATGTGGTGAAAGTAGACACTCAAATGTACTTGATAATTGAAGCTGAAATTGAGGCTCAAGAACCCTAGCTTATCAAGTTTGGGGATTTCTTGTTAAAGTGCTTCAAAGCTTCAATTTGGAGTAACAATAACTATCCTAGTTCAATAATTCGTCAATAATTAGTACTTGTGTTGTTAATTAAATTTTGGGTTATGCAGAATGTGGGATTAAAATTGGTTTAAGTGTATAAATCCTTGTTTAAAATGAACAATATGAGTGTTAGAACATATTTTCAAGCCCTATGCTAAAATTTATAGAGTGTTTGTAAAATTTCAGATTACAGCTCTTTGGAAAATGGTATTACAGTATCTGAAATTTGAAATTTTCTTATAAAAATGTGTTAAAATAACATGTTTAATCTTTTAAGTTGATCAATGAATATTGTTAAGCATGTTGTTTTAATCTACAATAATAGATTTTGGTAACATTAAAGCTTGAAACTTCATATTTTTCTGATTTATGAAAAAGAAACATTTTTATTATAAAAACTCATCATATGAATTTTTAACTAAAAAGGCAAACTTATGTTATTTAAAACAATAAACTAAAAGTTCTTGATCATTATTTCGAATCATTAATAAGAACTAGTTTGCTAATTTGGTTAGCTTTAAGCATTAAATCTGAAATTTTTAACAAAATGGGAGTTTTTATAACTTAAAATTGTGTTCTTTTTAATAATAACTTTTAAGTTCTAGAAAGTGATTATCTTAAATTTGTAAGAGACTTAGAACTTATAGCTTTTAAAATAAAATATATTGATCATTTAGTTTTTAAAATAAAATATATTAAGTTCTAGGTTGATATATGTTTGCTTTATACATTGCACTTAAGTTAAACTTTTGGTTTAAACTTAAGTGTGAGGATGGGGAGCAATGCATATATTTAACACTAACCCAAAGTTTTTGTGTAACCAGGTTCCACAAATAATGTATAAGAAATACCTTGCTACTTGGTTGGATGTTTTTTATATGAATATTGGTTTGCTCTGCTATGCACTACTTAGGTGTTTTATTTGTATTTAATATGGTGAGTATGTGGTTAAGTTTATATTTATGTTTAGGTTATGTTTATGCATGTTTTTAATTATAATAAAATAGCTCTTACTTAAATCATGGTAAACTGGAATGTTGTGAGCTGTTGGTTTGATAATAGGAAGTAAATAACCATGATAATTGATGAAAGAAGCGGGATTAATGTTGTTGAAGTGTCGAATCTTTTTGATTTTACACAATGCAGACATTAAAATCAATAAATTATGATGTATAGATCATACTAAAAAAGCTAAAAATTTTATCTATTTAAAAGGTATGATCTAATTCAATCTAACTTTTTAAATGCATGCTATATCCTTATTTTTGAAATTAAAAAGTTTTAATCCCATATTTTAAATCTTTCATTATGCACTTAAAATAAACTGGTAGTTCAGTTTAAGAGTGAGGATGGATGAGTTTCTATTTAATCACATTCCCGAAATTCTTCATCAACAGGTCCATTTAGTTTATTCAATGTATAAACCATTTATTTAATACATTATCCATGGTTGAGTTATCATAAAGAATGAGGGTATATTTTGCTATAGTTGTTAGCATTTGCTGTAGATTCTGCTCTAAAACTTATGATGTTTTGCTTTTGGTGAATTCTGAAATTTATTATCTATCAAATCTGTCCATACTTATTAAAGTTGCTGGAAATTGCTGTTAAATATTATAATTTTAGTTATGGATGGTGTTTTATGATTCTGATTACTTTGGAATTCCCATATGCACTAACAATCATATTTTCTTGAGTAATTGCTATATATACATATTAGAAGCAGGATATGCCAACAAAGGAGCAAGATGACAGCCGTGATGATGAAGTTAAAATCAAAGCCCTAAATATTTCAGGTGTGATCATTTCATGTTTTATGTTTATTAATTTGCATGTGAATAAATTGGTAAGAGTTTAGTTATGTTTTTAATATTTCCTATTGCTTTAGAATAAATATGGTAAATGCTTTAGGTTGGATATGTTGAATATGTTAAATTAAATTGTGTTTTCACAGTGTGCTATTATTTGAATTACCACATCACAACCAATCTTAAGAGAAATCCGAATAAGTCTAACTGTTCTGCTTAGATCCGATTTTACAACTTAATGAGCATTATGATTCTTAGTTTAAAGTCCTAGACTTTGTTAAATTGTCATGCTAGTTGTTCGAACATGGGTGACAATTCTATTTACTTTGCAGAAAGCTTTTTGATTAATTAGACTGGTTTACTTGTCCTGTGAAGAGTTATCATTATTTTTATATGAATATGATCGTCCCATGTCTCCTTAAATGCTTAGTTACAAATAAAGTCAGAGTAAAACCCCTATATAAAAAAAAATCAGCAATTAAATCTTGTAAAAAGAAAAGAAAAGAAAAATGAGAAAATGCAAGATTAAAAAAAAAGGAAAAAAAATCCGAATAAAGGGGCATTAAACGGAATATTTATAAACTCTTGGCTATGTGACTGGCACGTATTCTTTGATATGAGTAGCTTTTGGAATTCAACCGTCTACAACTCAGCCAAAGTGTCTTTGAATAATTGTGAAACCGAGTCATTAATTGAGCATATTTGAAGACGGAAATAGAAAAGCATATTTACATTATTCACTCTCCCATTTCGAGTTGCTATGTGTGATTGATCCGCCTTTTGTACTGTAAATGCTTTGGATATCTGGTTTTGACGACTGATGCATGACAATTTACCTTGTTCTAGCACATTAAACTTTGAACCCTTTTAGCTCATTGCGTTGTTAAAATCTATGATTTGACAGAACTATAATGACTTCATCTTTATTATCTTAATTGGCATGTTGATGTGTTAATTAATTTCATTGCTCAAGGGACGAGCAATATTTAAGTGTGAGGATGTTGATGCACCCTGTGAAACCACATTTAAATGAGCTTAAATTGTACTAAAATATGTCCAAAATTAGTGCATTTTACCTTAATTTATTGCACTTTTAGGTGTATTTCATGTGTTTTTATTTTTCAAGTGATCATGGTTAGATTTGGCTTATTTAGGTTAAATTTATCATATTTTTATGTGTTTTTAATAAGACTTTGGCAAACTTAATGCATTGCAATATTGTTTCAGGCATTTAAATGATGAAAAACGATGTTCGGAAGCTTTATTTTGGAAAATAAGGAATATTTTATAACACACCGTAAAATTTCGAATAAAATTTTTAAATTTTAATTAATGATATTAAAATTTTACTAAAATAAAAACGTCTAATTGATCACTAAATAATTTTGAGAATGAAAAAGAGAAATGATATTTTTGGAACGATAATTATTTCTAGACAAATCTTGAGCAAAAATTTATATAATTAAAATTCTTAAGCGCAAGTGCAATAAAATTTATTTTAGCACACGAGTCCCATTCACTAACACCGGGATTAATCTGTTAACCTTAATTTCGAAAGCAACTCCCAAACATGGTGAAATCCGCATAAGCGACAATATTCCGGATGAATTATTTGTATCTTAGAATCCTTTAGAGTTGTTTATAAGTATTGGAGTAAATAGTATTAAAGGTGGATTGGAATATAAGATTTAATCATTGCAATTAAATTAAAATATTCAATCCGTTTCATTGTTGGGGATTGATGAATTGTCCAACTTTGACTAGCGATTGTCCGAATTGGGAAATTTGGAAATTTGAATTAGTTGGCTAACGGTGCCAACTAAAAGATAACTTAAATCAATTAAATTTATTATGTTAAAATTTGAAGGGTTATAAAATTATTAAATCCATAATTGAGTAATTACCTCGTTCTAATTAGCAATTTGTCCCAATTTAAAGAATATGAGGGCTTGGACTATTTTTACTAATATTGAAAATCAATATATTAGTTTAAGGTTCATTAAATTAATTATGAATATAAGATCATTAGAAGCCTATATTAGTTAATAGACATTGTAAGTTATTAGATGATGAAGTCCATTACATTAAATATAGGATCATTAAAAAGTTAATTATGAAATTGGTTGGGCTACATATGTTTAATTATTCAAGGTCCAATGGATTAGATTAATTAGATTAAGTTCAAAGCCCAAAATAAATTAAGTCTAGCCCATAACCCCTTGGCCCAACCCTAGCCCAAATGGATTTGGCCCAAGAACCCAACCAAAACCCTAACCCTAATTTTCTGCCGCCGCCGCCCCCTTTTCAGGCGCCGCCATCACCGCCGGCGACATTCCGGCGAGCCTCCGGCCGCCCACCATCTCCGGCCAATACCTCCATTGAGCCCCAAAATCCGGATCTTGAGCCATCTCCCCGTCCCCGAACTCCATTCCGGCCATTCCCGGCCCTGTCACCACCGCCGGAGTCCGGCCACAGCTGCCGCCGCCTCCACAGCCACCATCTCCGCCGCCGAGGCCTCCTTTCCCATCTCAAGCCACCACCATAGATTAATAAGAGGGGAAGAAAGGAAAAACCTCCTAGGCTTTGATCGTTACCACCACCCCTGCCAACTCCGGCGAGCACCACGCCATTCCTGCCGCCTCCTCCGTCCGCCCTCGCCACCGCGTTCTAGCGCCTCCCAACCTGTCACCACCACCAAATCATCTCCCCAATCATCGTCTCGGACCACTGCCGTCCCTTCCCCCTCTCATCACCATTCAATTTCAAATACCAAAATAAGAGAAACAAGAAGAAGAAGAAGGGCCGACCGAGCCCTACCACCACCGCCACCAGCCACTGCCTCCGCCGCATACCGCCACCTCCCACCTCCTAAAATCTCATCGCCGGCGAGACAGCTCGAGAAAGACAAGAAAACAGAAAATAGAATGAGGGAGAGAGGAGAAGCGAGAGAGAGGAGCGGGAGAGAAGAGGAGGGAAGAAGAAGAAGCCGCCGCCGCCTTTTGCTGCCGCCGCCGCCCTTACCAGAGCTGCTATGGAGGGAGATAGGGAGTGAGAGAGAGAAAAGGAAAGGGGAGGCGTGTGAGAGGGAGGATGAAGACAAGAAAAATAAGACCTCAAATGGGAAATGGACAGCTTTTGACTGGAGGGATGCAGAAAATTAAATGAGGGACAGATGCCCAAATAAGGTAAAGGGTATAGCTGGAAAGGATGAAAAAAAAGTGGACGCATTTGTCTTCATCCGACCCAAATACCACCTATATAATACCCCACTCCCCAACCACACTTTCCACGCCATTCCACCTTTAATTTCCTCATTCTCTTATATTTCCCTTGTTTAGTTTAGTTCATTGTTGTAGGACTATAGTAGTGTTGTTAGAAGTAATTTTAGTAGTTGGATTTCGAGTAGGATTTTCGGTGCAAGCCAAGGAGTTTTTAAGGCTCGGAAGAAATTAGTGCCTATAGCTAGTCCGTTAGAGTTTTCGGGTAAGATTTATTGAATTGGAAATACCAGTTATTATTTCTGTTTAAATATTATAGCTTACTAAGTTAATATTAAATATTTGCTAGTCAAGTAGCTGTAGAAGGATATCTGCTCGTAGGCCTGTGCGTGTGTCGTGTCCGTTCCATCCACGGTGACAGTAAGTAGATTTTTACTCTTTGGGGAGTAAGCCCAAATTTATTTTAGCTTAAGCATAAATTAAAAACCGCTTTATTATATTTTAAATTTATGCTTATTGCTCCCTACTGCTTTTGGATTATTGGTATGCTATTTTTACTGTGCTTTATAATTTAGTGCGATAACTCCTGAATCATGGTTAACCATTGTTACGGGGTTGGAATCGGTGCGTGGATCTTGTTGCCACCCTCGCCATTGTGTGCTTCCAATGCCACCCGGGAACGGTGCCGAAACGATACCACACCTTTTGCCAGGTGGATGTAGGAAATTTCATACCTCTTCCACAACCCTTGAATGTGCATGTGAGAATGGGTACCTGTAATACCCGTGAAATCAGTCACCCCTAAATAAATAAATAAACGCATAAATAAATAAATAAATAAATAAAATAAAAATAAAAATAATACAATTAAAATAATAATAATAATATAATTAAAATAATAATAGTAGTAGTAATAATAATAACCACAATAAAATAATATGTATATGGTAATCAAAACAAGATTTAGCCTATCTTTAGATATTGGCAAGATTTAGCATATCTTTAGATATTGGCAAGATTTAGCCTATCTTTAGTATATTGCTATAACCTTCAATGATAGCAAAATATTTGAAAATCAAATCTTGGATCCTAAGTCTCTAAATAAGCGCCCTTTACTTCTTTTTAAATTTAATCTTTTTCATCTTCCTAATTTGCTATTCATATCAATTCTACATACACAAAAAAAAAAGAATTCTACGTACAAAAGAAAAAAAGAAAGCGAAGAAGAAAAAAAATTACATCTTCCTCCACCTTTAAAATTCAAAGAAAACCCTAGATCTAGATCTTTGGAGGCAAGAAGTTGAGAAGGAGGACGTTTTCCGGGCGAGTTCAAGAGTTCTCGGGCATAGGAGGACTGTGGAAAGGAGAAAGAAGGATCTAGGGAGACAAACGGTGAACGCAGAGGCCGTTGTCATCCAAATCGACGAGCCGGAACGTCCATAGATCAGTAAGTTAATACTTACATGGTTTTGGGAGTAACTAAAACACGAAACCTAAAAGCTTGAATCGAATCTTGCGTAAATCTGTCATTGAATATTTTCTACCGGCGCAACAGTTTTGTCTAATTTTTCCGAACCTTAAAACGACTTCAAACGGAAAAACTTAAAACATAAAAAACGTTCCTAAGACATAGATCTATCTACTGTAAAATTTTCATAATTTTTCATCGTGTTTTGATATCCGAAAACGACCACGAACAGACCTGCCTTTGGATTAGATCTTGAAACGGTGACAGAACTTTAGTTCGAACTTGTTAGTGATTTCTACCTTAGATCTAGACCGATCTAGGCTTGGCGTTGAACATAAGAGTTGTAGATCTATATGTTAAGAACACCTCCGTAAAATTTCAGAATTTTTCGTGATGATTTGATGTATGAAATCCACCCGAAACCGAACTGCTAGGATGTGGATCTTGAAATTCTTGACGAAACTTAGGTCAGAACTTGATGACGTTTTTGACTAGGGTTCTATGCCGATTTAGATCTTTTGCCGAACATGAAAGTTGTAGATAAACGTCTTAAGATGGTCTCTGTAAAATGTCATTAAACTTGGAGTTGATTTGCTATAGTAGAATTTGAAATCTTTAAACTGTGACATATAAGATTCGGACAGATTTGTTCTTATGCGAAAATTGACGTTTTTGACATAGTTGGGTATCTCGGATTGAAAAAGTTAAAACACGAAAGTTGTTCGTCTCGACGTTTCGGAGTCAGTAGTGAAATTTCGGAATTTTTGGAATTAAATCTGAATTTAGACGAATTTAAGAGTAAACGATGGTTGACCGAGTCAAATCTTGAAAAATCTTGTTGAAAAAGATTTTGAATGATATCGGAGCGGATAGCGTCCTGAAATAGTATATTTTGAGAAACTTACTAAACTTGAGAAATTAGCCTTTAAGGTTTAAATGATTGGGAATTCCTTTGAAATAAAATACGCATGAAATACGATGCTTGCCGAAAGACAATTGAAATATCTTGCTTGCCGAAAGGCAATTGAAATATCCTGCTTGCCGAGAGGCAATTGAAATATCTTGCTTGCCGAAAGGCAATTGAAATATACTGCTTGCCGAAAGGCAATTGAAATATCCTGCTTGCCGAAAGGCAATTGAAATATACTGCTTGCCGGAAGGCTTTTGAAATATAAAGCTTGCCGAATGGCAATTGAAACATAAACTTGAAACATGAGACATGAGATATGAAACTAGGAGACTCGAAAATTGTTCCTTTTGGATTATGCTTTTAAATTATGTCCTATAATTATATTGCTTTGCAAATTATATTTATGATCTTATGAAATCTCTATCCTTTAAATTATGCCATTTAATTATTGTTAGATAGATGAGTTAAATTATGTGGTGTTGTGCACATGTTTTCTTTACATATTAAATACTGGCTTTGAAACCCCATAGTTATGTATGTGTTAACTTACTCAGCACGTAGTGCTGACCAAAACCATATTTTCTTTTTCTTTTTCTTCCAGAGTTGAGAATTATGCATACACGGGAAGCTTGGGATGATACATTAGTTGAATTTTTGTATTAGACTAGATCTTGCATGAACGGGCCTGTTTAACCCGTGATTAGGCCATGTTGGCCCTATATTTAAATTCCGCTGCGATACATATATGTAAATATTATTTTCCGCTGCAACTTTGATGTATTATTTTTAAATTATATATGAATGGGTTGTTTGAATATTTTAAATCCTGAAAAACCATAGCCTTGCATCTCTTTAGTAAGCTCGGAGAAACCGTGTCTTGCTAGGGAGGTGTGGCGGTGACATCCCGACCTGGGTGACCAAAAACCGGGGTGTTACAGTACCCTACTCTTGGGCCCCTTCCAATTGACATGAAGGCTGAAATATTATTTTTCGGCAACACATATTGTTATATTGTCTGATCCCGGGTTTTCATGATTAATATTGCAATTATGTACACATTATTCTCGTTTAAGCATACCTTTACCATAACTGTTGTCTTTAAATTATTTCTACAACCCAACCTCCTCCGGGAGTAAGGGTCTACTTACTCAGCGATCGTTTTCGCTGACTCTACACTTTTATTATCCCTTATCAGGTTTTGATATCTGAGAGGACCATTAGCCATTTCACGTCACCGGGGCACGATTCGGGTTATTTTTAAATGCTTTCGGATTTAAGAAAAGGGTGTATAACTTTTTAAGTCTCCTTATCGGAGTTAACTTGGCATATATTTTGTTCTGATTTGAGGACGTATATTTGGGCGTCTATCCACTTTTGTAATTTTCTACGCCTCACTATTTTCACCTGACGATGGATATTATTATTTTGAAAATGCATGATGAATTTGCCCCCTTTTTAAATGGAGGAACTCTCTTATCATATCATTATTATTGGTGAGCTCTTTTAAATGCATCGCCATTTATTTTGGGTGGTATACCAAAATTTAATTTAAAGCTTATTTTATACGCTATAATATTATAAGCTTTTCCTTTCAGAGATTACGATATATGTCTAACGGATAGCATATATGTTCAACTCTGACTTCTCCGTGAGTATTTTTGCTAACCTTAGCGTATTCCGGACGGCCCGGGATACGTGGCGGTAACACCGGCCCCTTGTTCCCGCTCTTTGCTTCCACTGAGCCTTTAGGGAAAACGGGGGTGTTACATATTTAATGTGATATGCGCCAAGATTCAGACTTAGAAAAATTCAGAGTTGAGATCTTCCCAGGAGGCTCCGCACAGGCATGGCGGAGCTTAAATTGCCTTTCGAGCACCGCATCAGGCACCGTTTCAACACTTAGAAAAATTTCAGAGGTGAAAAAGCTTCAGAATGCTCCGCACCTTCTTGGCGGCGCCTAAAACAGCCTCCAGGCGCCACTTTTGGCACCGCAATCAGAAAATTGGGAAAAAGCTTCACAATGCTCCGCACCTTCTTGGCGGCGCCTAAAACAGCCTCCAGGCGCCACTTTTGGCACCGCAATCAGAAAATTGGAAAAATTGTCAGGATGCGCTGACTCTTCTTGGTGGCGCTTGAAACCCCTTCTGAGCGCTGTTTTGGGCGCCACAGTCGCGGTTTGGAGGTTTTCTAACCTCTCGAACACGGTTTTAAAGCCCGTTTCTTCCTCATTTTCGCCAGGCAGATTATTATTTTCATCAGAAACACTCTAAAAACGCTCTGCAACTTTGGAGAAGAAGGATATAACACCGAACCATGCCGGAGGAAGTGATCGGAATGTCTTTCTGACGGTGTTCTTCGCATTCTAGGTGTTGTCTTTCTTTTTCTCGCTTTGTAATGTTTAGGATTTGCTTTTAAACATAATTTCCTACTGTTTTCATGTTTGTAAACGGATTTCTATGTTGTTCGTGTTCAAAGTATTCTAGAATGGGAGTTCAGAATCACTTTTGAAGTACGATTTTATGTTTTATGGAAGCAATAGAAATAATCGATGTTTATATTTTAAATCTGGATTAATCTGCTCTGATGTTGAAATCTGAATTAGGATTATTTGTGGAATGTATTGTATGATCGATAAATCTGTTTTGGTAGAATTCTAAATTTCATGTTCACAATCTGCTAAATTTCAAATGATCGATCATTCTGCATATTTTGTCTACAATAATCTGATAAAAATTCTAATATGTTCACATTCTAAATTTAGTATTAAAATCTATATTACCATGTTTTATTGTTATTTTACCATAATTGTTAGATTATTTACACTATTCTGCATAATTTAAATTTTGGAATCTAATCTGTATGATTTCTGCTTTGCTAAATCGGGAGATAAAAAGTGGAAATTAGATTTTAGTATCGGGTCTTGGGAAAAAATCACATTAAAATAGATTCTGGCATGCACACGCTGATTTGGGAAATGAAATGTGTCGTTTAATCACAATAGGAAAATTTGTATGCTTGGGAAAGACTCAAATTTATGCCTAGACTGATGATTGCAGAATGTTAGATAATTTAATTTGCTTCCATGAATTCTGTTTTTACAAATTATGAAAATTAGGAAATTGTCATATTTTTAATCTTTATAAAATCATTAATTCTGATGAAATTGATCTTTTTAGACATTGGAAAATACTAAATTATTATGCAATTTCACTTTTATATAAAGATGGCATGTTCTAAATCATTACAAGCATATATCTCATTTTTATTTTTATTATTTTAAATTTTTAACTTGCTTTATTTTAAATTTAATGTCACTGTTTTTAATTTAATCACCATTAGAATTAACAAACTCTTTTCAAAATATAAAATATATTATTAATTAACTTAAAATGACTAAGTTTTCTTCAGAATGAAATAATATTCTGAATTCCCTTGGGTTCGACCCGGTATTCACCGGTTTTTATTACTTGATGACAACCATCCGCTTGTGGTAAAATATGAGTAGTGAAAATCACCCATCAATTAGGCGGCAAGTACCTATATCAATAGATTACAACGGCTTAAAGGCCGATGCTTAGCAATCCCGAATAGGGAAATAGCCAATATAGCAGTGGCTAATATGTTGCCAAGACTAAAGGAACATTTAATTGTGCAGGATGCGATTGATCTTGGCCAGCTGACTGAGAGAGCGGCCCGCTTGGAAAAATTCCTGGAGGAACAGGAGGGGAAGCGTCCTACGCGTCGAGTTCACTTCGAGGAGGTGAGATTCAGCGACGAAGAGGACGAGCCTGTGGAAGTGGCTGTGGCGGAGCTAGTCCAGATAGCCAAGCCACATACTTGTGTGGCTCTCAGGCCGCCAAAACAAAAAGAGGCCAAGTATAAGCCTGAGGAAGACCTCTTTGTATGAGCAGGGCAGACCAAGTGTTCGATGCCTTACTCAAAGATGGCGTGATTAAGCTGCATGAGGGGCAGAAGTTACCAGCGGCCGAGGACATTCGGGGCCGAGCATTTTGTAAGTGGCATAACTCATACACTCATAGCATTACTAAATGCCGGAGTTTTAGAACTGCCATACAGAATCAAATAAAAGAGGGACGCTTGAAAATTGCAGGTATGAAGGTAGATATAGACCTGTTCCCTCAGCTTCATGTTGGTGCTTCTGGATTTATTCCAAATCCAGAGGATGGCGGCTCTAGTAGTGAAACTTTTGACAATTTCCCACACTAGTATTTTTGAAAGAATAATAACCCCGGTTTTGATTTTATTTAATGAAACCACTTTTTGAAGATGAGTTGGGATTAGGGATATATTTATAGGTTGTCACGTTTTTATTACTCGTGTTAAGAAACTGTGGCCCGAAAGCGCACAGTGTAAAAAATTACAGTAATTTATAGTAAGACCGGATCGTTCACTGGAGGATGTGCAATAGAAGCAGGTCCCACGTCGTTTTATAAGATTTTCCATTCGTATTACTCAAATCAGTTTGGGATTTGAATTATAATCTACTTGACAGAATTTAAACTAGGCTATGAAAGCATTTAAATTTATTCTACAAAGCACATTAAAGCTGTTCTAGAAAGCAGATAAATCTATTATAAGGAAACAATAATATTCAGTCTAAAGAAGCAATTAAAATTATCCTAAGGAAGCGGTAAAAATTATACTACACTATCTATCATTAATCTAGAAGGCAGATTTTAAAATATGACAGAAGGGGTAGGAAGAAAGGAATAAAGATTGGATAAGATTCAGATGAAACACAATTAAACTTCCATTTTGTTACTCAGATCTTTGTTTGGGATAATCATTTCAGTTAGCTAACTCTCATGCTCTCTGTACTGTGTTCCCTTTAAACGATATGTACTTACAGTAAGAGTTCACATGCTCTTAAGAAATCAAAATATAAGATACCACAGACTCATAACTGCCCCGGCCAGGGTATGCCATTTATCTGTGGTGGACAAGCAACACCTGACAAATCATTAATTGAAATGCCAAGTACTCCCATCATTCCCCCGGTCACACCCAAAGATTCTAATCAAGCCCTGAACTATTCCATAACTCTCAAACCTAGTAACAGTTAGAACTTCTCTCAACACTTCCGAGTGACCTCTACAAAAGCATTTAAAAGGAAGCGATAAAGAAAGCAATAAAGAAAGTATTTAAAATTCTATCACTCGGAAGTTTCAAAAGCATCACCCTGGTAGTATAAGAAAACCCACAGTCTTGATGACCGGATGCAGATCAAGAATTCCCGAACATCAGTAAACCGCTCATAGTGTTTACCTAATTTCGGGCGGTTATAAGATACAAATTAATGAAACAAACTAATAATTACTTTGCTCCGGATGCACTCACTCAAGACTAAAAAATAAGCTTTGGCAGAAGAGGATAACAGTTGAAAGAATACTCAACCCTATCATAGAACATAACCAAGGCCCATATGTTGTTCCTCTAGTATTATCCATCACACCTAATCTGAGTCCAAGTGGACTCTGATTCAGTGCAATGTTTAATATAAGATTTCCAACATACAACAATTTTGGAAAATAATTGATATTTGAAAATCATTCCCTAAACAGGTACTAGACTCTCAATTAAAACACAGATCCTTTCGGTCTAGGAGAGACCTAATCGCTGACTCTGCTTCTGATTTGCCAAAATAACCCCCAGTCGAATATGAATTAGTCATAACTGTGGATTTTTTCCCTTACTCAGATCCGGATTTTATAAAGGAATTTTTGTTGAAAATTTATTATGAGACTTCAGTGTCCAAGGGAAGGATCCCAAAATAATTTGACCACAATATTTTGCATAATAGTATCATGCATAATTTTATAAGGAAATGTAAATCAAATTAACCTAAAATATAAGGCGGGTTGAGACAGAATTTGTTACACAAAAATGAATAGCCGGAGGTAAGAGGAATTTCATTTGGCTAAAAAGATGGCGAAATAATTAGGGGGAACTGGATTGCAGTTATATGTGGTCCAATACCCTAACTATTCAGGTGAGATGATTTTAGATGGCAGAAAACCAGTTGGGCCTCTACTATATGCGAAATCGGATGAAAAACCTACATATTTCCTTTCCGCAATAATTATAAGATGATATTGACAGATATCAACTGACTTTCATTACAGATTGGAATTCAGGTTTGAAATTAAAATGAAGAAAAGGAAACTGTATCCGGATGGTGGTTGACTGAGCAGCTAATTTAAATCACCGGTAGACCATGCAAAATAACGAGTAGTAATCAATACATAAACGACTAGCTAAGTTTATCCAGAAGGGATTCTCCGCCAACATTAGTTTTTGATATTTCTCACTACTCGTTTCACATAGCACAGATAAAAGACCAAAATAAAATAGAATAAAATAAAATAAAATGAAAAGAAAAGAAAGAAAATCATCTTGTATGAGAAACATTGGTTTCTCATGCAAGGGTATGAAAATTAATCAATAACTAATGCTTTAAATAATCCTTCATACCATAATTAATTACAGTCCGGATTATATGCTTATAGCTTAGAGTTTAATTTATAGAAAAATCTTTTAATGAGAATTGAACAAAATTCCTTGCATCAAATTAATCATTGATCTCAATTAATGCCATTTTTTTTTTATCTTTAATTAAGACATAAGGGTCCAATTAATTAAATGAGAAAATGGAGATGGGAAATTTGGGCATAAGGATGCCACGTTGCAAGGCAGATGTTACGTCGTGAACCTAGGTTCATGACGTGAGGCTTGCGACGTATGGGTGGGTCAGAATAATTTTTGGAAATTTTAGAAATAATGGGTGTACCCCGCCGTAAGGCTCAAAGTTACGTTGTGAACCATGGGTTCACGACGTAGGTCTTGCGACGGGCAAGGTACAAGTTAGAACTTTGATTTTTGAAAAAGAGGGGGCACCCCGTCGCAAGGCATTGAATTACGTCGCAAGCCTAGGCTTGCGACGTGAGTCTTGCGATAGGTGAGTGGGGAGACAAAAATTTTGTTTAAGAAGTAGGAGTGCCCGTTGCAAGACATTAAATTACGTCGCAAATATAGGCTTGCACGGGTAGGTTTCAAATATTTTTCTAAGGCATGAGTCTCACGTTGCTAGACAGAAAAATTATGTCGCGAACCATGGGTTCACGACGTGAGTCTAGCGACGGGAGTATTTCTGAAATTTACCAAGTATTTGCTTCCACGTCGCTAGACTAAGAAATTACGTTGTGAACCATGTAAACCATGGGTTCACGACGTGAGTCTAGAGACGAGAGCATTTTCAATAAAAACAAGCATTTTGTAATATCCACGTCGCGAGACCCCTCACACGTCGCAAGACTTGGTGTCGTGACGTGAGGCGGTTGGCGATGTGAATACTCCAGATTCATGTTTCTGGAACATTGTCATGCATAAAGTGTGAGTTCTAACCCTATTTCAGATTTAAAATTCTAATCTACAAACGAGATGCAAACAAAGACTGAGAGTAAAGAAACAAGCATAATGTAATTTAAAACTAACTAATGACAGTAATTAAAAAGCAACAACCCTAATCTAGGTTTTCCATCACACAAGGATAAGCATAATAATGAACCAAAAACATATAAACCTAACTAAAACAGAAAATAATAAGCAAAAGGTCAAAATGAAAAAGAAAGCAGTAAAGATCCATGGATTATAACATCCATTTCATGTTTTTGGGACTCATTTTCAGATTAACTTCCCATAATATAAATGGGTTTGATACTACCCATTATTTGGGTGTTTCAAACCATAAAAAGAGTTCAGAAAAGAGAGAAAAAGGTTTAAAACTGGCTATCTGTGCTAAATAAAACCAAGAACAACTAATTTAACCTAAAACTAAACTAATCTACATTGCATTAAAGTAAATAATACGAATAAAATTAAACTAAACTACCCTAACTACCTACACACCTCAAGAACTGCCTGTTTGCCTCCAAGTGTGGGAATGTTGTGATGTGACAAGACATGGTGGTTAACACCCTTATTTATAGGTGGGAAACCCTAGGCTCATGGGTTTTTGAGTTTGAGGCCCACACACGTCGTGAAGCATCCACATCCGTCGCAAGACTCACACGTCGCAAGGCTGTTGTTGTACGTCGCAAGCCTTCGCGCCCGTCTGAAGTTATATCATCCGTCGTGAGGCTATAGTGCCCGTTGTGAGACATAGGTTTGCGACGGGAGGTCTTCAGTATTCAATCTCATTTCTTTGCCTTCACGTCGTGAGCCTCTGTCCCACGTCGCAAGGCAAATCCACGTCGCTAGACCATGGCTTGCGATGGGGATTTCAACACTTGAATTGTTCTTCACTTCCTTCCATGTCGCTAGACACCCTCACGTCGCAAGACTATGCTTTGCGACGTGGAGGTTGGCTTGCGACGGGTTGGGCCGAATTGGGCCAAGTTTTACAATTTTGTGGGCTTTCCATTTTTTTCCCATATTTTTCTTTCTTTTTTCTTTTCTTTTCTTTTTCTCATATTTTTGGATTTTTCTTACACAAAATGTAATAAAATTATATTTTTATATATTTTTCATACCAGCTTATTATTTTTACAAACATGCATATATCTGTCCAATTCAACTGCTTTCTTATTTAATATAAGACCGTAATGCAATCAAATGCCCGTTTCAGACACGGAAATATATTGTAAATAATGGACAATTTTGGCCATTATCAACATCTCACATTTAGTACTGATCGTCCCCGAGCAGTCAGAGTCAGTGTTCCTAAGAACATAGACGCTGCATATTCAATCTATTTCCGTGGCCTAAAAAATTTCATTCTTTTTAAATTGTGATAAGACAATAAAAAAATACAAGTATTGAACTCCCTTGATTGCAGTGTTTAATGAAATGATATTTCTCACTTTTTTTTTTGAGGAAAAATAAGTTTTATAGCACTCCATAACCAGGAAAGGGTACAACTCAACAACTACTGAGTCAAACTCCATAGACGCAAGAAGCAGCCTAACTCCAGCAAAAAAAGGAATTTAAACAAACTACAACAATCAACAGAACACATCTAAGCCAAAACTTGGCAGAGCCTTCACAGCCGCATCAAGTTGCAGACGCCATGTAGCAGCATCAGCTACTGTTAACCTTTCATGAACATCATGTTTGAAAACTCAAAGGTTAAATTTAGAATTAAATCATGACATGAACATAATTTAAGTAAACAGAGCCACACATATAGTATAAGCGAAAATTTCACACACTCTCAAAGTTGGCTTTTAATCATGAACGCTGATAATCAAATTTAATTAAATTATCCTATAAGCATGCAATCAGACCAACTTTCCACCGGATCATTTCCTCAAATCGAGATCCCGATGTCTTATTTAAGGTTATAAAGGGGCATACAGTTGTAACATTTGGTAAGGAAGGGAATTATTGGGCCAAAAAGTGGCAAGAATTTATTTATATCATAATAAGGCATTATTATGGACTCGGAAATAGATTGTAAATAATGGACAATTTTGGACACAGAAATAGATTGTAAATGCCCATTTTAGACACGGAAATTGATTGTAAATAATGGATAATTTTGGCCATTATCAAGTAGCCGGATTGATCAAGAAGGGAAACATGTTGAAATCAATGAGCAAGATGAGGACTTGTTGTCTGATGAGTCTGATGCTGAAAGGGAGAAGGAGCTGTATAAAAAACAGCCAAAATTTAAAAAAACATGACTAATGAAGATTTTAAGAAGGTCCTCGAGGCTGAGGAAAAGGAGTTTCAAAGAAAGAAGAATCCTCCGTTAAGGATTGAGATCCCAAAACCTGCCTTGGAGATCCGTGACAATGGGAGGCACCAACCTATCACTCGGGATTACATGCACGGAGTAAAGGTGGTGCCAACCTTAATGAGACGTCTAGAGAATCCTGCCGAGGCTGAGAGGTGGATGAGGAATCAGGCAGGAAGCAAAGTTGCTCAAAAGGAGCCGCCACCTATGACCAGAAGTCAGTATAGGTGGGCTCAGAGACGATATGCCGAGGAAATGCGGCAATGGGAAGCCCAGATTAATAAGTTGGAGTCTTCTAGGCCTCAAAAGCCAATACAACCAACTTATTTCAGGTCCCAAGGGGAAACCTCCGAGCGACGAAGGCCTATTCATGAGAGGCTGCAGCATCCGGATGGGAGGCCTCTTGTTAGGAAGCCTAGTTTGCCCATGTCACCTCAGAAGCCAGTTCATGAGTGGCTTGAGACAAGTTGAAAAGTTGATACGGGAAGGTCGCATGAGGTTTTGAGGAGACCACATTCACCATCACCTTCCACAAGGAGGCCACATGCACCGTCACCTCCCACCAGGAGGCCAGAACGATAGCCGCCAGCGCCTCAGCCTAAGGCCACGGAGCCTAGGCCTCCTCAGACAAGCACTCAACCGATAACTTCGAAAGACAAAGGCAAAGCGGTCTCTTTGGCCGGATCAAGTAAAGGAAAAAACGTAAGCAAATCTTGGGCGGATAAATTCATGGAAAAATTTAATCGCATGGGTGATCCGGGTACAACCAGTATGAGAGAAATGGCTATGATGAAGGTGCTTACCAGATTCTTTGCTTACATAGCGGCCCACCAGGCCGGTGAATTGGGAAGTGAGCCTGAAAGCTACGAGGGGTTCATGGCTTACTATAAAACTCTTGATGAATCCGAGAAAACAGAAGTGCTCTGAGATCCAACCGACCAATAAGGTAGCACAAGTAGACTTGTGGGTCACTCCCAAAGATGTGGAAGCTGCCATGGAGGCTAACCAAGAGAAGCCTAAGGTCGGCATAAGTGCTCTAGGTACATGAGTGAAGACCTTGACATGTTAAATGATATGGAGCTCGATGAGGAGACTAACTTGGATGACGTTTTTTGGGTTGGTTTAGGAAATGAGCTTAAGGAAGCAGGCTATGAGTATGGGCAAGAAGAGGAGTTAACAGTCCCTGCCATGTCTATGCAAGTTGTGGGACTAGCGGCAGATGAGGAGATAAGCGATATTGAGTCCGAAATATGGGATGAAGAAGAGCCATCCTTTTCTAGGCTCATCAAAGAGATGGATGAAATGATAGCAGAGCTTTCCCATCCAACCAGGAGCCCCATTGAAGAGTTACGTGGCCAGTCTGCCCAAGGGCCAGTTTTTCCACAGTTTGCCAAACCAGAGGCATCCCAGACTAAGCAATTGAAGCCTTTGTATATCAAATCCCATATTGACGGGCGTCCCGTTGAGTAGGGTGTTCTTTGACAACGGGCAGCGACGAATGTGATGCCGATGTCAACTTTGATGAAGATCGGTAAGAGTGAGAAGGATCTGATCCCCACCAGGGTCAGGATGTGTAGCTTTGTGGGAGAAACGACTCAGCCTGCAGGGTTCATAACAGCGGAAGTCACTGTGGGGTCTAAGACTATCAAAGTGGCTTTCTTTGTGGTAAAGTCGAAAATTTGTTAGTCGGCATTAGTGGGACGCGATTGGATTCACATGGCGCAGTTTGTGCCATCTACCTTACACCAACAGCTGCTTATCTGGGATGGTCACCAAATAGAGTTGGTGGAAGCAGATCCTCAACCCTTCATAGGGCAAGACCACAACAACAACGAGGTGATCTTTTACTTAGAGGATATCCATCCTGCGTCGGCTTTAATTGGTGTAGATGTGGACTTGGAGTCCATCGAATTTACTTCCAGCGGCCTCAAGCTACATCCCGCGGACAGCCGACAAGAGCCTTTAAGCTCCACATGATGAGTAGTGAGGACATCTACAAGGACTTGCTACAGCGACTCGCCACCACTGAGATGATGATGGTGCCGAAGACAAGTCCAAGAACCTGACTGATAGAACGCCATGGGAGTGGCCATCTCCTATGAAATGGACATTGCCTATTCCGTAAGCCAAGGAGCCACTTCTAGACATCAACATCGGGACAGAAGCAGATCCGAAGTTGACCAGGATAAGTGCAGCATTCCTGATGAAGAGCGGCACCGACTAGTGGAGCTGATTCAAAAGTATAAAGATTGCTTCGCATGGCAGTATACTGACATGCCAGGACTCTCAAGGGAGCTCGTGGAACATAAACTACCAATTCATCCAGAATTCAGGCCTCATAAGCAGCCGCCTAGACGGTTCGATCCAGACACCATCCCAAAAATAAAGACTGAGATTGAGAAACTTCTTAGAGCAGGTTACATTATAACTTATCGTTATGTAGAGTGGCTTGCAAATATTGTGTCTGTTGTAAAGAAGAATGGTCAGTTGAGAGTCTGTATAGACTTTAGGAATCTTAACTTGGCAACGCCCAAGGATGACTATGTAATGCCTGTGGCCGATATGCTTGTTGATGCGGCTGCCGGCCACAAATTTTTATCATCAATGGATGGTTATTCTGGATACAACCAAATCTTTATTTCTGAAAGCGATGTACATAAAACAACTTTTTGCTGCCCAGGACCAGTCGGCATTTTCGAATGGGTAGTTATGCCCTTTGGTTTGAAGAATACTGGGGCGACATACCAAAGGGCCATGAACATGAGCTTTCATGATTTAATTGGCCATACAATTGAAGTTACATTGATGACATCGTCGTTAAATCATGTGAATTCGGCCAACACTTGGCCCATCTTGAAGACGCCTTCATCCGGATGATGCAACATGGATTAAAAATAAAAAATCCAGCTAAATGCGCTTTCGGAGTGGCGGTAGGGAACTTCTTAGGTTTCTTGGTACATGAGAGGGGCATCGAGGTGGATCAGAACAAGGCTAAGGCCATCTTGGAAGCCCGCGCACCATCCAATCTCAAGGAGCTGCAGTCACTGATTGCCAAGATTAATTTCTTAAGGAGGTTCAATGCCAATGCTGCAAGGAAGATGAAACAGTTCACTACCTTGAATAAGGGAAGGAAAAATGAGACGTTCCTTTGGACGGCCGAGCATCAAGCAGCCTTTGAAGAAATTAAGAGGGTGTTGGTCAATCCTACAGTGTTGGTGCCGCCAAGGCCTGGAGTACCTTTGAAGCTATATGTGTCAGCCGTCGAAGAGTCCATCAGGTGCCTGCTTGCACAGGATGATGATGGCAGCAAGGAGAGGGCTATCTAATACCTCAGTAAGACTCCGCAAGGGCCAGAGGTGAGATATACCGCCTTAGAAAATTTTTGCTACGCTCTAGTAAACTCCTGCAATAAATTAGAACATTACATGCTGCCAAGGACTGTCCATGTGGTAGCTCCCTTCGACTTGGTGAGGACACTTCTGCATAAGCCAGCATTGAAGGGTCACCAGGCTAAATGGGCTATGAAGATGAGTCCCTTTACTCTTATACACATCCCTCAGAAAACAGTCAAGGGACAAGCTTTAGCTGATTTCCTAGCTCAACATCCCTTTGTGATGGTACCAGAGGATCCCAAAGGAACGTCCTTTATAGGGTTCAAACCTTTGGAATTGACCTTTGATGGATCTTGTTCAAGCAGCGGCTCGGGAGCCCGTATTACGATCACCAGCCCTCTTGGGCAGCATTGGAGGCTTGCTCGGGAGCTAGAGCCTGGCACCACCAACAATCAAGCGGAGTATGAAGCTCTGATATTTGGCCTGGAGACAGCGCCGCTCAAGGGTGCAAAATCCATTACGATTTTTTGAGATTCCCAAGTCATCTTGAAGCAGCTAACGGGAGAATATGAATGCAAGAGTCTAAGGCTGATTAAGTTCTATGAGACATCATTGGAACTATTGTGCAAGTTTTCAGATGCTACCATCACCCACGTACATAGAGGCCAAAATCAAGAGGCAAACGAGGTTGCTCAACTTTCTTCAAGCTGGCAGAATGGTCGCCTAGGGGGCACCATGCATTTCCACCATCACAAATCAGTCTGAGGACAAACGAGAAGTCCAACCTCAAAACCCGAATGGTGATTGGAGGATCGTGATCACACGGTACCTCGAGAACCCGTCATCTGGAGGAGATAACTCGGTAAAGGTCAAAGCTTTGCAGTACACACTGGTCAATGGTGAATTATTCTGACGGGCGATTGATGGACTACTGCTCAAGTGTGTAGGTCCCGAAGACACTAAGCTGGTGATGGGAGAAGTCCATGAGGAGATATGCGGCTCTTATCGGGTATGTCCTAGCATGAGGTGGAGTATCCACTGCCACGGATACTTCTGGCCAACTATCATGGAAGATTGTATCGCATATGTTCGTGGTTGTGAGGCTTGCCAAAGGCACAACCCGATTCAAAGGGTGCCGGCGGAAGAGTTACACACAATCATTAAGCCTTGGCCATTTCGTGGCTGGGGGATGAACATTATTGGGAAAATTCATCCGCCATCATCTAAGAACCACGCTTCATTGTGGCCACTGATTACTTTACCAAATGGGTAGAGGCATGGCTAATGAGGAAGATTGACCAAAATGATGCAATTAAGTTCGTAACCTAGCTCATACATCGATTTGGAATCCTTCAAACAATCACTGCTGACCAAGGTACAATGTTCACTGGTGAAAAGCTTTTAGCTTTTGCTGAATATTCGGGATTCGCATATATCACTCCACTCCATACTACCCCCAATCAAATGGTCAAGCTGAGGCCACCAATAAAATCTTGATAAGTATGATCAAGAAGGCAGTGGGCGAGAAACCAAGAAAGTTGCATGAGGCCTTATCAGAGGTCCTATGGGCTTACAGAAATTCTAAGTCTACAGCCACTGGATTCACGCCATACTACCTGATATATGGTCATGACGTCGTCCTACCTTTGGAGGTCAAGGTCCCTCATCTAAGAGTGGCCCAAAAACATCACTTAGACTCAGCAAAGTACGAGGAGGCCATGTTGCAAGAGTTGGAGGCCGCGGATGGTGACAAGCTTATGGCTTCGGAAAATATCCGTCGTCAAAAGGCTAGAATGGAAAAGCATTATGATAAGAGGGTTCGAGGCAAGACCTTTAGCGAAGGGGACCTAGTGTGGAAAGTGAATTTACCCTCAGGAGTGCGTGATAATGAAACGGGGAAGTGGTCTCCAAATTGGGAAGGACCATTCATTGTAACGCAAAGACTACTTAATGGTGCATACAAGTTAATGGATATCGATGGTCAAGAACACAAACAGAGTATAAATGTAAAATATCTCAAAAGGTTCTATCCATCAGTCTGGGAATCAGTGTGAATAGCATAAGTGCTTCAAAAGTGAGCAATCACAAAGTCGGCCAAAAAAGTAGCAATAACATCCGAAGCAAAGACAAGAGTTGCCCACCACAAGGCCGATGGGCTAACCCAAAAGTGTACTGAACCAGTAAAGCAGTGCAAACTACTAAAGGGGAGGCAACGTCCTATCACCTAGTATGCGACGACGCATGGCGGCCCACTGGTCACGTATGCGCCCGAAGATGTCCGTCAGACGACGAAGCGCAGCCGCAGAAGCACGAGCACGAGCAGATAACCAAAGCCGACGAGCCCGGGCCCCTGACAACTCAGCCAATAGATCACGCTCATCTGTGGATAAACAACCATAAGTAGTCTCCAAAATAGTAGCTCGGGCGGAGATATCAGCTAATGCAAGCTCCAATGTAGCAGCTTATCCTTGGCCCCTTAAATGGTGTGCCTCTTCTCTGAAATAATACGCTCCGCAGCCACAATATCATGCTCTGACTGCGTAATGACACTCTGACGCCGTGATGTACGACTCTCCGTAGCTCCGCGATCAGTATACAACTGCTCACGCGGAGGACGAATAGCCTCTATCTGAAAACAAATATCACGATGTCGCGCCTCAAGATCATCAAGAAATTTCAGGTCCTGGGCAGACTGGTCTGTGGTGTTGCTAAAAGTAGGGTAGGAAATAGACAAATCAGAGATGAGCTCTGAGAAGTTAAGAAAACCAGCATCCTCAGCGAAGGCGGGGACTGCGCTAATGTCGTCAAGCAAGTGATCGAGACCGAAAACCACCTCAGCAGAAACTAGGTCGGTCTGGATGGATAGAAGGCGGTCTAACGTCTCACCTGCCGAAGTGACGACTCCACTAATGGAGGCAGGTGCCCTGGAACCTGACGATAAAGAGGTCGGGGGACCTGAAGGAGGATCCGCGGATACCTGAAGATGAGTTTACATTAGTATGTTTCAAAGGAATCTTACAATGACAAAAACGAGATAATACATACCTGAGGAGGCGGCACAACCAAGTCAGCTGAAAGAGCAGAAGCATCAGCCATAAAGGGACCTGCCTGATCCGTGGGGGTCTAGAAGAAAGGACCCTTAGAACATATCCTTAAGAGACAAGGAAAAGAGAAACTGGGAATACGACTAAGGAGTACCTGAGAGACCACCGAAAGGTCAACCTAGATAATCGTAGAAGCCTGATCCACAGTCTGGGGAGCCAGTGAATGATCTATCTGATCCGCAGATGTCTAGGAGAAGCCAAATTTAGAATATATCCTCAGAAGATAACGCAAAGAAAAGTGTGAATATAACTAGTAGTACTTGAGAGACCAATGCGGGGTCAGCAGAGCTAGCTTCAGAGTTCTGGCCACTAGTCGGGGAAGAAGGATGGTCCACCTGAGAGGAAACGAAAGGTGTGACTACATTGCCAAGAAGGATTTAAAGTTTTTTTTTTTAAAAAAAGAAAATTTCTAAGTGACAATACATACCTGACTAGATGGAGTACTAGTCACCATAGCTCCAGTAAGATACTTGAGATGATCTTCACCATGGAGGATGATATAATCAGCGCGAGCTGACTAGCTGGAGTACTAGTCACCATAGCTCCAGTAAGATACTTGAGATGATCTTCACCATGGAGGATGATATAATCAGCGCGAGCTAACATCTCGTCCATCGACGATGTGGGAGCATCAGAAAGTCTGCCCAAAGAGGAAGAATAGCGAACGTCGATGGCCACATGAACATCAGTAATAGTCTCATCCGTCTGGCCATTATCAGCACCGCCCTCGTCATCCACAATATCTGCGTGACCATCCTCCAATTTGGGATCCATAGACTCATCCTCCATGCAGTCATCATCCCTGGTGCTATCATCAGCCGCATGGTCCTTCGCCATAAGATCATCGCCACAGCCGCCATCATCTGCATGATCCTCCTCCTCATCAGATCTCGCGGCAGACTCCTTATCACTTGAAGATTTCTCATCATCAGTACTCGCAGCAGACTCATTATCATGACCACTATCACGGCCTGGAGCATCCTCATCTCCCTCATTCGCTTCATCATCAACAAAAGAAAGAGAAATATTAAACGACCGAAGCAGTTTGTAGAAAGCCATATTGCTAAAGGGATACTTCGACATACCTCTTTAGCGCTTGTGAGATGAAGAAGGCGCAGGAGACTTAGGCTTCGGGTTAACACGGCGAGAAGCGGAAGTAGACGCCGACCGGACAACGGCACCAAGAGCACTAGACTGCTTCGATGAAGCTGAGCTATGCTGCGGGTCCCCAAAGCGAGCTATAAGCTGGTCATAAGACGATATGATAGAAGTGATGTTTGGCGTCCACCACGCCATGAAATTAGCAGCAAGCGACCCTAACAAAGTGAAGGGAAGATAGCTAGAACGCGTCAGGCGAGACGAGAAAGCAGCCACAGCCCGAATACCGGCGTCTGTCATCCTCTCGTCCCCGGTAAAGGGAACCGGCCACTTTACTCTATGAGGAAGTCCAAGATGACAAACAAATTGACGAGCGAGCAAATGAGGATAGTATGGCTCGGCTATGAATGGATTGGACGCGTCGTTCTTCCGCACCCCACTCAGAAGCATATGGGGCTTCATACAAATATTCCAAGTGGACTCCCCATGAAAGCCATCTGACCGAGCAAGCTGGCACACAAGTGCGGTCATCAACTTCCCCAATGGGGCATACACAAACAAATCATGGTAAGAAGGATGAAGGAACCAACGAACAATCCCTAGACTATCCCGCTTCAGAAGGCCATCCCTGCTAATCCTCATGGAATCAACAACTAACAATCAGCCTAACGGGTCACCCTCAGAACATTCCCTTGGGCCAGGACGAGGCACACCAGTAAACAACTGAGGGAAACACAGCTGAACCCACAACTGTAGAAAACATAACGGCCCGGAAGCCGAGTTAGTGGGATCTCGCCCACTGGCCAACACATCAGCAAGCTTGGACATACCACTGAACAGGGTGCCAAGGAAATGTGAACCAGTAGCCCGAGGCTCGTCACTCATGATAGCCAAGACAAGGGGCAGGGCGGTGCATAGAACAGTCCGAGCACTCGAGCAGATGATGAATCGGCTAAACCACAACAGAAGAAAAGCCACATGCTCGTCCCGTGTAGAAAGGGAACTCCCAGTCATCTTGTTATGATCGATGTAGGCCACGTACTGCTTGGCTATTTTGCCTAAAGGACAAATCGCAACACCAAGTGTAAGATCATCAGTAGCCGACTGTGCCAGCTCCGACCCAACCACACGGAGTCCCGTGATCATCACAACATCAAGGAGAGTGGGACCAATGAAGCCGCAAGGATGTTGGAAGGCATTGATCTAACACCACAGGCATGGTAGATAGGATGATAGCATCGTCAATCCCCTAGTTGCGCCACTGGGTAATACGTCCTCTCATCCGGTGAACCCACGAAACGTACTTTCCTAAACTACTCTGATCATCATTCCCGTCAGTCTGGGGAACCTTAGTCTTTGGCTTATTCTTGGACTTGGGGGCAGAATTGCCAGACTGCTGAGACCGAATAGCCTTGGTCTGAGACACGAAGGCTCTAGTGAACGCAGCCTCAGTGATCGGGCATCTTCACGATAAAAACTCTCGAGCCTCGTCCGCATGCGCACTCGTACTGTGAAATGGACGTAGAAAGGGCTCCCGACTCCTGGTGGTCGAGTTCATACGCCTCATCATCAGAGTTCGGAATAAGCGGCCTCTCCACACTTTACATAATTAAAAACAGGGAGGCAACATGGGGTTGAGAGGCGCGAATTAACATAGACAAGCCACAAAATAAGCCATATATACTTTAAGGCAAACCTGAGTGGTGGAAGACACCAAATTAGTGGCTTGAGTGGCGGTCTGAGCATAAGGAGTGGCGGTGGGAACGCCCTGGCTGGCTGATGGAGGCTGAGCAGATCTCACGACGTTCTATCACAAAGTTATAAGGATGAGTCAACGAGCAAACAAATTAACAAGTGAACAGTGAACATGCAAGTAAAGCCAAAGATACGATCAAACCTGGTAGGGGTGTCAATTTCAGGTTTCGGGTCGTGTTCGTGTCGGGTTGATCAGGTTATATAATATTTCAGGTCGGGTTTCGGGTCGACCTGATTTCGGAAAAAACCCAAAATGACCAAACCCAAACCTGAAATTTTTCGTGTCGGTCGGGTTCGTTTTTCGAGTTCGTGTCCAAATTGACACCCCTAAAACCTAAAAAGCCATGCCGCGAGACGAAGAGGCGGCGAACCCTGGGGAGTGGCGGCCCGGGCCGAGCGAATGGTGGCCTGTCCCGGAGAGGATGGCGGCTGGTGGCCCTGGGTGGGAGCTCGAATTGATGAGGTGGCGGCAGGTGACCCCTGGATGGCGGCCGGCGACGTCTCGAGGAGACGATCAGTGGCAGCCGGTGTGGATGATTCTACCAAGTCCTATATCATCAAACAAACATTGAGGGGATGCTCATCAACAAAATAGGCATGATAAAAAAAAATCAAACAGGTGGATGATTTCGCTAGGTCCTATGTCATCAAACAAATATGTAATGTGGGATTGGAAAGATACGGATCACTCTAGAGCATGATAAGTATACACGGTTCAGTAAAGCATACCGGCATACAATTTAAAAATTGAACCTAACATCTACATCCAAAGTTCAATAATCAACAGAGTACTAAGCCCCAAGCTGGGATCACACCCTATGAAGCCAAAGTCTCCGCCAACAAAACAATAAAAAAAACAAGGGAGAGATGATTGAACAAACCTGATCCATGGGAGCGGAGATGGCGGTCGGGAACGAGGATGGCGGCCCAGTTCGTGGTTAAGGGTGGTGGCCCCAGGCGAAGTAGATGGCGGCCCTAGGCGAAGGGGATGGCAGCCTGCGACTTCGAGACTGGCGCGGCCCCGACAACTCCAATGGCGGCTCGCGGCAGAAGGGATGGCGGCGGCTTGGCTCCGGAACGAAGATGGTGGCGCTGAGAAGGGAACTGGCTCATGACGATGGCGGCTCCCGCGAAGATGGACGGCGGCGCTCAGAAGCGGAGATGGCGGCGGCCTTGGCTGGTGGCGGCACTCGCAATGGTGGCGGCTCGCGACGGCAGCTGGCTGAAGCTGGAGACCCAGGGTGATCGACGACCTGGAAGCATGGCACGGCGACATGAAAAGATCACAAGCGGTGTGGCGACGGGACTTTAGTGGCCGGAGCAACCTTGATGGCGGCTCCCAAGGTGGCGGCCGAGCATGAGGAGGAAGAGAAGAGGGGGAGAGAAAGAAAATTTTGGAAAGTGGCCAACGTTTTCTTTAGAAAGTGGGGCACATGCCTTTTATAGTGGAACCCTAAGTGGGCTAGGGTTTTGAACCCCAATAGGCCTTAATTGGCCAAACCTCTGAACCCTAAGTTAAGCTCGCAAATCTGTCTTAAAAATGCTAATCAGACAAATTGTGCAAGGGGGGCATCTGTTAATCCAATAAATTAAAATATTAGGGTCCATTATGTTTCAGCCCATTAACCAATTAACCGGCCAAATTCATTAATTTTATCTGAACGGAGATGATCTCAGAAAGGCGGTATTTAGGAGAATCTCTAGGATCGCTGATGAGGTAACAGGAAAGAGAAGAGGATCATGAGGAGGTACCATGGGAGGAAAGAAAATCGCGATAAAGCACCACCAAGGAAAGAGGATCGTGATGAGGTGCCACCAAAGGAAAGAAAATCACGACGAAGCATCAATAAAGGAAAGAAGATCACGGAGAAGCATCGTCAGGGGAGGAGATCATGGGCCTTCAGCCTAGAGAGGAGCTATTCCCCCACCCCTATAAAAGCGTGAAGGTGGCATCAAAGCTGGGGACCCGAACACTTCTCATGAAGCCGCACTTTACATTTTTTATTTTCTTTACAGACTTTTTGCAATTTTACTTCATTTACTGCTTTCTGTCTTCAATTCCTTTACAGCCTTCTTTCAAATTTTGTAATCTTTTTTTTCCTACATTCCTTGTAATCATTCCCAAGTTCATCAATCAAAGAGAGATTTTATTCCTCCAAAATTTCATCGATAACAACTTGTTTAACAATTAATATCTTAAAATATATGAAAATAAAAATTCTATAAAATATATATTCTAAAACTATACGAAAAGACGGATCCAACAAGGTTTCAATTGACTATATTTTTTTTAATATAATTGTAAAAATAAATTAGGTCAAACAGGCAATATGAACAGTGTAAAAAGTCAAAATGGGACACAAATAGCAGGACGGAAGGAGTATATATATACATTATATATATTTATATTATATATACATTATATATATTTATATATATAGTATGTATTTCTGCTGAACAGCCCATACAGACTAGAAAATGGGTGGTGGGAGCCCATGCCACACAATTACAAAAGGAATAAAAAGGATGGATAGGGGGCCGATAGGAAATAGAACCTCCAACATTCCGTTGGAAGTCAATGACTTTATCACTTGGGCTAAGTCCCAATCCCCTATATATATTTATTTATATTTATATGAAGTATATATTTACATTTGTATTTATATTTATATATATTTAGATATGCTTATATATTTATTTATATATATATTTGAATTTGTTAGCGTTTAAGATTTGACAGGAAAAAGATTTATCATGAATTTTTAATAATTTAAGTATAATCTTTACCAATTTTCTTTTAAATATTCTTTTAAAATTTTAACTTAAATTTATAATGTATTTTATTTTCGTGCATTACATGAATGTTTTATTTATTTTTTTATGATAAAAAAATAATTTTTTCTTTATTAAAGTCGGGTTGGGTAAGGCCGGTTAACCATATAATATTTAACATTTAGGGTATCTATTTATCTGCGGGTAATCGTTATATCCAACCGGTATTGCCCGAATCCTACCCGATACTAGATTATCGGTAATAGGGTAGGATAAGAATATGATAATTATATTTCGGATAGTAAGTGGAGGTGGCGTACCCATAACTTACCCTACCCGTTTACATCCTAACTTCGATCATTTTTATTGTATGGGTTTCTTCCATTTGAGTAATAAGTTTCATATCCTAATCCTTGTAGAATAATCCTTCGTCTCGTTAATAACTTTGGATCTTTTACATCAGTGGCGGATCCAGAAGATTTTTTAATTGGTGTCCCAAAAAATAGTATGAGTTATATTGAAATTAGGGATAGTTATTACAACAAGAAATATCGAGGAAAACTTGGTTGAAATGAATGATTGTGGTGTCACCATAAAAATTAAATGGTGTCACCATGATTTGGTTGCTATACAGGACCTCATCTCATGTGATGTGTGCTCTATAGATGGTGATGTCTTAAAAGTTAGTTTTTTTTTTTTTTTTGACAATTGTGCTCCGGAATGAACAATTGCAGAAGAATCTCTAGTTTTTGAAGTGATTTTCTTCCTACTTTCGTTCGTTTCTATGCTACAAGACACAGGAGACACGATGAAGATCAAAGAAAATTCATTTCTAATGTATTAATTGTTCTACACCACAAGCCTCACACGAATCAAGTAATATATACAATAACTTTAGTCTCTCATCACATTGAATAACGTATACATCACATGCAAAACTTGCAGGCATCACATAAATAGGTTCAGACACAGATTAATGACGAACTCTATGGATGTGATTGTCCTGCAACTTTCCGGTGTAGGAATGGCAATGGGCCGGTTTTGGGGCGGGAGTAGCATCCCCATCCCCAAAACCGTTAGGATTTTTAATCCCCAAAACCGGCCCAATTCCCGTCGGGGACCTTATCGGGGATCCCCAACGGGGACCATAATTTCCCCGATCCCCATTGGGGACCTTATCGGGGATTCACTTATAACCCAACCTTTATTTTTTTTCGGTAATTGGAATGGTCGGAGAATATTATTCGAGACAACTTTCTTTTTTCTGAAAGATAGACAACTTTCAATATAAATAATACATCAAAATACACATATAAATTATTTAACAATAAACCATAATTAAATTAAAACTTCATAATAGTTTCCGATGTATAATTAACACACCAAACTAATGGGCTTTAATCAAATATAACATAGAAAATAATAATTATAATATATAAAAATATAAAAAATAATATAAAAAACATATCGGGGATGGGCCGGGGCGGGGACTACTTCCCCCATCCCCATCCCCGTCCCCGATAAAATCCCCAAAAAAATCCCCAATCCCCGGCCCATCCCCGATAGTAGTCCCCCAAAACCGAACCGAAAATTCGATTTTCGGTTTTCACCATTGGGTATGGGCTTTTTTGCCATCCCTATTCCGGTGTGGCTTCGTCTGTATGTTCTTAATCCGACAGTGGGATGTTTAAATATGGTCATTTGGTATTCATCAAAGGATTGCTGGAGAGTGTTGTCGGCGGGTGAGTTTCGGTGATTTAGTGATGACATTTTGGGGAAGATGACAGTTTAGTGATTCCTCGGGGAAGATGATAGTTTCAGATGGGTTTCAAAGATGATAACAGGTTGTGTCTTGAAGTGGTGGCAGAAGTTATTGATTTGAAAATCCTATTTGGTGATGTAGCGGTGAAAATAGCAGGTTGTTGTAGATAGCGGCAGTTTGAATTTCATTTGCCATCACATAAATATATTGGAGGCAACATACCTGCACATACAGCCCCAATAGGGGTCTGTATGCTATCTTAACCGGTGTCACCAAGCCTAATCTAGTTAAATATAGAAAAATTTTTACCTTAAAATAGCAGTGTCATCAATTTAAGTTGTATCATGTGTCACCTCTACCTATAACATAGATCCGCCCATGTTTTACATTACTTTTCATCCGGACCTTTTACATTTTTTTTTTGAGGGAAAATGAAAGATTTTTATAACCAATCTCAAAGAGCCAATACAGCCTTCCCAGTATAATACTTGCAAACCTTATAATGTTGCACCAAATCAATAAGGCAAAAAAATTCAAAATAGATGTAAGGCACCAAATCAGTACCAGACAAAAAGCTACTAGAAACATTCAATATAGTTGTAAGGCAAGAAAAAACATTCCTTGACTGTCCAAAGAACAAGAAGCTGCCAAATCCCATTCGAAATACCTGTGACGCTTCAACAACAATGCCCCTTTTGTTTTTCAAGATACAGCTTTTGTTCCATAACAGCTGCAGGGCCATAACTATATTCAGCCTTCCACACTTCCTTGACTGACTAAAGAACAAGAAGCCTCATGCCTGCTTCTCCACCTCAGATCTCAGAACCACACCTCTACTTTCTCACCCTCCGATGCTGCTGTTTTTGCCCAAAGATTCAGAACCAAGCCTCAACCTTCTCCTCTCCGTATGCACCTTTCCTGGCCCAAGCGTCAGCGCACTCATTGCATTCCCGCATTGTATGTTGTACTTGGACATTTCCTCCAAACCTCAAAATCACCAAAACAGGAATCATAAGCTCAGTGAATCTCCAGGGAACACTGCTCGGATCTCTTACCCAACAAACTCCATTTTTTGAATCACATTCAAGAATAATCTTTGGGATTGGAAAGCCTTGGTCCCTAATAATGGCCGAGCATACTCTGCTTACCACTTTGATCTCGGCTTCATTCGAATCCGCATGCCCAATACTATCCGACAAGATAAATATTACATTTCCCTCATCATCCGTTATGACCCCCCCCCCCCCCCCCCCCACACTTGCCGGACCGGGATTCCCCAATGATGATCCATCCGTGTTTATCTTCCACCATCCCCCGGGGCGAGACCACGCCAAACCAGATCTAGGAACCTTGATGCGTCTGACCCCTTGCGCTACCAGACTCCCTGGAAACTGCATATCCAATTGAGTAGCACAGACAACATCGCCTCCCCATGTAACCTACCACCGTAGCGCTATGTTGTACTTGTTTTCGTCAACAACACGTCGAATGTCGACTTGCTCACCCTGAAGACCACAACATTCCTTCTCTTCCGTATAGTCCAAAGGATTGCCATGCCTGTTAAGAGCCAAGCATCTCTACCACCTAGCTTGTGTTGACACCCAAACCACCATTCCAATAAGTTTTGTATACTCCCTGGCATCCCCCATTTTATATTGAACCATCCAACAGTTGTGTACCAAATTTCTGTCGCCATTCTACATCTGCAAAACAGGTGGTCCATCGACTCCTCCTCTACTTCACAACATGGAAACTGGATGTTTGATCCTTGCGGGCTCCCTCTCAAAGCAAGAAGTACACGAACAGGTACTGCACTATGATATACTTTCCAAGCGAATAGCTTTACCTTCGTCGGGCAATTAATTTTCCACAGACTCTTCCACATCCATTTCCTATGAACCACTGCCTCATCCACACTACGCTGCCAACAGGCCCTAATAGAGAATTGCCCGTTACTATCATTTATCCACCTAACTCGGTCCTTCGAATACCGATTCATCCTATATTGACTGATCAATTGAAGCATTTCATTCCACACATCAATTTCCCAATCAAACAGTGGTCGACGTAATTCAATTTTCCATTCCCAATCAAACCCCCTCTAACTCCCAAACTCATCTATTTTCCCATCCCTATTCAATGCAAGAGCATACATTCTAGGATACATTACATTTAGAGCCTCGCCCCTCTCAACCCAAGCATCCAACCAAAACCGGGCCCTGCCCCCATCTCCCACTTGAATTATAAACCCTCCAGCCGATCTAGCCAATCTCGGACAACTCCAGCTTTCGCATATTTTACCCCACATCGAAGATCCTCTCCTTACTTCTGGTATTAAAGGTGTTTCACCACCATAGTATTTTGAATTAATTACCTCTTTCCAAAGTGCCTCCTCAACCCTAAACCTCCACCTCCATTTGAGAAGTAGCGCATTGTTAAAATCATGGATATTCCAATTGCTTAGCCCCCATCCTCCCAGTGCGAGCAAATCCGTTCCCAAGAAACCAAATGGAGCTTTCTCCTCCCTCCCATTCATTCCGAAAAAACCGTCTTTTTATCATTTCCAGCCGATGCGCCACAGTTTTCGAAATTTTTAAAATAGATAAGAAGTACACGGACAAGCTATTCAACACTGATTTTATCAAACAAATTCTTCCCGCCTGTGACAACATTCTCCCCTTCCACCCCTCCAATTTTTTCTCCACCTTATCTATCACCGGTTGACATACCGCCAAACCATTAATCCTATCCCCAATTGGAATCCCCAAGTATTTCATAGGTCAAGCCCCCACCCCACACCCAAGCAATCCAGCCGCTGCCTACACCCTCTCGCTTGGGCAATTAATCCCATAAATGTTACTTTTTCCAAAATTAATCCGTAACCCGTAGCCAAAGAAAAATACCGAAGAATCCTCTTGATTAACACCACCTGTTGTAAATCATCGGACCTTTTACATTACTCATGATGCATATTTGATTTAAATTTTTATTATTGTTATCTAAAAAATATAATTGTCTTTCGCATAGTTTTACAATGTATTTTTTATATAATTTTTATTTCTATATATATTAACTGTTAAATAAATATATTTAATAATTATTCCAAAAATTTGGAGACAGCTAATAGGGAATAACATATTAGTGGAGTATCTTGTAATTTAGCAATATTGACCAAACGATCAAATTATTGGACGAAGAAACAAATACATTATTATACTAGAAGCAAATCAACATAACCGGTCCCATAAAATATTACTACTATACGATCACGCCTGACCTTATTATAAAATTATACTCCTTTTTTGATTAGATGGTGAACAGTAGTCCCGAATCTTTGAACTTGCTTTCCACGATTTTCTTCATGCGCTCAATCATTGCACCAGTCAAATAGTTGTTGTAGTCTCCAACTTCCCCCTTTCTGAAGAACGAACTATTCTTAAATGTGAGGCTCACATCTTCAAGACATCCGCTGCCTGTCTTGTTCACTTTCAAACTCCTGAGGCTTTCAAAGCTGCAAAGATTCGTTATTTCTTCCACCAGCCCTCGATTCTCTTCCTCACCAGAGAATGGCAATCCCACAAACTCGCCAATCTTCTTCAAATTAATCTCAATGTTTTCCTGCAAATCTTCATACCTAAGAAACAACACTCTGTTAGGGTTTTCCAGATGAGCATTCCAATATCCGAGCACGTGATCCCAATAAGGCCCGCAGGGAAAAACTCCTCGACAGAACAACTCAAAAGCCTCGGCCAGTTCAGTTTCTGCATCTTTAAGGAACCCGTTATTGATCAAGAAAGAGCGGTAAGAAATGAACATATCAAGAGGGTTTCTGCAGATATAAATAATTTTACAATCAGACTCAAGAATGGAGTCCGGAAGGATCCCAAAAGACATGTGAGTTGACAAAATTCTTGGACCCGGGGGAATTGTTAGGCAATCGGGATTATTTCCAGCAGCTTGCTCCAAATAGTGACCGTACTCCACAAAAGGCACAAATTTGTGGGGATTGGAGGTGAGTAAAGGGCTTTTATGAATGGGGAAGATGTGGCGAGTGGCTATGGAAAAAGTGAGGGCTTTGAGCCAAGTGGTTCCGGATTTTGGTAGGGATGCCAGAATTGTATCGGTGTTTTCAGCTCTGAAACGTTTCTGGGAGGCTAATAATGGAATCAGCATTTCTTTTCGAGCCCAAAATCCATTGAAGTTTAATAGTTTGTGGCCATCCCAACCCATCTGTTGTGGGAGTGTTTGGAGCAGCTCCTGCAATTCCGCAGGTTCATCCTTTGATGTGTTGTCATCTGCGGAAAAGGACATGAGTGACTCTTCTTTCTTCTCCATTATTCGAACTAACCCTCTTTGTAACTTCAGCGACAGAGAATATATAGTGAATAGATACACACACACACAACATGTATATGTCTGTGAACTGTGATGAAGATGTACATACGAAACAAATTAATAAACAAGGGAAAAAACCAAATCGTCCCACAATTCAAAAAAACTTCCAAAACACTGTCACAAATATTGAATTAGACGCATCCGTCTCATAACTATCCTAATCATAGCCGAACCGGTCGATAAATTCGATTTTTTCGCTAATCATCGCTGAAACCGTCCCTTAAGTACCATAATCATCGCCGAACCCATCCTTCCATTAGGGAAGTTATGGGACGGGTTCGGTTCGGCGATGATTAGCAGCGAAAAAACCGGTTCATGAGCGGGTTCGACGATAATTAGGATAGATATGGGACAGATTCGTCTAATTCGATATTTGTGGAATAGTTTTGGAAATTAAAAAAACTTATGAGATTAAATGAATTTTTTTTCCTAATTAATAAAAGATGCACCATACCAATAAATAGTTCCACAATTATGTTTGATTTATCAAATCATCCCATAAGAAATGTATAAACCTAATCCATCCGGTAACTATGCTAATTTTGTCCAATCCATCCCACCCATCCCTTAATCACTACTAACGCTGACGTAGCAGTGGATGGTGATGCCACCCACATCAGCATTAATTATCATTAGAGGATGATGGGATTGATTGGATAAGATTAATACAGTTACTGGATGAATTAGATTAATAAATTTTTTATGGGATGATTTGGGAAATCAAGTATTATTACGTGACTATTGGGGCTTTTTATTTCTCAGTATATTAGACAAATTAAAATACTATTTCCTGTTTCAATAAATGTGTGCTGGGCCTTTATACGCCGTTGAACAAAAATAAATAAAAAAATAAAAAATAAATGTGTGCTGTTTAATTTAGACATACCGTTCAAGATATTTTTTTTTCATTGGGTCATAAAAATAAATGTGTGCGGTACCACAGAAATATGGCGACGTCTCCTCTTTGTCAGCTTTGTGGGGTGCATGAGGAGGATTGGAGGCATTGTCTCTTTTATTGTAATTGGACGAAATAGGTGATAATGGTCAGAAATGACCATTATTTTCAATCCATTTCTGTGTCTGAAACGGGCATTTGATCGCATTCCGGTCTTATATTGAATAAGAAAGCAGTTGAATTGGACTGATTTATGCATAATTGTAAAAATAATAAGCTGGTATGAAAAATGCATAAATATGTAATTTTATTACATATTTATGTAATAAGTAATATTATTTATGTAATAAGTAATATGTAATTTTATGAAAAATCCAAAAATCAGTAATTTTATGCATAAATATGTAATAATATGTAATTTTATGAAAAATATGTAATAATATATAAAAATAATAAGCTGGTATGAAAAATGCATAATATGTAATTTTATTACATATTTATGTCAGAAAAATCCAAAAAAATGAGAAAAAGAAAAGAAAAGAAAAAGGAATGAAAAAGATGGGAAAAGATAGAGAAAGCCCACAAAAAAGAGTAACTTTGGCCCATCTGGCCCAATTCAGTGTGTCCAGGAATACCCGGTCGCGGAAGTCCTGTGTCGCGGTCCATGACCTCGCGACACAGGAAGGTTTGGCGACACAACAAGCAGCAACTGGAGAAGAAGCCATGTCCCCAGTTCCCGGTCGCAATCCATGCCCTCGCGACACAGGCATGGCTAGCGACACAGATACACAAATTGAAGACCAAGACCCTGTCGAGAAGCCTTGCCACATGCAGTGTTGTTCCGCGACATAATGTGATGTATGTGATGTCTTGAGACACAATGGGCTTCAGACCAAGGCCCATGGGCCTAGGGTTTCACTTCTATAAATATGAGGTGATTCCCTTGAGAAAGGGAGCTTTTTTGAATCAGAAAACACGTTCTTGAAGACAAGTTGAGAGCTCAGTTTGTAGGTAGTTTTCTTTTAGGTTAGGTTAGCTTAGCTTTATTTTTGTATTATTTAATTCATGCACTAGCATTAGTTTAGCTTAGTTTAGTTTTCAATTTTAGCCTAGATAGCCAGAGTTTACATTTTGTTTTCTTGTTTTAAACTTGTGTTTAGGGTTTTGTAATATCCAAAATGATGGGTATTAACAAACCCACTAATAAAATGGGAGAATATTCTTGAAATGTGTCCCAAAAATTATGAAATGGGTTTCACACCCCATGGATTTATCACTGCTTTCCTTTTCTTTGGGGTCATTTGACCTTTATTTCCCATTTTATGTCACTGTTTGGTGATTTTCTCTTTGGATAATGTTACATGCATATGAGTGATCAAACCTAGATTAGGGTTTGCGTTATTTTAAATCTTGTCTTATTCTCCTTTATGTTGAAGCATGTTCAAGCTAGATTCAAATTATGTTTGGTTATTTTCAGCTTAGTTTAACTTTTTATTCCGAAATGGGTGAGATCACGCGTAATGCATGCCACTGTTCCACTTTACTTTTCTGACATGTGTCCTGAACACACTCATGTCGCTAGCCACTTCCTGTCGCGAGACCACGTCTAGCGACAGGAGGGCAGTTTAGTGACATGAGTGCCAAAGAACACTTGTTTGATAACTTTTAAAACCCTCGGTCGCGAGGCAATCCTGTCGCGAACCCACGGTTCGCGACACAACCCTTGATTAGCGACCGAGGACCCAAATGCTTGCAATTTTATTCTGGAAGGGCTCTGTCGCGAAACCCCTGTCGCAGACCCACGGTCCGCGACACACCCCTTGTTCCGCGACCAGGAATTATGCCCTTGTTGAATTTTCAAACCTTGTGTCGCTAGACCCTTGTCGCGAGGTCACGCCTAGCGACACGGATTTTTGTCTAGCGACACAACAAACCCTAATTTTCAAAATATCCAATTTCTCTTATTTCCCACCTCTCTGTCGTGATCCCCCTGTCGTGGACCCACGGTTCACGACACAAACTCTGTCTCATGACATGCATGGCATCTTCTTGCCAAATTTTCATTCTCCATCTCTCCCCATTAATTAATTGAACCTTTGTATTGACATTTTGAGGTTGAAATCTAATGATCTCAACCCATGATTAATTTGATATAAAGAACTTTGTTCAATTCCTCATTAAAAGATTATTCTACACATGATTGAACTCCTAAGATATGAGTATATAATCCGGACTGTAATTAATTAATTATGGAATGAGTGATTATTTAGACATAAAGAGTAATCATGGAACCATTTCCATGTCCTTGCATGAGAAACCAATGTCTCTCATGCAAGATGACCCAAAAATATGTTCTTTATTTATTTTGTCTTTTCCGTGTTGTGTGAAACAACTAGTAAGAGATATAACAGACTAATGTTGGCGGGTACTCCCACACGGATAAACTAGCTCGTGGTCTGTATATTAATTACTAGATGTTATTTTGCATGGTTCGGATAATGGTCGGTGGAAGCCTTGGCGGTTCGTCCATCCGGGATTATAATAGCTGCTCAGCTGACTCCTATCCGGATACAGTTTCCTTTTCTTTATCTTATTTTCAAACCTGAATTTTGAGCTGTAATATTATCCAATAGTGTCGATCAACACTGTCTGAATAGTACTACAGTGAGAAAATATGTAGGTTTTTCTCTCATTTCACAGATAGTAGAAGTCTTGATGATAGCGATCACTTTCGTTTAAGGTCTTGTGCTTTCTAAAATCATCTCACCTTAATGATTAGGGAACTGGACCACAGATAACTGCAATCCAATTAACCCTAATTATTTTGCCATCTCTTTAGCCAAAATTCTTCTTATCGCCGGCTATTTCATCTCTGTGTTTCACATTGTGTCTAAACCCACCTTATATTTTGGGTTAATTTAATTTTACACTCCCTTATAAAATTATGCATGATATTATTATGTAAATATTGTGGTCTAATTATTTTGGGATCCTTCCCTTGGAGACAGGAGTCTTGATCTTAATCAGACGTCTCACAATAAATTTCCAACAAAAATTCATTTATAAAATCCGGATCTGAGTAAGGGATAAATTCCATAGTTATGACTAATTCATATTCTACTGGGGGTTGATTTTGGGAAATTAGAAGCAGAGTCAGCGATTAGGTCTCACCTAGACTGAAAGGATCTGTGTTTTAATTGAGAGTTTAGTACCTGTTTAGGGAATGATTTTTCAAATATCAATTATTTTCCAAAATTGTTGTGTGTTGGAAATCGTGTATTAAACAGGGCACTGAACCAGAGACCACTTGGAGCAATATAGAACTTCATATCTTGAACTCCTCATGGAAATGGATAGAGAAGCCCTGAAGTATGGGAAAGAAGGAAACAAAACAAAAGTCATGCATTATAATCGCACGATCAGAAACCTGTTATGCAACCGAATTAAGAAGGATTGGGAATTCCAACTGGTGCGAATCACAAATCCAGTGTTTGTGCAAGATTATCTGAGATATGCACACAGGCTGTTTGGGACACAAGAAGCCTAGGAAGAAACACAGGAGGCCCAACAGGAAAACCAGGAAGATCCAGACGCTATGATTGATGACTACATCTCTACTCCTCCTGACGCCAACCCACAGCCTACCCAGCCAACAGTGCAAGCTTCAGCCTTACCACCAAAAGGACAAACTGAAGTGCAGAAGACTGATGCTACCAAATCTGCAGAGCAACAGGATACGGTTCAGGCCCCAGTATCAACTGCTACTGTGCCCGAACCTCCTGTACAATTGATTCGGCCTGAAACACCAGCACCTGCTGGTGTTAAAGTTGCAACCCAACCCGAACTTCCAAAGCAGCCCAAGAAGAAACTGGTGAAGTTAGCAGACAAGGAGAAACCGGCAAAGGCTCCAGAAAAGAAAGTTGTGATCCAAGAGCCCGAGCCAACTGCTAAGAAAATTGCTGAGCCTGCAGACCCGAAGGATAAAGGCAAAACGAAAATGCCTCCGCCACCTCCAAAACGAAAGCATCAAGTAGCATTCGATGCCGAACTGGCCAAGAAGTTGCAGGAGGAATAGAATGCACTAGCAGGTCTGCCAGGGCAAGGAAATGAAACAGGAGGTTCCGGAGTGGAGAAAATGACTGAGGAAGAACGAGCTGAAAAAGAAAAGAAAGCTGCAGAGGATGAGCAGATGAAAAAGAACATTCAGCAGACGAAGGATGAAGAGACTGCCAAGAAAATGCAAGCGGAACTGGAAAGTAGAAAAACTGGAGAAGCTGAACAAGAAGGTGATGAAGAGTTGATGATCACAGGTGGAGTAGAGGGAACCGGGCTGAAAATTAAAGAAGAACAACCACCTGGTTGGACTGGCCCCACTGCGCATGATGCTGAAATCATCCGGGGAAATATAAGACAGAACGTCAATGAACAAATTGAAACGAGAATCGATGCCGGAGAAAAACCAGACCGAATTAGGTACCAAACAGAAGTGGGCCGGTTGATCGATCCCCTTGTTGGCATGGCCAGAATTGAGGCAGTCATCACTCAAGAAGGCTCATCGCACCAAGCTGAACAGTCAGAAGGGCCACAAGACTCCATTGATCCAGCAGCACTGGCCAAAACATTGGATAAGCAGCCAGGCGACCATCCCATGGACTCTGCGCTTATGGAAAATGTTCAGGGAATTTTGACTGAAGTTGCAGATGGAAATAATTCAGAAGAAGAAGCTCGGCAAGAGGAGCAAGAATTCATGGACCAGATGGCGCCTATTTTCCAACGTCCCGTAGGACGAGCTGCAAGAATTAGGGAGGATGAGGAGGAACTTAGAGATGAAACAACTCATGGAGAGGGAGAGCCAAGTCAGAGGGCACATGAAGCTGAACCAATGGATGAAGAACCACAAGAAGGAGACGACCAAACAGACTGGCATACGAGCGAAGATGAATCAGTCGGGTCTATCCAGCCAGTTGAGTTTTGGTCTGAGCACACTGTAAGGCACAGAATGGGAATTTCGAAACAGTATGAGAAAAAGAAGCTAAGTGAAGTAGAGGGGCAAATCAAATTCAATGGCAACAAGGAAAGGGCAGGACAATATGCAAAGCTGCAGCAAATGATAGTGCCTGATAAGGGGTTCAAGCAGGATGCTTTGCTCCACCCCACTGTCGAGACTTTTTACAGAAATCAAGAGTGGGGGAACTTTATGCTACATCATGAAGAAGATGGCCTCATTGAGTTGACAAGGGAATTCTTCTGCAACATCAACGCCGTCAATAGAACAACCTGGGTCCGAGGTCACGTGATAGACATCTCACCTGAGTGGTTGAATCAATTTCTTGGAACCCCGAATATCAGAAGTGAGTTCCCTGCTGGAGAGATCATGGTAAAAAGAGGGAGGACAAGTGAGTATGCAAAGTATGCAGCCTTGGCGAACAGCATGACAAGAATAACCACCCCGGGACACACATTTGATACAAACTGGCTGCGACTGCACTTCATGCCAACTTACGAGTTCTACATGTCAAAGATTCGGCCCAATTCGCACCCGCACACCACATCTGGGAGTGTTCTGATGGGATTTGCAAGAATGTGGAGCGGAGCAAAGCTGAACGTAGGTAGGCATGTGTTCGATGTCATGACGACGCGGATAGAAGACAAGCAGGCCTTGTGCTATCCGAACCTAATTAGAAGAATTTGCGTTGCTCGGGGCGTTGACTTAAGTGCATTTGCAGGGGACAAAATAGTGAAGGTAAATCCCCCCATCAGCGTGCCAAGACTGCTTATGGAGGAACGAATTAGATATTCCTTTCCTCAACTGCCCGGTGAAGGCAATTCTGATGTCCAATCCTCCTTCATATCCGGTGCCCAAGCACCAAGAAAGAGAATCAGGCCATCGAGGGCAAAGAAGGGAACAAAGCAAGCCCGTACTGATGCGGGACCTTCGACAACTGTGCTAGAGGAGCATCAGACATCGCAAGAGCAACTTCTGATTCCACCCCCATCTCATCCTCAGTCTCAAATCCCACCTGCAAGCCAGCATGTTTCGCAGAATCCAGCTGATTCTCATGTGATGGAGATTGTGAGCAGCATGAGCAAAACAGTTACAGATAGTATAAAGACACTGGCAGACTCAATGATTCTGGGAAAGGAGGACGAAAGAAGAGAAAGAGCCGAAGAGAGAGCTGAACAGAGAAGGCGAGATGAGGAGTTCAAGAAGCTGTTATTGGAAAGAGAAGAGCGTATGCAGAGGGAAAGAATGGAGAGTGAAGAAAGGCAGCGCAACATGATGGAAACATTAATGCATGCTCTCATTCAACAACTTCCCAAGCCACCTCCACCTCCATCAGATGCAGCCGGCTCCTCCAAGAAATCAGATGAGAAGAAAGATGGCGACTCCTGATCCTATCAATTGTGAGCTTAACTGTAAATATCATATAAGAGAATTTCATATCCATTGTGCAAGATCGCTCTGATTGCAATGAATTCTCTTATAATTGATATCATTTACTGCTTTCCAAAAAGGAACTTTGCAGTCCAAAAACAATTTTATTCTTGAAAAGATGTCTGTACAGTCCGAGATGAATAAGTGACTGTCAGGCTAAAAATATGCTGTTGACATACTCCGTATGTCAACAGTGCCTCTTTACTGCTTTAAATTAAATAACCAGCAAAAATGTGCATAAACCTGCTCTAAATTCACATATTGAATTTAGGCTTGTGATTAAATTTTCAAACTTTTAAAATTGGGATAGTATAATTGAAGATATGCATGAAATGAATTCCTAAGGTTTTGAGCTATAAAAATTTAATGATGCGATCATCTTGTAGGGTAATAAATCTGCATGTTAGAAATTTTGATTGAATGAAGTGTCGGAATTAAGCTTTGATTAAATTTGAGAATACTGTATGACATGAATCAGTCCAACCTTGTGAGATTTGAGCCATGAGTCACTTTTACTCATTTATTTTCCTTGATGTGTGAATCATGTTGATTAAAGGAAACTAGAACTTGTAATTGGGACCGATTCAAGACCATGCCATATTCCAAAAATCGAGGATATGATTGAGGCACTTAGAAAAACCCAAAATTTTGGCCTTCGTTTGAAATCCAAACCCAAAAATATTTTTCCTTTAGGATTAACCAATCTGAGCCTTTAAGCCTAATTTTTTTTTGAAGCCCTCTATATTATTCCGAGCTTTACAAAAAGACCAAGAAATCAAACCCAAATGTGCAGCGATGAATTCTGTCAAAAGGCATTAAATTTATGATCATCAGAAAAAGCATAAATCAATGTTCAATAAACCGATTAAAAAAAATGAATGGCAAATGACAAAGCAAATTAGACATAGTCTAATATCATGCAATAGAAAAAGGAAAGAAAGAAAGAAAAATAATGATGATCATAAATTTTAAATAAAAATATGCCTTGTTATGATAGAATAAATTCTTGCCACTTCTAAGCCTAATAATTTCCTTCCATACCAAATGTTACAACCGTATGCCCCGCTATAACCTTGAATAAGACCTCATGATCTCGATTTGAAGAAATGAGCCGGTGGCGAGTTGGTCCAATTGCAATCATATGGGATAATTTAATCAAATTTGATTTCGAGCGTTCATGATTTAGCCCAATTGAGAGTGAGTGAATTTTCCGATTCTCTTACATGTGAGGCTCTGTTTTAATGCACATGTTCATGTCATGCCTTAATTCTGATTCTTAATTCTTGCATTTTTCGAACATGATATTCATGAAGGGTTGATGATAATGTTTGATTTGTAGGCCCGACGTAGTGAGCGAGTATCATTTTATTAAACACTGCAATCAAGGGAATTTAATACTTGAAATCTTTGGTTGTCTTATCCCAATCCAAAAAGAATGTGATTTATGAAGCCACGAATATGAATTGAATATGCAGAGTCCGTGTTCTTTAGAACATCGACTCTGACTGCTCGGGACGATCAGTATTAAATGTGAGGATGTTGATAATGGCCAGAAATGACCATTATTTTCAATCCATTTCCGTGTCTGAAATAGGCATTTGATCGAATTCCGATCTTATATTGAATAAGAAAGCAGTTGAATTGGACTGATTTATGCATAATTGTAAAAATAATAAGCTGGTATGAAAAATGCATAAATATGTAATTTTATTACATATTTATGTCAGAAAAATTCAAAAACATGAGAAAAAGAAAAGAAAAGAAAAAGGAATAAAAAAGATGGGAAAAGATAGAGAAAGCCCACAAAAAAGAGTAACTTTGGCCCATCTGGCCCAATTCAGTGTGTCCAGGAATACCCGGTCGCGGAAGTCCTGTGTCGCGGTCCATGACCTCGCGACACAGGAAGTTTTGGCGACACAACAAGCAGCAACTGGAGAAGAAGCCATGTACCCAGTTCCCGGTCGCGATACCCCGGTCGCGATCCATGCCCTCGCGACACAGGCATGGCTAGCGACACAGATACACAAATTGAAGACCAAGACCCTGTCGAGAAGCCTTGCCACATGCAGTGTTGTTCCGCGACACAATGTGATGTGTGTGATGTCTTGAGACACAATGGGCTTCAGACCAAGGCCCATGGGCCTAGGGTTTCACTTCTATATATATGAGGTGATTCCCTTGAGAAAGGGAGCTTTTTTGAAACAGAAAACACGTTCTTGAAGACAAGTTGGGAGCTCAGTTTGTAGGTAGTTTTCTTTTAGGTTAAGTTAGCTTAGCTTTATTTTTGTATTATTTAATTCATGCACTAGCATTAGTTTAGCTTAGTTTAGTTTTCAGTTTTAGCCTAGATAGCCAGAGTTTACATTTTGTTTTCTTGTTTTAAACTTGTGTTTAGGGTTTTGTAATATCCAAAATGATGGGTATTAACAAACCCACTAATAAAATGGAAGAATATTCTTGAAATGTGTCCCAAAAATCATGAAATGGGTTTCACACCCCATGGATTTATCACTGCTTTCCTTTTCTTTTGGGTCATTTGACCTTTATTTCCCATTTTATGTCACTGTTTGGTGATTTTCTCTTTGGATAATGTTACATGCATATGAGTGATCAAACCTAGATTAGGGTTTGCGTTATTTTAAATCTTGTCTTATTCTCCTTTATGTTGAAGCATGTTCTAGCTAGATTCAAATTATGTTTGGTTATTTTCAGCTTAGTTTAACTTTTGATTCCGAAATGGGTGAGATCACGCGTAATGCATGCCACTGTTCCACTTTACTTTTCTGACATGTGTCCTGAACACACTCATGTCGCTAGCCACTTCCTGTCGCGAGACCACATCTAGCGACAGGAGGGCAGTTTAGTGACATGAGTGCCAAAGAACACTTGTTTGATAACTTTTAAAACCCTCGGTCGCGAGGCAATCCTGCCGCGAACCCACGGTTCGCGACACAACCCTTGATTAGCGACCGAGGACCCAAATGCTTGCAATTTTATTCTGGAAGGGCTCTGTCGCGAAACCCCTGTCGCGGACCCACGGTCCGCGACACACCCCTTGTTCCGCGACCAGGAATTATGCCCTTGTTGAATTTTCAAACCTTGTGTCGCTAGACCCTTGTCGCGAGGTCACGCCTAGCGACACAGATTTTTGTCTAGCGACACAACAAACCCTAATTTTCAAAATATCCAATTTCTCTTATTTCCCACCTCTCTGTCGTGATCCCCCTGTCGTGGACCCACGGTTCACGACACAAACTCTGTCTCATGACATGCATGGCATCTTCTTGCCAAATTTTCATTCTCCATCTCTCCCCATTAATTAATTGAACCTTTGTATTGACATTTTGAGGTTGAAATCTAATGATCTCACCCCATGATTAATTTGATATAAAGAACTTTGTTCAATTCCTCATTAAAAGATTATTCTACACATGATTGAACTCCTAAGATATGAGTATATAATCCGGACTGTAATTAATTAATTATGGAATGAGTGATTATTTAGACATAAAGAGTAATCATGGAACCATTTCCATGTCCTTGCATGAGAAACCAATGTCTCTCATGCAAGATGACCCAAAAATATGCTCTTTATTTATTTTGTCTTTTCTGTGTTGTGTGAAACAGCTAGTAAGAGATATAACAGACTAATGTTGGCGGATACTCCCACACGGATAAACTAGCTCGTGGTCTGTATATTAATTACTAGATGTTATTTTGCATGGTTCGGATAGTGGTCGGTGGAAGCCTTGGCGGTTCGTCCATCCGGGATTATAATAGCCGCTCAGCTGACTCCTATCCGGATACAGTTTCCTTTTCTTTATCTTATTTTCAAACCTGAATTTTGAGTTGTAATATTATCCAATAGTGTCGATCAACACTGTCTGAATAGTACTACAGTGAGAAAATATGTAGGTTTTTCTCTCATTTCACAGATAGTAGAAGTCTTGATGATAGCGATCACTGTCGTTTAAGGTCTTCTGCTGTCTAAAATCATCTCACCTTAATGATTAGGGAACTGGACCACAGATAACTGCAATCCAATTAACCCTAATTATTTTGCCATCTCTTTAGCCAAAATTCTTCTTATCGCCGGCTATTTCATCTCTGTGTTTCACATTCTGTCTAAACTCACCTTATATTTTAGGTTAATTTAATTTTACACTCCCTTATAAAATTATGCATGATATTATTATGTAAATATTGTGGTCTAATTATTTTGGGATCCTTCCCTTGGACACAGGAGTCTTGATCTTAATTAGACGTCTCACAATAAATTTCCAACAAAAATTCATTTATAAAATCCGGATCTGAGTAAGGGATAAATTCCACAGTTATGACTAATTCATATTCTACTGGGGGTTGATTTTGGGAAAATAGAAGCAGAGTCAGCGATTAGGTCTCACCTAGACTGAAAGGATCTGTTTTTTAATTGAGAGTCTAGTACCTGTTTAGGGAATGATTTTTCAAATATCAATTATTTTCCAAAATTGTTGTGTGTTGGAAATCGTGTATTAAACAGGGCACTGAACCAGAGACCACTTGGACTCAGATAAGGTATGATGAGTAATGCTAAAGGAACAACATATGGGCCTTGGTTATTTTCTAAGGTAGGGTTGAGTATTCTTTCAACTGCTATCCTCCTCTGCCAAAGCCTATTTTTGAGTCCTGGGTGAGTGCATCCGGAACGAACTAATTTATTAGTTCGTTTCATTAGTTTGTATCTCATAACCATCCGAAAGGAAGTGAACACTGCGAGCCGTTCACCGAGAGTCGGAAATTCTTGATCCACGCCCGGTCATTCTGACTGGGGGCTGTCTTTCACTACCAGGGTCAGACTTTCAAAAAAACTTTCGAGTGATAGGATTTTTAAACGCTTTCTTTATCGCTTTCTTTTAAATGCTTTCGTCAGAGGTCACTCGGTTGTATTGAGAGTTGTGTAACTGCTACTAGGACTGATAGTTAAGGGATAGTTCAGGCTTGATTAGAATCTTTGGGCGTGACATGGGGGAATGATAGCAGTACTTGGCAACTCAACTAATGATTTGTTAGGTGTTGCTTGTCCACCACAGGGGACTAACATACCCTCGCAAGGCATTGCGAGGGGAGTTAAGAGCTTGTGGTATCTTAGACTTTGATTTTTTAAGAGCATGTAAACACTTATTGTAAGTACCTGTCTGTTAAAGGGAACATGGTATAGAAAACACGAGAGTTAGCTAACTGAAGGATTATCCCAAACAAAGATCTGTATATTAAAATGGAAGTTTAATTCTGTTTCATCTGAATCTTGTCCAATCTTTATTCTTTTCTTCCTGTCCCTTCTGTCTCAACTTTAAATCTGCTTTTCTAGATTAGTGATAGATAGCTTAGTATAATTTTTACCGCTTTCGTAGAATATATTTTATTGCTTTCTTAGAATAACATTATCGCTTCCTTAGAATAGAATTTACTTGCTTCGTAGTGTAATGTTAATTGCTTTCATAATCTAGTTTAAATTATGTCAAGTAGTTGTTAGAAACCATTGAAAAACTTGAATCGAGTAACCGAGTGGAAAATCTTAGTAAACGACGTGGGCCCTGCTTCTATCGCACATCCTCCAGTGAAAGATCCGGTCTTACTATAAATTACTGCAATTTTTGACTCCGTGCGCTTTCGGGGGCACAGTTTCTTAACACGAGTAAATAAAAACGTGACAACCTATAAATATATCCCTAATCCCAACGTCATCATCATAAAGCGATTTTCATTAAATAAAATCAAAACCGGGATTATTTCCTTTTTCTATTATATTTTAGAAAATACTCGTGTTATGCAAATCTGTCAAAAGTTTCAATAGGTGTGGCGCTCGATCAATATCTCAGTCCCAGCCGACTTGGACTCAATTGATAGAACCAACATCAGGGGCTGGCTTCATGGCATGTATCGCGTCTTCGGGGGCCTGTTCTTGGCCGCAGTTTGGCTAATCTGGCGTGAAAGATGTGCCAGGATCTTTCGGGGTACCTCTACTGGCATTTATACGCTGGTGCGGCAGATTTATCATGCCCGAGATACGATTGATCGAGCACAGCACAACATCTCCGAGACGACCTCAGTGCCGAGGCTGGTGTGCTGGAATATGGGGGGATGGTCCGGAATCTCCCTTCATTGTGATGGCTCTAGGTCGGCAGGGAGTAACAAGGCCGGGTTTGGGGCTGTGTTGCGAGGTGCGGATGGCAGCTGGATGGGGGGGATCTCAGGATTCCTATGAGATACTTCGGTCATTCATGCGGAGGTGGCTGCGATTTGGTATGGGCTGAGGTTGGCGAAGGACATGGGGGTTATAGAGTTGTGCTGCAGAAGTGACTCCAAGGAAGCTCTAAGACTCCTCCATGGCGGCAGATCCCAGACGCATTGGCTGGGGAACTACTTGTTGCATATTGATGAGTTAAGATCGGAGTTCGATATTTGTCAGTTTCAGCATATCTTACGGGAAGGAAATGCTGCTGCAGATTTCCTCGCTAAGAGGGGTGTGGATGATGAGGTGTTCTTCACGACGTGGGCCTTTCCCCCGGATGGCATACGACCCATTTTAACTGCTGATGCAATTGGCACTTGGTTTATGAGGGGTAGCTAACTGTGCCTATCACCTCGGTTTTGATGTTTTTCTTGGTTGTTTTTTCTTTTTTCTTTTTTCCTAGCCTGTACGGGCTGTTACGCCAAAAAAAATAATGCACCAGTATGGGGTGGACATGAGGTGGCCACATGACCTATCAAAGAAAAATAAAAACATTAGTATTAATAAATTAATAATTCAGTATTATGTTTGTTTTTTTATGCAGTAATGACATCATTGGAACACATTATTTCAATAATAACTATGTAAAAAATAAATGATAAAATAACCTGAGAGATTCATTGTTGAATAATTATTTACTTATTTTTATAGAACTTGTTCATAAATATTAGAATTGATACTATATTACTCCTTCCGTCCCAGCTAACGTGTCTTGTTTGACTTTTTGACACTGTTCATTTTTCTACTTTGACTCGATTTTATTGCATATATATATTTAGAAAAAAATAGTCGAGTTGGGTCTTGTTAGAATCGTATAATCATGTAGTTTTAGAATATATATTTTACATAATTTTTTGTTGTACACATTTTGAGATATTAGCGGTTGAAAAAGTGCATTGGATTGTGTGCAAAAGTGAAACAAGACAAGTTAAGTGGGACAGAGGGAGTATTATCTATATAATAAATCCCGAATACTTTTTTGTTCTGTGCAGACTCTTTTGTCCTTATTAAATTTAATTCATCCTTCTTAATTTTAAAGGGTTAATCAGTCATTATATGCTCATTTATAGATCAACGGTTGTTCAGTTTACACGTAATCTGCTGACTAATTACACGTCATCAGACACATCATCAACATCTATATTTAGAAAATAAATCTATCCATTAATATAACCAAATCTTGAGAAAATCTTCATATATATTTTAAAAAGATATAATTGGTCACAAATATATATATATATATAAATTATTTGATTGTATACATAATATTTTAAAAAATATTAATACTATAATATTATTAAATAATTTAATTAGGCTACAAATTTATGAAAAATATATAATATATATATTAATATAAGGAATATAATAATTATATTTTAAATAAAAATATTTCATTGAAAATATGATGTAAATATTAAATTGACCCTAAAAATATTGATTAATGTAAATCAACTAATAACCTAAAAAAATTTATACCATTCTAAATAAATTTTACATATTTTTTTTTCTTTTTAAAGAAGAAAAGAAAGAAAGGGAAAAAAATACTAAAACACTTCATAGTTTAATTATTATATAAGGAATATAATAATTATATTTTAAATAAAAATATTTCATTGAAAATATGATGTAAACACTAAATTGACCCTAAAAATATTGATTAATATAAAATGACTAATAACCTAAAAAATTTTATGCCATTCTAAACAAATTCTACATATTTTTTTCTTTTTAAAGAAGAAAAGAAAGAAAAGGGAAAAAAAATACTAAAACACATCATTTTTTAATTATTAGACATAATATCCTTAATCCAGTAATACTCATCTATTTCAGTATAAAATAAAAATGTATATGAAATTTAAAATACATTACGTAATAAAATATATGTTTTTCAATGATGAAAAGATAACAAAAAAGTATAAATAGTATTTTTTCAAAACTCTAGGGATAATAGTAAAAAATGTGCAACATATTAGGGAGTAAAACTAATATTTTCTTAGAACCTTAATAATGCAAAATATACTCTATCGGTTACGGTAATACCGTCTCAAAACTTTTGGGCACGGTATTTTAAGTATAATGGGTTATTGTGATAATGCGGAGTAATTAGTTGATGCGATGTTTTAGTTGATGTTATGTTTTAGTTGATGTTTATGGAGTAATTTTTTTTCTAAAAATGGAAATGTGATAATTATAGTGAGACGGACCAAAAAGGAAAGTGAGACATAATTAATGGTGGGTGGAGTAATTTTTTCTAATTTTGAATAGTTAAGGGTATTTATTTTCCACCTACTCTCATCATTTTAGATATAAAAGAAAACTATATATATTTAATTTTTTAACCGTAAAAATACTTTATTTTATATTATTTCCACCTGGGTTTGAATTTCCTTCATTCATCTTATTATCTCCTTTATTTTCCTTTTAATTTTTGTTGCATTCATTTCAACCATTATTTAAGCAAAAGACTTTGAATATCATGTAATCCAAAAATCACTATATTATCATTTTATATTGTCATATTAGTTCAACACCCGTGCGTAGCGGGTGAAAAAATCTAGTATAATATAATGATTCCAAATATGAGAATCCATTGTAAATAATAGTAGTAGTAATTATTTTGATATAAAAGTACTTTATATTTTAAATATTTTATGATTTTGAATTCATTTCACTAATTAACGCTAATTATATTAATTATATTAATGATAAATGACCCACTATTTAAAAAATTCTAGAACCATAAGTATTTTGCCTTGCAAGCTATGTTATGTGAGTGCATTTTGGTTCTTGGGATTGGTTACGGTGCAATCACCAAATCCCGCAACACATCAAGACACCAATCCCAACCGTTCGTTTAAGATCCAACGGTCCAAAATGTAAAATGGTAAAATTGTCCAAAAATTTTTAGAATGCCGTCGCTAGAAAATACACATAAGGTCATCGCTGAAGAACACTATGTATGTCGCTGAAATGAACACAGTCTGTCGCTGAAATATACTACAGTGCATCGCTGAAATATACTTGTAATACCCGAGAATTTTACAACATAAATAAATATAATAAATACAATAAATAAATAAATGAATATAATAAATAAATAAATAAGCAAATAAATCAGCAAATACATTAAATAAATAAATATAGAAGAAATAAGAAATGAAATTAAAAGAGATTTAATTAAACAAAAGAAATTAAAATTAAATAAAGTTAAAATAAGTCGTTACACGAGTATCCGATATAAATGAACTCGAGAATTCGAAACCAAAACGTAACATTTGATCCGAAAGAAATAACGACACGAAATAGGAACCCGAAGAGAGTCCGGAAATTGGAATCCGTGAGCATAGAGGGATAGAAACCCGAAAGAGAGGCGGAAAAGCACGACGGATCGCACGACCCGCCCGGACCGAAGTCCAGGCGTTCGTCGCGCGCTGGCCGCACGCTAATGGGGCAAAAGGCGCGCCAACCCCGCGCCAAGAGACAGATTCGCCCGTTGCGCGAATCTCTCGCCCGAACGCGGATTTTTCGACTTTCGGTTGAACGTCTCTCGACTCAAGACCCTTAGGGTCAAATTTTGGACGCCCTAGGACTTAGCTATCTATAAATAAACCCCCTCGGAGACCCTAAACCCTTTTCAAAACCCTACGACACTCTCTAAACACAAACATAGTAATCCCGGAGTCAACGGAGGCACCAAGAGACCAAGGCAGCAGCTTTTGGACGAGAATCAAAGGATCTCCGACGTTTGGTAAGTTCTAGTCCATCAGATTCTTCTTAGTTTCAATCCGAAAACGGATTCTAACCCCGTCTCTTTCCTTTCTACACATCGAATTGGATCTAGAACGTAGAACCCGACGAACGGAGAGGAGAAACGGTGAACTGGAAGCCACGCCTTCGAAATAGACATCCCGGACGTTCACAAATCAGTAAGTTAACTCTTACATGGTTTTGGGAGGAATTAAAACGTTCGAAACTAAAAGATTTAACAAGAAATCGTAAATCTGCCAACTTATATTTTCTACCAACGCAACAGATTTGATGAATTTTTCCGAACCTTAAAACGACTTCAAACGGAAAAACTTAAAAACACGAAAAACGTTCCTAAGGCTTAGATCTATCGACTGTAAAATTTTCAGAATTTTTAGAGATGATTTGATATGCGAAACCCAACCGAAACCGTACTGCTTGAATCTAGATCTTAAAATTCTTGACAGAACTTAGGTCTGATCTTGATCACGTTTTTGACATAGGTTCCAGACCGATTTAGATCTTTGGCCGAAATGAAAGTTGTAGATAATTGTCTTAAGATGGCCTCTGTAAAATTTCATCAAATTTGGAGTTGAATTGCTATGGTAGAATTCGAAATCTTTAAACTGTGACATATGAAATTCGGACAGATTTGCGGTTCTGTGAAAATTAGTGTTTTTGACCTATTTCGGTATCTCGGATTGAAAAAGTTAAAACACAAAAGTTGTATATCTCGACGTTTCTGAGTCAGTCGTGATTTTGGAATTTTTGGAATTAAATCTGATTTTAGACGAATTTTAGAGTAAACTGTGGTTTACCGGAAATCAAATCTTGAAATCTTGTTGAAACATGGAATTAACCTTTAGGGTTGAAATAAATTGAAATATTCTTTTTAAATAAATGAAATTGAAATCATATTTTTGGAATTAAATCCCTTACAAACTTGATAAATTAAAATTAGGGGTGAGTGCTCTGCAGGGTGCCCCCTAACGATTCACTTCGTGCCTTAATGGACGATGGTGACCCCGCGCACTAAACTTGAGATATGATATTGCCAAAACGGTGAGATATAGAGCCTACACTCTCGAGAATATTGTAACACCCCGGATGTGATCACCCAGGCCAGGGCATTACCGCCACACCTTCCCAAGCAAGACGCGAACCATTTCGAGCTCACTTGAGAAGATGCTAAGGCTAAGTTGTACCAATACTTAAAAATAATTTAAAAACCGTTCAATAAGTGCCCGAAGGTTTAAATCAGAGTTAAGTCAAACATACATAATTTAAAACAGTGCGGAAGCTAAGGGCCAAACACGGCCAAACATGAGTTTGGAATTCGTAAAATAATTTAAAAACAAGTGCGACAAGTCTTCGGAAATTCCCATCCCAAATGTAAATGTGATGCGCTAATCTTCAACATCTGAAAAAAAAAATAGAGACAACGTATCTATCAGTACAAAGGTACTGAGTAAGTTAATGTATAGCATAACGAATTTTAAAGTTTTTAGAAGAGAGATTTAAAAAATAGAATTTGTAATTTAAAAAGGAAGGTCGAGTAAAAATAATTCCGGAAGATTCTTACACTTTACCATACAAATAATATATCATTATTCATTTTTTTTTTTTATCGAGAGCAACCATTCTTGGGGAATCAAACCCGCAAGAGCTCAAACACATTCTTTTACCATTGTTTCCATATCATCAAGGATATCATTGTTTCCAGAACTCAAATACCTTCGTTTACCATTGTTCATTATGATCGAGGACACCTCGTCCTTGGGGAATCGAACCCGCAAGAACTCAATATACATCCTAGGGAATCGAACCCATAGGAGTCAACAATATCCTGGGGAATCGAACCCGCAGGAAAAACATAAACCTTGGGGAATCGAACCCGCAAGGCAAGTGAAAGTAGCGGACCCTATACAGACACACTCCGGAGCCCTAGGTAACCCCTACGGATACACCTAGGAGTATAGACTCATACAATCACGCAACATAACAATATTTCATTGGCGCCGTTTTGGCCACCAAAAAGAGGGGGCGGCCCAACGAGCTCACGCCAAGTGCACTTACCCTCCAAATTGAACATCTAACTCGATCAAAACTCACAAAGTTTCAAAAATCACATTTTAATCATTACCATATATGTCTACATTTCCAGAATTCATAGGATTCATCAAAGAGTAGCAATCAACTCAAAAACTACCGAAACGTACGAAACTAAATTTCACCGGTAAGACTACACTGTGGCAGTTTCCAAAATCGTATTAGGAAATGTAGTAAAACTTTGTGAAAAATTCTGAAAATTTTACAGGTGCTATGCGACATCAAAATGAACATTTTTCTCAGAAATAGCCCTTAGCAAATTCGGACTCTAAGTAACTCAAAAAAATTCATTTCAGAAACTTGTTTTAAAAAGGGTGTAAGTACCACTGTTCATCCGACCACAGCTTACTCAAAAATCCATATCAATTCGAATATTGATCCAAAAATTCTGAAATTTAACAGGAGTGAACTAGACACATAGATGAACAATTTTAATGAAGAAGTCGACCATCAAAAACGACCATAGCTAGGAGAAATAGGAATCACAAAACTGAACAAGCTCGGAATTTGAATCTGTCATCAAATGTAGCAGAAAATACCAGATCCGATTTCGTCGACCAAATCAATTTCAAAAATTATGAAAATTTACAGACATCATCTTTAAAGCATTAGGAACATTTTTCATTTAGACAAGTTCTTCCAAAAATGAACGGATCTAGGCGAGAAAAGCACAACAAGAAAACATACTCGGAGAAAACCCTATAATACAGATTTGACACTAAATGGAATTCGAACCATATCTCAAAGAATACTCAACCAAACACTCTAAAAATCGATATGCACATCATTAACTTACATATCAAGAGATTAGTGTCGAAATCCTCCTCCTTGATTGCTCCAAAATCAACCAACACAGTCCCCTCTTCCAAGATCTACCGAACGAATCCTATTTTGAGAGTTGTTGGAAGAATACTAGATGTTAGGCCTTGAAATCCGACCCTATGATTAAGGATTTGGATTAGAGATCTTACCTAAATGTAGGAGAAAGGATTAGGACCTCCCAATTCGTCCAAGGCCTCAAGAACAAGAAGAAGAACCCACACAATCTCACCCACTCTCAAATGGAAATCTGAAATTCGTAAGTGAACTTGGTGGGGTGTTTTTGGGGTTGAAAAGGGATTGGATTGGGGGTGTTTATTGCTCAATTGACTGCCATAACATACCTTGGAATGTGGGGATGAGTTATGGCAGTCATTGGCTTCAAATTTGGAGCCTAACAACCTCATTAATCCCCCTCCTTCAATATGGTTCACTTAATTCCATCTTGGTTCATGCACTACCTTCAATCCTACTTTGTGGTGTTTAATATGCTTAAAACTTATCCTAAGGAGTCCAAATACACCCCTAAATGACTGAGCATTGGAATTGTATCGATTGGGAATGATAAATCTCGAAAATTGGGGTTGAAACCGCGTTTGGCGTTTGGAACATCGCCCACTGGCCGCCGGCGCGGGCTCCACGCGCCGCGCGCCGCCGCCGCGCGGCCCTCCTGCTGCGCGGGCTTCTTTCCCTTTTTTTTTTTTTTTTTTTATTTATTATGATTTTAAATTCTAAAATCATAATATGGAATTATCCGAGATCGTTGGATAATCCGATAACTCTCTTCGAGTTGCTATCGTCCGAAAATATTTAATTCCGCTCTCTCGGAATTATTTCGGTTGCGATAGTTAAATCCAATTCTTAAATTTTTGGATTTAAATTCTCGACGTCGATTTCTCGGGTATTACAAATATCCACATGGGTTTCCTGAGGCTCCGGAGTGGTACTGGGTATGGCTGATACGGTTGCGGCCGCCGGGCTACCGGCTAAACTTGTTGACATCGCGATGCTATCGTGAAACTTTGAAATACCGAATCTGGGATGTAATGGGGATATTAAATTAAATTAAATTAGATTAAATTGTGCTTGTTGTCCAATTAAATTACTTAAATGCTTTATTTAAATTATGGCTTTTATTTTAATTCATGCGAGTTGTGTTGTTAAATAAAGCTCTGAAATGAATTATGCTATTGGATAGTTGATTAGATTAAATTGAATATTATGCTATTATCATGCTTTTATTTAATTATTAAAATTAATGGCTTTTAAACCCTACGATCATGCATGTGTTAACTTACTCAGCAAGTTGTGCTGACCAAACCATTTTTATTCTCTTTTCCTACAGAATATGTAGTGTGAACATGAGCACTTCATACATGGGAACTTCTCTTTTGGGGAAAAACATTATTTTGTTTTTAAATTCGTAGTTTATACTATATTATGAACGGGCCTGTTTAACCCGTGTTTTGGCCATGTCGGCCCTATTTACATTTTCCGCTGCAATACTATACTTAAATATTATTTCCGCTGCGCTATGATATTATTATTTTCGAACTATATTGTATGGGCTGTTTGAATGCTTTAAATGTTTTAAATACAGCAATACCTAGCCTTGCATCTCTTTAGTAAGCCGGAGAAACCGTGTCTTACTAGGGAGGTGTGGCGGTGACACCCCGACCTGGGTTATCAAAAACCGGGGTGTTACAATACTATAGTGCGTCGCTGAAATATATTAAATCAAAGAATTAGGGTTTCAACTTTTACGTACGAAGTCGCTGAAATGCACCATATATCGCTGAAAAATACTATAGCTTGTCGCTGAAATATACTACGGAGCGTCGCTGAAATATACTATACTCCATCGCTGAAAATACATGGAAGGCGCGTTGGAAACAATTATATCGCTGAAAACAATATATTAATCAACACAATCGCTGAAAAGTACATATCTTATCGCTGAAATGTATTAAAATATATTTTGGAGTAATATGACATAATTACCTTTTTACCCCTCCAGTTCATCTCAACCGTTGATTTAAAAAGTTAATCAACGGTTGGAAAACGCCTAAGTACATCATGTCAAATCCCTTAGTTGCACCCTAACTTCTCCCTTGGTTCTTACACAATCTCCAATGGTCCCCTATAACTCAAAATGGAGTGACATCTTCTCTCCAGCAATACCGTAAAGCCAAACTTATTTTAAATTTTATGATTTTATGAATAGTAAATACTCAAATTTGAGGTTTTACTATTCACAAACCTACCTCCCTTTTTACAAATGAATTATACAATCTCATCACTCCAATTGTTGTAGTTAAATTCAATATTGATCTAATTTTGTATTATGGTTAATAATTTTATACTTCATACAATTATTTTTATTAAGTTTATTATATCTAATTAAATTAAAAATTTTAAGGTTTCTTTATGAAATAAATTTTAAACATAAAGATAACTAAATTTTTAAAGTTTTGATACAATCTTAGCAATCATTAAAAAATTACATTAGCATACGAAAACATAATTAAAAATAACACATCTCAAATACTTAAAAAAATGTACAATATTAAACAACCAAATAACTACGCAAACAAAAAATTAAATTAATAGTCGTCTAAATAAACATCGGATCCTCCAACGTTATAGATCGATAAGAAGTAGAGATGCACATTTTGAACTTCGTAATGCATTAGTTGAACAATTGTGGGGAAAATACACATATTCCAATTCTTGTTGTTGGATAAAAATTATTTGCTTTTAGTTTAATACTGTATGTTCTGTCACTTAGTGTAATTATTATTCTAATTATGTAATTCTTTCTTAATTAATAAGTATTGAATTTATGTGGGGTTAATGTATAATTTATAAGAAATGATGGGTATGATTGAAAAGATAAATAAGTTTGTATGAGAAAGAATATATAGAGAATATTCTTTTGAGTTTGAGTTTAGTGTAAATTGTTGGAGATGAATTACTGTTTAATGTGACATTTACTGTAAAAATAGGTTTGAGTTTGGTTATTGGAGATGATATTAGGAAACAAGTGTTTTTTGGTCACAGTAATGATGGTGCCACGGACTGATTGTTGTTGAAGGAGTCACAAACCGGTGAACCATCGGCTAGAATCGTGTGGTTAGTAGAAGTTCGTAAAGTTCCATAGCTCGAAAACTCGGCAACAAGGCGACGAACCCAAAAAGTGTTTTTTTTTCTCTCTATTTTTTCTTTAAGAGCCGAAGTTTAAAGTTTAATATTATTGTCACTAACAATATGATGGACTTTTATTTGATGAATGAATCAATAAAAGTTCAAAATTTACCAACAGCAGTTGGCTTGAGTGGATGAGGCTCTAGTCGCTTAAGCAAGGTTTCGGGTTCGAGCCTTGTGTATGTAAAAAACTGCTTTGGGAGAGACGCCCTTAATTGCCATTGCAGATCCTCGAGGGATTAGTCATGGGTCCAATGTGGCCTGAGGATACCCTGGTATTCACCTAAAAAATAAAAAGTTCAAAATTTAACTAAAAATATACTCCTCCGTCCCATTCCGAATGTCCTACTTACTATTTTTGGATGTCCCATTACAAATGTCTTCTTTTTATAAATAGAAATAATTTTCCCTTCCAACAACTATGTGGACCCCACCATATACTCACAAACCAACTCTACCTTAATTCCCGTGCCCAACAGTAAGAAGACACTTGGAGTGGGACGGAGGGAGTAATTAAGATCAGAAGACATCACAATATCATAAAGAATGAATTTAACAAAATATGAAATATAAAGTACTTCATCCGTTCCTTTTTAATGCCACGAACCCACATTTCACGTATTCCAATACATATTGTTAATCATTCATAACTCAAATGAGCAAAAATTATATATAAAAAATTTGTTATTTTAAATCTATGCGATTAGACGAATCCAGCAAGATCTCAATTGACTATATTTTTTCTTATATAATTGTATGAAAAAGTCGAATCAAAGTTACTCAATAAACAGTGACAAAATACCATCCGTGTCAATTAATTAGAAAGGGAGGAAGTACATTTTTTTGTTTTTGGCCTTTATTCCATATTAGTATTGCTCACGTCCAATCCTCACTCACTTGTGCCTTTTCTCGAGTTTGTCTTTCGTTTGGATTGACGGATAGATGTTGAAATGTCATGTCACTACAACCAAAACTAGGACCGACAGCCACATTATTGGAGCGAATTTTTCTAGCATAGAGTTCTTCTTTTCAACCAATTAATGAATGCATGAGGAATGGTGGATGATCGAAATTAAAAGCCATAGACCGACACTCTGGGAAAATGCGAAAAATATCTAAATCATTTCATAAGTTTGAAAAATTTCTTAAACAGTACCATATTAATGGAATTATCCTAATCAATCAATTAAGTATATTAGTTTTAGTCAAAATCATCCCACCCTTAATCGCGGTTTTAGCTAATGTATCACCCGGGTATTCGTTGGCTCTAGAATGGTTTCTCCTAATTCAAGTTGATGTGTCAACTAATTCGGGTGATACGTGTGCTATACCCGCGATCAAGGGGTGGGATTGTTTGCGCAAAAATCAACATACTTAGGGATGAATTATGATAATTTAATTAAAGTTGAACTATATTTTACTTAGGAATGAATTATGTAAAAAAAAAATGCTTCGGGAGAGGCGCACTTCATTGCCTATGCAGATACTCGAGGGATTAGTCTTGGGTCCAATGTGGCCTGAGATTACCCGATTATTCACCAAAACTTATGATAATTTAATTAATATTGAACTGTTTAAAAAATTGTTGTGATGATTCGAGTTTTTAACTGTACTATGCTAGCGGCACCGTATTCACAAGCTCATACTATACTAGTCACGCCAACTTGTATTTAAATTCACATTTATAAGACTAAAAATACGTCTTCTATGCAAATAACTAAACCTAACAATATGTGTTCATTATGTTAAGTTTTATTTAAAGAGAATACCTCCAGAATATTGGAAATTAACACATCTCAACCACTCCCATCGTAGGAAATTTAAATTTGTTGAAGTTTGGTGCAAAATATTTAGAATGTAAAATTCATGCCCAATGACTTTAGTTTTATTTTGCTAATTTTTTTATTAAATTAAATAAGCCTTCTATTTTATGATTTTAGGCAAAATCCGACACTTGGGTGTCAATTGTTAAAAAATAGTATTAAAAATAATTATAGACAAATATATTGTGGATGTTTGGGAGTCAGCAGATCAGTTAGCAAATAGCAGATTCGGAGAGAGAATTGTGAGAGAATTTATTGATTGAATCCGCTATATGCTCCTAATATGCCGGCTTCCAAACAGTCTCATTGTTCTGCAAACATATGCTATCCTTAAGAATTTTTGGAATTTTCAAAATCTACTTTTTCAAATTTAATAATTTGTTTAACTTCCAAAAAAATAATAATAATTTGTTTAACTATTTTAAAAACCATGCATATTTCTAAAAAAATACTTTATATAAAATTAAAAACTTCAGTCCCTATTAAAATTTACAGCTCCCATTAGTTCTAGCTCTCTCTTCCAACTCGCCTACAATTCGCAGCTATATATACTTGGTTGTGGAGAGCACACCTTTGGCATTTATTATGAAAACTTGACAAGAAATTGGGGTGATGGTTCAGGAAAGATTCTTGGGGACATTGCCCAGATTGATGAAATCACTCACACCATTTCCCTCTTTAAATTCGGTTGGCCATATCACACACACCTTGGGCTTGGTGTATGATCCATTCTCTTTCTGCAAAATTACAGATTACAGGTTCAGGTCGAGATGGAGAAGAATGGGGACACAAATTCATCCTCTGAAGCTGAACTGCAGGAGTTGTTCCAATCAATTGAAAGAGAGAAGGGTCCCGATGGCGCAGTGCTATTAAAGTACCAAGGATTATGGTGTCAGGATACGGTGCTGAGAAACGTGTTTTTTGCACGAAAAAAACTTCAGAGCCAATCAAACTTACATTATCTGTGGGACTATTTTGAAAGTTTTTTAAATTATGGAACCACTTGGTTAAAAGTCCTAATTCAATATTTGTGGGACTGTTTTGAATTTTTTTTTAAAAATTATGTAATGATTTGATTTTCTTTTTTCCCTCCAATCCTCACTCGCTTGTGCCTTACCTAGAGTTTGGTGCATTTTCTCAGTCTGAACGAACGACATAATCCCGACCATCCTACCGATTCCGGACCAAGCATTTTCTCAACACACTTGTCTTATGAGGTCCTTCCTCAATCCATTCTTGATTTTGATTGCCTTTGCCTTATTATATAGTACATATTTAGAAACCCTCTGGATGTTCTCGTTTCAAGCCGCATGTTCTCCTTTGAAAATCATTTCATTGAAGATCCAACAAATAGATGGGACTTGTATTCGATTGAAATTTTGCTAGATTTTCCAGCATTTCAAAATTTGATTGATTTAGAAAATTTATAGACTCCATGTAGAGTTGAGTGACTATGTAATGCCCATCATTTAGAGTTCGGCTTACTATGTACAATTTCAATAAAAATGTTTGTCGTCTGGACTAGAAAATTTTGGAGAAAAAAAAACCCATTGGTCCCATAAATTTCTCAAATTTCGATTTCATTCCCATATTAATTTGATGAACACAATCAGTCTATTATTGATGCTAATTTTTGCATAATCCGTCCCAAACCCCCTTAATGATTTTTTTTGCTGACGTGGCGCAGGTTTATGCACACTAATCATGCATGTTGTCACGTCAGCATAATTAAGCGCCACATCAGCAAAAAAGCGTGGGTTTTGGGACGGATTATGCAAAAAATAGCATCAATAATGGACTGATTGTGTTAATCAAATTAACATGGGACTGAAATTTGGGAAATTTATGGGACCAATGGTGTTCTTTTTCCTGAAATTTTGTATAGTTATATTTTTTTTTAAAAAAATAAAAACTATTAAAATCCATGCAGTCTTGAAGTTAACAGATAATGGTTAAATATCTAAACATCTTTTAAGACTTTTAAACTTTATATTGAATACCTCAAGATTTTTAAAACTTTTTAAAATTTATATTGAATACCTCAAAATTTTATCAAAAATACAGATTAAATACACCCAAACTTTATAAATTCAAAAGAAAAAATCAAATTCTTGATTGCATCCTTCTTAAATAAATATTTATACTTTTAAGTAAAATATAATTATGTAGCCCACTCATTACAAAATTATTTATGGCTTAATGTATTCCAGCCAAAAGTTGTCCGCAAGCAGATTAATTAAGTGATCTCAGAATTTGGACACCTATAGTATATACCAACCAAATCATTTGCAAAATAATATATAGTAAAATTCAGGATGTGGCGTGGATGAAAAGAAAAAAAACAAGAATAAAGTATAATGGAGCATGTGACCGACCCATACACTGCACATGGCGTTTGTGTTTTTCATTGATATATTTATCTTGCCCTTAAGGTAAGAAAATAAAAATGATTAACAACATGACTTTAGTTTCAAGAATCCCTCACAATTTCCATCTTAATTATACTATGACTCTGCATGCAGAGCTGTAGCTATGAGCAGATGCGGACCCAAGATTTTGCTCTTAGGGGCTCCTACTGATATGACAGACTAATATAGGTCATGCAATTCATGTTCTTGTACGGTGTTTCCAATTTTTGGGTCCCATTTTTAAAAATTATTTCATTTTAATTTGTTTTAGCATTTCTTTTTCATATTTTCTATATTTTTCTTTTGATATTCCTTTCGTTGTAGTGGCGTAGGAAAACGCCGCTCTTCTCTATGAAGAATTTTAATTTTAGTTTTTTTTGAAAGTTATTTTATCATTTGTAAAACACTAGGTAGGTGTTGATTCTTTTGCACATATAGACAGTATTTTGGGTGCATGACTTAAAAATAAATAAAACTTGATGTTTTGTGTTTTAAGTTTTTATTATAGTGTTATGTGTTATAAATAAATTGAAAATGATAATTATAATTATTTTTAGAATAAGATAAGGAACTCATCTTTATTAAAAGGATGGGCCACCAGACAATCTAATTTTCAAAACTGTGGAAAATGAATTTTAAAATTAAGAATTTACACAAGATAGAAAAATTTTGAAAAGAATTATGGACTTAATTAAATAATTTAATGAGAGAAGAAAAAATAATTAAATTTATGAATATATAAATTTAATACTACATAGTATTAGGAAATAAGTGATAGGGGTCTTTTTACCGTTCCATATCTCATATGGTGTCATTAGAGAGTTAGGTCTCAAGTAGACACGATTTATGGTGTAGCAAGCAGTGTTGACAGCTTCAGCCCACAAGTAATCAACAACATGTTTAGCAATGAGCATCACCCTTGACATCTCTTGTAAAGTTCTGTTCCTTCTTTCCACTACCCCATTTTGTTGAGGAGTCTTTGGTGTGGAAAATTCATGCTTGATTCCATGATTGGTGCAGTATTCCTCAAAGTATTGATTTTCAAATTCCCGTCCATGATCACTTCAAATACATTTCACCTTTGTCTTTTTCAGTCATGAGTCGATTGCACAACTTTTCAAAGGCTTTGAATGCCTCATTCTTTTCCTGAAAAAATCCACCCAAGTGTATCTGGAAAAATCGTCAATACACACAAAAATATACTTTTTACCTCCCAAGCTTTCAACCTCAGTGGGACCAACAAGATCCATGTTTAACAGGTCAAGACATTTTGTTGATCCAAGGTGTTCAGACAGCTTGTGTGAACTCCTGTGCTGCTTGTTTTTGGCACATTCATCACAGAAGTCAGTGTTGGATTTTTTGAAGTGAGGAAGACCTCTGACTGCATCCGTTCTGCTTAGTCTGATCAGATCCTTGAAGTTTAGGTGCCCAAGCTTTTCATGCCATAACATAATGTGATATTCACCTGCAGCTGAAACAATGTTGCAAGATCGAACAAGTCGATAACAGTTATTTTTAGAGCGCAAACCTCTCATAACACATTCTTTATTTGTGTTGAAGACTTTGCAATCGTTCCCAGTGAACTGAACCATGAGATTTTCATCACATAGTTGACTGATGCTGATCAAGTTGGCTTGAAGTCCATCAACATAGAATACTGGAGTTAGTTCTAGTGAACCATTATTTTCCATGGACCTTTGACCAACCAATGCAGCCCATTTTCCATCGCCAAATACTACAAATCCACCATCGATTTCTTGGTAGTGTTTGAGAAGTTTTCTTTCTCCAGTCACCCACTGTCAAAGTACTATATTGTGTCTTTACTTTTCTTCTTGCGAGACAGAAGGCAACATGACATCTATTTTGGACTTTGGGAACCCATTCCGCTTGATAGAGATCAGCTTCATCTTCATTTTGTCATTTGGCCAGACAGTGGGCCTCCCTTCTTCTAGATCCTTGACTATAATTCCACAATTCTTGGTTTTGTGGCCTTCAAGTTTGCAGTAATCACATCTGAGAGGAATGAGAGGAGGTGGCCTCCTTGTCCATTTGTTTCTTCTTGTTTGATGACAAGGCTTCTTAGTAACCTTATAGTTATTCAGCATTCCCCCTGATACAAATTTATTTCTATTCTCCCTTTTTGAGGTAAATGCTTGATATCCTAAACCTTGCTTGTTGTCATTAGATCTCCCCATGGCAATGACATCATCCAACTTGGCTTTCCCTCTGTTAAGCGTTGTGAGAGTTCCTTCGGCTTTGGTCAGTTTTTCTTGAACTTCAGTTAACTCAGTTCGAAGTGCATCTCTTTGACCATGCATGTTGGCATATCATAGTCTGTAGTTATTCTTTTCTTCTTCAAGATCATCGTTATCTTTCTGAAGTTTTGCATTCTTCTTATGTAGTTCAGCAACATGTTTAGACAGTGCCTTTAATTGACCTTCAAGCTCTTGATTTTTGACTTCAAGAGTGTTGATGTGTTTCTTCAATTTTTCATTTTCGACTTGAAGTTCCACCACCTCGGTCATGGATATCTCCAACTTCTCAAACGTTTCTTCATAGAGGTTATTGAGTTTGCTAATGCTTTTTTCATGTTTCCTGTTGGTGAGAGAATGCACCATATTAGAGGAAACCGTATTGATAGAGTTGGTAAATATACCTGATTTGTGTTCATCATCACTGTCTGAATCCCATGTACTGACAAGTGCTAGTCCATGGTCTGGTTCATTGTCACTCGCTTCGTTTCCATCTTCAGAGTCACTGAATGTTACTTGATAAGATTTCTTGGTCTCATTTGGTCTGAGATTAGCACAGTCTGCTCTTACATGACCTCTTCCGCCACATTCAAAGCAAATGATTTCCTTGTCATCTTCAAATCTAGATTGTTTAGATCTATTTCTATCGAATGACTTAGAGTTCTTTGAAGCGGGCTTGGTGTTTGACGTCCCGGCATCCTTCTTCTTGGATGGATTGAATCTAGTCCTCCGGTTTTTAGAATCTGGTTTAGCCTTTTGGATAACATCGCTAGTTCTTCATCGTCACTGAAGTCTCCAGGGTCTTCGGAGGATTTTTCAACAATTCCTTTGGTCTCAGTTTTGAAGGCAACTGTTTTGTTTTTGCCCCTAGGACAGTGATCCATCTCCAGGATTGTAGGATTCCCATTAACTCATCAACCTGTAAGTTATCAAAGTCTTTATATAATTCATGTGCAGCCACCTTTGCATTGAATCTTTCCGGAAGCATCCCAATGATTTTGCCTACAATATCCTGCCGAGAATATTCTTTACCAAGCTGAAGGGCTTGGTTGGTTAGATCACGAATACGACCAATACATTGACCGACAGATTCATTATCATCCATGGTAAGTTTATGAAATTGAGCATCAAGAGTTATGATTCTAGATTTCTTTACAGGTGCCATACCCTCGTAAGTATTGGCTAAAGTAGTCCAGACGTCATAGGCAATCTTACAACTTGCAATAAGGCGATATTGATCCTTCGTGAGAGCATTGTGAATAGCATTCAACGCTTTGGAATTCTTTGATGCAGCAAGCCTCTCAGTTGCAGTCCAGTCACTCCTTGGCTTTAAGGTTTTCACACCGTCTTTTTCAACAACTGGAGGATGATATTGAGTTTCAACTGCATTCCATGCTCCTTCATCCAGTGCCATGAGAAATGTCTCCATTTGATCTTTCCAATAGGCATAGTTTGATCCATCGAGCAGCGGGGGTCTGGTTACTGAACCACCTTGGTTATCCATACTTTTTACTGAATCTCGCTCAAGAGCGTCTGGCTCTGATACCAATTGTTAGGTCCGTTTAGTGGGATAACCTGTGAACTTATCCTGTCAACTAGTTCAAACACCTTTCGTGGACACGTTATTCAGTTTAGAATAAATAAGCAGCGGAATGAAAATAAACTGAAAAAGGCAGTAAACAAACTCAGGAATTTTTTGACATAGTTCGGCATAAGCGTGCGTCTAGGGGACACAAATCCAGGAGATTTCACTAAGTGTTTCTCAATGATCTACGTTCAAAAAAATAGTGAATAATCAACCAAACAACGATCTCCAAGCAGTTGAATTGTTGGACCAAAACACTCCCTTGTTTTGGTGAAGATCTCCTCGACCCTACTCCAATTCCATGAAGGCTCCTCTTTCAAGTTACCTTTGGCCGAAACCTGTTTGCGGATTCTCCTTATAGAGTTGTTTCGGTTAAGCACGTGTGTAGACGATTCCTTGGATGTTTTGATTGTGTTTGTCAAGCTCAATCAATGTAACAATAGAACCTCTCCTACCCAATCACCCAAGGCACTGTTGGTCGAAGAACTTCCTTCAAGATGGATGCAATCAAAAACGCTGTGAAGGAATAGATGAATCACTTTCGAATATAATTTTGGCACACCTGAACACAATGGATTTGAAAGTCGTACTCATCAAATGACTCGGCCGCCCCTTTTGAAGTGGTTCAAATTTCCATTCTAAGGAAATAGGATCTTGCCATAATGCACCTTCCTTAGAATGGAGTTTCCCGGAATAGAAGATATTATTGCCATTCTCCTCGAGCACTCTCCAAGTAAGGAATCAGCTAGCCGTTGAAGGTAATCGCATGGAGATTCGCCAACTGATCTTTCCTTAAATAGTTTGTCGGATAGATATGTGGTTGGTCCAACAAAAGTAGTTCAGACATCGGTTGTGAAATTCCGGTTCCCAACACGAACCATCCGTGCAATTCCGGCCCAAGAATTTTCTCAACATACCTACCTTATGAGATCCTTCCTCAATCCATTCTCTATTTAGATTGCCCTATTATATATATTTGTATAAATCCTCTAGATCTGTTCATTTCATACGGTACGTTCATATTGAAAAATAAGATTCTAAGGATGGGGCAAGTGAATTGGATGAAGCTTTTGACTTGTTCTGTCGAGGAATTTGCTACTATTGTCCTGTTTGGAAGCACGTGCTCGGATACTGGAATGCTCGGCGGAAGAATCCACGAAAAGTGTTGTTTCTAAGGTACGAAGAGTTACAAGAGAACATTGATATCAATGTCAAGAAGATTGCAGAGTTCATAGAGTTGCCATTCACAGCAGAGGAAGAGAAGCTCGACTTGGTAGAACAAATCTCGAACCTTTGTAGCTTCGAAATGTTAAGTAATTTGAAAGTGAACAAGACAGGTATTGTGAATTTTAACCGCGTTGGTATGACTGTGAAGAATAGTTCATATTTTTGGAAAGGAAAAGTTGGGGAGTCCACCAAATTCCTAACTCCTGCAATGGTGCAACGCATGAAGAACATCATTGAAATGGAGTTTAAGGATTCAGGCTTATCATTTGACTTCTAAAATAAATTGCAGTCTTGCTTGATATCAGCACAATTTGAAGCTTATATGATATGTAACAATGGTGTTGCAAGTTTGATTGTTATTTCTGCTGGAATCACACTTTTGAGTATTACTAAATTATTAGTATGTGTTGATTTTGTTACTTTCCTGTTAAAATAAAGTAAAGAAAAAAAAAAACCAAATCATCCCATAAGTTTGAATAATTTCATAAACAATCTGATATTAATAGAATTATCTTAATACATACACTAAGGCCCTGTTCTCTACCCCTGAAATAAGGTGTTTTGATCTGAATTTTATAAGATCTGGTCTGGTCTGGTCTGATCTGAATGTTTCTGGTCTGATCTGATTGGATCTGGTCTGGTTTGATCTGATCTGATCTGATTATAACTATATATATTCTGTGGTCTGATCTGATCTGAATGGGTCTGGTCTGATTTTAATAAGAATAAGTAATAAGTCCTGGAAATAAGTTCAAGAGAAAAGGCTCTAAGTATGTTAATTTTTCACCCTAACCATCCCACCACCCTAATCATGGTTTTAGCGGTCACTTGACACCCATATTAGTTGACACGTTAACTTGAATTAGGATAAACCATTCCAGTGCCAACTAATACTCGGTTGAAACGTCAGCTAAAACCGCGATTAAGGAGGGGTGGGATATAAATTGAGCTACAATTAACATATTTAGTGGATGGATTAGAATAATTCAATTAATATGAGATTATTTAAGAGATTGTTCAAACTTATAGGATGATTTGAATTTTTATGTATGTTTTTTTATAATTATTATTATATTTACAGCAAAGGTAACGTGGGATTGTCTGATCTATTGCTGAATTATTTAATTGATTAGAATATACCATATTCTTATAGTATTAAAAAACAAAACGCCGCCGCTCATGAGTAGGGTTTCGCCTCCGCCTGCTTCTTCTCCGTTCCCAGCGCCACCGACCATTGATCCCGGGGGAAAGACTGCTACTTTCGCCCAAATTCTGAACCAGGATAAGATGGAGACCGGCGATACTGCTGCTCCGCCATTGCCCCGGCGCGACTTGATTGCTGAAAACCTCGTTAGGAAAAGCTTTGTTGACGGCAACCCTGCGCTGCCCGAATTTATTATAGACGAGGAGTTGGACATTGAGGCTGGTAGAGATTGGGAACAGGCTTTGGTAATTAAACTCTTGGGAACGACTGTTGGCTATATGGTGCTAAGGGACCGGCTTGTGCGTATGTGGAAGCCGTCGGGAACTATGGACGTTATTGATGTTGGACATGGTTGCTATATTGTTCGGTTTTGTTCCCTGATTGATCATGAGAAGGTGGTTAATGGGGGCCCTTGGTTGCTCTTTGACCATTACCTTGCCCTCATGCCTTGGTCTAGGGATTTCGATACTAGTACTACTCAAGTCGACAAAACCCTAGTTTGGAGACGTATGAATGGGCTTCTTATGCATCGATATCGGGAAGATATTTTATGGGCGATTGCTTCAGGCCTGGGTGAGGTTATGAAAGTGGATGCATGCACGAGTAAGGCATCCAAAAGAAGATTTGCACGTGTTTGTGTGGCTCTTGATTTGGCGCGTCCTGTAACAGGGAAACTTCGGGTCAATGGCAGATGGGTCCCTGTGTCTTATGAGGGGCTACATCTAATTTGTTCGAATTGTGGTCATTACGGTCACTTTGAGAGGGATTGCCAATGTAAGACACCCTCGGATCCACCCCCTCATACTGCTACTGAGGATGTGCATGCTGCTACTGATGGTAATATCGATAAAGGTGATCCGGCAGCCTCTGGGGTTAAAGATCAGGATGCCCGGATACATGCTGCCGACGTAGAAACAGCTAAAAGGGTGAACTTGTTGAGCCTGTGTTTGGTGATTGGATGGTTGTTCGTCGACGGCCTCGGCCTCCACGCCGGCAGCGAGGGGTATTGAACACACCCCCAGATGCTAAGGAAGCGGACCTTATTGACCAACCTGAGAGAGATCCATTGAATGGTAAGGACCTTAGTGACCAACCTGAGAGAGATCCATTTAAGGGAAAGGCGGTTGTAGATGAGAATAATCCGGTCTCGCCTGTTCTAGTCCCTGTTGCTACTAGGCCAGCAGCCACTGCTGGACTTGTGGAGGAGGGCTTCAAGCCAATGGAATTAGCTTTAGTTCCAGTGGTGAAGCCGTTGGAGCCTGGAGCCTCTTCCCAGCCTCGACGGTCTCGCCATGCACAGATTTTGAAGCGGCCAAGGCTTGATCATCAGCTTTCTGTTACCTCTTCTAAAGGAGATATTGAATTGGATGATGCGGTGCACTTAGCCACGGCCGGCGGTGGCATCAGAGGCGGGCGTTTTAATGCTCTTATGGATGCGGATGATAACAAGGACTCTGAGGTTTGGGTGGATGCTGATGATGCTAGTACGTGCTAGTATTGATGCTTTGTTACTATATCTTTATATTATTTTATGGAATTTACGGACTTTTCTATTATTACATGGAATGTCTGTGGTATGATGAGTCGTACAGCGCAACGGTGGATGAGTGATGTGATTAGAGAACACAAGCCTGATATCTTGTGTGTCTTGGAGCCTAGGGGTTCGTTCTCTCGGCTCAGGCCATATTTTGTTCGGATGGGATATTCTGATGTGTTCATAGAGGAGGCGGTTGGTATGGGCGGGGGTATCTGGGTTTTGTGTACCTTCACGGTGGCACCCTACATTCTTGTTCAAGACGTTCGTGCACGTCTAATTACTTTGGAACTGTGGAAAGGATTGTGTAGTTGGTGCTTTTATGTCTTATATGCTGATCCTAATTATCAGTGAAGGCGTAGTAATTGGGATTCCCTTATCTCAGTTGCGGATGATATGGAAGTTCCATGGGTGGTGATGGGGGATTGAAATGAAATAGCTCATGAAGGGGAAGTGAGTGGGGGTGTCTATCTAGCTAATCGCGCAGAGGACCTCTGGATATTATTCGATCATTGCCGATTAATGACTATGCGCACCTTGGGGCCGGAGTTTACTTGGTCCCGCATGGCGGGGGCTGGGAGGTGTGTGAGTAAACGGCTAGACCGTGGTATGGCTAACTTTCCTTGGGAAAACTTATTTGAGAATGGGAGGATTATTCATTTGCCGCGTGTAGGCAGTGATCACTGTCCTTTAAAATTGGTGTGCGCGAGATGGATTTTGTTCGGACGGCGCGACCTTTTCGATGGGAAACAATGTGGAAAGACCATAGCCAATACCGTAATGTTGTGAGTGAAGGTCAGCAGCAAGGTGGGGGTGATCTTGTTAATGTGCTCCAGACTATCCAACCTAAATCAATAATATTCAATAAAGAGGTTTTTGGCCATCTTCGGGAGAGGAAGAGGAAACTCAAAAATAGATTGTTGGGTGTGGAGAAGAGATTAGTTCATGTGGACTCGGTGTGGCTTTGGCGTTTGGATGAGGAGATCCAAAAGGAGCTGGCCGAGGTGCTTATGCAGGAGGAACTAATGTGGCATCAAAAGTCTCGTGATAATTGGGTGCATGTGGGCGACAGGAATACAAAATACTTTCATGCCAAGACTAAAGTTCGGAGGAAATCTAATAAGATTTATGGGCTTTTCATGGATAATGGTGATTGGATTGATAATCAGCAGCTTCTTCAAAATCATGCCATTGATTATTATGCCAGTATGTTTGCCTGCCTGTGCTTTCCCCTATTGGAGAAGATTTGCCGCTGCTGCCTCCTTTGATGGAAGATCAAAAGGAACCTTTAAATGCGGCTGTCTCGGCCTTGGAGGTTGAACAAGCTCTTAAGTCTATGAAACCTCTTTCTGCTCCGGGTCCTGACGGTTTCCCAGCGAGGTTTTATACAGAATTTTGGGATATTCTTCAGGATTCTTTCGTCAAGCTCGTTATGGATACCTTCTCTTCCTGATGTATTCCCGGCGGTTTGGCCCATGCTCATGTTTGTCTGCTTCCCAAAGTGGAGGTACCTCGCACGCTTAAACAATATTGTCCTTTAACTTTATGTAATGTGGCCTTCAAAGTGATTACGAAGATTCTGGTTAGGCGGTTGCGCCCTATCATGTGTGATATTATTGGTCCGTATCAATCGGAATTCTTACCGGGCCGGGGCACGACAGACAATGGGATCCTATTGCAGGAGATTATTGCCTCGCTTGAAAGGCCTCGCTCGGCTAAAGCTGTGGTTTTGAAATTCGATTTGGCCAAGGCCTTTGATACTGTCAGTTGGACCTTTTTGGACGGATGTCTGTTGGAACTTGATTTGCCGGTTGGGTGTAGGGAGCTTATCATGGCCTGTGTCACTTCATCTAGCTTTTCTATCCTTTGGAATGGTTTTCCTATAGGCCATATTCAGGCGGAGCGTGGCATCAGACAGGGTGACCTATTGTCGCCTTACTTATTCGTCATTGTTATGGAGAAGTTGTCACGCACTATTATGGAAGCAACTGCTTCGGGAGAATGGCGACCGCTGAGCTTAAGTTCGGGAGGTGTGGGAATTTCTCACCTCATGTTTGCAGATGATTTGATCTTTTGTGCTGCACTAGAGGAGGGAAGTATAAGATGCATGGCTTCGGTTCTATCACGCTTTGGCTCTAGATCCGGACTGCAAATGCATTCTATGAAGTCTAGTGCCTTTTGTTCTCCTTCAGCTTTTATTGTTGACAAGGCTCTCTTAAGTGAAGTGTTGGGCGTGATGGCAGTGGATGATCTGGGCGCTTACCTGGGCTTTCCGATCATCCATGGGCGGATGAAAATCGCTCATTTTGATGGTATTGTGCAACGACTTGAAGCCAGATTGAGTGCATGGTCCTCTTTTCTCTTGAATAAAGCAGGTCGTGTCACTCTTGCACGTGCGGTCTTGAACGCCATCCCTATCTATACTATGCAAGTTCACATGCTTCCCATCTCACTGTGTAATAAAATTTATAAACTCATACGTAGATGGATATGGAAGGGTGCTGTGGGGCGCGGGCTACATCTTATTAACTGGGACACTGTTACTCGTTCCAAGAAGTCTGGGGGTTTGGGTATCAAGAGATGTCGCCGTATGAATTTAGCACTCTTGGGAAAGCAACTTTGGCAGCTTCTAGCGGAACCTGATAAGTTCTGGGTGTGAGCCTTCCGTGAGAAGTATGGACTGGAGCCGGGTTTCATGCCTAGTGATCATTACCGTAGATCGAAAGTGTGAAAATCTTTGATCAAGGTTGGTGATATTTTTCGCAGTGGTTATGGGGTGAGGATTGGTAATGGGGCGAGTTCTTTTTGGTTTTGACCATTGTGGGAGGGGACTTGCATGGTTTCTCATGTCCCATTTATAGACATTCATGATTTGCATTTATGCATTCGAGATGTTATTGACAATGGTCGTTGGAAGTTGAATATGGTTTATTCTTGGTTGTCCGCGGATCTTCGAACGAAAATTGAAGATTCTACAGCCCTTTTTTTGCATGAGAGCTCGCAGGATGTCTTGAATTGGCGGGGTGACATTAAAGGTGTTTATAGTGTTCGATCGGGCTACGAGTGGTTATGTCCGGATACTGAGCAGCCCTCTGGTTGGAAATGGATTTGGCGTCGTACAATCCCTGAGAAAATTGGTGTGCTCTTGTGGATTCTCGGCCATGATTCACTGCCCTATAACTCTTTGCGGCATAATCGCGGTCTTGCTCCTTCTCCTTTATGCTCCATTTGTGGTGTTTTTGTTGATGATTGGCGTCATGCATTATTTCTTTGCACTTGGGCTGAGCACGTATGGATGAGTTGTGGTTATTTCCTACGGGATATTATTGAAAGTGTGGATATAATGGATTGTAGGCATTGGTGTGAATGGGCATGGCGGACTTGGGGTAATCGATTTATTGCAATCTTATGGATGATATGGTGTGGAAGAAATGGGAGAATTTTCAAGGGTGTTCAAACCGATAGAGGGAGGGTTGTGGCTTCGGCGATGCAGCTTCTTCGCTGCCTTGATGTGCGAAATTCACCAGCTGAGCAGATTAGAGTGCCTCGGGAGATTACTTGGGTGGAGGAAGGTGTGCATGGGGTTGTCCTCCATACTGATGCGTGTGTTCTCCATGCATCGGCTCGGTCAGGCTTTGGTGCGGCGCTGCGTTCATCGACTGGGCAATGGATTATGGGCTGTAGTGGTTCACTTGGTGCTCGATCTATTATGGAAGCTGAACTTCTGGCCCTACATTTTGGTCTTCTTTTGGCGAAGCAGCTGGGACTTGGTGTGGTGGTGTGTTATGTGGATTCGCTCGATGTCATTACTCTAGTTCTTGGGGCTATTTTGCTTCGCCATTCACTTTGGCCTATGGTCAAGGAGGTTCGGGACTTGATTCAGAGTATGGACGGATGCTTGCTACGACATGTGTTCAGGGAAGGAAATCAGGTTGCTGATGGGCTTGCTCGCAAGGCTGCGAGGTCGGAAGAGTTCTACACCACCTGGGCTTTCCCGCCGGATGATGTTCTTCATCTTGTTGGGAAGGATGTAAGTGGCGTTGTTTTTGTTCGCATGATGTAGTTCCTGTTTCTTTTTTTCTCTTTTTCTCTTTTCTCTTTGCTCGCCTTCTCAGGCTGTGTCACTAAAAAAAATATTATTTAATTGATTAGTTGGAACTTTCGTTTAATAATTAATGAAGGATCGAGCAGCGGATCTCTTAGGTAGTTTGGATGTGATCGAGTTCTTCACAATTCAGATATGAATATATTTTATTACCCAAACATGATTAACAGATTATTAGGTTTTAGAAACACAATCATCAAATAATCGTGTATAACCCAATGCAGTTGGCCTAAATGGTATGGGGTTCTGGCAGCTTAAACAAACGTCTCGGGTTCGAGCCTTTGTGTATGCAGAATTCTGTTTTGGGAGAGGCAACACTTTAATGCCCACCAGATTCTTGATGAATTAATTTTAAGCTCAATGTGGCATGAGAATACGGTATACATGCCAAAAAAATAATCGTGTACAAAACGCTTAAACAAATACGCTCTTAGAAACCCAATTGATATTCTCATTTCAAGCCGCATGTTCTTGTTTGAAAATCATTTCATTGAAGATCCGACAAATAGATTGGACGAAGGTTATGACTTGTGGTGTCTGAGGAATGTACCTCTATGGTCCTTTTCGAAATCACGTGCTTGGATACTGGAATGCTCATCGGAAAAATTCACGAAAAGTATTGTTTCTAAGGTACGAGGAATTACAAGAGAAAATTGATTTCAATGTCAATAAGATTGCGGAGTGATAGAGTATACAGTAAAGCAAACTTTTAGTGCGCTTTTGTATTTATTCGATTTCTATATTGACTGAAATAAATGGTTATTCACATTGTTGCTTTTGTATGGATGCTTGTATGTTTTCTATATAATTGCAAGTATGTCCAATTATCTAATATTGTAGACAACATGGTGCGTTAGGAGTCACACAGAAGATCATGTTGTCGGTTCCTTATAAGATATAAATAGTATTCACAACTGAGATAGTTTGGGACATAACTATTGGTTTAAGTTGTACTGGAAACTTGTAATTAGTTTATCTTGACTATTAGTTTATAGTAGTGCGCTGCGTCGCATTAAATGGATCACAGTTGAGATGCATTCTTCTATTCTGACATAAGAAGAATCAAGATCTCGGCGACTCTGATTAATTCTTAACCCTAGTAGAGGTAAATCTGACACATGGAATATTTGTTGGTCGCTTTGATTTACCATGACTGAGAATCCTAGTTGATTCAATATGCTTTGTATTTTGGGCGCCAATATTATTTGCATGGTGTCTATTTATTCTCACTAGGGCACTGTGTCCTGGTTATCCTGGTTGAGGACGTCCCCTTAAGGAGCTCAATAAGGATCATTGTATGAACTCTGCAGGTGGATTTATTCCGTACAATGATAAAGTTTGAGTGGTACTACTTAAGGATTAAAAAGAGATTAATTAATTAAAATTGTCAGAAGTTTTAATTAATTAATGGACGTGCGATATCTTAAAACATAGGTAATAAATTGAGTCTAATAGAAGTCCAGATTCAATCTGGATCAGGCCGGGAGTGCAACATTAATTATTTAGTGGAATTAATTAATGTTTTATAGGCCAAATTATGTTCTGGGCTGAACATAAGAATTTGAGCCTGTAAAGGTGCCTGAGCCTGATACCTTCTAGTGGATCCCCAGTCTGGCCCAAGGACCAAGTAGGAGAGTCTATAAATAAGTCTCCAAAAACCCTAGCCACTATAAGACAACCATAATTCTCTTCCAAAAAGAAAGAGAGGGGCGGCCAAGAGAGGGTTTTTGGAGGTCCAATTTTCTCTCCATCCGTTCGATAGATCTCCGTCCATCCGATGTTCGTACGGGGTCGAGAACAGTCCAGAAGATCCCTGGTGTTGAATTCATTGGTGTGCAAGGCGGTAGATCTGGTCGTTCGCCCGTTCGTGCGCTTGGAAGATTGTTCGTGGTTGCATATTGCAGATCTACAGACATAGACGAAAAGAACCAAGTTTCCAATCAGACGTTGTTGCAGATCTTCTTGGAAAGGTAATTTTCGTAACCATTCTAGTAGATATTTTACAATACCATGTATGTATGTGTTGGCATCCAATAACGATCCCTGGGCACGGACCACCTTCATAGGTGTGTTCCATCAATTGGTATCAGAGACAGGGTTTCGTGATTATTGGCTCTGCTGGAAAACACAGTTGGTATTTAGATTATGTATTTTCTAGCATGTTGGATGAAAAAATAAATAAAAATATGAATTTAATTTATATTTATATTTATTTTATTGTTTTCATGTGTTGTATGTTTTCCGTCGCAGCCCTATTATTTTGTTGTAAACGTTTTTCCCACCAGATAATAAGTGTGGGTAGATTAGGCATTTTTCATAGATCAAATGTATATAGAATTTTCATGTAATTTTCATATTATGTAATATAATAATGGAGATGGGCATGAAAAAGAGCAAACGGAGGCGATTTCACATGAAAGGGCGGCGACGGCGGCGAACCGGTGGCGGCGGCGGCGGCGGAACCGGTGGCTGGGCAGACGGCGGGGCTGGTGGTGGCGGCTGCAGGGTTGATGGAAAAACAAGGGTTTTGGCCCAATGGGCCGAAATATTAGGGTTTCCGTCGGCAGAAACTGTTTGGGCCGTAACTTTTGCCTCGGATGTCCGTTTTGGGCCCATGATACTTTTTTGGTAACGTCGCGGCGAGATCTACAGGTGTCATGGTTAAACCATGGTTAAACCATGAACGAAAATATCAGCCCCAGATTCGGACGTTTGACAGACTTTATTCGCCATTCTTTAAAGTTGGACGTCTGGTGAAGTTTCATCGCATTGCATGAGAGGAAAATCCAGGCATCGTTCGGCGCCCTTTTGAATGATGTAATATTTATTTTAGGCTATTAGATAGGTTCTTGGGGCTGCACGGGATTGCTTTATTTTATTGCTTTCTTTATTTTCTTTGTTGATGTGATATTAAATTTAAATTTAAATTTAAACATGCTAGAAATCACGTTTTAAGTAACCTTGAAATATGTTGTTTTAATTCTAGTGGCATGCTAGGGCTTATGTGATTTCCATGTTAGGAGCATGTTAGGAATTTAATTATTTCATAATGCATGCTACGGAAAAACCTACAAGTTAAATGACTAAGTCAAAATTATTGAATTTTAATTAATTCTTGGGCCTCCACAATTGATCTCTAAGTAAAGTGATTGTCATACGCGTGGCCCATGGGGTCTCCTCCCTAACAAATATTGACTTTCACAAGCTTACTAGATGAGATTTCTAATTTAATGATTTAATTTTACGTAAATTGTGTGGCATACGCGTGACCCATGGGGTTTCCTCCCTAACGGATGTGCCATGCATAAGTTTACTAAAAAAATTATTTCAAGATAACTGGAGGAGAGTATTCACATGCGATATGACTACCTCATCGGTCGCGTATTAATTGTGCATAATTATCCTTAAGGTTAAATTGTGGTTAAGACTTAGATGTGAATTTTAACATAACCCGCCAACGGGGTCCCTGTTTTTATTTACATGGCCAGTTTTAAAAGATCGACAATTAATTTCATTCGTCATAAGGATAAGTTGATGAGATAATGAAATTAGAGGCTGGGTGCCTGTTTAATAAATGCATGTGTAAACGTCCATCCTAACATGGCTTGCATATTCATTTATTGAGCAGTCGAGGAATGCATAATTTCAATGGTTTTGAGATTTTTCATGTTATTATGCCTTCATGAGAATGTGAATAAATTGCTTATACTTATGTGTTTGCATGTTTTATTTATTTCACTCGTCAACATGTCGTTCAATCCACTTATAACTATTCTCACTCAAAACAAATTGACCGGTCCAAATTATTTGGACTGGAAACGAAATATGGATATTGTCCTTGTCGCTGAAGAGTACAAATTTGTGCTCACTACTCCTGCTCTGGCGGCCCTGACTGATAGTTCCACCCAAGAAGAAAGGGAGGCTCATCGGAAGTGCCATAAGGCAAATGAGATGGCTTGTTGTTATATATTCGCCTCTATGAACAGTGTACTGCAACAGCAACATCAAGGTATGCCTACTGCTACTGAGATGATGTTAGGTCTCAAGGAGCTTTTTGATGAGTCAGACAGGTCTGCAAGGTTTGAGGCAATGAGGAAGATTATGACTTCTTCTATGCCAGAGGGAGGGTCAGTGCGTGAGCATGTTCTCAAGATAATGGAAAATTTGAATGAGATAGAGCTGCTTGATAATGGCCAGAAATGTCCATTATTTTCAATCCATTTCCGTGTCTGAAACGGGCATTTGATCGCATTCCGGTCTTATATTAAATAAGAAAGCAGTAGAATTAGACTGATTTATGCATATTTGTAAAAATATTGAGCTGGTATGAAAAATGCATAAATATGTAATTTTGTTACACATTTATGCTAGAAAAATCCAAAAATATGAGAAAAAGAAAAGAAAAGAAAAAGGAAACAAAAAGATGGGAAAAGAAATAAAAACCCACAAAAAGTCGAATTTTTCAGGAAATTACGACGCTACACTCAACTACGACGTTAACCATGTATAGCGTCGTAGGCCGAGTATAGCGTCGTAGGCAGAAAATGAGGGAGGACTCCGAAGGAAGAACTACGACGCCAAACGAGTATAGCGTCGTAGACCAAGTGTAGCGACGTAACGGAGTATAGCGTCGTAGGCTGTTCACTTAGAGACAAAGAAGTGTATTCGAAGTGGAAGACTACGACGTTACACCTATAGCATCGTAGTAATGGATAGCGACGAAGTCATGCATAGCGTCGTACCAAGCTGCAGAATTCAAATTCAAGGGCCTGGGGGCCTATGGGCCTAGGGTTTCTCGCCTATATATAGAGGTGTTGACTCCCAGGTCTTGTCACTTCATACATTCCCCAACTTGAAGACAACCTCAGTTCTTGAGAAGTGTAGCTAGGTTAGTTAGAGTAGTTAGTTTTTATTTTTATGTATTATTTAATTTATGCATCTAGCTTAGTTTAATTTCTTACATAGCTTAGTGTTTTTCCTTCTTGTTCAGCTTAGGATAGCCATCTTCATACTGTTTCAAATTTGTTAAACTCTTGGTTTAGGTTTGAAATACCCAAATGATGGGTATTATCTAACCATTTGATATAAAATGGGAAGTTAAGCTTCAAAAGAGTCCCAAAACATGAAATGGACATGAGTCCATGGATTTACTTGCTTTGCTTTTGCTTAAATGACCATTTGGTCATCTTATTTTCGGTTTAAAATGTGGGCTTTCTGTCTTCTTTTTCTTTTTGGGTTCCTATGCATGTTGTTATGGTTGAAAACCCTCATTTGGGTTTGTGGTTCATGGGTGTGTGCTTTTAGCTTATTTTATCATGTTTTTATGCATTTTGGCTTACTGTTTTCATCTTATTTCATTACTATTCTTGCATTGATGAACCATGAACTTGAAAACAGGGTTTGCAATCGCAGAGATTGCATTACCCGACCAACAACATATTCTGGGGTAGCTACGACGCTAACCGCCCTACGACGCTATCCAAGGATAGCGACGTAGGGGAGGGTTTGACGTCGTAGTTGCTTCAAACTCAAGAAAATTTGCCCTACGGCACTAGACCTACGACGCTACCCTTGGATAGCGTCGTAATTTTTGTCTAAAGGTCGTAGGATCCCAAAACTCGTCATTTTCATAAAAAACCCATTTACGACGCTATGACTACGACATTATCCTAGGATAGCGTCGTAATTTAGTGCATAAAGTCGTAAACCCCCATTTTATCAACTCTTCAGAAAATCCACCTACGACGCCACACCTACGACGCTATCCTAGGATAACGTCGTAATTTAGTGTATAGCGTCGTAGCACTTCTCTCTTTTTCAAAACCATCTCTCCTTACTACGACGCTAGACCCTGCGACGTAAACCATGTTTAACGTCGTAGGACATGCATAGCATCGTAGTCCCTCATTTCTAAACTCTCATGCACGACGTCAACACTGCGACTTGGAACATCGTATAGCGTCGTAATCATGTGCTGCGTCGTGCATAACCCTTTTAACTCCAAAATTTTCATCCCTTTCACCAATCCATGACGACGATGTCCCCACGACGCTATCCTAGGATAGAATCGTAAAATCTGTTTAGCGTCGTAATTGGCAGTCTCTGCCAGATTTTCCATTTCTCCATTTTCTTCATTAATTAATTGAACCCTTAAGTCAATAATTAAAGATCATGATTGGCAATGATTGAGATCGATAATTACCTTGATTAAAGGATCTTTGTTCAATTCTCCCTAAAATATTTTTCTATAAACAAAACCTTAATGCCTTAAGTAGATAATCCGGACTGTAACTAATTATGGTATGAAGGATTATTTAAGACATTAATATTAATTCCATAACCTTGCATGAGAAACCAATGTCTCTCATACAAGGCACTGTCTTTATTTTTATTGTATTTTATCTCATCTTTTTCGTAATGTATGAATAAACAGTGAGATATATTACAGAATAATGTCAGCGAACGGTCCCTTCACTGGGAAATGAAGTAGCCCGTAGTCTGTATATTAATTACTGTTTGTTATTTTGCATGGTTTGGATAATGACTAACGAGGTCAGGCGAACGGTCCTTTCACCGGGAAATGAAGTAGCCGCTCGGTTAATTATCGTCCAAATACAGTTTTATTCTCTTTATCTTAATTTCCAAAACCCAAATTCTATTCTGTGATGTGAGTCAGCCAATATCTGTCAATATTAGCTAATAAGCATTAATGAGAGGAAGCATGTAGGTTTTTATCAGAATTCGCAGACAGTAGGGGCCCAACTGGTAGCGACACTACCATTTTAGGGTTTCTGCTGTTTAAATTCCCTCCATCCGAGTAATTGGGAAGTTGGAAAGCAGATGTTTGCATTCCACCTAATTACTCTGCCACCACTTTTGGCCTCACGGCTACCTCATATCTGTGTCACGCGTTCTGTCTAAACCCACCATTATATTTTGGGTTGATTAATTTCACACTTCCATATATCCTTATGCATGATATTATTATGTAGCTACTGTGGTCCATAATATTTTGGGATCATTCCCTTGGACATTAGAAGTCTGGATTTAAAACAGATATCGCATACTAAACTTCCAACAAAAATTTATTTATAAAATCCGGATCTTTGTAAGGGATAAACTCCATAGTTATGACTAATTCATATTCTGTCAAGGGTTAAATTTTGGGAAATTAGAAGCAGAGTCAGCGATTAGGTCTCTTCTAGACCGAAAGGGTCTGTGTTCTTATTGAGAGTCTAGTACCTGTTTAGGGAATGGTTTTCACACTTTTTATTTTCCGAAATTGCTGTGTATTGGGAATTTAGTCTTAACCATCACACCGAGATGGGGTCCATTTGGATTCAAATACAGTGTGACAGATAATTCTAGATGAACAATACATAGGCCTTGGTTACTTTCTAAGATAGGGTTGAATTCCTTTCAACTGCTATCCTCTTCTGCCAAAGCCTATCTTTGAGTCCTGAGTGAGTGCATCCGGAACGAACTAATTTATTAGTCCGTTTCATTAGTTTGTATCTCATAACCACCCGAAAAAAAAGTGAACACTGCGAGCGGTTCACTGAGGTCCGGGAGTTCTTGATCCACATCTGGTCACCTTGACTGGGGGCTTTCTTTTACTACCAGTACGAAGCTTTTGAAACTTCCGAGTGATAGGATTTTAAGATGCTGTCTTTACTGCTTTCTTTTAAATGCTTTCGTAGAGGTCACTCGGATGTGTCACTAGATCTTCTAACTGCTACTAGGACTGAGAGTTAAGGGATAGTTCAGATTTAATTTTAGACTTTGGGTGTGACATGGGGGGATGATAGCAGTACTTGGCATTTCAATTAATGATTTGTCAGGTGTTGCTTGACCACCACAGATGAAATATCATACCCTGGCCGGGGCAGTTATGAATCTGTGGTATCTTAGAATTTGTGGTCTTAAGAACATGTAAACTCATACTGTAAGTACCTGTCTGTCAAAGGGAACATGGTACTGAGAGCATGAGAATTAGCTTTCTGACAGGATTATCCCAAACAAAGATCTGTGTATAAAAATGGAAGTTTAATTATGTTTTATCTAAACCTTGTCCGATCTTTATTCTTTTCTCCCTGTCCTTTCTGTTATCACTATTGAATCAGCTTCATAAGCTAATATAGCATAGACTTACAACTTTTATTATTTTTGTGGAATTATTCCATCTGCTCTTTAGATTCAATATTAGCATGTTCTTTAGCTTATTTAACTGCTTTCATAATGTAGATTAAATTCAGTCATGTAGTGTTAGTCCAACTTCAAAACTGATTTGAGCAATACGAGTGGAAAATCTAGTAGAACGACGTGGGACCTGCTTCTATCGCACATCCTCCAGTGAACGATCCGGTCTTACTATAAATACTGCAATTTTTTACTCCGTGCGCTTTCGGGGGCACAGTTTCTTAACACGAGTAAATAAAAACGTAACAACCTATAAATATATCCCTAAACCCAACTCCGTCTTCATAAATCGGTTTCATTAAATAAAAATCGAACCCGGGATTAATTCTTATATCTTTTTAAGAAAATACTCGTGTGGGAAATTCATCAAAAGTTTCATGGCGCCGTTGCCGGGGAGGATGCAGCGCCGTTTTATTAGAGAATTACATTCCTGATTGCTCATAGTTAGCTTATATCTATAAATATGTATACACGACCGAACCAGTTCTAACCTAGGGAATGTGCAGGTACTGTCATAGCTGAGACCGTTGTTCTATGCAAAAGAGAAAGGTGACCCCAGCCGAGGTCCCGTCAAAACGCAGAGATCGAAAAAACAGCTCGTCGTCTGAGGGCAGAGGCTAGGCAAAGGAAAGAACGGGAAAGGCAAGCACTACTCTCTCCAAGCACAAGTAGTGACATCTCAGACATGGCGGATAACCGCGGCATTCCCCCAATCATACCACCTAACCCACCACTCCAAAATATCCAGGAGGACCCAGAAGACGTTGATGACGAGAACTTGGAGGATCCCCCTCCTCAGATCATACAGGGAGGTGGAAACCCTCCAAATCTCGAGCAACAACCCTTCGAAGTGCCTCTACCAAACCACCAAAACCCCCAAAACAACCCCAATAACCAAAATTTCCAAAATGACCCTAACTTCCAGAATCAACAGTATCAGAATCCCAACCAATTCAATCCAAACCAGTATAATCCAAACCCGCAAGATCACAATGATCTGAGAAACTTCTATCCCAACCAGAACTTCAACCCACAGGACCAATACCAAGGACAGTATCAGGGACTATATCAAGGAGGCCCAGGAAACAACCAGCAGCCTGCTGCTGCTGATTACATGCAACCAATTATAGAACCATACTTGAACGTGCCAGGCAGAGCACCAATTGTAGCCAGGAATTTCGAACTCAAGCCTGCTTTGATCAACTTGGTACAGAATAGCCAATTTGCAGGGGCCAACCATGAAGATCCACATGATCACTTGGCGACATTCTTGGAACTCTGCAACACAATCAAGAATCAGGGCGTCTATCAGAACACCATTAGGATGATGTTGTTCCCGTTCTCATTGTGTAGTGGAGCAAAAACCTGGTATAAATCATTGCCAGTAAACCAAAGGAGTACATGGGAGGATATTGTAAGAAATTTCTTGGTAAAATACTTTTCGGAATGGAAGGTAGATGAAGGAAGGTCGAAGATCTCTGAGTTTAAGATGAGGCCTGAAGAATCTTTGTATGATGCAAAAGAGAGGTTTATGAATCTGTTGAGGAAATGTCCTCAGCACGATTTTCAGGGATGGGAACAGTTGAGAAAGTTTTACAATGGGCTAACACACGCATGGAAGCATATGTTAGATGCTGCGGGAGGGCAACACTTGTTGCACATGCCCATGGATCAAGCATGGGCCAAAATTGAAACAATGAGTGTGAATAGGTCCGGATTGAATGATGATAGCACTAATGACACCCCTCCCCGTGGACTTTGTGCTGTAGGTACAGCGGAAAAGACAGATCTTGAGAAGCTGCAAGAGCAAGTGGCGGCATTGTCTGTAAATCAAGGAGCCGGAAGCTCTGCTCAAGGACAACAAACATATATGATTTGTGGACTGTGCCAGGGTGCTCATGCAACTGACACATGTGAACAGATCGTATCTGTAAGCTGTAATTTTGCAGGGGCTTTCCCAAACAGACACCCGAATTTGTCATACTCCAACAACAATGCCCTCAACTCCCACATTCTGAACAAGCCACAACAGTTTAACCCTCAGCAGAATCAAGGATTTAATCAAAACAGAGGACCAAATTTTCAAAACCAAAACCAAAAATTTCAGCCTCAAATCCAACAAAGACCCCATCAAAATTTCCAGCAGCCTAACCAAAATTTCCAGAACTTCCAGCCCCAGCCACAGTTCATACCTAATCAGGGCCAATGGAACCAGAATCAGAATCAAAACCAAAAGCCTCCATCAAGGCTGGAAAATTTGATGACTGATTTTATCACAAGTCAGAAGGAGATCAATACACAGTTGCAGGCCTCCATCAGAAATGTGGAAACCCAAGTGACTCAAATGGCCAGTGAATTGCAAAAACGGGATAAGGGAGCATTACCAAGCGCAACAGAGAAAAACCCACAGTGCAAGACAATAACTTTGAAATCTGGAAAAACATTGGCTGGACCGAAAGGAAAGGATGATGTGGAAAAAGGAAATGAATCTGGGAAGGACAATGCTGCTGATGAAGAAGCAGATGATGCAGAAATAGAAACAGCCAATCTGCAGACTGAAGCTGCAGAAGACAAGGCTAAAAATGGTAAAGGTGAAGGTACAATTTCTGACCCTTCACCACAAAAAGCTTTTGATAATAACAAATTCATGCCAAGGGTCCCGTACCCAGCAAGGCTGAAAAATAAACAACAAGATTTGAAGTTTGAAAAATTTTCTGAAAAGACTGCAAGAAGTTGAGATTACCATTCCTTTGATTGAAATGATCTCTGAAATGCCAACCTATGCTAAGTTCTTAAAAGAAATGGTTTCAGGAAAAAGAAAGGTTGAGCAGGATGAATTAGTGGTACTCAACAGCACTTGCAGTGCTATTATTCAAAAAAAGCTGCCGGAGAAGAAAGAAGACCCTGTATTCTATACTCTGCCGATCAGAATTGGCCAAGTCAGCGCTGGACAAGGATTGTGTGACCTCGGCTTCAGCATCAACGTCATGCCATTAACCATGGTTAAACGTCTCAAGCTCGGAGTGGTGGAACCCATCAAAATGAGGCTCCAACTGGCAGATAGGTCAATCACAAAGCCAATCGGAATCCTGAAGGACGTAATCATTAAAGCAGGCAGCACGCCATTTCCAGTGGATTTTATCATTCTGGACATCGAAGAGGATTCCGACATGCTCCTCATCTTAGGCAGGCCATTCTTGGCCACAAGCGGAGCCTTGATCGACGCCAAATTTGGAAAAGTGACACTCCGAGTGGACGGAGATGAGCTCATCTTCGACATGGCTCAATTGCAGAAATGCCCAAATGACAATTCTTGTTTTTCATTTGATGATGTAATAGTTAGGAGTGAGGAGAGAGAGCTTGACTCTGGACTTGATGATAAAATGATGCTGAATGACCCATCAAAGCAGGTACTAAAGCCTGCAGGCGCGAAGCACGAAGGTTGTAGCGCCGTTCACTTCGCCGATCCCGAAACTGGGGATTTGGAGGAGTTTGACGGTGCCGAATTCTATGAAGACGCCGACCAAGAGGAGGCGGATCCTGTACTGATGCAGGATCCAACAGGTAAATCTGAATTTTCCCCGTCTAATTCTCGCAAATTACTTCCTTCAGTGGAATGCCCACCAGAGCTTGAACTAAAAGTTTTACCGGAACATCTTAAGTATGTGTTTCTCGCAGAACATAAAAACTACCGGTAATTGTGTCAGCTAAGCTAACACAAGATCAAGAAAATGCTCTGGTAGGAGTGCTTAAAAAACATGTGCGCACAATCGGTTGGACCATTTCTGATATCAAAGGAATAAGCCCTTCTGTTTGTATGCACATGATTCTAATGGGGGAGAATTTCAAACCTTCACGCCAGCCCCAACGAAGATTGAACCCACCCATGCAAGAAGTGGTAAGAAAGGAAGTGATCAAGCTGTTAGATGCCGGTATTATATACCCAATTTCTGACAGCAAATGGGTCAGTCCTGTGCAGGTTGTTCCCAAGCGGGGTGGGATGTGCATCTCCAAGAATGAACAAGGGGAGGAAATTGCCACACGGCCGGTCACCGGATGGAGAGTCTGCATAGACTACCGGAAGTTGAACGAGGCCACTCGCAAGGATCATTTCCCTTTACCTTTTATCGATCAAATGTTGGAACGGTTGGCGGGAAGGGAATTTTATTGCTTTTTAGACGGTTATTCACGTTATAATCAAATAGTGATCGCCAGTGAGGATCACGAAAAAACAACTTTCACATGCCCCTATGGCACTTTTGCCTATAGGTGCATGCCTTTTGGACTATGCAATGCACCTGCCACTTTTCAACTTTGCATGATGTCAATATTTTCTGAATTTATTGAAAAATGCATTGAAGTTTTCATGGATGACTTCTCTGTGTATGGAGATAATTTTGAGGATTGTGTTGACCAATCTTGCTAAGATTTTAAAGAGATGTGAGGATACTAACTTGGTTTTAAACTGGGAAAAGTGCCATTTTATGGTTACTGAGGGCATAGTGTTAGGTCATCGCATTTCACGTGCAGGCATTGAGGTCAATCCAGCCAAAGTCTCCATCATTTCCAATCTCCCTCTCCCCAACTCTATCAAGTCGGTTAGAAGCTTCTTAGGGCATGCCGATTTTTACCGGAGATTCATTAAGGATTTCTCTAAAATTGCCAAGCCGCTCACTAACCTTCTTTGTAAAGAAAAACCTTTTGTAATAAGTGGAGCATGTGTCCAAGCCTTTGACACGCTCAAAACAATGTTAGCTTCTGCTCCAATTGTGCAACCACCCGATTGGTCACTGCCATTCGAGGTAATGTGTGATGCAAGTGGTCTTGCAGTAGGTGCAGTTTTAGGGCAACATAAGGATGGGAGACATTGTGTAATTCATTACGCAAGTCATGCCTAGAATGAAGCCCAAATAAACTACACCACTACAGAAAAAGAGATGTATGCTGTAGTCTTTGCATTTGATAAGTTCAGACAATATCTGATTGGGACAAAGACTGTAGTGTACACTGACTGTAATACCCGAGAATTTTGCAACATAAAACAATAATTAAATAAATAAACAATAAATAAAATAAACAAAATAAATAAATAAATTCAGCAAATAAATAAATAAAGATAAAGAAATGAGAAATGAAATTTAACTTAAAGAGGAAATAAAGGAATTTAATTAAATAAAAAGAATTAAATAAAGATGAATAAATTGTACACCGAAACCCGACACCAATGAACTCGAGAATTTGAGTCCAAACATGCATTTAGACCCGAGTAAAAATTTAGATAGGAAGTAGGAACCCGAAGATACTCCGGAAATCGGAATCCGGGAGCATAGGGGGATAGAAGTCCGAAAGAGAGGAGGAAAGACAGGACGGATCGCACGACCCGCCCTCACCGAAGTCCAGGCGAGTGCCGCGCGGTGGCTGCGCGGTCAATAGGGGAAAGGCGCGCCGCGGCCACGCCAACGGGCAGATTCGCCGGTTGCGAGATTCACTCGCCCGAATCCGGATTTTCCGACTTCGGTTGAACACCTTTCGGCTCAAGACTCCCCAAGGCCGACCTTGGACGTCCCTAGGTCATGTTTACCTATAAATAACCCCTCTTAAAAGCCCCGAACACTTTTCAAAACCCTACGATACTCTCTATACACAAAACCCTAGATCCGGAAGTCATCGGAGGCACCAAAACCGAGCGGGGACTGCCGTGGACGAATTTGGAAGTCTCCAACGTCGTGGTAAGTTTGATCCGTTCATCCATCTCATTTTTAATTCAAAAACAAAACCCTAATTCTCTTCTTTTCTTCTCTACACCCCGAATCGGATCTAGAACGAAGAACCCGACGAACGGAGAGGATAAACGGTGGACTGGAAGCCACGCCTCCGAACTCGACGATCCCGGACGACTACGAATCTGTAAGTTGACACTTACATGGTTTTGGGAGTAATTAAAACACGTAAAACTAAAAGCTTAATTGAAACTTTCATAAATCTGTCAACATACGATTTCTACCGGCGCAGCGAATTTGTCGAATTTTTCCGAACCTATAAAAGTCTTTGAACGGAAAAACTTAAAACACCAAAAAACTTCCTAAGGCTTAGATCTATAATGTTTTGATATGTGAAATCAGCCTGGAACCGGACTGCTTTAATTCGAATCTTGAATTTCTTGACAGAACTTAGGTCCGAACTTGATGACATTTTTGACATTAGTTATAGGCTGATTTAGATCTTTAGCCGAACATGAAAGTTGTAGACAAATGTCTTAAGAAGGTCTCTGTAAAATTTCATTAAGTTTGGAGTTGATTTGCTAAGGTAGATCTTGATAATCTTGAACTGCTGTACACGAAATTCGGACAGATTAATGATATGACGAAAATTGATGTTTTTAACCTGTTTCGGTATCTCGGATTGAAAAAGTTAAAACCCAAAAGTTGTTCATCTCGATGTTTCCGAGTCAGTGGTAAAATTTAGGAATTTTTGGAGTTAAACTCGATTTTTAATGAATTTGAAGTAAACTGTGGTTGACCGAGTCAAATCATGAAATCTTGTTGAAACGGTGAAACTAGCCTTTAAGGTTTAAACGAGTAGAAGACTCTTTGAAATAAATACATGAAATCTGGAATTTAGGAAATCCCCTTTACAAACTTGATCTTTAAAATTAGGGTGTGAGTGCTCTGCAGGGTGCCCTCCTAACGATTCACTTCGTGCCTTTATGGACGATGGTGACCCGCGCGAAATTTTTGAGATATGTTGTCAAAACGGCATGAGATATATGGCCTACACTCTCGTGAATATCCTTATGGGTTTCCCGAGGCACCGGAGTGGTACTGGGTATGGCAGATACGGCTGCGGCCGCCGGTTTCCGGCTAAACTTGTTGATATCGCGATGCAATCGTGAAATACTTGAAATACTAAATCGTGGGTGTAATGGGGATAGTTAAATGTTTAATTATTGTCCTTTTAAATTATTAAATGCTTTATTTAAATTAATTACGGCTTTTATTTAAATTATGCTAAATGTACTATTGGTTAGTGCCATGATTTAATTATGCGAATTGGTTATATTATTAAATTAAATTATTTATGATTATTATCATGCTTTTATGTAATTATTAAATTAATGGCTTTTAAACCCTACGATCATGCATGTGTTAGCTTACTCAGCAAGTTGTGCTGACCAAACCATTTTATTTTTCCTTTTTCCTTACAGAGTATGTGGACCAAACATGAGCACGTTCATGCATGGGGGAAACTTTATTTTGCGAAACTTTATTATTAAATTCTTGCATTAGACTATAGAATAAACGGGTCTGTTTAACCCGTGTTTTGGCCATGTTGGCCATATTTACATTTTCCGCTGCAATACTTATACTTAGATACTATTATTCCGCCGCATTATAATTATTTATTTTGAATTTATATTGGATGGGCTACTTGAATGGTTTTAAATGTTTTAAATACTGCTATACCTAGCCTTGCATCTCTTTAGTAAGCTCGGAGAAACCGTGTCTTACTAGGGAGGTGTGGCGGTGACATCCCGACCTGGGTGACCAAAAACCGGGGTGTTACAAGTTGGTATTAGAGCCCGACTATTTTTTTTAAACTATTATTTTTAAACCATTACTATTTTTAAACTACTATTAATATTTTGACTATTATTTTAAATTTTAAAGTATTATTTCCATGGAAAAAAAAATTTATTTTAAAACCCATGGAAAAATATATATATATTGCATGAATTATTTTTGGGGGGAAATCATCATTTGCATTTGCATATTGCATCTCTTTTATGTAAAGAACTTAGAATCTTGGCGAAGCTTAACCTAGAATCTTGGCGAATTTCAACTTAGAATCTTGGCGAATTTCAACTTAGAATCTTGGCGAAGTTAACCTAGAATCTTGGCGAATATTAACTTAGATCTTTTGCTTGCGCTAGATGGCTAGTCAAGATATGATGCACTTGATGATCAAAATGATGAACGTTCACCTTGATTCCCAACAAACCATAGAACAAATGAAATATCGTATAGCTCACTTGGAGGCAAATCTGCACCAAATGGGAGACCTAAGGGAAGCTGACCTCCAACACTTCCTGAACTTGAGAGCCGCTAATCAAGGTTGCATAAAAGACTTAGAAACTCAATTGCAAAAGCTCACCGAATGAGGCGATGCGATGATAGATAGAATCGAGGATCTAGGGACGGACCTGCTTGACCTCACCGACATAGTAGTACCATATAGCCCTGTGGAAGACCATTTGATGGGACCACGAAGCCCAACACCCCCAGTAGAGAGCCCATCCGGCCTTATCCGTGAACGCTACGGAACCCTTGGACTCTGGCCCCACATGGTCCGCCCGTCGCCAAACCCGAGCCCCGTGGAGAACCATCTGGAGGAGTCACCGGAACCAGTTCCGGAAGCCGTCGATCCACCATTCCCAGTGTTTCATGGACCCTTGGGCACCGGCCAAGTCTCTGATGAGGATGATCCAATGGAAGACCCCACTACTCTGCCAGATGACATAGAGATCCTTTAGATACTTTGTCCTAGATAGTACATTTATTTTGCGCATCCTATTACTTGTATTAAATTTATTTTAAGGAATAAAATGCAAGTTGATTTTTTTTCCTTGAAATCCTTCAGCCCTAAACTATCGAAAAAAAAAAGAGACGAACCGGAATAGTTCCACCACATTTTCTCTAAACGATAACAGTCGAATCAGACAACTAAGCAAGGATACAACGGAAACATAAACTACTAAACATAATCAGCAAGATCATCCTTATACAGCCCCATAAGAAAACAACCAAATAAAACACTACTACTGCAAACCTAAATGGAGACGCAGAAACGAAGGATCACTGGTCGGGAGGCGGGAACTGACGACGCATATACTCGTCCATCTGACGCATGTAGGCATACATGTCGGTCATGGTGGCCTGCTGCTCCAGCTGCCTCGTAGTGATCGTATCCATGCGAGCCTGGTATAGATCCATCCTGGCATCCAAAGCGTCATAACGAGCCTGCCCGGCTGCAAACCCGACATCCATACGAGCAAACCCAGCATCCATACTAAGCTGCATACCCTGCATCATCTGAAGTATCTGCGGCACCTCCGGATCCTGCTGGGGAACCACGGGAGGTGGAGGTGGCTGCTCAGGAGGGACAACCAGAATCAAACCATCACCATTGGTCCCCGGGCGAAGGACAGCCGGAGGAGCCCCACGTCGTAGAGCACTGCGTCGAGCGGCGTAGGTAGGGATACGGTAGTAGCCGCCAGCGGCTAGCTTGTAAGGATCCGTCTCTGGTGACGTACGGTCCCCTGAGCCGCACACATACCACAAATAAGGTGAACATGGGTAATCACCCTACTCCCTCGTCCTCGGCGCATACCTCTCAGGTTGTCTGAGATACAAGCCCCAACATTCACCCTACCACCTCGGGCGATAAAGCAAATGGTCTCATAGACGTGGTCTAGAACGATATGTCTCTGGGTAATCGGCCGGACACGGCCTAACCATATCTGAGCAAGCTCGCGCCACAGAGAGTCCATCGTCGTCAATCGCAGCTCGTGATCATGCTCGAGCCGAGGTCCCACCTCAGTGCACAAAACGCCCCACGCAGGCGGGGGTATACGACCCTCAGGCTGTGGCCGGAATACGCCGTCGTCAAGAAGGCCGAAGTAGACGTTGATCGCCCGAGCACTGAAATCTAGATGGCGGCCCCGAACCCAGACTCGGGACAAGTCGCTGTTCTCCCCAAGACCGCCAATGTTGGCGATGACCTCCATAGCTAAATAACCAGAAGCGATGCCCTCGGGATGGCGCGCAAGTCCAGTCCACTAAAGATGGTCCAAAACTGGACTAACCCTATCATCGTCCATATGACGAGGATCCATGCCTCTCTCCGGGACATAAGCCTTGTTCCAACGAAGCTCGTCGAAATAGAACTCCTGAGAGGCCATCGTCGCAAACCGATGCCTATCGTGTCGATGGGGACGCACCTCGTCGGGAAGACCCCTGAGTTTAGGGCCCCGCTGCTCCTCGTCCTCCTCGGACTCACTGTCATCAGTATACGGCATCACCGGAGCAGCAGTACTAGGGCCAGCTGCATCACGCCGAGTGGCTCGTCTCTTGGCCCGTGGAAGAACCATGAGAGATGCCCAGACAACCCACAAGAAAAACAGCATCCTGCAGATACCCAACCAATACCAAATATAAGGGTAAATCCTACACAACAATTACATCAAGTATAGGACAGAAAAACGCAGGAACATGAAGTGTAGGCTCTAACACGAGCAATCCAAGAGGATAACCAAACAAAGAATATGTCCAAACAAATCCCAAAACTCTTTGGGACATTTAGTCAAACACGTTGTGTGCACAATAAATCAAATTCAAAGTTTACTTGTAAACACATGGGAAACGTACCCAGATCGAAACAATTGCTTAGGCAATAACTCATCATCATAATAGGGCACAAAACAACAACAACGAACTCATGCTCATGCCCGCAATACCAATACAACTCGGGAAATTCATATTCTTCCTAAAGCATGGAATCTAGTAAAAACTTCCGCAAACTAGGTACACATTGTTGCACAAATACTTCCTAATCAACAAAAATAACACCAAGTATCACATAAACTCACTAATTGCACAAATTAAGTCTAAAAACAACAAACCCCCAATTCTTGTCCCTAAACCCTAATTTCGAAATTCACCCAAAGATTAAAGCTAAACAAGGCATAAAATCTGAAATTGACAAGTAGAAGTAGTAGACACATACTACCTCCGTTTCCAAGAAATTGAAACATTTGGTGTTTTGGCACTATTCATTATTCAACTTTGATTCACGTATATACAATAGTTATATAAGGAAAAACATAGTCAGTGAGATCTTGTTAGAATCGTCTCATCATGTAGTTTTATAATATCAAATTTTTATAATTTTTACTAATATACAACGTGAGTTATTAACGGTTAAAAATATGCATTGGACTGCGTGCACAGAGTGAATGTTGCATTTTCATAGAAATAGAGGAAGTACCTTGCAATGGAAAATCGAAGTCGGAAATGGGAGAATTGGAGGATGAGAGAACGAATTTGGGAGCAAACTAGAAGAAGCCTCGGAAGTGGAAATGGGGCCCTTTTTTTTCAAACTGTTGTGGCCGCGCGGTCACCGCGCGGGCCACGAAAAGTGTTTTTTTTATTTTTTTTTTATTTATTTTCCTTACCTTCTATTGTTTACACGATCAACTATTCGACAAGTTGTTCAAATGCGATTGAAGGAGGTAGCATTTCTAGGACATATAGTATCCGCTGATGGAGTTTCAGTGGATCCGGCAAAAGTCTATGCCGTAACTGAATGGGCAACTCCAAAGAGCCAAACTGAGATAAGGAGTTTCCTTGGACTAGCCGGGTACTATAGACGGTTCGTGAAGGATTTTTCGAAAATCGCACGACCTTTGACCCAGCTACTGAAGAAAGGAGTAAAATACGTGTGGATAGAGGCTTGTGAGACAGCGTTTCAAGAACTGAAGAAACGACTCACAACCACACCCGTATTGACACTACCATCAGAGAATGGTGACTTCGAAGTTTACAGCGATGCTTCGAAGGAAGGTTTAGGTTGTGTCTTGATGCAAGACTCGAGAGTCGTAGCGTATGCATCACGCCAACTAAAACCTCACGAGGAGAATTATCCGACACACGACCTGGAGTTGGCAGCGGTCGTTTTCGCTCTAAAGATATGGAGGCATTATCTTTATGGGCGGAAGTGTCGAATGTTCACCGACCACAAGAGCTTGAAGTATATATTCACTCAGAAGGAGTTGAATTTGAGACAGCGAAGGTGGTTGGAACTTATTAAGGACTACGATTTGGAGATAGCCTACCACGAGGGGAAGGCGAATGTGGTAGCCGATGCCCTAAGTCGGAAAACCCAACACGTGACGAACTCGTTGGTAATTCCGCCGGCATTGTACATGGATTTAGCGAGATTGGACGTGGAACTTGTGCATCCGGGCACAGTGAGTGACACGATCAATGCCATGATCGTAGAAACTCCAATATTGGATGAGATTAGGCTCGCCCAACCGGGTGACGCGAAATTGGAGAAGATAAAGGGGTACATAGCCGAGGGGAATGCAATAGGATTTGTTGTCCACGAGGATGGACGCATTCGCTTCAAAGGGAGATGGTGTGTGCCTCAAAAGTGTGCCGAGTTGAAGCGAAGGTTGATGGAGGAAGGGCACAACACACCATACTCAGTGCATCCCGGAGGCGACAAGCTTTACAAAGATCTAAAGAAGATCTATTGGTGGCCGGGAATGAAAAAGGAAGTGGCAGACTTCGTGGCGAAATGTCTCACCTGCCAGAAGGTTAAGGCAGTGCGACATAAACCCTTAGGTTGATGCAACCACTAGAGATTCCAAGTTGGAAGTGGGATAGCATCTCGATGGAATTTGTCTCGGGATTACCCCAATCACCTAAAGGCATGAACAAGATTTGGGTGATTGTGGATAGGCTAACGAAGACAGCCATATTTATCCCGATGAAGGACACGTGGACTATGGACCAATTGACCCGAGCCTACGTTGATAATGTGGTACGACGACATGGAGTACCACATGACATCATTTCCGACAGAGACAGTAGATTTGTCTCTCACTTTTGGACGGTTACGAAAAGCTTTTGGTACTCAAATCAAAATGAGCACCGCATTCCACCCAATGACGGATGGACAAACCGAGAGAACAATCCAAACACTAGAAGACATGCTGAGAGCATGCGTGTTGGAATTTAAGGGAAATTGGGAATCCCATTTACCCTTAATCGAATTCTCTTATAATAATAGCTACCATGCTAGCATTGGCATAGCACCATTCGAGGCGTTGTATGGACGAAAGTGCCGAAGCCCGTTGAGCTGGGAAGAAAATGATAAGTCGGTGGTAGTGGGACCACAACTTATCGAAGACATGGCTCAACAAATAAAAGTGATTCAAGGAAAAATGAAAGCCGCTCAAGACCGTCAGAAGAGTTACGCTGACGTGAGACGACGAGACCTAGAATTTCAAGTGGGAGATAGGGTCATGCTAAAGATATCACCCATGAAGGGGGTGATGCGCTTTGGCAAACGAGGAAAGTTGAGTCCTCGATACATAGGACCTTACGAGATTCTAGAACGAGTCGGGAATTTGGCCTACCGACTGGCTTTACCGCCACAACTAGATCGAGTTCATACTGTTTTCCATGTCTCACAACTAAAGAAGTATGTGCCACCCGACACATGTACTTCAACCGGAAGTAATCGAACTCGATGAGGATCTGACTTATGAAGAAGTCCCAGTGCGAATTCTGGACACTAAAGAGCGAGTAACGAGGAACAAAACCGTCAAAATGATCAAAGGTTCTTTGGCCGAACCACGAAAGTGAGACGGCAACTTGGGAGGTAGAATCCGACATGAGAGAACGCTACCCGACATTGTTCCAAACCGACACCGACACAGTTATGGGGACATAACTGCAATCTTAAGGGGGAGAGGATGTCATACCATCTATTTTTCATGCATTTTTGTAAACAAACAAACAAATTCAAATTGTTTTGAACTACGTTATGGCTTGATCCCTTGATAGGGTACGTAGGCAGCTTAGAAGTTTTAATTCTAAGTTCAGTCACAAAATAATAAAACAAACAAAAGACCTTAGCACGAGAAAAGCCGAAACACAACTTCGAGGACGAAGTTGATTCTTAAAGAGGGTAGACTGTAATACCCGAGAATTTTGCAACATAAAACAATAATTAAATAAATAAACAATAAATAAAATAAATACAATAAATAAATAAATTCAGCAAATAAATAAATAAAGATAAGGAAATGAGAAATGAAATTTAACTTAAAGAGGAATTAAAGGAATTTAATTAAATAAAAAAGAATTAAATAAAGATGAATAAATTGTACACCGAAACCCGACACCAATGAACTCGAGAATTTGAGTCCAAACATGCATTTAGACCCGAGTAAAAATTTAGATAGGAAGTAGGAACCCGAAGATACCCGGAAATCGGAATCCGGGAGCATAGGGGGATAGAAGTCCGAAAGAGATGAGGAAAGGCACGACGGATCGCACGACCCGCCCGGACCGAAGTCCAGGCGAGTGCCGCGCTGTGGCCGCACGGTCAATAGGGGAAAGGCGCGCCACGGCCGCGCCAACGGGCAGATTCGCCGGTTGCGAGATTCACTCGCCCGAATCCGGATTTTCCGACTTCGGTTGAACACCTTTCGGCTCAAGACTCCCCAAGGCCGACCTTGGACGTCCCTAGGTCATGTTTACCTATAAATAACCCCTCTTGAAAGCCCCGAACACTTTTCAAAACCCTACGATACTCTCTATACACAAAACCGTAGATCCGGAAGTCATCGGAGGCACCAAAACCGAGCGGGGACTGCCGTGGACGAATTTGGAAGTCTCCAACGTCGTGGTAAGTTTGATCCGTTCATCCATCTCGTTTTTAATTCAAAAACAAAACCCTAATTCTCTTCTTTTCTTCTCTACACCCCAAATCGGATCTAGAACGAAGAACCCGACGAACGGAGAGGATAAACGGTGGACTGGAAGCTACGCCTCCGAACTCGACGATCCCGGACGACTACGAATCTGTAAGTTGACACTTACATGGTTTTGGGAGTAATTAAAACACGTAAAACTAAAAGCTTAATCGAAACTTTCATAAATCTGTCAACATACGATTTCTACCGGCGCAGCGAATTTGTCGAATTTTTCCGAACCTTTAAAAGTCTTTGAAAGGAAAAACTTAAAACACAAAAACCATTTCTAAGGCTTAGATCTATCTGATGTAAAAGTTTCAGAATTTTTAGAGATGTTTTTATATGTGAAATCGGCCTGGAACCTGACTGCTTTAATTCGAATCTTGAATTTCTTGACAGAACTTAGGTCCGAACTCGATGACATTTTTGACATTAGTTATAGGCTGATTTAGATCTTTAACCGAACATGAAAGTTGTAGACAAATGGTTTAAGAAGGTCTCTGTAAAATTTCATTAAGTTTGGAGTTGATTTGCTATGGTAGATCTTGATAATCTTGAACTGTTGTACACGAAATTCGGACAGATTAATGATATGACGAAAATTGATGTTTTTGACCTGTTTCGGTATCTCGGATTGAAAAAGTTAAAACACGAAAGTTGTTCATCTCGATGTTTCCGAGTTAGTGGTAAAATTTCGGAAGTTTTGGAATTAAACTCGAGTTTTAATGAATTTTGAAGTAAACTGTGGTTGACCGAGTCAAATCTTGAAATCTTGTTGAAACGGTGAAACTAGCCTTTAAGTTTTAAACGAGTAGAAGAATCTTTGAAATAAATACATGAAATCTGGAATTTAGGAAATCCCCTTTACAAACTTGATCTTTAAAATTAGGGGGTGAGTGCTCTGCAGGGTGTCCTCCTAACGATTCACTTCGTGCCTTTATGGACGATGGTGACCCGCGCCAAAATTTTTGAGATATGTTGCCAAAACGGCATGAGATATATGGCCTACACTCCCGTGAATATCCTTATGGGTTTCCCGAGGCTCCGGAGTGGTACTGGGTATGGCAGATACGGCTGCGGCCGCCGGTTTCCGGCTAAACTTGTTGATATCGCGATGCAATCGTGAAATACTTGATATACTAAATCTTGGGTGTTATGGGGATAGTTAAATGTTTAATTATTGTCCTTTTAAATTATTAAATGCTTTATTTAAATTAATTGCGGCTTTTATTTAAATTATGCTAAATGTACTATTGGTTAGTGCCATGATTTAATTATGCGAATTGATTATATTATTAAATTAAATTATTTATGATTATTATCATGCTTTTATGTAATTATTAAATTAATGGCTTTTAAACCCTACGATCATGCATGTGTTAGCTTACTCAGCAAGTTGTGCTGACCAAACCATTTTATTTTTCCTTTTTCCTTACAGAGTATGTGGACCAAACATGGGCACGTTCATGCATGGGGGAAACTTTATTTTGCGAAACTTTATTATTAAATTCTTGCATTAGACTATAGAATAAACGGGCTTGTTTAACCCGTGTTTTGGCCATGTTTGCCCTATTTACATTTTCCGCTGCAATACTTATATACTATTATTCCGCTGCATTATAATATTTATTTTGAATTTATATTGAATGGGCTACTTGAATGGTTTTAAATGTTTTAAATACTGCTATACCTAGCCTTGCATCTCTTTAGTAAGCTCGGAGAAACCGTGTCTTACTAGGGAGGTGTGGCGGTGACATCCCGACCTGGGTGACCAAAAACCAGGGTGTTACACTGACCATAGTGCACTCAGATACTTTAGCAAGCAAGATGCAAAGTCTCGTTTAATCAGGTGGGTGCTGTTGTTGCAGGAGTTTGACATCGTAATAAAAGATAGGCGAGATCGAGATAATGGTGCTGCTGATCACTTTTCTCGATTAGAAAATGATAAAAATGACAAAGCCGTTAATGAAGAGTTTCCGGATGAATAGTTGTTCGCACTACATTTGCATGATCAAGCGTGTCCATGGTTCTTCGACATCGCTAACTTTTTAGCATGTGGGATAGTTCCACCATTCCAGCAGAAATACAAAAGGGCAAAATTCTTCAAAGAAGTAGTAAGTTACTTCTGGGAAGATCCCTTCTTGTTCAAACACTGCGCTGATTCAATAATCAGACGGTGTGTGACTGAGTCTGAGGCTTACCAGATCACCAAGAAATGCCATGAATCTGAATATGGAGGTCATCACGGTCCCACTCGAACTGCCCACAAGGTACTCGAGTGTGGCTTTTTCTGGCCTACTATTTATGAGGACTGCAAGGTGTATGTAAAAGCCTGCGACAGATGCCAAAGATTAGGAAACATCTCCAAGAGGGATGAGATGCCTCAAAAGGGGATTCTCACACTTGAGATCTTTGATGTATGGGGCATTGATTTCATGGGACCGTACCCACCATCTGGTGGAAACTACTATATCTTGGTAGCTGTCGATTACGTGTCCAAATGGGTAGAGGCTGTCGCATTACCTACCAATGATGGTAGCCAAGTCATCAAGTTCCTCAAAAACAACATTTTTAGTAGATTTGGCGTACCTAGGGTGGTGATATCTGATGGAGGAACACACTTTATTAATAAAGCTTTTGAAACTTTAATGAGTAAAAATGGAATCCTCCATAAGATAGGCACGCCTTATCATCCTCAAACTAGTGGACAAGTCGAGATATCAAATCGCGAGATCAAACATATACTCGAAGCCACGGTTGGGATAACCCGTAAGGACTGGGCACGTAAGCTCAATGATGCTCTATGGGCATACCGCACTGCATTCAAGACTCCCATCGGGATGTCCTCTTATAGGCTTGTCTTCGGAAAAGCTTGTCACTTGCCCGTAGAACTAGAGGATAAAGCTTACTGGGCCGTAAAAACGCTTAATTTTGATCTAAGAGTTGCTCAAGGCAAACGCAAGTTGGACCTCAATGAAATTGAGGAAATACGTGCGCAAGCTTATGAAAGCTCAAGGATTTACAAAGAGCGGACCCAGAAGTTGCACGATCGCCGGATTAAGCCTAAACACTTCTATGTTGGCCTAAATGTCTTGTTGTTCAATACTAGGTTGAAGCTGCTCCCCGGAAAGCTAAGATCCAGATGGGAAGGGCCATATGAGGTGTTGGAGGTGTTTGAGAACGGTGCAGTCAGGATCCGAACTGAAAAAGGAAATCAGGTGGTAAATGGACAACGTTTGAAGGAGTACATAGGACACTACGAACCGGAGAAAGAAAGCCAAGCAGTGGCTTATATTCAATAAACACAGCATTAAAATTATAAAAATTTCATTCTGCGTATTTATGCATTGTTTTAATTCAAAAACAGAAAATATCCAAAGTCAATTAAACATTTAGAGTACTAAGACTCTAAATGTGAGGATGTTGATAATTGGAGAAAATCTAACATGGGTAATTTATTTGTCTTGCAGAAACCATGGAACCACCAAAAAGAAGGAGCAGAAAAATAAAGCAGAAAACCAGGTTCCCGGTTGGATTGATCCCATGAATTTAAGAAAATAATTCCGGAAATTAAAGCAATTAAAAATCCGGAATGATTTTTGCAAACAAGTGGAATTAATCCAACCTATCTTATGCAAGTAGAAATTTAATTATTTTAGCCCATTTATACATGAGAATATTTTGGACTACAGATTTTCAAGTCCAAAGCTAATAAACTTAACTGAGGCCCAAATTCACCTTCTTGGGCCCATTCCACCTCATAAATTTTGAAAAATTCTGAAATCTGAGTGTTGACGGGATTCAACTCAGCTACGACGCTATCCTAGTATAACGTCGTAGTAAATGGATAGCGCCGTAGTACCCCTTCATCTCACTCCCGACCTACGACCTTATACTTATCCTACGATGCTACACTAGCGTCGTACCAATAGTATAACGTCGTGGTTGACTTTCTCCCCCCTATTTCAATTACGACGCTGAACCCACCCTACGACGCTAGTGTAGCGTCGTAGGACAAGTATAGCGTCGTAACAGCAATTCTTCCCGCCTATAAATATCCCGATCCTTCTTCTTCCCTATTTTCACTCTTCACACTCTCATTTCCAAACCCTTTTCCGATGAAAGAACGCACAGTTCTTCTCAACATTTTCCACCCAAATCCAAGGGGACACTATGGCCAGATTTTTCCAACTCTTCCCGAATTTGGGACCGATGCCACCCTCACCTAGAAGGGGAAGTCCAGAGTAAGAGTTTTCCTTCTCCCTCCGTTTTTGAGCTACCCCCCCTGCTCAAAAAAATTGTGGGTGGACATTTTGTGTTTTGTGCTTGTAAATAGCTTGTAAACAACATAATGTGCTTTGTGTTGCTTCATTGTTTTCTTGTTTCGGGTTTTTTTTTTATGCTTTCAGTTTTGGGTAAGGAACGTTCCTGTGTTTCTTTTAGCACCTCCTGTGTTGACCGAGCTTGACTAGAAAATGGGTGTTTGATTTTTGCTGCTGTTAAGGGTTGAGAATGTTTAATCTGGTTGAGCTTTTGATTTTTGAAACCCACAAGAACTTTGAGTTAGAACTATTAGGGTTTAAAAAAAAAATTAAAACCTAAGCTTGAAAAGGTAAACCGATGAACATTGGGGTGTTTAAGAACATCATGGTGCTATTGGTTTTTCAGATCAAGTTCAGTGATGAAATGCTCTTTAGCTCTTGTTAATAGCATGGTTGATTATCTTGAATTTTTGTTCAAACCTTGTTTAGGGCTTAATTTTGTGTTAATGTTTGCCTATTTTGGGAAACATGGTACAAGCAGCCAATGGGTGCTTACCACTTTTCAAAAAATGACTTTTTGAAAAAGACAAAATAGTAGGTAGGTTCTTTCTATTTAAGATTGACAAACTTGTTTTGTTCCCTATGGAACATTAAACTAGTGTAATAAAATAGCAGTCTTTTCTCCTCATGTAGACTGCTATTATTTAAGAAATTCCAAAAATTGGGACCACAAAATCCCACCTTTTATTAAATAAATTTGGTCAACCATTATTAAAAAAAATTAAAAACTGGTTTCTCTTTATTTAAAATCACTAGAGCTGCCCCCTTCCCTTCCCATGCAGTCCAAGTTGAGCAGTTCCGAGTCGCCGCGTCTCCATTTGCACATTCCTCGATTCGCGTTCCATTCCATTTCTTTCCATTTGCACACCCAACAATAATCTCGGGATTGTTTAAAAATTGAAAAATCAAGTTTTTGGGCTCTATGGCCCATTAAAAAGATTTTTGGTCCATGACCATTTTTACTTTATTTTGGACTTAATAGTCCATTCAAAATATATATATATAATATTTAGAGGCACAATGACCCCTATCTTTTCCTAATAACTCACTATTTTGAAAAGTTCTCTCAAAATGTAAAAAGGAAAAAAAAATTTACCTAGGCTTTACAATAAAATTCAAGTTGAAAATTTAATAACCTCACACTTAGAGCTTTAGCAAAGCTCTAAATGTGAGGATGTTGATTTCTACCTTGAATAATTCATCTGAAAATTATAAACTGGATTTATTACTTCTTATCATTATAGGGGCAACATCTTCCAAATTCCAGACCCGGTGCCCTGAGGGACCCAGCTGTTGGACCTGCCATTGGAGCTGCTAGGAGAAATCCTCTCCCGAATAGGAGAGGATGACATCAAGAAAGTGTTCACGGCTAGGGAAACTTGTACAAAGCTGAGGGACGCAGGCGATCTCACCATCGTCTACAAACGATGCGAGCTGGAGACTTCCATTGTGAAAATGTGGCAACAACACGTCCAAAGAGAAAAGGAAGAATTCCTGCAAAGGTGCATAGAAGCAGAAAACTTCAATCTCCAAATCATACCGGCAATACAAGCATTCGTAGACGGGGATGAGGAAAGATCATGCAAGCTGCTAAGGCCAGGGATAGAAGATAATCACAAAGCGTCGATCTGCGCACGGGGACTGATGTTGCTAAGCAGGCTGGATGAGAGCCAAGTTCTTCTGGGGATTCAGACGATGAATGAAATGGCAACCACTCGATCGGTCCTGATCTATACAGTCACCAACATCTTCGCATGGCTGATAGATCGCCAGGAAGCCCCTGGTTTGTTTACAGGTCAGGAGGAACGAGAGTAGTACTGCCCAAGGAGGCAAGCAAACCTGGAAGAACAGGAAGGCTGGTGCATACAATGTGACCTATCAAACATCGTCTACTAGAGCAGAAATTTCTTTCCCTAGGAAAAGAAGGAATGAAGGAAGCATGAGCCCGTAATATTTTTATTTTGCTTAAGCTGGACTGTAAACGTCATATAAGAGAATTCTAGATTTGTGTGCTTATTTATCTTAACGGCATGAGAATCTCTTATAAATGATGTATTTAACTGCTTTCCATAACAGTACTTCATCCTTGAGGTCCAAACAATTTTATTCTGAGAAAAGACGTCTGACAGTCCAAGATGAATAAGTGACTGTCAGGCCAAAAATATATTGTTGACATACTTTGTATGTTAACAGTGCCTCTTTTACTGCTTTAAATTAAATAACCAGCAAAAAGTATGCATAAACCTGCTCTAAATTCACATGTTGAATTTAGGCTTGTGAGTAAATTTTCAAACTTTTAAATTGGGATAATATAATTGAGAACATGCATGACATGAATTCCTAAGGTTTTGAGCTACAAAAATTTAATGATGCAATCAGCTTATTGGGTAATAAATCTGCCTGTTGAAAATTCTAATTGAGTAGATTGTTAGAGTTAAGCTTTGATTAAATTTTAGAATACTGTATGACATGAATCAATCCAACCTTGTAAGATTTGAGCCATGAGTCACTTTTACTCATTTAATTCTTTGATGTGTGAATCAATTTGATTAAAGGAAACTAGAACTTGCAATTGGGACCGATTCAAGACCATTCCATATTCCAAAAATCGAGCACATGATCGAGGCACTTAGAGAAACCCAAAATTTTGGCCTTCTTTTGAATTCCAAAACCAAAAACATGTTCCCCTTAGGATTAACCAATCTGAACCTTTAAGCCTGATTTTTTCTTTGAAACCCACTATATTTTTCCTAGCCTACAAAAAGACCAAGAAATTCAAACCCAAGTGTGCAAGAATAAATTCTTTCAAGGCATTAAATTTATGATCATAAAAAATGTATCAATCGGTAAGCTATAAACCGATTCAAAAAAAAAAAGAAAAGAGAAGAAGAAAAAGAGAAATATGTTGAGTTCATTTCAATAAAAATAAATTGCGAATGACAAAGCAATTAGACATAATTTAATGTCATGCAATAGGAAAAGAGAAACAAGAGAAAAAAAAAAGAAATAATTGATGATCATAGATTCTAATTAAAAATGCCAAGTTATGATGGAATAATTTCTTGCCACTTTTTAGCCCGAGAATTCCCTTTCCTACCAAATGTTACAACCGTATGCCCCATTACAACCCTTAAATAAGACCTCATGATCTCGATTTGAGGAAATGAGCCGGTGGCGACTTGGTCTAATTGCAAGCCTATGGAATAATTTAATTAAATTTGATTTTGAGTGTTCAATGATTAAACCTATTTGAAAGTGAGTGAATTTTCCAAGTTTACTATACGTGAGGCTCTGTTTCATTAATTATGCTCATATCATACCTTAATTCTAATTTTTAACCGTAGCATTTTTCAAACATGACATTCATAAGGGATTGACAATAATGTTTGATTTATAGGCCCGATTTAGTGAGCAAGTATCATTTCATTAAACACTGCAGTCAAGGGAATTTAATACGTGTAATTTTTGATTGTCTTATCCCAATCCAAAAAGAATGTAATTTATGAAGCCATGAAAATGAATAGAATATGTAGAGTCCGTGTTCTTAGGAACATTGACTCTGACTGCTTGGGGACGATCAGTATTAAATGTGAGGATGTTGATAATGGCCAGAAATGTCCATTATTTTCAATCCATTTCCGTGTCTGAAACGGGCATTTGATCGCATTCCGGTCTTATATTAAATAAGAAAGCAGTAGAATTAGACTGATTTATGCATATTTGTAAAAATATTGAGCTGGTATGAAAAATGCATAAATATGTAATTTTGTTACACATTTATGCTAGAAAAATCCAAAAACATGAGAAAAAGAAAAGAAAAGAAAAAGGAAACAAAATGATGGGAAAAGAAATAAAAACCCACAAAAAGTCGAATTTTTCAGGAAATTACGACGCTACACTTAACTACGACGTTAACCATGTATAGCGTCGTAGGCAGAAAATGAGGCAGGACTCTAAAGGAAGAACTACGACGCCAAACGAGTATAGCGTCGTAGACCAAGTGTAGCGACATAACAGAGTATAGCGTCGTAGGCTGTTCACTTAGAGACAAAGAAGTGTATTCGAAGTGGAAGACTACGACGTTACACCTATAGCGTCGTAGTAATGGATAGCGACGAAGTCATGCATAGCGTCGTACCAAGCTGCAGAATTCAAATTCAAGGGCCTAGGGGCCCATGGGCCTAGGGTTTCTCGCCTATATATAGAGGTGTTGACTCCCAGGTCTTGTCACTTCATACATTCCCCAACTTGAAGACAACCTCAGTTCTTGAGAAGTGTAGCTAGGTTAGTTAGAGTAGTTAGTTTTTATTTTTATGTATTATTTAATTTATGCATCTAGCTTAGTTTAATTTCTTGCATAGCTTAGTGTTTTTCCTTCTTGTTCAGCTTAGGATAGCCATCTTCTTCATACTGTTTCAGTTTTGTTAAACTCTTGGTTTAGGTTTGAAATACCCAAATGATGGGTATTATCAAACCATTTGATATAAAATGGGAAGTTAAGCTTCAAAAGAGTCCCAAAACATGAAATGGACATGAGTCCATGGATTTACTTGCTTTGCTTTTGCTTAAATGACCATTTGGTCATCTTATTTTCGGTTTAAAATGTGGGCTTTCTGTCTTCTTTTTCTTTTTGGGTTCCTATGCATGTTGTTATGGTTGAAAACCCTCATTTGGGTTTGTGGTTCATGGGTGTGTGCTTTTAGCTTATTTCATCATGTTTTTATGCATTTTGGCTTACTGTTTTCATCTTATTTCATTACTGTTCTTGCATTGATGAACCATGAACTTGAAAACAGGGTTTGCAATCGTAGAGATTGCATTACCCGAACAACAACATATTCTGGGGTAGCTACGACGCTAACCGCCCTACGACGCTATCCAAGGATAGCGACGTAGGGGAGGGTTTGACGTCGTAGTTGCTTCAAACTCAAGAAAATTTGCCCTACGGCACTAGACCTACGACGCTATCCTTGGATAGCGTCGTAATTTTTGTCTGAAGCTCGTAGGACCCCAAAACTCGTCATTTTCATAAAAAAAACCCATTTACGACGCTATGACCACGACATTATCTTAGGATAGCATCGTAATTTAGTGCATAACGTCGTAAACCCCCATTTTATCAACTCTTCAGAAAATCCCACCTACGACACCACACCTACGACGCTATCCTAGGATAACATCATAATTTAGTGTATAGCGTCGTAGCACTTCTCTCTTTTTCAAAACCATCTCTCCTTATTACGACGCTAGACCCTACGACGTAAACCATGTTTAACGTCGTAGGACATGCATAGCGTCGTAGTAAACTCTCATGCACGACGTCAACACTGCGACTTGGAACATCGTATAGCGCGTAATCATGTGTTGCGTCGTGCATAACCCTTTTAACTCCAAAATTTTCATCCCTTTCACCAATCCATGACGACGCTGTCCCCACGATGCTATCCTAGGATAGCATCGTAAAATCTGTATAGCGTCGTAATTGGCAGTCTCTACCAGATTTTCCATTTATCCATTTTCTTCATTAATTAATTGAACCCTTAAGTCAATAATTAAAGATCATAATTGGCAATGATTGAGATCGATAATTACCTTGATTAAAGGATCTTTGTTCAATTCTCCCTAAAATATTTTTCTATAAACAAAACCTTAATACCTTAAGTAGATAATCCGGACTGTAATTAATTATGGTATGAAGGATTATTTAAGACATTAATTATGGATTAATTCCATAACCTTGCATGAGAAACCAATGTCTCTCATACAAGGCACTGTCTTTATTTTTATTTTATTTTATCTTATCTTTTTCGTAATGTATGAATAAACAGTGAGATATATTACAGAATAATGTCGGCGAACGGTCCCTTCACCGGGAAATGAAGTAGCCCGTAGTTTGTATATTAATTACTGTTTGTTATTTTGCATGGTTTGGATAATGACTAACGAGGTCAGGCGAACGGTCCTTTCACCGAGAAATGAAGTAGCCACTCGGTTAATTATCGTCCAAATACAGTTTTATTCTCTTTATCTTAATTTCCAAAACCCAAATTCTAATCTGTGATGTGAGTCAGCCAATATCTGTCAATATTAGCTGATAAGCATTAATGAGAGGAAGCATGTAGGTTTTTATCAGAATTCGCAGATAGTAGGGGCCCAACTGGTAGCGACACTACCATTTTAGGGTTTCTGCTGTTTAAATCGCTCAATCCGAGTAATTGGGAAGTTGGAAAGCAGATGTTTGCATTCCACCTAATTACCCTGCCACCACTTTTGGCCTCACGGCTACCTCATATCTGTGTCACGCGTTCTATCTAAACCCACCATTATATTTTGGGTTGATTAATTTTACACTTCCATATATCATTATGCATGATATTATTATGTAGCGACTGTAGTCCATAATATTTTGGGATCCTTCCCTTGGACATTAGAAGTCTGGATTTAAAACAGATATCGCATATTAAACTTCCAACAAAAATTTATTTATAAAATCCGGATCTTTGTAAGGGATAAACTCCACAGTTATGACTAATTCATATTCTGTCAAGGGTTAAATTTTGGGAAATTAGAAGCAGAGTCAGCGATTAGGTCTCTTCTAGACCGAAAGTGACTGTGTTCTTATTGAGAGTCTAGTACCTGTTTAGGGAATGGTTTTCACACTTTTTATTTTCCAAAATTGCTGTGTATTGGGAATTTAGTCTTAACCATCACACCGAGATGGGGTCCATTTGGATTCAAATACAGTGTGACGAATAATTCTAGAGGAACAATACATAGGCCTTGGTTACTTTCTAAGATAGGGTTGAATTCCTTTCAACTGCTATCCTCTTCTGCCAAAGCCTATCTTTGAGTCCTGAGTGAGTGCATCCGGAACGAACTAATTTATTAGTCCGTTTCATTAGTTTGTATCTCATAACCATGAACACTGCAAGCGGTTCACTGTGGTCCGGGAGTTCTTGATCCACATCTGGTCACCTTGACTGGGGGCTTTCTTTTACTACCAGTACGAAGCTTTTGAAACTTCCGAGTGATAGGATTTTAAGATGCTGTCTTTACTGCTTTCTTTTAAATGCTTTCGTAGAGGTCACTCGGATGTGTCACTAGATCTTCTAACTGCTACTAGGACTGAGAGTTAAGGGATAGTTCAGATTTAATTTTAGACTTTGGGTGTGACATGGGGGAATGATAGCAGTACTTGGCATTTCAACTAATGATTTGTCAGGTGTTGCTTGACCACCACAGATGAAATATCATACCCTGGCCGGGGCAGTTATGAATCTGTGGTATCTTAGAATTTGTGGTCTTAAGAACATGTAAACTCATACTGTAAGTACCTGTCTGTTAAAGGGAACATGGTACTGAGAGCATGAGAATTAGCTTTCTGACAGGATTATCCCAAACAAAGATCTGTGTATAAAAATGGAAGTTTAATTATGTTTTATCTAAACCTTGTCCAATCTTTATTCTTTTCTCCCTGTCCTTTCTGTCATCACTATTGAATCAGCTTCATAAGCTAATATAGCATAGACTTACAGCTTTTATTATTTTTGTGGAATTATTCCATCTGCTCTTTAGATTCAATATTAGCATGTTCTTTAGCTTATTTAACTGCTTTCATAATGTAGATTAAATTCAGTCATGTAGTGTTAGTCCAACTTCAAAACTGATTTGAGCAATACGAGTGGAAAATCTAGTAGAACGACGTGGGACCTGCTTCTATCGCACATCCTCCAGTGAACGATCCGGTCTTACTATAAATACTGCAATTTTTGACTCCGTGCGCTTTCGGGGGCATAGTTTCTTAACACGAGTAAATAAAAACGTGACAACCTATAATTATATCCCTAATCCCAACTCCGTCTTCATAAATCGGTTTCATTAAATAAAAATCAAACCCGGGATTAATTCTTATATCTTTTTAAGAAAATACTCGTGTGGGAAATTCGTCAAAAGTTTCACTGCTCGGGTGTAGTATTGATGGTGAAACCAAGATCGATAAGTCCTATGAGAACTTCCGCCTCAATGCTATCCTCACTAAGAGGAACTATACACTAGCTGAGCTTCTAGTGGACTTGGTTGCGGCAGGTTTTATGGGATGTACTCCACAGGCTCTATTTTCTGTACAGGCTGGACCTTCTTCGTCTAAGGGCAAGAAGAAAAAAAGCCCATTAAGAAAAAGAGCAATGGAAATGCTGGGAGCAGTGGGAGCAAGTCGGTTGCGCCTTCTGGTGGCGTGAAGAAACAAAAAGGAAAGTGCTTCAAGTGCGGCAAGATGGGACACTGGAAAGCTGATTGTCCTCTTCTAAAGGGCAAAAATGGTACGCCTCTTGCATTAGTTGTCGAAACATGCTTTGTTGCTAGTTCTACCAGTTCATGGGTAATAGATACTGGAGCCACTGATCATGTTTGTTGTACTTTGCAGGGCTTTCTGCAAACAAGGCAGCTGAGTGAAGGCAAGGTTACCATTCGCTTGGGAAATGCATCGCGAGTGGCGGTGGTTGCAGTGGGAGATGTGCACTTATCTTTTTCTGATTCTGTTTTAGTTTTGAAGAACGTTTTATTTGTGCCTAGTTTTCGAAAGAATTTAATTTCAGTTTCAAAACTTTATAAGGATGGATATTCAGTTTTTTTAAATGAAGATTCTATTATTATTATGAGAAACAACAGTGTTATCTGTTCTGGCACGATGGAAAACGATCTTTTTTCTATTTCTTGTGCACAACAAATTGAAACTCAAGTTCATGCATCTACATCATTAAACAAGAGAAAAGAACCTTCTAAAATGAATCAAACATATTTGTGGCACCTTAGACTTGGTCATGTCTATCTAAGGATGATCCAAAGACTGGTAAGCAGTGATTTTATGGGCTCTCTCCAAGTGGAACCATTCGCAGTCTGCGAATCCTGCCTGGAAGGCAAGATGACCTCAAGGCCTTATAAGGCCCAAGGTAATAGGGCCAATGATGTGTTAGAATTGATTTACTCTGATGTATGTGGGCCTATGTCAATTCAAGCTAGGGGTGGTTTCGAGTATTTTGTCACTTTTATTGATGATTACTCGAGATATGGATACATATACTTGATGTGCCGCAAGTCTGAATGCTTTGACAAGTTCAGAGAATTTATGGCAGAAGTGGAGAACCGTCAAGGTAAGAGTATCAAGTCACTGCGGTCTGATCGTGATGGCGAGTACCGTAGCACTGAATTTAGGCAATACTTGTTAGAGAATGGGATAAGATCCCAGTTGACTGCACCTGGTACTTCGCAGCAGAATGGTGTAGCCGAGAGAAGGAATAGGACTTTGTTAGACATGGTGAGATCGGTGATGAGCTACGCCTCCCTACCCATCTCTTTTTGGGGATATGCCTTGGAAACAGCAGCGTACATACTGAACTTCGTGCCTTCTAAATCAGTTCCAAAGACTCCAATGGAATTGTGGTCCGGGCGAAGGCCTAGTATGAACCACATTCGGATTTGGGGTTGCCCAGCACATGTGTTGGACAGGGAAGCTCACAAGTTGGCACCTAGGACGGAAGTGCGGCTATTTGTAGGCTACCCCAAAGGAACGAGAGGGGGTTATTTTTATAGTCCTAGGGATCATAAGGTAGTGGTTAGCACCAATGTCCGGTTCCTAGAGGAAGACTATGTGAATGAGCATAAATCCAAGAGTGAGATTATTCTCAATGAGCTAAGAGGAGACAATAGCATACCGAGTGTACAAGAAGATATACCATAAAATACTGCACAACATGTTGACACTGATGTCACCACACATGAATTGCCTCGACGTAGTGGGAGGGTAACTCGCTTACCCAGTCGTTTCTTGTTAGTGGGAGAGTCTTCAAACTCAGTTCCAGTGATGAACAAGAACCGGATCCTTGGACCTATAAGGAGGCGATCCAGGATGTCGATCAGAAGCTTGGCAAAATGCCATGAATTCTGAGATTGAATCCATGCATACTATGGATGTATATGACCTTAAAGACCTTCCCAATGACAAAAAGGCCATTGGGTGCGAATGGGTCTTGTGAAAGAGGGGACCTGACGGGAAGGTTACTACCTTCAAAGCACGGTTGTTGGCAAAGGGTTTCACTCAGAAAGAGGGCATCGATTATGATGAAACTTTCTCACCAGTAGCCATGCTAAAGTCAATCCGGATACTCTTATCCATAGCTAGTCACATGGACTATGAAGTTTGGCAAATGGATGTAAAGACAGCTTTCCTTAAAGGGAATCTGGATGAAGACATCTATATGCAGCAGCCTGAAGGTTATGTGAAGAAAGGCCAAGAGCATCGTGTATGGAAGCTAAAGAAGTCTTTATATGGACTTAAACAAGCTTCAAGGTCCTGGAACATTCGTTTTGACGAAGTGATCAAGTCCTATGGATTTGATCAATGTCTAAATGAAAGTTGTGTGTACAAAAGGTGCAACGGAAACGTGGGGGGTATTCTTAGTACTATACGTAGATGATATACTTCTCATTGGAAACAATGTCAATGTATTATCAGACGTAAAGGTATGGCTTTCTGAGCAATTTCAAATGAAGGACATGGGGGAAGCATCGTACATTCTAGGAATGAAGGTCATTCGTGATCGGAAAAAGAGAATGTTGTGCCTTTCTCAAGCAACCTACATCGACACTGTGATTGCTCGTTTCAGCATGCAAAACTCCAAGAAAGGATTCTTACCTTTTAGGCATGTAGTTCCTCTATCTAAAGAAATGTGTCCCAAGACACAAAAGGAGACAGAGGAGATGGCTAAGGTTCCTTATGCCTCGGCAGTAGGAAGCATTATGTATGCCATGCTGTGCACGAGGCCTGATATCTGCTATGCAGTTGGCATGGTGGCAAGATATCAGTCTAACCCTGAACAAGGACATTGGATTGCGGTGAAGCATATTCTCAAGTATCGGAGAAGAACTCGGGATTATATGCTAGTTTACCAGTCAAGCAATCTAAGTCCTTTGGGTTACACAGATTCAGATTTCCAAGCTGATCGAGATGAGAGGAAGTCAACCTCGGGATATGTGTTTACCTTAGGGGGTGGAGCAATCTCATGGAGGAGCGTAAAGCAGAAATGCATCGCAGATTCTACCATGGAAGCCGAATATGTTGCGGCCTCTGAGGCAGCAAAGGAGGCTGTGTGGCTCAAGAGCTTCTTGTATGACTTGGGGGTTTCTGTGAGTATGCCTGAGCGTATCATTTTCTATTGTGATAACACTGGTGTAGTGGCAAACTCAAAAGAACCTAGAGCTCATAAAGTAAGTAAACACATAGAAAGAAAGTACCACATCATACAAGACATCGTAAGGCGAGGAGACGTGGCTGTGACAAAGATTGCGTCGTTGGATAACTTGGCAGACCCTTTCACGAAGACTCTGGCAATAAAGATCTTCGAGAAACATGTAGAGGGTCTTGGTTTATGATATCTTGCAGCTAGCTAGACTTTAAGTATAAGTGGGAGACATGTTTGTGTATACTAAAAGTTTAGCTTTAGTAAAAGTGGGAGATTGATAGAGTATACAGTAAAGCAAACTTTTAGTGCAATTTTGTATTTATTCGATTTCTATATTGACTGAAATAACTGGTTATTCACATTGTTGCTTTTGTATGGATGCTTGTATGTTTTCTATATAATTGCAAGTATGTCCAATTATCTAATATTGTAGACAACATGGTGTGTTAAGAGTCACACAGAAGATCGTGTTGTTGGTTCCTTATAAGATATAAACAGTATTAAACTGAGATAGTTTGGGACATAACTATTGGTTTAAGTTGTACTGGAAACTTGTAATTAGTTTATCTTGACTATTAGTTTGCAATAGTGCACTGCGTCGCATTGAGTGGATCACAGTTGAGATGCATTCTTCTATTCTGACATGAGAAGAATCAAGATCTCGGCCACTCTGATTAATTCTTAATCCTAGTAGAGATAAATCTGACACATGGAATATTTGTTGGTCGCTTTGATTTACCATGAGTGAGAATCCTAGTTGATTCAATATGCTTCGTATTTTGGGCGCCAATATTATTTGCATGGTGTCTATTTATTCTCACTAGGGCACTGTGCCCTGGTTATCCGGGTTGATGACGTCCCCTTAAGGAGCTCAATAAGGATCATTGTATGAACCCTGTAGGTGGATTTATTCCGTACAATGATAAAGTTTGAGTGGTACTACTTAAGGATTAAAAAGAGATTAGATAATTAAAATTGTCAGAAGTTTTAATTAATTAATGGACGTGCGATATCTTAAACATAGGAAATAAATTGAGTCTAATAGAAGCTCAGATTCAATCTGGATCAGGTCGGGAGTGCAACATTAATTATTTAGTGGAATTAATTAATGTTTTATAAGCCAAATTATGTTCTGGGCTGAACATAAGAATTTGAGCCTGTAAAGGAGCCTGAGCCTGATACCTTCTAGTGGATCCCCAGTCTGGCCCAAGGACCAAGTAGGAGAGTCTATAAATAAGTCTCCAGAAACCCTAGCCACTATAAGACAACCATAATTCTCTTCCAAAAAGAAAGAGAGGGGCGGCCAAGAGAGTGTTTTTGGAGATCCAATTTTCTCTCCATCCGTTCGATAGATCTCCTTCCATCCGGTGTTCGTACGGGGTCGGGAACAGTCCGGAAGATCCCTAGTGTTGAATTCGTTGGTGTGCAAGGCGGTAGATCTGGTCGTTCGCCCGTTCGTGCGCTTGGAAGATTGTTCGTGGTTGCATATTGCAGATCTACGGACATAGACGAAAAGAACCAAGTTTCCAATCAGACATTGTTGCAGATCTGCTTCGAAAGGTAATTTTTGTAACCATTCTAGTAGATAATTTATAATACCATGTATGTATGTGTTGGCATCCAATAACGATCCCTGGATACGGACCACCTTTATATAGGTGTGTTCCATCACGTGCTTTTCGGAATGTACCTCTATGGTCCTTTTCGGAATCACGTGCTTGGATACTGGAATGCTCATCGGAAAAATTCACGAAAAGTATTGTTTCTAAGGTACGAGGAATTACAAGAGAACATTGATTTCAATGTCAATAAGATTGCGGAGTTCATAGGGTTGCCCTTTCACCCGCAGAGGAAGAGAAGCGGGGCATGGTGGAACAAATCTTGCGCCTGTGCAGCTTTAAATGTTTAGGTAATTTGAACAAGACAGGTATAGGGAATCTCGACAACCTTGGCGTGACGAATGAAGAACAGTTCATTTCATAGGAAGAGGAAAAGTTGGAGACTACAAATGGCTGAACGCATGAAGAAGATTGTTGAAATTGAGTTTAGAAATCGGGATAGCTAGGCATTTGGGTTTTAAAAATGTTTGCTTGATGTTTGTACAATTTGTATTCGAGTCTAGTGACGATTCAGGCTTACTGCTTGGATAACGTATTCTCCTTATTTGTTTTTTTTTTTAAAAATTTTCTTGTGATTAAATTGCTGTGGGTGTTGGGGTGAGGATTTGATATAGTGATAAATTTGTGGGTTTATTGCTCATTGCCCTTTATCACTCTCATTTATCCATTGTAATTTGTGTGGCTTGAGTTCTTACCCCTTTTGCTTCCCGCCTTAAGATTGTATCACACACAAAAAAAAAAAAAAAAACTTGTCGGTGTAGATCTTGTTAAGCTCTTGCCTAAAATGACGGATTGGATATTGTTGATTTGGTGAGTTAATCAATTGGAACTTTCTAATTAAAAGGATCCATTAATGGATCTCTTGGTGAGGTTTGTTTCGGATAAGTTTCTTGCCGTTCCAAGTAAATAAATGTTATACTTTAAGTAAAATATAATTACGTTACGTCACCCATTTGAAAAAAAAAAGTCAAAATGGTGCCGTAATTTTGGCATTTTTGGCATAATGTATTCGAACCAAACATTGTCTGCAAGGCAGATTAATTAAGTGTTCACGAAAAAAATGCTCGTTCACCAAAAAAAAATTAAGTTATCTCAAAATTTTGACACCTTTATTCTAGCTTGTATAGGCTGTTTAATAAAAAAAAATATAAATTAAGCGGTTAGTAGGGGTGTGTTCAATCAAAACTTCAAAACTTTTCGGAAAAAAAAAATTTCAAAACTCTGTAGGATTTTTTCACTTTGAAAGTTTGTGTGAATTTAATTTAGACTAGTATTACTCCCGCCGGAATGGGCGGGAATATGATAATATATTTATTTGTTGATTCAAAGAACTGTATATATAATTAATTCACAAATAATTAAACATGAACTATAAATTGTTTGAAGGCCGGGAATGTGAGGAGTTGACCAATTGCCAAATCTTCATTCCCATATTGATATTTGACCCAAATAGTATATTTAAATCATAAAAATAATAACAGTTCACAAATTAATTTGTACATACTATCATGGATGATATAATTATTATATATATTTTTATTAATTTAAATCAATAACAATAATTTTTTGCATTATTTTATTTAAAAAAATGAAAATGCATACTTTTAATAGTATTTTATTAAAATACAATTCTTTAATTAAAAATATTAAATTATAAATAAACAAATAATAGTAAAATATAAGTTACACTTTATTATTCAAAGCCCAATTGCTTTTTTTTTTTCGGGAAAACGGAGGGCTGAAGCCTGTTTATTTCATCGTAACGAGGTCATGGTACAAGCCCATACTATCAAGTTTGATAGCCTCTAAAACCCACTCGGGGGGTCTAGTGAAAAATTCAAGCAAACTAGACGGAAGCCGGCCCCTAACAAGAAGGTCGGCTGCTATGTTACAAGATCTAGGAATATAAGAAAAGGAAACATTCCAACTCAAAGTAGCCATATCTTTAATTGAGAAACGCGCCGATCATGTATAGCCAACTCCTATTCGTCATTGATACACTGAATGATAGAGTCATTGTCGGACTTAACTTCAATCTTCTTAAAACCCAAATCCCAAGCCGTCTGGAGGCAAAGAAGAACACCCCAAGCTTCAGCTTGAGCAGCTTCCATACAGTGGCCTCTGGCACGCACGCCATGCAACCAACGTCCTTCATCGTCGCGGAACACACCACCAACAATGCACCGACCACGTGTTACTCTAGCATCAGTATTGATCTTAATCCACCCTTTATTAGGCTTCTCCTATCGGGCCGCGTTAACACTCCAGTCCTTTACCCCATACAAACGCCTTTCGCTCCTTGTCATGAAGAATTCATTAGCTGCCTTCCTAATGGACGAGTGTATATTAAGCCACTGGATCAATTCATTCCCATAAAACTCCTTACAACGCGCTTTCCAGATAAGCCAAGCAGCAAAGCCAAAGAGAGTAGCTTTCTCCTCACCCACACAGGGACTTCCCATCCGCTGAATCCAAGTTTTGGTGTCAACAGCCCAGAATTCACCCATGAAGCCGAACAAGTTTATCCCAGACTTGTTTCGACGTGTTGCAATCACGTAATGCATGAAGACACGTTTCCTCTTCGCCACATTTCCAGCAATATCCCTCACGCGAGAGGTTCCTTCTCCTTCTCTCAACACCAGTCAGCAGCCTATTGTGAGCAAGCAACCATAGAAACGTCTTGACTCGTGGGGGACCAGGCCATCTCCATACGCCCCGCCAATCCATATTATTAGTAGATGGATTTCTCAGCTCCTCCAGTCTATCCAAGGTGCTTCTGATCGAGAATTTTCCTTTAGGGTTGGGACTCCAAAAAGGGCGATCTGTAGCCTGTGAGTTCGTTGGAGGAGGGATGCTTTGGATTAGTCGAATGCCCTCAGAATTCAACTTATTATCCAGGCTCTCAAGACACCATGAGCCATCCTCTACATAGGAATTCACGGTACGGTGTAGCTCCAGGGGCTCCAGCGGACAGACCGTCATGTCCTGCAAGAAGACATTATTATCAGTCCAATGGTCAGTCCAAAAGAGCGCACACTTACCATTTTCAATCTTCCACCCTAGAAGGGATGAGAAGGTCTGCCACACCGATGAGATATCCTTAGCAAAATTGGAAAAAGTCTGAGGCTGTTGCTTAAATTTGTGATCAGCCCAGCCATAGCGAGCCTTCATCAAGTTCGGCCATAGAGCATCTCTTGTGAGCAGACCCCAGTAGTTTTTAATCATCAGGGCGTCATTCAAGTCCCTCAGGTTACGAATGCCAAGACCACCCCATTTCCTATCCAAAGTTATACGCTCCCAAGCAATAAGATGAATCTTTCTGGCATGCTCCTTAAAACCCCAAAGGAAATTCTAGATGATCCTCTCCGGTTCATGTAAGGTCCTGCGAGGTAATTTGAACATTTGCATAGTATAGGATCCAAGGTTCTGTAATACCGATTTGATAAGTATGGCTCTCCCTGCGAGACTGAGATGACGTCCTGACCATCCACATAGTTTGGCATTGAACTTGTCGATGAGGTATTTAAAATCAGTATGTTTTTGCCGACCAATAAGTGTCGGGATCCCCAGATAAAAACCATAGTTGTTAGGATGTTGAATATCCAAAAAGGAGGATATGTTGCTCCTGGTAGCACGATCCACAGTCCTACCAAAATGCACCCTGGATTTCTGCAAACTAATTGAAAGACCAGACATGTTACAAAATGAAGTTAAGGTAGTTTTGATAATGTCAGCCTGGGAAATGGAGGCTTTGGAGAATAATAAGATGTTATCAGCAAAGAACAAATAAGGAATTTTAATACCCCCTTCTTCCAGGTGATAGGCTGCCAATCTTCCTTACCAACTACTTCTGTGATCATGTGGCCGAGTCTCTCCATACACAATATGAAAATATAAGGTGAGATAGGATCCCACTGTCTAATGCCCCGGGAGGGTGAAAAGGACTCTAAAGGTTGTCCATTCCATAGAACTTGCATGGTAGAAGATGTTATGCAAGTCATAATCAAATTGATGAAAGGCGCAGGGAAACCTGAAATATCCAAGGTATCATGAATGAAATCCCAATTTAGTTTGTCATATGCTTTCCCAAGATCCAATTTGAGTACCATGAAACCAGGCTTAGCTTTTGACTTCTCCATATAGTGCACAATTTCATGATAAGGATGATGTTATCTTGAATAATACGGCCCTCGATGAAACTGGATTGACCCGGTGCAATGAGACTCGGTAATATACTAGTCAATCTGTTCACTATAAGTTTAGAGACGACCTTATAAAGGGCATTGCACAAGCTAATGGGACGGAATTGAGTGATGGCGTTAGGATTAGAGATCTTAGGGATTAACACAATAAGAGTGCGTTTGGATTGGCTTCTACCAAGGTGCTTTTGGCTTTTTCTTCTGCCAAAAGCACTTTTGGAGAAAAAGAAACGTTTGGTTTGGCTTTTTTAAAAAACCAGAAGCACCTCAAAAAGCTGCAAAAGTGCTTCTGGGAGAAGCAGCCCAAGGGGTGCTTCTCTGAAAAGCAGAAGCCAAAAGCACTTCGTAAATTGTGCAAAGACTTAAATACCCTCATTACTTAATATAAATTACACTATAAATATACCTTATTATCATATTAAGTAGCATGTCCTTTTTGGTAATTTATACATTTAAAAAGCACTTTTCACTTTTACACATCCAAACACACTTTTGAAAAAAAGTTGCTTTTCAAACATTCCATCCAAACACAAAAGTTACCTGCTTCTGCTTTTGGCTTTCATTTCTGCTTCTGTTTTTTTCAAAAGTCAATCCAAACGGGCCCTTCTACCAAGGTGCTTTTGGCTTTTGCTTCTGCCAAAAGCACTTTTGGGGAAAAAGAAATGTTTGGTTTGGCTTTTAAAAAAAAAGTAGAAGCACCTCGAAAAGCTGCAAAAGTGCTTCTGGGGGCTGCTTCTCCGAAAAGCAGAAGCCAAAAGTACTTCGTAAATTGCGCAAAGACTTAAGTACCCTCATTACTTAATATAAATTACACTATAAATATATCTTATTATCATATTAAGTAGCATGTCCTTTTTGGTAATTTATACATTTAAAAAGCACTTTTTACTTTTACACATCCAAACACACTTTTGAAAAAAAGCTGCTTTTCAAACATTCCATCCAACACACAAAAGTTATCTGCTTCTGCTTTTGGCTTTCACTTCTGCTTCTGCTTTTGGCTTCCGCTTTTTTCAAAAGCCAATCCAAACGGGCCCGCAATCTCGCCAGAGCCCTTAAAACAGTCTTCAACAAACTTATGGATTGAGGGACCAATAGAACTCCAGATATTCTGGTAGAGAAAAGCATGGAAGCCATCTGGGCCCGGGGCTTTGAGGGGGGCCATACTCTTGATGGCTGAGTACACTTCCTCCAATGAAGGATTGGTTAACAGCATGTCGTAGTCAGCCTGCTTAATCTTTGGAAGAGAAGATGTTATGGCACGAGAATTCCTATGAGGGACACAAGCTGTATAGAGACTTCTAAAATAGTCAACGACCATGTGTTTAATACCAATATCAGATGTATGGACTTGGCCTTGAGCATCCTCAAGCATAGTAAATAGCTTCTTGTTTTGTCGATGCTTGACATAATCGTGGTAGAACTTAGTATTATCATCACCTAGAAAATTCCAGTTACGGACACTGCGTTGGATCCAAGAGATTTCCTCAGCTTCCAGAATTTTACAAAGCTCGGCACTTAATTGTTTATGCAGTCTGCATGGGAATGCTTCCTCCAACCAATTAGGATTCCTTTCAATTCCGACTAACCTGGCCCTAATCTGGTGCTTACGATTGATATGAGATTTAACCACCTGCTCATTCCATGGGATGGATTTGTTTCTGGTGGCATCAAGTTTGTGCTTAATAGAGTCCGAGCCTTACCAAATATCGTGAACCAGGCTTCTGTAGCTACCATAAGCCTGCCAAGAAGCCTTAAATCTAAAAATGTTTGGCGCTTGCTTCCGTTGGTTAAGATCTGTAGCAGCAACTATTTTAATAAAAAGAGGAGAATGATCCGAATGAATTCTAGGAAGTACCTCACCGTACAACCAGGAAACATATTGAGCCAATGGTCATTACATAGCATCCTATCCAACCTTCTTCTGAGAAAACCTCTAGCCCATGTAAATCTACTCCCGAAAGTTCTCAATTCAGCCAAAGCAGACAAATCCATCCAATTTTTAAGCTCGAGATGTGCATTGGACGATCTGGAACCACCCCGAGCTTCCTCAAGTCTAGCAATGCAATTTAAATCCCCCCCTCCCCCCTAGAATCCATGGTGCATGTCTACTCTTATTGATGCGATGGAGCTCAGGCCAAAGACAAGCTCTTCGCACTTTGTTAGGGGCAGCATAAATTAGAGTAATCAAGATGTGATCTTCCTCTCCCTGAACCCGAATATCAATGTATTGAGAATGTGACTCAAGAACGGTAAGAGAAATATGATTTTTCCAAAGAAGCCAAATGCCTCCCGAAAACCCTGAAGCTTCAACACGGTATGAATTGGGAAAACTACTTCTCCGGACAAAATTATCAGCACATTCTCCACTAATGCGAGGTTCAAACAAAGCAGCAATGTCCACCTTCTTAGATTGTGAAACATCACAAAATTCTCTTCTAAACAATGACGAACCTGCCCCCCTGAACATTCCAACAAAATAGATTAATATTCATAACAAAGGGGAGGGAAGAAAGAAAAATAGGCAATCATAGAGATGAAGGACTCGAAGTCCCTGCACGTCCCTTATCCTCTAAAAAAGATGAAATATCCATGGCATCCTCAAAAACTTCCCCTGCAAAATCTGGGGGTCTGCCAGCGTCAAGAGCCTCCAATTTTTTTCCTCTCTGGTGAGCATTAGTTGACGAATCCTCCACAGCCACAACTGTATGGTGCTCAGGGGGAGGGATGAGGGCATCTTTCTCAACCAAGCCCCTGAAGGTTGGTGAGTCCAGACCGGTGAATTGTTCTCAGGAACTGGGGTATGTGATCGCGATAGCCGCCGCACGTTGTTAGTCCTTGGAGAACTCCTGGGTGGTGACGATGGATCAGAGGGTCCAGCCTTCATATGATTATCATTCTTTGTATCCATCCGATCAGGGGGTATATCAACAGGATTATCGACTATGGATGAGAACCTATTTGTAGTGGAATTCGGCTGTGGCCTAGGGTTCGCAGTTCTTCCTCCCATAGGTCTTCTTCTATACTTGGCAATCATCCAAGGGCCAAAGCTCGGTCCCTCGGTAGTCTCGGCTTCCTTACCTCGAGCAGCCCTTGCCGTTTCGTCCGTGTGCGTAGTATGATTATGAATCTCAGGACATTCAGTGCTAAGATGCCCAAACCGGCCACACTCGAAACATACTTGTTTCTGATTCTCATATTCGATATTGAGGACATAATCATCAACCATCACTTGTGATTTCAGCGTCTTCGATAAATCAAGTTCGCCGCAACCCTAGCATACTTCCCTTGATCCACTTTGTCTGTGCTAAAGTCAATACTAAGGACTTGGCCAATTCGCGATCCCACTTTAAACATGATGTCCGGTCATACAAGAAAATGGGGATACTAGGGAAACACACCCAAGCAACCATAGATTTCACCACATTCGTTAAAGGGTTGAAGGATTCTTCCCAGGCCTAAAATGCAAATAATGCCCAAGGACCATCCAGGGCCCTCCCGTCAATGCATGAGAAGCCGCTTCCGCCGTGTCAAATCGAACGATGAAATAACCATTCTCCAAATCAATAAAGGGGCATTAGCTGCAGCAGGCCAAAGCTTTTCAATCCTTGATTTAAGCAATCGATATGAAATGGAACGGCCAAGAACTTTGATAACTACAACATTAGCCCACTGCCTAAGAAGCCTTTCCTTGAAGGCTTTCGAGAGGACCAGTTTATCAATACTATCCTGCACCGTGACCGTGATGTCGTCGAGATCGCCGAGATCTTTGCTCATAATCTCATCAAGAGGAACGTGAATGAAGCCAGTGCCTCGTTTAGCTACTTCGCTATAGGAAGATCGCAGTCTCTTCTGCGCCCTACCATCATGTGGATCCGGTGGCTTGCCGTCTTGGGCCTCCATTAGATCGCCAGAAACAAGAAAAGAATCAGGACGACAGTTAGAGAGCTATCGTTTCTTGGAGAGAATTTCAATAGGCAGTTTTTCCCAATGAGTTGTAAAGCCCAATTGCATTTTAATTCCAAACAATATAATCTATATAATAAATCCTGAATACTTTTTGGCATGTTCAGACTTAATTGCCCTTATTAAATCTTATATTTTTATTTTAATTATTATTAAAAAAGATAAACTTAAGGTTACATCTGTAAATCATTACAAAACATCACAAACATATCTACGGTTATTATCACGACACCTCATAAACGCCACATCATCCTCTCAAAAATACCAGATGCTGACATGTGACATCTATAAAATAATCTTGAATTAATTTAATCTATTGTAAATATCTTCAAAAATATCTTTATAAGATTTCATCTATATTTAGAAAATAAATCTATATATTAATATAAAAGATTTTGAGAAAATCTTTCTATATATTTTAAAAAGATATAAATTGAAAACAAATTAAATTACATAATTATATTTTATATTTTATAAATATATAATTAAATTATATATTATAAATTCTTTAACTTTATATATAATATTATAAAATAAATTTTTATTATAATTATATTAAAATTTGAACCTAAATTATTAACAAAAATAAATAAGCTAAAAAAAATTTAATTAGTAATAATCAGTCAATTTATCAAAAAAAGTATATATATTTAATATGAAATATAAATTTATGGGTGTTACACAATATAATATAATGCAGAATAAAGTCGGGGTCTGTTTTTTGCCCAAAAATTAGTGTTAAAATGATATTTCCAAGGGAAATGTGGAAATTGATTATTTTTTCTCATATTACAAAGTTGGGGTCTGTTTTTTGCCCAAAAATTAGTTTAAGTACTAATTTTAAAATTTTTTAATTGGGGTATAGCTTTTAGAAATTGCTTTTTTTTTCCCTTAAAAAATAAAAAGATAACAAAAAAAGTATATATATAGATAGTATTCTTTAAAGTTTTAGGGATAGTAGTCAAAATGGACAACATATTAGGGAGTAAAATGAAATTTTTAGAGCCTTAATAATGTAAATATATAATTTATTCAAATTGTGTAATACCCGAGAATTTTCCAACATAACATAAAACAATAATTACCTAAATAAATAAATAAATGAATCTAGCAAATAAATAAATAAATAAAGATAAGAAAATGAGAAATGAGATTTTAACTTAAAAAGGAATTAAAGGAATTTAATTAAATAAAAAGAATTATTAAAGGTAAATAAATTGTACACCGAAACCCGACACTAATGAACTCGAGGATTCGAGTCCAAAACATCTAATTAGACTGAGAATAAATTTAGAGAGAAAGTATGAACGCGAATATACCCCGGAAATCGGAATTCGGGAGCATAGAGGGATAGAAACCCGAAAGAGAGGCGGAAAAGCACGACGAATCGCACGACCCGCGCGGACCGAAGTCCAGGCGAGTGTCGCGCGGTGGCCACGCGGTGGAAGGCGAAACAGCGCGCCACGACCGCGCCACATGACAGATTCGCCCGTTGCGTGAATCTCTCGCCCGAACGCGGATTTTTCGACTTTCGGTTGAACATCTCTCGACCCAAGACCTTTAGGTCAGATGTTGGACGCCCTAGGGCTTGGGAAATCTATAAATAAACCCCTTGGGAGTCCCAAACAAGTTCACAAAACCCTACAACCTTCTATACGTTCGAAACCCTAAATCCGGAGTCGTCGGAGGCACGAAACCAAGACGAACGCTGTTGGACGAATTTCTCTACAGATCTCCATAGTCTTGGTAAGTCTCGATCCAATCTTTGTCAATAAACGATTCGAAAACGAATCCTAATCATCTCCTTTTTCTTTCTACACCCCGTATTGGATCTAGATCGTAGAACCCGACGAACGGAGAGGAGAAACGGTAGACGGGAAGCCACGCCTTCGAATAGACGATCCCCGACGTTCATAAACTCCGTAAGTTAACTCTTACATGGTTTTGGGATGAATTAAAACATTCAAAACTAAAAGATTAACAAGAAATCGAAAATCTGTCAATTATTACTTTCTACCGACGCAACAGATTTAATGAATTTTTCCGAACCTTAAAACGAACTCAAACGGAAAAACTTAAAACACGAAAAACGTTCCTAAGACTTAGATCTAGCTACTGTAAAATGTTGAGAATTTTTGGAGTTGATTTGATATGTGAAAACCCACCGAAACCGAGCTGTTTGAATCTAGATCTTGAAATCTTGGACAGAATTTAGGAATGATCTTGATCACGTTTTTGACATAGGATCTAGGCTGTTTTAGATCTTTGGCCGAACATGAAAGTTGTAGATAAATGTCTTAAGATGATCTCTGTCAAATTTCATTAAATTTGGAGTTGAATTGCTATAGTAGAATTCGAAATCTTTAAACTGTGATACATTAAACTCGGACAGATTTGTTCTTATACGAAAACTGGTGATTTTGACCTACTTAGGTATCTCGGATCGAAAATGATAAAACACGAAAGTTGTAGATCTTGATGTTTCCGAGTCAGATATGAAATTTTGGAATTTTTGGAATTAAATCTGATTTTAGACGAATTTTAGAGTAAACTGTGGTTTACCGAAACGAAATCTTGAAATCTTGTTGAAACATGGAATTAACCTTTAGGGTTGAAACGAATTGAGATATTATCTTTAAATAAATACAATTGAAGTCAGATTTTAAAATTTAGATCCCCTTACAAACTTGATAAATTAAAATTAGGGGTGAGTGCTCTGCAGGGTGCCCCCTAACGATTCACTTCGTGCCTTAATGGACGATGGTGACCCCGCGCGCTAAACTTGAGATATGGATTGCCTAAACGGCGAAATATAGAGCCTACACTCTCGTGAATATCCGAATGGGTTTCCCGAGGCTCCGGAGTGGTACTGGGTATGGCTGATGCGGTTGCGGCCGCCGGGCTACCGGCTAAACTTGTTGACATCGCGATGCTATCGTGAAACTTTGAAATACCAAATCGGGGATGTAATGGGGATTTTAAATTAAATTAAATTAGATTAAATTATGTTGTTGTCCAATTAAATTATTTAAATGCTTTATTTAAATTGTGACATTTATGTTAAACCATGTGATATGTGTTACTAAATAGAGCCCTGAGATAAATTATGCTATTGGATAGTGATTAGATTAATTTAAATATTATGTTATTATCATGCTTTTGTTAAATTATTAAATTTATGGCTTTTAAACCCTACGATCATGCATGTGTTAACTTACTCAGCAATTTTACTGACCAAAACCATTTTTATTCCTTTCCTTACAGAATATGTGGAATGAGCATGTGTGAGCACGATTCATGCATGGGATTTTGGGGAACACTTATTTTGCTTTTGAATTTCGTACTTAGACTATATTCTGAACAGGCCTGTTTAACCCGTGTTTTGGCCATGTCGGCCCTTTTTATATTTTCCGCTGCGATACTGTACTAAACCAAATATTTCCGCTGCGCTATGCTATTATTATTTTCGAGTTATATTGTATGGGCTATTTTGAATGATTTAAATGTTTTTAAATACTGCAATACCTAGTCTTGCATCTCTTTAGTAAGCTCGGTGAAACCGTGCCTTACTAGGGAGATGTGGCGGTGACATCCCGACCTGGGTGACCAAAAACCGGGGTGTTACAAGTTGGTATCAAAGCCCGGCTATTTTTAAACTATTATTTATTTTTAAACCATTATTATTTTTAAACTATTATTAGTATTTTGACTATTATTTTAAATTTTAAAGTATTATTTCCATGGAAAAACTTTTGTTTTAAAACCCATGGAAAAATATATATATGTGGTGCATTAAATTATTATTGGGGGGAAAAATCATTTGCATTTGCATTTTGCATCTCTGTTATGAACTTAGAATCTTGGAAACTTGAACTTAGAATCTTGGAAACTTGAACTTAGAATCTTGGCGAATTGAACCTAGAATCTTGGCGAATTGAACTTAGAATCTTGGCAAATATTAACTTAGATCTCTTGCTTGCGCTAGATGGCTAGTCAAGACATGATGCAGTTGATGGTCAGGATGATGAGTGTTCATCTCGATTCCCACCAAACCCTAGAGCAGATGAAGTACCGTATGGCTCAATTGGAGGCCAATTTACATCACATGGGCAACTTGAGAGAGGCGGATCATCACTGCATAAACCAACTCGAGCGCCAAGTCCAAACCCTCACTACACAAAACTTAATACTAAAGGAATACATTGATGCCCACGGGCAAGACTTAAACACTATCTTTGACGAGCTGATGCCGCCGAGTTCGGAGGAGGAAGATCCGGAGGAAGATCCTGCTACCCCACCGGAGGACGTCATGAGACACTAGAGATTCTATTGTTAGATACTATTTTGCTAGGAAAATATTTCTACCTTTGTACTAAAATTTCTTTTGAGGAAATAAAATGCCCGATTTATTTTTAATAAATCGAAAAAAAAAAATCAAAATAAAATAAAACCCCGAAGCATACGATGCTTCTTAATTCGAACGAAGCACCACGTGCTAAATTGCTACACACGTATACATTTATAGAAATTGCTTAGACTATATACTAAATTCACTGGTCCTAATCTATCCCATTTGTACCAGAATGGCACCCAGAGGAAGAAGAAGAGGCAGAGCCCAACCCGCTCCCCAAACCACCACTGAAACACCTACTGAAACACCACCAAACGTCACTGAACCGATTCAACCTGATGAGGAACAGCCCCAAGGTGCGCAGGACGCCCCCGCACCGAACAACGTGGGCGATCGTCTTAGGACGATAGAGGAAGTGTTGATTGCGCTCGGAAACGTGCAAGTCAACCGGGGTCAAGCTGCGGCGGTACCTCCGCCCCAAGCTCGCCCTAACTACCTGGCGATGGTGAACCCTTACCAGCCGCCCCACTACGCTGGTGAGGAGGATCCAGCTAAACTGGAGGAATGGATCCGGACTTTTGACAAGCTGCTGGGAGCGGTCAAATGTCCGGAAGGAGAAAGGGTACATGTCGCTTCATACTACTTGGGAGGCGAAGCCGACGACTGGTGGCAGGCCACTCAAGCTAAACTGACTGAAGATGACGAGCCCTACTCGTGGATGGAGATGATGGAACTACTCAGGGACCGATTCTATCCCTTGAGTACTAAAGCGGCCATGTACGAAGAGTTCCTGTCGCTGAAGCAAGGAAGCTAAACGGTGCAGGAATACTACACACGCTTCAAGGAGCTGGTGAGGTTCGCACCAAGGCTAGTGCCTACTGATGCGGAAAAGGCACAGAAGTTCGAGATGGGACTGAACCTGTCTGTGCGCGAGGTGATCGCGGGGGTACACTACCCCGATTTGCAAGCTGTGTATGACCGCGCTGTGGCGGTAGCACGTGTGCAGCAGCTGAAAAGAAGGGTGAGTGGGGAGTCCAGCAGGGGTCCTCAAGACAAGAGAAGCCGAGACTCAAGAAACGAGAACAATACTGGAAGGAACGAGCAGCGCAGAGGGTCGAATAGGCCCCAACAAAACAACACTGGGAGGAGGTTCAACCAAGAGGATCCGGTACCGCCTTGCCCGAGATGTGGACGACCCCATCTGGCAAGGGGATGCCCGCAACAAGGCGCCTGTTACCGATGCGGTCGAATGGGTCACGTTCGACGGGATTGCCGAACTAGGCTCGAGAACATAACGAAGAGGGACGATTTGGTCGCGGGGCAAGAACAGCCTCAAAATCAAAACGGGCGAAACGGGAACAACCAAGGGTATAGACCCCCTCAAAATAGACCGCAAAACCAGAACCAGAACCAACGACCTCCGCCCCCGCAGAATCAAAACCAACAGCAAAACCAGCAGCAGAACGCGAATCAGCAAGGCAACCAAGGGCGCCCTGTGGGGAGGCTCAATGTGGTAAACCAAGCGGACGTGCCTGCGCAAGGAGAAGTGATGGCAGGTACATTTTATGTGTTGAATATGCCCTTTAGAATTCTATTTGATTCTGGAGCTAGTTGCTCAATTATAGCATCAAGGATAGTGCCTGAGTTAGATCTACCTAAGTGCGAGAGAATTAGCTTAGGAATTCAATTGCCTTCTGGAGAAGTAGTGTCTTGCTCTAAACGATATAACGGAATTCCTATAGTGATAAAGAACGTAGAATTCTTCGCGAACTTAGTAGAATTTAACTTAAGAGACTTTGACATCATACTAGGGATGGATTGGTTATCCCAGTATAAAGTGGTGATCGAATGCCAAAAGCAAAAGATCACCTTGTCAAAAAGTAGGGGAAAGAGAGTTATCTTTTACTCTCAGCCCCCTAAAAAAAGTAACAAAATCGTTAGTGCACTTAAACTAAGTAACTTGATGCGTAAGGGGTATGAACTATATGCGTGCTATGTGCACAACCTTGAGGCGGAAGAAAACAAGGTTGATAGCATACCAGTGGTAAGAGAATACCCGGACGTGTTCCCTGAAGACGTTCCGGGCATGCCCCCTGAGAGAGATCTTGAATTCACTATAGAACTCATTCCGGGGACAGAGCCTGTCTCGAAAGCTCCGTACCGGATGGCACCACTGGAAATGAAGGAGTTAAAGGAACAACTCGAGGAACTATTGGGAAAAGGCTACATAAGACCGAGTACGTCCCCTTGGGGAGCACCGGTTTTATTTGTTAAGAAGAAAGACGGGGGACTACGTCTTTGCATAGATTACCGAGAACTAAACCAAGTGACCATTAAGAATAAATACCCCCCTTCCGAGAATAGAGGATCTGTTTGATCAACTGAAGGGAGCTTCAGTATTCTCGAAGATCGATTTGCGATCTGGGTATCATCAATTGAGGATCGCCGAGAAGGACATTCCGAAAACGGCATTCCGAACGCGATATGGCCATTACGAGTTCACAGTGTTATCATTCGGGTTAACAAATGCTCCGACCATGTTCATGAATCTCATGAACAACGTGTTCCGAGAATTGTTAGACCAGTGCGTCGTAGTGTTCATCGACGACATCCTAATCTACTCAAAGAGCGAGGAAGAGCATGCAAAACACCTACATCAAGTGTTAGAAATCTTGCGAAGAAATCAGCTATACGGCAAGCTGTCGAAATGTGACTTCTGGCTGAAAGAAGTGGCATTCCTCGGACACATAGTATCCGCTGATGGAGTATCAGTGGATCCGGCAAAAGTTTCTGCCGTGACGGAGTGGGCAACTCCGAAGAGTCCAACGGAAATAAGAAGTTTCCTTGGATTAGCCGGGTATTATAGGCGATTTGTGAAGGACTTTTCAAGGATTGCACGTCCTTTGACCCAGCTACTAAAGAAAGGAGCAAAATATGAGTGGACCGAAGCGTGTGAGACTTCGTTTCAAGAGCTGAAGAAACGACTCACAACCACACCCGTATTAACATTACCATCAGAGAATGGTGACTTCGAAGTATATAGCGATGCTTCGAAGGAAGGCTTAGGTTGTGTCTTGATGCAAGACTCGAGAGTCGTGGCCTATGCATCACGCCAACTGAAACCCCACGAGGGAAATTATCCGACACACGACCTGGAGTTGGCAGCGGTCGTATTCGCTCTAAAGATATGGAGACATTATCTTTATGGGCGGAAGTGTCGAATGTTCACCGACCACAAGAGCTTGAGATATATATTCACTCAGAAGGAGTTGAATTTGAGACAGCGAAGTTGGTTGGAACTTATTAAAGACTACGATTTAGAGATAGCATACCACGAAGGGAAGGCGAATGTGGTAGCCGATGCCCTAAGTCGGAAAACCCAACACGTAACAAACTTGTTGGTAATTCCGCCGGCATTGTACATGGATTTGGCAAGATTGGAGTTAGAACTTGTGCATCCTGGCACAGTGAGAGAAACGGTCAATGCCATGGTCGTAGAAACTCCAATATTGGACGAGATTCGACTCGCTCAACCGGGCGACCCGAAACTCGAGAAGATAAAAGAGTATATTGCTGAAGGAAAGGCAATAGGATTTGCTGTCCACGAGGATGGAAGCATCCGTTTTAAAGGGAGATGGTGCGTGCCCCTTAAATGTGCCGAGTTGAAGCAAAGGTTGATGGATGAAGGGCACAACACGCCATATTCCGTACATCCCGGAGGAGACAAACTATACAAAGATCTGAAGAAGATCTATTGGTGGCCGGGAATGAAGAAGGAAGTGGCGAACTTCGTGGCGAGATGTCTCACCCGCCAAAAGGTTAAGGCAGTGCGATATAAACCCTTAGAATTGATGCAACCACTAGAGATTCCAAGTTGGAAGTGGGATAGCATCTCAATGGACTTTGTCACGGGATTACCCCGATCACCTAAAGGCATGAACAAGATTTGGGTGATTGTGGATAGGCTAACGAAGACCGCCATATTTATCCCAATGAAAGACACGTGGACTATGGACCAATTGGCCCGAGCCTACATTGATAATGTGGTACGACGACATGGAGTACCACATGATATCATTTCCGATAGAGACAGTAGATTTGTCTCTCATTTCTGGACGGAGTTACAAAAAGCTCTCGGTACTCAAATCAAAATGAGCACCGCATTCCACCCGATGACGGATGGACAAACCGAGAGGACAATCCAAACACTAGAAGACATGCTGAGAGCATGTGTGTTGGAATTCAAAGGAAATTGGGAATCTCATTTACCCTTGATTGAGTTTTCCTATAATAATAGCTACCATGCTAGCATTGGCATGGCACCTTTCGAGGCGTTTTATGGACGAAAGTGCCGAAGCCCGTTGAGCTGGGAAGAAAACGATAAGTCCGTGGTAGTGGGACCACAACTTATCGAAGACATGGCTCAACAAATCAAAGTGATTCAAGGGAAGATGAAAGCCGCACAAGACCGTCAAAAGAGTTATGCCGACGTGAGACGACGAGACCTAGAATTTCAAGTGGGAGATAGAGTCATGCTAAAGATATCACCCATGAAGGGGGTGATGCGCTTTAGCAAGCGAGGAAAGTTAAGTCCTCGATACATAGGACCTTACGAAATTCTAGAACGAGTCGGAACTCTAGCCTACCGATTGGCTTTACCGCCACACTTAGATCGAGTTCATAATGTCTTCCATGTCTCGCAACTAAAGAAGTATGTGCCGGACCCGACACATGTACTTCAACCGAAGATAATTGAGCTCGATGAAGACTTGACTTACGAAGAAGTCCCAGTACGTATTCTTGACACTAAGGAACGAGTAACGAGGAACAAAACCGTCAAAATGATCAAGGTTCTTTGGTCAAACTACGAAAGTGAGACGGCAACTTGGGAAGTAGAATCCGACATGAGAGAACGTTACCCGACATTGTTCCAAACCGATACCGACACAGTTATGGGGACATAACTGCAATCTTAAGGGGGAGAGGATGTCATACCACCTATTTTTGACCATCTATTTTTCGTGCACTTTTGTAAATTGTTGAACTACGTTATGGCTTGATCCCTTTACCGGGTACGTAGGCAGCTTAGAAGTTTTAATTCTAAGTTCAGTCACAACATAATAAAACAAACACAAGACCTTTAGCACGAGAAAAGCCGAAACACAACTTCGAGGACGAAGTTGATTCTTAAGGAGGGTAGACTGTAATACCCGAGAATTTTCCAACATAACATAAAACAATAATTACCTAAATAAATAAATAAATGAATCTAGCAAATAAATAAATAAATAAAGATAAGAAAATGAGAAATGAGATTTTAACTTAAAAAGGAATTAAAGGAATTTAATTAAATAAAAAGAATTATTAAAGGTAAATAAATTGTACACCGAAACCCGACACTAATGAACTCGAGGATTCGAGTCCAAAACATCTAATTAGACTGAGAATAAATTTAGAGAGAAAGTATGAACGCGAATATACCCCGGAAATCGGAATTCGGGAGCATAGAGGGATAGAAACCCGAAAGAGAGGCGGAAAAGCACGACGGATCGCACGACCCACCCGGACTGAAGTCCAGGTGAGTGTCGCGCGGTGGCCGCGCGGTGGAAGGCGAAACAGCGCGCCACGACCGCGCCACATGACAGATTCGCCCGTTGCGTGAATCTCTCGCCCGAACGCGGATTTTTCGACTTTCGGTTGAACATCTCTCGACCCAAGACCTTTAGGTCAGATGTTGGACGCCCTAGGGCTTGGGAAATCTATAAATAAACCCCTTGGGAGTCCCAAACAAGTTTACAAAACCCTACAACCTTCTATACGTTCGAAACCCTAAATCCGGAGTCGTCGGAGGCACGAAACCAAGACGAACGCTGTTGGACGAATTTCTCTACAGATCTCCATAGTCGTGGTAAGTCTCGATCCAATCTTTGTCAATAAACGATTCGAAAACGAATCCTAATCATCTCCTTTTTCTTTCTACACCCCGTATTGGATCTAGATCGTAGAACCCGACGAACGGAGAGGAGAAACGGTAGACGGGAAGCCACGCCTTCGAATAGACGATCCCCGACGTTCATAAACTCTGTAAGTTAACTCTTACATGGTTTTGGGATGAATTAAAACATTCAAAACTAAAAGATTAACAAGAAATCGAAAATCTGTCAATTATTACTTTCTACCGACGCAACAGATTTGATGAATTTTTCCGAACCTTAAACCGAACTCAAACGGAAAAACTTAAAACACGAAAAACGTTCCTAAGACTTGGATCTAGCTACTGTAAAATTTTGAGAGTTGTTGGAGTTAATTTGATATGTGAAAACCCACCGAAACCGAGCTGTTTGAATCTAGATCTTGAAATCTTGGACAGAACTTAGGAATGATTTTGATCACGTTTTTGACATAGGATCTAGGCTGTTTTAGATCTTTGGCCGAACATGAAAGTTGTAGATAAATGTCTTAAGATGATCTCTGTCAAATTTCATTAAATTTGGAGTTGAATTGCTATGGTAGAATTCGAAATCTTTAAACTGTGATACATTAAACTCGGACAGATTTGTTCTTATGCGAAAACTGGTGATTTTGACCTACTTAGGTATCTCGGATCGAAAAAGTTAAAACACGAAAGTTGTAGATCTTGATGTTTCCGAGTCAGATATGAAATTCTGGAATTTTTGGAATTAAATCTGATTTTAGATGAATTTTAGAGTAAACTGTGGTTTACCGAAACAAAATCTTGAAATCTTGTTGAAACATGGAATTAACCTTTAGGGTTGAAACAAATTGAGATATTATCTTTAAATAAATACATTTGAAGTCAAATATTAAAATTTAGATCCCCTTACAAACTTGATAAATTAAAATTAGGGGTGAGTGCTCTGCAGGGTGCCCCCTAACGATTCACTTCGTGCCTTAATGGACGATGGTGACCCCGCGCGCTAAACTTGAGATATGGATTGCCTAAACGGCGAAATATAGAGCCTACACTCTCGTGAATATCCGAATGGGTTTCCCGAGGCTCCGGAGTGGTACTGGGTATGGCTGATACGGTTGCGGCCGCCGGGCTACCGGCTAAACTTGTTGACATCGCGATGCTATCGTGAAACTTTGAAATACCAAATCGGGGATGTAATGGGGATTTTAAATTAAATTAAATTAGATTAAATTATGTTGTTGTCCAATTAAATTATTTAAATGCTTTATTTAAATTGTGGCATTTATGTTAAACCATGTGATATGTGTTACTAAATAGAGCCCTGAGATAAATTATGCTATTGGATAGTGATTAGATTAATTTAAATATTATGTTATTATCATGCTTTTGTTAAATTATTAAATTTATGGCTTTTAAACCCTACGATCATGCATGTGTTAACTTACTCAGCAATTTTGCTGACCAAAACCATTTTTATTCCTTTCCTTACAGAATATGTAGAATGAGCATGTGTGAGCACGATTCATGCATGGGATTTTGGGGAACACTTATTTTGCTTTTGAATTTCGTACTTAGACTATATTATGAACGGGCCCGTTTAACCCGTGTTTTGGCCATGTCGGCCCTTTTTATATTTTCTGCTGCGATACTGTACTAAACCAAATATTTCCGCTGCGCTATGCTATTATTATTTTCGAGTTATATTGTATGGGCTATTTTGAATGATTTAAATGTTTTTAAATACTGCAATACCTAGCCTTGCATCTCTTTACTAAGCTCGGTGAAACCGTGCCTTACTAGGGAGATGTGGCGATGACATCCCGACCTGGGTGACCAAAAACCGGGGTGTTACAAATTGTTTTGGTGAGTGGTATCTCCATGCCACATTGGACCTAAGACTAATCCCTCGAGAATCTGCATGGGCAATAATTAACAACACCTCTCCCAAAGTAATTTTTTTGCATACACAAGGCTCGAACCCGAGACCTTACTTAAGCGACTAGAACCCCAATCCACTCAAGTCAACTGATGTTGGTGAATTTTGAATAATTTAATGCTATTTTTTTCAATTGCTCTTATTATGTTAGATATAAAAGCCAAACTATATATATTTAGTTTTTCAATGGTAAAAGCAATCTATTCTATATTTTTGTCCACCTAATGTGTGTTTGAATTTTATTCATCTTATTCTTTCCTTTTTTGTGGGAAATCGTATTATTCCAAATAGGCACAAATACAAAATTGCTGAACTATTTAGCAGCATCCATAAAGTCCAATATCAGCTACCCAACACCAACATTATAAACAGAAACGAGAGATACAACTAATGCCTCGCAACGCTTACAGCAGTGGCCTCCATATCTTATTATTTTCTTTATTTTTCTTTTAAATTTTTGTTGCATGCATTTCCTATCACCATTTAAACAAAAGACATTAAATCTCATGTAGGGGTGGAAATAGGCTATAGGTCATGCTAGGGTAAGGTTTGAACGGCCTAGGCATATATTGATTTATTAAGGCCCGAAGGCCTTTCTTATAAGCCTAAGCATGACCAATTAAATTAAATAGGCCAGGTTGTAAGCATTTTAAAGTCTGATTAAGCCTATTTTAAAATTAAGTTTAAATTATTTTATATATGTCCACACGTAATTATAAGGTTGGAAGATATAATTTGTGCACTTAGGTAAGTCTTCATCCATGACTATTTAAAAACCTATATAAAATCAAATTAATAATTATTTTCACATAAAATGACAAAAATGATACCACATATTTATATGCAATAAACATAAACATACTAATAATAATGATAATTATGCCCATCCGATTCTCGAGGGATTAGTCTTGGGTCCAATGAGACCTAGGATATTCACCAAAAAAAATAATGATAAGTATGCCAACCTGGTAGGCCTGATAGTTTTTTTTAAATAAAGTTTGGTCCGGACCTATTTAGCTAAATAGGCTTTTAGAAAAGCATAAGCTTAGCCTATTTATACAAAAATTTGGTCTGACATGGTCTTCGATAGACTAAGCCATAGGCTCATGTCGGGTAGCCTTACCTATTCTCATCCCTAACATCATGTAATCCAAAAAAATTATATTCTCATTTTACAAACTCATATAAGTTCAACACCAGTGCGCATATAAGTTTAACACCTGTGCGCAGTGGCAGACGCAGAGTGTCTGAGGCAGGGGGCGAGGATGCGACTAAATAGCTTTGCTTTATTTCATCTTTAATTTCCATAGAATAACTATCAATTGATTTTCGTTTATTTTGGATTGCTAATGATGTCACTATCTTCGTCTAACTCTAACTGAGTCTATATCTTTAAACAATATATAACCCTATGTTAAAAAAGCTCACTAACAAAGAAATATGTTGTATTCTTTTTCCTCTTCTTCCCCATAAATTACTGAAAAATGATTCTAATATAATTAAATTTACACAACTTATAAAATATTAATGCCAAGGTTTGAGTTTGGGGGGGGCGGAATTATATAAAAAGAATTTCTGATATAGCTAAAATAACATAACTATATAAAACTTAATAGGCAAAGTTCGAACTCGGGGGAGCGGCCCCCAAGCCCCCAAGTAGTTCCGCCACTACCCGTGCGTAGCGGGCAAAAAAATCTAGTTTAATTAATTTCTAAAATCCATTATAGTCCGTTACTATTCATAGCATCAACAGGTTTAATATATTATAGATTTGAAAAAGTCCTTAAAATTTTTGAGGTATTCAATGCGAATTTTAAAAATTCTTTAAAAAATTAGAGATATTCAATACTTAGAAAATTTTTAAAAAAATTAAAATTTGAGGTATTCAACATGATTTTAATTTTTTAGAGTTTTTTTTTTTTGGTTGAACAACCTATACAAGCCAGTAAAGGAGTGATGGGAACATATGCCACACAAATTACAAAGGGATAAAGGAGAGGGATAGGAGGTCGGTGGATAATCGAACCCCCCAAAATAAAGGTTGGGAGTCAGGTGACTTCACCATTAGTCCAAGTCAACATCCCAAATTTTTTAGAGATTTGAAAGAATTCTTTTTCAAGGTAAGAAAATAGTAGTAAAAATGATCAACAACATGGTGTTAGTTTCAAGAATCCCTCACAATTTCCATCTTATATATACTAGAATCCGTTGAGATGCGCGCTACGCTGCGCAAGCTCATGATGAAGAAGTCAATGCTTCATATGTTCACAATGGCATTCAAAAAACAGTTGTTGGTGAAAGTGTAAGCAAAAAAGGCATATATTCACAAGGGCATTCTATTAACAAAAGATGTAGAAGCTGAGAGTTCAACGGATCATCATATCAAATAATAGTAAATGGGTGACAATTCCTATCTTAAATCGTGTGGGTGAATGACAGATCAACTTTTACTTGAAAACCAAAGAGAAAAGAGAGAATGAAAAATAATGACCAAGTTGATACTCATGTATCAACTTCCTATTTAATACGGAAAATTAGTTCTGTTCTATGGCATTTTGATTTGTGGATTCTACAGGACTGATAATTAATAAATGGCAAGTACTACAATTACTGCCAATCCGGTTGTTCTGTTCTGTGTGGACAGAGAAAGAAGGAGAATAGAATAATAATTCATGTAGCTTAATCAAATTTTCATACTTCTAATCTAGGTAAATAAGAGTTTAAAACAGGGTAGAAATAACTAATCAGGAGTTAAACACATAGTGGCGGGAGAAAATATGAGTAAAACCAGCATTATAACCATTGTAAGATCTGCATTCTTACAGATCAAGTATGGAAGATGTTAAAGCAGCATCAATCACTCCATCTGCTCTTATGTTAGCACATATTTCAGTCAAAACATTAGACTAAACAGGATAACGAAGAAGCATTGTAAAAAAGTTGGCCCAGACAAATATAAGGTATCAATCACATGATAATAGTACAGACACCAAATTCAGGTCTATTTTAATCTTAAATCATAGTGGGGGATCATGCAGTCACTAGCTCCAAGTTGTATCTAGCAACAAAGAAACTAATATGGAATCTTGGATCCCCTCTTTCTTTTTCCTCTTCATGTATATTACAAAGTTACAATTACAAAACATCTATAGATGAACTCCGTGAGAAAGGCGATAATAATAGAGCATATTGTCACAGGCAGAAAAGCACAAAAATTAAGAGCATCACACTTGCATTACAGTTAAAAGAACTGCCGAGCATGTCTTATCATTTACCGCAAAACAAAGTAAAGAATGTAATCTCCAACTTCACAATATCAGAAATATACATTTCAAGTTGTAAAAAAGATCTAATAGTAGTTCATATGTAGTTTTCAGGTATAAAATTAATGCAATTGAACCTTGGAGTATTTACTTGCAGTCAACAAAATAAACATGCTATATTTTTTTTTTTTTTTTGAATGGACCAGACTGCAACAACTATAAAGGCAAATGAAAACAAATTGCATTGGTTCCTGACTGACCGGTGCATACCAGAACAATATAGTGTCATGCATCCAAGTTGCCAAATTTTCACCACATTTAAACTTGTTGACCCAAAAATCAAAATACTATCATAAGTAAATAAGCAATAAACTTAATATTGGCCTGTTTGGTTGTCAATTAAATGGTAGTTTCAGATACCTCCACAATCAACAACTTAGGCAGAAGATCAAAATCTGAATTAACAACAAAATTCACAGCCCGGATGATCACTATAAGATATAAGCTAATCATAATCGAATTGAAGTCACACTCAGAATATGTGTAATTAAGACTCTTCTGGTATCTCTAATAGTTTTAGCCTGTATTTCAATCTCAAACAATAAACTTAAATCATAAAACAATGGAGAAGCCCACAATGCCTCAAACAGGATGCCAACATTAAACGAAAACTTGAGTGTAATAACTCATGTGAGCACATAACCAAGAAAGAAAGGAGGCCATCATTACTTTCATTTTATAAAAAATAAGGATAAGGATGAGCAAGCGTAAAACAACAAGTGATTTAAGTCTGTGCCTCATCACAATGATAATGTAATCAGTATCATTAATTAGAACTTAAAAAACTCACATATTATCTTGATCAGAAAAGATGTTGGTCGAAGAAAAGAGGTGTCTGGAGGAGAAGGTCAATACATAACCTACAATTACATAATCAGTTCCAGCACAATATACCAAAAAGTCAATTCTTTATGTAATTATTCTTCTATGCACTTACAGATCGCAGGAAGCAAACCCATAGAGAAGACAAATGGGATGATAATGGATCTGAATGTCATTGTTGATGGTGAAGTGATTGCAGAGTAGAATATATTGCTGGACTTTCTCAGACACTTGTAATAACCACTCAGATGGAAAAGACGTTAGGGGCACTGCTCGTACAATATTATAGTCTCTAATATGTGATTGGTTGTGGCTGCTGCAAGGAAATACACGAAAAAAACAATAAAATCAGGAAATAATAGGAAGATGAAACTGGGAAACATGTCACAGTAGAAGTATAGAACAAATAGAACTAAAAGCAAAGAAGAAACACTGTATCCGGATTTTGTCAATAACTCAATAAGATTTCGATAATTGGTAAATTGAGATCCGATCATCCCACTATCTGTCATCATAAAGAAAAAATGTATCAGTGCACTATATAAAAACACAAACACACACACACACACAAACAGAAAAAATGGCTTATTTTCCTGAAACACTGGAATTAATGAAACCACCCAACAGCGAAGCAACAGATAAAAAGCACAAAATTACGAAAAACCAGTGAACCACACATTGCACATTCGAAGCAAAATTTTAGTGAAGATAAGTAGGTGACAACTGAAATACAAGAGGCAGAGCTCAGTTACCAGGTGAGGCTGAGCCGCGGAGGGGACAACATGCAGTGCCTTCAAGAATTACTACCAACAGCAAGAAGACGCCTTTCCCTTGCCAGAAGCGGGAAATTTTTCAGAGATAATGGAATTGATAAACACCTCAGCACTTGACCAAACAGAGTTGAAATTCTCTCTGAAAGAGGGATATCACAGTTTGTCAAGTGGAGAACAAAAACATCACAGAGCTCTAAGTGAAACTGATTACCAACGGATCCAGTGAATCGTTGATACCATCTTTATATACTTTGAAAATATCCATGGAAGTCAATATTGCAGATTTGCAAACAACACTTGGATTTTTGAGAGATTTTACAACCAAGGAAATCGCATCGTTCCTGATCATTCAAGTATAGCTGTTATAAGAAACTCACTAAATGGACCAAAAGACACTGGCTTACATTTTTCCAGCGGACCCAAGAGAGGAAATATATAACACACAAAATGCTTACAAAATGCTTGCAATATCTTCCTTGTGGAATAATCAAAATCCACATAAATTGTTTAGTGCATTACACACTGAAACCCAGTCTTTGGAGTTTAGCTCTGACAATAGAGTCTGGAATCAAAGAACAAGAAATGCATTACCGAAATAGTACATTTATGTTCACCCATAGTTTTTAAGATGTGATCATCATATGGAGTTATTTAAAACAACTGAAATTGCATATCCAATGAGGAATTGATTGTTATAAAAACACATATAGAATATTAGTAGCAAGCATTTTTACCTTCAGGCATTTTTCCATATCTTCCACATCCTTTAAATCCCCTGATTTAATGTACTTTATTTCTGAACTTGCTAACACTTGTCCATAATCATCAATTCCATCTGTCTTGATTGGAGCTACGTCATTAAGGGCTCCAGTGTTTCTGTCACATAAGAAGTATAGCTTAGACTTGAATAAACATATCTTGTAGAGCTTAATTGGATATGGGAGATAAACTTAGAATAAACTATTTGGTTAGAGGATAAAGAATGACTCAAAATAGAAGTTGAGAATGCTTTTTAATTCAAAAAATAGTTTAACATGAAAAGTGACAGGCATATGCTTTGCAAAATCGATACAAAAAATAATTAAACATGAGAAGTGACAGACATATGTCTCTCCAAATTAATGCATTGACAGATATGCTTGTCAACAACAATGTATTAATATGGAGCAAGATTTTAGTTCTAACTAAAGAAAAACAAGTCGAATCCAAAAAAAGTTCCTACAATGTACCATCACTGTATCACAAAGGTTCTTCACAATATTGGGATGATAATATTCTACAATATCGCAACCTTGAAGCTACGAAACCCAGAAAATTCAAAGCACAAAAAAGAGTTCCCAATCAAATTGAAAAACCGCAGGGAACAAAGTCATGATTATGAAGAACAAGCAATGCGGAGTTGGATTTTTAAGAAAAAATGCATATAAAAAAACCCTCCCCCTTCAAACAAATTAGGATTCAATTAAATACTGTAAAAGGTAACTCTAATTTATGGCATACAAAATCAAACAATCAAAAAGACTCTGCAAACACCTAATTTATTCAACAATCTAACATATACACCTTCTAACTGTCAAGTTAAACGATTAAAAATAGAATCCCTAAAATATTCGACCAAAAACAAGATCAACAAAAATACACTAAATTCCAATGTCACAAGCTTCAAACACAGATTGGAATTAAAGCAGAAGAAGAAAATTAACCCACAGTCGAGTCACCGTTCACCTGTCACAGTTGGCGCCACCGTCCTGGCGCCGCCCTCTTGTCGGCATCTCCGCTGCTCCATCGCGCCTCCGCCGGCTTGCCACAGCACCTCCATGTCGTCTCTCACTCGCACTCTGCCATCCTCGTGTCTCACCTCCTCACACCCGGTTTCTTATGGTCACCACGGCTGCCCTGGCCGCTGACGAGTTTCAACAATGGCGGCTCCTTCTCTCCCTCGATCCACCTCTCCCTCTCTGTCTCCACTCCCCAATCCTCATAGCGGCGCCAAACCCTAAAACTCAAAACTCAATAGAGTGATTCTCTAAAACACAAGAGGTAGTTTGGGAAATTAGGGTACTGGGAAGGGCTCGGCAGCAACGAAGGCGAGGTAAAAGAGAGAGATTCAATCAACTCAACAACTTTTGGAAAGACGAAGACGAAGCGAAGAAAGAAATTGAGGATTTGGACTGATCTAACGAATGAAAACAGGGGGCGCCGACGGGCTAGCATTTCACCGTAGCGGGCCAGGGGCGATGCAACGACAGCCGCGTCCCGTCGCCACCCCTGTGCCGCGCCGCTGCCTTGACGCATCCGCTGGCCGCCGGCCATCTTGTCCCGGGTTGCGCAACGCCATGTCTCGCAAAAATTTGCATAGACTGGAAGGATGAAGAGGCGAGCATGAAACTAGAAGGATGGGGAGAAAGGGACCGAAGGGCAGAGAATGGAATGGAACGAAGGCAAGTGGAATGGGAAATAGGGTTGAGAAAGCTAGACAGGTCGGGTCGGGTGGTGGGATCCGACACTATTCCTAAGCCAAAGCACTGTTCATAACTCGTTTTACATATATATATATACTAGATATATATCTCTGGTTTACAAAACACATAGAAGTATCTGCCAACAGACAACTTGGGGTATCCATTTTTTTGGTGTTTGAAATTACAAATTAAGGTTGAGATGGAGAAGAAAGGGGATACAATTAGTTCATCTTCTGAAGGTGTAATGGTTGAAAACAAGCTAAATGATGAAGCTGAATTGCAGGAGTTGCTCTCAGCACTTGAACGGGAGATAGGTTGGGATGGCCAAGAGCTACTCAATTACAGGGGGTTTTGGTATCACGATTTAGTGTTATGACGGGTGTTATCAATCCAAAAACACTTCAAAGCCATGGAAATCGATATAATCGTGGCTTCCATGCCAAAATCTGGAACCACTTGGCTGAAAGCTCTCACCTTTGCCATATCCACACGTAACATTTTTGGCATTGATCAAAGCCCATTGCTCACCTCCAACCCTCACTCACTTGTGCCTTCTCTCGATTTTGGTGCAGATTCTAATCCAGATAATCCTAACAGTCCGTGCAATTCCGGCCCAAGACTTTTCTCAACACACCTACCTTATGAGATGCTTCCTCAATCCATTCTTGATTCTGATTGCCCTATAATGTATATTTGTGGAAACCCTTTGGATCTGTTCATTTCATACCGTATGTTTATATTGGAAAATAAGTTTTATAAGGATGGGGCAAGTGAACTCGATGAAGCTTTTGACTTGTTCTGTCGAGGAATTTGCCTCTATTGTCCTGTTTGGAAGCACATGCTTGGATACTGGAATGCTCGGGGGAAGAATCCACGAAAAGTGTTGTTTATAAGGTACGAGGAGTTACAAGAGAACATTGATCCCAATGTCAAGAAGATTGCAGAGTTCATGCGGTTGCCATTCACAGCACAGGAAGAGAAGCGCGGAGTGGTGGAACAAATCTCGAGCCTTTGTAACTTCGAAACGTTAAGTAATTTAAACGTGAACAAGATAGGTATTGGGAATTTTAACCTCTTGGGTATACCAAAGAATAGTTCGTATTTGTGGAAGGGAAAAGTTGGGGAGTCCACCAGTTTCCTAACTCCTGCAATGGTGCAACGCATGAATAAGATCGTTGAAATCGAGTTTAAAGATTCGGGCTTATCATTTGACCTCTAAAATAAATTGAAGTCTTGCTTCATATCTGCACAATTTGAAGCCTATATATATATAAATATATATATATATATATATGATATATAACAATGGTGTTGCAAGTTTGATAGTTATATCTGCTTGAATCACACTACTATGTTATTAGTTTGTGTTGATTTTGTTGATATATAATGAAGGATCGAGCAGCGAATCTCTTAATTAGTTTGGATGGGAACGAGTGTGTCGTTTTACTTACTGTTATAATGTCCCACATCGTTTATATGTTGGGATATTCCCCTTTTTATATGGACATGAGCCACTATACCTATCACAAATTAATTTTAGGTTGAAGTCCTAGATCCAGACACATACAATTCGGATATAAATAGATTTCATTATTACAAATTTAAACGGGAGGAGGAGATGTTTTCCTTGTTCAGTTGGGTCCAATAAAGAAAGATCAGTTATTGCGAATTTCATGTGTTATACATGGTCATGTCCATCTTTTAGGTTTTGGCACTTGTGCATTGTTTTTGCGTCCAGTGACCACAGACAGCGCACCAGTCAGCCCACTGGACTTCTGTGTATAAATGGGACTATCACTACAAGAAAATTGCCCGTAGGCGAGGACGGTGGGCGAGGGAATTTTTTTTCCTCGCCCGCAGGCGAGGACATAGGCGACAAAATAAAAATGTGGTCGCCTCAATCATAAAAATTTTTGAATTACTATTTTTCCGCTTTACGAGCGAGGAATGAGGCGAGAAATAAAAAGTTCTCACCCTAGGGTGAGGAATAGGGAGAGGAAAATGTAGTTGTCGCCTGCGAATTGTTCTAAATAGATTAGAGTAAACCCTAACCCCGCCAAATTTCCAAACGCGAACTCGAACTCTCCAAAAGGTGAACCCTTCCTTCTCCCCCTTCCCCTCTCCAAACGCGAACTCTCTCTTCTCCAAACGGCGAACGATTCGCGCGGCGTAGCTTCCCCAGGCAACCCTAGCCACCGGCGACACACGGCGAACGGCAAACTTCCGGCCTTCCTTCTCTGAGACGGTGCATTCAGGTAATTGGTTTGGCTTCATCTTTAGTTTCTGCTTTGTTTCCCGAATTTACTGAACACCATGGTCGTGGTTATTGTGTCGATTTCGTTGGGGCATTTCCGCATTTTGGTGTTTTGGTTTCTTTGGTATGTTGGTTTTTGTGATTGGAGTTACTATTCTTCGGTATCGTTGGGGCTTTTGATATGTCTTCCCTGTTTTCATCTCAACTTTTTGGGTTAATTTTGATTTGAATCAATTTGAAGTCGAGATATTGAAAGAAGCTTGGTTCCGTGAAGATTACCTTGTTCTTTGTGTGGAGTTTAATTTGCTTCATCTCTACTCGCTGTTGGCAAATTTAGGTCTAGTTTAGGTGAGAGTTTTCTTTTATTTATTTTCAGTTTGAATACCTATTGTAGAAGTTCTTGAATATTTTGTTCGGTTTAGTAGTTTTTGGGAACTTTTTTGTGATGAACTGAAGTGCAAGCCTACATTTTTAAGATGTTTGTGAATTTACTTGAATGAAGCAGAGTTTGTTTGAATTCACTTTTGTGCTTTAATGTTTCTTGTGCTTATTTTTTCCTTTTTCTTTTCTTTTTTTGGGGGCTGGGGTGGGGGTTTGAAAATAAGAGCAGGTTGTGATGAGTTGAAAGTTGAATTTTGAATTAAGCATTTACACTTGGTATATACCTCTTAAAAATCTTTCGATTTGTCCTAATTGGTCGAATAAATTGATGTGGTTATGGGAATGCTCAAGGAGATCCTTTTCTTTTCACATTTCAGTGATATTGCTGGAAGAAGCAGAAGTGTGTAACTAATTGCATTTACAGAAAACACATTGTAGAGAGCATTGTTTGATTTTATGATGGCTTAGGTGGTGGTGATAATGTCTAAAAATCATTCTAGGAAGTGGAGAAAATATATTTGATCTTCTATAGTCTATAATTGCCTTCAATATCATGAGCACCTTTAGATGGTACTAGGATATGAACTTATGAAGGAGTACTAAAATATCATAACTAATATGGAGAGAATGATTTGCCTCTGGGAGGACAGATGGATCTGTTGTAGGATGGAATATACTCTAGTGTTTTTCTTTTTGGTAAGGCAATAAAATTCAACATCTTTCTGACCAAGAAGAAAAGAATAAATGATAGAAAAGGCAATTTGTAGGATTAACGAGGTGTTAATGGCTATTTTTCTTGCTTTTTAAATTTGGGTAGGTGTTATTAAGATGGGTGAAGTAGAAAATTTTACCATCCGAGTGGCTTGCTGAAACTTTCTTCGATATTCTACAGGGCTATTATAATCAACAATTGAAAACCTGAACAAAAATAATGCTAATTTCTAGTGGAAGAAAAGAATTTTGTGTGGTTGAAGTTGCCGTATGGCATTGATCGTCCCTGCCATTTTCGGCTCCGTTTTGTACTTCTTGCCTGCTCTAATATTGAATATGAACTTATGAAGGATAGTTGTTGTTAATAAATTGTTAATGTCTCTCATTATACCTTATTTCGTTGATTTGCATAGCAGTGTTGTTAGTTTTATTTACATACAATACCTATGTAGGGCTACAGGGCTTAACCCCCTTTGAAACTTGAAAACTTGGCACATGTTTATTATTTTTATTGCTGATAAGTTTCTCTCTTTAGGTCAATTGTTGCTGCTCGGGATATTTTCAGTGCTACAGGACTTCTGTATACATTGGTGGGAGATATCTTAAGGTGCTACAAATTTCTCATTTGAAGCTTATTCTTGTAACACCCCGGTTTTTGGTAACCCAGGTCGGGATGTCACCGCCACATCTCCCTAGTAAGACACGGTTTCTCCGAGCTTACTAAAGAGATGCAAGGCTAGGTATTGCAGTATTTAAAAACACTTAAAGCATTCAAAATAGCCCATACAATATAATTCGAAAATAATAATAGCATAGCGCAGCGGAAATATTTAGTTTAGTACAGTATCGCAGCGGAAAATATAAAAAGGGCCGACATGGCCAAAACACGGGTTAAACAGGCCCGTTCATAATATAGTCTAAGTGCGAAATTTAAAAGCAAAATAAAAGTTCCCAAAATCCCATGCATGATTCGTGCTCACACATGCTCATTCCATATATTCTGTAGAGAAAGGAATAAAAATGGTTTTGATCAGCAAAATTGCTGAGTAAGTTAACACATGCATGATCGTAGGGTTTAAAAGCCATAACTTTAATAATTTAACAAAAGCATGATAATAACATAATATTTGATTTCATATAATCCATATCATATAGCACAATCTATCTCAGGCTCTATTTAATAACACATCTCACATGGTTCAAGATAATAGCCATAGTTTAAATAAAGCATTTAAATAATTTAATTTGACAACAATATCATTTAATCTAGTTTAATTTAATTTGGAATCCCCATTACATTCCCGATTTGGTATTTCAAAGTTTCACGATAAAGATCGCGATGTCAACAAGTTTAGCCGGTAGCCCGGCGGCCGCAGCCGTATCAGCCATACCCAGTACCACTCCGGAGCCTCGGAAACCCATACGGATATTCACGAGAGTGTAGGCTCTAAGTTTCGCCATTTAGGCAATTCATATCTCAAATTTAGCGCGCGGGGTCACCATCGTCCATTACGGCACGAAGTGAATCGTTAGGGGGCACCCTGCAGAGCACTCACCCCTAATTTTAATTTATCAAGTTTGTAAGGGGATTTAGTTTCTTAAAATCTGCCTTCCAATGTATTAATTTAGAAACAATATCTCAATTCGTTTCAACCCTAAAGGTTAATTCCATGTTTCAACAAGATTTCAAGATTTCGTTTCGGTAAATCACAGTTTACTCCAAAATTCGTCTAAAATCAGATTTAATTCCAAAAATTCCAAAATTCCATATCTGACTCGGAAACATCAAGATCTACAACTTTCGTGTTTTAACTTTTTCAATCCGAGATATCTAAGTAGGTCAAAATCGCCAATTTTCGCATAACAGGAAATCTGTCCGAGTTCAAAGTGTCGCAGTTTACAAATTTCACATTCTACCATATCAATTCAACTCCAAATTTAATGAAATTTGACAGGGATCATCCTAAGACATTTATCTACAACTTTCATGTTTGGCCAAAGATCTAAAACAGCCTAGATCCTATGTCAAAATCGAGATCAAGATCATTCCTAAGTTCTGTCCAAGATTTCAAGATCTAAAATCAAACAGTTCGGTTTCAACGGGTTTTCACATATCCAATCAGCTCCAAAAATTCTCAAATTTTTACAGTAGCTAGGTCTAAGTCTTAGGAACGTTTTTCGTGTTTTAAGTTTTTCCGTTTGAGTTCGTTTTAAGGGTCGGAAAAATTCAACAATTCTGTTGCGTCGGTAGGAAAACAAAAGTGGACAGATTTATGATTCTTGTCAAATCTTTTAGGTTTCGAATGTTTTAAAATCTCCCAAAACCATGTAAGGTTAACTTACAGTGTCTATGAACGTCGGGAATGTCCAATTCGGAGGCGTGGCTTCCAGATCACCGTTTCTCCTCTCCGTTCGTCGGGTTCTACGATCTAGATTCGATACGGGGGCGTAGAAAGAAAAAGGAGATGATTAGGATTCGTTTTCGAATCGTTTATTGAATAAAGATTGGACCGAGACTTACCACGACTATGGAGATCTGTAGAGAAACTCGTCCAACAGCGTTCGTCTTGGTTTCGTGCCTCCGACGACTCCGGATTTAGGGTTTCGAACGTATAGAATGTTTTAGGGTTTTGTAAACTCGTTTGGGGCTCCCAAGGGGCTTATTTATAGAATTCTTATTCCTAGGGCGTCCACAACTGACCTAGAAGTCTGGAGTCGAGAGATGTTCAACCGAAAGTCGAAAAATCCGCGTTCGGGTGACAGATTCACGCAACAAACAAATCTGTGAAGTGGCGCGGTCGTGGCGCGCTAATCCCCCTCCACCGCGCGGCCACCGCGCCGACTTCGCCTGGACTTCGGTCCGGGCGGGTCGTGCGATCCGTCGTGCTTTTCCGCCTCTCTTTCGGGTTTCTATCCCTCTATGCTCCCGAATTCCGATTTCCGGGGTATATTCGGGTTCATACTTTCTCTCTAATTTTATTCTCAGTCTAATTGGATGCTTTGGACTCGAATACTCGAGTTCATTAGTGTCGGGTTTTGGTGTACCATTTATCCATCCTTTTGTTTAATTAAATTCCTTTAATTCCTTTTTAAGTAAAATCTCATTTCTCATTTCCTTATCTTTATTTATTTATTTATTTGCTGGATTTATCTATTTATTTATGGTATTTATTGTATTTATTATTTATTTATTTAATTATTGTTTTATTTTATGTTGGAAAATTCTCGGGTATTACAGTCTACCCTCCTTAAGAACCAACTTCGTCCTCGAAGTTGTGTTTCGGCTTTTCTCGTCTCGTGCTAAGGTCTTGTGTTTGTTTTATTATGTTGTGACTGAACTTAGAATTAAAACTTCCAAGCTGCCTACGTACCCGGTAAAGGGATCAAGCCATAACGTAGTTCAAAAGTTTACAAAAAAAAATGCACGAAAAATTAGGGGGTATGACATCCTCTCCCCCTTAAGATTGCAGTTATGTCCCCATAACTGTGTCGGAATCGGTTTGGAACAATGTCGGGTATCGTTCTCTCATATCGGATTCTACTTCCCAAGTTGCCGTCTCACTTTCGTGATTTGACCAAAGAACCTTGATCATTTTGATGGTTTTGTTCCTCGTTACTCGTTCCTTAGTATCGAGAATACGCACTGGGACTTCCTCATAAGTCAAATCTTCATCGAGCTCAATTATCTCCGGTTGAAGTACATGTGTCGGGTCCGGCACATACTTCTTTAGTTGCGAGACATGGAAGACATTATGAACTCTATCTAAGTGTGGCGGTAAAGCCAATCGGTAGGCTAGAGTTCCGACTCGTTCTAGAATCTCGTAAGGTCCTATGTATCGTGGACTTAACTTCCCTCGTTTGCCAAAGCGCATCACCCCCTTCATGGGTGATATCTTTAGCATGACCCTATCTCCCACTTGAAATTCTAGGTCTCGTCGTCTCACGTCGGCATAACTCTTTTGACGGTCTTGTGCGGCTTTCATCTTCCCTTGGATCACTTTGATTTGTTGAGCCATGTCTTCGATAAGTTGTGGTCCCACTACCACGGACTTATCGTTTTCTTCCCAGCTCAAAGGGCTTCGGCACTTTCGTCCATACAACGCCTCGAAAGGTGCCATGCCGATACTAGCATGGTAACTATTATTATAGGAAAACTCAATCAAGGGTAAATGAGATTCCCAATTTTCTTTGAATTCCAACAAGCATGCTCTCAGCATGTCTTCTAGTGTTTGGATTGTTCTTTCGGTTTGTCCATCCGTCATCGGGTGGAATGCGGTGCTCATTTTGATTTGAGTACCGAGAGCTTTTTGTAACTCCGTCCAGAAATGAGAGACAAATCTACTGTCTCTATCGGAAATGATATCATGTGGTACTCCATGACGTCGTACCACATTATCAATGTAAGCTCGGGCCAATTGGTCCATAGTCCACGTGTCTTTCATTGGGATAAATATGGCTGTCTTCGTTAGCCTATCCACAATCACCCAAATCTTGTTCATGCCTTTAGGTGATCGGGGTAATCCCGAGACAAAGTCCATTGAGATGCTATCCCACTTCCAATTTGGAATCTCTAGTGGTTGCATCAATCCTAAGGGTTTATGTCGCACTGCCTTAACCTTTTGGCAGGTGAGACATCTCGCTACGAAATTTGCCACTTCCTTCTTCATTCCCGGCCACCAATAGATCTTCTTCAGATCTTTGTATAGCTTGTCACCTCCGGGATGTACGGAGTATGGCGTGTTGTGCCCTTCCTCCATCAACCTTTGCTTTAACTCGGCACATTTAAAAGGCACACACCATCTACCTTTAAAACGGATGCTTCCATCCTCGTGGACAGCAAATCCTATTGCCTTTCCTTCGGCAATGTACTCTTTTATCTTCTCGAGTTTCGGATCGCCCGGTTGAGCGAGTCGAATCTCGTCTAATATTGGAGTTTCTACGACCATGGCATTGACCGTTTCTCTCACTGTGCCAGGATGCACAAGTTCTAACTCCAATCTTGCCAATTCCATGTACAATGCCGGCGGAATTACCAACGAGTTTGTCACGTGTTGGGTTTTCCGACTTAGGGCATCGGCTACCACATTCGCCTTCCCCTCGTGGTATGCTATCTCCAAATCGTAGTCTTTAATGAGCTCCAACCACCTTCGCTGTCTCAAATTCAACTCCTTTTGAGTGAATATATATTTCAAGCTCTCGTGGTCGGTGAACATTCGACACTTCCGCCCATAAAGATAATGTCTCCATATCTTTAGAGCGAAAACGACCGCTGCCAACTCCAGGTCATGTGTCGGATAATTTTCCTCGTGGGGTTTTAGTTGGCGTGATGCATAGGCTACGACTCTCGAATCTTGCATCAAACACAACCTAAACCTTCCTTCGAAGCATCGCTATATACTTCGAAGTTACCATTCTCTGATGGTAGTGTTAATACGGGTGTGGTTGTGAGTCGTTTCTTCAGCTCTTGAAACGATGACTCACATGCTTCGGTCCACTCGTATTTTGCTCCTTTCTTAAGTAGCTGGGTCAAAGGACGTGCAATCCTTGAAAAGTCCTTCACGAATCGTCTATAGTATCCGGCTAATCCAAGGAAACTCCTTATTTCCGTTGGACTCTTGGGAGTTGCCCATTCAGTTACGGCAGAAACTTTTGCCGGATCCACTGATACTCCATCAGCGGATACTATGTGTCCGAGAAATGCCACTTCTTTCAGCCAAAAGTCACATTTCGACAGCTTGCCGTATAGCTGGTTTCTTCGCAAGGTCTCCAACACTTGATGTAAGTGCTTCGCATGCTCCTCCTCGCTCTTCGAGTAGATCAGGATGTCGTCAATGAACACTACGACACACTGGTCTAACAATTCTCGGAACACGTTGTTCATGAGATTCATGAACATGGCCGGAGCATTTGTTAACCCGAAGGATAACATTGTGAACTCGTAATGGCCATATCGTGTTCGAAACGCCGTCTTTGGAATGTCCTTCTCGGCAATCCTCAATTGATGATACCCAGATCGCAAATCGATCTTCGAGAATACTGAAGCTCCCTTCAGTTGATCAAACAGATCTTCTATTCTCGGTAGGGGGTATTTATTCTTAATGGTCACTTGGTTTAGTCCTCGGTAATCTATGCAAAGACGTAGTCCTCCGTCTTTCTTCTTGACAAATAAAACCGGTGCTCCCCAAGGGGACGTACTCGGTCTTATGTAACCTTTTCCCAATAGCTCCTCGAGTTGTTCCTTTAACTCCTTCATTTCCAGTGGTGCCATCCGGTACGGAGCTTTTGAGACAGGCTCTGTCCCCGGAATGAGATCTATGGTGAACTCAAGATCTCTCTCAGGTGGCATGCCCGGAACGTCTTCAGGGAACACGTCCGGGTACTCTCTTACCACTGGTATGCTATCAACCTTGTTTTCTTCCGCCTCAAGGTTGTGCACATAGCACGCATATAGTTCATACCCCTTACGCATCAAGTTACTTAGTTTAAGTGCACTAACGATTTTGTTACTTTTCTTAGGGGGCTGAGAGTAAAAGATAACTCTCTTTCCCCTACTTTTTGACAAGGTGATCTTTTGCTTTTGGCATTCGATCACCGCTTTATACTGGGATAGCCAATCCATCCCCAGTATGATGTCAAAGTCTCTTAAGTTAAATTCTACCAAGTTCGCGAAGAATTCTACGTTCTTTATCACTATAGGAATTCCGTTATATCGTTTAGAGCAAGACACTACTTCTCCAGAAGGCAATTGAATTCCTAAGCTAATTCTCTCGCACTTAGGTAGATCTAACTCAGGCACTATCCTTGATGCAATAATTGAGCAACTAGCTCCGGAATCAAATAAAATTCTAAGGGGTGTATTCAAAACGTGAAATGTACCTGCCATCACTTCTCCTTGCGCAGGCACGTCCGCTTGGTTCACCACGTTCAGCCTCCCCACAGGGCGTCCTTGGTTGCCCTGCTGATTCGCGTTCTGCTGCTGGTTCGGCTGTTGGTTTTGATTCTGCGGGGGCGGAGGTCGTTGGTTCTGGTTCTGGTTTTGCGGCCTATTTTGAGGGGGTTGGTACCCTTGGTTATTGCCATTTCGCCCGTTTTGGTTTTGAGGCTGTTCTTGCCCCGCGACCAAATCGTCCCTCTTCGTTATGTTCTCGAGCCTAGTTCGACATTCCCGTCGAACGTGACCCATTCGACCGCATCGGTAACAGGCGCCTTGTTGCGGGCATCCCCTTGCCAGATGTGGTCGTCCACATCGCGGGCAAGGCGGTACCGGATCTTCTTGATTGAACCTCCTCCCAGTGTTGTTTTGTCGGGGCCGATTCGACCCTCTGCGCTGCTCGTTCCTTCCAGTGTTGTTCTCGTTTCTTGAGTCTCGGCTTCTCTTGTCTTGAGGACCCCTGCTGGACTCCCCACTCACCCTTCTTTTCAGCTGCTGCACGCGTGCTACCGCTACAGCGCGATCGTATACGGCTTGCAAATCGGGGTAGTGTACCCCCGCGATCACCTCGCGCACAGACAGGTTCAGTCCCATCTCGAACTTCTGTGCCTTTTCCGCATCAGTAGGCACTAGCCTTGGTGCGAACCTCACCAGCTCCTTGAAGCGGGTGTAGTATTCTTGCACCGTTTGGCTTCCTTGCTTCAACGACAGGAATTCTTCATACATGGCAGCTTTGGTACTCAAGGGATAGAATCGATCCCTGAGTAGTTCCATCATCTCCATCCACGAGTAAGGCTCGTCATCTTCGGTCAGTTTGGCTTGCGTTGCTTGCCACCAGTCGTCAGCTTCGCCTCCCAAGTAGTATGAAGCGACGTGTACCCTCTCTCCTTCCGGACATTTGACCGCTCCCAGCAGCTTGTCAAAAGTCCGGATCCATTCCTCCATCCAGTTTAGCTGGATCCTCCTCACCAGCATAGTGGGGCGGCTGGTAGGGATTCACCATCGCTAGGTAGTTAGGGCGAGCTTGGGGCGGAGGTACCGCCGCAGCTTGACCCTGGTTGACTTGCGCGTTTCCGAGCGCAATCAACACTTCCTCTATCGTCCTAAGACGATCGCCCACATTGTTCGGTGCGGGGGCGTCCTGCGCACCTTGGGGTTGTTCCTCATCAGGTTGAATTGGTTCAGTGACGTTTGGTGGTGTTTCAGTAGGTATCTCAGTGGTGGTTTGGGGAGTGGTTTGAGTTCTTCCTCTTCCTCTTCCCCTGGGTGCCATTCTGGTACAAATATGATAGATTAGGGCTGGTGAATTTAGCATATAGTCTAAGCAATCTCTATGAATGTATATGTGTGCAGTAATTTAGCACGTGGTGCTTTGTTCGAGTTAAGAAGCATCGTCTGTTTTGGGGTTTCATTTTATTTTGTTTTGTTTTGTTTTGTTTTGATTTAAAAAAAATAAATCGGCATTTTATTTCCTCATAAGAAATTTTAGTACAGAAGTAGAAATATTTTTCTAGCAAAACAATGTCTAACAGTAGAATCTCTAGTGCCTCATGACGTCTCTCGGCGGGGTAGCAGGATCTTCCTCCGGATCTTCCTCCTCCGAACTCGGCGGTAGTAGGTCGTCAAAGATAGTGTTTAAGTCTTGCCCGTGGGCATCGATGTATTTCTTTTAGTATTAAGTTTTGTGTAGTGAGGGTTTGGACTTGGCGCTCGAGTTGGTTTATGCGGTGATGATCCGCCTCTCTCAAGTTGCCCATGTGATGTAAATTGGCCTCCAACTGAGCCATACGGTACCTCATTTGCTCTAGGGTTTGGTGGGAATCGAGATGTACACTCATCATCCTGACCATCAACTGCATCATGTCCTGACTAGCCATCTAGCGCAAGCAAGAGATCTAAGTTAATATTCGCCAAGATTCTAAGTTCAACTCGCCAAGATTCTAGGTTCGAGTTTCCAAGATTCTAAGTTCAAGTTTCGCCAAGATGCTAAGTTCAAGTTTCGCCAAGATTCTAAGTTCAAGTTTCCAAGATTCTAAGTTCAAGTTTCGCCAAGATGCTAAGTTCAAGTTTTGCCAAGATTCTAAGTTCAAGTTTCCAAGATTCTAAGTTCATAGCAGAGATGCAACATACATATGCAAATGATATTTCCCCCCAATAATAATTTAATGCACCATATATATATATTTTTCCATGGGTTTTAAAATAAAAATTTTTCTCCATGGAAATAATAATTTAAAATTTAAAATAATAGTCAAAATATTAATAGTAGTAAAAAAAATAATAATGGTTTAAAAATAATAGTTTAAAAATAGCCGGGCTCTGATACCAACTTGTAACACCCCGGTTTTTGGTAACCCAGGTCGGGATGTCACCGCCACATCTCCCTAGTAAGACACGGTTTCTCCGAGCTTACTAAAGAGATGCAAGGCTAGGTATTGCAGTATTTAAAAACACTTAAAGCATTCAAAATAGCCCATACAATATAATTCGAAAATAATAATAGCATAGCGCAGCGGAAATATTTAGTTTAGTACAGTATCGCAGCGGAAAATATAAAAAGGGCCGACATGGCCAAAACACGGGTTAAACAGGCCCGTTCATAATATAGTCTAAGTGCGAAATTTAAAAGCAAAATAAAAGTTCCCAAAATCCCATGCATGATTCGTGCTCACACATGCTCATTCCATATATTCTGTAGAGAAAGGAATAAAAATGGTTTTGATCAGCAAAATTGCTGAGTAAGTTAACACATGCATGATCGTAGGGTTTAAAAGCCATAACTTTAATAATTTAACAAAAGCATGATAATAACATAATATTTGATTTCATATAATCCATATCATATAGCACAATCTATCTCAGGCTCTATTTAATAACACATCTCACATGGTTCAAGATAATAGCCATAGTTTAAATAAAGCATTTAAATAATTTAATTTGACAACAATATCATTTAATCTAGTTTAATTTAATTTGGAATCCCCATTACATTCCCGATTTGGTATTTCAAGTTTCACGATAAAGATCGCGATGTCAACAAGTTTAGCCGGTAGCCCGGCGGCCGCAGCCGTATCAGCCATACCCAGTACCACTCCGGAGCCTCGGAAACCCATACGGATATTCACGAGAGTGTAGGCTCTAAGTTTCGCCATTTAGGCAATCCATATCTCAAATTTAGCGCGCGGGGTCACCATCGTCCATTACGGCACGAAGTGAATCGTTAGGGGGCACCCTGCAGAGCACTCACCCCTAATTTTAATTTATCAAGTTTGTAAGGGGATTTAGTTTCTTAAAATCTGCCTTCCAATGTATTAATTTAGAAACAATATCTCAATTCGTTTCAACCCTAAAGGTTAATTCCATGTTTCAACAAGATTTCAAGATTTCGTTTCGGTAAATCACAGTTTACTCCAAAATTCGTCTAAAATCAGATTTAATTCCAAAAATTCCAAAATTCCATATCTGACTCGGAAACATCAAGATCTACAACTTTCGTGTTTTAACTTTTTCAATCCGAGATACCTAAGTAGGTCAAAATCGCCAATTTTCGCATAACAGGAAATCTGTCCGAGTTCAAAGTGTCGCAGTTTACAAATTTCACATTCTACCATATCAATTCAACTCCAAATTTAATGAAATTTGACAGGGATCATCCTAAGACATTTATCTACAACTTTCATGTTTGGCCAAAGATCTAAAACATCCTAGATCCTATGTCAAAATCGAGATCAAGATCATTCCTAAGTTCTGTCCAAGATTTCAAGATCTAAAATCAAACAGTTCGGTTTCAACGGGTTTTCACATATCAAATCAGCTCCAAAAATTCTCAAATTTTTACAGTAGCTAGGTCTAAGTCTTAGGAACGTTTTTCGTGTTTTAAGTTTTTCCATTTGAGTTCATTTTAAGGGTCGGAAAAATTCAACAATTCTGTTGCGTCGGTAGGAAAACAAAAGTGGACAGATTTATGATTCTTGTCAAATCTTTTAGGTTTCGAATGTTTTAAAATCTCCCAAAACCATGTAAGGTTAACTTACAGTGTCTATGAACGTCGGGAATGTCCAATTCGGAGGCGTGGCTTCCAGATCACCGTTTCTCCTCTCCGTTCGTCGGGTTCTACGATCTAGATTCGATACGGGGGCGTAGAAAGAAGAAGGAGATGATTAGGATTCGTTTTCGAATCGTTTATTGAATAAAGATTGGACCGAGACTTACCACGACTATGGAGATCTGTAGAGAAACTCGTCCAACAGCGTTCGTCTTGGTTTCGTGCCTCCGACGACTCCGGATTTAGGGTTTCGAACGTATAGAATGTTTTAGGGTTTTGTAAACTCGTTTGGGGCTCCCAAGGGGCTTATTTATAGAATTCTTATTCCTAGGGCGTCCACAACTGACCTAGAAGTCTGGAGTCGAGAGATGTTCAACCGAAAGTCGAAAAATCCGCGTTCGGGTGAGAGATTCACGCAACAAACAAATCTGTGAAGTGGCGCGGTCGTGGCGCGCTAATCCCCCTCCACCGCGCGGCCACCGCGCCGACTTCGCCTGGACTTCGGTCCGGGCGGGTCGTGCGATCCGTCGTGCTTTTCCGCCTCTCTTTCGGGTTTCTATCCCTCTATGCTCCCGAATTCCGATTTCCGGGGTATATTCGGGTTCATACTTTCTCTCTAATTTTATTCTCAGTCTAATTGGATGCTTTGGACTCGAATACTCGAGTTCATTAGTGTCGGGTTTTGGTGTACCATTTATCCATCCTTTTGTTTAATTAAATTCCTTTAATTCCTTTTTAAGTAAAATCTCATTTCTCATTTCCTTATCTTTATTTATTTATTTATTTGCTGGATTTATCTATTTATTTATGGTATTTATTTTATTTATTATTTATTTATTTAATTATTGTTTTATTTTATGTTGGAAAATTCTCGGGTATTACAATTCTATATACCCAGACTTGATACCTCTTGATTTAGGACATCTTGACTATGTTATTTTCAATAAATAATTCTAATTATTTGGATGAACATTTTCTTTTTAGTTTATATGTGCTGCTATTCATCCTTTCCCTTTGCCTCTGGCTGTCTCAACTGACGACATTTACTAATTTTTGCAACCTGTCATCTATATATCATATATCAGCTCTATCCCCATTTTGCAATTTAATTTTTTTTCCATAGATTTTTAGTAATATTAATTCTTGTAATTGTATTACTTGAGTGTTTTATTGCTTCATTCAGATCTTTAGATTTTTTTTAATGAAGTTGTTTGACCCTTGGAAAGGTTTCTCAATATGAACTGCTTAGTTTCTGTGTACACTAAAATATCATCAACTTGTTATGAGGTTGGAGGAAATGTTGAGCATCTTTCAAAAGAAACTAGATTCCACTATGGATGTGATAAGCTGAAATGGTATAAGATTTACAATTTGGAATATGTACTCAGTAACATCTTTTTATTAAATGTAGCTCTATGTGTAAATTAAATTGGTTTTAAAATGAGCATCATGTGTTGAAATCCTTTCTCCCTCTGAAATCCTTTCTCAATATTTTGTTTTTCCTGTTCTTTTTCTATCCCAATATCAAAGTGTTTTGACTTAAAATTTTCATTGATTTGTTGCAGTTTTGTGACTGTTTTTAATTGTTTTTGCAACAAATCTTTCTTCTGGCTTGTGCGAGCAGATCAATCGATTCTTGCTTTTATTTGAAGTGTTTTGGCCAATACTTGAAATAATCCTTTTGTCCAGTCACATAGAAAATCTATGGCTTTTCTGCGGCTTCTCTTTACCTGCATCTATTGATATCCTTAATTTTCAGGAAAAGAAGAATGTTATGAATTCTATGTCTTATCCGATGGCTAATAATATAGAGTTGAAGCCCAAAATTTCTAAGCTTCCTGTAGCATCTGTAGCAAGTGCTGTTGGTACTGCATCCCTGGAAGTCGTATTGCCTTCAGACAGTATGCGTTTTGTTTTTATAAAACTTTGTCAGTTTTATATTCCTGAACTATCAAACAATTTGAAATCATTTTGTTGCTTTTTCAAATTAAATTCATAGCCTAGTCTGCTTGGTGATCCACTTCGAAGGGATACCCGGTTTTCAGCTTTAGCTGACAAGCCGTTGTTGTCTAAGTTGTCTCGGCAGACAATGCAACAAGGAGGTTGGTTAGTGGAAGAAAATAGTAGTAGAGGAAACATAAGCCGAGCCCTAGGAATAATTTCAGAATTGGACACATCTGATAAAATGAGGGGACGACATAACTCAATCAATCATGGTACATCTACTTCAGTTCCAGCAGAATCACCACATGATTCTCAAATAAAAAATGAAGAGGTTGCTAAGATGCCACTTTAAGTTTGCTAAATAGCTGAAAATTTCGGTCTTCTAAGAACCTAGGTTTATATGGGAGATTGAAAAGCCAGTATCAGAAGAACCTTATGTTAGTAATGGCTTTACAAAGCAACATTCCTCGGAAGTGGGAACTTCTGGAAACACTAACCTTGTATGATCTGGTTTACTTTTTGTGACATTTGGAGTGCTTCAATGAGAGTTGCTTGGAAGTTACCAGCTTAGGAGTAATTGTCTTGAGGCAAACCACTCCTTAGGATTTTGGTACTGGCAAGATAGCACTGGAAACCATTAACTTTGGGTACACTACTAGCATTTTGGGTAGTTTATTTTAATTTACTCTCCCTGTGATTCTTTACAGTATAGTACTGCCATTTAACCTAAAGTAATCTTATTGCTTTAAATATTAATTTTGTATTGACTTTGTCTGCGTTGCTTTTTTCTTATGTACTCTTTGCTAGGTTAAACTGCTTCTGGAGATGATTGTGAGGAAATGTGGTTTGGATGCTATGAAAAAAAGTCATCCATGAGGAGCATGTGAATCTCCTTACAAACATATGAAATATTTCTATATTTCTGCTTGTTATTTTTTCCTTCCTTTACTTGAAAGTTGAACATTTTTCTAAACACCATTCTTCCAAAATGCAGCTGAATTAGCAAATAGAGGAAAAACAGGCTGATAAATCCTCGGACAAGTCGGTTATATCTAAAGCAACAACATCCAGGTACCTTGCTATGAACAATCATGGATTGGTGATTCCAAACTGTAAAGCTCAACTATAACAAGGAGCATTTCTATAATTTGCTTAGTTAATAGGATTTCCTCTCACCCTTACAATCGAGACTTTTCACAAGTAATCAAAATGGATCATTACAATTCAGAGTACAACTCAACTCATCTTTCTTTTCTTTGATTCACTTATGTTGTACTGTGAGATGGTCTCTGTTAGTTGTTTCTGTTGCAATAATGATCTGGATTCATTTATTTGTACATTCCAGGATAAGCAATTAGGATCATACGAGAGTATTTATGATTCCAATGATAAAACAAAGGATGGTGATGAAATGAGCGTTTTAAGCAATTATTTTTTCTCAATGCAAACCAGATTCAAATTTGTCAAATTATGATTTCCTTATTCTCAAACTATTACTTGGCACTATTGAATTGTAGATTCAAATTTTGAAGAGGAACTTGAAGAGGAAGTTTTGAATATTTGGAATACATTGCTGAAGGTATGTTGATACTTCATAATTATTCAAAAAAAATTGTCATTTATATGTTCTTATAGAGATGTCCATGTTCACAGTGAAATGGAGAGAGAAATAATGGTTTTGGAGCTGGAGGAAAAAAAGCGAACACATGCTAGAATATATATCAGAACAATGCTTCATTAAGTTTATTTGTATAAATACTATGTTTATGGTGATAATTTTTTAGATGGCAGGCTGTGTTATAGATATCCTGACATATATTATATGTTAATTGTTGTCGAATCATAAATGTGCAGCCCCTTTTTAATGAAAATTTTGTATGTCTTTAATGTGTTGTAGAAGAATTAGTAATTGCATTTTTCAATTGTACCTCATCTGATGGAGCAATATGTGGATGATTTAAACAGCTAAAATCAAATTTGTAGGGAAAATAAATTTTTTAAAAAGAATTTAAAAAAAATTATATATGGGAGGCGACGACATGGGTGACAAATCATGTCGTCGCCATAGGTATTAAAAAAGGGGTTATTTTTTCATCGCCAAATTCCTCGCCATTGTCGTCGCCAAATTCCTCACTAAATTTGTCACCAAAGTCCTCGCCTAGTTCCTCGCTAAATTCATCGGCCAAGTCGTCGCCTCTGGGGCGAGGAAATGAGCGACTAACCCAGGAGCCGACCAGGATTTAGGCGACGATGCATTTTCCTCGCCTATTTCGTCGCCTCGCCTAGTTAGGCGACGACATGGGCGAGGAAAATGAGTTGTCGCCTGCGGGCGAGCCTTAATTGGCCCGTGGTTGTATTACTTTTTTGTCGGGCCTAGCTCAGACCTGATCATGATCATTACAGTGGTGGTGCCCAAGCCCAACCTTCCACCTTCAACCTTTATTAATAAGCTATTAAGGTGTGTCCCTGTTTGGGAATTAGCTTTAGCTGTTAACTGATTATGTGAGTAATAATTAGTTAAAATTAGCTGTTTGACAATTTCGAGACCAATTTTTTGCCTAGATTAAGCTAAAATCCAAAATGCTGCTATTTGCAGCGGTTTCAAAAATAGCTAATTGAACACTATTTTAAGTTATTTTGTCTTTATGAATAAGCTAATTTATTTCAAATTGCCTTGAATAAGCTAATTCCATTTAGCTATGAAATTTAATAATTAATACTCTCTCTATCTCATTATTTTAGTCTCATAACTTTTGGACACGTTGTCCAATACATTTGTTTAACACTTAATATTTTAAAATATACTACATATGAAAAAATTATGGAAAATATATTTTCTAAAATTAAATGATTAGACGAATCTAACAAGACCGAACTTGATTGTATTTTATATATACATATAATTACAATAACATTAGGTCAAACTTGATCAATGAGCAGTGTCACGAGTCAAAATGAGCAGGGATGAGAGTAATTCAATTTGTGTATAAATTAAAGTATAGAAAGTTCACTAACATATTTCAACAAAATTTTACTTTAAGTATAATTTCTCTTATATAAGCGTGATGAAAAGTTGAGTAAAATTAAACCAAGGGAAAAAGTCAATAATAAGCTACCTTTTAAAAGACAAGAGGAAGTATTTATGATAGCTTGAAATTCTGCAGCCACCGTAGTGGAAAGATTATCTTGACGAAATTGGTCAAGATGATTGAGACAATTAGATTAGGCAGAAAAATAAAAATGATTAACAAACAAACAAATTCATTTTCCAATTGTCAAGCGATGCCTTCCACGTGTTTTATTATTGACGCAATATATACTATATATGCACTGGCGGATACATGATTTTGATTTAATACGTCAAATTATCATAATAAATAACACAAATAACTTTAGGAATTATTGTACTATTAGTAAAAATTAAATTTAAAACTAAATACTATTACCTTAGCTTAAGATAATTACAATGTTTTAGATTAATTTGAATCTGAATTTGAAATTGTAATAACAATTGTGATTTAGGGACAGAAATTCAAATTAAAATTGCAAGTGGAAAAAAAAAGAAATGTTAAAAAAAAAATATATAAGCTAAACTCTATTAAAATTTTTGAATTGAAGTAATATTATTAAATTTCGCACTATATTATTAATTTATTAGTATTGTACTACTATTTTTTTTCCATAATGACCCACCACAATTGCATATAGATCCGTCAATTATATATGTGTCTATATATATACACATATACGAACAGACAACTTGGAGTATCTATGTATTTGTCTCTGAATTTTACAGATTAAGGTTGAGATGGAGAATAAAGGGGACACAAGTTCATCTTGCGAAGGTGTAGTTGATAACAAGCCAAAGGACGAAACTGAATTGGAGAAATTGCTCCAAACACTTGAACAAGAGACGGGTTGGAAGGCCAAGAGCTATTCAACTACAAAGGATTTTGGTGTGATAATAAATTTCTGGGAACTGTGTTGTCTACCCAAAAACATTTGAAAGCAAAAGAAACCGATGTAATCGTGGCTTCCATGCCAAAATCTGGAACCACTTGGCTAAAGCCCTCACCTTTGCTATATCCACCCGCTTGTGCCTTTTCTCGAGTTTGGTGAATATACTGAGCCAGATAATCCCAGCCTTCCGTGCAATTCTGGCCCAAGAATTCTCTCGACACACATGTCATATGAGATCCTTCCTCAATCCGTACTCGATTCTAATTGTTCAATAATATATATTTGCAGGAACCCTCTGGATGTGTTCATTTCGGGCCGTTTGTACTCGTTTGAAAATAATTTCTATGAAGATGCAGCACGTGAATTTGATGAAGCTTTCAACTTGTTCTGTCGAGGAATTTGCCACTTTGGTCCTGTATGGAATCACGTTCTTGGATACTGGAATGCTCTCCGGGAGAATCCGCGAAAAATATTGTTTCTTAGGTACGAGGAATTACAGGAGAACATTCATCTCAGTGTCAAGAAGATTGCGGAGTTCATTGGGATGCCTTTCTCCCATGAGGAAGAACAACAGGGCGTGGTGGAACAAATTTCAGCCCTTTGCAGCTTCGAAAGTTTAAGTAATTTGAAGGTGAACAAGACAGGTATTGTGAATTTTAACCGCGTCGGTATGAAAGTGAAGAATAGTTCATTTTTTTGGAAGGGAAAAGTTGGGGAATCCACCAGTTTCCTCACTCCTGCAATGGTGCAACGCATGAAGAAGATCGTTGAAATCGAGTTTAAAGATTCGGGCTTATCATTTGACTTCTAAAATAAAGTCTTGCTTGATGTCTGCAAAATTTGATGCTTATATGATGCGCTATATGTTATAATGGTTTTGCAAGTTTGATAGTTACTAGTACCTGTTCTTGTGATTAATATGTTCTTGGTATGTGTTAATTTTGCTATGTTGGTTGGTAATATGTTCTTGGTAGGTGTTAATTTTGTTATGTTGGTTGGTGAAATAATCAATGGGACTGAGGAATTGGTTATTGTCGAATTGTTGAATTAATTAGTTGGCACTTTAATTTCTAGTAATCAAAGGATTTTTTTTTTCTTTTTTAAAACAGCCTATACACTAGAAAATGGATGTTGGGAATTCATACCACAGAAATTATAAAGGAATGTAGGAAATTGAACCTCCAACCTGAATGTTGGAATTCAGGGAATTTGACCACGGTGAAGTCCTCATCATCCCCATAACAATCAAAGGTCTTAAATTGATCAATTTACTCCTTTTCTTTCTGGTGAGTATATTTTTTTTTTTGGTGAATCAACCTGAAAAGGCGAGCAAAGAAGAAAAAAACAAAATTTAGCTCAAACGAGCATATCCAAAACCGCTAGCATCTCTATCTAAAAGACTAGACATCTCGTCCGGGGGAAAAGCCAATGTGGGGTAGAAGTCTTCCAAACGTGCTGCCTTCCGGGCCAGTCCATCTGCAACCTGATTCCCTTCCCGACAAATGTGTCTAAGAACACATCCGTCCATAGAGTGGAGCAAGCCGCGCACCTCAAGAATCACAGGCCACAGGTAATGCCGAGGAGCCTCATCACCAAGCACCAATCTCATCACCTCCATAGAATCGCAGTAACATGCCTACAAAAGAATGCCCATTTGGATGGCCAACAAGAGACCAAACCGAAGTGCCAATAATTCTACCTCCAGAATTTTTCGCTTGCCAACCAAGCCGCTGCAAGCTCCTAACCATTGCCCATTGGAATCCCTAATGACAGCCCCATGACCCGATCTCCATGGCTCCTCAAGAACACATCCGTCCGAGTGCAAAATATTGCCATTCACCTCTTCCTCCTTCCACCGAATGATCCTCACAGCCTTTTCCCGTCTCAAAGCCGCTCCTCGGTCTAGAACAAGACACAGCCGATTAGCCTTCGCACATACTCGATCACTGGTAAGCTCAACTCCCCCGAAGACCCTAGCATTTCTTTGACACCATATAACCCAAAGCCATGTATATAAAATTTTCAACAGTTTCATGTATATAAAAAATTTATACTTAAATAAAATGGGCAAAAAACCAATATGATCCCACAACTTTCGTGTGTTCCTCAAATGGTCCTATAATTGTGCACTTCACTTAATTTATCCAATATGTTTGCTAATCATCGCCCAAATGATCCCATCGGAGGTTAATTGCGAGGATTAAGTTTAAGGGATAAATCATCCCACAACTTTCGTCCGTTTCTCAAATGGTCCCATAATTAATCCCTTAATCCTTGCTACACGTCAGCCTGGGAGATCATTAACCTCGGATGGGATTATTTGGGCGAGGATTAGCAAACATATTGGATAAATTTAATGAAGTGCACAATTATGGGACCATTTGAGAAACACACGAAAGTTGTGGGATCATATTGGCTTTTTTCCCTAAATAAAATATTAACTTTATTTATTTATAATTTTATAATTTATTTATTTTTAATATAAATTGTACGCCATCTGTCTCATTTAAGTTGTCTTTTTTTATTTTTATACACAATCCAATGAACTTTTTCAACCATTAATATCTCAAAATATGTACAACAAAAAATTATGTAAAATATATATTTTAAAACTACATGATTATACGATTCTAACAAAACCCAACTCAACTTTTTTTCCCAAATATATAATTGCAATAATATTGAGTCAAATTTAAAAATTGAACAGTGTCAAAAGTCAAATTGAACAAGAAATCTTACATGGTACAGAGGGAGTGTTAAAATAAAAATAAAATCTAATAATATCATAAAATAAAAATAAGAAAAATCATGCAATCACATGGGATCAATGCTATAGTAATTTAATTATACAATTGTGATAATTTAGTATATTCAATTAAAATTAGAAATAATATTTTATGTTAAAATAATTATTTTCATATTATATTTTTCAAATTAGAAAATTACTTGAAAAATAATTTACACTTAAACTTTAGTTAATATATCATACTATAATTTAAATTAAAAAAGTGGTCAAAGCCCGTCCCGCCACGTTGTAGGGCAAAACTGCTACCAAGCCACACCTGCAAAAACTCCCCTGCGGATGGGGCCTAAAACAACCCTCTAAAAATTAAGCTCGGCCCACATTTTTTTATGTGGCCGGCGGAGCCGGCCCAATAGATACCTCTAGAAATAAACAATGTCAAAACAAAATTTAATAAGAGCCTTTTCATTTTTATAAGCACTTAATGACTTAACTATTCAACTGGTAGAAACCAGGCTGGATTTGGGGCGGTGTTAAGGAGGAGTGATGACAGCTGGATTCACGGCGTCTCGGGGTGTTTGGGAGATACTTCGGTCCTTCATGCGGAAGTTGCAGGTGTGTTTCTGATAGGAGGGAATATTTGCCTCAAATCACAATTAACATTGACAAGGAAATTATAGAGTACAGAGATCCACAATCAAAGGAAAGAATATCAATAGCAAACTAAATTCTAATCAATATCACAGTAAAAGCTATATTATAATTATGCTAAATTATCGCCAACACCCCCCCGCAAGCACAACATAGGAGTCTTCCCAACGCAAAGCTTGGACCGAAACTGTTCAAACAACGGTCGTGATAAACTTTTAGTGAAGATATCAGCCAATTGAAGAGATGATGGAACATAGCTAGTAGATAAGCGACCGGCCGCCACAAGTTCTCTGACGAAATGACAATCAATCTCTATGTGCTTTGCACGTTTGTGTGAGATGGGATTCTGTGTGAGGAACAAAGCACTCTTATTGTCATTGAACAAAACTGGTGGGGCGGACGGAAGAGCGTGAAGATCATGAAGAATATTACAGACCCAAACAAGTTCAGAAGATGTGTTAGCTAAAGCACGATACTCGGACTCACAACTCGATCTTGACACAGTTGGCTGTTTCTTTGCACTCCAGGAGACGAGATTTGGACCTAGAAAGATAGCATAGCCATATGTTGAGCGTCGGGTATCCAAACATTGTGCCCAGTCGGCATCTGAATAACCAAGAAGAGTAGGTTGGCCTGGAGAAAAATTCAAACCATAGCCGAGAGTGCCTTTCACATAACGTAGGATCCGTTTGACTGCTTGAAAAAGTTCAAGTGTAGGATGCTGCTGAAATTGGTTGACAGTATTGACAGAGTAGGAGAGATAGGGACGAGTAATGGTTAAATACTGCAAAAGACCCACCAAGGAGCGATAAAGAGTGACGTCTGGAAAAGCAGTCCCTTTTGATGTGAAGGAAGCCCCTGGTACAAGTGGAGTAGTCACGGGCTTAGAATCTTGAAGACCGGCGCGATCAAGAATGTCTCGAGCATATTTAGTCTGACTGAGGAACAAGCCAGTTGAAGGGTAAGAAACTTCTAGACCGAGAAAATAACCAAGGCGGCCAAGATCCTTGATGGCAAATTCTTTGCTCAACCTGGAGAGCAAAGCTTGAAGGGAAGCTGGAGTGTTACTAGTGACAATGATGTCATCAACATACACAAGTAAATATATGAGAACTTTTTCTCGGCAGAAGACGAAAAGAGAGGGGTCAGCATGGCTGCATAGAACACCTAGAGACAGAAGAAATGAGCGAAAGCGTTGGTACCAAGCTAGGGGAGCTTGACGGAGCCCATATAACGCCTTTCGAAGGCGACACACATAATCAGGATGCACAGGATCGATGTAGCCAGGTGGTTGTTCCATATAAATTGGTTTATCAAGGAAACCATTTAGAAATGCATTTTTGACGTCTAGTGGTGTAATGGCCAAGAGCGCATGACAGCGAGAGATAATATAATTCGAACCGTTGAGGCTTTAACCACAGGACTAAATGTGTGGGTGAAGTCAGATTCAGGAACTTGGCAGAAACCCTGAGCTACGAGACGTGCTTTGTAACGGTCGACCGATCCATCCGCATGAAATTTTGTTCTATAAACCCACTTTGAACACACAATATTAGTATTTGATGGCCGAGGGACGAGTTCCCATGTCTTATTACAACGAAGGGCGTCCATTTCTTCGTGCATGGCTTGAACCCATTCAGAATGTTTGAGAGCGGATTTGATGCCCTTAGGTTCAGTAACGGCAATGAGAGCAGATTATAAACCCCGTGATGCAAGAAGAGCAACGTCCGCCGGATAACGGGGTTTGAAAATACCCGATTGAGCACGTGTGCGCATGGAGTGAGTACGCAAAGGAGGTGGTGATGGTTGATGGATAACAGGTGGTGGCGGATCTTCGTAGGGAGGAGATGTCGGGTTCTCAGTGTGAAGAGGTTGCAAGTCTTCAACATTTATTTGGGTGGGGGGTAAGAACAATTCCCCATTTTGAGGAGGTACAGAGGACATGCAATTATCAGTAGTACACTCTACACGTGAAGTGGGCATAACAAACCCATTAGACGAATTAATAATTGACAAATCAGATGCATCCAAGAACTCAGAAATAGGGAGGGTGGAACTTGGAAGAGATAATGAAGACTTAGCAAATGGAAAACTAGCTTCATCAAATCTGACATGCCGAGTAATATAGACACGACCAGTAGAAGCATCCAAACACCGAAAACCCTTGTGAAGAGTGCTATATCCCATAAAGACACATGGCAGACTCCGAGGTTCAAACTTTGTCTTAGTGTAATCACGTAGGCATGGAAAAGCCCTGCAACCAAACACATGAAAGTTGTCATATGCAGGTGGCCGCCCAAAAATGATTTCAAAAGGAGATTTGTTGCCAAGAATTTGGGTAGGCAAACGATTTATTGTGTAAACAGCTGTGCTGAAAGCATCAACCCAATATGACAAAGGAACCGAGGAGTGGAACAGTAGAGCAAGACCCATCTCGGTTACATGCCTATGTTTGCATTCTGCTCGGCCATTCTGAGCTGGAGTATAAGGACATGACATTAAATGGCGTATGCCGCAGTCCATAAAATGTCGGCGCAACTGATTATTAGTAAATTCAGTTCCCACATCACTTTGAAATTGTTTGATTCGTCTAGAATACTGAGTTTCAACAAACTTTTGAAAATTCATAAACACATCCACAAAGGCAAAATTGGAATGCAAAGGATAAAACCAACAAAAATGGGAGTGATCATGAATGAAAATCGCATAATAGCGATAACCAGAAACAGCGGTGACAGGTGCAGGACCCCAAAGATCACAATGAATTAAATCTAAAATAGCATCAGCCCTTTTAGCATTTGCAACATAAGGCAAGCGAGTACTTTTTGCCAATTGACATGACTTGCAAAAAGTAGGGGAAGGAAGTAAAGACGTAATATGTAATAAACCAAGTTTGCTTAATGTAGAAATAATATAGTGGGCAACATGCCCAGTCGAGAGTGCCACAAATCGAACGAAGTGGTCAAGCCCTTAGGTTTAAGCGCCGCAGCAAAAGCAGAAGCTGTAGAATCCAACAAATAAAGTCCCTGATCATGTGTGCCTGTTGCAAGAACCTTTTTGGTATTCAGATGCTGAATACAAAACCGTGAGTCAGAAAAAACCACTTGAACTGGATAATCACGAGTGAGCTTACTTACGGACAATAAATTTTTAGTTAGTCCAGGAACAACAAACACATCTCTTAAACAAAGACCATGTGGAAGAGAAAGAGAACCTGTATGAGATATAGGTAAGATCGCACCATTGCCCACCGTGACACGGTCGGTGCCAGAATATGCAGAGACATTGTACAGGTGAATAGAATCTGCAGCCATATGAGCCGAGGCCCCGGTATCCACATACCAGTCAGACGAAGTAGAAGGCGAGATATGGCAACCGGCAGAAAAGGCTTCTGCAAGATTCGCTGTGGTAGACGGGCGACAGGACCGATCAAATGTGCGATCATATCGCTTAGGGCAATCAAACGCATCATGGTCTGTCTCCCTACAGAAAAAACACCGAGGAACAAAATTACGACGAGGACCTACACGACCGCGACCTCTATTGCGATGAGTGCCACGACCACGATAATTGCTAGGAGTTCTGCCATGACCACGAGAAACGGCGGTGAATGCTACCTGCGAAACCTCCCTAGATTGAGGAGTTGAATCCAGAGATTTTTGAAATATTTCATGACTTTGTGCACGGGCAAAAAGAGTAAAGAAGGCAGGCAATGGATCCTGGGCCATCTGGGCTGCCGTAAAGCTCAAGAACTCGGGACCGAGACCCCGAAGAAACCAATGAGATTTATCAGATTCATCAATTGGTCTACCAATGCCGGTTAATTGATCAGTCAACGATTTGAAAAAACGTGCATAGTCAACAGATTTATCACCTCGCTTGGCCGAGAGCAAATCATCCTTCAAACTATGTTTGCGAGCCTTAGAACGATGACTATAGGCGGACGAGAGGGCATCCCAGACATCTTTTGAGGTCTTGCAACCTATAACAATGGCCATGGATTCCTCTGTAAGTGTGGAAGTAAGGAACAATTTGACTGTTTGATCACGTTGCTGCCACTGAGTAAATTCAGGGTTGGGAACAAGTTGACCGGCTGTGTTGTTAGTGGTCGCCGGCGGTGCCATCAAGTAAGGGCATAAGTAGTTGGCTTGTAAGGAGAGGCTCAATTTGAGTGTGCCATAGAAGATAGTTAGAGGAGGTAAGATTAATTGTCACCATATGAATCATAGTGGAAAGAGGAAGGGTGGGAACATCAGTAGTGTCAGCCATGACTAGAAAGAAGAAGAAATTGGACGGTGGGTTTCAGGCCAAGGTTAGGCTGATACCATGATAGGAGGGAATATTTGCCTCCAATCACAATTAACATTGACAAGGAAATTATAGAGTACAGAGATCCACAATCAAAGGAAAGAATATCAATAGCAAACTAAATGCTAATCAATATCACCGTAAAAGCTATATTATAATTATGCTAAATTATCGCTAACAGTTTCATGGTCTCACAATGGCGATGGAACATGGTGTGAGGGAAATTTACCTGATTCTATGGAGGCTTTGCATTTAATCAAGGGCAAGAGGTCTATGTCCTATTGGTTGGCTGCCTACTTAGCTCAGATTGATGATTTAAAGGGAGCTTTTCGTGTTTGCCATTTCAAACATGTTCTTTGGGAAGGCAATGAGGCGGTGGAATTTTTAGCTAAGAAAGGTGTTGAGGATGAACTGTTCTTCACAACATGGGTTTATCCTCCTGATGCTCTTCGTCCTATTCTGGCAGCAGATACGGCGGGCACTTAGTTCCCAAAAACTCATTGATCTGTTTGCGGTTTTATCTTTATTTTTATGTTTTCCTTTTTATTTTTTTTTCTCCAGCCTGGCGGTTACGTAAAAAAAAAAAACAAAACAAAACTACTCATGGTGATTACTTGTAATATTTGAATTTTTTTTTCTTTTTCTTTTTCGCTAAAAATACACATAAGAACACCTAATTTTTTGTATTTCCTCTTCACAAAAAAAAAATACACATAAGCTATGGATTTCGTCTAACACTACGAAAATTTTGCGGGAGGTGACGAAAGGATTTTGTCGCCTTATTCGTCGCCTGACGCACTAGGCGACGAACAAAGTGACGAAATCCGTCGGGCGATAAAGTTTTAGGCGACGACTTCAATAAAATTTCGTCGCCTTCCCGCGAATTTCATGTAGTGTAAACAATAGGATGAAAGCGTATTTTTACAAGTAATCAATTTTACATGCACATCTTTCGTTAAAATAGAAATAAGTTTAAGGTTATAAAAATATATATAACCTTTTCTAATACTCCATGTGATAGCATAACATACAGAAATAAATATTGTATAACCCAATATACGATATAATTCCTGAGGACCTCTGCTGCTATCTATTTTAATTAATTTGAATAGAAATTTATTTACATAATTTTGAAGGGTGACAGCATTTTTGCTTTCGATAGAAAAGTTCCATTTTAGGTAGAAAGAACCAAAAAAGGAAGAAGTTTGGTTTCATATGGAACGCAGGAAGTATAAACTCTGCCTTTCTCTATCGAAGTAATTTTCTTCTCTGACATTTATGAATATTGTAAAAGTTGCAGCCGCCGTTGTCAAAGAATAAATCATTCGTGACATTTGGTTAAATGGATAGATTGACAGTGTCTTTTAATCGAACGTTCCTCTTCAATTTCAAATAATCGGTTCAATTCGTGTCTTAGTTTTCAAGAAATCGCTCACCATTTCCATCATCTCTACAAGCAGACATCTTGTGATATCTTTTTTTGATCTTTGAATTTACAGATTAAGGTTGAGATGGAGAAGAAAGGGGAAACAATTAGTTCATCTTCTGAAGGTGTAGTGGTTGAAAACAAGCCAAAGTATGAAGCTGAATGGGAGGAGTTGCTCCCATTACTTGAACGGGAGATAGGTTGGGATGGCCAAGAGCTGTTCAATTACAGAGGGTTTTGGTATCACGATTTAGTGTTGCGACGAGTGTTATCAATCCAAAAACACTTCAAAGCCAAGGAAACCGATATAATCGTGGCTTCCACGCCAAAATCTGGAACCACTTGGCTGAATGCCCTCACCTTTGCCATATCCACTCGTAACATTTTTGGCATTGATCAAAGCCCATTGCTCACCTCCAACCCTCACTCACTTGTGCCTTCTCTCGAGTTTGGTGCAGATACTGAGCCAGATAATCCTAACAATCCATGTAAATCCGGCCCAAGAATTTTCTCAACACATCTGGCTTATGAGATCCTTCCTCAATCCATTCTCGATTCTGATTGCCCTATTATATATATTTGTAGAAATCCTTTGGATCTGTTCATTTCATACCGTATGTTTATATTGGAAAATAAGTTTTATAAGGATGAGGCAAGTGGAATGGATGAATCTTTTGACTTGTTCTGTCGAGGAATTTGCTCCTTTGGTCCTGTTTGGAATCACGTGCTCGGATACTGGAATGCTCATCATAAAAATTCACGAAAAGTATTGTTTCTACGGTATGAGGAATTACAAGCGAATATTCATCTCAATGTCAAGAAGATTGCAGAGTTCATAGGGTTGCCTTTCACCCCAGAGGAAGAGAAGTGTGTCGCGGTGGAACAAATCTCGCACCTTTGCAGCTTCGAAAGTTTAATTAATTTGAACGTGAACAAGACAGGTGTAGCGATTGTCGACAGCCTTGGCCTGACGGTGAAGTACAGTTCATTTTTTAGGAAGGGAAAAGTTGGAGACTCCACGAGTTTTCTGACTCCTACGATGGTTGAACGCATGAAGAAAATCGTTGAAATCAAGTTTAAAGATTCAGGCTTATCATTTGAGTTCTAAAATAAATTAAGGTCTTGATATCTGCACTATTTGAAGCTTATGTGATAGTACTATGTAATAATGGTTTTGCAAGTTTCATGGTTACTTTTGCTTGAATCATCATGCATGCACTTTGTTTTGTGATTAACTTATTACTCCCTTCGTCCCACTTGAATTGTCCTTTTTTTTTATTTCTGCACATAATCCAATTCACTTTTTTAATCGTTATAATATCTCAAAATATATACAACTAAAAATTATGTAAAATATATATTCTAAAACTATATGATTAGACAAATCTAACAAGACTAAATTCGACTATTTTTTACAAATAATATATAATTACAATAATATTGAGTCAAAGTTGAATAATTAATAGTGTCAAAAAGTGAAACAGTACAATTCAACTTGGACGGAGGGAGTAGTAGGTATTGAATTTGTTATTTATGGTCTTGTTCTATTGCTTATAGCTGAATTGTTGAATTAATTAGTTGGAATTTCGTGTAGTAATTAAAGGGTCGAGTAATTATGAAAAAAAAAAAAAATTATTTAGTCTCATAAGTTTTTTCAATCTCCAAAACCATCCCACAAATATCGAATTAGATGAATCCATCTCATAACTACCATAATCATCGCCGAACCCGTCCATAAACCCAGTTTTTTCGCTAACCATTGCCGAACCCGTCCGGTAACTACCCTAATGGAGGGATGGGTTCGGCGATGATTAGCGGAAAAATCGGGCTCATGGACGGGTTCGACGAAGAATATTACGGTAGTTATGGGACGGGTTCGTATAATTCAATATTTGTGGAACTGTTTCGAAAGTAAAATTTAAATTATGGGACAATATGAGTTTTTTTTTTTCCCAGTAATTATTGATTAGTTGGGACTTGGATCAGGTATTTTACGATGAGATATAGATGCACATTCAGAAATTTTTGCTTATGACAACACTTCAATATGTCGTTAAATCAGGTTACCTGCAAAGGTATTTGGCCAAAAAATATATAATGGATTGTTGTTTTTTTATTCAAATATAATGTATTATTGTTGTTTTTTATTCAAACTAGCGTTTTTGTCCCGCGCGTTGTGCACGGGCATGTTGCTTTCTTTCTTATTATGAATAGAACTAATATATATTTTTTTAATTAAATGAACAAAATAAATACGTAGAAGTATACAGTTTGGAATTCATAGTCAATGATTATTTTAAATTGTAATGATTTTGAGTAATGGTTTAGAGTTTAGAGATCTAAAGTTAAAAGTTAAGGAGGAATAGAGTTTATAATTTAACAATCGAGTTTAGGATTTCATTGTTAAAATGAAACATATTTATTACTCCCTCCGTTTTTCAAAAATTTTAACATTCCTGCATTTCACGTTATCCAATGCACATTTTTAATGCTTAATATCTCAAATTGTGTAAAAGTAAAAATTATAAAAATTTGATATTATAAAACTACGCGATTAGACGAATCTAACAAGATCACACTTGACTATGTTTTATCTTGTATAACTGTGTTAAAAATTTGAATCAAAGTTACTTAGTGAATAGTAACAACTATGCAAATGTTACAATTTTTAACAAACGGAGGGAGTATTAATTAGTTATTTTAACATCCCATTATCCCTCGACCCTCCTCCCATTATGTGAATTTTCTTGAATGATATAACAATTTTCTAATAATTCAATTCCCTCTCCTATCCACATGATCTATTCAATAATTCGATTCCACAATACTAAAGCTACATAAACTCGAAACCCAGCCTGCTTGGTTGAAAGTGGGAACCAAGTATTTTCTCAACCAACTTATAGAGTTTTTTGTCCAACTCCTCCACCTGCCATCAAGAAAACATTCATTATCACTCCTAAATGATACAATCTCATATCAGAAATGTTTTTTAGTTGATATTTATTGAAAACAATCATCATAGCCACCAAAAATTCTCAACAAAGGCTAATTAATTCCTATCTCCACTCCAGGTAGAGCAATTCAAGTTATGCTTATAATAATAGTATAGTTTTTGTAATAGTTAGTGAGAATTATGTGTGAATGCCAATCATCAACTCTCCAAGGATAAAAGGAAAATCAATAATTACATTAATGAGATTTGGCACACACCTTATAAATCAACTCCTCAATTTGTACATTGTGATCAATTGAATCTTTGGTCATTCAATCGACGAAACAACAAAAGTGAACACTGATGCAATGCATTTAGCTGTAAAATAAATAGTCAATTTAGCATTTAAGAAAACTTTTTACCCATTTGCTCCATTGGGCAATAAATAATGACCAAGCAATTGGTAGAGCTTAACCTTTCTTTGTCCAAATTATGTTCCTGCAAGAGGGTGGTAGAAAGTAGAATTACTACATTATCCAATATTGTATGTTTATATGCTCCAAGGAAACTCACTATTAACATGTGGTTACTTTGTCGAGCATGGCTCCAATGGTGAAGCTGCATCTTTTGTAGAAAGTTCCTCAGATTTTGAATATCCGTTCCACTCAATTTTTTGATTTTATTGTTCTAGATAAAATTAAGAGGTTGTTCTTTGGGGCATTAAATCAAACACAATGATAGGAATGCCAATATAATACCCTTAAGTGTAAAAATCGGGAGTATGCATGCACAACCAGAATGAATTATCCAAGCAATCCACAGAGCTCTTGAAGCGAGTCAATATTGGCATTGAAGTAAAGTTAGTAGAGAAAACCTCGGATCGTTTGGTGAGGACAGAGGATGAGAGGAACATAGGAAAGAATAGATGAATTTATTGATATTTATTTCTATTATTATTTTTTTTGCTGATGATGTGTTTGATGATATGGCATTACTCAGCAGCTATCAATCTACCCGCTTGTTTTAATAAGAGCATTTGATCTAAAAATGAGCGTATAATGATTGAACTTATATGAGGATATAAAATGAGAATAGAATTTTTTTTTCTTTTTGAATTACATGAGATTCAAGTCTTTTGTCTATGTTTTTGATTTTATTTATTTTTTCTCTTTGCCCGCCTTCTCAGACTTGTTCACCAAAAAAAAGGCTTTTGCTTAAAATGATGGTTGAAATGCATGTAACAAAAATTTAAAAGGGAAATAAATGAGAGAATAAGAGGATTGAAGAAAAAAATCAAAGCCACAACCAAATGAACATAACATAAAATAAATTATTTTTACTGTTAAAAAACTAAATATAAATAGTTTCGCTTTCATATCTAAAATAATAAGAGCAAGTGGAAAACTTGATAAGTTTAGTATTGTATATTTATATTTATGTTAAATGTTCACTTTAGATTATTCTTTGTGAAAAATAAAATGGTAAATATGTTTGATTAAAAGTTTATATTCACATGTTTTGTATCATGTTTGAACGTCATGATCACTTAAAAAATATTAGAGCTTTTGGATAAAAATATTGCTGCAATCCAAAACTAATTATAATTCCCACAAATCTTCACAATTATTTATACTAAAATACTTCTTATATCCTTTTACAATACAAAACTTATATATAAAAAATTGTATAAAAATTTACTTTGAATTTCATATACATTTATATTTATATTGAAATAAATAAGGATTAAGGATATTATGTCTAACAATTAAACTATGATACATTTTAGTCTTTTTTCTTTTTCTTTTTTTCCTTTTCTTTCTTTTCTTCTTAAGAAAGAAAAAAAATTATGTAGAATTTGGCTAAAATGGTATGGAATTTTTAAGTGATTAGTTATTTTATATTATCATTTTTTTAATATCAATTTAATGTTTACACCATATTTTTAATGAAATATTTATATTTAAAATATGTTATTGATTAAAAATATTTGAAATCTATTATTTTATATTCCTTATATTAATATATGATTATATTTTAGACATATATTTTTAACCTAATTATATTTATTTATTAATATTATAATATGTTAATATTTCTTAAATACTCCTATACTATCATATATTTGATCAAAGAATTAATATTATATAGTTTTATGTTTATAAATATTTGATATGATAAATATATTTACTATAATTTAAAAACATATATTTACTTCATTTATATTGTTTAATTTCAATATTAAGCCAGGGAAAAAATTAGGATATAAAATTTATTAAATTTTTATAGTTCACAACATTTCTTAAATTTAGTTATTCAATATATTTTGAATGAAATACTTTTTTAAAAAATATCGTAATTATATTCCTTTAATTGATACAGGATTATATATTTTATAGAGATAAATTTTTAATCTAACTAAATTTATTTAATAATATTATAATATTATTTTTTACAAAATTATATGTATAAAAAAGTATACATGAAAAAATAATTTATATTATATGTATCAGAAAATAACTTATATTATATGTATCAATATTATTTGATACAATATTATTCAATATTATATATAGGTCACCAAAAATATAATTTATATGAAGCATGTATCAAAAGAATTGTTATATTAATAGATATATTTATATATGCAATCAAAATAATTTATATAAAAAGAATTATATCTTTTTAAATATATATGAAGATTTTCTCACAATTTTGTTATATTAATAGATAGATTTGTTTTCTAAACTTAGATATTGGTGACGTGGTCGATGACATGGCATTACTGGTCTGTCTATGTGTCTTTGCAAGAGCCGTTGATTTAAAAATGAGCCCATAATAACTGATTAACCCCTGAAAATTAAGAAGGATAGATTAATTTTAATAAGGACAAAAGAGTCTGCACAGGCCAAAAAGTATTTTAGGATTTATTATATAGATATTATAATATTATTTTTTACAAAATTATATGTATAAAAAAGTATACATGAAAAAATAATTTATATTATATGTATCAGAAAATAATTTATATTATATGTATCAATATTATTTGATACAATATTATTCAATATCATATATAGGTCACCAAAAATATAATTTATATGAAGCATGTATCAAAAAAGTTGTTATATTGATAGATAGATTTATATATGCAATCAAAATAATTTATATAAAAAGAATTATATCTTTATAAATATATATGAAGATTTTCTCACAATTTTGTTATATTAATAGATAGATTTGTTTTCTAAACTTAGATATTGGTGACGTGGTCGATGACATGGCATTACTGGACAATTACTCAGCAGGTATCAGTCTGTCTATGTGTCTTTGCAAGAGCCGTTGATTTTAAAATGAGCCCATAATGACTGATTAACCCCTGAAAATTAAGAAGGATAGATTAATTTTAATAAGGACAAAAGAGTCTGCACAGGCCAAAAAGTATTCAGTATTTATTATATAGATAGTAATTAATTTTCCTGGCTTCGACTCTTAAAAAGAAAATAGTAGTAATTATTGATGTTATTTGTAATCTAAAATTACATCAGAATAGAGTTCTTGTGGTCTTATATTTATATTATACTAGTAAGTAACCCGTCGAGACTCGACGGGTATACTTATATATTTTATAAATAATATATATACTTATTCATATGAAACTAATAGAGAATATATTATAATTATAATTTAGTTATTTTTAAAATTAATAGAGAAATCATATTAACCGCCTTCTTGTGGCTTGTCCCGTACAAACCTAGTAGATCAATAAAAATAAATATTAAAATTATATTTTATTTAATTTGAAAATTTATTTTAAAATAAATAAATTTAAATAAGTATTAAGCATGATATGAAAATTTTTCTTACAATTTGCTGAAAATTCAACTGTTAACTATGTTTCTTGTAGTATCTTGAGTTAATTCATCTTAACTAAATATTAATACTCTGAGTCTCATCTGGATAGTGACACGAGCTATCACAATATATAACTGTTTATTGCTAAAAACTGGTTTTGGAATATAGAGTTCAACCTTCTTTAATGATTGACATGGACTTTTCTTTATATTCATATCAAAACAAACTGCGAATGAGAATTGTCTCATCTAAAATTGAATGGAGAATTTGGTTAAATCAGACCGGCTCATAATCATTCTATCAATCAAGAATTTTATACTTTCATGGTTTCCCAAAATTAGTTTAACCAAAATTATATGGTTCCGCATCTTGGTTACTTCAACCCGCTTCCATTGCATAATTTATTTGATGGATCAATATGTAACACCCCGGTTTTTGGTCACCCAGGTCGGGATGTCACCGCCACACCTCCCTAGCAAGACACGGTTTCTCCGAGCTTACTAAAGAGATGCAAGGCTATGGTTTTTCAGAATTTAAAATATTCAAACAGCCCATTCACATATAATTTAATAATACATCAAAGTTGCAGCGGAAAATAATATTTACATAAGTATAATGCAGCGGAATTTAAATATAGCCAACACGGCCGGAATACGGGTTAAACAGGCCCGTTCATGCAATTTCTAGTCTAACGTATCATTTACAAATAAAGCATTTCCCCAAAATTCCCATGAATGCATATGATGATGCATATTCTTCGGCTCTGAAAGAAACAGGGAAAAAAATGGTTTTGGTCAGCACTATGTGCTGAGTAAGTTAACACATACAAGATTATGAGGTTTCAAAGCCTTTATTTAAATTTAATGAAAACATGTGCATAATTTAAATAATTCATTTAATCGCATAATTTAGAAGACATGGATTCGTAAGATCATCATATAGCTTGCAACGTAATTAAATAAGTGGCCATAAATTTAACAGCACAATTTAATACAGATTTAATCTGGAATTCTCGCAACTCCTCGTTTCATATCTTTTACAGATCACCACCGCTAGGGCTCTTATGTCCGCCAGCCTTACGCCTGGGCTCTTATGTCCACAGGTATCATGGTCGATCTTTTAACTAGAGTTAATCCGTCGCTAGCCATACGATCAGTGTTTCGCTAGGGCTCTTACGTCAACCTAGACATACACTTGGGCTCTTATGTCCCAAGCCGCAGAGAACATTGACAGTATCTAGCTTAGTCATAACCCACAATATTTTAATCTTCTCGTTTCGTGTATCGTATGTCAAAGTATTTATATCTGTTTCAACCTCAAAGGCTAATTCCACCGTTTCAACAAGATTTCAAGTTTTGACTCGGTCAACCACAGTTTACTCTAAAATTCGTTAAAAATCAGATTTAATTTCAAAAATTCCGAAATTTAACGACTGACTCCAAAACGTCGAGATCTACAACTTTCGTGTTTTAACCTTTTCGATCCGAGATACCGAAATAGGTCAAAAACACCAATTTTCGTCAGGGCAAAAACCTGTCCGCGTTTTCACACAGCAGTTTAAAAGTTTCGAGATCTACCATAGCAAATGAACTCTAAATTTGATGAAATTTTACAGAGATCATCTTAAGACAATTATCTACAACCTTCATGTTCGGCTAAAGATCTAATTCGGCCTAGCACCATAGTCAAAAACGTCGGTAAGTTCGAACCTATGTTCTGTCCGGTTTTCAAGATCCGATTTCAAACCAGTTCGGTTTGGGTTGGGTTTCATATATCAAATCATCACGAAAAATTCTGAAATTCTACGGAGGTATTCATAACGTATAGATCTACAACTCTTATGTTCAACGCCAAGCCTAGATCGGTCTAGATCTAAGGTAGAAATCACCAACAAGTTTGAATAAAGAATCTATCATCGTTTCAAGATCTAAATCTATAGCAGGCTTGTTTACGATCAGTTTCGGATATCAAAACAAGATGAAAAATTATGAAATTTTTACAGGAGCTAGATCAGTGTCTTAGGAATGTTTTTCGTGTTTTAAGTTTTCTCGTTTGAACGCTTTAAGGGGTTCGAATAAATTCAACAAACACACTGCGCCGGTGTAGACAGATTTTAGATAGGGTTCCATTACATCTATATGTTCGAATCTTTTAACAACCCAAAACCAAAGTAAGCGTTAACTTACAGATTGTTGAGCGTCCGGGATCTTCGATTCGGAGGCGTGGCTTCCCGTCCTCCGTTTATCCTCTCCGTTTGTCGGGTTCTTCGCTCTCGATTCGGATCGGGGGTTTAGAATAGAAAAAGATCGAATTTAGGATTCGTTTTCGAATCACATATGGAAAAGAATGGATCAAGGCTTACCACAGCGACGGGGGTCTCCAAATTTCGTCCAAGTCAGTTCCTCCTCTCGGTGTTGTGCCTCCGACGACTCCGGGATTAGGGTTTCGACGTATAGAAAGATTTCGTAGGGTTTCAAATGTATTCGGAGCTCTTAGGAGGTCTTATTTATAGATATTTAAGACCTAGGGCGTCTAAGATCTGACCCTAAGGGTCTTGGATCGAGAGACGTTCAACCGAAAGTCGAAAAATCCGCGTTCGGGCGAGAAAATCTCGCTTGGGTTGTTGCTGCCAGAGTGGCGCGGTCGTGGCGCGGTCTAAGGCCATCAACCGCGCGGCCAGCGCGCCACTCACGCCTGGACTCCGGTCCGGGCGGGTCATGCGATCCGTCGCGCTTTTCCTCCTCTCTTTCGGACTTCTATCCCTCTATGTTCCCAGATTCCAATTTCCGGGGTATCTTCGGACTCCGATTTCCTATCCTAATTTTATTCGGATCTAAATTTACATTTGGACTCGGGTTATTGAGTCCATCGGTGTTGGGTTCCCGTGTAACCATTTATTCGATTAAATTGTCTTCGGCTTCCCGGGTTCTCGGAATTTTGTTTCCTTTTTAATTTAAATTCCATTTCTCATCTTTTATGATTCTTTATTTATTTATTATGTTCTCTTTATTATTTATTTATTTTATGTTGTAAAATTCTCGGGTATTACAGTCTACCCCCCTTAAGAATCAACTTCGTCCTCGAAGTTGTGTTTCGGCTTTTCTCGTGCTAAAGTCTTTTGTTTGTTTTATTATTTTGTGACTGAACTTAGAATTAAGACTTCTAAGCTGCCTACGTACCCTGTGAAGGGATCAAGCCATAACGTAGTTCAAAACAAGTTGAATTTGCTTATTTATGATGTGGGATACATGATATCGAGTCGAACTCCAAAAATAAATGACTACGGGGTATCACACAATATACCTAAGAAGAATGACTATACAACCCTCGTTCAACTTTATTTTATGATTCGGTAGTCCAGCATACTTGATCGTGTTTAGATATTTTGATGAAAATATTTCATCGTCATTATCCATGCTTTCATCCTCTTGACAAATATTTTTAGAACTGGGATATATATTTTCTTTTGCAGACAGACATTCCATGATATAATCATTAATTGTATCAACACATCTCATTGGAAGGGGCTAGTATAGCACATATCTTTAAAAATGTCTATATTTGAAGTGGTGCAGTTTATATATGTATATGTACTCTAAAAAAAATACTTATACTCCGTATAAAAATATTCTCCGGAAATGTCACATCTGACTACATATCCAAATCAATACTGGTTTTACCATCACCTACATCAAGTTTCCATATTGCAAAATTTTTATCGTATATATATTTCATTGTAAACAATATTTCTTATAGTATCTTGAGTTAATCCATCTTAATTAAATACTCCCTCCGTTTTTTAAAAATTTTAACATTTCTGCGTTTCACGTTATCCAATGCACATTTTTTATGCCTAATATCTCAAATTGTGTAATGATAAAAATTATAAAAATTTAATATTCTAAAACTACGCGATTAGACGAATCTAACAAGATCTCACTTGACTATGTTTTATCATGTATAATTGTGTTAAAAATTTGAATCAAAGTTACCCAGTGAATAGTAACTACTATGCAAATGTAACAATTATTTTCAAACGGAGGGAGTATTAATACTTTGATTCCCCTCGTGCTAGTGACATGAGATATCACAACATATAATTGTTCAAAGCTAAAAATTGGTTTTGAAAATAGAGTTCAACCTTCTTTAAAGATTGACATTTACTTTTGTTTATAATCATAGTAAAACAAAGTGGGAATTTTATCCTTTAAAATCGAATGAGAATTTGGTTAAATGTGACGCGCTTATAATCATTCTATCAAGAATTTTCTACTTTTATGGTTTTCCAAAATTATTTAGCCTTAATTTTATGGTTCCGCTTCTTGTTTACTATCAACGTGCTTCATCGTTAGGGCGGTCAACCCAACTCTCATACGAGCCCTCGGCGGTTCGTTCATCTGACCGTAAACCAGGGCCATTCATAATTTATTTGATAGATCCATATTACTAAGAAGCATGACTATGAGCCCTCATTCAACTTTATTTCATGATTCGGTAATCTTGAAAGCTTGATTGTACTTTGATATTCCGATGAATATATTTCATCGTCATTTTATATACTTTCATCATCTTAACAAATATTGTTAGAAGTGAGATATATCTTTGCAAATCATATGTTCCATAATGTAATCATTGATCGTGTCAATATAACATTGATAGGGGCTAGTCTAGCAACATCTTTAAAAATGTATGGATTTGAAGTGGTACAATTTATATTTATATATATAATCTCAACAACTGTCGACCCGTAGAGTTCATAAGAATATCATCTTGAAATGTCACACCGGATTGTACATCTCTAGATCAATACCAGTTTTACCAATTACCATCACCTGCATGAAGTATCCATTTTGTATTTTTTTTGGATATATAAATTTCAGTGTAGACAACATTTCTTATTTTATCTTGAGTTAATCCATCTTAATTACATATTAATGCTTCGAGTCCCCTCAAAAAACTGTTTCTTGAAGGTAGAGTTCAATATTTTAAAGATTGACATTGACTTCTATTTATAGTCATAGCAAAACAAACTGCGAGTGATAATTTTCTCCTCTGAAATCCAATAGGGAATTTGATTAAATCAGATGGGCTCATAATCATTACACCAATCAAGAATTTTCATCCCAAAGAATGAGGTTTGTTTTAATTAGAAGATAGATTAAATCATTTTCTGGAGTAATTTTTTTTAGTTAGAATTCTCATCAAAATCTAATGGAATACCAAATCTAGAATGTGCAGTTCTACCTCTTGGAAGTAGTGATGCTATTCCAATGGATGCTACAAGCAATATAATATCACGCCTCCACGAAGGACTGAACATAATGGTTGCCAGAAAAATGTATTGCCAGTTCCACCACGTAAAGAAAAAAGAATCAACCCTCACCACTATCAACTGCAGACATTATCTTATTATACATATTCTTTGCTCATCAATCAACAAAAGTAATAGCTTAATATGATCTGTCATCATTTTTCCTTATTATAATATGTCTCTTATAGTATTAGTAGATTTTCTGTGTCAGACGTTAAAACTTCATCCGGTACCGGCATTACAGAAAAAAGTTTCAAACTTATTGAGTTGCAACAATTAGCTTTTCAATTTTTAACAAAGCTAGATTTTTAATTTGTTCTTAAGTCAATTGTAAATCTGTTAAAACATAGATTAATGAATTCTTCCTTAAAAATAGATTAAATAAATTTTATTTTCATTCTTTATTTAATAATGGATATATTCGCACTCCAGTAATTCTTTATACACCCATTATTTTATTTATAATACTTTTACGGAAATAGTTAATTTATTGTAAACCAATTATTCACATAATATGAATTTTCTCAATTTCCTTGATAATTAAAAATGTTTTGTATAATTTTAATACAATAAAATATATAAATAAGTTTCATATAACTACCTCCGTATTCAAATGTGATTAACCTCTGTAAATGTGCTACTATTCACATACAGACTTTCACTTAAAGTTTTATCATAATTATACAATTTAAAATATAGACAATTGAGATCTTGTTAGATTCGTCTCGTCGTATAGTTTTTAAATATCGAACTTTTAAAATTTTTACTTATACTGAACTTGAGTTATTGATGATTTAAAATGTACACTGAACTGTGTGAAAAGTGTGTCCGTAAAAAATATTTGAATATGGAAGAAGTATTTATATACAATTAGAATGATATAAGTACATATTATTTATATATAATATATATAAATTGGAATTGGAAATTCTATATAAATTTAAATTCAAAATCTTTCAAATCTTTTTAAAGTTTAAATTTCAATTCTTTCAAATCTTTTTAAAGTTCAAATTTCAATCTTTCAAATCTTTCTAAAAGTGAACAATATTGTGGGATTTCCATATAAATCGGAAATTCAATATATTTCTAAATTAGAAAATCTATAATGAATAAATAAATAAATAAATGAGAAAATCTAAAATTAATAAATTAAAAAATACAAAAATCTATAAAAATTGGAAATTTAAAATGGAGACACCACATTAAATATAGCATATGTTGTTCACTAATGCTTTTATTAATATATAGATTTTACACTTATGTTTTTGGTTGTCCCCACTTACCTGTTATATTTATATAAATTTAAACCTATTGTCATTAATCAATTCAAATCCATTCACTTCAAAAAAAAAAAGGAAAAAAGAAATAGAGATTTGGGTTAGAACTCGGAATAATCCGAGGACAAAACCGAGGACAGCCCCTCGGAATCGATAACTAGGCCATTAGCGAGCAGAAGTCCTCAGTCAACTGAACCGGGTCGAGGTCACAAAAGTTCCGAGGATGTGCATGCATGCGCTTGCTGGAATTTGGGTTAAAACCTGGCATTTGACTAATTTTTCCTATACAGTCTCCTAGGAGTATTTCATAATTGATTTTTGTAGACTAAAATTTTAAAAAAATAAAAATATGCTAAACTCACTGCTGATCTACTATGAATATTATTAATAAACCCAACTCACAACAAGATCTATATATGATAATGATAATAGTACTCGTTTTGATAAAAACACCCTCTACAGTTTTTTTTTTTGGTTAAAGGAGACGCACAAGCGGCGGCTAAGGGAAAAGAAAGAGAACGGAAAAACTAACAACTACAGCAAACAAGAGAAAGGAGAAAATAAAGCATCAAAAAGACTAGTACCGAGGGAAGGAGACCCCGCCATATCTGACGACAACAAAGAACGAACATCATCCGGAGGATTAGCCCAAGTCATGAAAAAGTCCACAGATTTGGCTCCACGTCTAGCTAAACAGTCTGCTACCGAATTTCCTTCCCGAAGCGGATGACACCAACGGAAGCCCTGATTAGTGTCCATCAAATCAAAAATATTGCATACCAAAGGGAACAAGCAGTGCTCCATCGGCAGGCCATGATGCACAAGACGAAGGGCCTCTTGACAGTAAGAAAAACAATGAGCAACTATAACACCCATACGCTGGAGGCACAAAAAACCATTCCACATACCGTGAAGCTCGGCCACAAGATTGGAAGCAATCCCAACATAGCCCGAGAACTCCTCAACCCAAATGCCATCTACTGTGTGAACAACTCCACCAAAACCAGCCGGACCAGGGTTGCCCACGGAGCTCCCATCAACATGCAAGATAACCCCAATAAAGTGGTAAGGATTCCATCGAACGAGCCGCAACGGACGAACCTTCAAGGTCCGCTGGAAGGCCTTCATAAGCATTGTACCCATTTGAATGGTCCTGCCAAGAGTGAGATGTAAACTGGGTTGTTTCCCCCCGCATGCAACCTGCATTACGACCTCGCCAAATATTCCAAAGGAGAGCCCAATGAATCCCGGACCACCTTCTACTGGCAGTGCACAACCAAGCCGCGGCATCCACATCAGATTGGAGAGAAGACAGCTGCAGAAACCCTCCTAACTTAGCCCAAGCAGCCGCTGCCTATGGGCATAGCAAGAACAAATGCCAAAGATTGTAATCTTCTTATCAAAATTTGATAACACTCACTCCGCTCCTTATTAATAGTCGTTTTTGGAAAGAAAAAAAACACGTTTACCAAGGATTGTAATCATTATTGTGTATTATTCCACTTTTACCCGATGTGTTTTCTTTGGGAATAAAAAGTAGAATTGATGTTGAGGGAGAATGCACAGTATTCTAGAAATATCTTTTAGGATAATATAGGGTTAATATTGGAAAAGTATAAGACAAATATGTAAAATAACAACTATTTTGAATGCTTTTTTATTTCTAAAAAGACAACTAAAAAGGAACAGAGGGAGTAGCCAGTACGACTGGCAGCATGAGAGTCCATCATATTTCATTATTTTATTAGTTTTCTTTTTTTCTAAAACAATGTATAACAGTCTAGGAAAATGGTGGTGGGAGTTTATGCCATATAAATTACAAAGAGAGAAATGAGAGGGATAGGGAACTCATCAATAGGGAACCGAATTCTGTAACCAAATGAGCCAAGTCCACATCGCTTTCATTATTTTATTTGTGTGATAAAACAATGAAATAATGTAATTCTGTAAATTTGGTAATAGCTCACTATGAGTCGCATCATTTTATTATTTTATTAGTGTTATAAAATAATGGAGGTAGTAATTCTTATGCTCTCTCTATTGTTTTTTTAATTTATATATTAATATTTAAAATAATTATCAAAATATGTCGTAGCCTACTTTTGGCCGCCGCCTGAGTACTGTGCACCGTTACATTAATTTTGACAGTGGAGATTTGTTGGAAGTACATGTTCCCAATATATGAATGTAACATAGGGGTCAGTTTCGGTGCAAACAGTCTGTATGTAATGACACAATTAAAAGTGATGGGTATGTGTATATAAAATGATGTGTGAGTGTAAAAAATGATGGAGGGAGGTTATGAACAAAAACTAATAAAAAACAAACTACCGTATATACAACACTTTATAAGGCTTACACATCACTTTATGAAAGGTTACACATTATTTTTTAGCGCTGCCTGCACCTGCTGGCAATGTTATTGCCTGCACCAAAACCGGATTGTGTAACATACCAACATAGTACTCCTTCCGTTCCATGTCACTTATCATATTTGACTTTTAGACATTGTTAATTGTTTAACTTTGATTTAATTTTATTGCAAGTATATATTTGGAAAAAATATAGTCGAGTTGGGTCTTGTTACCATTGCATAATCATTTGATTTTATAATATATATATATATATATGTTTTACATAATTTTTTATTATATATATTTTGAGATATTAACGGTTGAAAAACTGCTATGAATTATGTGTAGAAATGAAACAGTACAAATTAAATAGGATATATGGAGTAACTAATAACTTGAATTATAAATGTTCCAATCCAAAATTAATTAATAGTAGGTGGAGTAATTTTCATTCATATCCATACTTTATCCGATGAGAAATCCTAATAGATATAATTAGGCTATGTTTTGTTTGCCGGAATTAGAAGGATTTGGGAGGATTTAGATTTTCAGATAATTCCTAATCACGTTTGTATTTAAAAATTGTTGGTATTTTGAAATGTTTTTGGTATTTTGAAATTTTACAAATATTGAATCTCAATTTTTTTTATTTTTATTTTTTTTGTTTTTTCTGGGAAATGAATCTCAATTTTTATTCTTCCCCTAAAATTTCGAAATCGGTCCTGTTTTTGTTAGGCTGTATTATGGCTCATACCACTATTTTTTGCACAAAAATAATACAGGCTCATGTTTGGCCCATTTTAAGAATGTATAAGCATAAATTTAATGAGGGCAATGTTGTAGTATTAAATTAAACCCGCATTGGAGGTGGGTTAGAGACGCACTAATATTTTCCTCTCTGTCTCCAATCCCTACCGCTGGACATCCTCATTCTGCATATTCCTTTCTCCCATCTCTGGCTGTCGCTTTCGTCCCTCATTGTGATATTAAAATAATATTATATTTACTAAATTATTTTAAAATTTATTAATATACTTCATCCGTTCCTAATTAATTGACACATATGTTGTTTTGTCACTGTTTATTGAGTAACTTTGATTCAACTTTTTCATATAACTAGATTTTTGACCCGCGCTTCGCGGGCGGTGTTTTTTCTTTATTTTTTTTCCTCAAATAAAATCAAGTATTTGTGGTCTTATTATTATTTGTGCATAAAGTTTGCTTTACTTTAAATTCATAACATAGACATAGGAAACCATAAGAATCTGTATCAATTTGATTATAAAACATGCAACAAAATAAATAATCAGTTCATTACCTCGACATAATCAACATCAATTTCTATAGGATATCTTGATCCACCAAATTTCAATAAACCAAGCTATTATAAACCATGAGTACGAATCTCCATAATTTCAATAAGATAGTAGGAGGGATGGATTCAATTAATTATATTATACAAACCATTATTTAGAAGATCAAGAAAATATTAGATTTTAATAGAGTTGGGTATGAATGTTGCGTCATGAATTAAAAATTTACAATAAAGAAAACATTCATAATTAAATCTCAGCCCTATAACCAATTATTAGATTCGAAGAGAATTGAGCATCTATGTTTCTCCATGAACTATAATAAAGCAATCAGTGATATCAGATCTCTTCCATAATCTCAAAACCAAATGTAAGATTCAAAGACAGACGTGCATACTTGTTTCATTGAGGAATCGGGATACACAACATAATAAGATGTCATGAGATAAGAATGATGATGCATATTAAAATGTGGATTATAATTCACAATATTCTCTTATAAATTATAAGCTAATCAACGGGGAAGAAGATCAAAAGATAATGTGTAAGAGTAAATCTTAAGCAGTAAGAGCTAATTGTTCCCAACAAATAGAATTAGAAACCATGGCCTAAAGGACTAAAGATGCATAGTCTCAAATATTAAAAGATGATTGTAGTGTAAACTTCAGTAAGGCTATCGGAAAGCATTAGCTATTACAAAGGTTTATGAGTTAATATGTTACTATAAATTACTCTTTTACACCCATTGCATGCAGATATAGATTGTCTGTTGCATTTGAATGAATAGCTTAAAATGATTTTTCAAGTTTTTGTTATAAAAAATTATATATACAAAATTTAATTATTTCCTCAAAAGGCTCCAGATAATTTTAAAAAAAAAACAAAAAACAAAAAATAAAAAAATAAAAACAAAAATGGAACGGAGGGATTTTTACGAACACATTATATACTCTCTAATATACAAAATTCACACATTGAGCAACCTAAATGTAGAAATATATCAAATTCATTGCCATTTGCATCTAGAATTCCTTACAAATCAAAACAAAATTGAACGAAAACCAAAGCGCTTAAACCCCATTCAAGAATCCATAAATCTTATGCAAAATATAAAATTCTTGATCATTTGTATCATAAAAGGAGAGAATTCAAATAGGAACAGAATGATAGCAGAGAATTGATTCCATAGTATCATTATATCAATATTGTAGTATAAAATTGCTAAAATCACCTGAAATTGCTACAATCACACTGAATGAGGTATGAGCAATCAAATTCAAATAGAAATAGAATGATATGAGAGAATTGATTCCATAGTATCATTATATCAATATTGTAGTATAAAAACTACTTATGTGGAGGTGTGATTATGTATGAAATTAGTATATAGTCATCTTGACATTCAATAACAATATGTAATGGCATTTGATTTATTTATTTACTTATGTATTGTAACTGTCCGTATATGAATCACTTTCACAATAATTATCCAATCATATTTGTTGTTATTGAATGAATTCAAACTATCATACTTCATTATATTTATCATTCATCTTAATATGAAGAATGATTTAACTGTGAAAAATGAATCCAAAAATGTATGATTAATAATTAATATAAAATTAGTGGAGAAAAATAAGTTAAAACAATAAAGAAGTTTCCACTTTTTATACTTGCGTTTTTAGCAAAATTAGCAGTTTTTCAACTAATATGGAATGATTGTCTTCCTATTTTCCTTAGTAATAATATATAAGTGAATACATTTTTGGTACATTATTAAAAGTATTATGCATGTTATTAATGCTATGCACGCTTCGATGCACAGAATTACTATGTTCTATAGTCATATAATTAACACTTCAGGTTTTCTTTTTTTCTTGGCAATATATTACCAAATGATATCGTAAAATCGACTAATAAATTTTTTGACCTTCTTGAGAAACTAAAAAAATGCAAAATTCTGGATTATTTCCTAAGAAAAAAATTATTTTTTTAATAATTATTTTTTCTTTATATTATTTTCTTTTATTAAAATTATTTTATGATAAAAAATATATTTAAAAATTAAACATCATACAAAAAATCACGATTAAATTTTATAACAAATTATAATTTCTTATTAACTATATATATTTTGATAAATTACCTAAAAGATTATCATTATTAATTTTTTATTTTATATATTTTTGGTAAATATTGACACCTATGTGTCGTCAAATGTGTGTGTAAGCCTAAACTATACATTTTTTATTTTATTATATTGATTTAGGTTAATATTTTAGTCTTGAATTTTAATATAAATAATATAATATATATTTGAAAATATTACTTATTCAATTAAGAATTTATAATGTACTGCTTTAACTAAGTATGTCATAAATATCAAATATATATTTAATTTATTTTCAATTTATATATTTAATTTATTTTCAATTTATATTTTTATTAAAAAGTATATTTTCTCAAGATTTTCTTGTACTAACAAATAAATTTATTATCTAAGTATATAATATTTAAAAGATTAATCACGTGGCATGCAGATGTGTAAATTTTTGGGATGACTGTAAGTTTTTGTATTATTAATCAGCGCCTACGTAAAAACCTAAGGCATAATTACTATATAACCCTTGAAATTACGTTTTTCGCCCGCTGCACACGGGTGTTGAACTTATATGAAGATTATAAAATTAGAAGATAAATTTTTTGAGTTATTACATAAGGTTCAAAGTCTTTTGCTTAAATAGTAGTGAAAATGTATGCAACAAAAAATTGAGGGAAATAAAGGAGATAATAGAAGCATGGAAAGAAATTCAAACCCCAAATAGGTGGATATAATATAAAATATTTTTTTCCATCATTGAAAAACTAAATATATAGTTTCGCTTTCATATCTAAAATACTAAGAACAATTGGAAAAAGATAACCTTTAATAATTCAAAATTCGAATTACTTCAAAACAATGTATGAGTACTGTAATACCCCCATTTTCCTTAATGAACAGCGGAAGCAAAGAGCGGAAAAAGGGGTGGGGTGCTACCGCCACGTACTACGGTCCACCCGAAATACGCTAAGGCTAGAATAACTATTTCTGCTGAATGTATATGCTAACCACGTTCCGGACAAGCTAGCATATAATTCGCAAATAAGCTTATAATACCGTGAAGAGTATAAAATAAGCTTAATAAAAATGGTTGGATTGTACAACCAAAATGGAGGAACGCATTCCTCAAGGAGCTCAACGATAGAAATGGAATAAATCCCATTGGAGTTTTTATTTAAAAATGGGTTGTCTATTTCATATTCACAAATACTGTTAAACGCGCAATGCATTGTTTAAAACAGTAGGGCACAAATATTTTCATAATGGGATAGGATCCAAAGATTTGTTTATGCTTGATAAATCATTATCTATGCCAAGTAATAAAATTTTCTATCCCAAGAGGAATTTAAAATATTCTTTTCGTACAAAATACCCCAAACCGTGCCCGTGCATTGATGCCTTGCAGATTTTATGACTTGAAAGAAAACGGTTAAAAGTGTAGAGTCAGTGAAAACAATCGCTGAGTAAGTAGACCTTTACTCCCGGAGGAGGTCGGGTTGCAGAAATAGTTTAAAAAGAACAGTTATGGTAATGGTATGCTAAAACGAGAATCAATTTAAGCACAGACAAAATCCATATAAATCTAATCCCGGGAAGAGATAATATGACACTATGCGCTACCAAGAAATAAATTTCTCAGCCAACATGGTGTGCAGGTTCCCTGTTGTAGGGCCCAGTTCTCACATACATTCAAGGGTTGTGGTGGAGGTAAGAAATTCCCTCAGACCACGCGGAATCCAACCATGGCGTCGCGCTAGTTTTCAACGGTCCCCGAATGGCATGCGACGCACGCAAACGGCGGAGGTGGCGTTGAGCCGACCCAGTAGCGTAGACCCACCCCGTAACGATGAGCTCCACAAATCCATATTATTTATTGCAGAAATTGAATAAGCACAGTAAAATAGCATACCAATAATCCAAAAGCAGTAGGGAGCTATAAGCATAAATTTAAAAGTAATAAAAATGGTTTTCTTGAAATTTATGCTTAAGCTAAATAATTTTTTGGGCTTACTCCAAATAGTAAAAATCAACTTACAGTCACCGAAGATGGAATGGGTACGACACACGCGTAGGCTACGAGCAGATGATCCTTTTCAGCTACTTGACTAAGAAAAATACTCTAATATCAATTTATATACTTGGTTTTCTAATTAAAATAATAACTAAATTCCCATTTAAATAAATCTTACCGGAAATATTCCCACTAGACTTGTTTGCTAATAAACTACAGGTGGAACTATAAGAAGCAACAACAAAAGGAATCGGGGCTTCAAGGACGAAAAAAATCAAGAGCACCACAACAGGGAAAAATGAAGCAGATGATGGAAATGGCAGATTAAAGAAGATGGAAAATCAAGAGGGAATTAGAGGAGAGTGGGACGAGAGGAGTGAAGAAAATGGGTGATTGGTGAGGGGTTAAATAGGGAATTAAACTGGTACTCATTACCCGGTTAGAGGCTTACATTCAGTAATCCCTTCCATTAACCAGCAGACACCTATACAAGTCTTTTCCCCTAAAATCCTACAGTAATCCCTTCCATTAACCAGCGGAAAAAAGGATAAATATGTCCTTTTTCTTTTCAAAAAATTCAAATCAGTCCTTTTTCTATTTTATTACCAAAACAGTCCTCTACAAATGCTAATTATGTTCAAATCAGTCCTTTTTTCACTAATTATATTCTAATTGCTGACGTGGCAAGGGTTTTAATTTAAACCTGACACGTGTGCATAATATTAGTCCTTTTTCTTTTATCTTTTGTCAATTCAGTCCTAAACTTTTATTTTGTTCTATTTAGTCCTCTACCCCAATCACTAATTTTTATATTAATTGGCCTCAAACCTTTCAAATTATTTCATTTTAGGCCCAGAACCTTAAATTTTTTATTATTACTAATACATTTATCAAATAAATGCCCAACATACTTCCGTAAATAAAATTAAATACCAAACCTCATACATTGGGTTTGACCGCCTTGTTACCGGGTCTTCGAAGTTCCGAATTTTACGGACTGTCTCTAACCACCCGACCGTAACGATGGTTCATTGGTTCTGGTTTCCTTCAGCAACAATCAGCACAATCATACTTTGTGGACAATAAAATTCAGGCTATTTTTTTAATATTTTTAATAATATTAATATTTTTCAATAAAACCAAGGCTTCCTGTATCCATAACCTTCCAAAAATTCAAGTTAAAACATTTACTCAAATATTGCTACATCCTAATGTAGGACGCAAAGTAAGATTCTGTTGATTGTTACTGAAGGAAACCAAAACCAATGAACAATCGGTTGCGGTCGAGTGGTTATTAGAGAGAGTCCGTAAAATTCCGGTACTTGAAAGACACGATAACAAAGCAGTCGAACCCAATATATGAGGTTTGGTGTTTAATTTTATTTATGGAAGTATGTTGTGCATTTATTTGATAAATGGATTAGTAATAATAAAAAATTTAAGGTTCTGGGCCTAAAATGAAATAATTTGAAAGGTTTGAGGCCAATTAATATAAAAATGAGTGATTGGGGTAGAGGACTAAATAGAACAAAATAAAAGTTTAGGACTGAATTGACAAAAGATAAAAGAAAAATGACTAATATTATGCACACGTGTCAGGTTTAAATTAAAACCCTTGCCACGTCAGCAATTAGAATATAATTAGTGAAAAAAGGACTGCATAATTAGCATTTGTAGATGACTGTTTTGGTAATAAAATAGAAAAAGGACTGATTTGAATTTTTTTTTTTAAAAAAAGACCTATTTATCTTTTTTTTCATTAACCAGCAGACACCTATACAAGTCTTTTCCCCTAAAATCCTACACACTACCCAGACTTCTCTCCAACCCAACGTGTATTACTTTGCTTCTTTCCCCCTCATTCCTCTTACCCGCCCATTTCAGCCCTCCACCTCTTTTCTTTCCTTTCCTTTCTTTTCAGTTCTTCTCCATCATTTATCAATTCCCATCAACTCCAACATCTCAGCAAGAATCCAGCAGCGGCGACCGCAGGCGGCGGCGGCAGGCGACGTGACCGGCGGCGGCAGGCGACGACAGCGGCGCTTCCCCTCTCTCCCGTCATTTCTCTGTCTCTCTCGCAGATCCTTTCTTTGCCTTGGTCTTTTCCTTTTATTATCTCTATTTTGGTTTTGATGTTGTTGGAGATTTGGGAGGGGCTGTGGTGGTGTTGGATTTTGTGTTGGTGGAGGCGATTTAGTGGTGAGGATGGTGGCGAGAAGGAGATGGTGGTGAGGCTGTTGGGGGCTCGGTGGTGGTGGCGAGGGGCTGTGGCCGCCGATCGATTTCGGGGCGGATGGAGGCGGCAAGGGAGGTTAAGGATGATGGGGGATGGTGGCGGCGGTTCGCAGTTAGTTGCCCGGAGGGAGGGCGGCGGTGGTTGTGGCAGGCGGGTTGGGGATTTTGGGGGGTAGGAGATGGCCGGAAACGGAAAGGGGCCGGTGAGAGGCGGCGGCTATGGTGGTGGTGGTGGCCGGTCGGCGGCGGCGGCGGCGGCGGCAACACCATTAGGGTTAGGATTGGGTTCAATTTTGGGCTTTAGGGTTTAGGTTGGGCTTGGTATTGGATTTGGGCTCTGTTTCATTTTAATTCTCCTAAGGGGCTCTTACACAAAGGGACCCCTCTCAAACCTTTCTTAAGGTCAAAGACCCCATTTGTATAACATTACACATAGGGACCCATCATTACAAAACCTACTAACAAACTAAACTAATTTACTTAAGCTAATCTAATTAATTTTGGAAAATACTTAAATGCCCTTTGTGGAGAATACCAAATTACCCCCAATTCAAATAAAAAAAGCCCTAAACGGGAGAACGTTTCAATCCCGATCAATCTCCCCATCTTCCCGCGACTCTGTACACGGCGGACGGACGCAGTTCTCCGGACGGTGGCGTGCGGCGGAGGACGGCGGCGAACAGTGAACGCATGCAGCAGGTGGACGACAAAGCTTAGGTGGAAGTAAGTGGCCATATGCAATTCTTTTTCGTTTATTTGAATGAGTGTGGAAATCGCGAAAGAAGAAAATTTTTCAAAAGTCTACGGTTAAAATGTTGAGCATTGTATTGCGGTAAAGAGTGTTATATGTGCTAAGGATCTTATGAAATGGTTTGGGACATAATGGGATATATTCGATGTTAAAAAAAATTCTTCGGTTCATCGTAAGATGAAATATTTGAAAGATGGTGTTTGCATGGGTTTTGTGATAGTGTAGGTCGATGTTGCAGTGGTTATTGAATGGTAATATTATTTTGATTGCATTTGTAGAGAAGAGAATGAGTACTAGTGGAGGGCATGGCGAAAGTAGTTGCTTTACCCTACTCGTTATTTGTCAATATAATGATGAGAAGCACCCAATGTCTATAAAGAATGAGACGACGATGAATGATGTGCATATGGAGATGATGGAACGATGGCCCGATTTTGATCCTCTATTATACACTCTGAAATATGAAGCCCCGGGCGACAAGCAACTTGTAAGAATGCAAACGGACTCGGACATAAAATTGATGATTCAATATCACAGGCTATCAAATGTACACTTGTGCAATGTAATAGCTAGGTCGAAAGGGACTCCGGAGAAGAGGAGAAGGTATGATTGTTGCATTGATTGTTTGTATCATTCATTCCGGCATGTTAACAATGGTAGAATGACAAATGAATCATCTTGTAGGGTGGAGGATGCATGCTTTGAAGGGCACGATGAAATGGCACTGGTGAGGATAGAAACAGAGCATTTGGGTGGACGATCCGGAGGCATTGAGCGCATTGAAGGAAAAGGGCAAACGTTCGAAAATGTTGAGCACTTTCGTCGCGTTCTAAGGACATTTTGCATTGCCACAAAGAAAGGATTCAAATACGTGAAGAATGGGAAGCACAAGGTTATCGCAAGATGTACAGTGGATGGATGTGGGTGGCGGGTATATGCATCATATCGTAAGTCGGATGAGACATTTGGCATTCGGACTTGTACCCTACATCATACTTGTGGTGTTGACCGTATAATGGATACAAGTCATCCACAAGCAACATCTAATTGGGTCGCCAGTTGGATAACGGATACATTGAGAACCGCGCCGACATATAGTGCAAGACAAGCAATTGATGAAATCAAAATTCAGTTTGCAATAGATATACCCTACCACAAAGCTTGGATGGGGAGAGAAATTGCATTGAGAAATATTCATGGAAAAGACAATGATTCATTCAATAAATTAAGGGGTTTATGCCAATCCTTAAAAGATTCGAACCCCGGTACCATTGCTGACTTTGAGATATTCCCGGACACGAAGAAGTTCCACCGGGTCTTTATTAGCATAGGCGCGTGCGTGCGGGGATTCCTGAGTGGATGTCGTCCAATGTTGTATCTCGATGGAACACACATAATGTAATACCCGAGAAATTTGCAACATAAAATAAATAAAATAAAAAAATAAATATAATAAACATGATAAATGAATAAAGAATCATAGAAGATGAGAAATGGAATTTCAATTAAAAAGAAAACAAAATTCCGAAAACCCGAGAAGCCGAAGACAATTTAATCGAATGAATGGGTACACGGGGACCCGACACCGATAGACTCAATTAACTCGAGTCCAAACATAAATTTAGGTCCGAATAAAATTAGGATAGGAAATCGGAGCCCGAATATACCCCGGGAATCGGAATTCGGGAGCATAGAGGGATAGAAACCCGAAAGAGAGGCGGAAAAGCACGACGGATCGCACGACCCGCCCGGACCGAAGTCCAGGCGAGAGTCGCGCGGTGGCCGCGCGGTGAAGAGGGAAGACCGCGCCACGACCGCGCCACTTGACAGATTCGCCCGTTGCGTGAATCTCTCGCCCGAACGCGGATTTTTCGACTTTCGGTTGAACGTCTCTCGACCCAAGACCCTTGGGGTCAGATTTTGGACGCCCTAGGTCTTAGATATCTATAAATAAGACCTCCTAAGAGCTCCGAATACATTTGAAACCCTACAACCTTCCATACATTCGAAACCCTAGATCCGGAAGTCGTCGGAGGCACAAAACCGAACAACGGGACTGACTTGGACGAAAATTGGGAGCCTTCGATTGTCGGGGTAAGATACGAACCATTCTTGTCCATTCTTTTCCATATGTGATTCGAAAACGAATCCTAAATTCAATCTTTTTCTATTCTAAACCCCCGATCCGAATCGAGAGCGAAGAACCCGACAAACGGAGAGGATAAACGGAGGACGGGAAGCCACGCCTCCGAATCGACGATCCCGGACACTCAACAATCTGTAAGTTAACGCTTACACGGTTTTGGGAGTAGTTAAAATATTTGAATCTAGAAACTTAATCAAATCTTTCGTAAATCTGTCAACATGTGATTTCTAACGGCGCAACAGTTTTGTCTAATTTTTCCGAACCTTTAAACGACCTCAAACGGGAAAACTTAAAACACGAAAAACGTTCCTAAGACTCTGATCTAGGTTGTGTAAAAATTTCATAATTTTTCATCGTGTTTTGATATGCGAAACCGATCGTAAACGAGCCTGCTTTAGATTTAAATCTTGAAACGATGGTAGATTCTTTATTCGAACTTGTTGGTGATTTCTACCTTAGATCTAGACCGATCTAGGCTTGGCGTTGAACATAAGAGTTGTAGATCTATATGTTAAGAACACCTCCGTAAAATTTCAGAAATTTTCGTGATGATTTGATATAAGAAATCCACCCCAAACCGAACTGCTGAAACTTAGATCTTGAAGTTCTTGACAGAACATAGATTCGAACTTGTTGACGTTTTTGACTAGGGTTCTAGGCCGAATTAGATCTTTAGCCGAACATGAAAGTTGTAGATAATTGTCTTAAGATGATCTCTGTAAGATTTCATTAAATTTGGAGTTGAATTGCTATGGTATAATTCGAAATCTTTAAACTGAGTTATATGAAATTCGGACAGAACAGTACTTCTGTGAAAATTAGTGTTTTTGACCTATTTCGGTATCTCGGATCGAAAAAGTTAAAACACGAAAGTTGTAGATCTCGACGTTTTGGAGTCAGTCCTGAAATTTTGGAATTTTTGAAATTAAATCTGATTTTAGACGAATTTTAGAGTAAACTGTGATTTACCGAACGAAATTTTGAAATCTTGTTGAAACGGTGGAATTAGCCTTTGAGGTTGAAACGAATAGAAATACTTTGACATACGATACACGAAACGAGAAGATTAAAATATTGCGGGTTATGACTAAGCTAGATACTGTCAATGTTCTCTGCGGCTTGGGACATAAGAGCCCAAGTGTATGTCTAGGTTGACGTAAGAGCCCTAGCGAAACAGTGATCGTATGTCTAGCGGACGGATTAACTCTAATTAAAAGATCTGTATTGACCATGATACCTGTGGACATAAGAGCCCAGGCGTAAGGCTGGCGGACATAAGAGCCCTAGCGGTGGTGATCTCTAAAAGATATGAAACGAGAAGTTCATGAGAATTCCAAACTAAAATCCGTATTAAATTGTGTTTTTAAATTTATGGCAACTTATTTAATTACGTTGCAAGCTATATTGATGATCCTATGAATCCCTGTTTTCTAAATTATGCGATTAAATGAATTATTTAAATTATGCACATGTTTTCATTAAATTTAAATAAAGGCTTTGAAACCTCATAATCTTGTATGTGTTAACTTACTCAGCACATAGTGCTGACCAAAACCGTTTTTTTTTTCCTGTTTCTTTCAGAGCCGAAGAATATGCATCATCATATGCATTCATGGGAATTTTGGGAAATTGCTTTATTTGTAAATGATACGTTAGACTAGAAATTGCATGAACGGGCCTGTTTAACCCGTATTCTGGCCGTGTTGGCTATATTTAAATTCCGCTGCATTATACTTATGTAAAGATTATTTTCCGCTGCAACTTTGATGTACTATTTTTAAATTATATATAAACGGGCTGTTTGAATGTTTAAATTCTGAAAAACCATAGCCTTGCATCTCTTTAGTGAGCTCGGAGAAACCGTGCCTTGCTAGGGAGGTGTGGCGGTGACACCCCGACCTGGGTGACCAAAAACCGGGGTGTTACAAGGTGGTATCAGAGCCCGGATATTTTTAAGCTAGTATTTTTAAACTATTATTTTTAAACCATTATTATTTTTAAACTATTATTAATATTTTGACTATTATTTTAAATATTAAAGTATTATTTCCATGGAAAAATTTTTATTTTAAAACCCATGGAAAAAAAAGATATATATATATATATATTGCATTAAATTATTTTTGGGGGGAAAATCATCATTCGCATTTGCATATTGCATCTCTTTTATGTAGAGAACTTAGCATCTTTGCGAATTCTAACTTAGAATCTTGGCGAACTTTAACTTAGCATCTTGGCGAAGTGTAACTTAGAATCTTGGCGAAGTTTAACCTAGATCTCTTGTTATACCTAGATAACTTAGAGGCTTGACAACGAATTAGAAACGCTCATTAGAGACTGATCTTGCCTTAGTTCTAGATCTCATTGATCTAAGCACGCGCCCAAGTATAGCAAATCTCGGCCTTGGCCATTGCTATCTTTGTACGAATTAGAAAATTTCCTCATGTGGAACAAAAAAAAAGAACCAAGTCTTTATTAAAACACTCTTTATTCCAAAAATCTTGTTTGGATTTCCAAACAAGAAACCCGAAAATTTGAAATTAGAAATTTACGAAACGTCTCATTCGAGCGATCTATCTAAACTCTACACATTATAACAGAAAATGGCGCCTAGGAGGAAACCGAGGAAGGTGAGTCCAAACGGCACGGATGCTAACCTTTCCAACACGCCCAACAACAGTGAAAGTCCTCAGAACCTAGGGGAGCAAGTGCCTCAAGCGCCCAATAATATGGAAGCACGTTTAAAATCTGTAGAGGAACTCCTTGTAGCATTGGGAAATGCCGAGGTGCATAGGACACAAACAGTACCTCCACCAGTAGCCCGAGTCAACTACTTGGCATTAGTGAACCCCTACAACCCACCCCATTATGACGGCCAAGAGGATCCGGCCAAGTTGGAAGGTTGGATCCGTACCTTTGATAAGCTCTTGAATGCTATCAAGTGCCCTGATGAGGAGAAGATACACGTAGTGACCTACTACCTAGGAGGCGAAGCCGATGAGTGGTGGCAAAATCTCCAAGCGAATTCAGTAGAAGACGAAGAAGCCTACACCTGGGAAGAACTTAAGGAAGCTTTGAGGGAAAGATTCTACCCACTGAGCACCAAGACTGCGAAGTACGAGGAATTCATCAACCTAAAGCAAGGTGCGCAAACCGTGCAAGAGTACTACAGCAAATTCAAGGAGCTAGTACGATTCGCTGCGAGGATAGTACCAACTGACTCTGACAAGGCTCAGAAATTCGAGATGGGTCTGAACCTTAGTATCCGGGAGATACTTGCAGTAGGACAATTCCCGAACCTGCAGACGATATATGATCGCGCCGTATCAATTGCTCGAATCCAGCAATTGAAGCGTAAGGAACATGGTGAGTTGAGCAAGGACTCGCAAGGACTTGAGAAGAAGGATCGGAAAGACAAAAATAACAACTCTAGGAAAGACAATGGATCCCGAAGGAAAGGAAATAAAGGTCTCAACAATGGGGGAGACGACAACCGTGGTGCGGTTATACCACGTTGCCCACGATGCAACCATGCACATCTGGTGCGCCAATGCCCGAAGCCTGGAACCTGCCGTAGGTGCGGCAAGCTTGGTCACAAGGCTAGTGGATGTCGAACGCCAGAGGAGGCGATCGAAAAGAGAGTAGATTTGGTGAACCTTCAGCAAGGAGAGAGTGATGAGGAACAAGACCAAAACCCGAATCCTCTTGAGAATAATGAGTAGACAGTTATGGGGACATAACTGAAGTCCTAAGGGGGAGAGGATGTGATACCCCGTAGTTATTTATTTTTGGAGTTCGACTCGATATCATGTATCCCAAATCATAAATAAGCAAATTCAAATTGTTTTGAACTACGTTATGGCTTGATCCCTTCACAGGGTACGTAGGCAGCTTAGAAGTCTTAATTCTAAGTTCAGTCACAAAATAATAAAACAAACAAAAGACTTTAGCACGAGAAAAGCCGAAACACAACTTCGAGGACGAAGTTGATTCTTAAGGAGGGTAGACTGTAATACCCGAGAAATTTGCAACATAAAATAAATAAAATAAAAAAATAAATATAATAAACATGATAAATGAATAAAGAATCATAGAAGATGAGAAATGGAATTTCAATTAAAAAGAAAACAAAATTCCGAAAACCCGAGAAGCCGAAGACAATTTAATCGAATGAATGGGTACACGGGGACCCGACACCGATAGACTCAATTAACTCGAGTCCAAACATAAATTTAGGTCCGAATAAAATTAGGATAGGAAATCGGAGCCCGAATATACCCCGGGAATCGGAATTCGGGAGCATAGAGGGATAGAAACCCGAAAGAGAGGCGGAAAAGCACGACGGATCGCACGACCCGCCCGGACCGAAGTCCAGGCGAGAGTCGCGCGGTGGCCGCGCGGTGAAGAGGGAAGACCGCGCCACGACCGCGCCACTTGACAGATTCGCCCGTTGCGTGAATCTCTCGCCCGAACGCGGATTTTTCGACTTTCGGTTGAACGTCTCTCGACCCAAGACCCTTGGGGTCAGATTTTGGACGCCCTAGGTCTTAGATATCTATAAATAAGACCTCCTAAGAGCTCCGAATACATTTGAAACCCTACAACCTTCCATACATTCGAAACCCTAGATCCGGAAGTCGTCGGAGGCACAAAACCGAACAACGGGACTGACTTGGACGAAAATTGGGAGCCTTCGATTGTCGGGGTAAGATACGAACCATTCTTGTCCATTCTTTTCCATATGTGATTCGAAAACGAATCCTAAATTCAATCTTTTTCTATTCTAAACCCCCGATCCGAATCGAGAGCGAAGAACCCGACAAACGGAGAGGATAAACGGAGGACGGGAAGCCACGCCTCCGAATCGACGATCCCGGACACTCAACAATCTGTAAGTTAACGCTTACACGGTTTTGGGAGTAGTTAAAATATTTGAATCTAGAAACTTAATCAAATCTTTCGTAAATCTGTCAACATGTGATTTCTAACGGCGCAACAGTTTTGTCTAATTTTTCCGAACCTTTAAACGACCTCAAACGGGAAAACTTAAAACACGAAAAACGTTCCTAAGACTCTGATCTAGGTTGTGTAAAAATTTCATAATTTTTCATCGTGTTTTGATATGCGAAACCGATCGTAAACGAGCCTGCTTTAGATTTAAATCTTGAAACGATGGTAGATTCTTTATTCGAACTTGTTGGTGATTTCTACCTTAGATCTAGACCGATCTAGGCTTGGCGTTGAACATAAGAGTTGTAGATCTATATGTTAAGAACACCTCCGTAAAATTTCAGAAATTTTCGTGATGATTTGATATAAGAAATCCACCCCAAACCGAACTGCTGAAACTTAGATCTTGAAGTTCTTGACAGAACATAGATTCGAACTTGTTGACGTTTTTGACTAGGGTTCTAGGCCGAATTAGATCTTTAGCCGAACATGAAAGTTGTAGATAATTGTCTTAAGATGATCTCTGTAAAATTTCATTAAATTTGGAGTTGAATTGCTATGGTATAATTCGAAATCTTTAAACTGAGTTATATGAAATTCGGACAGAACAGTACTTCTGTGAAAATTAGTGTTTTTGACCTATTTCGGTATCTCGGATCGAAAAAGTTAAAACACGAAAGTTGTAGATCTCGACGTTTTGGAGTCAGTCCTGAAATTTTGGAATTTTTGAAATTAAATCTGATTTTAGACGAATTTTAGAGTAAACTGTGATTTACCGAACAAAATTTTGAAATCTTGTTGAAACGGTGGAATTAGCCTTTGAGGTTGAAACGAATAGAAATACTTTGACATACGATACACGAAACGAGAAGATTAAAATATTGCGGGTTATGACTAAGCTAGATACTGTCAATGTTCTCTGCGGCTTGGGACATAAGAGCCCAAGTGTATGTCTAGGTTGACGTAAGAGCCCTAGCGAAACAGTGATCGTATGTCTAGCGGACGGATTAACTCTAATTAAAAGATCTGTATTGACCATGATACCTGTGGACATAAGAGCCCAGGCGTAAGGCTGGCGGACATAAGAGCCCTAGCGGTGGTGATCTCTAAAAGATATGAAACGAGAAGTTCATGAGAATTCCAAACTAAAATCCGTATTAAATTGTGTTTTTAAATTTATGGCAACTTATTTAATTACGTTGCAAGCTATATTGATGATCCTATGAATCCCTGTTTTCTAAATTATGCGATTAAATGAATTATTTAAATTATGCACATGTTTTCATTAAATTTAAATAAAGGCTTTGAAACCTCATAATCTTGTATGTGTTAACTTACTCAGCACATAGTGCTGACCAAAACCGTTTTTTTTTTTCCTGTTTCTTTCAGAGCCGAAGAATATGCATCATCATATGCATTCATGGGAATTTTGGGAAATTGCTTTATTTGTAAATGATACGTTAGACTAGAAATTGCATGAACGGGCCTGTTTAACCCGTATTCTGGCCGTGTTGGCTATATTTAAATTCCGCTGCATTATACTTATGTAAAGATTATTTTCCGCTGCAACTTTGATGTACTATTTTTAAATTATATATAAACGGGCTGTTTGAATGTTTAAATTCTGAAAAACCATAGCCTTGCATCTCTTTAGTGAGCTCGGAGAAACCGTGCCTTGCTAGGGAGGTGTGGCGGTGACACCCCGACCTGGGTGACCAAAAACCGGGGTGTTACACATAAAGACAAAGTGGAAAGGACATGTGCTTGGGGCCATAGGCCAGGACGGGAACAATGGAATTTTTACCGTAGCATTTGCAAGTACGTGTTTAGTTAATGTTAATGTTTTGTTCCTTTATGCATACGCAAGTTATTTGTATTTAATTTTAAATGTTTTGTAGTTGTTGATGGTGAGACCAACGAGAGTTGGGGTTGGTTTTGTCAAAAGTTACGTGGAGCCATTGAATCGCAAAGAGAGGACTACGATTTTGAGAAGCTTGTTTTGTTCATGGATAGGCACCCGGGGCTTATGAACGCAAAAAGTGCTATATTCCCCGAATGTTTGCATGCAATATGTCTACGTCATCTGATTGAAAATTTTAAAACTGATGTACGTATCCACTTTAGAATATCACAGTAACTCGTGTTTTTTATTCCATTGAATGGATTATTTGATGGATGATGTGTACTTGATGTAACAGGTGATGTCATCAAATCCACTGCACAATAGGGGGAAATGGGGTAACATTTTCCAAAAGGCAGCAAAAGCAGTCACTTCAACTGAGTATGAAAAATACATGAAGAAGATCTTGGATACATTCAAGGAGCCTGCCAAGGAATTCATTGCACGTTCCCGGCCGGAACGGTGGGCCAATGCATTCTTCCCGGGGATGAGATGGGGAGTGTTACACAATAATCCAGTCGAGAGTTGGAACTCATGGATAAAGGCTGCTAGAGGTCTGCAACCTGCTGCCATGGTAGATACGATAAGATTGAAAGTTATGACAATGATGTGTGAGAGAAGGGAGGAGTCAGCAGGTTGGTTCAGAGAGCTATGTCCAGTACAAGAGAAGAAACTACAATCCAGGTTGAACAAGTCCGGGTCCTTGTCATGTGTTAGGTCGATGGCCGGATTGTACGAGGTGCGGGAGGGGCTGTCAAAGATGATAGTTGACCTCAACAAACGGGAGTGCTCGTGTAGGGGATGGCAATTAGTTGGTCTTCCTTGTGCACATGCCTTGTATTGCATATCTGACATGCACGTATCTTCATATGACTATGTGGATCCTTACTACAGCGTTGAAATGTTTCGTAAGGCCTACGAAGGTGCTATCTATCATATGTGTGCAATACACGAGGACGAACCATTGGAGGTGGCGACCGATAAAGTTCAACCCCCTGACGTGCGCCCGCAACCGGGACGAAGAAAAACGAAGCGCATCCCTTCCCAAACTGTTAGGAGTGGTAATACTTGCAAGTCATGCGGTTTGCCCGGCCACAACAAATGTACGTGCAGGAATCCACGAGTTTCTAGAGTTCCTACGTAGGTTATGTGGGCATGTCCATTTTTGTTAGTTAATTGAAGCACAAACACTTGATTGCCATATATTGTATGGTTTAAATTTGCAAGTGCAATGTGGACTTATTGGAAGTTGAAGTTCTGGATGTTGGATTATAATTTTTATGTTGGATTATTGTTCTATGTGATGATGTATGTTGGTATGTTGTGGTTTCATAATGAAAATTTTGGTGACAATAAACACAGAACCTGGTAAAGTGGAAATTGTAACGTGGTAAAGTTTTAAGTAATAATCTGGTAAATCCATAGTCATTCCTGGTAAAGCATTATTGACACGCAAAGGGACGGTCGTCCTCTGACCGTATCACAATACCTGTACAAGCCTGCTAGGGACGGACGGTACTCGAGACGGTCCGTAAAACGTCCATTGACCGTTCCACACTACCTGTAACGCCCTGTAGGTGGGGGACGGTACTTGGGACTGTCCGTAAAACCGTCCCCGGACCGTGCCACACAACCTGTAAAGGCCTGTGGATGGCGGACGGTACGTGGGACGGTTCTCCAGACCGTCCATGAACCGTGTAGTACCTCCTGTATCAAACAGGATTGTATGGACGGTCCTGGGGGTATGTGGACGGCCGTCCCATTGACCGTTATGTAAATGTTGGAAAACAGAGTGTGAGAGATCGGTTGGTGTATGGACGGTGCTTCTCTCCCGTGCAAAAAGTAGTGTTATTTTTTCTTTGGTAATCGTATATAGTATTGTGGTAAACCATCTAGATTATATGGTAAATTATTTAGCAAAAACATGGTAAATCAAGAGCGACACGTGTGGTAAATCGCACAGTACTATTTGGTATGTTTGACATAGTTTGTGGTAAACGATGATTATAAGACGTGGTAAAGATAACATGGTCTATGGTAATTGTATGTGTAACATATGGTAAAGATAACATGATTTATTGTATATATTTATTTACTTATATTTAATTATTTAGGGTTTACTGTTATAGGGTTTAGGTTTATATATTTATTTACTCACTAATAATTTAATTGTATGTATTTACTTATTATGCTTTAGGGTTTAGTGTTAGCATTAGGGTTTAGGGTTTGCGGTTATGTATTCTTAAGGATTATGGAGCATGTTATTCTAATACTTTAAGAAGTGTGTAGTGTTAAGTTGTCGAACAAGATTGTATATTTAGGTTTATATATTTATTTACTCACTATTAATTTAATTGTATGTATTTACTTATTATGCTTTAGGGTTTAGTGTTAGCATTAGGGTTTAGGGTTTGCGGTTATGTATTCTTAAGGATTATGGAGCATGTTATTCTAATACTTTAAGAAGTGTGTAGTGTTAAGTTGTCGAACAAGATTGTATATTTAGGTTTATATATTTATTTACTCACTATTAATTTAATTGTATGTATTTACTTATTATGCTTTAGGGTTTAGTGTTAGCATTAGGGTTTAGGGTTTACGGTTATGTATTCTTAAGGATTATGGAGCATGTTATTCTAATACTTTAAGAAGTGTGTAGTGTTAAGTTGTCGAACAAGATTGTATATTTAGGTTTATATATTTATTCACTCATCACTATTTATTTAATTCTATGTATTTATTTACTTATATTTAATTGTATATATTTATTTACCTATATTTAATTGTATATATTTATTTAATTATATTTAATTGTTGGTATATTTAGTAATTTAATTGTATGTATTTAATTATTTCGCTTTAGGGTTTAGGGTTATATATTAATGTTATTCTGCGATGTGGTAATCCAGTCATCATTAATGTGGTATTCTAATAATAGGTAAGGATGGTAAAGATAGGATGAAAAGTGGTAAAGCATAAAGGATGTAGTTGGTAAATCGTGAAGTAAGGAATTAGTGCTGTGGAGGAACGGAGGACGGTGAAAGGGACGGTGATTCAGGAACGTTCGGAAGCCGTCTCGAGGAAAAAGGAATAAAATGTAAAAAAAAAATTAATAAAAATTTGGAAATATTATTCAATATTTAATTTCTTTATTTAAAACCAAATATAAAATTTTAAAAACTTTATATGGTTTTGGAAAAAAAAAATTATATGGTAAACTTATAGTATTTAATATGGTAAATGATTATATAAAAATGGTAAATATTTTGGCCGAAAAGGTAAAGAGTTACCTTGGAGTTTGGTAAATGGAAAGTAATGTACATGGTAAATATTTATAGTAATAAGTGGTAGTTGTGTCATGATATACGGTAAGAATTTTGTGAAATATGGTAATTGGGTATTCAAAATAATTGAGGACTGAATTAGATGTGGAGGATAAAACCTTTCCAGGACCGTTTTCTCCCCATTTCCATGCCCTACTTCAGAGAAGTTCAAATCCCCCCCCCCCCCCCAAAACCGTAGCAACCGACTCCTCCTCCTCCCTTCGATCGCGTCGGTGACTACAACTTCGAAGAAGGTATTTTCTTCAAATCCCACTACTCTACTCGTTACTCTTTCCCATTGTCGTGCACTATAACTCTTTTTAAACGGGATTCTTGTTCCTCGAAGAAGGTATTTTCCTCCTCCCATTTTTTTCGAGAAAAGTTATGGGTTTTTACCAAATCTAATTTAGGATTGTGATATGGAAGACATATAATTGTGGGTTCGGTTTGATTTTGTATATTTTTCATATCCCATGAGAAACATAAATGTCCTGAAATGATTTTTGGGTGTATTTGAGCAATTCTTTTATGTCAACTATGGTATATCCCTTACTAGATTCATTATGCACGCATGGTGTTCGAAAAAATGTCTATGTCATCTATGGTCTTTTGTAATGCTATGTATATCTCCTCATACAAGTTCATATCGCAGTGCAATGGGGCTCCTTCAGACATTGTTGTGTCTCGCTTGGTTGATGGCCCCGAAACGCACTCGGCGTGGAGATGATAGTGATGAATTGCCTGCAACAACTAGGATGGGATTGAAACCACTGAGGCCTGTTTCTAAACATAACAAGAAAAAATTCGCCACTGCTGGTGCGCAAGAAAGATTCTATACCATGCATCAAAATCGACCATATGTGGGTGAACGGGCATTTAAGGAGGAGCATTTGATGGATGATAGGGTAGCACCACTTGTGGATCTGTGGGGTTGGGGGAATCTTGCAGTCCAACCGGAAGGTACTGCACCAGCCGAGCTAGCATTGGAAGTGTATGCTAATATACCGGATGCTCCTAACATGTCGGAAGTCTTTGTTCGTGGGAAAACAGTTGATTTTTCAACAGCAGCCATCAACCAGCACCTCGGCCTACCAAACACCGGGATTATCCGGCTCCCTCCTGACGAGGTGCCTGTCGTACCAAACTTTGCAGTACTTTGTACTAAAGCGGCTGTTGAACTAAACTCTAAAAACAACAAAGAACTCCGGACGAAGTGCTTAGATGCTCAGTGGAAGTTCGTGGCAGGTGTTTGGAACGGGCGTATTAGACCCACCGTCCGTGAGAATTTTATCACCCGCGAAGCTTTCGATATGATCCATCACTTGGCATTTGGCGGGACGATTAATGTGGGGTCGTTGATCAAGCATCACATGAAAGAAATAACAACTAATTCCTCTCTCGCCATCACCCATATACATTTGATTTGGAGGATGTGCGTGGAAGCTGGAGTGCAAATAGACAGAACCGAGGAGAGGTTGCCGGCTATGGGAGCATTCAAAGTATACAAGTTTACTGAACGGCGAGGCGAGATTCAAAGCGGAATATCTGTTCCTGCCACAATCAATACGGACGATGACGGGGGTTTAATTCTACGTGTCCCAGAACCACGCGCACCAACTCCACCACCACCATCTGAAGCGGCTGCCCAAGATGCTCAACAAGAGGCAATGGAAGCTGATCAACCCGCCCTCATGCCCCCTCCGGCGTTTGATTACACCGAGCTCGACAGGATGTTCCAGGATATGCGCGTTCATATAGATGGTCGGTTCACACACATGCAGGATCATTTTGACAACCGCCTCAATGAGATGCAGGTACAATTGGACGGACGGATAAATGAAGTTCATAGAGATATCAGAGACATTGGAACTTCCTTGTATCGAAGGGACCCAGATGCTTCTGATCTAGCCCGTTTCCGCCCCGACGATATAGTTTGATATTTGCGCGTTCATGATGGATTTGCTATGTTGCTTTAGGATGTCCCTTTTAGGTTGTTATGTTGCTTTGCTTCTGTTTTTTGAATTTGTAATGGATGATGTCGTTTGGTGTTGCCTTTTCTGCTTTCGTATGTGTAGGATTAAAATATAATGTAATGAATCTCGTTTTCTGGTAATTTTCTACATGCAATGTGGTTTGGATTAGACTTGTAATGAATGCAAATATCAGAGACGAGCATGAATGAATGCAGGTATGAGAATGAAGGAATGGATGTGATTAAAATGCATGAAATCAATTTTTTTTTATCCTTCTGTCGCAAGGACGGTAAGAAGGACGGTCCTCGAAACCGTCCGAATGACCGTCCCTCTTCACCAGTAGCACCAGTGCATTGGGGACGGTATGAGGACGGACCGTCCTAGTATTGCCAGGACCGTCCTTCTTCAACACAATGTTTTTTTGTTCTTTACCAATATTCTTGTGTATTTTACCACAATAAATCATTGTTGTTTTACCAAACTTGCCAAATGATTTACCACAATTACTGTTTGTGTTTTACCATCAATGCTCTTGTAATTTACCAAAGTTTTCATGAATTTTACCACAACAAAAATATTGGAGTTTACAAAATAACATTTGGTTTATTCTCAATTTATCGAAAAAAAATAAAAAATTTGGTTGTTTGCCATACCCAATTATTTTAGGAGTATTAAACGGGTGTATTCTACCAAAACGTATATATAGGGATTTACCACACACGACATGTAACGTTTACCAAACTTACCAAATGATTTACCACAATTATTGTCACGAGTTTACCATCAATGTTCTTTTCCTTTACCAAACTTTTTATTAATTTTACCACAACAAAAATATTGGAGTTTACAAAATAACATTTGGTTTATTCTCAATTTATCGAAAAAAAAATAAAAAATTTGGTTGTTTGCCATACCCAATTATTTTAGGAGTATTAAACGGGTGTATTCTACCAAAACGTATATATAGGGATTAACCACACACGACATGTAACGTTTACCAAACCTACCAAATGATTTACCACAATTATTGTCACGAGTTTACCATCAATGTTCTTTTCCTTTACCAAACTTTTTATTAATTTTACCACAAAAAAATATTGGGGTTTACAAAATAACATTTGGTTTATTCTCAATTTATCGAAAAAAAAATAAAAAATTTGGTTGTTTGCCATACCCAATTATTTTAGGAGTATTAAACGGGTGTATTCTACCAAAACGTATATATAGGGATTTACCACACACGACATGTAACGTTTACCAAACCTACCAAATGATTTACCACAATTATTGTCACGAGTTTACCATCAATGTTCTTTTCCTTTACCAAACTTTTTATTAATTTTACCACAAAAAAAATATTGGGGTTTACAAAATAACATTTGGTTTATTCTCAATTTATATTTTTGCCTTACACAATTTTTTTTGGTTCTTTACCAATATTCTTGTATATTTTACCACCATAGATAATGGTTGTTTACCACACACGTTAAAACAATTTTACCAATGCTCAATATATTTTTACCATTTATATACGAGGTGTTTTACCATATTAATTTGGTTCTTTACCAAGTTCAATGAATGCCTTTACCATGTTTTATTGTAGATTATTTAAAATATAGAAGGCTTATTTGCGTATGCCTAGTAGGACGGTTTCCCAAACCGTCCGAGGCACCGTCCCTTCGAAGCTGTAATATATTTTCTTGTGGGACGGCAAACGGACGGTCAGCGGAACCGTCCATTTCACCGTCCTCGACCCTGTATGAAGCACGGACGTTCCTGGGAGTTTCTGGACGGTCCTCGAGGACCGTCCCATACCCGTATGAAGCTCCCTGTAATTGGACTTCATGCAGGGACTGTCACAGGACGGTTTTCATACAGTCCTTTGCACCGTCCACTCAGGAATTTTCACAATTCACCATTTAGGACGGTTTTCCGGACCATCCTATTAGCCGTCCGTGCAACAATTGTGTTATAGACAAGATTATATACCAAATCTACTTCCAGTGTTACCTCGATAATGGAACAGTTCTTCAAATATAATAATTCCATGTCAAATTCAATCTTCAATCAAACCATGCCCAATAATTCCATATCTACACAAAGCCATATTAATCCAAATCATACCCCAAGCTATTCATACAATCAAACAAAAATAAAGTTCATCCAAATCATAACACCAAAATCATAAGCATCCTTCCATCTATGGAGTTCATGCATCACATTCCAAATGTACTATACAAACAATTCATTACCACAAGCTATTCAAGTTTTTCACTAATCAACCTTCCATCTATGTCCATTATAAGTGTGTATGCATAATATGCCCTCAATTTTTGCATGGACATGCTTTTAGCTTCATTCCAAAACTCGGGGCTATCTCGTGCATATGCCTCGCTCCATAGGACTACGTGCACACTGCAATCCATCGAACCCTCCCTTTGTTCTCTACACACTTTATCCACAATGTTCGGGGATATTCTTATGCCCCACATATTGCAACACGCCGAGAGAAAATTTACCTACAACAAGTAACACAACGCAATACAATTAATTCAACTTTAATCAAACGAATCCATATACTATTTTACCATTGAAGGGAACTTACAATTCTTTTTCTCCTTGTCTTCATTCGGGGATCGGTCCAACCTAACGAATTCAGGCCATAGACAACGCCAACCTCTATATCCAATACCACCATGTACCAATGAAACAATGCTGCATCGTTTAGGGGGCACACGATGTACTTTATTTGGCTTGAACCCTTTAGCATATTAATCTTTCGTATCTGCTCCCCACAAAACCCCACCATACGCTTTATGAATTCTTCGCATTCAACCTCGGTCCAATCCATCTTGCTTTGTGGGTAGTGTGCGTGCATCACATTCTCAATATTTTGCTGAACCAAATCAGTTAATCATTCATTAATCATAAACACTTACACTTAGTAAAGAATCAACTACAATATATAATAAATACACTCACCGTGGTTAATGTGCTCAAGAATACCGCACGACAAGGGAATTCATACAAGCTTTGGTAATAGTCCGACGCAAAGACTTGTAGGCACGCATCGATGATACTACCAGATAGGGGCTCATTCGTCAGCAACTTAATCACTTCGGGTACATGCACAGAAACACCGTCCCCCTCCCACACAGTCTTCCTACAGTTTCAAAATATAGAACACAAACAAAACCATTGAAATGTAATGAATTATATTGGTAACTAATAATATGAAACGATTTATTATTTACCCTATCAACTTGTTGTCAATGAACCTGTCTAGCAGGTCCCTCCTCGCTTCATCAACTTCATCCCGCCCAGACCAATCTCGTCTCCCCTTGTGAGGTGCAAATGCCTCATCCCCACTGGATGTTGTGCCCAAATCATCAACATCAAGCTGCGAAATTAAATAATACCATATTAGCTTATAGGGTGTAATTAATTATAGATGTTGAATAATTAATCAAAACGCAGTAGACATCTTACCGGTTCTTGTGATGTCCCTTTTCCCGGTTCTTGTACATTCCCGGATCGCTTTCTTTTTCTCTTCTGTGTAGTGAAATCCGGGTCCATCTTCTTCGGCCTCCGATCCCTCCTATTTTGGACATTCTTCACCAACGATGAGACAAGCTCCTTGTCGGTCTGTGGAACGACCTCCTCCTGTCTTTCATCCCTGGCATTGTCCTCCTCCTGTCTTTCATCCCTGGCATCGTCCTCCTCCTGCCTTTCATCCCTCGTCTCATCCTCCTGCTTGCTATCCTCTACATTTTCCTCGGATCCCTCTTTAATCAGTCCTTCACTCTCATCCACATTCGCTAGCAAAACCAGCACTTTCTCATTAACTACCGCATCCAAACCCGTCACATCCACCTCTTCCAACCTATGGTCATCCACCATCACTCCAAAATCCTCATCAGCTGTAACCTGCTCTTCTTCCCCCTCCTCCTCCTCCACATTTCGTTCCAACACACCCACCTCCGGTTCCTTTATGTAGGCAACCAACATTTTTTCAATAATAACTATGACATTATAACAAAAACTATAAAATAAAATTAAATTAAATCTTGAATTCAACATACCAACACCCTTGGGGGCTCAAACAACATCTTCTCCACTTCCAATGGGATAAGACTCACCATATCATCGGCCATCACCTCCCGTAACTCTTGCCGACATCCTTCAATCTTCCCGCTTTTGTCAACCCATCTCGTAATTCTTGGAAATCTCACAACATCGATTGGCTTGCCAAAATTTGGCATCCTCTCATAAAACCATGCCTGCAATTATATATGATAATCAACAATGCTGGGGTTAGCTCCACTTCATTGAATACATAAGCACCAATATTTGTTCTATGACTAAGAAACTTACCAATAGACCCACAGTACAACCGCTCACATATGAGGATCTACCCTCCACAAATCCTATCATGGACTCCACCAAATATGAGTACACAGCCGGTCCCCAAGCATACTCCCCCAAAATAGTAGTATCCTCAACATAGTGCCATAGGTACTTAGGCGTCGTGTACCCGGTGGTGGGAAACAATAGACAATTAAACACCAACAATGTATACAAGCTTGCATACTCCCCGGGACTGCACCTATCATTACCCTCCACTTCTCCGGCCCAATCCCGTAGAGCCTTCGCAAATTCAGTTCTTTTAACATCCACACACCTGCCGTTGAAGAACTTATTCGATATATTCTTCGGATTGTGCTCCAGCCTCTTGTCGACATGATGTCCTGCGTGCCTCAAGCCAAGCACCAATGAAAACTCACGAGCACAAAACTTTATACTAATGCCATCGCCCACTACAAAGCTTCGCGTAGCCGGACTAAACATTTCTAGGAGCGCTTGCAGGCGTGGGAGAAAGGCACTCTCTTTGCTCACCTTTGTCAGATGGCCAAATCCGGTGGCCTCTATTGCCTCTCTTTGCTGTACCGACCACCTGATCTCCACCTCTTCCAAAACTTCTCGTAGGTATTTCGCAGAGCAACGAGGAGCTTGTATTTTTCTTTCATTCGAACCACCTATTCATAAATACATGAAACCATCATTCAACAATGACACGAATAACCAAAACTTTATAGAGAAAGTCGGGTAACTATACAATCTGGGATTTTGCATTATTATCATACACATCACATTAAAGCTAGCGAAAACTGTTCCTTACTCCTAGTATTACATACTTGTTATGTTAAACAAATACTAACATATAGGCATATAATTTAATCAAAGCAATTCGCAATGCAGAAGCCTGGAATAATTGGGATATACACAAGGATGCCATAGTACTACTAAACCGCCTAATAATCAATTCAATCATTTCATCGAACACATAATGTGCGGAATACATTCATAAACCTAATCACAAGATTCAAATTTTACTTTCCCCAATTCTTCAAATAAACAGAAATCACACAATTATAACTAACTTCAATTGAAATTGCTATGTTAGATATCACATAAACACCTTATACACAAAACCAAATAAAATGAAGATCAACACCGCGTACCTGGACCACCTCCGTCGGCCTCTTCGGTGGCAGCGGTCTTCCTCTTCGGTGGCATTGAGGATGCGGCTTGCGGTCTAGGTTTTTTCTTCTCCCTCCCTTTCTCCGTTCTCTTGCGCTCGATGATGCTACGGTTTCTTCTTGTCCCTCCCTTTCTCCTCCCGCGTCTCTCTCGGTGTCTCTCTTCCCTCCCTCCGCTTCGAATTCGAATGCCCCCTTTCCCTCCGCTTCTGTTTCTCTCGGTCACAAATGTGTGGTAAAGTGTTACTCTTTTTTGGTAAAGGTAAAGTGTTGTTCTTAATGGGCTCTTTAGAAAGTTAATTAGATTAGGATTTTTGAGGGTCTTATAATGGAAGTCAAAATTGTGTGTGGGGCTTAAAGTGTAATGAAATGGGGAGGGGTCTTTTTAAAATGCAAAGTATTTAAAAGGGGGTGTTGACTCTAATTTCCCCTTCTCCTAATTTGTGTATTGAGATTCATAATTAATTGGCCCAATTCTAATCCCAATATTGGACTTAACCCACCCATTAATTTAAATTATAGACTTAATTTGCTTAATTATCTTGGATTATGGACCTAATAATCCCTTAAAACTCATAATCTCATTAATCGAATTGATTTAATAGATTCGAGTCAATTATTAATTGTCAACGTTAGCAAGTAATCCAAAACTCTAAATTCTCCAAATCCGTGACTACAATTAATTAAAAGGTCGGACAATTTTTGATGATTAAATGTGTTAAGTACTTTAAGGGTAATGACTTTATTATAATTGAACTATCTATAACGCTTAATAATACTTAACGAAATGATTAAATTCAATCTATCTAGCTTTTGATTTTAATTAAGCTTAAATAGTTTTATAATTTTATCCAATGAGTTTAATAAACTTAAATCGACTAATAGCCGATACAAAAGGCCAAGTGATCCGGGATTTTAAAACCCTATATTTTGAAATGCTAATAAATCCTATATTTTGAAATGCTAATAGAAAATCGGGTTGCTCCTAAACTTTATAATTTAATTGGTCAAATCTTTTAACTAACATGACATTGTCTATTTAACATTTAATCGTATACTTACCATTAAATTTATCGATTTAAAATATTCAAGTCTCCGGTCTTTTAAACTAGTTGGCTAAATATTCCTAGTAAAAATATAACTGGAAAATTTATTCATTCAATCATCTTGTAAAAGATATTAACAAATATCGAGAATTGCAATCCCAGAACTTCTAAGATCCATGTATTTGCGAACATTTACAAATTGACAAATTATGAAATGAATGAAATTACAGAAAATGGATTGTTTAGTCCCCCAGAAATTCTGAATCAAACAGATTATCGTTTTCGATAATTAATATAGTTAATTTTGATATAATAATAATAATTATAAAAGTAATAAAAACATTAAATTCAAAGTCATACAGATTATAATATATCAAGTACTAACGTCAAAATAACTATAATTGTTCACGACGGATTCTCATATTTTGATATCGTTGTACAATAACATCAATACTGAAATTCGTAAACAAATCACATTCTATAAAAATGACCAAACAATCATTCATTAATTGATCTCCCATACTATTCTCCCATAATGGAAGCTGTTAGAAAGAATATGAATCTAGGGCTTCAACCCAAAATCAATTGGTAGTAGGTAGAGAGGCCCATGTCCATATAAACAGGGGAATACCCAACATATAACCGATGTGGGACTTTAACACCCCTCCTCGATATGATATTCATCTCGGAAACAACATCGAGATAATATTCATCCCGGAAACAACAAGATACCCAAATGAGTACTCATGGCTCTAATACCATGTTAGAAAGAAGATGGACATAGGGCTTCAACCCAAAACCAATTGGTACTAGGTATGTACTATGTTGTGTAGCATAAATGCATAATAATTTATAAACCTATTAACGGTGAAAATCTTGGAGAAATATACTCTCTCTCTTTTATTGATGAACTTGGGGGAAAGACTATAGGAAAATAGAAAAGCGAAGTACTGGAATTAAAAGAAAGCAGTAAAGGAATTGAAAGAAACAGAAAGCAGTAAAATGCAGAAAGCTGTAAAGAAATTAAAATAAGTAAATGCGGCTTCTTTCGAAGTGTGTTGGAGTCGTCCTGCTCTCCGGTGCCACATTGCACTTATATAGGGGGTGGGGAACCTAAGGTTCCCTCAGGCCCATGAACGCTCCACCATGGTTTCCTTCTTTGGTGGTGTCTCGTCCTGATTCGTTTCCTTAGATAGCGTCTCACCCTGATTTGTTTTCCTTGTATGAGGATTCACCACACCACTGACTTGAAGACGCGTCATGTCTTCCGGATATATCTTTACAGACTGGGTCTTGAAGATGTGTCCTGTCTCCCAGATATATCTTCACAGACTGGGCCTTGAAGATGCATCCCCTCTTCCGCATATATTTTCACAAGGCCTTGAAGATGCGTCCTCTCTTCCGGACTGGGCCCTGAAGATGCGTCCTCTCTTCCGGATATATCTTCCCAGGGCCTTGAAGATGCGTCCTCTCTTCCGGATATATCTTCCCAGGGCCTTGAAGATGCGTCCTCTCTTCCGGACTGGACCATGAAGATGCGTCCTCTCTTCCGGATATATCTTCCCAGGGCCTTGAAGATGCGTCCTCTCTTCCGGACTGGGCCCTGAAGATGCGTCCTCTCTTCCGAATATATTTCCACCTAATGGGCCTTGAAGATGCTTCCTCTCTTCCGGACTGGGCCCTGAAGATGCATCCTCTCTTCCGGATATACCTGCCTGGCAATTTAGACATTGGATGGGCCTTACCATATTTTCCATTGGGCAATTTAGACAAGTGGTTCCATTGGGCCTCAATATATTTTTTGTTGGGTTGACAGATGCCCCCCTCGCGCATTTTGGCTGATTAGCATTTTAAGACAAATTTGCGCGCTTAATGCAGGTTTGGAGGCCCATCGAGGCCGATTATGCCTCATCTTCTTCTCACTCCTTGCCTTTGCCGCCGACCGCCACCAGGAGATTCCGGATGCCGCCGCCGTTGAGATTGCCGCTGGGCACCGCCACTCGGCCGCCATCTTCATCGTTGTCGGAGACCTCAAACGCTGCCCCCTACATTGAGCCAGGCCGCCACTCCTTTCTGCTCCGGAGGCCGCTGCCGCTGTCTTCACGGAGGCCGCCATCCTTAACCCTTGAGAGGGTCGCCGTCGTCTTCTGCTTGGAGGCCGCCACTGCCAACCCGGAGGGCCGCCATATCCATCATCTGGAGGCCGCCACTGCTAACCCAGAGGGCCGCCATCTCCATCATCCGGAGGCCGCCACTGCCATTATCCGGAGGCCGCCATCTCCATCATCCGGAGGCCGCCACTGCCATCATCCGGAGGCCGCCACTGCCAACCCGGAGCGCCGCCATCCCTTGTTCTCTAGAAGAGGCCGCCATTCTTATCCCCGGAGGCCGCCACTTGCCACCTTCTTCGGAGGAGCTGCATCGCCCGCCGCTTCCAGGAGGCTGCCATCTGCAAGCCTCGGTTGAAGGCCGCCACTGCCGGGCGACGCCGCCATCACCTTTGCACAAGGCCGCCATTTACCTAGTTCATGGCCGCCGCCATCCCTTTGTTGGCCGGAGGCCGCCACCTGCCCGAAGACCGCCAGCCCCCATCGCCAAGCTCCAGGGCGCCGTCAGCCAGCTCCGGCCGCCACCCGAAGGCCGTGAGCGCCGTCCTCAGTCACCGACTACTCGGCCTCCAAGGCCGCTGTCGACTGCGTTCCAGGGCCACTATCCAGGGTTTTTATCACCCAAGGTTACTGCATTGGCCACCACTCTTGGTTCGTCTTCCTCTTTATCGTGTTTCAATTTTCCAAAACGAGTCACGTGTATAGGTAGACACTTCTTATCTTGTTCCTCAAAGAAATTTTCCAAGTCGGCCGCTTTCTCGGCCAACTGGGCAAGATCAGTCGCATCATGCACAATTAAATGTTCCTTTAGTTTTGGCAACATATTAGCCACTGCTATATTGGCTATTTCCATATCCGGGATTGCTATGGTGCACCGGCCTTTCAGCCGTTGTAATCTATTGATAAAAGTACTTGCCACCTCATCGGCATACTGTTTGGCATTAGTAAGGTCTGCAAGGCTTACCAGTGATAGTGGAGTGTAGAACCAATCATGGAATGCCCGTTCGATGTCGGCCCAATTTTGAATTGAGTTAGGCCGTAAGGAAGCAAACCATGCGAAGGCAGGTCCGGTGAGGGATGAGAAGAACAGTCTTAATTTCAGTCAATCATTGGTCGGTGCTTCCCCGCACTGAGTGGTGAACCTTCCAACATGCTCCACAATGGACTTGCCATCATCCCCTGTAAAGATGGTGAACTCGGGCATCTTGAAGCCCTTTAGGTAGGGATGCGTGGTGTCTACCCAATCAGGATATGGCTTCCGGTACGTAGGCCGCTCCATCGGCTTTAGCTGAATCCCGAAGTGCTGCTGCATCATATCTGCGAGCAACTCCGGTGAGATCACTGGTGCTTGCATAGGAGGCATGGCAGCAGGTGTCCCGGGTGTTCCACATGGTTGTGGTGCCTGCCCTCCTATGGCAGCAGGCCAGCAGCTCGGATAGGAATGGCGACTGGTGCCATGGGAGCCGCCACCACTCCACCTGGCTGTGGCGCCTGCCCCCTTAGGGTTGGTGGCATCCAGCCCGGGTTTAGAGGTGCCGCCACATAGGGTGTGGTCGGAATGTTCGGCACATGGGGTGCGGCCTGTCGTGGTCCCATGCTAGATCCGGCCGCCGTACTGCCCGGCGTAGCACTGGCCGCCATCAAGGGACTCGATGGAGCATAGATCGGCACGAGAGGTGCCGCGTACCCCAAGTTCGGCATGCTGGGTGTCGCAAATGCATAGGCAGTCTGATAGGAGTGTGGGAACATACTGGTCACGCCTCCGGGCTCCTGGAGTGGCGGCTGGCTGGGTGTGGTTCCCTAAATCCGATGTTGGCCTCCTGACGACCCCGGATATGGGGTGTTTGGTGGCACAATAGTACCGTTTGCTGTAACAACTCCGTCTTGCTGAACACGCAAGGAACCGCATATTCGGTCAGTTTGATCGGCCATGGCAGGCCGCAAAACATCCATTAGGTGCCTCGTGAGTCGTGAGCAAGGGCATAAACTCGGCCATCGATTCCGTTATCGATAGCCGTATTTGCTCGGACAATGTAGGGGTCTGCATAATCCCTTGTAGCGGTTGAGAGGTGCTCGCCGTCTCAATGGCGTCCTCAAACGGCGTTCGCACCGATGTCTTCTCTTGTAGAGACATATCCTCAAATTGTTCTGTCAAATTAACAATTTTTTCGGATCTGAGACGCATACACTATTTGGAGCGGATATGGTTTCCACTTCGGGTCCCACTGGGCGTGCCAATTTGTTAACGGTGAAAATCTTGGAGAAATATACTCTCTCTTTTATTGATGAACTTGGGGGAAAGATTACAGGAAAATAGAAAAGCGAAGTACATAAAAGAAAGCAGTAAAGGAATTGAAAGAAACAGAAAGCAGTAAAATGCAGAAAGCTGTAAAGAAATTAAAATAAGTAAATGCGGCTTCTTTCGAAGTGTGTTGGAGTCGTCCTGCTCTCTGGTGCCACATTGCACTTATATAGGGGGTGGGGAACCTAGGGTTCCCTCAGGCCTATGAACGCTCCACCATGGTTTCCTTCTTTGGTGGTGTCTCGTCCTGATTCGTTTCCTTAGATGGCGCCTCACCCTAATTTGTTTTCCTTGTATGAGGATTCACCACACCACTGACTTGAAGACGCGTCCTCTCTTCCGGATATATCTTTACAGACTGGGCCTTGAAGATGTGTCCTCTATAATGGACCTTGAAGATGCGTCCTGTCTCCCAGATATATCTTCACAGACTAAGCCTTGAAGATGCGTCCTCTCTTCCGGATATATTTTCACAGGGCATTGAAGATGCGTCCTCTCTTCCGGACTGGGCCCTGAAGAAGCGTCCTCTCTTCCGGACTGGGCCCTGAAGATGCGTCCTCTCTTCCGAATATATTTCCACCTAATGGGCCTTGAAGATGCGTCCTCTCTTCCGGACTGGGCCCTGAAGATGCGTCCTCTCTTCGGATATACCTGCCTGACAATTTAGACATCGGATGAGCCTTACCATATTTTCCATTGGGCAATTTAGACAAGTGGTTCCATTGGGCCTCAATATATTTTTTGTTGGGTTAACAAAATCATATATAATAATTGTAATTGCTACATGGAATGGTGGATACGTTATAATCCAGACTTGGTTTTATATATGACCACACAGACATTACATACATACATATATAGATAACATAGACATCAAATTCTTTTTTTTAAAATACATTTTGGGCAAAAATTTTGTTGTTCTGGAAAGAGTTTTGTATTCCTAATCTTAGCAATCTCAATTAAGTGAAGAAACTGATATGAGACAAACATTATAAATGGATAGACCAACACTACCAAAATAAATTTGCAAAGAGAAAAATTAGTCAAAAAAGTGATACATACTCAAAATTAACAAATAATCTTCACATTGTTATGAAATAAGATCTTCTACACTAGTTTTCAATCACTTGATAATTAAATAGAAGTTTCAACGAGTTTAGCCAAATTGGATTACACTTTTTATTTGTAGGGCAAAAACAAAGAAATAACAAAGAAAGGAACTTACAAATTAAATGGGCTTTATGGGTTGGTGGCTGGACATTAAAACTAAAAGTGAGTTACTAATCCCATCCTACTTGCTAAAAAAAGAGTTATTAACTTTAATTTTTTTTGGTCATCTATGGTGGGTCAATCGACCCACCTTGACCAACACTAGATTCGCCCCTGATTAGGATAGTTATGTGACGGATTCGTCTAATTCAATATTTGTGGGATAATTTTGGAAATTGAAAAAATTTATGGGCACTCGAAGCAACATATTGATAATTCCGAGTTAATACGTCCATTTACCCAATATTATGCAGACCTACCCCATACATTTTAAATTCTCAATAATGCGACCGTAACATGTCTTCTCCATCGTTACAATTTGGAGGAAGCAGCTGGACAAATCGAGAGGAAGGAGAAATGTCTCCTACATTTTAAATACTTTTAAAGAAAGAAGAAAGAATTCTAAATAAATTATAGAATCCAACAAAATGGAAGAAGAAAGATATGTAAGGTGTAGTTGGAGAAAATCAATTAGATGATGTTCGGCCATGGTCGATGCCCGAATTGATGAACTTTGTGCTCGGCCAAACCTGGCCGAGCATAACTTTGTGGTCAACCCTTGTTCGCGGACTCAAACATTCTTCTCCTTATTTTCCACTCTCAAAGTCTCCATATCTGGCCTCTATTAGTACTGAGTATGCAAGTTAAATTTGGGCTAAGATTGAATTTTTAGAAGATTGAAAAGTTTTTGTTTTTGAAAGTTTTGAATGAATTGGAAATGGCAAAGTAATTTTGAATTTGAATTCGGAAAGAAGTCAAACATTAAGAAGCTAGAATTTTTGGGGAGTATAAAAAAATGGAAAGAAGGAAGAAGAATGATGGGTTGTTTGGGTACTCCCTCCGTTTTTAATAACTTCTCCATTTTTGCCAATCTAATGCACATTTTCAATCATCAATATCTCATATTATATATAAGTAAAAATTATAAAAATTTGATATTCTATAACTACGCGATTAGACGAATCCAACATCTCACTTGACTATGTTTTATCTTATATAACTATGATAAAAAGATGAATCAAAGTTAATCAATTAATAGTTTTTACTATTCAATGGAGAACATAAAAAAAAAAACGGAGGGAGTATATGTGTAACTTTTATTGGGTGTAGATTTTATTTATTTATTTATTTATTTTATTTATTTATTTTTTTGATACACCGGATGCACATTGAAGGATTGTATTTCATAAAGAACAATTTTGCATAGAAACTTAATCCAAAACATTTACTTAAGTTGACAAGCTTGTACCTCTCAAACCAATTGTATTGTGTGATATTGTGACATTTTGGAATTTTTTGCGCAAACCAATTAATAGGGAGTAATTGTGGGAAAGCAGGCTGCCTGCCTGCATTATTATTATTTACTCCCTCCGTCCCATTAAAAGTGGCCACTATTCCTTTTTGGGGTGTCCCATTAAAAGTGGTCACTTTCCCTTTTAAGCAAATTAGATTAATATAAGCATAATTAAAAACCCTACAATAATGACAATTGTACTTTCTGCACAAACTCCCTATATATCTTTAACCATTAATATCTCAAAATGGGTATAAATAAAAATTATATAAAATATATATTCTAAAACTATACGATTAGACGATTCCAACAAGATCACACTTGAGTATTTTTTCTTTCTACATCATTACGATAACATTATGTCAAAGTTAAATAATAAATATGGTTAAAAGTCAAATGTAACCATTATAAATTAGATGGATGGATTAGTCAAATTTACTCACACTACTTTAACTACTAAACACCACAACCTAAATTCCCGTGCCCAAAAGAAAGTGACCACTTTTAATGGGACTGGGAATGGTCCATTTCTTGTACCACCCCAACTAACTCTCAACAATTATTGGAGTATTATTATTGTCATGAATAATAACAGATGTCACTCTATTAATTATTAAATGGGAAAATGACCCATATTATTTATTAAATTATTGATATTTATTGTATGGGAATTACAATACTTTTACTAATTTATATGATGTGTTTGATTTTGAAGAATTTATTTAACATTTTGTTAGAATCATTTAATAATATAAATTAAAAATATTGATGTTTTATAATTTTTATTTGTATATAATGATTAATTTTTTAAAAATATGTATTTGATTTAGTTTTTTTTGGAGGAGCCATTAAAAGCTTGAGAAAGTGTGGTGGGAGCCCATGCCACACAAATTATAAAGAGAACAAAGGGGAGGAATAGGAACAGAGTGGAGATTCGAACCCCTAACCTATAGGTTGGGAGTCGGAGGACTTACCCCAGTGGTTAAGTCCCCAACCCCTGTATTTGATTTAGTTGGAAGTATTTTTATTAAAGGTACCAATGTAAATTGGATAAAGAGAGTGTTATTTTATACTTCCTCCGTTTTTTTAAAGGCTATACTTTTCATTTGCACATATGTCAATGCACATTTTCAATAATTAATAACTCAAATTCGATACAAGTAAAAATTCTAAAAATTTGATATTTAAAAACTAAAAGATGAGACACTTGACTATATTTTGTCTTCTATAACTATAACAAAAATAGAAGTCAAAGTGCTACAATAAACAGTAAAAAAAAAAAGTCAAAACGTAACCTTTAAGAAAAACGGAGGGAGTAGGTCTTTGTGTGAAAGTTGCTTTGTTATTTGAACTATGTTCGTTTGATTGATTTTGTACCGTTTCAGCCGATCGTTAGTCATCTTCCAATATGCACATTGTTGAATTTTTGTAGTTACTTTTTAATCTATAATGGTGGTTTTTGTCATTTATGATGGTCACTTTTTTATTTTAAGATGATTACTTTCTTTTTCCATGAAGATTGCTTTTTTTTTTTTATGGTAAGATAGTGTAGTTGTTTAGGAAGTAGCGGATATACTAATAGATACTTCATCCGTTTCTTTTTAAGTGTTACATTTTATTTTTTTGGGTGTTTCATAATAAATGTTACATTAGCATATATAGAATGCTTTTTAAAGGTGTAAGACTTTCACTAAAGCACTTTTGTTGCTTGCATTAAATCTCGTGTCATTTTCTTATGTTACACTTATTTTGAAATGAAGGGAGTACTATGTTTTGCTCCAACTATTCATTAGATCTGTATTTCCTGCTCCCACAATTCGCCATCCGTTGAAATAACCTCATTATCCGTGCTTCTTTGGGTTTGTTCTGCACACGGAGTTATAGATACGGGCTGGAGTTGTAACTGTTAGTTTTATGGAGGTGCGGCGGCTTTTGGGCGGGCTTTGAAATTAGGGATTAGGTCCCCGGCGGGAGCCCGAACCCGCTGCAGCGTAGACCCATTTCTGAGCTCGTGAAATCCAACGGCAAACGTCTCTTAATCGTCGATAGTTTTGCCCTTGTGAGTAAATTTCTCAAATTGCTTAATCATTTATCCGAATTGGTGCTTTCTTGTGTTAATTTTTATTTTTCACAGGTGAGGAGATTCGCTTGTGGTGCTTTCTTTTATTTATGTATTTATATTCGCGTGAATTTGGATCTGTTCTTACTCATTGCACCGAAATTGCTTTCTAATTCTTCATTGTATTTTGTAGACTATAATGGCAGAGGAATCCAATTTGGCCAGATTGAAAACCTGTTACAGTGCGGTGAATGGCAATTTCCTCGGTTTACATGTGTGCTTTTGGGATTTTTACATATTGGTTTCAGTTCTCCAGTTCCCAAGGATCATTTTGGTGTAATCATTGTTAAATTTGGAGTTGTAATTGTTGCTTTATGAAATTTGGAGATTTGCTGTAATTTTGTTCTTTGATAGGAAAATTGCCCGGAGATTGCAATTGTTTTGGGATGCATGTAATGGGCATGGCTTCCCTTCAAAACCTATGTGCATCTCCAATTGTCAGCCCATCGGTTAGAATTGGTCAAATTGGTTGGAATTCCTTAATTATTCGCCACATCAGCACTGAACCGTCATTAAGTGGGATTTGGACGGATTAGGCAAAAATTAGTAAATTTATTGGATGGATTTGGTATATACAACTGTTTTGGGATGGAATGGGAAAACAGTCAATTTTATGGGATGAATAGGGTTTTTTTTCCGTTTCATTTAAGTATTCGGTACAACTAGCTGTAGCTATCATAAAATTTATAAAATGATATGTTTTTGTAGGCACTATTGGGTAGTGGGTTGGTTATTGGGTTAAAATTGTAATTGGACATAAATAAGCTTGCTAGCGTTTTTCTAATGCTACCTTAGGTAGCTTCTATTTGAAGAGCTTCAAATTGTAGCTACAGCCCTCAAACGTTAGTTGCAAAATGGATCGGAGTTATAATTTTAATATAAAATCAAAATATACAAAAAGTTCCCAAAAGCTGCGTGCAGAACATACCCTTTATTAGTCTTTCGCCGTCTGATATAATTTTTGAGTCATTAATTTTGACGGAAGTTCAAAATCGATGATTGAACCTGCTGGACTGAACCACCTCTGTTGCATTATGCTCGAAGTTTGAAATATGGATAGAGTTTGCAGAAGATCCGGCTGGAAATCTCTCCAACGGTCATATGCAAGATTTGGGAGATATTTCCTAAGGTTTCCATGCAGGTAAGCCTTTCCTAGATCTGGCATCGTGTTCACAAGGCAAGGAGATAAGTCAAATAAGGAAAGAAGAACCTACCTTCATTGCATGACTGACTTGCAAGATTGAAAAGGGGATTTTGGCTGGAGGAGAAAAAACACTGGTGCATTGCAATATTCTAAGCGTCTGAAATTCTCTCTAAAGCATCTCAAGCAATTGTGTGAAAGTCTATTCAATTTGCAGCCCGTGTTCGAGTTACATCGGTTTGTTGCAAGATCAATAGAGCCTTGGACACACTTGATCTAAGAAGTTTGTTCGTGATTCTTCAAGTGTATTGGTAAAGCATTCGAAGGAAGAGTCCAAGGCAGTTTACCAAGTGACCAACGCGCATCTGTTTCTACATCAACACTTTGGAGGGGTTGCTTCACAGGCTTCGAAGGGAGAAACTCAAAGTCGGATTGTTTTGCGGAATTGGAGTGGGTTGGTGATAACCTACACCAAAAGCTAGGCTTTTGGTCACTACAATTATCTGCTCAACGATTGGAGTGAAGGCATACTCAAGTTTTACTATGTGTTGTGATTGTTTGCCATTGATTTGAACACATACTAAAATCACCTCCTGAATTGGTATCCCCCAGACATAGGACTGGGTTAAAAGTCCTTGTGTCATTTACTTTTTTATGCGTTTTACTTATTCCGCTGTACTTGATATTGGTATCGCTAATCTCTTTGCTCATTGTGATAGATTGAACTCTTTACATTGAACCTCCGCATAAACAATATTACTTGCTTGTGAATGTGGTCCGCCCAAAATTAATAGGTTAGGTAAATGTCTCCCACCCTATTCATATTACTGCTGCTCACGTGCCTATTACTGTGCAAAATTCGTCTACTCCTGCCTAATTGTCTGCTACCGCTGCCCCATCCACATGTCTATAAATATAGGCTTCCTCATATGCAAAACCCCAACCCAGCAAAGCAGAGAGCAACATCAATAGCTAAGGCAGTGCAAGATATTTCTTGTGCTGCAAATCCTTGTGAGAGAGAGTCTAGTTTTTTAAGCTTTTGTAAGTCATTCTTGTCGAGTGGGTTTTGTGTGTCAGGAAATTATTTCCAAAATCCTTTTATAATATTTCTCCCTCTTAGTGAAATAATAATTCGGTGGGGCCTCGAGGACGTAGGCAAATTTGTGCCGAACCTCGTTAAATCTTGGTGTTCTCTTTATTGTTTAATTAATAGCTCTATTATTCGGGTATAATTTTGGTGGAAACTAACCCGATTTTGACAACAATTGGTATCAGAGCCTTGGTTGCATAATATGCTCTGTGGTCGCAGTTAAGCTGATCTTCCACATCAGAAACGCATCTCGGTTGAGCTACCGTTTGTGAGCTATTAATTAAAATTTGAAGCAGAAATGGCGGATAGGTTCGGTGAAACATCAACTTCAGATTCAAAGCCGTTGGTGACGTCGTAATCACGGACGATGGTTTGAAATGCCAAATTTGATGTCGAAAAGTTCGACGGTACCAATAATTTTGGTATGTGGCAGTGCGAGGTATTGGACATCTTATACCAGCAAGAGCTGGATGGGGCACTTGAAGAAACCAAACCAGATGGTGTTGATGATAAAGACTGGACGAGGATCAACAGTCTTGCGTGTGGTACAATTCGGCTATGTCTCTCAAAGGAGCAGAAGTATCCGCTTATGAGAGAGACGATGGCGCACAGACTGTGGAAAGAACTGGAGGATAAATTCATGAAAAAGAGCACGGAGAACAAGCTCTACATGAAGACGAAGTTGTATCGATTCCAGTATTTTCCCGGTACCACGATGAATGAACACATAACAAGATTCGATTCTTTGGTCACCGATTTGTTGAATCTCGACGAGAAGATAGATGACGTTGACAAGGCACTGATACAGTTAGCTTTGCTCCCCGATGAATACGAGCATATAATTTTTAGTATGCTGACTGGAAAAGAAACAATTTCCTTTAAAGAAGTTACCACTGCCTTATATTCTAACGAGATCAGAAAGAAGGATAAGTTAGAACACAGGAGTTCGACTGGTGAAGCCCATACTGTTCGGGGCCGTAGCCACAAGTACAAGCTGGACAGAAGAGACAGATCCCAATCAAGAGGTAGAGTGTCAAAAGACGAATGTATCTTTTGTCACGAGAAAGGACATCGGAAGAGAGATTGTCCGAAGCTTCAGAAGAAAAAAGGGAAAGCGGTAGCAGAGGCTTGTGTTGCTGATAGTGATGAGACAGAGTATTCTTTAGCTTGTGTCTCATCGGTAACGTGCAACTGACGACTGGTTGCTAGACTCCGGATGCTCATTCCACACGTGTTCCAGTAAGGAGTGGTTTGCCAACTTTGAAAGTGTTGACAGTGGAGTTGTCTACCTCGCCAATAACGGATATTGCCAGATAGCTGGAGTTGGCTCAGTATATCTGAAGAACTACGATGGAACAACCAAGGTGCTGGCGGAAGTTCGGTACATACCAAAATTTGCTAAGAATCTCATATCTGTGGGACTCTTGGAAGCTAAAGGCCACTCCATCAGCATTCAGAATGGGATTATGAAAGTGATCTCAGGAGCACTTGTCGTCATGAAAGGTATAAGGAAAAATAACTTATACCACTTCCAGGGCAATACATTGGTTGGCATTGCAGCAGCAGTATCAGAAGCAGACAAGGAAGAGGAGATGACCAGGCTATGGCATATGAGGCTTGGGCATGCTGGGGAAAAATCCTTGCAGACTCTGGCAAAGCAAGGATTATTAAAGGGTGCAAAGACTTGCAAACTTGAATTTTGCGAGCAATGTGTTCTGGGAAAGCAAACGCGGGTGAAGTTCGGAACAACAATCCATAACACTAAAGGCATTATGGATTACATTCACTCATATGTGTGGGGACCTACCAAGACGGCTTCTTTGGAAGGAAACCATTATTTTGTAACGTTTGTTGATGACTTTTCCCGGTGAGTATGGGTGTATCCCATGCAAACAAAAAATGAAGCATTCGGGAAATTCCTCGCTTGGAAGAAAATGATGGAGAACCAGACCGGTAGGAAGATTAAAGTGCTTAGATCTGATAACGGCACAGAATATCGAAATGACCCTTTTTTTGATTTGTGCAAGAATGAAGGTATTTCCCGACCTTTCACTGTGCGGGACACGCCACAGTAGAATGGGGTGGCTGAACGGATGAACCGAACCTTGTTGAAGAAAGTTTGGTGTATGTTGTCCAATGCTAATTTGGGCAAGCAGTTCTGGGATGAAGCGGTGACATATGCGAGCCATCTAATCAATCGACTACCATCAACTGGACTTAAAGGCAAGACACCTTTGGAGACATGGTTTGGAAAACCTGCAAATGATTATGATTCTTTACGTGTGTTCGGTTCCGCTGCCTATTATCATGTGAAAGAATCAAAGCTGGATCCGAGGGTGAGAAAAGCTGTTTTCGTAGGGATATCTTCTGGAGTAAAAGGATATCGCCTATGGTGCCCGGAGATGAAAAAGGTGATCTTTAGCAGGGATGTTACATTCAACGAATCTATAATGTTGAATAAGGTAACCAAGCAGCAGACGGATAGTACTCCTTAGCAGGTGGAGCATTATCCTCAACAGGTGGAGTTTCAGACATCTACAACCAGAGAGGTAGATGGTCAACCAATAGAAGACGATGGTCCAAGTACCGAAGAAGAGCCCAGAGAAAGTGAGGTTTTAACCCAGGAACCTCAGAAGCAACAAAACTTACCAATTGCAATTAGGAGGCCAAGAAGAGAAACTCGGAGACCTGTTCGATTCGAAAACATGTTGGCCTATGCACTTCCTGTTATTGAAGAAGGTATACCACAAACTTTTCTTGATGCAAAAATTAGTCCACAAAAAGAAAAGTGGAAGAAAGCCATGGACGAGGAAATGCATTCCCTTGAAGCAAATCACACGTGGAAGCTAGCTAAACTCCCAGAGGGAAAGAAGGCAATTGGTTGCAAGTGGGTCTATGCTCAAAAAGAGGGATTTCCAGAAAAGAATGACGTTTGCTACAAGGCAAGATTGGTAACTAAAGGCTATGCTCAAAAGGAGGGAATTGACTACAATGAGGTATTTTCCCCTGTTGTAAAACATTCATCCATTCGTAATACCCGGAAATTTTCCAACATAAAATAAATACAATAAATAAAATAAATATAATAAATAAAGAAATAAATGTAGAGGAAATGAGAAATGGAATTTAAATTGAAATGGAATCAAAGTTCCGAGAACCCGGGAAGCCGAAGACAACTTAATTAAATAAATGGTCACACGTGAACCCAACACCGATAGACTCAATAACTCGAGTCCAAATATAAATTTAGATCCGAATAAGATTAAGATAGGAAATCGGAACCCGAAGATACCCCGAAGATCATAAAACGGGAGCATAGAAGGATAGAAGTCCGAAAGAGAGGAGGAAAAGCACGACGGATCGCACGACCCGCCCGGACCGAAGCCCAGGCGAGTTCGGCGCGGTGGCCGCGCGGTCACAAGGGGAAGGGCGCACCACGGCCGCGCCAAGCGACAGATTTGCCCGTTGCGTGAATCTCTCGCCCGAACGCGGATTTTTCGACTTTCAGTTGAACATCTCTCGACCCAAGACCCTTGGGGTCAGATTTTGGACGCCCTAGGTCTTAGATATCTATAAATAAGACCTTCTAGGAGCTCCGAATGCTTTTACAAAATCCTACAACTCTCTACACATTCGAAACCCTAAATCCGGAGTCGTCGGAGGCACGAAACCAAAGGCGAGACCTGTTGGACGAAAATTCTACCATCTCCAGAGTCGTGGTAAGTCTCGATCCAATCTTTGTTCCATAAACGATTCGAAAACGAATCCTAATCTTCTTCTTTTCTCTTCTACACCTCGTATTGGATCTAGATCGTAGAACCCGACGAACGGAGAGGAGAAACGGTGGACTGGAAGCCACGCCTTCGAATAGACGATCCCGGACGTTCATAAACTCAGTAAGTTAACTCTTACATGGTTTTGGGATGAATTAAAACATGCAAAACTAAAAGATTAACAAGAAATCAAAAATCTGTCAATTTATACTTTCTACCGACGCAACAGATTTGATGAATTTTTCCGAACCTTAAAACAAATTCAAACGGAGAAACTTAAAACACGAAAAACGTTCTTAAGACGTAGATCTATCTACTGTAAAATTTTCATAATTTTTCATCGCGTTTTGATATCCGGAAACGACCACGCACAGACCTGCCTGTGGTTTAGATCTTGAAACGATGATAGATTCTTTATTCGAACTTGTTGGTGATTTCTACCTTAGATCTAGACCGATCTAGACTTGGCGTTGAACATAAGAGTTGTAGATCTATACTTTATGAATACCTCCATAAAAGTTCAGAATCTTTTGTGATGATTTGATATATGAAATCCACTCCAAGCCGAACTGCTTGAATCTAGATCTTGAAATTCTTGACAGAACTTAGGAATGATCTTGATCACGTTTTTGACATAGGATCTAGACTGTTTTAGATCTTTGGCCGAACATGAAAGTCGTAGATAATGGTTTTAAGATGATCTCTGTAAAATTTCATCAAATTTGGAGTTGAATTACTATGGTAGAATCGAAATCTTTAAACTGTGGTACATTAAATTCGGACAGAATTATTCTTCTACGAAAATTGGTGATTTTGACCTATTTAGGTATCTCGGATTGAAAAAGTTAAAACACGAAAGTTGTAGATCTCGACGTTTTTGAGTCAGTCGTGAAATTTTGGAATTTTTAAAATTAAATCTGAATTTAGATGAATTTTAGAGTAAACAGTGGTTTACCGGAAGTCAAATCTTGAAATCTTGTTGAAACATGAAATTAGCCTTTAAGGTTTAAATGATTGGGAATTCCTTTGAAATAAAATACACATGAAATATCCTGCTTGCCGAAAGGCAATTGAAATATCCTGCTTGCCGAAAGGCAATTGAAATATCCTGCTTGCCGAAAGGCAATTGAAATATCCTGCGTGCCGAAAGGCAATTGAAATATCCTGCTTGCCGAAAGACAATTGAAATATCCTGCTTTCCGAAAGGCAATTGAAATATAGTGCTTGCCGAAAGGCAATTGAAATATAATGCTTGCCGAAAGGCAATTGAGATATAACGCTTGCCGGAAGGCAATTGATAAATAGAACTTGCCGAATGGCGATTGAAATATAAACTTGAAACATGAGACATGAGATATAAAACTAGAAGACTCGAAAAAAATTGTTCCTTTTAGATTATGCCTTAAAGTATGTCTTGCAATTGTTTTACTTTGCGAATTATATTTATGATCTTATGAAATCTCTATCTTTTAAATTATGCCATTATAATTATTGTTAGCTAAATAAAATTAGATTATGTCGTGTTGTGCACATGTGTTCTTTAAATATTAAATAACGGCTTTGAAACCCCATAGTATGTATGTGTTAACTTACTCAGCACGTAGTGCTGACCAAACCATTTTTATTTCTTTTTCTTCCAGAGTTGAGAATTATGCATCGTCATATGCATACACGGGAAGCTTGGGGTGATATATTATTTTGACTGGTTGTATTAGACTAGATCTTGTATGAACGGGCCTGTTTAACCCGTGATTAGGCCATGTTGGCCCTATATTTAAATTCCGCTGCGAGTCATATATGTAAATATTATTTTCCGCTGCAACTTTGATGTATTATTTTTAAATTATATATAAATGGGCTGTTTGAATGTTTTAAATTCTGAAAAACCATAGCCTTGCATCTCTTTAGCAAGCTCGGAGAAACCGTGTCTTGCTAGGGAGGTGTGGCGGTGATATCCCGACCTGGGTGACCAAAAACCGGGGTGTTACACTATGCTCACAAGGAGGGAATTGACTACAATGAGGTATTTTCCCCTGTTGTAAAACATTCATCCATTCGTATTTTGTTGGCCTTGGTAGCGCATCTTGATTTGGAACTAGTTCAAATGGATGTAAAGACGGCATTCTTACATGGTGATTGGAGAAGGAAATCTACATGACCCAACCAGAAGGATTTGAAGTTGCTGGAAAAGAAGATTGGGTTTGCAAGTTGAACAAATCGCTTTATGGATTGAAACAATCAGCAAGGCAATGGTATAAGCGATTCGATCAATTTATGATTGGCCAGAAGTACACCAGAAGCAGTTTTGATCATTGCGTATATTTCTGTAAGCTACATGATGGATCCTTCATTTATCTTCTTCTATATGTAGATGACATGTTAATTGCTTCGAAACATAGAGAAGAGATAAACAGGTTGAAGTCCCAACTCAGCAAGGAGTTTGAAATGAAGGATCTTGGTAAGAAAATTCTCGGTATGGAAATAACGAGAGACATGAAGAGGGGCACTCTGAGTTTGACTCAGAAGCAATATCTGAAGAAAGTATTGCAGCGGTCTGGCATGACGAACAAAACCAAACCTGTAAGTACACCGTTTGCTCCTCATTTCAAACTTAGTGCTTCACAATGCCCGAAGACGAAAGACGAACGATAATACATGTCAAAGGTTCTTTAATCAAATGCGGTGGGTAGCTTGATGTATGCAATGGTGTGTACAAGGCCTGACATTTCACATGCAGTTGGAGTAGTGAGCAGGTATATGCATGATCCTGGTAAAGATCATTGGCAAGCTGTGAAATGGATTCTAAGGTATATCTTGAAAACCTTAGATATTGGGTTGATATTTGAGAAGACTAATGTTACTGGTCACCATATAGTTAGGTACCATGAACCAGATTATGAAGGAGATCTGGATAAACGTCGATCAACTACTGGATACGTATTTACTCTTGCAAACGCACCAATTAGTTGGAAGTCTACCTTACAGTCAACCGTTGCTTTGTCAACAACGGAGGCCGAATACATGGCTATTATAGAAGCTGTTAAGGAAGCCATTTGGTTACAAGGATTGCTTGATGACTTGGGAGTTGGTCAGAAACATGTAAAGTATTTTGTGACATCAAAGTGCCATTCATAGCAAAGAACCAAGTGTATCATGCTAGAACAAAGCATATCGACGTGCGGTACCATTTTGTGCGGGAAATAATTGAAGAAGGTGGAGTCAAGGTACAAAAAATCAAGACCACCGAGAATCCTGCAGACATGTTGACGAAGGCCGTAACAGGTATCAAGTTCGAACATTGTTTGAACTTGATAAATGTCTCAAGAGATTGAAGTTGGCGTTGAAAAGCGCATTTGGAGGTCCTGCCGAATTTCGTGATGAGAGAACCTCGAAGGAGATACTATTATTGGAATTTGGGACGAACCAATGTGGAGATTTGTGAATGTGGTCCGCCCACAATTAATAGGTTACGTAAATGTCTCCCACCCTGTTCATATTGTTGCTGTTCACGTGCCTATTACTGTGCAAAATTCGTCTACTCTTGCCTAATTGTCTGCTACCGCTACCCCATCCACATGCCTATAAATATAGGCTTCCTCATTTGCAAAACCCCAACCCAGCAAAGCAGAAAGCAACATCAATAGCTAAGGCAGTGCAAGATATTTCTTGTGTTGCAAATCCTTGTGAGAGAGAGTCTAGTTTTTTAGGCTTTTGTAAGTCATTCTTGTCGAGTGGGTTTTGTGTGTCAGGAAATTATTTTCAAAACCCTTTTGTAATATTTCTCCCTCATAGTGAAATAATAATTCAGTGGGGCCCGGAGGACGTAGGCAAATTTGTGCCGAACCTCGTTAAATCTTGGTGTTCTCTTTATTGTTTAATTAATAGCTCTATTATTCGGGTATAATTTTGGTGGAAACTAACCCGATTTTCACAACATTGCTATATCCGTGGACCCAACAATAATTCTATAACATCTTTAGTCGGTTGTTGATGTTTCGTCGGTGGAAGTGAGAAAAATGGAGCAAAAAGAAATCCCAAGTGTCTCTAGTACGAACACGGCGAATGATGATGAGCACCAGAAGCTGCTACAAACCCTAGAGGCAAAATCCATCGACGGCCTTCATTACCTCAAATACGACGGGTTTTGGTGCTGGGAAAATTTTATTCGCCCAATACTATCGTTTCAGAAAAACTTCCGGGCAAAAAACTCCGACATAATATTAGCAAGCCTGCCAAAATCGGGAACCACTTGGCTTAAAGCCCTCGTTTTCACCCTACTCAATCGCAACGTCTATTCCATCGATCAAACCCCTCTGCTCACTTCCAATCCTCACAATCTTATCCATTTCTTCGAGTTGGACATTTATCTAAACGAAAAAGATCCCGATCTCGGACATATTCCGAGTCCAAGAGTTTTCTCGACCCATATTCCTTTCACGGCGATCGCCCAATGTATCGTTGAGTCCGAGTCCAAAATCATATACATATGCAGAAATCCCTTGGATAATTTCACTTCTTACCGTCATTTTGCAGGAGAATACATGGAGGATAAGGGGGCGTCGCTTGAACTGCAAGAGGCTTTCGACATGTTTTGCGAGGGAATCCATCCGTTCGGACCCTTTTGGGACCACATTCTCAGCTATTGGGATGCTCATTTGAAGAATCCTGAGAAAGTGTTGTTTCTCAAGTACGAGGCTCTTAAACACGACATGGCGTTTCATTTGAAAAAGATTGCCGACTTTATGGGATGTCCCATTTCGTCTGAGGAAGAATGCCGGGGATTGATAGAGCAGATCTCGAATCTTTGCAGCTTGGAAAACCTCAGAAATTTGGAAATCAACAAGGTTGGGAGGTGGAATGGTGTCTTGAAAAATAATTCCTACTTTAGGAAGGGACAAGTTGGAGATTGGGGCAATTATCTGACTCCTGCAATGGCGGAACGCCTAAAGATAATCATGGAGACCAAGTTTCAGACCAAAGGCTTAACTTTCAACATGTAAAAATCCAGCACTAATTATTGATGTTATTTGTAATATAAAATCAGAATAGAGTTCTTGTGGTCCTATATTTTTACACTTATCTTTTTGGTTGTCCCCACTTTCCTGTTATATTTATATGATGAATGAATTTAAACCTACTATCTCTAATCAATTCAAATCCATTCACTATAAGAAAAAGAGATTTGGGTTAGAACTCGGAATAATCCGAGGACAAAACCGAGGACAGCCCCTCAGAATCGATAACTAGGCCATAGCGAGGAGAAGTCCTCAGTCAACTGAACCGGGTCGAGGTCACAAAAGTTCCGAGGACGTGCATGCGCTTGCTGGAATTTGGGTCAAAACCTGGCATTTGACTAATTTTTCCAATACAATCTCCTATTTCTTAATTGATTTTTTGTAGACTAAAATTTAAAAAATAAAAATATGCTAAACTCACTACTTTTTTTTTTTTTTAACAGCCTAGAAAATGGTGGTATGAGCCAATGTCACATAAATTACAAAGGGATAAAAAGGAGGGATACAGACCGAGTGCGAAAATCAAACCCCCAACCTAGGTTGGGAGTTGGGGACTTGACCACTAAGGTAAGTCCCCTGCCCATCCCCTAACTCAAATCTACTATGAATATAATTAAATCTGACACACAACAAGTCTATACATCCTCCGCCTCACTAAGATTGTTACGTTTGACTTTTTGGCATTATTTAAGTTTGATTCGAATTTTTATCATAGTTATGTAAGAAAAAATATAGTCAAGTGAGATCTTGTTAGATTCGTTTAATCTTGAAGTTTAAGAATATCAAATTTTTATAATTTTTTATTATACATATTTTAAGTTATAACCGTTAAAAATGTGTACCGGCATACGTGCCAGTGGATCCATAAAAATTCTAATGAGACGGAGGTTTATAATAATAAACACATTCGATAAAATTAAAACACCCTCTACAGTTGCACACACACGTATATAAAAAAAAAAAAAAAAATCCATAAGAGTACAAGAGAAACTAACTATAGTTACTACTGCAAGCAGAGGAACTTATGAAAACTTAACAACAGAATAATTTTTAAAAACTTTTTGTCCAGCTCCATGATTTTCTTGATAATTAATCAAGAGTCTTCAATCCTAAAAGGAAAAAGGGGATGACAAGGAAATTAGCAGCAGGCAGCCTACCCGGCCCATATTCAGCTCTTGAAAGCACTTCGGAGCAAAAGACACGGATATTATACTAACAACCATGCCAGAATCAGGCGCCACATGGTTGAAAGCCCTCGCCTTTTCCATAGCCAATTAGTACAACACGTACATAAGTTGATCAATGGTATGAATAATTAATAATATGTTTAATTATTTGGCTATGTAAAAGGCGAGGAATTTCAACCACGTGGCTCTCGATTTTGGCAATGGTTGCTAACATGATATCCGTGTCTTTTGCTCTGGACTGCTCACAAGTGGAAAAGATGGGCAAGATAGCAATCTTTGGGCATCCCACTTTGCTGATTTGGTGGTGGTTGGTCGTGTTCTTGAAGAAAATCTGGGAAAACATTGTCATGGTAGCCGATGAACACCCACAAGGAAGAATGCATTGTGATTCCCATGGTGGTTCTTACATTGCTGCTTCTTATTTAGGTTGTCTGATTGAGACCTCGAGTATGTGGCCAAATTAAACCCTATGTCACATGTTGCACCCAAGGTTTTAAATATCGGTTTCGGTGTCTATATCGGACAAATAAATTTAGAGAAATTTCGAAGATATTTGAAATTTCGGGGGAAATTTCGGAGATATTTGTAATTTTTTGAGAAAACCACATCGAGTTTCTGAGATGATGAAAATGAAGATATTTCAAATTTCCTCATCTATGTTACTACATAAATTAGTACTAATTTGCTAACAATACTCATTCAATGATATACTATGCTAATAATATTGTTGATATCGTGCACCATGTTGATTGATAAGAGATTTAAAATCGATGAAAACAAGTTAATTGAATTACATAATCAATATGTGTCGAAACATACATTTTAATTTTTAATTTTATCAAAAATATATTTTTAGAATTTAGAAAAAAATATTTTAAAAAATAAAAAATAAAAATAAAAAATTTCGGGAAATTTAGGTCAAATTTCGGGAAATATTGAGTTTCGGACGAAATTTCGATGGATATTTTGCAAAAAAATATTGTAGGTGAAATTTCACTTCGGGGTATCCCGAAACCCAAAATTTCGGTGATTTCGGAAATATTTAAAACAATGTTTTTTTTTTTGGGTAACAATATTTAAAACAATGTTGCACCAACCATGAATTATTATGATTTTCATGGGTCAATAATGAATACAGTGCCAATTTGCGTCTAATACATTTATGTCAGATCATGAACATAGTCACATTTACGTCTAAATTCATTTGGGGCCAATCTGAAAATATCACTCTTTTAATTTATACTTCCTCCGTTTTCTAAAGATTACTACATTTGAAAATGTGACACTGTTCACACAAACAATTTGACTTAAAATTTTATCATAGTTATACAAGTTAAAATATAGGCAAGTGAGATCTTGTTAGATTCGTTTGGTCTTTTAGTTTTTAGATATCCAACTTTTAAAATTTTTACTTATACCGAACTTGAGTTATTAATAATTTAAAATGTGCATTAGACTGCGTGCTCGGTGGGTTCGTAGCAAATATTAAAAAATAGAGGAAGTACTTATATCTTCTTATCAAAATTTGATAATAGCCCAGTACGACCGGCAGTCTAGGAAAATGATGGTGGGAGTTCATGCCACATAAATTACAAAGAAAAAAATAAGAGGGATAGAGAACTCATCAATAGGGAATCAAATTCCCAACCCTAAAGTTGAGAGTCAATATAATGAACATAGCCAAGTCCACATCTCCTTTCATTATTTTATTAGTGTTACTAGTCAGCCCACCCGCGGTACCCGCGGGAATGTATGATTGGAAGTAATATCATTATACGTCCATACAAAAATATTATGTATGAGTATAATAATTGGATCCTATAGTCAAAATATGATTTATGTGCCAGCATAATAAATGAGTAATTAGATAAAGCATCACAATTTTATACGTGAATTGGTATCATCCGAAAACTATCGATTCCATAGAAAATGAATTGAAGTTGGACTTTCGTATTTGATTCTATGTCATTCCATCTAGTTGATTCATTATTGTTTCTAATATTATCGATAGAAATAATTTAGAATTTGTAGATAATATGTTTTTTTTGGTGACATGTAAATAATATGTTTTATATTGCATTTAATAATATATATATATTTAATGATGGAGAAAATTTACACTTCATTAGTAAGAGAACGATAATGTCTTAAGTAAAGCACCACATCGAGATTTGGATATAAAAGATAGAATACTTGTATAGATAAGATTTAATTACAGGACCAATTTCGCAATTATAGATAGACGAAAAAAATAAAAGGAAACGTACAGAATATTACAATTGGACGGAAAAGCCAACATCACGGGTTGCAATACACTTTGAACATTTGATATCTATCTGATCGTAGTCAACATCGGATCATACATGTAAAATGCTAATAATATGATTATTCTCTCAGCAAGATACCCTCACGTTAGAAGAAAGGAATATGTCTGGAAAATCACATCTCGTACCGAACGAACATAGAACTTTTACTCTTGCAGCCACCAACAATTTTTTTTAAACACTTATTGAAGACAACAAAATGAGTGCTTGTATTATATAAATGTAATTGGCAGTTAGGAGGAAAATGCACACGAACTATGGTGATGGAATGTGGCCAAAACTGATGAACTCATCCGGAGTTGTCAACGCCCCATTCTAGTCATTAATAGTAGCATATATGTCCTTCAATGTTCACTTAAATTATTAGTGTTCTAAATATCTAATAAGGAAAAAGAAGTTTTACCCAAATAAAGTATATATATTCATTACTCAGAAATGCAATATCTAACAGTGGCATTCTATTGCCATGTTTCAAATATCTTTCATACAATAAATCCTTGTGAGTGAACTTCAAATTGTCCATAGATACTTCGAATTGGTCAGTTAATTAATTGAAGCATAGTATATGATAAAATGAAATGTCTTCAAATCTTCTGTAGAATTTCTCTATACACAACTGATAATGGCCAAAAATGACCATTATTTTCAATCCATTTCCGTGTCTTAAACGGGCATTTGATCGCATTCCGGTCTTACATTAAGTAAGAAAGCAGTCGAATTGGACTAATTTATGCATAATTGTAAAAATAATAAGCTGGTGTGAAAAAGGCATAAATATGTAATTTTATTACATATTTATGTTAGAAAAATCCAAAAACATGAGAAAAAGAAAAGGAAACAAAAAGATGGGAAAAAGATAGAAAAGCCCACAAAAAGAATATTTTCGGCCCATCTGGCCCAATCCAGCAGGCCCAGGAAGACCTTTGTCGCGGAAGCCCTTGGCGCGATGCAGTGTTCCGCGACAAAGGCATACTCCGCGACCAACTGGCCCCAAGTGAAGAGGAGACCAGCCAAGCCCTTGGCGCGATGACCCTTGTCGCGATAGCATGACTCCGCGACAAAAGCCCATTCCGCGACCAAGATGCACAAATAGAGACACAAGACCCAGTCGAGAAGCCTTGCCACATGCAGTGTGTTCCGCGACCAACTTGATGTTCCGAGACAAAGCTGTGATGTGTGTGATGTCTTAAGACACAATGGGCTAGAATCAAGGCCCATGGGCTTAGGGTTACACTTCTATAAATATGAGGTGTCTCCCATGAGCTAAGGGTTGGACAGTTGGAAGTTTGAATTTGAGAGTTCTTGAAGGCAAGCTTAGGAGTTCTCTCTTAGGTAGAGTAGTTAGGTTTATTTTTATGTATTATTTAATTTTTGCACTTAGTTTAGTTTAGATTAGTGTTTTACTGTTCACAGTGCTTAGTTAGCCATTTTTATACTATGTTTTGGTTTCTAAAACTCTTGTTTTAGGGTTTGTAATACCCAAACCATGGGTATTAACAACACCCCTTCAATAATATGGGAAAACATTCAGCATTTGTGTCCCAAAACCATGAAATGGGTCTCACACCCCATGGATTTATGCTTTCTTTTTCATTTTGGGGTCATTTGACCCCCATTATGTTATTTTTATGTTCACTGTTAGCATATTATGGATAATGTTGTGTGGATGTGTGATCAAACCCTAGATTAGGATTCTTGCTTTATTTTAATATCCTGCTCAGTCTTGTTATTTTTGTTTAAGCATGTTCTTCCTTATTTTGAATGTTTCTTGCTTATTTTTAGCTTAGAATAGCTTTTTGATCTGAAATAGGGTGAGATCACGCTGTTTGCATGCCACTGTTCATTTCTGCTTTTTCTGACTTTTGTCCTGAACCACCTTGGGCGCCAACCGCCTTCTGGCGCGGAACCACGTTCCGCGACAGAGTGGCAGTTCCGCGACCAAGATGTTTCAAGACACTTGTCTCTATAATTTAAAACCCGTTGTCGCGGAATACCTTGTCGCGGAGCCACGTTCCGCGACAAAACTGTCCATGCATAGCGACAAAGGAGCCAAACTCTTGCATTTTGTCTTCATGGCTTCTTGTCGCGGAATCACCCTGTCGCGGAGCCACGTTCCGCGACAAAACCCCATTCCGCGACAGAAAAATTATGCCATGTTTCTTAATCTTTGAACACTTTGTCGCGGAAAACCCTGTCGCAGAGCCACGTTCCGCGACAAAATCTCCATGCATAGCGACAAAGGTTCAAATGCTTTAGAATTTTATTAAAATACTTTGTCGCGATGTCACCCTTGTCGCGGAGCCACGTTCCGCGACAAAACCCTGCATAGCGACAAAGAGGCGTTATGCTGCCAAAAATTCTAAAAACTTGTCGGGATGTCCATGTCGCGGATCTCGGTCCGCTACAACATTTATGATATAGCGACAAGATTCCTCCCCCTCTATTTAATCTTAAACAAATTTCATTCTCTCTCTATTTTATGTTGCAACACTCACATCATAGCCCCACGGGTTAAGATGTAACATTCTGGAATTGCAATGTAGGGTGTTATGCTGCCCAAATTTTGATTCTCCATTTGCATCACTTAACTGATTGAACCCTTGACTCATTAATGATCAAAGATTGAGATTAGCAATAATCAAACTTTAATGATCATCATGATTAAAGGACCTTTGTTCAATTGCCATTAAAACACTCTTGTATAAACAAAACCTCGATGGCTTAAACAGATAATCTGGACTGTAATTAATTATGGTAGGAAGGATTATTTAAGACCATCAATTGTGGACCCGATCCACAACCTTGCATGAGAAACCAATGTCTCTCATACAATGGATCTTCTTTTGCTTCTTGTTTATTTTGTCTTTGTGTATTGTGTGGAACCATTAGTAAAGAATACATCAGAATAATGTTGACGGGTATTCCCTCATGGATAACTAGCTCGTATTCTGGGTATTAGTTACTAATCGTTATTTTGCATGGTCTGAATGGCTGTCAGTGGAAGCCTTGGCGGTTCGCCCATCCGGGGTTATAATAGCTGCTCGACTGATTTCCATCCAGATACAGTTTTATTTTTGTTATCTTAATTTCCAAACCCAAATTCCAATCTGTAATGGGAGTCAGTTGGCATCAGTCAAAGCCAACTGATGATCATTATAGAAGGGAAGCATGTAGGTTTTTATCCGAATTCACAGACAGTAGAGGCCCAACTGGTGTTGACGCCACCATTATAGGGTCTAAGCTGTCTAAATTCGCTCCATCCGAGTGATTGGGAAATTGGACAGTAGATGTTTGCAGTCCACCCGATTATTCTGCCATTACTTTGGTACCTTGACCATTCCATTCTGTGTTTCACCTTCTGTCTAGACCCGCCTTTATATTTTGGGTCAATTAATTTTACACTTCCATATATTCTTATGCATGATAATATTATGTACTGTTGTGGTCTGTAATTATTTTGGGATCCTTCCCTTGGACAATAGAAGTCTAGATCTTAAACAGATGTTGCTTTATAAACTTCCAACAAAAACCTCTTTATAAAATCCGGATCTGAGTAAGGGATAAATTCTTCAGTTATGACTAATTCATATTCTATCAAGGGTTATTTTGGGAATTAAGAAGCAGATTCAGCGATTAGGTCTCGTTTAGACTGAAAGGGTCTGTGTTTTAACTGAGAGTCTAGTACCTGACAGGGAATGATTTTCAAATCCATTATTTTCCAAAATTGCTGGTTGATGGAAATGTAAGATTAAGTGCTACACCGAGATGGGGTCCACTTGGATTCAAATACAGTGTAGTAAATAATCTTAGAAGAACATCATCCAGGCCTTGGTTATTTTCCAAGATAGGGTTGAGTTTTCTTTCAACTGCCGTCTTCTTCTGCCAAAGCCTACTTTTGAGTCCTGAGTGAGTGCATCCGGAACGGACTAATTTATTAGTTCGTTTCATTAGTTTGTATCTCATAACCACCCGGAAGAAAGTGAACACACTAGTGGTTCACTGAGAGCTGGGAATTCTTGATCCATACTCCATCATTCTGATAGGGAGCTGTCTTTTACTACCAGGGTCAGATTTTCAAAACCTCCGAGTGATAGGATTTTAAATGCTTTCTTTACTGCTTTCTTTTAATTGCTTTCATTAGAGGTCACTCGGTTGTATTGAGAGTTGCGTAACTGTTACTAGGATTGACAGTTAAGGGATAGTTTAGGGCTTGATTAGAATCTTTGGGTGTGACATGGGAGAATGATAGTAGTACTTGGCATTTCAATAAATGATGTGTCGGGTGTTGCTTATCCACCACAGATGAAGTAGCATACCCAGGCCAGGGCAGTTACGAATCTGTGGTATCTTAGAATTTGTGGTCTTAGGAACATGTAAACTCATATTGCAAGTACCTGTCTGTTAAAGGGAACGCCTTATTGAGAGCATGAGAATTAGCTATCTGAAAGAATTATCCCAACCAAAGATCTGCGTATGAAAATGGAAGTTTAATATTGCTGTATCTCACTCTTGTCCAATTTTCATTCTTTTCTTCCTGTCCTTTCTGTCCACATTGTGACTCAACTTCACGGTTGGCACAATGTACCTTTTCCCTGCTTTCGTAGATAATGTTTACCGCATTCCTAGAATAATTCTTATCCGCTTCCTAGAATAGATTTATTTGCTTTGTAGATTAATTTAACTGCTTTCTAGATCTAATTTACATTCATGTCAGTAGCTATTAATCACCTTTCAAACCTATTGAGCAATACGAATGGAAAATCTAGTAAAACGACGTGGGACCTGCTTCTATCGCACATCCTCCAGTGAACGATCCGGTCTTACTATAAATTACTGCAATTTTTGACACCGTGCGCTTTCGGGCCACAGTTTCTCAAACACGAGCAATAAAAACATGACTACTTATAAATATATCCCTAATCACAACTCCGCCATCATAAATTGGTTTCATTAATAAAACTTAAACCAGGACCATGATTTTTTTCGGAAAATACTCATGTAGTGGGAACTTGCCAAAAGTTTCATGGCAGGAACTCTCATGCCAAGAATTGATGAGAAGCATCATGGCATATTTGCCGGGGATCCTCAGTGTGACAGGCTGATGGTCAACCTATCCCGGCTATGCCATGAGATTTGTCAACATTTCATGACAGGGAGGACCACAGCGCCATTTGAAATTAAAGCACCACACTTGAGTAATAAAAAGACTAATAATCTGGATATATCCCTAAACCCTTTCCCGTGAATCATAACTCTCTTCATGTAATAAATCTAACCTGGTATATTTTTAAGAAAATGCTCGTGGGACGGAAATTGTCAAAAGTTTCATGGCGCCGTTGCCGGGGAGGATGCAGCGCCGTTTTATTTAGAGAATTACATTCCTCATTGCTCCTAGAGTAGCCTATACATATAATTATAAATATTCACCTTCAGAACCACTTCTAACCTAGGGATTGTACAGGTACTGTCATTATTGAAGCCGTTGTTCTATGCAAAGGAGGAAGCAGACGCCAGCCGAGATCCCGTTTAATTCAGAGATAGAAAAGACAGCTCGACGTCTTAGGGCGGAGACTAAACGAAGAAGGGAACGGGAACGACAGGCATTACTCTCGCCAAGCACCAGCAGCGATATCTCCGAGATGGCAAACCCTGACATCCCACCAATCATTCAACCCAATCCCCCACTTCACAACATTGAGGAAGATCCCGAGGATGCTGATCATGATGAATTGGATGATCCCCCTCCCCAGATCATACAAGGAGGTGGGAATCCACCAAACATGGACCAGCAGCACTTCGAGGCACCCCCTCCCAACCCGAACCAAAACCCACCAAACAACCAAAACCAACCAAATCAGCAAAATTTCCCAAACCAACAGAATCAGCAATACCACAACCCCCATCAGAATCCCCCAAATCCGAATGATTTCAATGATCCGAGGAACTATTTCATGCCTCAGAACTACTACCCACAGCAATACCAAGGCGGGCCTGAGAACAATCATCAAGCAGCAGCTGCTGCTGATTACATGCAGCCAATTTTAGAGCCATATCTGAACATTCCTGGACAAGCTCCATTCTTGGCCAGGAATTTCGAACTGAAACCGGCCCTAATCAATCTAGTCCAGAGCAACCAGTTTGCCGGAGCAAGCCATGAAGATCCCCATGATCACCTGCAAACCTTCCTAGAATTGTGTGACACGATCAAAAATCGTGATGTACCCGCAAACACCATTCGACTAAGGCTATTCCCCTTCTCTCTGACAAGCGGAGCACGAACATGGTACAAGTCACTGCCCGTAAATCAGAAGTCTACATGGGAAGATGTGATCAGAAACTTCCTAGCAAAATACTTCCCGGAGTCCAAGGTGGATGAATGCCGCTCCAAAATTGCGGAATTCAAGATGAAACCAGACGAGTCCTTGTATGATGCAAAGGAAAGATTCTTCAACCTACTCAGAAAGTGCCCTCAACATGGTTTCCATGACTGGGAGAGACTGAGAAAGTTCTACAGTGGTCTGACCCCAGCATGGAAATCCATGCTTGATGCTGCCGGTGGTCAACATTTGCTCTACATACCAATGGACCAAGCCTGGGCAAAGATTGAAGCCATGAGTGTCAACCGTTCTGTTCTAACTGATGATGGTAATCCCACTCCCCCTCGTGGTTTGTGTGTTGTAGGTACAGTAGAGAAGTCAGACATTGAAAAGCTCCAAGAGCAAGTGGCAGCATTATCTGTGAATCAAGGAGTTGGAAGTTCTGCGCAGGGACAGCAAACTGATGTGATTTGTGGACTGTGTCAAGGTGCTCATGCAACTGACACATGCGAGCAAGTCACAGCAGAGAGCTGTAACTATGCAGGAGCTTTTCCAAATAGGCACCCGAACTTGTCTTATTCAAACAACAACGCCTTGAACTCACATCTCTTGAACAAGCCACAGCAGCAACAGTTCAACCCTCAGCAGAATCAGGGATTCAATCAGAACAGGGGCCAACATTTTCAGAATCCAGGTTTCCAACCTCAGATCCAGCAGAGGCCCGCCTCAGAATTTCCAGAACTTTCAGCCCAATCAGAATTTTCAGCCTCAGTTTGTCCCAAACCAAGGCCAGTGGAATCAGAATCAGCAGCAAAATCAGAATCAGAATCAAAAGCCTCCTTCAAGGCTTGAGAATATGATGACTGATTTCATCACTAGTCAGAAAGAAATCAACAATCAACTGCAGGCCTCCATCAGAAATGTGGAGACCCAAGTTACACAGATGGCTAATGAGATGCAGAAAAGGGACAAAGGAACGTTGCCTAGTACTGCGGAAAAGAACCCGCAATGCAAGGCAATAACCCTGAAATCTGGGAGAGTACTAGCTGGACCAAAGGGAGCGGATACTGGAGCGGAATTTGAAGAAGATGATATTGTTGACAATGCTGGTAAGGAAGCTGATAATGGGAACGAAGCAGAAAAAGAGACAGCCGAATTGCAGACTGAAGCTGCACCTGAAACGGCTGAACCAGATAAGGGTACAGGTGAAGGTACAACTTCCTTCCCTTCACCACCAAAAATTGCTAATAACAAGTACATGCCCAGGATTCCTTATCCTGCGCGGCTTAAAAATAAAGAACATGATCTTAAATTCAAGAAATTTCTGCAACGATTAAAGTCTGTAGAGATAACCATTCCTCTCACAGAAATGATTTCCGAAATGCCCATCTATGCTAAGTTCTTGAAAGAATTGATTTCAGGAAAAAGGCAGGTTGAGCAGGAAGAGGTAATTATTCTCAACAGCACGTGCAGTGCCATTGTTCAGAGGAGAATGCCTGAAAAGAAAGAGGACCCCGGATGTTGCACACTTCCAGTACAATTCGGAAAGGCCAAAGTGAGTATGGGGCTTTGTGATTTAGGATCAAGCATCAATGTGATGCCACTAGCTATGGCTGTTCGCCTCAAGCTTGGAGAAATTCAACCGGTCAAGATGAGACTGCAACTTGCAGACAGATCGATCACTCAGCCCGTAGGAATTCTCAAGGATGTTGTAGTCAAAACCGGGCAAGTTCTTTTCCCGGTCGACTTCATCGTCCTCGACATTGAAGAGGATTCTGAAATGCCACTTATCCTTGGACGCCCATTTCTAGCCACTGGTGGTGCACTGATTGACGCCAAATCCGGAAAAGTCACCCTAAGGGTCGATGGCGAGGAGATCATCTTTGATATGGAGAAATTGCAGAAATTTCCGAATGACAGTTCTTGTTTTTCATTTGAAAATGTAATAGTTAGGGAAGAGCTTGACTCTGAACTTGAGTGTGAAATGATGCTGGATGAACCATCAAAGCAGGTACTGAAGCCTGCTGGCGTGGAGCACAAAGAATGCAAAGCCGTTCACTTCGCCGATCCCGAAACAGGGGATTTGGAGGAATTTGATGGCATGGACTTCCATGAGGACGCCAATCAAGAGGAGGAAGAGGATCCTGTACTGATGCAGGATCCCGAAGGTAAATCTGTTCTCCCACTACCCAATTCTCGCAAACTACTCCCTTCCGTTGAATGTCCACCAGAGCTTGAACTTAAAACATTACCCGATCATCTCAAGTACGCGTTTCTCGCAGAACATAAAAAGTTACCCGTGATTGTTTCGGCTAAGCTCTCTCAAGAGCAAGAAAATGCTCTGGTGGTCGTTCTTAAGAAACATGTACATGCAATAGGTTGGACCATTTCTGATATAAAAGGAATAAGCCCTTCTATTTGCATGCACAGGATTCTAATGGAAGAAGAGTTTAAACCCTCCCGTCAACCTCAGAGGCGATTGAACCCCCTTATGCAGGAAGTGGTAAGGAAAGAAGTTATCAAGCTCTTAGATGCTGGTATAATCTATCCTATCTCTGATAGCAAATGGGTTAGCCCAGTGCAGGTCGTACCCAAACGAGGAGGGATGTGCATAACCAAGAATGAGCAAGGAGAAGAGGTTGCAACCAGGCCAGTGACCGGATGGAGAGTTTGTATCGACTACCGGAAGCTGAATGAGGCCACACGCAAGGACCATTTTCCATTGCCATTCATTGATCAGATGCTTGAGAGGTTGGCAGGGAGAGCGTTTTATTGCTTTTTGGATGGTTATTCTGGTTATAATCAGATTGTTATTTCCAGTGAGGACCATGATAAAACCACTTTTACTTGCCCGTACGGCACCTTTGCCTATCGACGGATGCCTTTTGGTTTATGCAATGCACCTGCTACTTTTCAAAGATGCATGATGTCTATTTTCTCTGAATTTATCGAAAAATGCATTGAGGTCTTTATGGATGACTTCTCTGTATATGGAGATACGTTCGAAGATTGTTTGACCAATCTTGCTAAGATTTTAAAGAGGTGTGAGGACACTAACTTGGTTTTAAATTGGGAAAAGTGCCATTTTATGGTCACTGAGGGCATAGTGTTAGGTCATCGCATTTCTCGTGCAGGCATTGAAGTTGATCCAGCCAAAGTTTCCATCATTTCCAATCTCCCTCTTCCTAACTCGATTAAATCAGTTAGGAGCTTCTTAGGGCATGCCGGTTTTTACCGGCGATTCATTAAGGACTTCTCTAAAATTGCCAAGCCGCTCACTAATCTGCTTTGTAAAGAAAATCCTTTCTTAATAAATGAAGCGTGTGTCCAAGCCTTTGACACGCTCAAGAAGATGTTAGTTTCTGCACCGATAGTGCAACCACCCGATTGGTCAATACCTTTCGAGGTAATGTGCGATGCTAGTGGTCTCGCCGTAGGCGCAGTTCTTGGACAACATAAGGATGGGAGACATTGCGTAATTCATTACGCAAGTCATGCCCTGAATGAAGCCCAAGTTAACTACACCACAACGGAGAAAGAGATGTATGCTGTAGTCTTTGCGTTTGACAAATTCAGACAGTACCTAATAGGTACAAAGACCATAGTATACACCGATCATACAGCATTGAGATACTTGTTTAGCAAACAAGATGCAAAACCTCGATTAATCAGGTGGGTACTTCTGTTGCAAGAATTCGACATCATAATAAAAGATAGGCGAGGTCGAGATAATGGTGCTGCTGACCACTTATCTCGATTAGATAATGATAAAAAGGAAAAAGCCGTCAATGAAGATTTCCCGGACGAACAGTTGTTCGCGTTGCATCTGCATAATCAAGCTTGTCCATGGTTTTCCGACATTGCTAACTTCTTGGCATGCGGAGTAACCCCCCAGTTTTCGAACTATCATCAGAGGAATAAGTTCAAACGAGATGTATTAAGTTACTTCTGGGAAGAACCTTATCTCTTCAAACACTGCCCTGATTTAATAATCAGGCGATGTGTGACCGAGCATGAAGCTTATCAAATTGTCAGAAAATGCCATGAATCAGAATATGGAGGTCACCATGGTCCCGCTCGAACGGCCCACAAGGTCCTCGAATGTGGATTTTATTGGCCTCACATCTATGAGGATTGCAGGACATTTGTTAAGGGCTGTGACAGATGCCAAAGATTAGGAAACATCTCCAAGAGGGATGAGATGCCTCAAAAGGGGATTCTCACACTTGAGATCTTTGATGTATGGGGCATTGACTTCATGGGACCGTTTCCACCATCTGGTGGAAACTACTACATCTTGGTAGCTGTCGATTACGTATCCAAATGGGTCGAGGCCGTCGCATTACCAACCAATGATGGTAGCCAAGTCATCAAGTTCCTCAAGAACAACATTTTCAGTCGATTTGGCGTACCTAGGGTGGTGATATCTGATGGAGGAACACACTTTATTAATAAAGCTTTTGAAACTTTAATGAGTAAAAATGGGATCCTCCATAAGATAGGCACGCCTTATCATCCCCAGACTAGTGGTCAAGTCGAAGTATCCAATCGCGAAATCAAACACATACTCGAAGCCACTGTCGGGATAACCCGTAAGGATTGGGCACGTAAGCTCAATGATGCTCTATGGGCATACCGCACAGCATATAAGACTCCCATCGGGATGTCTCCATATAGGCTGGTCTTCGGAAAAGCCTGTCATTTGCCTGTAGAGCTAGAGCATAAAGCTTACTGGGCCGTTAAGACGCTTAACTTCGATCCGAAAGTTGCTCAGAGCAAACGCAAGTTGGACCTCAATGAAATTGAGGAAATACGAGCGCAAGCTTATGAAAGCTCTCGAATTTACAAGGAGCGGACCCAGAAGTTGCACGATCGCCGGATCAAACCTAAGTATTTTTATGTTGGTCAACATGTGTTATTATTCAATACTAGGTTGAAGCTGTTCCCCGGAAAGCTCAAATCTAGATGGGAAGGACCACATGAAGTACTAGAGGTGTTCAAAAATGGAGCTGTCAGGATTCGAACTGGCAGGGGCGATATAGTGGTGAATGGACAGCGATTGAAAGAGTACCTCGGACAGTTCGATCCGGAGAAAGAAAGCCAAGCAGTGGCAGACCCGGCTTACACTCAATAAGAAACAGCATTTAAAAATACAAAAATTTCAGTTTATATATATAGTATATAGTTACAGTATTTATTTCATGGCAAGAAAGTACCCAAAGATCAATTAAACATTTAGAGTACTAAGACTCTAAATGTGAGGATGTTGATATTTGGAGAAAATCTAATGCGTCTTATTTGTCTGTCTTGCAGAAGTTCGAAACCACCAAAAAGAAGGAGCAGACAACAGTAACATGGAAAACCAGGTTCTTGGTTGGATTAGTTCTATAAATCTGAGAAAATGTTCTCGGGAATTGAAGAAATTCAAGACCCGAAACGAAACTCACAGATGAAATGGAACTGACCCAACCTAATTTTATGCAAGTGGATTATTTAATATTTAGCCCTGCCTTTTGAATTTATTTGGACTGAATTTATTCAGCCCAAGTCAAATAAAATGGATTCAGGCCCAATATCCCACTCGGGCCCAGTCCAAGAAAATTTGAAAATTCAAAATCCTTTGTCGCGGAAGGACCTTTGTCGCGGTGTCATGCATCGCGACCAAGCCCTACTCCGCGACAAACTCCCTTTTCCTTCTAAACCATTTCCCCACATCTTGTCGCGAAGCATCTTGTCGCGGAGCATGACTCCGCGACCAGCCCCCGCTCCGCGACACGATTTGCGTTGACTGTCTCCATACTGAACTTTGTCGCGGTGGCCTTGTCGCGGAGCATGACTCCGCGACCAACTCTCAACTCCGCGACCACTCTAATGTCGCTATGCCTTGTCGCGGAACCTTGTTCCGCGACAAAGTCTCGGATTCCGCGACAAAAGTTCAAGTATTTATACCCCCCCACCCCCTCCAGTTTCTTTTCACCTTCCTCCTGTCATTTCAACTTCTCTCAGTGTCTTCATCTTCTTTTCCCCCATTTTTCTCTCATCCGAACGAACACCACGTGTTCTTCGCACTCTTGCACGCCATTTCTAAGGGAAACTATGGACCGATTTCATGGACCCCTCCCAATCCTTGGACCCGTGCCTAGACCCGAGCCAAGGAGGAGAGGGTAAACCCTATTTTCACCATGGACATAGCCCCCCTTCGGACCCGTTCTTTTTATTTTGTCTCGTTTTGTTTTTCGTTTTGTTGTGTTCGTGGTGTGGTGTTGTTAGTGTGCACATCCAACTTTAGATTTTTAGAGGTTTTGAGTGCCCTCGGCTTTGAGCACCATTTTGAAGTTTTTGAGAACTTGTTTTGAAAACTGACTAATGGAGTTAAAATTGCTAATGGATAAGATTTTTAAAGTTTAAAACTGGAAAGAACAAACTGATAAACATTTGGGTATGGTTTCGAATATCTTGATATTATTGGTTTGATTGATCCTGATGTGATGTGCACAGTGTGGGTGGTGTAATAAAGATGGAAAATCTTTTTGGGCACATTTGTTCTCATGTTAGAAATCTCATGGGAATAAATGTTTGTTTGTTTATGGAAACATAGTACAAACACCCAATAGGAAGCTTCCACTTTTAATAAAAGCAACCTTTTAGAAAAAGACAAAAAGAGCCATTTTTGTTTAATGTTTGACTTGAGTTTTGTTCCCAATGGAACACTAGTGTGAGTAAGATAGCAGTATTTTTGTCACCAAACTGCTATCCTTTTCAAAATCCAAAATGGGACCACTCACATCCCACTTTTATTAAATAAAACAAGTCAAACATTTTTAAAATTAAAAATAGTGTTTGCAAATTTTTGGATGCTAAAACTGTCCAAACAGTCCAAGCTATTCAGAAACAGCAAATCCGTTCCGCCACGTCTCCACTGCACATTCCAATATTCGAGCATTCCATTTCCATCTATCCATCTCATTCCACTTCCAACAAGTGTCTCGGACTTGTTTAATAAATTGAAAACTTTTAGGCCCTATGGCCCATTAAAAAGATTTTAGGCCCAATGGCCAATTCTATTTTATTTTGGGCTCCCTAGCCCATTTAAAACCAAATATTATTTACATGTGCTTTAAATTAAAAATTCAAGTCAGAAATTTAACAATCTCACATCTAGAGCAAAGCTCTAAATGTGAGGATGTTGGTTTCTAAACTTGAATAATTTCCGAAAATTATATAAAAATTGGATTCATCACTTCTTATCTTTTCAGGGATAATCCTCCCATTCCAGACCCTGCACCCGAAGAAACCCATCTGCTGGACTTACCCCTCGAGCTCCTGGGTGAAATCCTCTCTCGCGTAGGAGAGAATGACATCAGTGAAGCCTTCAAAGCACAGCAAACCTGCAAGAAATTCAGGGATGCCGGAAACCTCTCCATCGTCTACAAACGATGCGAGGTCAACACCTCCACTATAAAGAGAGGGCGGGAGTACTATCGTTGGGAGAAGCGGAGATTCCTTCGGACATGCGACCAGGCTGGAAACCACAATCTCCAAATCATTCCAGCAATGTTGGCATTTGCAGAGGGGAATGAAGAGCAAGCCTATGAACTGCTACGCCTGGGGATCGAGGACAATCATAAAGCGACAATCTTTGCCTACGGGTTGATGCTCATGAGCAAGGAGGACCCAGGGCAGGTCGAGCAGGGAATCAGGATGATTGACAGGATAGTGACAAGATGGTCAGTCTTCCAAGACACATCCGTCAATGTCCTCGAATGGATGGTTGACCAACCAGACACCCCATTCCTATGGGCTGATCAGGAAGGCAGAGTTTACTGCCCCAGGGATCACGAGGCCATAATAGATCCCAATGATTGGTGTCTGCGGTGTGAGCTATCCAGCTACCTCCACTGGGCTAGTTACATGTTCTGAAGGAAAGGAAGAAGCATGAATCCGAATTTACCCTGCTTTATTTTATTTCCAGTCTAGTAGTAGTAATCTGCAAGGGATTTCCTCCTTTTGTGCGTGCAGGTTTGTATCAACTGCACGAGAATCCCTTGCCTCGGATGTATTTAATTGCTTTCCCTAAAATTGGAACTCAGCTTTTGAGACCACTGAACAATTCTTTACTGTTCTCCTTTGAAAAGATGTCTGCACAGTCCGAGATGAATAAGTGACTGTCAGACCAAAAATATGCTGTTGACATACTCAGTATGTCAGCAGTGCCTCTTTACTGCTTTCAATTAAATAACCAGCAAAAATATGCATAAACTTGCTCTAAATTCACAGGTTGAATTTAGGCTTGTGATTAAATTTTCAAACTTTTAAATTGGGATAATATAATTGAGAACATGCATGAAATGAATTCCTGAGGTTTTGAGCTATAAAAATTTAATGATGCGATCAGCTTATTGGGTAATAAATCTGCATGTTAGAGATCTTGATTGAATAAATTGTTAGAATTAAGCTTTGATTGAATTTGCGAATATTGTATGACATGAATCAACCATTCCATGTGAGATTTGAGCCATGAGTCATTTTTACTCATTCTTTTCCTTGATGTGTGAATCATTTTGATTAAAGGAAGCTAGAACTTGCGATTGGGACCGATTCAAGACCATGCCATATTCCCAAAATCGAGCATATGATCGAGGCACCTAGAAAACCCAAATTTTTGGCCTTCTTTTGAAATCCAAACCCAAATATATTTTTTCCCTTTAGGATTAACCAAGTTGAGCCTTTAAGCCTAATTTTTCTTTGAAACCCTCTATATTATTCCTAGCCTTATAAAAAGACCAAGAAATTCAAACCCAAGTGTGCAGGAATGAATTCTATCAAAGGCATTAAGTTTGTGATCATCAATAAAAACTATAAATCGGTATTCTATAAACCGATTCAAAAAAAAAAAAAAAAAAAAAAAAAAAAAAAAAAGAGAGATGTTGAATTCCAATCAACAACAATAAATTGCAAATGACAAAGCAATTAGACATAGTCTAATGTCAATGCAAGATGAAAAGAGAAAAACAAAGAAAGAAACAATGATGATCATAAATTTTAATAAAAATGCCAAGTCATGATAGATTAATTCTTGCCACTTCTTAGCCCAATTATTTCCCTTTCCTACCTAATGTTACAACCGTATGCCCCGCTATAACCCTTAAATAAGACCTCGTGATCTCGATTTGAGGAAATGAGCCGGTGGCGAGTTGGTCTGATTGCAAGCTTATGGGACAATTTAATTAAAATTGATTATGAGCGTTCACTGACTAAACCCCAATTGAGAGTGAGTGAATCTTCCGATTCTCTTATAGTGAGGCCTTTTCTCATTACATATGTTCATGTCATGCCTTAATTCTAATTTTTAATCTTTGCATCTTTCAAAACATGATATTCATGAAGGATCGATAATAATGTTTGATTTGTAGGCCCGATACAGTGAGCAAGTATCATTTCATTAAACACTGCAATCAAGGGAATTCAATACTTGTAGCTTTTGATTGTCTTATCCCAATTCAAAAAGGATGTGATTTATGAAGCCACGAAAATGAATTGAATATGTAGAGTCCGTGTTCCTAGGAACATTGACTCTGACTGCTCGGGGACGATCAGTATTAAATGTGAGGATGTTGATAATGGCCAAAAATGACCATTATTTTCAATCCATTTCCGTGTCTTAAACGGGCATTTGATCGCATTCCGGTCTTACATTAAGTAAGAAAGCAGTCGAATTGGACTAATTTATGCATAATTGTAAAAATAATAAGCTGGTGTGAAAAAGGCATAAATATGTAATTTTATTACATATTTATGTTAGAAAAATCCAAAAACATGAGAAAAAGAAAAGGAAACAAAAAGATGGGAAAAAGATAGAAAAGCCCACAAAAAGAATATTTTCGGCCCATCTGGCCCAATCCAGCAGGCCCAGGAAGACCTTTGTCGCGGAAGCCCTTGGCGCGATGCAGTGTTCCGCGACAAAGGCATACTCCGCGACCAACTGGCCCCAAGTGAAGAGGAGACCAGCCAAGCCCTTGGCGCGATGACCCTTGTCGCGATAGCATGACTCCGCGACAAAAGCCCATTCCGCGACCAAGATGCACAAATAGAGACACAAGACCCAGTCGAGAAGCCTTGCCACATGCAGTGTGTTCCGCGACCAACTTGATGTTCCGAGACAAAGCTGTGATGTGTGTGATGTCTTAAGACACAATGGGCTAGAATCAAGGCCCATGGGCTTAGGGTTACACTTCTATAAATATGAGGTGTCTCCCATGAGCTAAGGGTTGGACAGTTGGAAGTTTGAATTTGAGAGTTCTTGAAGGCAAGCTTAGGAGTTCTCTCTTAGGTAGAGTAGTTAGGTTTATTTTTATGTATTATTTAATTTTTGCACTTAGTTTAGTTTAGATTAGTGTTTTACTGTTCACAGTGCTTAGTTAGCCATTTTTATACTATGTTTTGGTTTCTAAAACTCTTGTTTTAGGGTTTGTAATACCCAAACCATGGGTATTAACAACACCCCTTCAATAATATGGGAAAACATTCAGCATTTGTGTCCCAAAACCATGAAATGGGTCTCACACCCCATGGATTTATGCTTTCTTTTTCATTTTGGGGTCATTTGACCCCCATTATGTTATTTTTATGTTCACTGTTAGCATATTATGGATAATGTTGTGTGGATGTGTGATCAAACCCTAGATTAGGATTCTTGCTTTATTTTAATATCCTGCTCAGTCTTGTTATTTTTGTTTAAGCATGTTCTTCCTTATTTTGAATGTTTCTTGCTTATTTTTAGCTTAGAATAGCTTTTTGATCTGAAATAGGGTGAGATCACGCTGTTTGCATGCCACTGTTCATTTCTGCTTTTTCTGACTTTTGTCCTGAACCACCTTGGGCGCCAACCGCCTTCTGGCGCGGAACCACGTTCCGCGACAGAGTGGCAGTTCCGCGACCAAGATGTTTCAAGACACTTGTCTCTATAATTTAAAACCCTTTGTCGCGGAATACCTTGTCGCGGAGCCACGTTCCGCGACAAAACTGTCCATGCATAGCGACAAAGGAGCCAAACTCTTGCATTTTGTCTTCATGGCTTCTTGTCGCGGAATCACCCTGTCGCGGAGCCACGTTCCGCGACAAAACCCCATTCCGCGACAGAAAAATTATGCCATGTTTCTTAATCTTTGAACACTTTGTCGCGGAAAACCCTGTCGCAGAGCCACGTTCCGCGACAAAATCTCCATGCATAGCGACAAAGGTTCAAATGCTTTAGAATTTTATTAAAATACTTTGTCGCGATGTCACCCTTGTCGCGGAGCCACGTTCCGCGACAAAACCCTGCATAGCGACAAAGAGGCGTTATGCTGCCAAAAATTCTAAAAACTTGTCGGGATGTCCATGTCGCGGATCTCGGTCCGCGACAACATTTATGATATAGCGACAAGATTCCTCCCCCTCTATTTAATCTTAAACAAATTTCATTCTCTCTCTATTTTATGTTGCAACACTCACATCATAGCCCCACGGGTTAAGATGTAACATTCTGGAATTGCAATGTAGGGTGTTATGCTGCCCAAATTTTGATTCTCCATTTGCATCACTTAACTGATTGAACCCTTGACTCATTAATGATCAAAGATTGAGATTAGCAATAATCAAACTTTAATGATCATCATGATTAAAGGACCTTTGTTCAATTGCCATTAAAACACTCTTGTATAAACAAAACCTCGATGGCTTAAACAGATAATCTGGACTGTAATTAATTATGGTAGGAAGGATTATTTAAGACCATCAATTGTGGACCCGATCCACAACCTTGCATGAGAAACCAATGTCTCTCATACAATGGATCTTCTTTTGCTTCTTGTTTATTTTGTCTTTGTGTATTGTGTGGAACCATTAGTAAAGAATACATCAGAATAATGTTGACGGGTATTCCCTCATGGATAACTAGCTCGTATTCTGGGTATTAGTTACTAATCGTTATTTTGCATGGTCTGAATGGCTGTCAGTGGAAGCCTTGGCGGTTCGCCCATCCGGGGTTATAATAGCTGCTCGACTGATTTCCATCCAGATACAGTTTTATTTTTGTTATCTTAATTTCCAAACCCAAATTCCAATCTGTAATGGGAGTCAGTTGGCATCAGTCAAAGCCAACTGATGATCATTATAGAAGGGAAGCATGTAGGTTTTTATCCGAATTCACAGACAGTAGAGGCCCAACTGGTGTTGACGCCACCATTATAGGGTCTAAGCTGTCTAAATTCGCTCCATCCGAGTGATTGGGAAATTGGACAGTAGATGTTTGCAGTCCACCCGATTATTCTGCCATTACTTTGGTACCTTGACCATTCCATTCTGTGTTTCACCTTCTGTCTAGACCCGCCTTTATATTTTGGGTCAATTAATTTTACACTTCCATATATTCTTATGCATGATAATATTATGTACTGTTGTGGTCTGTAATTATTTTGGGATCCTTCCCTTGGACAATAGAAGTCTAGATCTTAAACAGATGTTGCTTTATAAACTTCCAACAAAAACCTCTTTATAAAATCCGGATCTGAGTAAGGGATAAATTCTTCAGTTATGACTAATTCATATTCTATCAAGGGTTATTTTGGGAATTAAGAAGCAGATTCAGCGATTAGGTCTCGTTTAGACTGAAAGGGTCTGTGTTTTAACTGAGAGTCTAGTACCTGACAGGGAATGATTTTCAAATCCATTATTTTCCAAAATTGCTGGTTGATGGAAATGTAAGATTAAGTGCTACACCGAGATGGGGTCCACTTGGATTCAAATACAGTGTAGTAAATAATCTTAGAAGAACATCATCCAGGCCTTGGTTATTTTCCAAGATAGGGTTGAGTTTTCTTTCAACTGCCGTCTTCTTCTGCCAAAGCCTACTTTTGAGTCCTGAGTGAGTGCATCCGGAACGGACTAATTTATTAGTTCGTTTCATTAGTTTGTATCTCATAACCACCCGGAAGAAAGTGAACACACTAGTGGTTCACTGAGAGCTGGGAATTCTTGATCCATACTCCATCATTCTGATAGGGAGCTGTCTTTTACTACCAGGGTCAGATTTTCAAAACCTCCGAGTGATAGGATTTTAAATGCTTTCTTTACTGCTTTCTTTTAATTGCTTTCATTAGAGGTCACTCGGTTGTATTGAGAGTTGCGTAACTGTTACTAGGATTGACAGTTAAGGGATAGTTTAGGGCTTGATTAGAATCTTTGGGTGTGACATGGGAGAATGATAGTAGTACTTGGCATTTCAATAAATGATGTGTCGGGTGTTGCTTATCCACCACAGATGAAGTAGCATACCCAGGCCAGGGCAGTTACGAATCTGTGGTATCTTAGAATTTGTGGTCTTAGGAACATGTAAACTCATATTGCAAGTACCTGTCTGTTAAAGGGAACGCCTTATTGAGAGCATGAGAATTAGCTATCTGAAAGAATTATCCCAACCAAAGATCTGCGTATGAAAATGGAAGTTTAATATTGCTGTATCTCACTCTTGTCCAATTTTCATTCTTTTCTTCCTGTCCTTTCTGTCCACATTGTGACTCAACTTCACGGTTGGCACAATGTACCTTTTCCCTGCTTTCGTAGATAATGTTTACCGCATTCCTAGAATAATTCTTATCCGCTTCCTAGAATAGATTTATTTGCTTTGTAGATTAATTTAACTGCTTTCTAGATCTAATTTACATTCATGTCAGTAGCTATTAATCACCTTTCAAACCTATTGAGCAATACGAATGGAAAATCTAGTAAAACGACGTGGGACCTGCTTCTATCGCACATCCTCCAGTGAACGATCCGGTCTTACTATAAATTACTGCAATTTTTGACACCGTGCGCTTTCGGGCCACAGTTTCTCAAACACGAGCAATAAAAACATGACTACTTATAAATATATCCCTAATCACAACTCCGCCATCATAAATTGGTTTCATTAATAAAACTTAAACCAGGACCATGATTTTTTTCGGAAAATACTCATGTAGTGGGAACTTGCCAAAAGTTTCATGGCAGGAACTCTCATGCCAAGAATTGATGAGAAGCATCATGGCATATTTGCCGGGGATCCTCAGTGTGACAGGCTGATGGTCAACCTATCCCGGCTATGCCATGAGATTTGTCAACATTTCATGACAGGGAGGACCACAGCGCCATTTGAAATTAAAGCACCACACTTGAGTAATAAAAAGACTAATAATCTGGATATATCCCTAAACCCTTTCCCGTGAATCATAACTCTCTTCATGTAATAAATCTAACCTGGTATATTTTTAAGAAAATGCTCGTGGGACGGAAATTGTCAAAAGTTTCAACAACATTCAGAGTCATATTCTTTTCATCAAGATTATCCTTCTTTGGCAATAAAAATTTCAAACCGGAACGCCTTACCACACGCGAAGCTGCAACATATAGTTGCCCATGAGTGAAAACTCCATCCTTCAAGAAAACTCCAACATTTTGTAGAGATTGACCTTGGCTCTTGTTTATGGTCATAGCATAGGAAACAATTAGAGGAAACTGACGTCTCACAAATTTAAACGGTATCCTATGGTCGGAGGATGTAAGACTCATTCGTGGGATCAACACTCTATCTCCACTTCGGTCGCCATTCAATACCACACCCTCTAGTACATTTTTCCCCATTCTTGTTAAAACTAATCTTGTTCCATTGCACAATCCGTGAACAGAATCAATATTTCTGAGCAGCATAACAGTAGTTCCTACTTTGAGAGTTAGTGAGTGAGCAGGCATACCAGAACATTCTATGGCATTCAGGAACTCTTGAGTGTGAATTGCAGAAAACGTTGAAGAACCACCATCCGAAGGAGACGCTGTATCTGCACTGAGATATGTCCTGGATTCTTCATTGTTTAATGACATCATGTATGAGTTAATCGCTTCAACAGCCTTCAACGTGGGAGCAAGTATGGCTCGTTCTTTCAAATAACTTGAGTCAGACATCAAACGATCAAAGGAAGGATAAATAGCAGAGACAATTGCACTTACAGGATCATCATTATAATGAATAATTAAATCAGAAGGAAGCTGAATCATGCCCAGACCATCATTGTCTTTATTCAGAGACCCATCTCCTAGAGAACATAACCATTTGGAAAATACGTCTAGCTCTGATCTATCCTCTGGTGTAGATGTAGCTCGAAGCCTCATATTCTCGGTTAGCCTCATTACAGTGCAAAATTTCCATAGCCTCGAAGAATTTAAACTTGAATTCACAATTTGTTCCCTTGTACCCTTTGGAATTACAGGAAGAATTTGTCTGAAATCTCCACCAAAAACAATTGTTTTTCCACCAAATGGTAAATTTATACTCTCACTGTTTAGAGGCCTCATAACATCTGTAACACCCCGGTTTTTGGTCACCCAGGTCGGGATGTCATCGCCACACCTCCCTAGCAAGACACGGTTTCTCCGAGCTTGCTAAAGAGATGCAAGGCTATGGTTTTTCAGAATTTAAAACATTCAAACAGCCCATCTATATATAATTTAAAAATAATACATCAAAGTTGCAGCGGAAAAATAATATTTACATATATGTATCGCAGCGGAATTTAAATATAGGGCCAACGTGGCCTAGTCACGGGTTAAACAGGCCCGTTCATGCAAGATCTAGTCTAATACAAAAATTCAAATATAATATATCATCCCAAGCTTCCCGTGTATGCATATGACGATGCATAATTCTCAACTCTGCAAGAAAAAGAAATAAAAATGGTTTGGTCAGCACTACGTGCTGAGTAAGTTAACACAAACATGATTAAGGGGTTTCAAAGCCTTTATTTAAATTTAAAGGAAACATGTGCATAGTGTAATTTGTTCTACAACATGATAAAATAATCGCAAGACATAATTTAAAGGCATAATTTAAATAAGGAAAATGCTCAAGTATTTCAGGATTTCACTCTTCCTCTTTTATTCGATATAATCTAGTATAATTTATTCTTGGGGAATCGAACCCGCAAGAAAACAGACAATCGCCCTTGGGGAATCGAACCCGCAAGAACACACATACATCCTAGGGAATCGAACCCGTAGGAATCAACATATATTCGGGGGAATCGAACCCGCAGAAAGACACACCCTCGGGAATCGAACCCGCAAGGTTTGACACGGACATCCTGGGGAATCGAACCCGTAGGAGAACATACAATCGCCCTTGGGGAATCGAACCCGCAAGAACTCAAACACACCCTGGGGAATCGAACCCGCAAGGTTTGACACAGACATCCTGGGGAATCGAACCCGCAGGGACACAGACGCCTTGGGGAATCGAACCCGCAAGGTTTGAACAAGTTTCGTAAATTTCACAAGTTTCGCAAATGTAAGTTTATAAAACGCTGTTTACTCCAAATTTCGTGAAAAATCAGTTTTAATTCCAAAATTACTGAAAATTGACCAGTGACTCGGAAACGTCGAGATGAACAACTTTCGTATTTTAACTTTTTCGATCCGAGATACCAAAACAGGTCAACACCGTCAATTTTCGCAGAAGAATAATTCTGTACGAATTTAATGTATCACAGTTCAAAGATTTCGAATTCTACCATAGCAAATTAAGTCCAAACTTAATGAAAATTTACAGGGACCTTCCTAAGACAATTATCTACAACTTTCATGTTCAGCTAAAGATCTAATTCGGCCTAGAACCATAGTCAAAAACGTGATCAAGATCATACCTATGTTCTGTCCAGTTTTCAAGATCCGATTGTAAACCAGATCGGTTTGGGGTGGATTTCATACATCAAATCATCGCGAAAAATTCTGAAATTTTACGGAGGTATTCATAACGTATAGATCTACAACTCTTATGTTCAACGCCAAGCCTAGATCGGTCTAGATCTAAGGTAGAAATCACCAACAAGTTCAAATAAAGAATCTATCGTCGTTTCAAGATCTAAACCACAGGCAGGTCTGTTCGTGGTCGTTTTTGGATATCAAAACACAATGAAAAATTATAAACATTTTACAGTAGATAGATCTAAGCCTTAGGAATGTTTTTCGTGTTTTAAGTTTTCCCGTTTGAGGTTGTTTTAAGGTTCGGAAAAATTAGACAAAACTGTTGCACCGTTAGAAATCACATGTGGACAGATTTACGAAAGATTTGATTAAGTTTCTAGATTTAAATATTTTAACTACTCCCAAAACCGTGTAAGCGTTAACTTACAGATCTATGGATGTCTCGGCTCGATGATTCGGAGGCGTGGCTTCCACGTTCTTCGTTCTCCCTCCGAGATCCTTCGTTTTTCCTCAACGCGTCCGGATCGGGGTTTAGGATAGAAAAGAGGTTTAATTAGGATTCGTTTTCGAATCACAAATGGTAAGGAAGGAATCGGATCTTACCACGATTACGGGAGTCCTTGGATTTTCGTCCAACCCAGTCCCCTCTCTTGCCTTCGTGCCTCCGACGACTCCGAGATTAGGGTTTCAACGTGAAGAGAGATTTCGTGGGGTTTTTAAAACGTATTCGGAGCTTTTCAGAGGTCTTATTTATAGATAACTAAGGCCTAGGGCGTCCAAGATCTGACTCTAAGAGTCTAGAGTCGAAAGATGTTCAACCGAAAGTCGAAAAATCCGCGTTCGGGCGAGAAAATCTCGCTTGGTTTGTTGCTGCCAGTGTGGCGCGGTCGTGGCGCGGTCTAAGGCCAACAACCGCGCGGCCAGCGCGCCACTCACGCCTGGACTCCGGTCCGGGCGGGTCGTGCGATCCATCGCGCTTTTCCTCCTCTCTTTCGGACTTCTATCCCTCTATGTTCCCAGATTCCGATTTCCGGGGTATCTTCGGGCTCCGATTTCCTATCCTAATTTTATTCGGATCTAAATTTACATTTGGACTCGGGTTATTGAGTCCATCGGTGTTGGGTTTCCGTGTAACCATTTATTCGATTAAATTGTCTTCGGATTCCCGGGTTTTCGGAACTTTGATTCCTTTTTAATTTAAATTTCATTTCTTATCTTATATGATTCTTTATTTATTTATTATGTTTTCTTTATTATTTATTTATTTTATGTTGTAAAATTCTCGGGTATTACAACATCCCTGAGTGTTCGGTCCAATGCTTCAAAACAGTGTCTATGCGTCATTGGAGCTTCGTCCCAAATAATCAATTTTGCTTTTTGAATGAGACGTGCAAGTGAAGATTTTGGTGAAATTCCACACATAGAGTCTTCTGTAACCTCAATAGGTATTTTGAAACGTGAGTGCGCGGTTCTTCCTCCTGGAAGCAATAAGGCTGCAATACCACTTGAAGCAACGCACAGAACAATTTCACCCTTTGATCTTAATGCAGCAGCCATGCCATTCCAGACAGATGTTTTCCCGGTGCCTCCATAACCATAAAGGAAATATACACCACCCTTTCCTGTGTTGCAAGCATCCAAGACGGTATCATGAACTTTTAGCTGCTCAACTGTGCATTTTTCTAAAAAAATTTTATGTATTTCAACCTGAGATGTATGATCATAAGATAACTCATCCATTATAAGAACATTCGAATCATAACCCGAGTCTACTCCAGTCGGATAAGGAATATCAGGAAAATCCCGTAGGCTCATACCACCACGCTGTAGAGATTTCTCAATCTCAATCAAAATGAAATTTTGTATCTCAGCTTCTCCTATGCCAGAATCTGGAAAAAAAAAGAAATTACATTATTTATAGTTCAAATAAAATAAAAAAATGAAAAAATGAGACCAAATATACTGTTACAACATTATATTGATCATTTAAGTAAAAAAGGTTTTTTGTAACTTACGATTTCTATATGAAATATCATCAGACAGGTAATGCCAAGATTTTGTCCAAAGATCACCGGGAGATGTTATAGAACACGAAAAAAGATGGAAACAAATAGATTTCTCAGGGTGACTGCGGAGGCCCAATGACTTGCCTCCTTCATTGCATCAACGTATTCGCCGTCGTCCTCTAGCAATCCTAAAGAATAGCAAGCATCTTTATATGACTCGTACTGGATGCCATCAATTTTTCGCAGATCCTGGAAACATTTTGGACCCTTCACAACATTGAGCAGACATCGCATATAATACAATTCACCCGAGCGAGGATGAATGTAATTCATCCTCCCAACTGAAAAACCTTTCTGTCTGGGAACCCATTCTCTTAATTGATCCTTCCATACAAATTTAGATGGAAACTCACTGTACGTCAATTCACTTGCTTCTGCATATTTAGAATTTCCTTTGAACCAAGCTAGAAATTGAGATTCCCTTATACGTGCTTGATCAACAACCGTAGAAATAGATGAATCTTCTGAGAAAACAACAGGCTGTTGTCCAGGTAGATGAAAACCAAGTCGTTCAACTGGTGGATTGCGATAGTGGACATCATACATGAACAATCTCCATGTAGCCTCGCATGCAGATATATATCTGAAATCAAAATAATTTTGCACCTCATCAGTTGTATCAGACGAAATGTCAATTCCAGAACTTTCGTAGAACGAACCCGTGACTCGATCATAACCTTTATGAACATACTTAAATAAGTATTTGATCGATCGACTTTGGTTGCACCATTCTACATTTATATGCGCACCATACTTCATGAGAAGATACCTGTTGTGTGGAACCACATGGCGGTTATCAAATAAGAATCCATTTTTCTCAAGATTATTGCCATTATCACGACGTCTGTAAACATGATATCCATCATCATCAATAACTGTAGAATCAACAAAACGCTTGGGATAATACTTTGAGCATCGATCATTTATCATGCACGATGCATTCTTAAACGCCGAACCACAGGGTCCATGAAGCATTAGATTACAAACAGCATCGTAGTATAAAGGATCTTCTTCTTTGTCTGGAAGTTCGGCTGAAATGATCTCATCAATCTTTTGAGGACTCTGAACATTATGTCCGCCATAAACGAACAATAATATATGAGCATGTGGTAATCCTCGCTTCTGAAATTCTATTGTATATACAACTGCAAATAAGATAGATGATTAAATAAATAAATAAGCATAACTGAATATCTTACACATAAATTAATAAAAGAACAAATACAAATTGCTCCTGATAAAATTAATTTTAGCATGAAATCAAAAGTAAATTTATTTCACCTGCTTTTACATCTCCAAATATTCGTTCACGTTTAAAATCCTGAATCATGAGGTCCAATTTCATCTTGAACACTCTTGAAACAATATCAGCTCTGTCAGCAACTTTAAGACCATACTTCGTAACATATCTAGTTATTTCCGGCCAAGCAGGATTACACGTAAACGTGATGAATAAATTTGGATATCCAGCCCACCTACAAATTGCCATAGCATCTTGATAGTTTTGTATTAAATACCTTGCACCGCCTGTAAATGACGAAGGCAATATAATACGCTTTCCACAATTTGTAGCTTTGGATTCCCCTTCCAAAAGAGCATCCTGCAATCCCTTGTACAAATCACATCTCAATTTTTTTTTGGTTATTTCGAATATACAGAACCTCCCACTTTCCACCATTGTATAAGTATCCACCAAGAATTGTTGGAATAACTTTCTAGATAGAAAAATGAGAGACAATTCGGATTCCCTGGGATGAAGCCTGTAACATAAATATTCTCTGAGAGTAATATTTTTTCTCTTCATTTGTTACATATGATGCCTGGGTATTCCATCCCTAAATCCGTCTTCACCATAAGGAAATAGCAAGGGATATTGTAGTGCAAGATAAGAAGGATGTAATTTATTTATCCTTTGTAGAGATCCATTGTGACTTTCAATAATTATGTCTCTAGCCTCCAAGTTTTCATCAAAGTCTCCCACTAAAAGAGCTGCAACTTCAGAAACAGAAGGGCGATTGTATGTCCTCCCATCATGAGCTCGACTGCTTATGAGGCTGAAACTTTTTACAAATTTCATTAACACGAGTATTTTTCAATTAAAATATATCAGGATTGAATTTATTAAATGAAGGAGGATTATGATTCGTGGGAGAGGGGTTTAAGGATATATTAAGGTTGTTACTCTTTATTACTCATGTGAGGGGCTTTAATTTCAAATGGCAATGTGGTCCTCTCTGCCATGAAACTTCTGACAAATCTCATGATACAACCGGGATAAATTGACCTTCAGCCTGTCACACTGAGGGTCCCCGGCATATGTGCCATGATACTTCTCATGATTTCATGTCATGAGATTCCCTGCCATGAAACTTTCGGCAGATTCCCACTACATGAGTATTTTCTGAAAAATCACATTTGTATTTACTCGTGTTAAGAAACTGTGCCCCCGAAAGCGCACGGAGTCAAAAATTGCAGTATTTATAGTAAGTACCGGATCGTTCACTGGAGGATGTGCGATGGAAGCAGGGCCCACGCCGTTTACTAAGATTTTCCACTCGGTTACTCGATTCGAGTTTGTGAAATGACTAACAACTACTTGACAGAATTTAAATTATATTATGAAAGCAATTAAATTAAGCAGATAAAATTATTCTAGAAAGCGAATTAAATTTAATCTAAGAAAGCAATAAAATTATTCTAAGAAAGCGGTTAAAATTATCTAAGAAAGCAGATATAAATTGAGACAGAAGGGACAGGGAGAAAAGAATAAAGATTGGACAAGATTCAGATGAAACACAGTTAAACTTCCATTTTAATACACAGATCTTTGTTTGGGATAATTCGTTCAGTTAGCTAATTCTCATGCTCTCTATACCATGTTCCCTTTAACAGACAGGTACTTACAACAAGAGTTTACATGCTCTTAAGAAAATAGATTCTAAGATACCACAGATGCATAACTACCCTTGCAATGGTATGTTATTCATCTGTGGTGGATAAGCAACACCTGACAAATCATTAGTTGAAGTGTCAAGTACCGCTATCATTCCCCCATGTCACGCCCAAAGATTCTAATTAAGCCCTGAACTATCCCTTAACTCTCAGTCCTAGTAGCAGTTACACAACTCTCAATACAACCGAGTGACCTCTAAAGAAAGCAATTAAAAGAAAGCGGTAAAGAAAGCATTTAAAATCCTATCACTCGGAGGTTTTTGAAAGTCTGACCCTGGTAGTAAAAGAAAGCCCCCAGTCAGAATGACCGGATGTGGATCAAGAATTCCCTATTCTCGGTGAACCGCTCGCAGTGTTCACTTCTCGTCGGGTGGTTATGAGATACAAACTAATGAAACGAACTAATAAATTAGTTCGTTCCGGATGCACTCACCCAGGACTCAAAAATAGGCTTTGGCAGAAGAAGATAGCAGTTGAAAGAATACTCAACCCTACCTTAGAAAATAACCAAGGCCCGAATGTTGTTCCTCTAGTATTATCTGTCACACCTTATCGGAATCCAAGTGGAATCCGACCCAGTGCAATATTTAATACAAGATTTCCAACAAACAGCAATTTTGGAAAATAATCGATGTGAAAATCATTCCCTAAACAGGTACTAGACTCTCAAATAAAACACAGATCCTTTCAGTCTAGGTGAGACCTAATCGCTGACTCTGCTTCTAATTTCCCAAAATCAACCCCCAGTCGGATATGAATTAGTCATAACTGTTGAATTTATCCCTTACTCAGATCCGGATTTTATAAAGGAATTTTTGTTGGAAATTTATTATGAGACATCTGATTAAAGTCATGACTTCTATGTCCAAGGGAAGGATCCCAAAATAATATTGACCACAATATCTACATAATAATATTATGCATAAAGTTATAGAGAAGTGTAAAATTAAATAACCCAAAATATAAGGTGGGTTTAGACAGAAGTTGGAACACAAAGGTGAAATAGCCGGAGATGAGAAGAATTTATTTGGCTAAAAAGATGGCAAAACGATTGGGTGGACTGCAAACATCTGCTGTCCAATTTCCCTCTCATTTGGATGGAATGATTTTTAGACAGTGGAATGCCTCAAATGACAGTTGCCACTGTCATCTTAAACTCCACTATCTGTGAATTTGGATAAAAACCCACATGTTCTATCACTGTAGTAATTATTAGATGACATTGGCAAATATCATCTAACATTACTACAGCTCCAGATTCGGGTTTGAAATTAAGATAAAGAAAAGAAAACTGTATCCGGGTAGGAGTCAGCTGAGCAGCTATTATAATCCCGGATGGACGAACCGCCAAGGCTTCGACCGACCGCTATTCGGACCATGCAAAATAACATCTAATAATTAATATACAGACCACGAGCTAGTTATCCGTGTGGGAATACCTGCCAACATTAATCTGATATATTCCTTATTAGCTGTTTCACACAACACGGAAAGACAAAATAAATAAAAGAAAAATATTTTTGGGTCATCTTGCATGAGAGACATTGGTTTCTCATGCAAGGTATGGAAATGATTCCATAATTACTCTTCATGTCTAAATAATCACTCATTCCATAATTAATTAATTAATTACAGTCCGGATTATATACTTAGATCATTAGAGTTTGATCATTTGTAGAGGAATCTTTTAATGGGAAATTGAACAAAGTTCTTTATATCAAATTAATCATGGGTTGAGATCATTGGATTTCAACCTCAAAATATTAATATAAAGGTTCAATTAATTAATGGAGTGAGATGAAGAATAAAAATTTGGCAAAAAGGTGCCACTTTGTCGCGGAATAGAGTTTGTGTCGCGGAGCATGGTTCCGCGACAAGGTTTCGCGACAAAGAGGTGGGAAATAAGAGAAATAAATATTCTTGAAAATTATGGTTTGCTTTGTCGCTAAACAAAAATTTTGTCGCGGAACATGGTTCCGCGACAAGGGATATAGCGACAAAGGGGTTTGAAAGTTGGCAAGGACATAATTCCTGGTCGCGGAACAAGGATTTTGTCGCGGTACGTGGTTCCGCGACAAAGGTTCCGCGCCAGAGTCCTCCCAGAATAAAATTGCAAGTATTTGGGTCCTTGGGCGCTAACCACGGATTTTGTCGCGGAACGTGGTTCTGCGACAAGAGTTGCATCGCGACCAAGGGGTTTCAAAATTAATGGCAAGGCATAATTTTCTGTCTCGGAATAAGATTTTGTCGCGGAACGTGGTTCCGCGACAAGGGTGCTCCGCGACAAAAGCCATGCAGACAAAATGCAAGAATTTGGTCCTCTGTCGCTAAACAGGGGTTTTGTCGCGGAACGTGGTTCCGCGACAAGAGTGTATGGCGACAAAGGGTTTTAAAATATTTTATAAAAATTTTGGCAGCATAACCCCTTATATTGCATTACATGGGTGTGCGTTGTGATCCGTGGGATCACAACGGGAAAATTACATTGCAACCCGTGGGGTTACAATGTGGTGCAATACAATATAGGGGATGCAATTTTAAATAAATATGCATAAACACTAAAATGCCATCCACTTTCTAGATCTATTAAACGAAAAAGAAAATAAAAATAAACTAAAACACTAAGAGGCAGTACAACATCCACCAACTATATTAAGAGACTAAGATTTAAATGAAACCTACACTAATAAATCTAGCAAGAGATAGGCATCAAGTGGTTATACATTTATTAATTCTAATAAAGCATTAAATCTATCTAAAGATAATAAAAATGGTCAAGTGACCATAATACAAGCAAGACAGTAAATAAACCAAGGGAAAATCACAAGACAATATTTTGGGACATATTTTTTCATATAACAACAAAAGCCAAAAATAATGGTTTAAACACACTCATTGATTAAGTGTTTTTCAACCCAAAATTACACTAAAAAGCTGTAAATAATATAAAAATGGCTACACTACTATAAACCCATTTATTGCTTAAAACTAACTAACTAAAAATGAAAAATACATGGCCATGAGACCATCATTTCTCAAATTTCTTGGGAGCACAGTGGTGCCCCAAGAGGAAAAACAAAACTAATCTAAAAAAATATGGGTGTGTAGCTACTGTTCAAGGGGGTGGGAGGATATATTTATAGAGGTGGAAAATTAGCCCTAGGCCCACTAGGCCCATCTGGTCGCCAAACAATTATGCCTTGTCGCGGAACAAATTCTGCTTCAGGACACACTTTTTAGCTCCAAGATGGCGCCCAGGAGGGGCGGGACTTGAGATCCGGAGAGGAAAGGACAAAAAATCTTGCACTGGTGGAGCTGTGGTCCAGGGACTTCCTCATTCTTTCGACATGTGATAAATTTTGAAAATGAAAGAGATGGTGAGGGGCACGTGACTTTGCTTTGGTTTTCTCTGTCTGGCGCGGAGTGAGTGTCTGGGCGCGATCCATTCCATTTTGTCGCGGAACATTGTTCCGCGACAAAGGCTCCGTGTTTTGGTACTCCTCTCACAGTCTCGGAGTAAGATTTTGGGCGCGGAGCATTTTTCTGGGCGCGGAGCACTTGGTCGCGGAGTACTACTCCGCGACAAGGGATTAATTTTCTCTCTCCTCTCTTTCTTCCTCACGTGCTCGGTTTCTTCTCTCTCTTTCTTCTTCAATTATTTCCTCTCGCCATTTTCTCTTCTCCTTCCTCTATGTTCTTCCAGTTTCCTCCATTTTCTTCATTTCTGTTTCCTGCTCTCTCTTTCTTTCCTCTTCTTCGTTTCTTCTTCATCCACCCTTCCTGATTTCTTTTCTGTTCTCTTCTCGGCTCGTCGGAATAATCAAGGGGGTGGTCGGAAATGGGAGCTCGGAGATGGACTGTGCGGTGGAAATGGAGGGGGGCTGTCGACGCGGGTCTGTTGTTGGAGTGCTCGGGTGGTGCAGTGGCGGCGAGAGGCGGCTGAGGAGGCGAGTGCAGTGGTGGTACAGGGCCGCGCTTGGACGGGAGAGCGGTGGCGGTGGAGACGCGTGAGGGTGGCTCGACGAGGGCTGTGCGGTGGTGAAAGAGATGGGGGCAGGCGGCAGCGGCTGAAACGGGTGAGGGTTTGATTTGATTTTTTGGGGGTTTTGTTGGTTGTGGTGGATGGTGGTGTTGGAGGATGAAGGTGGAGTGGCCGCGGGGCTGGACGCCGGAGGTGGGTGTTGATGGGTGGTGACTGAGTGGTCGGAGATGGTGGTCCGGTAAGGCGGTGATCGGAGGTTGAGGATGAGGGTGGTCGGAAAAATGGTGGATGAGGTCGGAGGGGATGAGTTGACTGAGATGGAGGGAATGGGACGGAGGAAGGCTTGCCGGAGCATCGGCCGGCGGCGAGGCGGCGCCGGCGGCGCAGCGGCGGGAATTAGGGTAGGGTTAGGGTTTGCAATTTAGGGTTAGGTTATTGGGCTGGAGGACATGGGCTAATTGTATTGGGCTCAGTGGGTTTAGGTGATTGGGCTTGGATGAGTATTTGGGCCAAAGGATGGTGTAATGGGCTTCAATGGATTTGGACTCTTGGTTGGATGATAATGGACCTGGGACAAATTAGATCGGGCTAGGGGAATTGGACTGGATTGGACTTGCAGCACTTGGACCAAATTACCTGTAATCAATTTAAATTAACAGTAATTAGTGGACCATTTAATTTTTAATTATAGCAAAAACAGAAAATGGAAATAAAGATAAACATAAGAATTAAATAAATATATACATCAAAATGTAATAATATAAATATAATATTTATTCCCTTGATTATTTGGTTTGTATTCTATTTAATGAATCCGAGTTTCACCGAATAGACATTACCGAACCAAAATTAATCAAGTGTATGGTTTTTAATATTTTTATCATGTTTTTGGATTTTTTAACATAAAATTAATAGAAAAAACAATATTTTTGTATTTTTCAATATCAGCTTATTATTTATACAAACTTGCATAAATCTGTTAAATTCAACTGCTTTCTTATTAAAATAAGACCGGAATGCGATCAAATGTCCGTATTAGACACGGAAATAGATTGAAAATAATGGTCAATTTTGGCCATTATCAACATCCTCACATTTAATACTGATCGTCCCCGAGCAGTCAGAGTCAATGTTCCTAAGAACACGGACTCTACATATTCAATCTATTTTCGTGGCTTCAAAAATTTCATTCTTTTTATATTGGGATAAGACAATCAAAAACTACAAGTATTAAATTCTCTTGATTGCAGTGTTTAATAAAATGATACTTCTCACTATATCGGGCCTACAAATCAGTCATTATTGATAATTCTTCATGAACATCATGTTTAGAAAAACTCATTGATTTAATTCTAGAATTAAAGTATGACATGAACATAATTAAAAGCAGAGCCTCACATATAGTGGAAACGGAAATTTCACTCACTCTCAAAAAGGGGTTTTATCAATGAGCACTCATAATCAATTTTAATTAAATTATCCCATAAGCTTGCAATTGGACCAACTCGCCACCGGCTCATTTCTTTAAATCGAGATCATGAGGTCTTATTTAAGGGTTATAACGGGGCATACGGTTGTAACATTTGGTAGGAAAGGAAATTATTGGGCTAAGAAGTGGCAAGAATTAATTCTATCATAACTTGGCATATTTATTTAAAATTTATGATCATCAATTTATTTCTTTCTTTCTTTTGCTTTTCTTTTCATATTGCATGACATTAGACTATGTCTAATTTGCTTTGTCATTTGCAATTTATTTTGTGTTGAATTAAATTCAACTTTTTTTTTTTTTTTTTTTTTATCGGATTTTTGAATACCGATTGAATTCTTGTTGATGATCAAAAATTGTAATGCCTTGATAAAATTTATTCGTTGCACACTTGGGTTTGAATTTTTTGGTCTTTTTAGAAGGCTTGGAATAATATAGAGGGCTTCAAAGAAAAATTAGGCTTAAGGCTCAAAGTTGGTTTATCCTAAAGGGAAAATATTTTTGGGTTTGGATTTCAAACGAAGGCCAAAAATTTGGGTTTTTCTAAGTGCCTCGATCATATGCTCGATTTTTGGAATATGGCATGGTCTTGAATCGGTCCCAATCGCAAGTTCTAGTGTCCTTTAACTAAAATGATTTTCACACATCAAAGAAAAGAATGAGTAAAAATGACTCATGGCTCAAATCTCACATGGAATGGTTCATTCATGTCATACAATATTCTTAAATTTAATCTTTGAAAAATTCATACAATCTATTCAATTAAATTCTCAACATGAGGACTCATTACCCAACAAGATGATGATATCATTAAATTTTTATAGCTCAAAACCTCAAAAATTCATATCATGCATGTCTTCAATTATATTATCCCAATTTAAAAGTTTGAAAATTTAATCATAAACCAAAATCTCATATGTGAATTCTTAGCAGAGTTATGCATGCTTTGCACTGGGTTTAAATATAAAATAATAAAAAATAAACAAAAAGAAAAGTAACACACTTTTTTTTTTTTTTTTTTTTTTTTAAGTGAAGAATCAACATCCTCACATTTTGAGCCTTGCTCGAAATGTGAGTCAATCCGTTCCCACTCAAACAAATTTTCAAAATTGAAATAAAATAAAAGAGGAGGGAGGGAGGGAGAAAATATTTAAATAAAAACTAAGAACATACTTCCGATAGCCTTTTTCATCAAACCAATTAAGTGTTCGACGATTTTGGCTATGTGTGATTGTTTGGTTCATCGAACAAAGCAATTTGTTCGATGCCCAACACTTAGAAAATTCTGATTTTCATCAAAATTGTTCAATCACATTTTGAATTTTATAATATTTAATCTACTATATTTGCTTGCATAAATTAGGTTGGATTAATTCTGTTCTTATAAATGTTATTCCGGATTTTAAATTGCTTTAAATTCCGGGAATACTTTCAACTAATCACAGAATCAATCCAACCGGGAACCTGTTTTGGAGCTTTAATTTTCTTTTTGGTGATTCCACAAATTCCTGCAAAGCAAACACAGAAGAAGTTATCGGGTTTTCTCAAAAATATCAACATCCTCACATTTAGAGTCTTAGTACTCTAAATGTGATTCAATTGACTAACACCCAAATTATTTAATAATATGCACAAGAGATATAAATATAAATATAGATATATGTATACATATAATTTTGACTTGCAGAAATTTAGGTTGGATTAATTCCGTCCTTGCGAGAATTATTCCGGATTTTAAATTTCTTTGAATTCCGGATATAATCTTCGGTCAATTACAGAACTAATCCAACCGGGAACCTCTTTAGATGCTCAGTCGGGACAGGGGCGACGGGAAGTGAGATGATGGCCGTGGCTTGTCCGATGGTGGTGAGCAATTGGTAGTCCGAAGATCTGCTGCTCCATTTGTTGCTTCACCAGTGATGAGGGTTTTCTCAGCGCAGTGGTGGTGTTGAGGTGGATGAGCGATGGAGCAGCGGTTGAGCTTCGTGGTCCGGATGTGGTGGAGATGACAAACACGTGAGTCTCACGTGTTGTGCAATTTACAATTGCCAATTAGTGTAGCTCCACTGCTACACTTCTCCATTTTTCTTTGATTTTTCGTTTAATTAACCTCGATTTTACAATTGGAGAGGTGTAAAATTAAACGAAAGATCAAAGTAGTGTAGCCCCAATGCTACACTTCCACATTTAACTCCGTACACCATTTTGGTGGCTCCATGATTCCTGCAAGCAAAAATACCCAATTGGTTAGGTTTTCCCCTCAAATCTACATCCTCACATTTAGAGTCTTAGTACTCTAAATGTTTAATTGATTTGAGGGTACTTCTCTGTTCTGAAATATATACACAAAACTAACACTAAACTAACTATGAGTAATCAGGAGTGTAATTCTCTTAATAAACGACGCTGCATCCTCCCCGGCAACGGCGCCATGAAACTTTTGACAAATTTCATTAACACGAATATTTTTCAATTAAAATATATCAGGATTGAATTTATTAAATGAAGGAGGATTATGATTCGTGGGAGAGGGGTTTAAGGATATATTAAGGTTGTTACTCTTTATTACTCATGTGAGGGGCTTTAATTTCAAATGGCAATGTGGTCCTCTCTGCCATGAAACTTCTGACAAATCTCATGATACAACCGGGATAAATTGACCTTCAGCCTGTCACACTGAGGGTCCCCGGCATATGTGCCATGATACTTCTCATGATTTCATGTCATGAGATTCCCTGCCATGAAACTTTCGGCAGATTCCCACTACATGAGTATTTTCTGAAAAATCACATTTGTATTTACTCGTGTTAAGAAACTGTGCCCCCGAAAGCGCACGGAGTCAAAAATTGCAGTATTTATAGTAAGTACCGGATCGTTCACTGGAGGATGTGCGATGGAAGCAGGGCCCACGCCGTTTACTAAGATTTTCCACTCGGTTACTCGATTCGAGTTTGTGAAATGACTAACAACTACTTGACAGAATTTAAATTATATTATGAAAGCAATTAAATTAAGCAGATAAAATTATTCTAGAAAGCGAATTAAATTTAATCTAAGAAAGCAATAAAATTATTCTAAGAAAGCGGTTAAAATTATCTAAGAAAGCAGATATAAATTGAGACAGAAGGGACAGGGAGAAAAGAATAAAGATTGGACAAGATTCAGATGAAACACAGTTAAACTTCCATTTTAATACACAGATCTTTGTTTGGGATAATTCGTTCAGTTAGCTAATTCTCATGCTCTCTATACCATGTTCCCTTTAACAGACAGGTACTTACAACAAGAGTTTACATGCTCTTAAGAAAATAGATTCTAAGATACCACAGATGCATAACTACCCTTGCAATGGTATGTTATTCATCTGTGGTGGATAAGCAACACCTGACAAATCATTAGTTGAAGTGTCAAGTACCGCTATCATTCCCCCATGTCACGCCCAAAGATTCTAATTAAGCCCTGAACTATCCCTTAACTCTCAGTCCTAGTAGCAGTTACACAACTCTCAATACAACCGAGTGACCTCTAAAGAAAGCAATTAAAAGAAAGCGGTAAAGAAAGCATTTAAAATCCTATCACTCGGAGGTTTTTGAAAGTCTGACCCTGGTAGTAAAAGAAAGCCCCCAGTCAGAATGACCGGATGTGGATCAAGAATTCCCTATTCTCGGTGAACCGCTCGCAGTGTTCACTTCTCGTCGGGTGGTTATGAGATACAAACTAATGAAACGAACTAATAAATTAGTTCGTTCCGGATGCACTCACCCAGGACTCAAAAATAGGCTTTGGCAGAAGAAGATAGCAGTTGAAAGAATACTCAACCCTACCTTAGAAAATAACCAAGGCCCGAATGTTGTTCCTCTAGTATTATCTGTCACACCTTATCGGAATCCAAGTGGAATCCGACCCAGTGCAATATTTAATACAAGATTTCCAACAAACAGCAATTTTGGAAAATAATCGATGTGAAAATCATTCCCTAAACAGGTACTAGACTCTCAAATAAAACACAGATCCTTTCAGTCTAGGTGAGACCTAATCGCTGACTCTGCTTCTAATTTCCCAAAATCAACCCCCAGTCGGATATGAATTAGTCATAACTGTTGAATTTATCCCTTACTCAGATCCGGATTTTATAAAGGAATTTTTGTTGGAAATTTATTATGAGACATCTGATTAAAGTCATGACTTCTATGTCCAAGGGAAGGATCCCAAAATAATATTGACCACAATATCTACATAATAATATTATGCATAAAGTTATAGAGAAGTGTAAAATTAAATAACCCAAAATATAAGGTGGGTTTAGACAGAAGTTGGAACACAAAGGTGAAATAGCCGGAGATGAGAAGAATTTATTTGGCTAAAAAGATGGCAAAACGATTGGGTGGACTGCAAACATCTGCTGTCCAATTTCCCTCTCATTTGGATGGAATGATTTTTAGACAGTGGAATGCCTCAAATGACAGTTGCCACTGTCATCTTAAACTCCACTATCTGTGAATTTGGATAAAAACCCACATGTTCTATCACTGTAGTAATTATTAGATGACATTGGCAAATATCATCTAACATTACTACAGCTCCAGATTCGGGTTTGAAATTAAGATAAAGAAAAGAAAACTGTATCCGGGTAGGAGTCAGCTGAGCAGCTATTATAATCCCGGATGGACGAACCGCCAAGGCTTCGACCGACCGCTATTCGGACCATGCAAAATAACATCTAATAATTAATATACAGACCACGAGCTAGTTATCCGTGTGGGAATACCTGCCAACATTAATCTGATATATTCCTTATTAGCTGTTTCACACAACACGGAAAGACAAAATAAATAAAAGAAAAATATTTTTGGGTCATCTTGCATGAGAGACATTGGTTTCTCATGCAAGGTATGGAAATGATTCCATAATTACTCTTCATGTCTAAATAATCACTCATTCCATAATTAATTAATTAATTACAGTCCGGATTATATACTTAGATCATTAGAGTTTGATCATTTGTAGAGGAATCTTTTAATGGGAAATTGAACAAAGTTCTTTATATCAAATTAATCATGGGTTGAGATCATTGGATTTCAACCTCAAAATATTAATATAAAGGTTCAATTAATTAATGGAGTGAGATGAAGAATAAAAATTTGGCAAAAAGGTGCCACTTTGTCGCGGAATAGAGTTTGTGTCGCGGAGCATGGTTCCGCGACAAGGTTTCGCGAAAAAGAGGTGGGAAATAAGAGAAATAAATATTCTTGAAAATTATGGTTTGCTTTGTCGCTAAACAAAAATTTTGTCGCGGAACATGGTTCCGCGACAAGGGATATAGCGACAAAGGGGTTTGAAAGTTGGCAAGGACATAATTCCTGGTCGCGGAACAAGGATTTTGTCGCGGTACGTGGTTCCGCGACAAAGGTTCCGCGCCAGAGTCCTCCCAGAATAAAATTGCAAGTATTTGGGTCCTTGGGCGCTAACCACGGATTTTGTCGCGGAACGTGGTTCCGCGACAAGAGTTGCATCGCGACCAAGGGGTTTCAAAATTAATGGCAAGGCATAATTTTCTGTCTCGGAATAAGATTTTGTCGCGGAACGTGGTTCCGCGACAAGGGTGCTCCGCGACAAAAGCCATGCAGACAAAATGCAAGAATTTGGTCCTCTGTCGCTAAACAGGGGTTTTGTCGCGGAACGTGGTTCCGCGACAAGAGTGTATGGCGACAAAGGGTTTTAAAATATTTTATAAAAATTTTGGCAGCATAACCCCTTATATTGCATTACATGGGTGTGCGTTGTGATCCGTGGGATCACAACGGGAAAATTACATTGCAACCCGTGGGGTTACAATGTGGTGCAATACAATATAGGGGATGCAATTTTAAATAAATATGCATAAACACTAAAATGCCATCCACTTTCTAGATCTATTAAACGAAAAAGAAAATAAAAATAAACTAAAACACTAAGAGGCAGTACAACATCCACCAACTATATTAAGAGACTAAGATTTAAATGAAACCTACACTAATAAATCTAGCAAGAGATAGGCATCAAGTGGTTATACATTTATTAATTCTAATAAAGCATTAAATCTATCTAAAGATAATAAAAATGGTCAAGTGACCATAATACAAGCAAGACAGTAAATAAACCAAGGGAAAATCACAAGACAATATTTTGGGACATATTTTTTCATATAACAACAAAAGCCAAAAATAATGGTTTAAACACACTCATTGATTAAGTGTTTTTCAACCCAAAATTACACTAAAAAGCTGTAAATAATATAAAAATGGCTACACTACTATAAACCCATTTATTGCTTAAAACTAACTAACTAAAAATGAAAAATACATGGCCATGAGACCATCATTTCTCAAATTTCTTGGGAGCACAGTGGTGCCCCAAGAGGAAAAACAAAACTAATCTAAAAAAATATGGGTGTGTAGCTACTGTTCAAGGGGGTGGGAGGATATATTTATAGAGGTGGAAAATTAGCCCTAGGCCCACTAGGCCCATCTGGTCGCCAAACAATTATGCCTTGTCGCGGAACAAATTCTGCTTCAGGACACACTTTTTAGCTCCAAGATGGCGCCCAGGAGGGGCGGGACTTGAGATCCGGAGAGGAAAGGACAAAAAATCTTGCACTGGTGGAGCTGTGGTCCAGGGACTTCCTCATTCTTTCGACATGTGATAAATTTTGAAAATGAAAGAGATGGTGAGGGGCACGTGACTTTGCTTTGGTTTTCTCTGTCTGGCGCGGAGTGAGTGTCTGGGCGCGATCCATTCCATTTTGTCGCGGAACATTGTTCCGCGACAAAGGCTCCGTGTTTTGGTACTCCTCTCACAGTCTCGGAGTAAGATTTTGGGCGCGGAGCATTTTTCTGGGCGCGGAGCACTTGGTCGCGGAGTACTACTCCGCGACAAGGGATTAATTTTCTCTCTCCTCTCTTTCTTCCTCACGTGCTCGGTTTCTTCTCTCTCTTTCTTCTTCAATTATTTCCTCTCGCCATTTTCTCTTCTCCTTCCTCTATGTTCTTCCAGTTTCCTCCATTTTCTTCATTTCTGTTTCCTGCTCTCTCTTTCTTTCCTCTTCTTCGTTTCTTCTTCATCCACCCTTCCTGATTTCTTTTCTGTTCTCTTCTCGGCTCGTCGGAATAATCAAGGGGGTGGTCGGAAATGGGAGCTCGGAGATGGACTGTGCGGTGGAAATGGAGGGGGGCTGTCGACGCGGGTCTGTTGTTGGAGTGCTCGGGTGGTGCAGTGGCGGCGAGAGGCGGCTGAGGAGGCGAGTGCAGTGGTGGTACAGGGCCGGCGCTTGGACGGGAGAGCGGTGGCGGTGGAGACGCATGAGGGTGGCTCGACGAGGGCTGTGCGGTGGTGAAAGAGATGGGGGCAGGCGGCAGCGGCTGAAACGGGTGAGGGTTTGATTTGATTTTTTGGGGGTTTTGTTGGTTGTGGTGGATGGTGGTGTTGGAGGATGAAGGTGGAGTGGCCGCGGGGCTGGACGCCGGAGGTGGGTGTTGATGGGTGGTGACTGAGTGGTCGGAGATGGTGGTCCGGTAAGGCGGTGATCGGAGGTTGAGGATGAGGGTGGTCGGAAAAATGGTGGATGAGGTCGGAGGGGATGAGTTGACTGAGATGGAGGGAATGGGACGGAGGAAGGCTTGCCGGAGCATCGGCCGGCGGCGAGGCGGCGCCGGCGGCGCAGCGGCGGGAATTAGGGTAGGGTTAGGGTTTGCAGTTTAGGGTTAGGTTATTGGGCTGGAGGACATGGGCTAATTGTATTGGGCTCAGTGGGTTTAGGTGATTGGGCTTGGATGAGTATTTGGGCCAAAGGATGGTGTAATGGGCTTCAATGGATTTGGACTCTTGGTTGGATGATAATGGACCTGGGACAAATTAGATCGGGCTAGGGGAATTGGACTGGATTGGACTTGCAGCACTTGGACCAAATTACCTGTAATCAATTTAAATTAACAGTAATTAGTGGACCATTTAATTTTTAATTATAGCAAAAACAGAAAATGGAAATAAAGATAAACATAAGAATTAAATAAATATATACATCAAAATGTAATAATATAAATATAATATTTATTCCCTTGATTATTTGGTTTGTATTCTATTTAATGAATCCGAGTTTCACCGAATAGACATTACCGAACCAAAATTAATCAAGTGTATGGTTTTTAATATTTTTATCATGTTTTTGGATTTTTTAACATAAAATTAATAGAAAAAACAATATTTTTGTATTTTTCAATACCAGCTTATTATTTATACAAACTTGCATAAATCTGTTAAATTCAACTGCTTTCTTATTAAAATAAGACCGGAATGCGATCAAATGTCCGTATTAGACACGGAAATAGATTGAAAATAATGGTCAATTTTGGCCATTATCAGAGGCGAAGTTTTAAAATTCTTGTATTCTCATTGTTTAATCTATCCCTAGCCATACGGAAATATTTTGCGAGAACATTATGCTTGTCCAATGTTCTTCGGAGGGCACTAACAATTTCAATATCAAGATCGGGAGGATTTCGGCCGCTTCCACTGTAAATAAAATACGCTGGGATATCAATTTTAGTGTATAAATATATAATTAAACATCAATAAATTTTATATACAGAGGATTTAAGTAAACATAATAAAAATCAGTAGATAATACAATATATTGATTATATAGATGAAAACGGAAATTAGATGAGAATTAGGAAATTTACCCAACAACATTGATCCGATTCTGGTCTTCATTGTCAGTATCATATATATAGAGTTGTCCGAATTGTGGACTTCTTCCCTCGGGAGGAAGTAATGTATCAATCGAATGATAATTTTGACCACTAATACAGAACATGGGTGGACAGGATCCATTATTTATGCTGTTATCAATCTTTCCTCCCATTGAAGTGAAACTGAACATAGAATTGTAGGATCTCAGGTGTTGCAGAAAATTCCTACTCTTAGGGCTGTTCCCCAAATAATAATCCCTCAATAATGGAGGTGGTTGTGGCATTCTAGGGATCATTGTTTTCCCATTTAAACAGCATACAGTGTACTTTGGATTTTTGCCCTTATAGTGCTTGCCAGCACGTTCGTCATACCAAAAATTTGCTTCACAATGGCCACATAAGTAGGTTGGATCTCCTAAATTATTGTATTCTGCAAGCAAAAATCCCTGTCGCAATTGCTGTTGGAATTAGATTTAAATATTGGAAAATAAATACTTACCTATGACTTTGATGGCGGGTGAATTGTTTATCTCATGTAACACTTCTGAAGCAAAGGAAGGAAGAGTTGTATCTGCCAAATAATATATTTAATTAATTTAATTATAAAAAATTGTAGATAAGTGTTAGAAAATATATTTTTAAAAATCAACCTTCATTCACCAAAGACGCAGGCAAATTTTCAGATTCTTCATCATTGACTGCGAAATCATAATCACGGGATAAAACTGTAGAATGCATTGTCATTAGTAAATAATAATTGGAGATGTGAATATAATCTATATTGGAATTGTTTGATTAGAATCGAATTGATACTTAATAATTTGAGAGATTCGCCTTCTAATATGAAACGATTAATGAAAGAAAAATACGAAAAAAAATATATGTAATTTACTCTAAAATTGATATAAACTTCGAAAAAATATAGAAAATGTAATTGTCGTTCAAAAATACTATGAACCTGAAATTTGAGAACTTTGAGATTGGGTGTGTTCGTCGTATGAAGGCCTCAGAGAAGTTCTAAAACCAAATTGATTAATTCCTGCATTTTAAATAGATAGAATACATAAGATGAAGTTTCAATTAAAATTTCTTGTGCAAAAAATAAATTAAACCCACTATTCGAAAGGCAACTAAGAGGAGTCCTGCCAAAAGGAGATGTTAGATTCTGATTTGAGGAGGACATCACTGAATACTATTTTTGTGTTTCCTCGTCCATTCGCCGGACTTTAAATCGAGAATTCTGAGATACATTTTCAGAAATACTAATATTTTCTTTTCCATTGTTACTCGGTCTCTTTGAGGTCCTCTTCATCCCTCTGTAGAAGAAAAGAAGATTTTAAAATTACAGTAGAGAGTTCATCTAATGAAGAGATGGTCTGATTGTGTATTAATTCGGTGAATTGTAGGAAAAAATAAGATAAATATTAAAGCGAATTATAATTCAACAACTTGTACTCAATTAACGAAGAATTATAAGTAGATTACTATTCAATACAATTTAAGTAAATTGTAAATAAAATTAGTGGTTGTGAACAAACGACAATTACATTCATCTATACAAATAATCAATTAAAGCATTCACTGAGTTATAGTGTATCAGAAATTAATTAAAAGTATAGGGAATGATAAGTAAATAATGTATGAAAATTGAAAGGCCAATCCTATGAATGAGTTATAAAACTAATCGACATTGAATGAGTAATAATATAGATTAAATAAATTGATAAATTGATAATTGCAGGATTGGTCCTACATATATTATATTCAAGAATTACACTTTACAGAATTTAAATTGGTACTAATTATTCAATTTTTTATAACAAATACACGCTTGAAAATATCAATGAATCGGAATTGATTACGGACGTTCCTAATCATATTCATTGACTACTCTCAATACTTACTCAAAATAAGTAATAGAGAAATTACTATCTAATATAGGACAAACTCGATTTTTGCATCTAAATACAGTCTTAATTATTGGAATATGAAAAATGAACTATAAATATAAATATATCCAATATTCAGTGTCTAATAGCAAAGTGTATTGGTCATATTATTATTAAACCAAAAAATTAGCACTTACAGACATTAAATTTCATTTAAATAAACACAATTAAATAATGTGTGAAATGTGAAATGTCAGTACTATGAATTGGGTATAAAAATAATCAACGTTCAAAAAGTAATAAAATAGGTTAAATAAACTAATTGCATTAGTAATAATAGAAGAAAATACAATTGCGGAATGAAATTCTGGATTGGCAGGACAAATAAAATTGGTATAAACTAATTGCATTAGTCCTTTGCCTAATGTTTTGTGCTTTTTGTAGAGATCTTTTTTATATTTACAGTTTTTCATATGATTTTTTTTTAATATGATCCGAAAAAAGAAATAAAGAGAAATGAAAGATGTGAATATGATATTCCGCAAAAAATTTGCCGCGTAATTAAATCAACTGAATAACACAATGTGGATAATGATGAAAATATTGTTTCCAAATTAATAATAATAACCATAATTCAATAGAATGGATTCAAATACAAACTATACGGTCTTTGCAATAAGAAATTAAATACTGAAAGCATAATATAAATATTAGCATGCGTAAAATAATCTTGTAGCATCAATCGATCTTCTCAGTCTTCACTTGAAGAGGAACTTTTGAATCGCATTTTAAAGAGGAGAAATCATCAATCAAATTTTTCCGTACATCGACATCATCTTCTTCAGCATTTAAGATATGAGAGAAACCGGGAGTCTGGTGCGGAGATTGATTGCTCTCGGAATAAATTGAGGGGTTATTTGACATGCCAGACTCATTGTCAACTTGACTATCAACATCAATTGGGAGTGCAATTTTCATTGAATCAACAGTAATTGGACGATCAAATCGCCATGTTTCTCCATCTCCAACGGTTAATTTGAATGTGAACCTTTTATTCATTAAAGTCTGAAGGATGTAAGTAGGGAAGTCGACCTCCTAAAAAATGAAAAATTCCAAATGGAGAATTATTAAATTCTACATTTAAAAATTCAAATAAAATAAATGACATATTTGATGATACCTCGCTCATTTCCTTGTACAATACTGATGCACTCTTCTCTAAAACACTTTCGGCTTGGCTATCCCAGAGGAGCAACGAACATGAGCTTGTATCGTCAGCAGCCAAAACTATTAATTTATATCTCATTGCAGCGGAATCACGCATTAAATCACAGCTAGTACAATAAAAGTTTGATTGCACAATTGTTAATTTCCTCTGGCATGTCTTGCAGGAATGAAAGTACCATCCGGCTGATTCCTCTATGTGCACGACGACAACATTAATTAAGAATGAACCTCCCTACACAGCAAGGAAATAGTATAAACAAATTGAAGTTGTGTAGTGCTGAAAAATAAAATATAACGTGTAACGAAAGAGAATATTGAAATTACCACTCCAGAAGTACATAAATCCTTAATAGTAGTTAATTTGGATGAAGAAAAAACTTGTCCATCGGTAGAAAAGCTAGCAGTAGGAAAGCTAGAGAGTGACTTCTCGGGCAAACTTATAGCTTCAATCCTATAATTTAAAATCATTTTTTTGATAGAGTTAGTTAAATTAAAAGAATACTTTATTTTAAGTGAAATATTAAATTACAGTATTATAAAGGTTAGAAGAACTAACCTTACCAAAAAAGTTTTGGCCTCTAGAATGTCAGGATTTAAAAGAAGTTTCGACACACGGAATGCATTTTGAACTTGCATTTTACCTAGCGCAATAAATTACATACAAAAATATATTGCAACTATAATAATAAGTAAGGATAAATTCGTTGATACATAAGTAGAAAACAAACCCTGAAATGTATTAGCACGACAGAACTGAAGGACAAATATATTCCTCGCAATATCATCTGAATTGACACCCAACAAAAACGTCTCCACATAAGCGTCCCAAAGAGTACAGTTTATGATTAACTCCCTGTAATTTACAATTGATGAGGCAAGTAAAGGTATATTTAAATAAAATATAAACATCGGCAGTCAAATAAAGAATAGTATTAGATAAACGTAAAATATTACTCATCATCTTGAAGGGAAACTTCAAGGAGACGCTTCTCTTTCCCATCCCTAGTGGTTTTCTTTTTCGGACCATCAATTCTTGTAACGCGGCCAATGATATCTATTTATGACAATGAACAAAAAGATAATCAAGAAGTTGTTATATATATAAATACAAAAAAAACTTTTTTCGAATCATACGAATATTTAAATAAGGAGATTTTATTATTAAAATTAGTATGTAAAATAGATAATACACTTACCAAAAGGAGCTTTGTTCTGAGGATCATCCATTGCAATTATATCCTTGAATGGCTTAAATACATATTTCAGATCTGGAAAATTTTGCTCTTTGCATACAGTCACAACGGAATTTCCATATAAATTTCCTTTGTAGTCGTGAGCCGTCAGTCGAAATCTATCTTTGTTATCAGTAACAAAGAATCGATAAACTGAATAAATAGAACCCTCCTCGAATACCTTGGAAAACTTCTTTGCCACTGATCTTGATGCACTAAAATGAAATCGAGTCCCCTAGAATTAAAGAGAAGTTGGTTAGAGTAAATCGATAAATAATGTAATCTTGTTTACAGAATAGAACTGGTAAAAACAACAATTACCTCGCTGTCGTGCAGGATGCACTCGAAACTAATTAAAAAGTCTTTTTGTTGACCCTCGACATCATAGCAACGAGCACATCTTCCCTTTACAGATACTTTCACCGAACTTGGAGTCAAATTCTTAAAGGGAACAATAGCATCCATGAGGGTAGTTAAGGATAAGTTAAAAAGGTTCAGTAAATTCGATCAAATGAGATTGAAGTTGATAGGATATATGATGATATAATTGATGATATGATTTTGTGCGTGGGATCGATCACATTTTATAGTGGGTGGATGGCAAACGAAATGTTTTATCGGACTTAGACATAGATAATTAAGTAAGATAATTTAAAAGTATTGAATGAACTCGAGAATGTAATTTGAATAGTACTTGGTATTGACTATAATATGTATATTCCAACGAATGTGAATTTATGGGACGTGAATAATAGATACGCGAAATAAATTACAGAATATAATTAATGATTAATAAATTCGTATTATATTTTTTTGATACTATGAATCTAAGTATATTGAAATACAATGTAGCAGAATTTAGCATTCAATGTATATTAATTTATTATCTTAGTGGTAAATGCGTAAACGTATGAAGAAGACACATATGGAGTTAATAAATACGTTTAATTCGAATGTAGATTTTTCGGATTCTCAATACTTTTTTATGTATCATGATTCTATTAATATCAAGCAATTGCAGTAATATTTCATTTAAAGGAATAAAAACTGTTAAAATTATTTAATGGCTGTAAACTCTTTATATGATCGAATTGAATGATGATACATATTAATTATTTTGAATACATTTAAAAAAAAACTATATAAGGCAAACAAATAAAATAACTACTTATCTTTATATAGATAAGCAAGATAATATTTTCAATAGTATAAATCTACGCAAATTTGTCCCGACGTGTTCATTGAAAAATGGCTTCATCAAGCAAAGGGTTGACGGAATCAAACATTTTCTTTCCATATGTTGGTATGTATTCCATATTTTTCTAGTCCGCCATGTGTTTGTTGATGTTTTAATTTCGCAATTTTTAATACTCTAAACAGGTACCCACTACGCATTTTTTAGTACTCTACACAGATAATTTTTTATGTATCATAATTCTATCAATTTCAATAAATTGAAGTAACACTCCATTTAAACAATTAAATTTTTTTAAAAACTGTTCAGTGCACGAAAATTCTTTATATTCCCGAATTGAATTATGATATACATTAATTATATTGAATACATTTTATAACACTATATATAGGCAAACAATGGAAGGGCAATGTAAATATATATAGATAATCGAAATTACACTTTCATTCGAAGAAATATAGGCAAAGTTGTCCTGACTTCTACATGGAAACTGCTTCATCAAGCAAAGCGCTAACACAATCAAACATTTTCTTTCCATATGTTGGTAGGTATTTAATATATTTCTAGCAAATGGTTTCTCCATTATGTCAGTTCTGTTTAAATTTCGGATTTTTTATTATGATACACAGGTACTTATTTTCCGAAAGGATCACACATGACGGAGTGCAAGATTCTGCTGGATAATATTTTTATCATACAATTGGCTCAACTAACCGATGAGGATAGAGAAAATATCCTTAGAGCGATCCACTTTCTTGAAACCGCACATAAAGAATGTCGATTGGTAGATGCTGCTACAGATTTTACGTATGAAATTCATGAGACAACTGAACGATATAAGGAGTTAATTAAAAATTGGATTGAGATAGCTGATAAAAATACCGATTACATGCAGATACCAAACACGGTATTTGACCTGGCGAAATGGGATGTGGAAATGTTTTATGATTTCGTTTACACCAAGTTTAAAAGGTTTACCGGTCCAAAATTAGCTCGCTTGGAAATCCAGTGGACGAAGGAAATAAGAGGAAGGATTATTTCGGTTGCTTCCAAATATGGCAAAAAAATGAAGATATGTGAGGATCCAATATAATTGGCTGGGAAACAGATGTTTACTGAAAGTGGTGAAGAAAAATGTGGTATTTGGGAATATTTGTAACACCCCGGATTTGGTCACCCAGGCCGGGACGCTACCGCCACACCCTTCCAAATAAGACCCGATTAAATCGAGCTTATTTAAAAGGATGCTAAGGCTTAAGTTGCATCATTGTCTTAAAAATATTTAAAAACCATTCAAATAAGCCCGAAGTTTAATCAGAGTATAACACACATAATAGTAATAAGCAGTGCGGAAGCAAAAATAAACAGGGCCAAAACATGCGGCCAAAACCAGAGTCCAAGTCCAATGCTTAAATTAAAATAAATAAAATGCGACAAGTCTTCTTTAAAAAAAAATGGAAATCCCATCCCTCCATGCGATGCTTACTCTGCGAAATCTGAAAGGAAAATAAAACAACAATTTATCAGTACAAAGGTACTGCGTAAGTTAATATATAGCACAACGAATTTTAAAAGTTTCTAGGAGAATATACAAAATAATATATTTATTTAAAAGACGAGTAAATAAAATTAATTTAAAAACCTCTTACACATATTCCACGAACACTTTACCAATGTTAGTTATGATCGAGGACACCCCATTAGCATATCCTAGGGACGAACCCACAGGACCAACCTTTGGGACTTTATACCCACAAGGACTCAAATATATCCTAGGGACGAACCCTTGGGATCAACCTCTGGGACTCGTACCCACGAGGTAAGTGCATGCAGCGGACCCTATACAGACACACTTCGGAGCCCTAGATAACCCATACGGATACATCTAGGAGTATAGACTCATACATCACAATAATCAATGCCGTTTTGGCTACAAAAGAGGGGGCGACATAATTTTCACCACATGGGCATCCCACTCGATCAAAACTTACAAAGTTTTAAAACCACATTTTATCATTTCATAATATCTCCACATTTCCAGAATCCATATTCTTCAAAAATGAGTAACACTCGACTCATAGTTCATCGAATATACCAAATAGCCTTTACCGATTAAAAGTAACACTGTGGCAGTTTTTCGAAATCGCATTTAAAAATGCAACAAATTATTCTTAAAAATTCTGGAAAAATTACAGTAGCTAGAAAACATCAAAATAAGCATTTTTCATAGAAATAGCCATCTCAAAATTCGGACTTTAAGTAGGTCATTTTATCCCATTTCAGAAAGCTATTGAATTACCATTCCTCATGCTTCAGTAAATCCGACCACAGTGAGTTCAAAAATTCATAACAATTTCATATTTGCTCCAAAAATCATGAAATTTTACAGGGATGTTCTAGACACATATTAGAACAAGTTTCATGAAGACATCAAGCACTAAAAACGATCATAGGCAAGAGTGAATCGAACAACAAAACTGACTACATACATACATTAAATCTGTCAACTCGTGTGCAGAAAATACCAGATCGAATTTGGGTGACCAAAACATGTCCAAAAATTATAAAAATTTACAGAGAGCATCTTTAGGACATTAGGAACAAGTTTCATTTTGGAAGGTTCTCCTAAACATGTACGGATCATGGTCGAATTCACAGAACAATAAAATTGGTCATAGGAAAACCCTATTTGGCAGATTTTGTCAAATGGAAAGATAAACCTATATCTCGAGTTATACTCAACCAAAACTCCTAAAAATCGACGTGCACAATACTAACTTACTTGAGATGAGTTTAGAATCGAATATCCCCTTGGTGGAATCCTGGAAATCGTCCAACTCGACCCCAACAATCAACACTCCTACCGAATGCACCTATTATGGGGTTGTCGGAGGAAAATCTCAATTCTAGGACAAGGGATTCGAATCTAAGACCAAGGAAATAAAGTAGAACTCTTACCTACACGTAGGAGAAAGGTTTGGACCACTTGAACACGTCCACACTCCCTGGAAGGATGATGAACAACTCACAAAACTCTCACTACTCTCTCTTGAACTCAAATTTCGGATGGGATGCAAATGAGTTGAATGGAGGCTGAGTAGGGGCTATTTATAGAGGGGTAATTGCTCCAAAAGCTGCCATGGGGTAGTGGGAATGTGAAGGAACAATTTCTAACCCATAACCCCCGAATTAATCCCCTCAATCCTCATCCAAAACCCCCACTCCTCTCATAGCTCCATAGGATCCTCCAAGGTGTGTTGTGTGAGCTTAAAGACTAAGTTTGTGGGGTGTTAATGCTTCTCAACCCAATCATAACCCCCCCACAACGTCCACAATGTCTGATGATTGAATTCAAATCAATTGGAGACGTGCAAAACGAAAATCAATGCAAAAAATCCACTTGTAACGCCTGCATAGCAGGTCTGCTGCTGGTGGCGCGCACCGCGCGGCCACCAGGCAGCGTTTTCTTCTTCTTCTTTTTTTTTTTCTTTTAATATTATGATTTTTAATCTCTTAAAAATCATAATATGAATTATCCGAGATTTTTGGGATAATTCGATGCATGTATCCCGAGTCGCGACTGTCCGAAATATTTAATTCCGCTCTCTCGGAATTAATTCGATTTCGATAAATAAATCCAAATTTCTCAACTTTCGGATTTTAAAACCTGATGTCGATTTCTCGGGTATTACAGTCTACCCTCCTTAGAAATCAACTTCGTCCTCGAAGTTGGGTCGCACTCGGACTAATAGTAATGCATGCAATAATTGATACACACAAAATATTTGAGGTTCGAAAATTAAATTCTTACCTCGGCGCGTGACGACTCCCTGCGGGGTATCACATCCTCCCCCCCTTAGGACTATAGTTATGTCCCCATAACTGCTCACGAGTCGTGTTGGAAAAGGTTGGGATACTTCTGCTTCATATCCGATTCCAACTCCCACGTCGCTTCTTCGGTACCATGATTAGACCATAGTACTTTTACCATTCTCACGGTCTTGTTTCTTGTGACTCTTTCTTTGACGTCCAGTATCTCGATCGGATACTCCTCATACGTCAGGTCATCATCCAGCTCAATCACATCAGTTTGCAAGACGTGAGTTGGATCGTGCACATATTTCTTCAGCTGAGAAACATGAAACACGTTGTGCACCCGTGATAATTCCGGTGGAAGAGCCAATCGGTAGGCCAAGGTACCTACACGGTCTAAAATCTCGTATGGACCAATGTAACGAGGACTCAGCTTCCCTCGTTTGCCAAATCGCATCACCCCCTTCATGGGTGACACCTTTAGCATAACCTTGTCTCCCACTTGGAATTCCAACTCTTGTCGCCTCGTATCGGCATAGCTCTTTTGGCGATCTTGTGCAGCCTTCATCTTTTGTTGGACAATCTGGATCTGTTTATTCATATCTTCAATGAGCTGAGGTCCAACAACTACAGAATTTTCATCCTTTGTCCAGCATAGCGGACTGCGACACTTGCGTCCATAGAGAGCTTCGAACGGTGCCATGCCAATACTAGCATGGTAACTGTTGTTATACGAGAATTCAATTAGCGGTAAGTGGTTCTCCCAACTTCCCTTGAATTCAAGTACACACGCTCTAAGCATATCTTCAAGTGTTTGTATCGTCCGCTCAGTTTGACCGTCGGTCATCGGATGAAAGGCTGTGCTCATCTTGATGTGGGTTCCCAAGGCTTCTTGTAATTTTGTCCAAAAATTTGAGACAAATCTGCTGTCTCGGTCCGAAATGATATCATGTGGCACTCCGTGCCTTCGAACCACATTATCGATATATGCCTTGGCTAGTTGATCCATCGACCAATTGTCTTTCATTGGTATAAAGATGGCAGTCTTTGTTAACCGATCAACTATTACCCAAATTTTGTTCATCCCTCGAGGAGATCTTGGTAAACCCGAGACAAAGTCCATGGAAATACTATCCCATTTCCAACTTGGGATCTCCAACGGTTTCATCAATCCCAATGGCTTTTGCCGTACTGCCTTTATCTTTTGGCAAGTTATGCATTTAGCCACAAAATCCGCAACATCTATCTTCATTCTCGGCCACCAATAGATTTTCTTCAAATCTTTGTACAGCTTATCACCACCAGGGTGTACTGAATAAGGCGTACTGTGGCCTTCTTCCATCAATTTTTGCTTCAATTCCTCACACTTGTGAGGAACGCACCACCTCCCTTTAAAGCGAATACTCCCGTCATCGTGGACTGTGAATCCTACCGCTTTTCCCTCGTCCATCTTCTCCTTGATCCTCTTGAGATTCTCATCATCCGGCTGAGCTGCCATAATCTCGTCAAATACGGTAGATTCAATCGTCACGGCATTCACCCTTTCCACCACAGTCCCATAATGGACTAGTTCGGTTTCCAACCTTGCTAAGTCCATATATAGTCCTGACGGTAAAATAAGAGTGTTTGTCGTGTGCTTCGCCTTTCGACTTAATGCGTCTGCCACGACGTTTGCTTTTCCTTCGTGATAGGCTATCTCCAGGTCGTAGTCCTTGATTAACTCAAGCCATCTCCGCTGCCTCATATTTAACTCCTTTTGAGTAAATATGTACTTGAGGCTCTTGTGGTCCGTGAACATCCGACACGTTCGTCCGTATAAGTAGTGTCGCCAAATCTTGAGAGCGAACACCACCGCGGCTAATTCTAGATCGTGCGTCGGATAATTCTCCTCATGCGGCTTGAGCTGTCGCGATGCGTAGGAAATAACCCTCTGGTTTTGCATAAGTACACACCCAAGTCCTTCTTTTGAAGCGTCACTGTACACTTCAAAATCTTCCGTTTCTGATGGAAGTATCAGGACTGGCGCTGTTGTAAGTCTTTTCTTGAGTTCTTGGAAAGACTTTTTGCACGCTGTAGTCCATTCGAATTTTAACCCCTTCTTCAGCAGTTGGGTCATTGGCCTTGCAATCTTGGAGAAATCTTTCACGAATCTTCTGTAGTATCCAGCTAGTCCAAGAAAGCTTCTTACTTCTGTCTGACTCGTCGGTGCCGGCCAATCAATCACTGCCGATATTTTTGCCGGGTCAACCGACACTCCCTTAGCCGATACTATGTGCCCCAAGAATGCGACTTCCTTCATCCAAAACTCGCATTTCGACAGTTTTGCGTACAGCTGATTTCTCCTCAGAGTTCCGAGCACTTGATGCAAGTGTTTCGTATGCTCCTCATCATCCCTTGAGTAAACTAGAATGTCATCGATGAATACGACGACACAAGAATCTAGCAACTCTCGGAAAACACTATTCATGAGGTTCATGAATACTGCGGGAGCGTTTTGAGACCAAAGGACATTACGGTGAATTCGTAGTGTCCATATCTCGTAAGAAACGCTGTCTTCGGTATATCCTTCTCGGCTATACGCAGTTGGTGGTATCCCGATCTCAGGTCGATCTTGGAAAATACCGAAGCTCCTCTCAGTTGATCGAAAAGGTCTTCGATCCTGGGTAGCGGGTACTTGTTCTTAATCGTGACTTGATTAAGACCTCTGTAGTCTATGCATAACCGAAGTCCACCGTCCTTCTTCTTAACGAATAGGACTGGCGCTCCCCAAGGTGACGTACTCGGTCGAATATAACCTTTTGATAACAACTCTTCTAGTTGTTCCTTCAGCTCTTTCATTTCTGCTGGTGCCATGCGATATGGTGCCTTGGATACCGGTTCGGTTCCAGGTACCAGATCAATCGTGAACTCAATCTCTCGCTCAGGTGGCATCCCTGGAATATCTTCTGGGAAAACGTCAGAATATTCTTTTACGACTGGGATCTCGTCGATTTTGTTTCCCTCGTCGTTGAGGTTATGCACATAGCATGCATATAAGTGATAGCCCTTCCGTATGAGGTTGTAGAACCTCAAGGCATTCACTACCTTAGCGTTTTTCTTTCGAGGCTGCATGTAATACACAACCTTCCTCCCCCGACTCTTGGCTAAGGAAATCTTCTGCTTCTGGCACTCAATAACAGCTTTGTATTGAGTCAGAAAATCCATGCCTAAGATGACGTCGAAATCCCCAAGATCAAACTCAATTAGATTCGCGAAGAATTCTAGATTCTTGATTACTATCGGGGTTCCATCGTATCGTTTCAAACACGATATCACCTTGCCCGATGGTAATTGAATTCCTAAGTTAATGTTCGTAGGCGCTGGTAGATCTAAGGCAGATATAATCCTGGTAGATATTAAAGAACAGCTCGCGCCTGAATCGAACAAAACTTTAACGGGTACGCTTAAAGCAGTAAACGTACCAGTGATCACTTCTCCCTGAGCGGCCAAATCCGCTTGGTTGATCACGTTCAAGCGTCCCACGGCTCCGCCTTGATTTCTCTGCTGGTTGTGATTCTGGGGTGGCCCTTGAGCTTGTTGGAACCTTTGTCCTTGATTGTTATGCTGATTCGGCCCAGTTGGGTGATTCCCGGTTGGACGAATCACTAAGTCCAGCCTCTTCTCGATTGTCTCCTCTCGAATTCTACAATCCCTTCTCAGGTGGCCATCTCTGCCACACCTATAGCAAGACCCAGGTTTTGGGCATTCGCGCACCAGATGCGGAATGTTGCATTGCGGGCATCGGGGTATGAAAGCACCCTGATTCCCAGGCCTCTGATTTCCATTGCCTCCTTGGTTGAACCCTTTGTTCTCAATTCTTCTCTATCCTTCATTCTTTGCCAGGTCGTTCCCTTTCCTAAAGTTGTTACCATTGTTGTTGCTCCGGTTCCTCTTATCAAATTGATTCGAGCCCTTGCTCGACTCCCCCTGGTCCTTGCGCTTCAGCTGTTGTACCCGTGCGATTGCCACTGCACAATCGTAAACAGCCTGCAGAGTTGTGTGCTGTCCGCCAACTAGAATCTCTCTGATGCTGAGGTTTAGCCCCATCTCAAATTTCTGGGCTTTGTCAGCATCAGTCGGTACCAATCTTGGAGCGAAACGGACGAGTTCCTTGAATCTCACGTAGTACTCCTGTACTGTCTGAGTACCCTGACGAAGGTTGATAAACTCTTCGTACTTAGCCGTCTTCGTGCTAAGGGGGTAAAATCTCTCTCTCATCATCTCCTTGAATTCTTCCCAAAAATAAACTTGCTCACCATCAGCTAGCCCTCCTTGGTGGTTTTGCCACCATTCATCCGCCTCCCCACTTAAATAGTACGTAGCTACTCTCACTTTCTCATTCTCGGGACATCTGACGGCGTTCAAAAGCTTGTCAAATGTCCTCATCCAGTCTTCTAGCTTTGCGGGATCTCCTTGTCCCTCGTAATGGGGCGGCTGGTATGGGTTTACCATTGCCAGATAGTTAATACGGGCTGCCGGCGGAGGTACCGCCGCTTGGGCCCTATTAACTTCGGCGTTGCCCAGTGCTATGAGGACTTGCTCTACAGTCCTCAGCCGTGCGTCTACAACATTGGGTACAGTGCCCGTCTGACCTCCAACGTTAGGTGGGTTTGCACCCACTGGCCCATTTGCCCCGTCCGGGTTCAGTGGTGCCCCACCTTCGGCTGGTACATTAGGGTTGGCGTTGTTAGCAGCAGGGTTTTCCCTTCGCGGTCTTCCCCTTGGCGGCATTCTGTTAGATAAGCACGCAAGGGTAAGAATCAAATTCTACGGTAGGTTAGTAGTCAAGTTAGTAAGTTCTAACATCTCTACGCAGAATTCTAAAAGAGACGACGCAACAAGGGAAAAGGAAAATGCTTCACTAGATCATTTAGGAAAAATTATAAAGCAGCTACAATGGAAGGCAAATCAAGGTAATATAAAATACGGAAAGCAATAGATAATCCAACGATATGATGCGATCAATCTAGTAGATAATCGGGAGAATAGCCGAGGAGTGCCCTGTCATGCTCATACTCCCCATCAGAGTCAAGAGGTATCGGTGGGTCCACTATCTCTGCCTCTGGTTCCTCCTCATCCACGCCCTCAATATCAATATACATGTCCGGGTCCTCCTCCTCTTCCTCTTCCTCCTCAGGTTCCGGTGCATTGAGTCGGTTTTGAAGGTCAACAATCTCATGCTCCAAAGTGAACACACGTCCCCTAAGCATGTGGTTGTTGTGTTGCTCCTCATGAAACAGAGTTTCAAGAGCAGCGATGCGGCCCAAATCCTCCTGTCGAGCATTCCTCAATTTCTCCAACTCTTTCTCGATACCTTTTACATGGTCCTTATATGCACTAACCTCATCACGGCTATGTCTTAACTCATGCATGATGCTAGTCATCGAACATAGCATATCGGTCATCATGTTAAAAAGCTTTGGGTCGGCCATCTAAAAATAAATTTTTAACAAATCAATATCTTGCACATTTCAAGCACATATGTTAATGCATATGCACCCCCCCAAAAATAATATTTTGAGACTTGTCAAATTTTTGAGATATATTTTTCCATGGGTTTTAAAATAAACTTTCTTTCCATGGAAATAATAAAAAAAAACTTAAAAATAATATTTAATATTTTGGGCCTCTATATTGGGCCGAAAAATAATAGCTTTTAAAAAAAAAAATTTCGGGCTCTGATACCACTTTGTAACACCCCGGATTTGGTCACCCAGGCCGGGACGCTACCGCCACACCCTTCCAAACAAGACCCGATTAAATCGAGCTTATTTAAAAGGATGCTAAGGCTTAAGTTGCATCATTGTCTTAAAAATATTTAAAAACCATTCAAATAAGCCCGAAGTTTAATCAGAGTATAACACACATAATAGTAATAAGCAGTGCGGAAGCAAAAATAAACAGGGCCAAAACATGCGGCCAAAACCAGAGTCCAAGTCCAATGCTTAAATTAAAATAAATAAAATGCGACAAGTCTTCTTTAAAAAAAAATGGAAATCCCATCCCTCCATGCGATGCTTACTCTGCGAAATCTGAAAGGAAAATAAAACAACAATTTATCAGTACAAAGGTACTGCGTAAATTAATATACAGCACAACGAATTTTAAAAGTTTCTAGGAGAATATACAAAATAATATATTTATTTAAAAGACGAGTAAATAAAATTAATTTAAAAACCTCTTACACATATTCCACGAACACTTTATCAATGTTAGTTATAATCGAGGACACCCCATTAGCATATCCTAGGGACGAACCCACAGACCAACCTTTGGGACTTTATACCCACAAGGACTCAAATATATCCTAGGGACGAACCCTTGGGATCAACCTCTGGGACTCGTACCCACGAGGTAAGTGCATGCAGCGGACCCTATACAGACACACTCCGGAGCCCTAGATAACCCATACGGATACATCTAGGAGTATAGACTCATACATCACAATAATCAATGCCGTTTTGGCTACAAAAGAGGGGGCGACATAATTTTCACCACATTGGGCATCCCACTCGATCAAAACTTACAAAGTTTTAAAACCACATTTTATCATTTCATAATATCTCCACATTTCCAGAATCCATATTCTTCAAAAATGAGTAACACTCGACTCATAGTTCATCGAATATACCAAATAGCCTTTACCGATTAAAAGTAACACTGTGGCAGTTTTTCGAAATCGCATTTAAAAATGCAACAAATTATTTTTAAAAATTCTGGAAAAATTACAGTAGCTAGAAAACATCAAAATAAGCATTTTTCATAGAAATAGCCATCTCAAAAATCGGACTCTAAGTAGGTCATTTTATCCCATTTCAGAAAGCTATTGAATTACCATTCCTCATGCTTCAGTAAATCCGACCACAGTGAGTTCAAAAATTCATAACAATTTCATATGTGCTCCAAAAATCATGAAATTTTACAGGGATGTTCTAGACACATATTAGAACAAGTTTCATGAGACATCAAGCACTAAAAACGATCATAGGCAAGAGTGAATCGAACAACAAAACTGACTACATACATACATTAAATCTGTCAACTCGTGTGCAGAAAATACCAGATCGAATTTGGGTGACCAAAACATGTCCAAAAATTATAAAAATTTACAGAGAGAATCTTTAGGACATTAGGAACAAGTTTCAGTTTGGAAGGTTCTCCTAAAAATGTACGGATCATGGTCGAATTCACAGAACAATAAAATTGGTCATAGGAAAACCCTATTTGGCAGATTTTGTCAAATGGAAAGATAAACCTATATCTCGAGTTATACTCAACCAAAACTCCTAAAAATCGACGTGCACAATACTAACTTACTTGAGATGAGTTTAGAACGAATATCCCCTTGGTGGAATCCTGGAAATCGTCCAACTCGACCCCAACAATCAACACTCCTACCGAATGCACCTATTATGGGGTTGTCGGAGGAAAATCTCAATTCTAGGACAAGGGATTCGAATCTAAGACCAAGGAAATAAAGTAGAACTCTTACCTACACGTAGGAGAAAGGTTTGGACCACTTGAACACGTCCACACTCCCTGGAAGGATGATGAACAACTCTCACTACTCTCTCTTGAACTCAAATTTCGGATGGGATGCAAATGAGTGCAATGGAGGCTGAGTAGGGGCTATTTATAGAGGGGTAATTGCTCCAAAAGATGCCATGGGGTAGTGGGAATGTGAAGGAACAATTTCTAACCCATAACCCCCGAATTAATCCCCTCAATCCTCATCCAAAACCCCCACTCCTCTCATAGCTCCATAGGATCCTCCAAGGTGTGTTGTGTGAGCTTAAAGACTAAGTTTGTGGGGTGTTAATGCTTCTCAACCCAATCATAACCCCCCCACAACGTCCACAATGTCTGATGATTGAATTCAAATCGATTGGAGACGTGCAAAACGAAAATCAATGCAAAAAATCCACTTGTAACGCCTGCATAGCAGGTCTGCTGCTGGTGGCGCGCACCGCGCGGCCACCAGGCAGCGTTTTCTTCTTCTTCTTTTTTTTTTTTTCTTTTAATATTATGATTTTTAATCTCTTAAAAATCATAATATGAATTATCCGAGATTTTTGGGATAATTCGATGCATGTATCCCGAGTCGCGACTGTCCGAAATATTTAATTCCGCTCTCTCGGAATTAATTCGATTTCGATAAATAAATCCAAATTTCTCAACTTTCGGATTTTAAAACCTGATGTCGATTTCTCGGTTATTACAATATTGGCCTTATCTTGAATGCATTTGACAACTTTCTAAATGTTTAATTATTTTGAAATCATTCTTCATATTTTACTTGACTGTCGTAACATATATGTTTTAATGTACATCTCTATAAATACAAAATATTATATGACAACAAAAAAGATGGACAATTGAATATTTATTTAATATAAAATTCAATAAGAAAAAAATTAAGAATAAGTCATAATCAACTATCATCCACCAAAACGACAAAAAAAACAAACATAGCAATTCCTCTTAAATACATGTAGTTAGCATTACATGGACGAAAAGTCCAACGCTCCCAAGTAGCAATGCAAAATAAGCAGTTAGTTTTAAAATTCTCGTACTCGTCATCAGTCCAACCACGCATCAAGCTAATAATGTGCTGCTTATTATCACATATTATCTTATATGATAAATCGCCAAAGGTGTTTGGAAAGAATGGCCGCGCATGAAACCATCGAATCACTTTAGCTCGTTGTGAAACCAACAATTTTTTGTTAATAAGAAAAATATGAGGTGTGATGATAACATATTCCGAAAATTAATTATTAAAACTTTTAATAATAATTTATCATTAGAGATACAAATTATAATTATAATATATTATAAAATTAAAAATTTTATAAGCATATATGCGCCTACAAAATTTAAAATAATAATTCAAAAAAAGGTAAAAAAATATATATAATAAAAGAATATAGAAACCATGAGAGAGCGGCATTGAACATACGGAGTTGGACATAAAAGATATAATTCATCCGAATGCGGTAAATTAAGAATATATGAATTTCATAAGTAGTGCGGAACATTTAACTACAGGACCAATTTAGCGATTATGGATACAACAATAAAAGAAAAACGGAAACACATATAAAATTAAATTTAAATTCATTCGATGACATTACATTATCAAAAGCTATATCTTGGATTATGTGGACGAAAAAGCCAACATTCACGGGTGGCAATACATTTATAAAATTTAATATCGAGCCACTCGTAGTCATCATCCGACCATACAGGTAACATGCTAATAATATGATTATCATCTTCGCAAAATACCCTCACATTAGAAGAAGCGAATAGGTCTGGAAAATCCCATCTCGTACCGAACCAACGTAGAACTTTCAGTCTTGCAGACACCAACAATTTTTTTTCACCGCTAATTGAAGATAACAAAGTTAGTGCTTCTTTTATATGGCGAACGTCGTTGGAAGCCAGGAGCAGAATGCACTTGAAATAGAGTGATGGAATGTGACCCAAAGTGATAGACTCATCCAGAATTGTCAAGGCACCATTTAAGTCATTACTTGCAGCGTACTTATCCTTCAATGTTGACTAAAATTATCAGAATTTAACATATATATATATATATATATATATATACACGATAAGAAAAGTTTACCCAGATAATATATATATTAAGTACTTACAAATGCAATATCTAATAATGGCATTCTGTTCCCATGTTTCAAACACATTGAATAGAATAAACCCTTGTCAGTGAACTTCATTGGCCATACATACCAACGAAACAGATCCATACAGCAACGGGAATAAACCAAAGGATGTTTCGTAGCCTCATATAGAGCCTTACAACTGAAAATCGTACAATGATCAAATTATAATTAATAAACAGATCAATTCTGCAGCGTAGGTAGGGAACAAAAACCAAAAGGGAAAAGATATATGAATGATGAGGGACCTGTGGCCGGCTTCAAACATGTCCTGCAAAGAAAATGCAGAAACACAGGACATTATTTCACCAAGGACATCAATTGGCAGGTCATTGATGGATTTCTCCCTTCCGTCTTCATTTTTTACTGGACATAGATGGATAAGCCTTTGCTTCTTTAATGGTGACTCCATATAAATATTAGACGTAAGAAAAATGAATAGAGGATAGAACCGAATTGTTGAAGGATTGAAGTAGAATAAAATACCAATATATATTAGAAATTAGACCACGTAAGTCATTTATACTGAAATATTGAACTGCATTAATTGCCATACACAAACAAAATAAATAAACTGAATCGACCGGAGCTAATAAAGACGAATATGTAGAGTTGCATGTACCTTGATTATGAGAAAAATAAAAGATTAATGTTTACAATGTATAATAACGGAGTAACGGGAAGGGTCGATTATTATATTTTGCATCTAATAAATACAATACATGCATAAAATGCATATATAAAAGATCATTAAATTCTTATTTTTTATCAATTAATCTAAAAATATAATATAGTTATAGTACAATGTATCTAAAACGTAGTATTTATATTAAATGAACTAAAACAATTAAGAATTAACATTACATCTATCTACTTACGTATTTACATTTCTTAATAAACCTGACAAACTAAATTATATATAACACATTTCAAATACGACAGGTCAAGACTAATTAAATAATTAAATTTTTTTACAATCATTGCTTTTAACATTCAGGGTATTATAAAATCAATCGAGAAATGATTTTTTTTACTAATACATAAAACCATTTTTATATACGCCCCAATAATTATATATATTTGTTTAGATAAATTCATCAAGTAATGCACGATTTTGGATGATTGATAAAGTATGAATTTTGGCGTTGGGAAACAAATTCATAGAAATGCTTAACGGGTTAATTAAATTCATAAATATTCTGAGGAGATATGTTGAATCCTCGAAAAAGAAATAATATAATACAATTGATCTTTGTTGGAATTATAACATAATCTGTAAAGTAGAATTAGAAGAAGCGTACAAACAATATTTAAACATAGCAAACACAAACAGCAATTTTATTCATCAATAAAAGATTCAACTATAGAGTTGATCCATACAAAACAATTATAAAGCTGCAAGCATTGGAAGAATACAAAAAAATTAAAAGAGAAACTGTATATTAAAACGAAAAACCCATAGTAAATATTAATACGAACGAAGTACATCCTTGTCAAAACCAACCACCATTTCCCCTACCACCTGGACCAAATGCACGGCACTCGGTAGTTGCAATACATTTCAAGCATTGCCTATTATAAACTCTATAATCTTTGTCCAGGAGACCATACTTAAATGAAAAGACATGATCACGTTCATCACATAACATTACAGAAGATCTATCATCAAAGAGGAAGGGGAAATCTTTCATGGCACTGAACCACCGGATAACCTTATACCTCAGGGAAACCAATTGATTCTTATCTTCACATATAAGGCTCAGAATTTGTAGTCCATCGGTAATTTCCTGATCAGAGTCCAAGCTTAGCAACATAATCATCTTGACATAAGAGATGGCTTATGTCCTGCCCGAATAGCATCGTCTAGGATCAGGAATGCCCCTTCGGTATCTCCTTCAATTAGAAATGCATTCTGAAACAATGAACGATCGGTTATTCATATTAAAATACATAAGAAAGAATTAAAATAATGTATTTAAGAAATATAACGTAATTCGATAATTGAAAAATATAAAACCATAGCGTCGTTCAATTTGAGGGTCTTGTTATTAGCGTCCCAACACAGGTCAAAGAAATTCATTTGGTCTTCACCATATAAACCCCATTCCCAATATATGAATTTATCAAGACAGCACTTGGATAAGACCATAAAATGCCTGCTTGCAGCATAAAGAGAACGACAGCTGCGATTTGACAAAAAATAAAATGGATTGGGAGTACATAGATAAATAATCAATAGATACACAACATATAAACTAATAAAAAAAAATAAACAAAAGATTCATCCAACCTCAGTGCAGCTTTCATAAGGTCTTCAACGGACTCCGATGATATGCGGGATAATATGTTGCCCAAAACATCGATCGGTAAATCAACCATTCCTCTGCATATTCAATATTGAAAAATAATATGACTATTCAATACAATAAACAATTCGATTATGAAACAAAGATAAAAAATAGGAAAAGAAATAATGCAAATAAATGATACGTCGTAGCGGCCTCCTCATTTTCCATAGATTGAAAAAAATTTCAGACTCAATGAGAGGAAATGAAACGAAGCAAAAATGAGTAGATAGCGTGTACTTGAAAAGTGTCAACACTTATAGAAAGCATTCGATTTGAAAATAGGCATAATTAACAGACACGTACGATTACACCGATTACGTTGTCCAATGAGAAATAAAAATATAATTATCATAATACACTAACTAAATATCAAAATACAAAACATTTCACCACCGCCTAACCCATTAATTATTTTACCAACCAAACTACCTTTATTAAATATAAGATTGATTTCGATTAGACGTGAGACGGAAAATCGAGAAGGGAATGGAGAGAGGTGCTATTAAATGATAGATATGTAACGTGATGCGATTGTTCTTAGATCCAAAGAGAAGGTAGTGGGTTAAAATGATGGAGAATCCGAGCAATCTAGCTTCGAAATTAATGCGATCATTGAATACGATTTGACAGGCTAAACATTTGAATGGTTTACTAAAGATGAATTAGAGATAAATAACATCATAAATTCAGTCAATTAAGTACATATTAAAAATAAATGCAAAACTGAAACGTTCAATGATGATTTACGTTTAATAATCTGTTGACTTAAAAATTAATATTAAATAATATGATAGGCGAACCGACTAAAAACATTTCTTTCGCAGTTGTAGTTAAGTGAGTTAGAATTTTAATGTACCACTAAATTTATCTTCATTAAATAAAGACAACAACCAAAATGAAAGGGGATGATCGAAACAAATTTGCCTATATATAGAAGTGATACAACATTATATAATAACACCTTATAAAAGCCATCTCCCAAGCAATCCTTAGAATAGAAGGAAAAAAAAATGGCTAGCAGCAATTGGAGCAATGAGTCTGAAGAAATCAATCTACTTCTTCCGTATGCAGGTATAGAACATATCATTTCAACGAATTAATCAATATGTTTAAATTACTATATTTTAAGTTTGGATTGGTTTACGCAGGAATCACTTTCCCAAGAGGGGAAAATGCAGTGGCATGTAAAAGCATTCTCAGAAAGATTATTTCGGGAACAAACCCGAAACTGGGCAAGGACGAAGAAGAGAAGATTAAAGATGTTATAGAATTCTTGGAGAGAGCAGAAAAAGCATGTGAATTTGCAGATGCAACAGATCATTTCATAGAGACGTTGAAGGAAACAACAGAGAAATATAAAGAAAACCTCAAGCATTGGCTTGACTATTCCGATGACAATAATCCCGACATGCTGTACATTCCAAAATATATTTTCCTGTCAACGACGGATGCATTAGACATCCTTTGCAATGGTTTGAGTCCTAGATACAAAGAGTTCAATCTGAAAAGATTTAATAGTTTAGAACTGGAATGGGCAAGCAAATGTCGGGAGAAATTCCTCTACATTGCTTTCAGATTTGGAACATATATAAAAAAAGGGTGATGTCTAATTTCGATTGTATTTGGGCCAATGATTTTAAATTATATGGCATTCTATCAATGAAAATGACTGTTTGAATTGATTTATAATCTTATGTTTTCGTAGAATTATAAATTATTTTATTTATAAAATTTTGATGCTACAAAAAAATAAATTGTTAAAACATGTAAAATTAAATTCACATATTTATTAGTTAAAGCTAAAATCCCAAATACCAAAAAAAGATCATGATTACTAACATTATTTCAAAAATATTTTATCTATTATATCAATTAAATATACAACAAAAGTGAATTGACACCTATAAATATAAAATGTTATATCTTGGAAGATGAATAATTATTTTCTAATCGTTATTTTTATTGAGTAGTGAGAGATTTTGATTTTTTTTATTAAATTGTAACATGTATAAAAGTTTTAATTATGTAGTTTGAACATTAAAACAACACCGAGGAAGACCGAAAGCAAAAATTAATAAAAAATTTCAGAAACAATTGAATTTTTTTGCAAAAGCAAATAACAATATATCTAAAATGCGATACAAATAACTAACTTGAAATATAATAAATTCAAAAATGCCATATAATACAAAATAGAATCAGAAGGTGATGACTTTTGGATGGCTCTTAAATAGGAACGCATAACATGAAAATGTTGTTATGATAATCGACAGATTGGAGTCAACATCAGATGAAATGTTCTCGTCAACGGGCGGGTGCAATAGTCATTTGATCGACGGACAATGGACGATGAAAGCTTAAATTCTCATTTCGAATTATTACCCGAAAGATGAACCTCCTATTTAGCAACATCTGAGATATATAAGAAGGAAAATCTTCTCCCTAAATAGGATACGAAATGTCAAACGATGAAATTATAATAAATTGAAAAATATATAAATAAAGAGGGAATGATTAAAAATCATTATACAAAATACCTCAGTCATTCCATTAAGCAAGGTGTTTGCATCAGTAATTAAAATACTTTCGGCCTCTCGATGTCTAATGAGAAGAGAGCAGGTAGTTGTGCCATCAGATACGATGATTCTCAATCTATACCACAACAAAGTGAAATTGAAAAGGTCGGCACAATAAGGACAATAAAATTTCAACCCCATAAGATACTTCCCCTCGCGCTGACAAATAGTGCATGCATAACAATACCAACCGGCAGATTGATCTATACCAACAACAATTGCATTTACATATAAGGATTCAACCTACAAAAAAAATGGAATAAAGAAAAAACAAAGAAATGAAAAATTAGCAAAACAGAAAAAAAAAAACAATCGACCAATATAATTCAATATACTTTTATTAGATGGAAGAAAAAAAATATCAAGATACCCGTGGAGAAGAAAATATATCCCTAATGGAGGATTCCATTGCAGAGGTATGTAATTTACGAATACAATCGGTGAATGAAAGTGTACATATATATTATACTGCTCTTAATGAAAACGATAAATTATGTTATGTTTATTCAAGGTGTGTATTAATTATAATTTAAATTACCAATGACTTGGAAACACAATAATGCGGATTACACCAACAAGTGTAACATTAGTATTTTGAATAGTTAATATTAAAAGAATGTGGACACGATCGTACACAAAATGGTATTAATTAATATAACGTTTCATTTTTCCATATGAAATAATCATTGTGACGTTCCATATCTTTGAATATTGTTTATATATATGTGAATAATGTTTTGTAAGAACATAAGAACAAATAACAAAACCACAAAAGAACAGGATAGCTCTACGGTATCTAAAATCAAGATGGCTCCGATATACTGGACACTACAGATATCAGCAATAAATCGTCTCATACCATACGCAGGTAGGCATCATTTCGATAAAATTATATTTGAGTCTTCATTACTTTTAACGTTTTACACGATTGTGTTTAGGTTTAAACTTTCCTAGAGGGTCGGATGCAGTTGCATGCAGAGACATATTGGCGAAAATTTTATCCGACAATGAACCTGGGCTCGGCACGGCAGATAAAAGAAAGTTCGTTAGAATTATCAAATTCTTAGAGACTGCAATTAAGGAATGTGAGCTCGCAGATGAAACGACAAACTTCACCAATAATCTCAAGGAAACGGTTACTCGCTATAATGAAAACGTAAAGAATTGGATTGCATTTACTGACTCGAAGCCCGATTTCATATATGTTCCAAAGAATATTTTAATTCAAAGCACGGATGAATTGGACAGCCTTTGCAAACGTATGATGGCACTATATGAAGACTATCCAGCGAAGAAAAATAATGAATTGCAAATGTTATGGGAAAAAGAAATTAGGAAGAAACTGCTCAACATATCTTGTAAATTCGGTAGTAATGTTAAAAAAGATTGATATATATATTATTATATTTAAGACTTTTATGTATGGTGTAGTTTATATGTTTAATGAATTTATTATGTTAACTGCTTTACGATTATTTTTCACATTTTTTAAATTATTATTTCATTTACTTTACTATTATCTTTCAAAATTTTCTATAATAAACAATAAAGAATTTTTGAAAATCTGTATTCATACCCAACCTAAAGATTTTGTCTATTATTAATGTCATAGATAGTATGAACTGTATTGTTCGTGTGATCAAATTTAACAAAGTCAATTGAATGAAATCTATTGCACAAACGTAAATAAAAACACCACCAACCATTACACTGTTTCAGAAAATCATAATAAATGAAAATGTCACAAATTACAAATCCAATACATGGGAAATATAAACTGTTTAGTCACATCATAATTAACTCGGATAAAATAATAGTAAATAATTAATAAATGCAACGACTACAGTAATCATAAATTAATCTACATTTCATTTCAATTTGGAGTTTTTGTGAAGAGAGAATGAATTGTATTTGGTTATTGAAAATGTTTTCATTTGTATTTAATCAAATATGAATCATATTTATATTTATATTTCCTTTATTTTACACAACTGTACATTCAAAATCACCATATAAACAAATGGTATAATGAATTACGAAAAGAGAGGGAGAAGTATCGAAGAATTTGAGAATCATATTTATATTTTAAGAAGCGTAGGTATTAGAAATAAAATTAGAATAATTAGCGGTACAAATTTATAATTTTGAATCGATATAAGGCTGTGTTTTATTCATTTTTTTGTACGCCTAAAATTGTTTCATTTGAATAAAATTATTACATAATGCAATAATATAAATAAGGAGACATTAATAATTTTAATGAATCACGGCTAATGTTTTATAGTCTACAATATAAGTTTTAGAATTTAGGAATTATATTTTAAGCTTTAGTGTTTTCCCGTCAATAAAATATAAATTAGACATACAGAACATATAAATTACACATGCTGGGCAATTGATTAATAAAAATATTTTCAGTGATAACAATAAAAATATTTCGACAAACTATATTTCATTGATCAAATTTAGTAATCCAAAAACAAAAAATGTTTAACAATAGAAAAACATAAACCAAACACAAAAATATTGTCTGATAAAAAACAGTATGGAATAACATGTGCTCCATCATACAAAATTCATCTTAAATACATATACTTGGCATTTTCTGGACGAAAAATCCAACACTCCCAGGTCGCAATGCAAAGGATGCAGTCTGTTTGAATAATCTCATAGTCATCGTCTGGCCAACCTCGCATCAGACTAAGAATATGCTCATTAATGTCGCATATTATCTTATGAGATGTATCAAAAAAAGGATTTGGAAATTTAGGCCAACAATGAAACCATCTAATTACTTTTGCCCGAAGCGAAACCAATAATTTCTTATCCCCGCTGATTAGAGACAACGATTTCACTCCTTCTTTCAAACGTAGAGGATCATAACTACTAAAAAGCAAAATAGACTTTAGATAAATAGATGGAAGATGTCCATCCTTGATGGACTTATCCAGAACTGACACCGCACTATCCAAATCACGATAAACGATATGTTTGATCTGGAATGTTCATTTTTTAAGAAAAAATTATAAGTGAATATAAAAAGTAACAAAAAAATAAATTAATAAAATCAGAATATAAGAATTAAATAAAATGCTATTATTATTACGTTACCATTGCAGACTAAAGTTTAAGCATCGGGTTGCCATTAGCCACGCAATTAAGGAAGAAATTCCTCTTCGCAGGGCAATGAATTGGCCTCATGAACAATCGAAACGAATCCATACAACATCTAGAATAGAGTAATGGATGCTTTGTCGCTTGATAAAGGGATTTACAACTGAAATATAATAAGTAATTAAATCATATTAATGAAACAAAAACTTAACAATAAAATGATGAATGGTACTTGTAGCTGGCCGTGAACATTTCATTCAACGATGAAGCCGATAAGCGAGACATTATGTCTCCCAAAAGATCGGGAGTAAGATCAATTAACGATTTTTGGCGATGCTGAAGATAACTTTGATCAGACTGATCCATCACAATATACTGTATTATCTCTGGATCAATATCGAAATTTTTGGTTCTTACTTGAATGGATAAGTCGAGTTTTATCGAATGAAGAAAAGACGAAAACCATCTGCAATTAAATAGAAGAAAAAAGGAGCTATAGTTGACATGGAATGCGGACGGTCATGCTCTCCGGTAAAATGCTTGAAAAGACATCAATTAATTGCAATGGGAAATGAAAAATGATAATGAATCGTAAAAGACGTGATTCATCATATTGAATAATTAGAAAGAGAAAAGTGGCTTTTGAAAATTATTACGTCATTAGAGAATTACAATAGAAAATATTTTTTTGAGATGTAACATATCTACTAAAAAAACTATATAAACATAATTAATAAGGTGTTTGATTCTCGATTTTTTTAAGAGAATATGCAAGTATAATTATTTAAAATAATGGATTAAAGCGTGTTTTTAATATAAACTTTAAAATTAATTAAATAATCGGATATAATAATTTTATAAGACGTTTAGTGCTCTAAATAAAAAGATCTAAAAGCAGTATAATTTTCACAACATAATATTATAAGACGTTTAAAATAATTAAAAATACATTGGTAATGAATTTTAAATGTTTTAAGTAGTCATGCACATCGAAGGTTGGATGTAAGAGATGAAATCTTTGTATAGAGCATAATTAATTACACAACACACTTCGGGATTAAGAAATAATTGGAAAAACTGAAGTAAGTATATGCAATATTATAAGTGAATAAATCTATCAAAATTACACTATCATATATTGTACAGAGGATTAACTGGACGGGAAATGCAACATACACGTAACATGGTAATAATACGGTCTCTTTCATCACATAAAACACCCGCATATTTAAAAACAAAAAAATAGATCTGGAAACTGACATATGATACCGAAAAAACAAATAACTATTGTTTTTGCAGATTCCAAAAATTACTTAAGACGACATATTGAACACAATAACTTCAATGATCCTCTTATATGTGTTTCATAGTTAGAACTTAAAAGGAAAATATACTTCAAATAAAATGATGGAATGTTGCATATATGTCCTTCGACATTGAATAACAGCTGTTAGTGTTGTAAATATGAAATCACAAAATTAAATAATAAAAATGATCGAACTTTATATGGAGTACTAACCAAAGCAACATCTGTTAAAAGCATTCCGTCGTGTTACATATAATTTCACAAAAATAAAACCTTTGACATAAGAATTCACTGGTCTAACGTACAATAGGAATAGATCAATAAAGAAATGTGTCTAAACCAATGGATGATTCTTAACTCGATAGACAGACTTGCAAATAAAAAGAATCTAGTGTTTATGTAAAAAACATTTAAAATATTAAATGAGAAATGACGTATGTCGTGAAAATGAGAACTTAAAAATAAAAACAAAAATAAATAAAAATAATATAAAAATAAAGAGAAAAGGGGATATGTAAAAAAGAATAAGTTACTTTACAATTTATCTCATATATAATTGTGTCATATATAACAAACTGTAAAAAAATAATACTACAAATAAGTCATAAAAGCTGTTTTTTGCATGTTTGGTCCTATATAATTTATAATCATACAACATTGTATATATTAGCAATGAACAATCTCGATTAATTTCCCGTAATCCTTTCTGCATGCAAAATTTAACATGTAAGAAGATTATTTTGAATTTTTAGACAATCACGTGAATTCATATTTAAGCGACGCATCCCGCATAGCTTATATATATTCAAAGAAAGATACCAATAAAATACATAAGAAGGGAAATAATATCACAAAATATTATGTCGTACCATGCAAAATTAAAAATTCATATCTATTTAAATTACAATACCAAAAACTAAAGTGCAAATTGTCTAATAAATATTCAAAGCATCGGAGTAAATACAAAAGAGGTGGATAAAGTTTTTAAAAAAGGCATAGCTTAGTGCAACCATGGGGGATTACAAAAAATCCGGCATTCCTTCGTTGCAATGCACATATTGCACGTCGTGTCATTGAATACATAGTACATATCCATATCAATCGGTGTTGCTGCAGGGATCGGATGGCCAAGTTTGTTACAAAAATTCACCGTCATTGGTTGAAACATTGAACCGTCAATCCAGACACGTTCCAAGATGAGAAGCACTTTCTCCCGACTACGAAGCAACAGTTTCTTGTCTAAAACATATGGAATCATTCCATCCAATCCCTCTTTGATCAGTCCAGGATCTTTCGAGGTCAACTGCAGAATACACTTAAAATATCTCGAAACATCATGACACTCTTCTATTGTAATACCCGAGAAATCGACATCAAGTTTTAAATCCGAAGTTTAAGAATTTGATTTAATTATCGAAATCGAATTAATTCCGAGAGAGCGGAATTAAACATTTCGGACAGTCGCGACTCGGGATAGATGCATCGAATTATCCCAACAATCTCGGATAATTCATATTATGATTTTTAAAAGATTAAAATCATAATAGTATAAAAAAAAAAAAAACGCTGCCTGGTGGCCGCGCGGTGCCCGCGCGGAGCGCGCCACCAGCGCGCCACCAGCAGCAGACCTGCTATGCAGGCGTTACACATGGATTTTGGCATTGATTTTCGACTTGGCACGTTTTCAATTGGTTTGAATTCAATCATCAGGCATTGTGGACGTTGTGGGGATGTTATGATTGGATTGGGATGCATTAACACCCCACAAACTCAGACTTTAAGCTCCCACAACCCACCTTGGAGGATCCTATGGAGCTATGAGAGGAGTGGGGGAAATGGATGAGGTTTGAGGGTAATAATTCGGGGGTTATGGGTTGGAAATTGTCCCCTCACCTCCCCACTATCCCATGGCAGCAATTGAGGCAATTAAACCTCTATAAATAGCCCCTACTCAGCCTCCATTGCACTCATTTGCATCCCATCCGAAAATTAGAGTTAAAGTGAGAGTGGTGAGAGTTTTGTGAGTTGTTCATAATCTTGGCAGAGAGTTGGACGTGTTCAAGTGATCCAATCCATTCTTCTAAGGTTAGGTAAGAGTTCTACTTCTTTTCCTTGGTCTTAGATTCGAATCCTTTGTCCTAGAATTGAGAATTTCTTCCAACAACTCCATAATAGGTGCATTCGATAGAAGTGTTGATTGTTGGGGTCGAGTTGGACAATTTCCAGGATTTCACCAAGGGGATATTCGGTTCTAAACTCATCTCAAGTAAGTTAGTATTGTGCACGTCGATTTTTAGGAGTTTTGGTTGAGTATAACTCGAGATATAGGTTTATCTTTTCAATTGACAAAATCTGTCAAATAGGGTTTTCCTATGACCAATTTTATTGTTCTGTGAATTCGACCATGATCCGTACATTTTTAGGAGAACCTTCCAAAATGAAACTTGTTCCTAATGTCCTAAAGATGCTATCTGTAAATGTTTATAATTTTTGGACATGTTTTGGTCACCCAAATTCGATCTGGTATTTTCTGCGTATGTGTTGACAGTTTTGATGAATGTATGTAGTCAGTTTTGTTGTTCGATTCACTCTTGCCTATGATCGTTTTTAGTGCTTGATGTCTTCATAAAATTTGTTCCATTATGTGTCTAGATTATCCCTGTAAAATTTCATGATTTTTGGAGCACATATGAAATTGTTATGAATTTTTGAATTCACTGTGGTCGGATTTACTGAAGCATGAGGAATGGTAATTCAATAGCTTTCTGAAATGGGATAAAATGACCTACTTAGAGTCCGAATTTTGAGATGGCTATTTCTATGAAAAATGCTTATTTTGATGTTTTCTAGCTACTGTAATTTTTCCAGAATTTTTAAAAATTATTTGTTGCATTTTTAAATGTGATTTCGGAAACTGCCACAGTGTTACTTTTAATCGGTAAAGGCTATTTGGTATATTCGATGAACTATGAGTCGAGTGTTACTCATTTTTGAAGAATATGAAATCTGGAAATGTGGAGATATTATGAAATGATAAAATGTGGTTTTAAAACTTTGTAAGTTTTGATCGAGTGGGATGCCCAATGTGGTGAAAATTATGTCACCCCTCTCTTGTAGCCAAAACGGCATTTATTTATTGTGATGTATGAGTCTATACTCCTAGATGTATCCATATGGGTTATCTAGGGCTCCGGAGTGTGTCTGTATAGGGTCCGCTGCATGCACTTACCTCGTGGGTACGAGTCCCAGAGGTTGATCCCAAGGGTTCGTCCCTAGGATATGTTTGAGTCCTTGTGGGTATAAAGTCCCAAAGGTTGGTCCTGTGGGTTCGTCCCTAGGATATGCTAATGAGGTGTCCTCGATCATAACTAACATTGGTAAAATGTTCGTGGCATATGTGTAAGAATTTTAATTTAATTTATTTACTCGTCTTTCAAATAAATATATTATTTTGTATATTCTCCTAAAAACTTTTAAAATTCGTTGTGCTATATATTAACTTACGCAGTACCGTTGTACTGATAAATTGTTGTTTTATTTTCCTTTCAGATTTCACAGAGTAAGCATCGCATGGAGGGATGGGATTTCCATTTTTTTTAAAAGAAGACTTGTCGCATTTTATTTATTTTAATTTATGCATTGGACTTAGACTCTGGTTTTGGCCGCATGTTTTGGCCCTGTTTATTTTTGCTTCCGCACCGCTTATTATTATTATTATGTGTGTTATACTCTGATTAAACTTCGGGCTTATTTGAATGGTTTTTAAATATTTTTAAGTCAATGATGCAACTTAAGCCTTAGCATCCTTTTAAATAAGCTCGATTTAATCGGGTCTTGTTTGGAAGGGTGTGGCGGTAGCGTCCCGGCCTGGGTGACCAAATCCGGGGTGTTACAAAGTGGTATCAGAGCCCGAAATATTTATTTTTAAAAGCTATTATTTTTCGGCCCAATATAGAGGCCCAAAATATTAAATATTATTTTTAAGTTTTTTTTTATTATTTCCATGGAAAGAAAGTTTATTTTAAAACCCATGGAAAAAAAAAATATATCTCAAAAATTCGACAAGTCTCAAAATATTATTTTTGGGGGGTTGCATATGCATTAACATATGTGCTTGAAATGTGCAAGATATTGATTTGTTAAAAATTTATTTTTAGATGGCCGACCCAAAGCTTTTTAACATGATGACCGATATGCTATGTTCGATGACTAGCATCATGCATGAGTTAAGACATAGCCGTGATGAGGTTAGTGCATATAAGGACCATGTAAAAGGTATCGAGAAAGAGTTGGAGAAATTGAGGAATGCTCGACAGGAGGATTTGGGCCGCATCGCTGCTCTTGAAACTCTGTTTCATGAGGAGCAACACAACAACCACATGCTTAGGGGACGTGTGTTCACTTTGGAGCATGAGATTGTTGACCTTCAAAACCGACTCAATGCACCGGAACCTGAGGAGGAAAAGGAAGAGGAGGAGGACCCGGACATGTATATTGATATTGAGGGCGTGGATGAGGAGGAACCAGAGGCAGAGATAGTGGACCCACCGATACCTCTTGACTCCGATGGGGAGTATGAGCATGATAGGGCACTCCTCGGCTATTCTCCCGATTATCTACTAGATTGATTGCATCATATCGTTGGATTATCTATTGCTTTCCGTATTTTATATTACCTTGATTTGCCTTCCATTGTAGCTGCTTTATAATTTTTCCTAAATGATCTAGTGAAGCATTTTCCTTTTCCTTTGTTGCGTCGTCTCTTTTAGAATTCTGCGTAGAGATGTTAGAACTTACTAACTTGACTACTAACCTACCGTAGAATTTGATTCTTACCCTTGCGTGCTTATCTAACAGAATGCCGCGAAGGGGAAGACCGCGAAGGGAAAACCCTGCTGCTAACAACGCCAACCCTAATGTACCAGCCGAAGGTGGGGCACCACTGAACCCGGACGGGGCAAATGGGCCAGTGGGTGCAAACCCACCTAACGTTGGAGGTCAGGCGGGCGCTGTACCCAATGTTGTAGACGCACGGCTGAGGACTGTAGAGCAAGTCCTCATAGCACTGGGCAACGCCGAAGTTAATAGGGCCCAAGCGGCGGTACCTCCGCTGGCAGCCCGTATTAACTATCTGGCAATGGTAAACCCATACCAGCCGCCCCATTACGAGGGACAAGAGGATCCCGCAAAGCTAGAAGACTGGATGAGGACATTTGACAAGCTTTTGAACGCCGTCAGATGTCCCGAGAATGAGAAAGTGAGAGTAGCTACGTACTATTTAAGTGGGGAGGCAGATGAATGGTGGCAAAACCACCAAGGAGGACTAGCGGATGGCGAGCAAGTTTATTTTTGGGAAGAATTCAAGGAGATGATGAGAGAGAGATTTTACCCTCTTAGCACGAAGACGTCTAAGTACGAAGAGTTTATCAACCTTCGTCAGGGTACTCAGACAGTCCAGGAGTACTATACGAGGTTCAAGGAACTCGTCCGTTTCGCTCCAAGATTGGTACCGACTGATGCTGACAAAGCCCAGAAATTTGAGATGGGGCTAAACCTCAGCATCAGAGAGATTCTAGTTGGCGGACAGCACACAACTCTGCAGGCGGTTTACGATCGTGCAGTGGCAATCGCACGGGTTCAACAGCTAAAGCGCAAGGACCATGGGGAGTCGAGCAAGGGCTCGAATCAATTTGATAAGAGGAACCGGAGCAACAACAATGGTAACAACTTTAGGAAAGGGAACGATCTGGCAAGGAATGAAGGACAGAGAAGATTTGAGAACAAAGGGTTCAACCAAGGAGGCAATGGAAATCGGAGGCCTGGGAATCAGGGTGCTTTCATACCCCGATGCCCGCAATGCAACATTCCGCATCTGGTGCGCGAATGCCCGAAACCTGGGTCTTGTTATAGGTGTGGTAGAGAAGGCCACCTGAGAAGGGATTGTAGAATTCGAGAGGAGACAATCGAGAAGAGGCTGGACTTAGTGATTCGTCCAACTGGGAATCACCCAACTGGGCCGAATCAGCATAACAATCAAGGACAAAGGTTCCAACAAGCTCAAGGGCCACCCCAGAATCACAACCAGCAGAGAAATCAAGGCGGAGCCGTGAGACGCTTGAACGTGATCAACCAAGCGGATTTGGCCGCTCAGGGAGAAGTGATCACTGGTACGTTTACTGCTTTAAGCGTACCCGTTAAAGTTTTGTTCGATTCAGGCGCGAGCTGTTCTTTAATATCTACGAGGGTTATAACTGCCTTAGATCTACCAGCGCCTACGAACATTAACTTAGGAATTCAATTACCATCGGGCAAGGTGGTATCGTGTTTGAAACGATACGATGGAACCCCGATAGTAATCAAGAATCTAGAATTCTTTGCGAATCTAATTGAGTTTGATCTTGGGGATTTCGACGTCATCTTAGGCATGGATTTTCTGACTCAATATAAAGCTGTTATTGAGTGCCAGAAGCAGAAGATTTCCTTAGCCAAGAGTCAAGGGAGGAAGGTTGTGTATTACATGCAGCCTCGAAAGAAAAACGCTAAGGTAGTGAATGCCTTGAGGTTTTACAATCTCATACGGAAAGGCTATCACTTATATGCATGCTATGTGCATAACCTCAACGATGAGGGAAACAAGATCGACGAGATCCCAGTCATAAATTAATATCCTGACGTTTTCCCAGAAGATATTCCAGGGATGCCACCTGAGCGAGAGATTGAGTTCACGATTGATCTGGTACCTGGAACCGAACCGGTATCCAAGGCACCATATCGCATGGCACTAGCAGAAATGAAAGAGCTGAAGGAACAACTAGAAGAGTTGTTATCAAAAGGTTATATTCGACCGAGTATGTCACCTTGGGGAGCGCCAGTCCTATTCGTTAAGAAGAAAGACGGTGGGCTTTGGTTATGCATAGACTACAGAGGTCTTAATCAAGTCACGATTAAGAACAAGTACCCGCTACCCAGGATCGAAGACCTTTTCGATCAACTGAGAGGAGCTTCGGTATTTTCCAGGATCGACCTGAGATCGGGATACCACCAACTGCGTATAGCTGAGAAGGATATACCGAAGACAGCGTTTCGTACGAGATATGGGCACTACGAATTCACTGTAATGTCCTTTGGTCTCACAAACGCTCCCGCAGTATTCATGAACCTCATGAATAGTGTTTTCCGAGAGTTGCTAGATTCATGTGTCGTCGTATTCATCGATGACATTCTAGTTTACTCAAGGGATGATAAGGAGCATACGAAACACTTGCATCAAGTGCTCGGAACTCTGAGGAGAAATCAGCTGTACGCAAAATTGTCGAAATGCGAGTTTTGGATGAAGGAAGTCGCATTCTTGGGGCACATAGTATCGGCTAAGGGAGTGTCGGTTGACCCGGCAAAAATATCGGCAGTGATTGATTGGCCGGCACCGACGAGTCAGACAGAAGTAAGAAGCTTTCTTGGACTAGCCGGATACTACAGAAGATTCGTGAAAGATTTTTCCAAGATTGCAAGGCCAATGACCCAACTGCTGAAGAAGGGATTAAAGTTCGAATGGACTACAGAGTGCGAAAAGTCTTTCCATGAACTCAAGAAAAGACTTACAACAGCGCCAGTCCTGATACTTCCATCAGAAACGGAAGATTTTGAAGTGTACAGTGACGCTTCAAAAGAAGGACTCGGGTGTGTACTTATGCAAAATCAGAGGGTTATTTCCTACGCATCGCGACAACTCAAGCCGCATGAGGAGAATTATCCGACGCACGATCTAGAATTAGCCGCGGTGGTGTTCGCTCTCAAGATTTGGCGACACTACTTATACGGACGAACATGTCGGATATTCACGGACCACAAAAGCCTCAAGTACATATTTACTCAAAAGGAGTTAAATATGAGGCAGCGGAGATGGCTTGAGTTAATCAAGGACTACGACCTGGAGATAGCCTATCACGAAGGAAAAGCAAACGTCGTGGCAGACGCATTAAGTCGAAAGGCGAAGCACATGGCAAACACTCTTATTTTACCGTCAGGACTATATATGGACTTAGCAAGGTTGGAAACTGAACTAGTCCATTATGGGACTGTGGTGGAAAGGGTGAATGCCGTGACGATTGAATCTACCGTATTTGACGAGATTCTGGCAGCACAGCCGGATGATGAGAATCTCAAGAGGATCAAGGAGAAGATGGACGAGGGAAAAGCGGTAGGATTCACAGTCTACGATGACGGGAGTATTCGCTTTAAAGGGAGGTGGTGCGTTCCTCACAAGTGTGAGGAATTGAAGCAGAAATTGATGGAGGAAGGCCACAGTACGCCTTATTCAGTACACCCTGGTGGTGATAAGCTCTATAAAGATTTGAAGAAAATCTATTGGTGGCCGAGAATGAAGAAAGATGTTGCGGATTTTGTGGCTAAATGCATAACTTGCCAAAAGGTAAAGGCAGTACGGCAAAAGCCATTGGGATTGATGAAACCGTTGGAGATCCCAAGTTGGAAATGGGATAGTATTTCCATGGACTTTGTCTCGGGTTTACCAAGATCTCCTCGAGGGATGAACAAAATTTGGGTAATAGTTGATCGGTTAACAAAGACTGCCATCTTTATACCAATGAAAGACAATTGGTCGATGGATCAACTAGCCAAGGCATATATCGATAATGTGGTCCGAAGGCACGGAGTGCCACATGATATCATTTCGGACCGAGACAGTAGATTTGTCTCAAATTTTTGGACAAAATTACAAGAAGCCTTGGGAACCCAAATCAAGATGAGCACAGCTTTTCATCCGATGACCGACGGTCAGACGGAGCGGACGATACAAACACTTGAAGATATGCTTAGAGCGTGTGTACTTGAATTCAAGGGAAGTTGGGAGAACCACTTACCGCTAATTGAATTCTCGTATAACAACAGTTACCATGCTAGCATTGGCATGGCACCGTTCGAAGCTCTCTATGGACGCAAGTGTCGCAGTCCGATATGCTGGACAAAGGATGAAAATTCTGTAGTTGTTGGACCTCAGCTCATTGAAGATATGACTAAACAGATCCAGATTGTCCAACAAAAGATGAAGGCCGCACAAGATTGCCAAAAGAGCTATGCCGATACGAGGCGACAAGAGTTGGAATTCCAAGTGGGAGACAAGGTTATGTTAAAGGTGTCACCCATGAAGGGGGTGATGCGATTTGGCAAACGAGGGAAGCTGAGTCCTCGTTACATTGGACCATACGAGATTTTAGACCGTGTAGGTACCTTGGCCTACCGATTGGCTCTTCCACCGGAATTATCACGGGTGCACAACGTGTTTCATGTTTCTCAGCTGAAGAAATATGTGCACGATCCAACTCACGTCTTGCAAACTGATGTGATTGAGCTGGATGATGACCTGACGTATGAGGAGTATCCGATCGAGATACTGGACGTCAAAGAAAGAGTCACAAGAAACAAGACCGTGAGAATGGTAAAGGTACTATGGTCTAATCATGGTACCGAAGAAGCGACGTGGGAGTTGGAATCGGATATGAAGCAGAAATATCCCAACCTTTTTCGACACGACTCGTGAGCAGTTATGGGGACATAACTGTAGTCCTAAGGGGGGGAGGATGTGATACCCCGCAGAGAGTCGTCGCACGCCGAGGTAAGAATTTAATTTTCAAACCTCAAATATTTTATGTGTGCGAATCATTACATGCATTACTATCAATCCGAGTGCGACCCAACTTCGAGGACGAAGTTGATTTCTAAGGAGGGTAGACTGTAATACCCGAGAAATCGACATCAAGTTTTAAATCCGAAGTTTAAGAATTTGATTTAATTATCGAAATCGAATTAATTCCGAGAGAGCGGAATTAAACATTTCGGACAGTCGCGACTCGGGATAGATGCATCGAATTATCCCAACAATCTCGGATAATTCATATTATGATTTTTAAAAGATTAAAATCATAATAGTATAAAAAAAAAAAAAACGCTGCCTGGTGGCCGCGCGGTGCCCGCGCGGAGCGCGCCACCAGCGCGCCACCAGCAGCAGACCTGCTATGCAGGCGTTACACATGGATTTTGGCATTGATTTTCGACTTGGCACGTTTTCAATTGGTTTGAATTCAATCATCAGGCATTGTGGACGTTGTGGGGATGTTATGATTGGATTGGGATGCATTAACACCTCACAAACTCAGACTTTAAGCTCCCACAACCCACCTTGGAGGATCCTATGGAGCTATGAGAGGAGTGGGGGAAATGGATGAGGTTTGAGGGTAATAATTCGGGGGTTATGGGTTGGAAATTGTCCCCTCACCTCCCCACTATCCCATGGCAGCAATTGAGGCAATTAAACCTCTATAAATAGCCCCTACTCAGCCTCCATTGCACTCATTTGCATCCCATCCGAAAATTAGAGTTCAAGTGAGAGTGGTGAGAGTTTTGTGAGTTGTTCATCATCTTGGCAGAGAGTTGGACGTGTTCAAGTGATCCAATCCATTCTTCTAAGGTTAGGTAAGAGTTCTACTTCTTTTCCTTGGTCTTAGATTCGAATCCTTTGTCCTAGAATTGAGAATTTCTTCCAACAACTCCATAATAGGTGCATTCGATAGAAGTGTTGATTGTTGGGGTCGAGTTGGACAATTTCCAGGATTTCACCAAGGGGATATTCGGTTCTAAACTCATCTCAAGTAAGTTAGTATTGTGCACGTCGATTTTTAGGAGTTTTGGTTGAGTATAACTCGAGATATAGGTTTATCTTTTCAATTGACAAAATCTGTCAAATAGGGTTTTCCTATGACCAATTTTATTGTTCTGTGAATTCGACCATGATCCGTACCTTTTTAGGAGAACTTTCCAAAATGAAACTTGTTCCTAATGTCCTAAAGATGCTATCTGTAAATATTTATAATTTTTGGACATGTTTTGGTCACCCAAATTCGATCTGGTATTTTCTGCGTATGTGTTGACAGTTTTGATGAATGTATGTAGTCAGTTTTGTTGTTCGATTCACTCTTGCCTATGATCGTTTTTAGTGCTTGATGTCTTCATGAAATTTGTTCCATTATGTGTCTAGATTATCCCTGTAAAATTTCATGATTTTTGGAGCACATATGAAATTGTTATGAATTTTTGAATTCACTGTGGTCGGATTTACTGAAGCATGAGGAATGGTAATTCAATAGCTTTCTGAAATGGGATAAAATGACCTACTTAGAGTCCGAATTTTGAGATGGCTATTTCTATGAAAAATGCTTATTTTGATGTTTTCTAGCTACTGTAATTTTTCCAGAATTTTTAAAAATTATTTGTTGCATTTTTAAATGTGATTTCGGAAACTGCCACAGTGTTACTTTTAATCGGTAAAGGCTATTTGGTATATTCGATGAACTATGAGTCGAGTGTTACTCATTTTTGAAGAATATGAAATCTGGAAATGTGGAGATATTATGAAATGATAAAATGTGGTTTTAAAACTTTGTAAGTTTTGATCGAGTGGGATGCCCAATGTGGTGAAAATTATGTCACCCCTCTCTTGTAGCCAAAACGGCATTTATTTATTGTGATGTATGAGTCTATACTCCTAGATGTATCCATATGGGTTATCTAGGGCTCCGGAGTGTGTCTGTATAGGGTCCGCTGCATGCACTTACCTCGTGGGTACGAGTCCCAGAGGTTGATCCCAAGGGTTCGTCCCTAGGATATGTTTGAGTCCTTGTGGGTATAAAGTCCCAAAGGTTGGTCCTGTGGGTTCGTCCCTAGGATATGCTAATGAGGTGTCCTCGATCATAACTAACATTGGTAAAATGTTCGTGGCATATGTGTAAGAATTTTAATTTAATTTATTTACTCGTCTTTCAAATAAATATATTATTTTGTATATTCTCCTAAAAACTTTTAAAATTCGTTGTGCTATATATTAACTTACGCAGTACCGTTGTACTGATAAATTGTTGTTTTATTTTCCTTTCAGATTTCGCAGAGTAAGCATCGCATGGAGGGATGGGATTTTCATTTTTTTTAAAAGAAGACTTGTCGCATTTTATTTATTTTAATTTATGCATTGGACTTAGACTCTGGTTTTGGCCGCATGTTTTGGCCCTGTTTATTTTTGCTTCCGCACCGCTTATTATTATTATTATGTGTGTTATACTCTGATTAAACTTCGGGCTTATTTGAACGGTTTTTAAATATTTTTAAGTCAATGATGCAACTTAAGCCTTAGCATCCTTTTAAATAAGCTCGATTTAATCGGGTCTTGTTTGGAAGGGTGTGGCGGTAGCCTCCCGGCCTGGGTGACCAAATCCGGGGTGTTACATCTATCGACCACAACAACCTTAGCATACACCATTGGCGCCTTTTCATCAACAAAAACTCAATCTGTACATTTTAATATATTAGAAATAATTAATTAATAGTTCAACAACAGAACTTATAATAAATTGTCTAGAATATATTAAAAATAGTACTTACAATGGTCTGACGCAATATTAAGTCGTAATTGTCTGCTATAAAGCAGGAATTGTAAAAATCCATCTTATTCCCTCTCAATTCAGGTATATTCAGATGAACGAATGAATCCATTGAGCATCGAAGGAAGACAGCGTCAGATTGTGCAGCATTGAAAAGAGTTTTGCAGCTGCATTCATAGTGTACGTTTATACAATCAAACAATGATAGGTTATATTAAGATCATAATCTACTTAATAGTTTGGATCAAATAAGAACTGTAGGAAGTAACCTAAATGCCATAGAGAACAAATAATCCAGCGAATCCTCGGATACTTTGGCGGCAATTTCATTCAGAATCTCTGGCGGCATGTCCATTAATGTAGTAACACCGTCCACCGTACTCTCGCCAACGACATTATCCTACAACAACAAATACATAAAAAAAACATACAAATAACCAATGAACCAACAAAATTACATTATTTCCAGCAGTATAGAGATTAAAAAAAAAAACAACTCAAAATGCACACTAACCAATTTCATATGACCAAGAGCATATATACTAACATCTGACGAAGAGCTTCCTGAATCGGACACTGAATCGTCCTCGTCAGACCACGTATGATTTCTATTCGAAGATTCAGCAGATTCCATCTCCAATACATATCAGAAAACAATCAATCAAAATCTCATTAAAACAACACAAAAACGGGAATATAATTGCAAATGTCTATTTCCCAAAATATTAAACGCAATCGCAACAGATCAGCGAAAACAATCTTACAAATAAAAACAGAGCATAAAAAAATCAGATAGTTGAAATATAGAATAACATACCGTGAAACAACAATCCAACTCCTTTCAAATAAGACAATCCGTAAAAAGCTATCGGAGAACTATATTATATATCGGAAAATCAAACACGATGAAATACAAAGATATAGATTCATAGAAATTGCTAAAAAAAAAAAAAACGATCCCAACCTAAACGAAGAGCAAGAAACCCTAAAAATGAAGAGGATTAAACAAAAGTAAATTTAGTGTGTAGAAGTAGGTAAATTGTAACACCCCGGTTTTTGGTCACCCAGGTCGGGGTGTCACCGCCACACCTCCCTAGCAAGACACGGTTTCTCCGAGCTTGCTAAACAGATGCAAGGCTATGGTTTTTCAGAATTTAAACATTCAAACAGCCTGTTTATATATAATTTAAAAATAGTACATCAAAGTTGCAGCGGAAAATAATAATTACATATGTATAACGCAGCGGAAATTAATAATAGGGCCAACATGGCCTAATCACGGGTTAAACAGGCCCGTTCATGCAAGATCTAGTCTAATAAAAAAAAATTCAAAATAATATATATATCATCCCAAGCTTCCCGTGTATGCATATGACGATGCATAATTCTCAACTCTGGAAGACACAGGGAAAAAAAAAAACGGTTTTGGTCAGCACTACGTGCTGAGTAAGTTAACACGTACAAGATTATGAGGTTTCAAAGCCTTTATTTAAATTTAAAAGAAAACATGTGCATAATTTAAACAATTCATGTAATCGCATAATTTAGAAGACATGGATTCATAAGATCATCAATATAGCTTGCAACGTAATTAATTAAGTTGTCATAAATCTAAAAACACAAATTAATACGGATTTAGGTTTGGAATTCTCATAAACTTCTCGTTTCATATCTTTTACAGATCACCACCGCTAGGGCTCTTATGTCCGCCAGCCTTACGCCTGGGCTCTTATGTCCACAGGTATCATGGTCAATACAGATCTTTTAATTAGAGTTAATCCGTCCGCTAGCCATACGATCAGTGTTTCGCTAGGGCTCTTACGTCAACCTAGACATACACTTGGGCTCTTATGTCCCAAGCCGCAGAGAACATTGACAGTATCTAGCTTAGTCATAACCCGCAATATTTTAATCTTCTCGTTTCGTGTATCGTATTTCAAAGTATTTCTATTCGTTTCAACCTCAAAGGCTAATTCCACCGTTTCAACAAGATTTCAAAATTTCGTTCGGTAAATCACAGTTTACTCTAAAATTCGTTAAAAATCAGATTTAATTTCAAAAATTCCAAAATTTAAGGACTGACTCCAAAACGTCGAGATCTACAACTTTCATGTTTTAACTTTTTCAATCCGAGATACCTAAACAGGTCAAAAACACTAATTTTCACAGAAGTACTGTTCTGTCCGAATTTCATATAACTCAGTTTAAAGATTTCGAATTCTACCATAGCAATTCAACTCCAAATTTGATGAAATTTTACAGAGATCATCTTAAGACAATTATCTACAATTTTCATGTTCGGCTAAAGATTTAATTCGGCCTAGAACCCTAGTCAAAAACGTCAACAAGTTCGAATCTATGTTCTGTCAAGAACTTCAAGATCTAAGTTTCAGCAGTTCGGTTTGGGGTGGATTTCGTATATCAAATCATCACGAAAATTTCTGAAATTTTACGGAGGTGTTCTTAACATATAGATCTACAACTCTTATGTTCAACGCCAAGCCTAGATCGGTCTAGATCTAAGGTAGAAATCACCAACAAGTTCGAATAAAGAATCTATCATCGTTTCAAGATTTAAATTTAAAGCAGGCTCGTTTACGATCGGTTTCGCATATCAAAACACGATGAGAAATTATGAAATTTTTACACAACCTAGATCAGAGTCTTAGGAACGTTTTTCGTGTTTTAAGTTTTCCCGTTTGAGGTCGTTTAAAGGTTCGGAAAAATTAGACAAAACTGTTGCGCCGGTAAAAATCATACGTTGACAGATTTACGAAAGATTTGATTAAGTTTCTAGATTCAAATATTTTAACTACTCCCAAAACCGTGTAAGCGTTAACTTACAGATTGTTGAGTGTCCGGGATCGTCGATTCGGAGGCGTGGCTTCCCGTCCTCCGTTTATCCTCTCCGTTTGTCGGGTTCTTCGCTCTCGATTCGGATCGGGGGTTTAGAATAGAAAAAGATCGAATTTGGGATTCGTTTCCGAATCACATATGGAAAAGAATGGATCAAGGCTTACCACAGCGATGGGGGTCTCCAAATTTCGTCCAAGTCAGTTCCTCCTCTCGGTGTTGTGCCTCCGACGGCTCCGGGATTAGGGTTTCGACGTATAGAAAGATTTCGTAGGGTTTCAAATGTATTCGGAGCTCTTAGGAGGTCTTATTTATAGATATTTAAGACCTAGGGCGTCCAAAATCTGATCCCAAGGGTCTTGGGTCGAGAGACGTTCAACCGAAAGTCGAAAAATCCGCGTTCGGGCGAGAAAATCTCGCTTGGTTTGTTGCTGCCAGAGTGGCGCGGTCGTGGCGCGGTCTTAGGCCATCAACCGCGCGGCCAGCGCGCCACTCACGCCTGGACTCCGGTCCGGGCGGTCGTGCGATCCGTCGCGCTTTTCCTCCTCTCTTTCGGACTTCTATCCCTATATGTTCCCCGATTCCGATTTCCGGGGTATCTTCGGGCTCCGATTTCCTATCTTAATTTTATTCGGACCCAAATTTATATTTGGACTCGAGTTATTGAGTCTATCGGTGTCGGGTCCCCGTGTACCCATTCATTCGATTAAATTGTCTTCGGCTTCTCGGGTTTTCGGAATTTTGTTTTCTTTTTAATTTAAATTTCATTTCTCATCTTCTATGATTCTTTATTCATTTATCATGTTTATTATATTTATTTATTTATTTTATTTATTTATTTTATGTTGCAAAATTCTCGGGTATTACAGTCTACCCTCCTTAAGAATCAACTTCGTCCTCGAAGTTGTGTTTCAGCTTTTCTCGTGCTAAAGTCTTTTTGTTTGTTTTATTATTTTGTGACTGAACTTAGAATTAAAACTTCTAAGCTGCCTACGTACCCGGTGAAGGGATCAAGCCATAACGTAGTTCAAAACAATTTGAATTTGCTTATTTATGATTTGGGATACATGATATCGAGTCGAACTCCAAAAATAAATAACTACGGGGTATCACATCCTCTCCCCCTTAGGACTTCAGTTATGTCCCCATAACTGTCTACTCATTATTCTCAAGAGGGTTCGGGTTTTGGTCTTGTTACTCGTCACTCTCTCCTTGCTGAAGGTTCGTCAAATCTACTCTCTTTTCGATCGCCTCCTCTGGCGTTCGACATCCACTAGCCTTGTGACCAAGCTTGCCGCACCTACGGCAGGTTCCAGGCTTCGGGCATTGGCGCACCAGATGTGCATGGTTGCATCGTGGGCAACGTGGTATAAACGCACCACGATTGTCGTCTCCCCCATTGTTGAGACCTTTATTTCCCTTCCTTCGGGATCCATTGTCTTTCCTAGAGTTGTTATTGTTGTCTTTCCGATCCTTCTTCTCAAGTCCTTGCGAGTCCTTGCTCGACTCACCATGTTCCTTACGCTTCAATTGCTGGATTCGAGCAATTGATACGGCGCGATCATATATCGTCTGCAGGTTCGGGAATTGTCCTACTGCAAGTATCTCCCGGATACTAAGGTTCAGACCCATCTCGAATTTCTGAGCCTTGTCAGAGTCGGTTGGTACTATCCTCGCAGCGAATCGTACTAGCTCCTTGAACTTGCTGTAGTACTCTTGCACTGTTTGCGCACCTTGCTTTAAGTTGATGAATTCCTCATACTTCGCAGTCTTGGTGCTCAGTGGGTAGAATCTTTCCCTCAAAGCTTCCTTAAGTTCTTCCCAAGTGTAGGCTTCTCCGTCTTCCACTGAATTCGCTTGGAGATTTTGCCACCACTCATCGGCTTCGCCTTCTAGGTAGTAGGTCACTACGTGTATCTTCTCCTCATCAGGGCACTTGATAGCATTCAAGAGCTTATCAAAGGTACGGATCCAACCTTCCAACTTGGCCGGATCCTCTTGGCCGTCATAATGGGGTGGGTGGTAAGGGTTCACTAATGCCAAGTAGTTGACTCGGGCTACTGGCGGAGGTACTGTTTGTACCCTATGCACCTCGGCATTTCCTAATGCTACAAGGAGTTCTTCTACAGATTTTAAACGTGCTTCCATATTATTGGGCGCTTGAGGCACTTGCTCTCCTAGGTTCTGAGGACTTTCACTGTTGTTGGGCGTGTTGGGAAGGTTAGCGTCAGTGCCGTTTGGACTCACCTTCCTTGGTTTCCTCCTAGGCGCCATTTTCTGTTATTCACGTGTATAGATTAGCTTAGCTTGGTTTAGGTAGATCGCTCGAATGAGACGTTTCGTAAATTTCTAATTTCAAATTTTCGGGTTTGTTGTTTGGAAATCCCAACAAGATTTTGGATTATAGAGTGTTTTAATATAACTTGATTTTTTTTTTTTTTATTGTTCCACATGAGGAAATTTTCTAATTCGAACAAAGATAGCAATGGCCAAGGCCGAGATTTGCTATGCTTGGGCGCGTGCTTAGATCAATGAGATCTAGAACTAAGGCAAGATCAGTCTCTAGTGAGCGTTTCTAATTCGATGTCAAGCCTCTAAGTTCTCTAGGTGTAGCAAGAGATCTAAGTTAACTTCGCCAAGATTCTAGGTTCAACTTTGCCAAGATTCTAAGTTCAAATTCGCAAGGATTCTAAGTTCTCTACATAAAAGAGATGCAATATGCAAATGCGAATGATGATTCCCCCCCCCCCAAAAAATAATTTATGCACTATATATATTTTTCCCATGGGGTTTAAAATAAAAATTTCTCCATGGAAATAATACTTTAAAATTTAAAATAATAGTCAAAATATTAATAATAGTTTAAAAATAATAATAGTTTAAAAATAATAGTTTAAAAATAATAAGGGTTTAAAAATAATAATTTAAAAATACTAGCTTAAAAATATCCGGGCTCTGATACCACTTTGGTATCAGATATTTTCTTTAAAATAAATAGCTTTAAAATATTCTGGGCTCTGATACCACTCTGTAACACCCCGGTTTTTGGTCACCCAGGTCGGGGTGTCACCGCCACACCTCCCTAGCAAGACACGGTTTCTCCGAGCTTGCTAAAGAGATGCAAGGCTATGGTTTTTCAGAATTTAAACATTCAAACAGCCCGTTTATATATAATTTAAAAATAGTACATCAAAGTTGCAGCGGAAAATAATAATTACATATGTATAACGCAGCGGAAATTAATAATAGGGCCAACATGGCCTAATCACGGGTTAAACAGGCCCGTTCATGCAAGATCTAGTCTAATAAAAAAAAATTCAAAATAATATATATATCATCCCAAGCTTCCCGTGTATGCATATGACGATGCATAATTCTCAACTCTGGAAGACACAGGGAAAAAAAAAACGGTTTTGGTCAGCACTACGTGCTGAGTAAGTTAACACGTACAAGATTATGAGGTTTCAAAGCCTTTATTTAAATTTAAAAGAAAACATGTGCATAATTTAAACAATTCATGTAATCGCATAATTTAGAAGACATGGATTCATAAGATCATCAATATAGCTTGCAACGTAATTAATTAAGTTGTCATAAATCTAAAAACACAAATTAATACGGATTTAGGTTTGGAATTCTCATAAACTTCTCGTTTCATATCTTTTACAGATCACCACCGCTAGGGCTCTTATGTCCGCCAGCCTTACGCCTGGGCTCTTATGTCCACAGGTATCATGGTCAATACAGATCTTTTAATTAGAGTTAATCCGTCCGCTAGCCATACGATCAGTGTTTCGCTAGGGCTCTTACGTCAACCTAGACATACACTTGGGCTCTTATGTCCCAAGCCGCAGAGAACATTGACAGTATCTAGCTTAGTCATAACCCGCAATATTTTAATCTTCTCGTTTCGTGTATCGTATTTCAAAGTATTTCTATTCGTTTCAACCTCAAAGGCTAATTCCACCGTTTCAACAAGATTTCAAAATTTCGTTCGGTAAATCACAGTTTACTCTAAAATTCGTTAAAAATCAGATTTAATTTCAAAAATTCCAAAATTTAAGGACTGACTCCAAAACGTCGAGATCTACAACTTTCATGTTTTAACTTTTTCAATCCGAGATACCTAAACAGGTCAAAAACACTAATTTTCATAGAAGTACTGTTCTGTCCGAATTTCATATAACTCAGTTTAAAGATTTCGAATTCTACCATAGCAATTCAACTCCAAATTTGATGAAATTTTACAGAGATCATCTTAAGACAATTATCTACAATTTTCATGTTCGGCTAAAGATTTAATTCGGCCTAGAACCCTAGTCAAAAACGTCAACAAGTTCGAATCTATGTTCTGTCAAGAACTTCAAGATCTAAGTTTCAGCAGTTCGGTTTGGGGTGGATTTCGTATATCAAATCATCACGAAAATTTCTGAAATTTTACGGAGGTGTTCTTAACATATAGATCTACAACTCTTATGTTCAACGCCAAGCCTAGATCGGTCTAGATCTAAGGTAGAAATCACCAACAAGTTCGAATAAAGAATCTATCATCGTTTCAAGATTTAAATTTAAAGCAGGCTCGTTTACGATCAGTTTCGCATATCAAAACACGATGAAAAATTATGAAAATTTTACACAACCTAGATCAGAGTCTTAGGAACGTTTTTCGTGTTTTAAGTTTTCCCGTTTGAGGTCGTTTAAAGGTTCGGAAAAATTAGACAAAACTGTTGCGCCGGTAAAAATCATACGTTGACAGATTTACGAAAGATTTGATTAAGTTTCTAGATTCAAATATTTTAACTACTCCCAAAACCGTGTAAGCGTTAACTTACAGATTGTTGAGTGTCCGGGATCGTCGATTCGGAGGCGTGGCTTCCCGTCCTCCGTTTATCCTCTCCGTTTGTCGGGTTCTTCGCTCTCGATTCGGATCGGGGGTTTAGAATAGAAAAAGATCGAATTTAGGATTCGTTTCCGAATCACATATGGAAAAGAATGGATCAAGGCTTACCACAGCGATGGGGGTCTCCAAATTTCGTCCAAGTCAGTTCCTCCTCTCGGTGTTGTGCCTCCGACGGCTCCGGGATTAGGGTTTCGACGTATAGAAAGATTTCGTAGGGTTTCAAATGTATTCGGAGCTCTTAGGAGGTCTTATTTATAGATATTTAAGACCTAGGGCGTCCAAAATCTGATCCCAAGGGTCTTGGGTCGAGAGACGTTCAACCGAAAGTCGAAAAATCCGCGTTCGGGCGAGAAAATCTCGCTTGGTTTGTTGCTGCCAGAGTGGCGCGGTCGTGGCGCGGTCTTAGGCCATCAACCGCGCGGCCAGCGCGCCACTCACGCCTGGACTCCGGTCCGGGCGGTCGTGCGATCCGTCGCGCTTTTCCTCCTCTCTTTCGGACTTCTATCCCTCTATGTTCCCCGATTCCGATTTCCGGGGTATCTTCGGGCTCCGATTTCCTATCTTAATTTTATTCGGACCCAAATTTATATTTGGACTCGAGTTATTGAGTCTATCGGTGTCGGGTCCCCGTGTACCCATTCATTCGATTAAATTGTCTTCGGCTTCTCGGGTTTTCGGAATTTTGTTTTCTTTTTAATTTAAATTTCATTTCTCATCTTCTATGATTCTTTATTCATTTATCATGTTTATTATATTTATTTATTTATTTTATTTATTTATTTTATGTTGCAAAATTCTCGGGTATTACAGTCTACCCTCCTTAAGAATCAACTTCGTCCTCGAAGTTGTGTTTCGGCTTTTCTCGTGCTAAAGTCTTTTTGTTTGTTTTATTATTTTGTGACTGAACTTAGAATTAAAACTTCTAAGCTGCCTACGTACCCGGTGAAGGGATCAAGCCATAACGTAGTTCAAAACAATTTGAATTTGCTTATTTATGATTTGGGATACATGATATCGAGTCGAACTCCAAAAATAAATAACTACGGGGTATCACATCAATATCATTTCAGTATTGGACCGATTTTTTCACTTGAAGAAGCAACATACTCGATATAATTAAAATATTAATTTTACTTTATATTTTTCTGTTTTCTTTATAATTTTTTAATAATACACAAATTAGATAGCTTTAAATTAAATAAAGTAATAGTAAAAATAGTTTTTCACTATACAATAATTAATTAATGAGAACTCAACGTACATTGATTATGTAGACATTGAAAAAATTCAAACGTGAAATTGGAATCTATTGAATACAGTTCCTATTTAATACATCCGAAACAATCAATAAAACGAAAATGAAGAGCCAGAATTTAAAAGATCACAATATTTGTATTCAGACACAATTAAAAAACAATAAAGATAAATTTATCTTAGGAATACTAAACAATAATAGCTGAAGTATTAAATACAATTTTTGTCCGTTTAAATTACCTATAATTTGTCTTGGATTAAAGCACTAAAAGATTTGACTTGAAATAGATTTAATATAAATCTTAGCATTCATGCCATGCATGGACGCAAATTCGAAATAAAATTAATTTATTCATCATAAAATATGTATTGTGTATTAAAGGAACTGAATGGTTGAATTGCACTTTATTTTTTTGAAATCTTAGCATTCATGCATGCATGCACCTACATAAATAAACAAAGCAATACATCGAACATAAGAAAATAAGAATAAAAAAATTATACATGCACACGAAAAAAAATGGATGTATTCAGTGAAGACATACTCATAAAATTTTACAATCTACAATACTTGGTAATATAATTTAGGAAACGATATGTTAAAGATTAAAAAGAAATTTATACAAATAAATAAAACACTTGACAGATTTAGATAAATCGTTATAATAATTTAACAACCAATAAAGATAGATTTATCCTAGAAATAGTAAATATTAATAACCAAATAATTGATTACAATCTGTTTACATGTGAATTACATAAAATTTGTGAATGGATTAAAAGACTTTTTGTTTGACCTGGACTCCATTTTTCAATATAAAAAGTTAAATTTAAATTTATACAAATAAAAATAAATTAAACACTTGACCGTAACAAAGAAATGGTGATAATCAATAAAAAACCAAAGGGAAATTATCCAAACTTCTCATTACTACATCTCAGAGCATTGAAACAAAGAATTACATATTTTCATGATATACTCGTGGTCCATATTTGACCAACATCTTTCGAAGGCGGGGGCGAACATTTACAAACCAATCATCCTCTAATCTAGCGATATAAGGAACTCCATCATTAAAAAAATCTCCTGATATTTTCTTGATAAAAGACTCCATGAAGATGACAGTGCTTTCAATGGTTGAAGATGGAAATTGGAAAACATTGGAATCACCATTCCTCATCTCTTTCCAACGATTCACTGAGTGCTTGACACGATGTAAACTATTCTTCATCTCATAAATGAAATCACAGAATACATAGATGATCTCCATCTCACATTCGGCAACATCAAAAAATTCCAAAGCCACCCTAAATGTGTCCAGGTCTTCTTCATCCCAATGGACCATCTTTTTATAACGTATGTAGGTTATAAAGGATTTGGCACCCTTGCCAAGATCTCTTTTCGGGAAGAAGATTGATGAGCATACATGCAAACCACTCATCCATGCAACATTCTCGAAAGACATCACTGCATAAACATTAGATAGAGTTTGCATCATAAAAAATATTACCGAAATATGAAAAAAATATAAAAAAAATCATAAAAATGTAATTGAGAACAAAAAATTTTTCACCTTTGATTATAACTTGTTGATTGCTAGACAAAATGAATACGCAATCCAAAAACTGATGAATCCTGTAAAAAAGTTAAATCATCAATAGATTCAACAGGTGATGCATAATACAATGGATACAAAATAATAAGAAAACATTAGATAGAGTTGTTACACTCAAGAAACAGAAGAAAAAAATATGAAAAAATTAGGAAATATGATATGAAACAAAAATGAGATATCAACACGAATATAGTGTTCCCTTTGAATCATGTATAAAGATCCACAAATGAGAGCATGTATTTATAGCAAATGAGTGATGGCTATAGAGAAGTAGAGAAGGCATGATGGATTGAAAAACCATAATGATACATGCAAAACAATCAATGAATGAAATAAATGAACATCAGCTTTAAGAAAACTATTTCCGAATTTTTTTTTATTATAATGGCATTTTCGAAATAATATCAATGTGTGTGAGAGATTGTAAATTTTGTTGAAATGTGAGAGGGGAGTTCCTTTGGAGGGAAACTATGTGTGGGGGAGGCTATTTTGTTATTATATATAACATGATAAAACAATGGAGGTAATAATTCTTATGCTCTCTCTATTGTTTTTTAATTTAGATATTAATATTAATATTTAAAAATAATTATCAAAATATGTCGTAGCCTAGTTTTGGCCGCCGCCTGAGTACTGTGCACCGTTACATTAATTTTGACAGTGGAGATTTGTTGGAAGTACTTGTTGTTCCCAATATATAAATGTAACAAGCTTCCCGGAAAAAATATATAAATGTAACATAGTACTCCCTCCGTTCCATGTGACTTATCTTATTTGACTTCTAGACACTGTTAATTATTTAACTTTGATTTAATTTTAGTGCACGTATATATTTGAAAAAAAATGTCGAGTTGGGTCTTATTACAATTGTATAATCATTTGATTTTATAATATATATTTTACATAAATTTTTATTGTACATATTTTGAAATATTAACGGTTGAAAAATATAATGAATTATGTGCAGAATTGAAACAATACAAATTAAAAGAGACATATGGAGTAACTAATAACCTGAATTATACATGTTCCAATCCAAAATTAATTAATAGTAGGTGGAGTAATTTTCATTCATATAAGAAAGTGGAATATCCATACTTTATCCAGATGTAAAATCCTAATACATATAATTAGGCTATGTTTTGTTTTGCAGGAATTAGAAGGATTTGGGAGGATTTAGATTTTCAGGTAATTCCTAATCAGGTTTGTATTTAAAAACTGTTGGAACACTGTACTGTATGAATCTCAATTTTTTTTTATTTTTTTTCTGGGAAATGAATCTCAATTTTTATTCTTCCGCTAAAATTTCGAAATCTGTCCTACATAGCATGTTTGGAACACTGTACTGTATTATGGTGTATTGTATAATTTAATGCGGGTGTATTGTATGGAGTATTAAATTAATGTTATATAGTGTTTGGTGCCACAATGTACAATTATTATACATTATTTGTGTGATAAGATGAAGGAAATTCAGAGGACAAAACTTGAGGACAAAAAGATGGCGTCAGTCGGAGGGAGAAAGGAGGACGGAAGCCAGGCAAGAGGAGGTCAAGTGAGCCGCAGAGATCTGTTTAGTGTCTACATCCGGGAACTTGCCAGCAGACGCTGACTACAGAGAAATTTTCAGACGAGTCGAGAAGGAGGCAAGGATTCGTGACTGGTATATTCCTGCTAGGGGAAGGATAGAGAAAGGTGGTAAGTTTGGCTTCTTCCGATTTGCACACGAAGAGGAGGCAGTTAGGGTTATTCGTCAGTTGGATAGGAGGTCTTGGAGGGGGTAGTTGATGAGGCGAACTGGGCAATCCCATGCAAAATGATGAAAGAGGGCGAGGTGGAGAACCACAAAGCAGGTAGGCCTTTGGGAAGGATTAGAGTTGGCGTTAAGGCTGTGAGTCCTGGGAAGGAGGCATGGAGAGATGTGTAATACCCGAGAATTTCCCAACATAAAATGAATACAATAAATAAAATAAATAAATAAATATAATAAACATGATAAGTGGATAAAGAATCATAAAAGATGAGAAATGGAATTTAAATTAAAAAAGAATCAAAATTCCGAGAACCCGGGAAGCCGAAGACAATTAAATCGAATGAATGGTTACACGGAAACCCAACACCGATGGACTCAATAACTCGAGTCCAAATGTAAATTTAGATCCGAATAAAATTAAGATAGGAAATCGGAGCCCGAAAATACCCCGGAAATCCGAATCCGAGAACATAGAGGGATAGAAGTCCGAAAGAGAGGAGGAAATGCCCGACGGATCGCACGACCCGGCCCAGACCGCAGCCTGGACCAAGGCCGCGCGGTGGCTGCGCGCCCCTAAGGGGAATACCGCCCCAAGTGCGCGCCAGCAAGCAGAATCGCCCGTTGCGAGATTCACTCGCCCGAATCCGGATTTTCCGACTTCGGTTGAACACCTTGCGGCTCAAGACTCACCAAGGCCGACCTTGGACGTCCCTAGGTCATGCCTATCTATAAATAACACCTCTTGGAAGCCCCGAACAGTTTTTCAAAACCCTACGATACTCTCTATACACAAAACCCTAGATCCAGAAGTCGTCGGAGGCACAAAACCAAACAACGGGACTGATTTGGACGAAAATTGGGAGTCTTCGATCGACGGGAACCCGACGAACCAAGGAGATAAACGGTGGACTGGAAGCCACGCCTCCAAAATCGACGTTCCCCGACGACTACGAATCTGTAAGTTGACACTTACATGGTTTTGGGAGTAATTAAAACACGTAAAACTAAAAGCTTAATCGAAACTTTCGTAAATCTGTCAACATGTGATTTCTACCGGCGCAGCGAATTTGTCTAATTTTTCCGAACCCTTAAAAGTCTTCAAACGAAAAAACGTAAAACACAAAAAACGTTTCTAAGGCTTAGATCTATCTCCTGTAAAAATTTCAGAATTTTTCGTGATGATTTGATACGTGAAATCCACCCGAAACCGAACTGCTAAGATTTGGATCTTGAATTTCTTGACAGAACTTAGGTCTGAACTTGATGACATTTTTTACATTAGTTTTAAACCGATTTAGATCTTTAGCCGAACATAAAAGTTGTACAAAATGTCTTAAGAATGTCTCTGTAAAATTTCGTTAAGTTTGGAGTTGATTTGCTCTGGTAGATCTTGATAATCTTGAACTGCTGTATGATAAACTCGGACAGATTTATGTTTCTACGAAAATTGACGTTTTTGACCTATTTCGGTATCTCGGATTGAAAAAGTTAAAACATGAAAATTGTTCATCTTGATGTTTCCGAGTCAGTGGTAAAATTTCAGAAATTTTGAACTTAAATCAGATTTTAAATAAATTTTAGAGTAAACAGCGGTTACCTGAGTCAAATCTTGAAATTCTTGTTGGAAAGGATTTTTAAATGATATCGGAGTGAGTAGCATCCTGAAATAGTATATTTTGAGAAACTTACTAAATTTGAGAAATTGGCATTTAAGATTTAAATGAGTGGAAACTCCTTTGAAATAAAATACATAAACAAACATATTCGAAATCCCGTTATGACTAGTTTGAGCTTTCTACGTAGAGGGTGAGTGCTCCATCGGGTGCCCCTCTAGCTTTTTGCTTCGTGCCTAAACGGACGAGAGTGACCTATGTAGGGGGTGGGTGCTCCATAGGGTGCCCCTCTAGCTTTTTGCTTCGTACCTAAACGGACAGGAGTAATCTACGTAGGGGGTGATTGCTCTGCAGGGTGCCCTCCTAGCTTTGCACATCGTGCCTGATTGGACGATGGTGTTGAACATGAGAAACTGTGCCAAAACGGCGAGAGAAACTTAACTACAAATAAAATCTTGATACTCGGCTAGGGATTAACGGGAAAATTAAAAGACTTGAATGTTTTCTTTCCCTTATTTAAATTATGTTCTTAAATTATGTCCTACATTTATTTTACTTGGCTAGCTATATTTATGATTTTATGGAGTCCATATCCTGTGAGTTATGCCTTTAAAATTATTATTTGATAAATGAATCAAGTTATGGGGTGTTATGCACATGTTTTCTTTAAATTTAATTAATGGCTTTGAAACCCTATAATCCTGTATGTGTTAACTTACTCAGCACGTTGTGCTGACCAAAACCATTTCTTTCTTTTTCCTACAGAGCATGAAGAATATGCATCATCATATGCATGCATGGGATATTCGGGGAAATATTATTTTCTTTTATTATTCTAGTCTTAGCTATGAATTGCATGAACGGGCCTGTTTAACCCGTGATTAGGCCATGTGGCCCTATATTTAAATTCCGCTGCATTATATATGTAAATATTATTTTCCGCTGCAACTTTGATGTATTATTTTTAAATTATATATGAATGGGCTGTTTGAATGTTTTAAATTCTGAAAAACCATAGCCTTGCATCTCTTTAGCAAGCTCGGAGAAACCGTGTCTTGCTAGGGAGGTGTGGCGGTGACACCCCGACCTGGGTGACCAAAAACCGGGGTGTTACAAGATGATAGATCCTACGCCGAAGTTATCAAGGGGAACTGGATCCGTCAGAGAGAATGGGGGAGTCGGAATAGGACTGGGTTGGTAAAACTTACTGAAGATTCGAAGGTAACTGACAAACTTCGTCGGTCTGCGGTGGCTGCCATCTGTTCGCTAGATGTCCTGACAGAATTCCAACGATGGTTGTTTAAAGAACATAAGGAGTGCGGGGAGGTGATATATGGTGGTGGGCAACGATGGTGGTGGTATTCAAGAGTATGAAGGCAAGAGATTCATTTCTGGCTGATTATGGCGATCGTCAACTTTTGGAATGGAAAAGGAGGTGGGTTCCGGGAGATCCAGTAAGGAAACAGCTTGCTTGGACGTATATTTTTGGGCTGCCATTCTCTGCATTGAGTGAAGAGTCACTCCGGAAAATAGTTCATGGTTGGGGTAAGGTGGTGAATATTGATTCTGAAACAAGAGATCTGAAGAGATTAGATAGGGCACGCCTCTTGGTGGCGGTCCATGAAGATGCAATTGTTCCAGCGGTGATTGTGTCCTAGTTGGAGGGAAAAAATCTAAACTTCGCATCGTCATGAATTATAGTGAAATGGTGGTGGTTGCGGAGGATGGATGCGATGAAGAAGGGGAAGATTCAGGGGAAGAACAGGCAGAGCAAGGCAAGGTGGTGGAAGCACCGGTGGTGATGGGGAGGGAGAGGTCCGGGACTAATGAACATAGGGGAGTAAACCAATTCAATGAAGCAGTTTATGGGGAGAAGAACCACTTTTGTAAGGCGGCGTCATCATTTGTTAACAATAACGAGGGCGGCAGTAGTTCCTCCCAAGATAATAATGGCGAGATCGAGAAGAGAGAAGGGAGTGTTTCAATAACCAATGTGCCTAATTCTGGTGATTTAATAATTAAAGGTCAAACGATATTGGGTGTAGAGGGCCTAACCAAAAGTGGTAAAGAGGCATTTGGGCCTGAGGATGGTGGGCTGATTGAGGCCACTGGTGGAGGGCACATTAAAATCGTGGAAGCTATAAGTGATGGGCATAGTTCGGAAATGGCTTTAGAATCTGGGCCATTGTATAACCCGTCTATGGGTGCTGTTGGGCCCATAGATAGCAGTGAGGTGGTTCTGGAGTCAGGGGAGGCAGAAAAGGAAGCGTATGCTACCAGGGCAGCAGAAAGGCAATTAGAGCAGTCAAGGAGGGATAGTAGGGGTGAGGTGGTATTGGAGGGAGAAGGGTCGGGGGGGTTCGTGACAGTAGTTGGGGACCGGGCTCGTCAAACATCTGGGCCTGCGAATCGGGTAGAGGGAGAGATTAATTCGGTTGGTCTGGGAGGTGTCGATAGATCTAAATTAATTGATATTGATAAAGCTTTGGCTAAGGTGTTGAGTGGTAGGGATGGCCTGAAGCGTAGGGGTGGTAGAAGAGGTAGGAGAAGGGGTGTTAAGACTAGTACTGGTCGAGTTAAGTATGCGAAGGGTAGCAAATCTGTGGGGGATGAGTTTGCTCAACTTCAATTCGCAACTGTTCGGCTGCGGGAAGGTGTCAAAGTGGTGGATTTCTCGGAAGCAGAATCAAATCCTTGATTTTGCAGAGAAGTTGGGGTTGGGGTGTTCGATGGGTAGAACGGAGGCGGTCACGAGGATTCGGGAGGAGATGGCCCGGGCATAGAATGTCGGGAGGTTTATAGTTGCCTATTTCATAAATGAAGATTATCACATGTAACTTGAGGGGACTGAACGGGGGGTGCGCCGGAGGGCTGTAAGGAGGATGTGTCGGAAATATAAGCCGACGATTCTTTGCCTCCAAGAGACCAAAATGGTCGAGCTATAGGAGAGTTTAATTTCCAGATTATGGGGGTCAAGGGGGAGTAAGTTTGTGTTTCAACCTTCTAATGGGAATGCAGGAGGTCTTGCTGTAGTTTGGGAAGCTGAATGCTGCTCTTTTCAGTTGGTGGAACAAGGGCATCATTTTATATGGGCTAAAGGCAGTATCCAAGGGTGGACTGAGACGGTCAATTTGGTATGTATTCATGCACCTAACATTAGGTGAGAGCGTACAGAGTTTTGGGAATTGTTGCATCAAAAATGTAACACCGGCAATGGGGAGCTTTGCTGTATATGTGGAGATTTTAATGCGGTTGTTTCCACGGGTGAAAGGGCGGGCCTTAGCGAGGATGTGGGGTCGTCTATAGAATTTTGCAATTGGATCAATCAAATGGGGATGGTTAATTTACCTATGGAGGCGGGGCTATTCACATGGTATGATAGGGGGAGGGGGGTGCTGCGGGGAGTAGGCTTCACAGATTCCTACTATCGCCAGGGTGGCTCTGTCTCAATGGTGAAGTAGTACAGCGGAAATGTGAGTCCGTTCTTTCGGACCATTATCCGGTCTGCTTAGAAATTGGTGAGAAATCATGGGGACCCAAACCTTTCTGGTTCTTCAACTATTGGATGGACGAGAAAGGGTTTAATGAGCTAATTCGTGAGGCTTGGACGCTGGGAGGGCAGAATAATGGAGGAGGCAGGGGCGGTGGTCTGTTTGGGAGGTTGAGAGTGGTTAAAAGCAAGATTAGGGCGTTGGAGGGGTACGGGGAGGCTGATTTAAACAGCCGCTTGAACAAACTATTGGCGGAGGTAGAGGAGCTTGAGAAAAGTGTGCAGGGGGATGGTATGAGTGATGTAGAGAGGGTTGCTTGGCTTGGTAAAAAAGAAGAGTTGAAAAAACTTTTTTTGGCCGAGGAGAGGAGGTGGCATCAAAAATCTAGGACTCGATGGGTAAAAGAAGGCGATCAGAATTCACGATATTTCCATCTTGTAACGTCTTTTAACAGACGTAAAAATCATATTGGGGCTATTAAACGAGATGGGATTATAGTAGAAAATCCTCATGAAGTGAAGGAGATGGCAGCCTCATTCTTTCAGGCAGCCTTTAAAAAGCAATCGGAGGTTATGTTCTCGGTTCATGGCATCGGTTTTGTAGGTCCCTTAATGCTTCAAGATTCTGTTATGGATGTTTTTATGATGTTCTAACTACGTGTTTGCGAAAGCGATAAAGAACACGATCAATTTGTTGACCCAGTTCGGTTTTGCAACCTACATCTGGGGGATACCAATCAAGGGACTTGAACTAGACTAAAGATCAAAATCACAGACACAATCTAATGCCTAAACCAAGAAATCAAACTCTCACCCTAGACGAACTAATCTAGTAGAGCAGTGTAGTCAAGACTCCCCCTTAACTACGGCTGTAGGGAAATCACCCTATTTGAATTCAACAAGGCATGAACACGTTCTGTCGATTCTCCATGATCTTCATCTTCTTTCCCTGAATCTCCAGAATACAATCTTGATGGTAGATCACAATACCTTCAGATATTTTCTATGTAGACTCAATCTCACTTTTCTTGTTCTTCTCACGATAACTCTATAAGTTCTTGAAGAACAACTTACAAAGACTCTCTCACTGAAATCTCTAAGATGAAAAATAAATCGCTCAAAAATCCTATCAAAGATTACAGACTCTGCGGTATTTAAATAAGTACAAATAAAAGAACATCCAGCAGAGTTTAACTGTCGTCGTCAACCTGATGTGCCAACACCTGAGAAACATCTCTATGAAAAGTACAAGGTTAAGTTGTCATAACAATGTATTAACAATCTCCCCCACATTCCATGGAGATGGTGATCCATCAAACAAGGTGTCTATCAAAAATGCAAACAATAAGCAATTCAGATTATGATAGTTAAGCACATCAAACAATATAGCAAAATATCAACATAGTAAAGTTCCAAACAAGACGACAGTTTTAGAGAGTCAATAGTCCATCGCAGTTCATCCAAAACAAACAAACACAAACATCAAAATAGTGTCATCAGCACAAAGTTCAAACATCCATCAGTCATCAGACAATCACCAAAAACCATTAAAAAGTTTAGTCAGAAATGTGTTACCCAAATGTACCAACAACCATACCACATCGAGATGACCTCCACCAAAACAGACACCACCACACTTTGTTTCTCCCCCTTGATGGATCAGACAACTCCATCTGAAGAGTCCTCTTCCTCATCAGCAAATGGATTCTGCTCCTCAGAACGAGCTCCACTTGAAGAGGCCTTGCGGGTTGGGGAAAGAGATCCTGGAAGCATACTCATTATCTGTGCAATCTTGCGCTTGGTTGCAATGGCTTCCTGGCTGATCTTGGTCTGCTTGTCGCTTAGAGCAAGCAACTCAGACTTGATCTGCAAAATGAGATCAGTGCCAGACGGTGGTGGTCCTTCCTTGAAGTCGTTATGCTTATCACGAAGCTCATTGGAAGGGGAATGTGCATTTATCTTGATCAGGTCATCCTTCTTTGTCTTAATGCCATTTTGATGCAGCAACAATGTGATAAGGCCGGGGTATGGTAAACTAGCAGACTTGGTGATTAGATCACGAGTAAAACCTAGCATACGCTTCAAAACCAGAAGACCAAAATTCATAAGTTCTATTCCAGAATCAATACAAAACAAAAGTTTACCCATTTCCAATGAAGGCTGTGAGGCGTTGGATGTTGGTAAGATGTTTGCACGACACAGATAGAACAAACAGTGGAACTTCATGGTCATGTTTGAAACACTGCACTTGTTCCAACCAAAATCAAAAGCCCTCTCATTTGAAATAGTGTAGGCTATATCGGCAGGCGAATGAGACAAATACTCCAGTGGATCACCAAGATCGTCGTTTGGTGCAAGTTCTAACAACGCATTGATAACTCCAGGGGTTAAATCAATAAACTTGCCTCTAATGTATATCTTACCAAACCATTGAGACTTCTTGTTGAGAACATCAGGGTGTAAGTTGGCGTAGAACTCTCTGACCAATGTTGGAGAGTAGGCTTTAAACACCCTTGCCCACTTCAGTAGATGTCTTTCTTCAAGGAACTCATCGAACCCTAGGTCGGTGTATGTAGAATGGACAAAAGTCTCCTCTGGGATGAATTTTTTGTTGACAAGGTCTTTGGTCCCGAACAGCATCATTTCTTTAGTGAAATATGTCATGTTGAAAGCTCGTTGTGATAGTAAATCCCTCTGTGACTTCTCCGGCGTTCTTCGGGTCCTTGGTCATTTCACAGATGTACCAACATCACTGGTAGAGGTGCTCCGCTTCTTTTTCTGTGAAGACCTAGTAGTAGGTCGTCGGACCTCTGTTCCAACATCAGGTTGATCTGGAACCTCTGGTTCGTCATGCGGCAGAATATGGTCTTCTTCTTCCTGAACATGTGCGGCTTCAGCATCAGTAGGATTTGGAGTAGCTTCAGTGGGATCTCCTGCAGTAGAGGCTTCAGTAGGGTTTACAGTAGGTTCCTGAGGAGGATTTGGAAGTGGACTATGAGGAGGGGTAGGAAACATGGTAATGATAGGTTCGGCATTGTCAGCAAACTCCGTGAGTTGATTTTCAGCAGCTTCGGTGGAAGTTTGAGCAGTATTTTCGGCAGTAGCATTTGGTTCCTCAACATTTTCAGAGGGATTGGGTGTTTCTGAGGTGATTGGGGGTTCGGAGGTAGTAGGAACTGGTTTAGAAACTTTCTCGGGTAAATTTGTCGAGGAAGACGAAGCCATTGCTTAATTATCTGCAAAACTCAAGCTCAAAACAGAAGTGTGGTAGAATGAAACTCAAATTACAGATTTAAAGAGAGAAAAACCGAAGGCGAAGAGGCGAGAGAGAGAGACGACGGTTTTCACTTGACGTGCGACGTGACTGGAGATGTCAGTTTGCAGTCATCATTACCCCAAGGACGACGGTTGCATAAACTCTATCCAAAAATGAATTGGGCCTACAAAGCTCATGGACTAGATCAAGTGTAAAATGCAAAATAAACATAGACATTAATCAGATTTAACTAGAATAGCAAAGGCCCATAATAGATCTAAGTGTTTCAAACCTTTCACCGCCGAATGCTTTAGTAAGGATGTCAGCACGTTGTTCCAACATCCCAATATGTTCAATGTTGCACACACCCTCTTCAACCAAATCTCTTATAAAATGACACCTTATATCAATATGTTTGCTGCGACTATGTAGAACAGGGTTCTTTGAAATGTTAATTGCACTTGTATTGTCGCAATACACCTTGAAATCATCATTCATAATCCCATAATCACACAAAACTTGTTTCATCCACATCAATTGTGAGCAGCAGCATGTTGCAGCTATATACTCTGCTTCCGCTGTAGAAAGTGCAACTATGTTCTGCTTTCTAGAAAACCAACATACAAAATTATTTCCTAGATAGAAACATCCTCCCGTTGTTGACCTTCTGTCATCACAATAGCCAGCCCAATCCGAATCAGTGAACCCTATCAAATCCAAGCTTGATCTTTTAGAGAACCAAATCCCTAATCCAATAGTTCCTTTCACATATCTCATAATGCGTTTAACAGCTTTCAAATGCACTTCTTTAGGATTTGCTTGAAATCTAGCACAAACTCCAGTGCTAAAAGATATGTCGGGTCTAGTAGCTGTTAAGTAAAGTAAACTTCCAATCATACTTCTATATAGTTTCTGATCTACACTTGCTCCTTGATCATCCTTTGAGAGTTTCTGTTGTTGACCTTGAGGAGTTCTAGCAATCTTACTATCTTCCAACTTGAATCTCTTTAGCATATTCCGAGCATATTTCTCCTGACTAAGAAACATTCCAACTTTCATTTGTTTCACTTGAAGTCCTAAAAAGTAAGTCAACTCTCCCATCATGCTCATTTCGAACTCTGATTGCATAGCTTGAACAAAGTTGTTTCTGAGATGTTCTGACGTCGATCCAAAAATTATATCATCAACATATACCTGTGCAATTATGAAGTGGTTGTCTTCATGCTTCACAAACATCGTCTTATCAGCTTCTCCTCTCTTATATCCATTATGAATGAGAAATGAAGACAATCGATCATACCAAGCTCTAGGAGCTTGCTTTAGTCCATAAAGTGCACCCTTTACTCGATATACATGATTTGGTCTAGATAGATCTTCAAAACCAGCAGGCTGTGCCACAAATATCTCCTCTTTGATCTTCCCATTTAAGAAAGTTGTCTTGATATCCAGTTGATACAACTTAAAATCCATAGAGCATGCAAATGCTAACAAAATTCGAACAGCTTCCATCCTTGCAACAGGTGCAAACGTTTCACCATAATCCAGACCTTCTATCTGTGTAAAACCTTGAGCCACTAGGTGAGCTTTATTCCTTATAATGTTGCCTTGCTCATCAGTCTTATTCCTAAAGACCCATTTTGTACCAATAATGTTGATATTCTGTGGTTGTTCCACCAACTCCCAAACATCATTCCTTTCAAACTGAACCAACTCATCTTGCATGGCTGCTATCCAGTATTCGTCTTTAAGAGCTTCTGAGACATTCTTAGGTTCCACTCTAGATATAAAGCAGTTTAGTCCAGCTAATTCTCTGTAATTAACCTTCTTGCTTCCAGTCAATCGTTGAGCACTAGGATCACCTATAATATCTTGCTGTGAGTGATGCTTTAAAGTCGGACCTTTTCTCTTATCAGATATAACATCTTTAGAACTTAAATCAGCATCCTCTAAGTTATCTTCATGATTAGCATCTCCTTCATCATCAATAACTATTCCTTCAGACTGTTGTTGACTAGATGTACTAACATCAGGGTTGACTAATACTATCATCATCCTTTCTAGGTAAAGCATACTTATCCTCAAATAGAACATTTACTGACTCAATAACCTTTCTGGATTGAATCAAATAAACTCGATAAGCTCTAGAATTGTTAGAATATCCCAAAAACCAACCTTCCTCAGCTCTAGCATCAAACTTCTTAATTTGCTCTCTATCCCTGTAGACAAAACATTTACATCCAAAAATATGAAAGTATTTAACAGTAGGAGTTTTACCATTCCAGATTTGATATGGAGTGTTGTTAGTGTGAGGTCTTAACAACACACGATTGATGATGTGACATGCTGTGTAAATTGCTTCAGCCCAAAATGACTTCCCAAGAGCACTAGCATGTAGCATTGAACGAGCCATCTCTTGAAGTGTTCTATTCTTCCTTTCAGCAATCCCATTCTGTTGAGGTGTCTTTGGGGCAGAGTACTCATGAAAAATTCCATGGTTGTTGCAGAAAAGTTCAAACTCCTGATTCTCAAACTCGCGTCCATGATCAGAACGGATCCTTTGGATTTTGGTTTGCTTTTCATTCATCAACTTCAGGCTTAGCTTTTCAAAGTGTTGGAAGGTTTCATCTTTGCTCCTGAGAAAACATACCCAAGTGAATCTCGAAAAATCATCAACACAAACTAAAACATACCTTTTGCCATTTAGGCTTTCAGTTTCTGTTGGACCCATAAGATCCATATGAATCAGTTCTAAGCAATGATCTGTAGAGACTCCATCAGTCTTCTTATGTTGAGCTCGGGTTTGCTTTCCTTTTGAACAGTCCACACAAGCAAGGTCTTTGTTATTCTGTAGTTTTGGCAGACCTCTAACAGCGGCTGAACAACTTAGTTTATACATGGTTTGATAGTTGAGATGTCCAAGCCTTTTGTGCCATAGGTTTGGGAGATCATCCTTGCTTACTAGTGCCTGTGCCAGATTAGATTCCAAAGTATAGCAATTATTTTTAGATCTTTTGCCTGTCATGATGTTATCTCTCCTGCAATCAAACACTTGACAAAAATGCTTATTAAAAATAACAAGGGAATCTTCATCACATAATTGACTAATTGAAATGAGATTAGTAGTAAGCCCTTCAACATGATAGACTCTAGAGAGTTTAGAAAGTTCACCATCCTTTACATTACCATAACCAGTGATTTTGCTTCTAGCACCATCACCAAAAACCACATCTCCACAATCTTTATCTGTAAAGTTATTTAGAATCTCCTTGCTACCTGTCATATGCCTTGAACAACCTGAATCAAAATACCATTTTTTGGACCGTGGTTGTTGCTGTGATGATAGAACAACAAGGCATTTACTCTCCTTTCTCTTAGGCACCCACTCCATTTGAATTCTGATCTTTTTCTTTAAATCTTCATGGGGCCAGACTACTGGGCGACCATTCATGAGATCACGAACAATCCTCATGCAAGTTTCAGCTGTGTGACCAGGTAAGCTGCAATAGAGACAGTCTCTTCGTCGTTTGGGTGATGTAGGAACATCCTGATGTGTCAGTGAATTTGCTTCAGCATTCAGATTTCCACCACTAACAAATAGTCTTTTTCCAGTAGATGCTTGATTCTTGTACCCAATACCAATCATGTCTCTGTAACTCTTTCCAATAGACAGAACTTCATCAAGTTTACCTTTCCCTTTGGTCATCTTCTCCAAGTCAGCAACTCGAATTTTCAATTTAATAGATTCCTCTCTGAATGATTCCTTCTCTTTAGTCACAGTAGTAATCTGAAGCTTCACTTCATCATACTTTCCCTTAAGAACTTTTAGATCATCAATAGCCTTAATCTTTTCAGCTTCTGCTTTATCCAAATTCAGACGGATGTCAGTGAGTTGTTTCGACAACTGCTCATTCTCCTATACAGCTTCTTCATACTCCTATTTGAGTTCTTCATAGATATCAACTAGCTCTTTATAGAGACTACCTGATTCAGCTGTAACAATAGAAGAAATGTCAGTAATTAATTGTATTGACTCACAGTTACCTGTGGAAGGGGTAGGACTAGCTTCTCTTGTCACAAATGCAACGACATTCTCATCATCACTTGATTGTTCATCCTCAGCTTCAACTTCAGACTCATCACTCAAAGTAGCTTGAAGTGCTTTCCTACTCTTCTTCTTTGCAGTAGGGCATTCAGCTCGCACATGGCCTTTTCCTTCACATTCAAAACATATAATCTCAGAAGATTTATCAGACTTATCAACATCTTTGTCCTTCTTGAACTTTTTGAACTTCTTATCAGATTTCTTTTCAAATCTGTTGTTCTGCTTCTCCGTTGTCACTGAGTTGTCAGAACTACGATTTTTCTTCTGAAACTTCTTGAAATGCTTATTCTGAAGCATCTTTCCAATCCTTTTGGATAGTAAAGAAACTTCTTCCTCAAAATCATCAGCAGGTTCATCTTCGGCCTTGAATGCAATGTTCTTGTACAATTTTTCTGAGGCTAGATGATTGATTTCATAAGTTTGAAGAATACCAACTCCCTCAAGAACATTGTCTTGATCTTCTCAACTTCTTCAAGGGCTGCCACTTTTGCAGAATATTTCTTAGAAACAGTCCTAAGAAATTTCCTTACGAGTTTTGATCCTTCAAATGACATTCCAAGAGCTGTGGCCTGATTCACGATATCTTGAAATCTTCCAAAATATGTTGTGATATCCTCATCATTCGTCATTCTTAAACTGTCAAAGATCGATTCAATGCGCTGTAGACGGGTTGTCTTGACATCTTCAGAACCTTCATGTTGAGTCTCCAAGAAATTCCAAGCTTCATAGGCGGATGTACAGTTAGCGATCATCCTAAATTGCGCTTCATCCATAGCACCACTGATAGCGTTGAGAGCTGTGTAATTCGCTGATCTTGCCGTCCTCTCGGCCTGTGTGAGTTCGGCGTTTGTCGCGGGTCGAATTGTTGTTGTGGCCGATTCTCCTTCTCCAGTTCGAACAGTTCTTGTTGGCTGAGTCCATGGCTCCAAGACTGAATCCCAAACACCATCTCCTTGTGCCAACAGATAATTCTGCATCCTAGCTTTCCAATAGGCATAATCATTTCCATCGAACAATGGCGGACGCGTGTTAGACGCTCCTTCTCGACTCATGATTCTTGAATCTTGAATGAATGGATTTTCTCAGTTACGTTAGAGAACTCGCTCTGATACCAATTTGTAGGTCCCTTAATGCTTCAAGATTCTGTTATGGATGTTTTTATGATGTTCTAACTACGTGTTTGCGAAAGCGATAAAGAACACGATCAATTTGTTGACCCAGTTCGGTTTTGCAACCTACATCTGGGGGATACCAATCCAGGGACTTGAACTAGACTAAAGATCAAAATCACAGACACAATCTAATGCCTAAACCAAGAAATCAAACTCTCACCCTAGACGAACTAATCTAGTAGAGCAGTGTAGTCAAGACTCCCCCTTAACTACGGCTGTAGGGAAATCACCCTATTTGAATTCACCAAGGCATGAACACGTTCTGTCGATTCTCCATGATCTTCATCTTCTTTCCCTGAATCTCCAGAATACAATCTTGATGGTAGATCACAATACCTTCAGATATTTTCTATGTAGACTCAATCTCACTTTTCTTGTTCTTCTCACGATAACTCTATAAGTTCTTGAAGAACAACTTACAAAGACTCTCTCACTGAAATCTCTAAGATGAAAAATAAATCGCTCATAAATCCTATCAAAGATTACAGACTCTGCGGTATTTAAATAAGTACAAATAAAAGAACATCCAGCAGAGTTTAACTATCGTCGTCAACCTGATGTGCCAACACCTGAGAAACATCTCAATGAAAAGTACAAGGTTAAGTTGTCATAACAATGTATTAACAGGTTTGAAGCGTATTGAGGTTGAAGATAATCAATGGTTGGAAAGGGATTTCACGGAGGAAGAAATTCGAATGGCAATATCGAACTGTGACGGTAATAGGGCTCTGGGGCCAGACGGATTCAATATGAATTTCTTCAAGAAATACTGGGAGTTGATCAAGGATGAAGTCTTGGCAGTTTTTAGAAAGCTGGAAAGAGGAGATAAATTACCAAAAGAAGTTGGTGGATCATTTATAGCTTTAATTCCCAAGGTGGATTGTCCGATGGAGTTTGGAGAGTATCACCCTATTTCGTTAGTAGGGAGTGTTTATAAAATTATTGCGAAGGACTTGGCAGGGAGTATACAAGGTGTTTTGAATGGGGTGGTGGGAGATGCACAAATGGCATTCGTCAAATGCCGCCAAATCCTTGATGGTGCTTTGATTGCTGCTGAGGTAATTCAGTCCACGGCCTCGGCCGGGCGTATGGGATTTGTAGTAACTGGATTTCGCAAAGGCTTACGACAACGTGTCGTGGGGGGCGTTATTTGGCGTTCTGAACGCTATGGGTTTTGGTGCTAAATGGATAAGTTGGATGAAGGAATTAATAACTTCAGCTTCGGCAGCGGTATTGATAAACAGATCCCCAACAAAAATTTTTAATTTGGAAAAAGGGCTGAGACAAGGAGACCCATTATCCCCATATCTTTTCGTATTGGTTGCCGAGGTGTTGAACATGCTTGTGAGTAAAGCAGCAGAGTTGGGGTGGTATCGCGGGCTGCCAGTGGGAGAGAGGGGGCCAATAATCACCCATCTTCAGTATGCAGATGACACCATCCTTTTTTGCGAAGGAGAATTAAGTCAGGTGTTTCTTATCAAGCGAATTCTGTGGTGCTTGACTTTGGCGACGGGATTACGGATCAATTTTGGGAAGAGTAGCATAATTGGGATTAATTGCAATCAGGAAACAGTGAGGGAGGCGTCTGAGATACTTGGGTGTGGAGTTGCTACATGGCCTTTAAAGTATCTAGGCATCCCAATAGGTGGTAAAATCAATGGGGTGGAGATTTGGAGACCGGTACTGGAAAGGGTGGAAAGGCGCTTAGTCGGATGGCAGGGTCGCTTCCTATCTCAAGCTGGGAGATTATGTCTCATAAATTCAGTCATGAGCAACTTGCCTATATATTACATGTCACTGTTTATAGTGCCAAGGTTGGTGGCGGAACGTCTAGAGAAATTGAAAAGACGGTTCTTTTGGAATGAAGGGGAGGGGACGAGGAAGCTTCATTCCTTACCTTGGGATAAAATCTGCATTTCAAAGGAGGAAGGAGGCCTGGGTATTCGACACACTGTGGAATTCAACCCAGCCTTATTACTTAAATGGAGATGGCGTTTTGGGAGAGAAAATTCACTGTGGAAAAGGGTGATTGATTCCAAGTATTATGGAGGTGTAACTCCTTTAATCCCTGAATCATCATCTCGCAGGTCAGTGTGGGGCAACCTGAGCCGGTCTTGGGAGAGTATGCAGTTGGGAATTCAGGGGGTCGGGTTTAAAACTTTGGTGGGTAATGGGGCAGCTGTTCGGTTTTGGACAGATAGCTGGGTTCAGGAGGGCATGCCTTTGAAAGATTTATATCCTAGAGTCTATACATTAGCGGTTAATAAACAAGGGGTGATTGGAGAGTTTGGAAAATGGACAGGGTTCGAATGGGAGTGGGATATTCAATTGAGAAGACCTCTATTCGAGTGGGAGATTGAGGTGTGGAATTCAATGATGGTGGTTATTGACAGACATAGAATGTGTAGATATATGGAGGATAGGGTGATTTGGCTAGGAGATAGTAGCGGGAGGTATTCAGTTAGTTCATGTTGGAGGAGAGGGGATGGGGCAGGAGCGGATGAAAGTAGCTGGTTTTGGAGGGATCTCTGGAAAGTGAAAGTTCCTATGAAGGTAAAATTGTTGGCATGGAAGATGACACTAGATGGATTACCAGTGAGGGAAGTGCTATTTAGGAGAGGATGTATACAGGAAATTAATACATTGTGCCCATGTTGTGGATTGGAAATCGAAACTATAGATCATTTGTTTAGCAAATGTGCCAAAACATGTAACATTTGGTACCTGGGAGCTAGTTGGTTTGGGGTGGAATGGGTTAATCCTGGGAGGTCTGGTAAGTTACTGGAAGGGTGGTTCGGGCCGTGCCCAATGCCAAGGAAAAGGGAGCTATGGATGTCGACAGGGCTTTCTATTATTTGGTCGATTTGGAATCATAGGAATGGGTGCACATTTAAGGGCCAAACTTTCGACACGAAGGCGGTAGTGGATGAAATTCGGTGGCATGCAGCTTTCTGGTGGAGGATAGCGACGAACGCTACAAGCGGAAATATGGGAGACTTAGAGGCGATATTTCCGGATGGTCTGTGTTTTAATGGAGGCAGAAAGTTTAAGGGTCCTCGACGGGGACTAGTTTGGGAAAGACCGGAGAAGGGTTGGTGGAAGATAAACTCGGACGGATCCTCTCTTGGCAATCCAGGTCCAACCGGGATTGGCGGGGTGATCCGAGATGCGCATGGGAAGGTGATATTTACATTGTCGGACTACATCGGTATCACAGACTCTACGGAAGCAGAAGTGTCTGCTATTAGTCGAATTTGTACAGCCATTATGCGTGACCAAGGCTTCCCGTTGCCAAAATTGGTGTTTGAATGCGATTCTTATAATGTTGCTCGATGGCTCAACGATCCAGGCTTGATCCCTTGGAGGTTCAATAAACTGTTAGGACCTGTTATGGAACTGCTAAATGCAGCTGGCGAGGTACGTGTGCAAAATATATTGAGGGAAAGGAATGGATTAGCGGACCATTGGGCTAAGCTTGGAGCGGCGGGCGAGGGACGGATTGAAGCTTGGAATTGACAATGGGCAAAAAGTAGCGCTGCTTGATCCAGCAATGGGCGAGTTTGTAGCTGCGGTGCGAGATTATGACTGCTTCGTTCTTTTGATTCTTGGTATTGGGGATTACAGATGCTGAGGAATGTTCCGAGGCCTGAGGTGCTGCTGACTTACTACTGCTGCGGGAATGTGGTTGCTACACATGGTTACATATCATTCAAATTGCTAACTGGCTAGTTGCTGCTTGAAGTGGTGTTTCTTTGGAACGCCCAATGCCATTGGGTGAGGAAAGGGGGACGTCCACTATGACCATTGGAGGATGATAGTGCGGAAGTCTGAATCTGAAGAATAGAAATCATTCACTTCTGTTGTATTCTTTTTGCTATAGTCTCAATTGCCTATATTTGCTTCTGTTGCTATTGCACGGCCATATGTCATTAGGGTAACTAAGTTCTGTTGTTTGCCTTTGGTAACTACTTGAATGTACTTTGCTTGGATATAGCAATAAAAAATTTTTCCACAAAAAAATTATACATTATTTGTGGATTATATTATAATGCATTATTTTTTGAATTGTTAAATAAAAAATTAGTTTCCTTGTAAATGAAATAGTTAAAAATCATATATTATAATTTTAATAATATTTTTAGATGATAATAATAATAATAATAATTTAATAATATTTTAAATAATATATATTAAAAATCAATTTCCAAAATAATAGTATATTAATATATTTTAAAATAATATATTAAATATAATATTATTTTAATATCGTAACAAAAATGAGGGACGAAAGCGACAACCTGAGATGGGAGAAAGGAATATGCAGAATGAGGATGTCCATAGGTAGGGATTGGAAACAGAGAGGAAAATATTAGTGCGTCTCTAACCCACCTCCAACGCGGGTTTAATTTAATACTACAACATTGCCCTCAATTGACCACCTGGATTATTTTTGTGCAAAAAATAGTGCTATGAGCCATAATACAGCCTAACAAAATATTGTTTATCCATTTAGTTTGATTTGTTGAAATATTGTTTGTAGGAATTAGAATATATAAAGAATTTGGATTTGGGAGAATTTAAATTCATTTATCCGTTTAGTTTGCAGGATTTCAAATTCAAAAATTAGTTTATTGATTACTACTATTATTTTGTTACAAATTGATTAGTAATTCTGTGCTAGAATTTGGTTTGCATTAATCATGAATATAATCAGGGGATAACGTTTGTAGCCGATCCATGCCAGACATTTGTTGTCCGATGAAAGCAGAATCAATTGGAGCTGGATTGTGTATAAATACTTTTTGTTGTTCGGTGATGATTTAAGCAGAATGACTTGTGTTCAATTTTTGAAATTCAAGTCTGAAGCATTTTTTACAGTCTGACGATTTCATGATTTGTACAAGTGAGTATGTTGTTTTATCCATCATAGTGATATGATCTTTCTTTCTCATTCTCGTATACACACATAACCTGTTCGATTAAATTCCCCACCCAAGTTTATTCATTATTTCCTCCCCCTGTTATTATTTTCAACAATCCTTTCGTTGCTCCATTTAAGCTTGTTCAGCCATTTTCTTTTCTCACACATTATGTATGTATTCATATGTAGAAACCAATATCATTCCTCCAATGTTGCACGAAATTTGAACTCATGAACACCAACACCAAGTCATTTACTTGACATACAGCTAAAAGGTAACTGATAAGCATGATTACATGATAATACACACTCGGTAATGAAGCTAAATCACAAGACAACAGATCACTGAAGTGCCACAAACATATCTAATTTTCGAAACACCTATTTATATAGATTGACCCGCAGTTTAAATGTCGAAATTTAACCCAGTGCCTACGAACTTGCTCTCCATGATGCTCTTAATGCGTTCGGCCATAGGACGACTCAAATAATTTGTCCAATCTCCAACTTCCCCCTTTCTAAAGTAGGAGTTGTTTTTCACCCAGCCATGCATATTTCCATCCTGATTGATCTCCAATTTGCTAAGTTTTTCGAAACTACAGAGACTAGCAATTTGTTCTATCAAGCCTTGATTTTCTTCCTCAGATGAAAAAGGACACCCCATAAACTCCGCAATCCTCTTAATGTAAAAAGTGATATCGCCCTTCAGATCCTCGTACTTCAAAAACAACACCTTGTCAGGATTCTTCAATTGAGCATTCCAGTAATCGAGCATATGATTCCACAAAGGACCAAAGGGATGAATTCCGCGGCAAAGCATGTCAAAAGCCCTGTCTATTTCCATCAATTCGATTTTATCGCCGAACTGAAGGAGAAAATGGCGATGCGAGATGAAATGATCAAGAGGGTTTCTGCAGACATATATAATTTTGCATTCAGACTCGAGAATGGATGGAGCAAGAGCCTTATAGGGTACGTGGGTCGAGAACATTCTCGGACTTGGAATATGTTGGAGATCTGGATTTTCCTGATTCATGTAGATATCAAATTCTAGTGAAGGCACAAGTGAATGAGGATTGGAAGTGAGCAGGGGACTTTGATCCATGGAATAGAGACGCCGATTGGCGATGCTAAAAGTGAGGGCTTTCAACCATGTGGTTCCTGATTTCGGCATAGACGCTAATATCAGGTCATTGCTCTTTGCCTTAAAGTGCATCCGAGAAGATAATACCGGTCGAAGCGACATATCCCTGTACCAAAAACCCTCGTATTTAACAAGACGATTGCCATCCGAACTCGTATGCTGTTCAAGTGTTTTAAGCAAATTCTGAAACTCAATGTTTTCTGCTGCCATTGAAGAGAAATATAGGCCTTTTTTCTGCTGCTGCATATTGAGATCCACACTAAAATTTTAGCGACAAACCGGACATAAATTGAAAAATTAAAACAGAATGTCAATATATGTGAGTCTATGCATAAATTGAATAGGTTGGATAAGGAATAGGATGACCTGCTACTATTTTTAGAATTTTGCAAAATTTGGAGCGGTTATCTTTATCAATATCCTAAGGTGATATGCTTTTGAAGCCCCGGCCGTGTCATTTTTCTAGAGCAAAAAAGGACAGCATTTAGACCTGCAAAATATAATTTTGGGTTTTAATGAACGATCTGGAATGAGCAAAATTGAGAAATAATGAAAGCAATTAATTGCAATATGTTGGGAATTCACCAAACACTTCACAAGTTCAAAATTTGCAGCGGACAAACAATTCCCAAGTTGTTAGAATTTCGCAGGAACATTAACAAAAACAAGCAAACAATGAACACAAGGATTTACGTGGAAAACCCTTCCAATTCGAAAGGTAAAAACCACGAGGCTCTTGAGCCTATCTCAAATCCACTATCACCAAAAGAGATTACACCAAAGTCAGCCCAAATTACAACCAAAGATGTGGCCTTACAACAACACAAAGTCACCACAATCTCAACTCCATCAAAACACCAAAAATCAGAAATTGAGAACACAAACTGCTGTCACGAACAGAAATTCATACAGAAAATTCTGACCGTTGAAATTCGATTTCCACCGTACAAATCGAAGAACAAGATGTCACGCACCTGCTGTAAAAATTTCAACCCGATCGGACAAGGTTTGGTGTGCCGATTGCTCTGAATTCAGAACCTGGACGCAGTCCCCTGGTTGCTGCGTTTTTCTTCCTGTTTTCTTTCTATGGCTGGTGTGTTGTGTGTTAATAATGTGGATGTGTGTTGAATAATGACAGCTCTCCTCTCAATAATGAAGGCTGCCCAAGTCTCTCTCACCAATTATTTTGTCTAAGTTGGGAGGACCCCAACACAATATTGGTCCTATAATATTTAACTCAAGGCTTGCAGATGCAGTGCGCTCAATCATATAGACATACGCCGAGTGAGATGGTGAAGGAATCCTACAAACAATAGATTGAGTTGAGCATATTAAATGACATAGTATACTAATCAATTATATAATAAACAGGATCCTACAAATGGTTTTGTAATGAATGGATGGAGTTGTTTTACCTCGGATAAATATTAAAATAGTCCCATAATTTACCTTTAATTTTATAATTCGTCTAAAATTTGTTTGAATTTTTTTAATTGATCCTATAACTATACTAATGACTGTCATTCAGTACTCATCACACTAATGCCCTTACTTATTAATGCAATAAATTGTCTCGCATATCAATGATACTCTATTGTTCGGGACAATCCGTTTCTGTATCATATAATAATTTCTTTACACAACTTAGTACTAATGTTACACATTTTTGCTTTCTGGTACCAACTTGGGAAATTATATTATAAATTCTGATTTTGGGCCATAATATTTAACGAAATTGTAATTCTCACTCTATTGCATAGAAAAAAAAAAAAAAAAAAAAAAAAAAACTTAACGAAAAAACTTCTCACTCTATTTAAAAATTAAATCTTTTTCTGACGCATCCCGGACTCTTAGTCTATATAAGGCCCAATTAGCAACAACCCAAAATGGGCCAACGAGAGCGTATAAGCCCATCGAGGCACAGAGTAGAAGGGGCAAATTAGAGTAAAGGACCTATATGAATTAGTTTGTATTTTAAAAAGACCCATTATAAAAAACTTACAAAAAAGGACTCATTTAAGTTCTGACTTTTAAACATCACCCACACAACTTTCCAATAATTTTATCTTTAAGTATAAGATACACTCTACAACTTGACTTTCTATACCAAAAATTTCCTTTATTTTGTAAACCCACTACAATAATTAATTTATAAAAAATGAATCAAGAAGAAATAAATTCATTAATATACGAATATGGAATATATTTACAAACTATAGAAGAAAGAGTTGAAAATTGGAATGACATTGTTTATACTATACTCATTTTTTAACTGAATATAATCAAAAGGTATATCCCTATTCAGAAGCAAAAAGTTTTTGGGACAGAATAATTTTACTAAGAATAGGATTAGATAGTGAAAATTATGATGAAGAAATACCAGACAATTTAAGTAATTATGGTGAATATTATTTTTCTGATTAAATACAACCAGTAACACAACAAAACTAATTAAAACATAACTAATTAAAACATTTTTATATTCAACCACTATAACAATTTGGTATCAGAGCCCAAAATGATTAATTTGGACATGAGTAATAATAATAATGATCATATATTAAACAATCATATGACAAGATTAAGAATAGACACTTCAGAACAACTATACCCAGAATATATTCCAACAGCAAGATATCCTTTAGATGAAAATCAAGAAATAGATTATCCACTAAGTATGATTAATCCACTCGATACTGAAAACTATATAATAAATAGAAATGATGAATATGCACAAAATAACACCGATAGCTTGATACAAGCAAGAATTGAAAGAGCATTTCTAAATAGAATAAGAGGATTAGAACCACGAATAAGACAACTTACAGAAATAAGAACCAACGATAATCGAAGATTTTTAACACTCACATTTAATCCGGATCATGAAATAAGTCAAAGAGAAATAGAAAATATGGATCAACAAATAGAAGAAAGAAAAACATACATAGACAGAAGAAGAAGAAGATTAAATAGATTGCAAAACGATGAAGAATTTGGAATAAGACTAGGAAATAGAGGACAAAGATTACTTTGGATAGGAAACTATATAATCGAAACGGAAGAATATAATGGTAATTTAATACAAATTATATCAAAAAGAGATGAAGAACAAGATTTATTATCACAAGTCAAATTAACTATAATTAACAATGAAATTACAACTTACAGAATGTTTCCAGGATATATAATACATAACACCATGTTTACTAGAGCACCTTCACCCGAATTTTCAGATCAAGAATCAAATTATAGTGAAGACTAATAAAATGCCAGGAATAAAGTTAGAAAATGAAACATTAGAAAGACTGACTAATAAAATTCATGAAATAGAAAGTCAACCACAAGATATAAGTACCATAATAATGAAACAAAAACTATTAAGAATAAAATTCAAGATTTCTAAAATGATAGATGAAAGAGAAGCATATGTAATTATACAAAAACATATAGATCCAGAAAAAGAAGAATGAGTTAATAAAAGAATGGTATTTAAATGAATTAGAAATAATAGAAATAGAAGAATTAGAAAAGGAAACTGAAATAGATGAAGTAAACGACTTCATTAGAAACATAAGAGATATTAGAAGATGAGTTATCTAGAAGATTTAGAAACAATAAAAGATGGAATTGAACTAATAAAAGAACTAATGATAAGTCTAGATACAAGACTCTACAATATCGAAAGATACATAGATAAAACAATAATTAAAACTCCACAAAAGCAAGTAGAATTAGAAAAATCACTTCCACTACCGAAATGGGAGAAGACACCAGAACCAGGAAGTCTCGATCATAGAGTAATGATGAAAGAAATGGAAAAATTAAACAAACAAAACAAAATTAGAATCCTGATAGACAAAGTAGAAAAATTAAAAAAGATAAACGAAGAACTAAAGGAAGATAAATTAGAAAATAGAGAAGATAAAGAAGAAACAGAATGAATACAAGTATAGAAGACTTAATAAATGAATTAAGTAGTGATTTAGAACGACTAAATTTAGAACCAATATACACAGGAACATTTTCGGAAACAGAATTAGAAACTAATGAAAGCGATTTGGAAGAACAACATAAAGTCTTTATGAATAATCATAGATTATATTTACCATCATCAGAAGTAGTTGGAGAAAGTAGCATGGTGTGTGGAATATTTTCCAACACAACCCGCAGTGTACGGTCCAAGTAATATCCGGTGAAACCGGGTCGAATCCTCAGGGAACAATGAATTGCTATAATTTACTAAATTCAAGTAGCGACGAAAATTAAAATGCGATTAAGTTGGTTTATCTAAATTCCTAAAATTGCAATTAAAATAAAACAATCAAAAGTTCCAATGAATGAATAAAAGAAGAATGATGATTGATTTATGCACTAGATGATGAATGGGGATCCCTAGATCTTTCAATTGTTGCTAAACTTCGCTATTGTTTATAAAAATCCAATTTTTAATTAATTATTATGCCTACTTAGAATTATCACAATTTAGAAACCTCTCGGTTTTAATGACATGCACTTCCTCCGGCTAGTGATTATCCTAAGTGGGTTCTAACAATTTTGGCTCTTTTTCAAGTTACCAATTATTAGAATTAATTTGTTCAATTATTTTTGCTTAAGTATTTTTCAACCACTCAAACAATATAAAGCCCTAGTTCAGATCTCCTTTCGGTCTCACCAAACACCCATAAGAATTGAACAAATTAACATATAATTAACGAAATTCATAAATCAAAAGCAAACATCAACAATGTCAAAATCTAGGTTTCCCCAAACGATGGGATTAGCCTAGCATAATGTCACAAAAACGCAAAATAATAATAAAAGAAAACATAGTCTGTGACAATAATGGTGAAGAAAGTCCGGTGTAGATCTCCACTGGATTGCCTTGCACTTGTTCTTCTTGTTTCCCAGATGAATGATGAAAGATATGGAATTTTTCTGAGATTCAATTTCTGATTCGCGGAACCCTCAACTGGCTTGGAGACGTTTTATTTATAGACTGGATAGCAGAAGATATGAATCAGTCAGGAGATACACGAAATCACCCGAAATCAGCCCAAGATTTGGGCCAACTCCGCAACCCGCGCGGTCCTGGCGCGGTGCTTCCCAGACCGCGCGCCTAGCGCGCGGCGGTCCTCCGTCGTGCGCTCGGTTGCGCGGTCGATTCGCCGTGCGATCCTTCTTCCGTCTTCTGTTTTCCGAGTTTTTGAGCTCCAATTGACTTCTTTTTTGGTCCTTTTTCCTTAAGCTTGCTAAAAACACCTAAAATCATGCAATCTCACAACAAAATTCATTAAAATGCATAAAGTCATGAATGAGATCACAATTAATTATTTTTACACAAAATCATTGTTTTTAGCAGTTAATTCCACATTTTCCATAAATTAAACCTTTAACTAATCACTTAATCACAAGGAAATACCGCACTCTGTGCAAGATATCAACATCCTCACACTAAGTCTTGTTCGTCCCCGAATAAGGTAAAACTAAGACCTAGCAATGTCCAACACACATAATAGCCACCAAAATGTCTAAAAGTCGAACTCCAACCAATCACAAACTCAAGCAGATGTCAAAACCAAATTCTCATTCGTCCCCTCAATACCAACACTTCCACTTAGCTCAACCCTCACCAAGATCGCACAAGAAAATATATATAAGTGTATGAAGTGCTCTCATATATGATCAGGAAAAAAAAATCACTCAATACCACGGCAATGCAAGTATCAGTATAAATTTGTAACACAATCACATAATCACCAACTTAGGATTTCTCATAAGGAATCAATAGGTCTTTAAAATGGTTGTAACGGGGCTAGGGTCATGAGGTAGGAAAATATGGATAAAGTAGGCTAACAAAAGTGGAACAAGTTCTCCAACTGCCAATACTCCTCCAAAAATGATCCCACATACCCAAATATGACAAATATGATGCCCCATAACATCGCATCAAGAGCTCAACTCAATGCATAAAAATGTAGTAGTATGTGCCCAACATAAATTGCTATTGTATTTTTTCTTTTTTTTTTTTTCTTTTTTTTTTCTCATTTTTTTGGTGGATTTACATAACTCTACAGTTTTATTTAGAGGAATCCCACTATCCAAATAGTGCAGACGGAACTTCAACTCTTGTTGTTCTTGACTTAGAGTGTAAACTCTTTGTCAGCGGAACAACTGTGTAAGCTATATAAATCCACTTTTCTTCTTTTCTCTCTTTTTTTTTTCTTTTTCTTTTTTTTTTCTTTTTTTTTTTCTTTTTTTTCTTTTTTTTTTTTCTTCACATGCTTTTTTTTTTTTCAACAATAGCAAAATGTAGGCACTATACTCTTCTCAAGAAAATTCCTTCCTATTCTTCCATCTCTTTTCAAAGAATTTTTCTTCTAAGGCTTCCCCAAAAAATTACCACATGCCAAATGTACCACTAAAAAAAAAATTCACTTGTTCCACGGGTTTAAATTCTGAAGGCTTATAAAAATGCGTGGCTAGTGAGGAAAATATAGTGGGTTATCAAAGAAACAAGCTAATAGGCTCAGAGGGGCTTCCCTAGAGATAAATATGTGAAAGGTAGGAAGTGTTTAGGCCATGAGCTTCTAGGTGCCTATATCATATTCCTCATCAAAATCCCAGTAGTAATCACATGCATTATAATCACAAATAAATAATTCCACAAGCATGCCCGGATCACACAATCAAGAAAAAGTAAGGCCAAAATTCTCACCCAAGGGCTTTTTGGTTGAACCTAATGGTTATGTAGCATGAGGGGACTCATTTAAACTTAATTAATCCATCTACTCTCATAAGTTTTCAGTCAAGTTCAACTCCTAGACAAAAATACAACTACTAGTGGTGACGTGCAGTGAGCAATGTATCATGAACTTGGGGTATCCCCCATCCTCACACTAAAGGTTGGCATTGTCCTCAATGACTGAGCAACTAACCAAGGCACACATATCAAGCACATAATCCAAATCAGTGATACTACATGACACGAACATAAACACATAACATGCATAGGGTCATAAGATAAAAGATCCAAAATATAACATAATACAACCCCAAATAAAAACATAGTCCTAAAAATAAACTAAAAATAACAATAATAATAAATTCTACATCCTAGACATAGACTCCAAATAAAACTAAAAATAAAAATAAAAATAAAAATAAAACTAAAAAATAAAAAGAAAGAAAGAAAAACCGTAGTATCACTGATCCGGTGGTGGAAACTGCGGTGGAAAATGGCCACGCATGTACTCGTCCATACCGCGCATGTAGGCATGCATCTCATCCATGCGGGTGTCCAGTCGAGTGAAGCGAGCGTCCATGTCAACTCGCATCCCCTGTTCCATTGTTGCCTTTCAATTTTGTACTACACCACTTCCTGCCAATAAAATTCACCAATTAAATCCAAGATAAAAATAAAAAAAAATAAACTACTAAAAACTAAAACTAAAATAAAAATTGAAAAACACTCGGGTTGCCTCCCGGAAGCGCTGCATTTAACGTCGACAGCCAGACTTCCCTTGCAGCTCTTTACTCAAGTCTCCAGGACTCAATGGACCGACATGCTAATTCCACATAGGGCTTTAAACGATGTCCATTCACGGTGAACTTTGTACTTCCATCATCCAACTCAACTGCACCAGAAGGAAAAATTTTAGAAATAATAAAAGGGCCAGACCACTTAGAACGCAACTTCCCTGGGAACAATCGCAGTCGAGAATTAAATAAAAGAACTTTTTCCCCTTCACGAAATTGCTTAGCCCTCAATCGCCTATCATGAACCATCTTGGTCCTATCCTTGTAAGAATTTGATGTCTCATAGGCCACAGCTCTCCAATACTCCAACTCTAGCAATTGTTCTCTTCTCTTTTCTCCTGCAGCTGCTAAATCAAAATTGACTAGCCGAGTAGCCCAAAAGGCTTTGTGCTCGACCTCCACAGGTAAGTGACAACTTTTACCAAAAATTAATTGAAAAGGAGACATACCCAAAGGAGTTTTGTAGGCAGTGCGATATGCCCAAAGTGCATCATCCAACTTGTTTGCCCAATCTTTCCTTGTATGTTTGACAGTAGTCTCCAAAACATGTTTAAGCTCTCGGTTGCTCACTTCCACTTGTCCACAAGTTTGGGGATGATATGGTGTAGCAATCTTGTGTTTCACCCCATACTTGACTAGGACCGCCTCCAACCACTTGTTCTTGAAGTGTGTACCACCATCACTGATAATAGCACGAGGCACTCCAAATCTAGTGAAAATATGCTTCTTGAGAAAAGCAATCACCCTCTTCGAATCATTGGTTGGCATGGCTAAGGCCTCCACCCACTTGGACACATAGTCCACTGCAACTAGAATGTACTGATTTCCATAGGAAGATGGAAAGGGACCCATGAAATCGATACCCCAAACATCAAAAATTTCAACTTCTTGAATTTTCGTTAGGGGCATCTCATCCCTAGGTCCAATTCCACCAAGCCTTTGACACTTGTCACATGCCTGCACAAAAATACGAGCATCTTTGTATATGTTAGGCCAATAGAAACCAGATTGTAATACCTTAAATGCAGTGCGATTAGCTCCATGGTGTCCTCCAACTGGTGAAGAATGGCACTGTGCTAGGATGTCTAAAATTTCATTTTCATGAACACACTTCCTAAGCACTTGGTCCGAACACAACCTAAATAGCTCTCCATCATCATAGTGATACATGTGGACATCCCTCATGAATTTCTTCACTTGATGTGGTGGGAGATGAGTAGGAACATACCCTGCAACCAAATAATTAACAACATCAGCATACCAAGGGTCAGGAGTATGAATAGCAAAAAGATGCTCATCAGGGAAAGAATCAGGAATCTCCCAATCATGTTCCTCCTTCTCAGGCTTGATTCTGGATAAATGGTCAGCTACAAGATTCTCCGTCCCTTTTCTGTCAATGATCTCATAGTCAAACTCCTGCAGAAGACAAGTCCATCTAATAAATCTAGCCTTTACATTCTCCTTCTTTGCAGTCAGACACTTGATAGCAGAATGATCAGTGTGGACAAATGTCTTAGACCCTACCAAGTAAGATCTAAATTTTTCAAATCCAAAGACCACAGCTAAAAATTCCTTCTCAGTAGTAGAATAATTCCTTTGTGCTCCATTAAGTGCCTTTGATGCATAATAAATCACATGCATCTTCCTATCCTTCCTCTGGCCCAGAACAGCTCCAACCGCATAGTCACTGGCATCACACATCAAATCAAATGGCAAAGTCCAATCAGGAGCCTGAATAATAGGAGCTGTTGTCAGTCTCTTCTTCAATGTCTCAAAGGCTGTCATACATTTATCATCAAAGATAAATGGGACATCCTTACAAGTCAAATCAGAAAGAGGCCTGGCAACATCTGCAAACTTTTCTACAAACCTCCTGTAGAACCCTGCATGTCCCAAGAAAGCTCTCACTCCTCTAACATCAACTGGCGGTGGTAACTTCTCAATCAAACTAATCTTAGCCCGGTCTACTTCAATCCCTTCCCCTGAGATCCTATGTCCTAAAACTATCCCCTCACGGACCATAAAGTGACACTTTTCCCAGTTTAGGACTAAACTAGACTCCTCACACCTAGCCAAGACCAACTCTAAATTATGCAGACATCCCTCAAACGACTTTCCAAATACTGAAAAATCGTCCATAAAAATCTCAATCGCCTGCTCCAATAAATCTGAGAAGATGGCCATCATACATCTCTGAAAGGTGGCCGGGGCATTGCACAAGCCAAATGGCATTCTGCGATATGCATAAGTGCCATATGGACAAGTGAATGTCGTCTTATCCTGGTCCTCTGGAGCGATGGGTATTTGGTTATACCCCGAATACCCATCCAGAAAGCAGTAGAAATCATGGCCGGCTATCCTCTCCAACATCTGATCCACAAAAGGTAATGGGAAGTGGTCTTTCCTAGTGGCAGAATTTAATCTCCTATAGTCAATACACACTCTCCACCCCGTAACTGGCCTAGATGCTACTAACTCCCCATCCTCAGTCTCTGTCACTGTGATACCCCCTTTCTTAGGTACTACATGGATAGGGCTCACCCACTCACTGTCTGAGATAGCATAAATCATTCCTGCATCTAATAGTTTTACTATCTCAGCTCTGACTACCTCCTGCATGTGTGGATTCAACCGTCTCTGCGGTTGTCTAACTGGTTGCATGTCCGTTTCAAGTCTAATCTTGTGCATGCAAACACTAGGACTAATGCCCTTAATGTCTGCAATGGTCCATCCAATAGCCCGAATATGTCTCTTCAGCACCTCAGTCAATGCACATTCCTGTTCGCTTGAAAGCCCTGCAGAAATAATAACAGGAAGTGTGTCATTCAATCCCAGAAATAAGTATTTAAGATGACTTGGTAGTTCCTTCAATTTAAGCTCAGGTGGAGATTGAATTGATGGTAACAAAGGTGTAAGAACAGGTAAGGAAGGAGCCAAAAGAGGGGAAGAAGACTCCCTGTCGGAAACCGAGCACGCGGAATCAGAACAGGCGAACTGCTCTGTTCGCGCGCTCGGCGCGCGGTCCGCGCCCAGACCGCGCCGCGACCGCGCCGTTTCGGCCTGCCCTGTCCGCGCGCTCGGCGCGCGGTCCGCGCCCAGACCGCGCCACGACCGCGCCGTTTCGGAAACAGCCGCGGTGGCTCCGCGGTCGAGTTTCGCCTCGCGCCACGTGCGCGCGGCTTCGTCAGTTCGCGCGCAGACCTCGCGTTCTGGCTTCGTTTCGCGTGCTGGAAGCTGTTTTGAGCTGTCTTGTACCCGAATTTGAGCATTGGGGTCCAATTTTGACACCCTATGCACCAATTCAGCTGTCTTAATTTCCTCCTCCTGTTCCTGCAACCAATTCTCACATTCCTCCCAAAAATCATCATTAAACTCACTATCACAATCATCATAAACACAATCAATTAAATTAATTTCAAATGCATGAGAAGATTGTTTGACTATATTGTTCACATTAAATGTCACTATATCTTCTCCAATTCTAAGGGTTACCACTCCATTTTTATAATCAATTAAGGCATGACAAGTAGCTAAAAATGGACTTCCTAAAATCAGTGGTACCTCTCTTTTCTCATCCATGTCAAGTACTACAAAATCAACCGGCAAAATAAATTTATCAACCTTTACCAACACATCCTCCAAAATACCCAACGGTGCTTTTTGAGAAAGGTCTGCCAGTTGCAAAATCATCCTTGTTGGTTTCACTTCTCCAAGTCCCAACTTCTTATACAATGACATGGGCATCAAATTGATGCTAGCCCCCGAATCACACAGGGCATCCTTGCACTCTTCTCCTCCAATGGTGCAAGGGATGGTGAACCTCCCTGGATCTTTCATCTTCCTTGGTAATGGCTTCTCCAATAAAGCATTGCACTCCCCTGAAATAGAAACCAACCCACTATCAAGTTTTCGCTTTCGAGACACAATATCCTTAAGAAATTTTGCATACTTAGGCATATTCATTAAAGCATCAATAAAAGGAATATTAATTTCTAATTTGCTAAAAATTTCGCAAAACTTCCTGAAACTTTTATCATCAGCAGACGATTGTGCACGTCGTGGAAAAGGCAACTTGGGAAGTTGAGTTTCCACCACCGCTTTCTTCTTCTCAGGCTCCTTGTCTGCATGGTCTTTCTGTGTCTCTTCAGGCTCCTCCTCATCAATCTGCAGATGTCTAGGCACTGGGTCCTTAGTAGTAAGTCCAGATCTAGTAGTGATGGCTTGGCACCTCTCTCTTGGATTTAATTCAGTGTTGCTAGGTAGTGTACCCTGAGCTCTCTGTGCTAATTGTGCAGCCAAGTTTCCTACTTGCTGTTCCAAATTCCTTTGCCCAGCTTTAATATTGGCTAACTCAGCATCATTCCTAGCCATGTAGTCCTCAGTTCGGGCTACAAAAGTCTTGATCTCCTTGGATGTCTGAGTTTGGCTATCCAAAATTTGTTGAAGAAGTCCCAAAGTCGGATCAGAAGCAGGATTGGGGACTTGCTTAGGTTGCTGCTGCTGTGGGTAGAAAGGCCTATTCTGCTGAAAGAATCCTGGCGGTCCCTGCTGAAATGGTGGGTTGTTTGTATGTGGGTTTATGGGTCTCCTTTGGTTCTGCACATACTGAACATCCTGCACTTCTTCATATCCTTGATTTTCAGAAGCTGTTGCAGTCGGGCATGTGTAGGACTGATGAGGTCCACCACAATACTGACATGTAACAGTCTGAACCGCTTGAACTGGTTGTACAGGCTTCCCAGGAACTGGAACAACTACCTTATTCAGGGCTATCTCCATGCATCCTAGTCTGTCTACTACCATAGCTAGCTCGTCCTTAACCTCCTTCAATGCTCCAATCTCTCCTAACTTGGTAGGGACATTCCTCTCACCATTCCCCCACAACTCCTCATCTTCAGCTAAGGCATCCAAAATCCTCCTACAATCCTCTGCAGTCCTATCCATAAAGGTTCCCCCTGATGTCCCATTAAGCCACTGCCTATCTCCAGGAGTCAGACCCTGATAAAATGCATAAAGAATCTCTGCCTCAGACAAACCATGTTGGGGACACGCCCTAATGTTCGCCCTCATCCGCTCCCATGCATCTATCACTGTCTCATGTCCTTTCTGCTTGAATGTCTTAATTTGATCCCTAAGCTTAATGATCATCGAGGGTGGGAAGAACTTAGTCATAAATCTCTGCAGCATCTCATCCCAAGTACGAATGGACCCTGCAGGAATTGACTGGAACCATGCTTCAGCCCTATCCCTTAATGAAAAGGGAAACAACTGCATCATGAGTTCCTCTTGTGTCATTCCTGCAATGTGCACTGTACTACAAAGATTCCTAAAATGGTATAGGTGGATATTGGGGTTCTCACTGGCACTACCCCCAAACTGCTCCTGCCGAACCATGGTAATGAAGGAAGGGTTTATGGCGAAAGGTATGTTTGGCCTAGGTCTCACCATTGGATCATTTATAACTTGCCCAGCTGGTTGCATCTGCTGCCTGAGAGTCAAAGGTGCTGGTCGGGGAGCATTCTCACCAACACCTTCCTGCAGATTGGGTATATCCGCTCCCCTGGGTTCCTGTCGCTCACGCTCATTATCACCCCCGTTCATGGTGAACACTAATTTTCTCCTTGCCCTAATTCTACGTTCAGTCCTAGCAATTTCTGGATCAAACTCGAATTCTGGCGGAGCTCTTCTGGGCATAAACTAGAGCCTGAAACAACAGAAAATCAAGGAGTGAATAAAAATAAAAATAAAAAAAAATAAAAATAAAGAAGAAATAAGGGAGAAACCACAAAAATTCAATAAACTATAACAAAAACCACCGTTCCCCGGCAACGGCGCCAAAAACTTGGTGTGTGGAATATTTTCCAACACAACCCGCAGTGTACGGTCCAAGTAATATCCGGTGAAACCGGGTCGAATCCTCAGGGAACAATGAATTGCTATAATTTACTAAATTCAAGTAGCGACGAAAATTAAAATGCGATTAAGTTGGTTTATCTAAATTCCTAAAATTGCAATTAAAATAAAACAATCAAAAGTTCCAATGAATGAATAAAAGAAGAATGATGATTGATTTATGCACTAGATGATGAATGGGGATCCCTAGATCTTTCAATTGTTGCTAAACTTCGCTATTGTTTATAAAAATCCAATTTTTAATTAATTATTATGCCTACTTAGAATTATCACAATTTAGAAACCTCTCGGTTTTAATGACATGCACTTCCTCCGGCTAGTGATTATCCTAAGTGGGTTCTAACAATTTTGGCTCTTTTTCAAGTTACCAATTATTAGAATTAATTTGTTCAATTATTTTTGCTTAAGTATTTTTCAACCACTCAAACAATATAAAGCCCTAGTTCAGATCTCCTTTCGGTCTCACCAAACACCCATAAGAATTGAACAAATTAACATATAATTAACGAAATTCATAAATCAAAAGCAAACATCAACAATGTCAAAATCTAGGTTTCCCCAAACGATGGGATTAGCCTAGCATAATGTCACAAAAACGCAAAATAATAATAAAAGAAAACATAGTCTGTGACAATAATGGTGAAGAAAGTCCGGTGTAGATCTCCACTGGATTGCCTTGCACTTGTTCTTCTTGTTTCCCAGATGAATGATGAAAGATATGGAATTTTTCTGAGATTCAATTTCTGATTCGCGGAACCCTCAACTGGCTTGGAGACGTTTTATTTATAGACTGGATAGCAGAAGATATGAATCAGTCAGGAGATACACGAAATCACCCGAAATCAGCCCAAGATTTGGGCCAACTCCGCAACCCGCGCGGTCCTGGCGCGGTGCTTCCCAGACCGCGCGCCTAGCGCGCGGCGGTCCTCCGTCGTGCGCTCGGTTGCGCGGTCGATTCGCCGTGCGATCCTTCTTCCGTCTTCTGTTTTCCGAGTTTTTGAGCTCCAATTGACTTCTTTTTTGGTCCTTTTTCCTTAAGCTTGCTAAAAACACCTAAAATCATGCAATCTCACAACAAAATTCATTAAAATGCATAAAGTCATGAATGAGATCACAATTAATTATTTTTACACAAAATCATTGTTTTTAGCAGTTAATTCCACATTTTCCATAAATTAAACCTTTAACTAATCACTTAATCACAAGGAAATACCGCACTCTGTGCAAGATATCATAGCACTACATTGCCAAGAGAAGGTGTAACATGAACTATACCAATGGAAGTAGATCAAACTACAAATAGACAAAATATAGACAATTATCAAAGTAGATTACAAAATTTACCTTCAAGAAATTTTCCAATAAGAAAAACAACCTCTAAAAAAGAAATTTGGAAATACAATGAAGATTTTGAGTTAAAAAGAAACAAGAATAGGAAATGTGAGATCAGGAGATGCAATATTTCTGAACCTGGATTGTCTTAAACAGCCGAGTCTAGAACTAGAAAAATGGAAACAGATAATAAGAATACATTTAATGTCAGAAGAAAGTACGTCAAGAGCAAAAACATTAAAAATATGGAATCTAGTCCAAGGAAATGTGGCACAATTCCTTGCAGGAATTTCCTCAAATACAAAACAAACTTATATGAATACAATTACTCAAGGATTTGGACAAGATGTAAACACATGAATACAGGAATTTATCAATATCATACAAGAAGAATTCCTAGGAGTATAGAGCTTAGATAATAATGCTATAATAGAAGAACGAGATCAAGCGTTACTAAGATTAAATAAAATAAGACTAAGAGATTTATGCTTTTTTGATCAATTCTCTGAACAATTTAAAAGTTACTATTATACAGCTTATACAAGCTCACAAAATAATGAACACACCATGAACTCTATATTTTCAAAATTACCATCACCATGGGATGAATATATGTGGAAAACATGGATTCAAAATAAAAATGACTATCCGAATAATTTAGGAAGCCAAATAAGATTAATAAGACAGGTAATAACTGAGTTATGTTACCAAAGAAAAATATTAGACCACACTAAAATATATAATAAAGCTGTTGATTTATGCTGTCAAGAAAATGCAGAAAAGTTTGAATGGGGAAAAAATAAATCATATAGAAAAAATAAGAGATTTAAAAAATTTAAACCAATAAAAAGAAAATTTAAGAAAGGAAAAAGATTTAAAATCTTTAATAAGAAAAAATTCTTTAAGCCAAAATTTGGAAGAAAATATTATAAAAGAAAAAATGATAAAAGACAAAATAAAAAGAATCCAACCACATGTAAATGTTATAACTGTGGAGAAATAGGACACTTTGCAAGTGATTGTACAAAACCAAAGAAAAAACAAGTAAGATTTATGGAATATGATATTATAGATGAACAAATATTCAAAGAAATAGAATCAGATCTAGAAAGTATAAGTGAACCAGAATCAGGTGATGAGATATATGAAGTAAAATTCTCTGAAATAGAAAATGAATAAAAATAAAGAAATAATCACAGAAGAACAAGAAGAAACAAAAGAAATATAATATATAAAACAATATGAAGGACAAAGAGGATATGCAATAAAAGCAATCTTAAGTCCAGAACAAATAAATAAAATACAAGGATTAGATCTAAAACATGGATTCAAGCATACAAATTTTAATATACTATCAAGAACATTCTCAAGAAATAATATAGTAATTCATGAATATCATGAACTAGAAAAAACAGTAGATGTATGTAACACTAATACTACTCTAAAACTGCATCTTTTAACAAAAGATATAATAAATAAAGGGCTAGAAAAATTAAGTAGAAAGAAAACAGAGAAAATACAATACGTACATTTAGCAGGAGTAAAGATTATAATAAAATCTTTATTTAGAAGTGGAATAGACTTACCAGTAACAATAAGCCTACATGATTCAAGATTACTAAATCCACAGGACTCACACTTAGGAACTATTAATGGAAACCTAATTTACCAAAAACTACTATTTACATGTTACCCAAACTATTGTGTATCTTTACAAGATCAAAATATAGACGAAACATTAACCCTATACATAAAAGTACATAGGAATGATGTAATGAAAAATGAAAGTAAAATATTTACAGTACATTATAGTGCTTTTTATAGCTACCTAAATAGAAATAGACTAAAACCTTATGATGATAAAAAGACAATAGAAATACATGAAGCATGTAGAGACACAATAGCAGATCTAATATTACCAGAGTTAAATAGTCCAACGTTACAAGATGATTGGATAATTGATCTTGCAGACAAGAAAAATACAATAGAAATTGGAAAACCACTAGAAAATAGGAGACCACAATTATCCTATGTAGGAAGAACAATGAGTAGCAGAAAAAGTATAGACTATAGCCCAAGAACAAATCTAATACTTGATCAACCAAGACATAGTATTGATATCCCATACGAAAAGAGTAAACAAAAAGCCCAAACATGGAGAATTAATATAGAATATTATAATGACACAAACTGGATAAAAGGACCAAATATATTAGTAGACACTGGAGCTGGTAAGAATCATATAGGAAAAACTTGTATAAATGGATTAACAAAGCATATAGGAACAGAATATAGATATAATACTTTTGAAGGAGAAGTAAAAAGATTAAATGAAATAGTAATAGTACCAATAAAACTAGGTACAGACTTAATAGAAGAAGTAAAATGTTATGTAGCAGAAGAAGAAGAAGGAACATCTAGTAGCACCTATCATGTCTTGTTAGGCAATGAGTTTTTAGACTCATTAAACAAATATACGATAACAGGAGAAATTTTTTGTGGAAAAACAAAAAATGGAAAAGCTTTCGTAATAGGAAAAACATATATATGAAAGAAATTAGATTTCCAACAACAGTATACCTAGAGTTAACTATACTACAAACAAATATAACAACATGTGCTATACTAGATACAGGAGCAGAAATCACATTAATACAAGAACATTTAATAAAAGAATGGGAGTAAATAAAAGACCAATAGAAGTACATGGAGCTACTGAACATAGTCTAATTATTAATAAAATAGCTAAAGATGTTCAAATAATTTTAGGAAATAAAATATTTACAATACAAGAAGTATATGCTAGCCCAGTAAAAACAATTGATGTATTATTAGGGACAGATTTTACAAGTTTATTTCAAAGCTTTAGAGTAGATAGATATAATATCCAACTTAGATCAGCATGTAACCACTATATTACTATTCCGAGAATAAGGAAACCATACAGAGTGCTTCAGAAACGTGGTGAAAAAGGAGAAATTATAAAACAACCAATTACTTATTACATAAAATTTAAAATTCACAAAATTAAAAAACAAGTGCTAATTCATAAGCCAGAAGATTTTGATAAATATGAACTTCATGAGACAATAAAATACATCTCTGAGAACTATGAAGAAAATCCAATTGAAAAATGGAATCTTAATAAAATATATGTAGAATTAAAAATGAAAAACGACGATATAATAATATGAACTCAACCTATGATGCTTAATCAAGAAGATATTGAAGAACTTCGAAAACAAATAAATGAATTGTTAGAATTAGATCTTATTCAAGAATCTATAGCAGAACATAATAGTCAGGCTTTCTTGGTTAGAAATCGTAGTGAACAAATAAGAAAGAAACCAAGATTAATAATAAATTACAAAGAACTAAACAAAAACATGATATTTGATGGATACTTTCTACCTAACAAGGAAAATCTAATAGGATTAGCTAGAGGTAGAACTATCTATTCAAAATTTGATTGTAAAAATGGATTTTGGCAAATTAAAATGCATCCAGATAGTGTAAAATATACAACCTTTAGTACACCACAAGGACACTATGAATGGAAAGTTATGCCATTTGGAATAAAAAATGGACCACAAATATTTCAAAGAAAAATGGATAAAACATTTAATTTAAAAAATTTAGTAACTTTATATTTGTATAAGTAGATGATATACTAATAGCCTCAAACACTATAGAAGAACATAAAAAACATTTAGATATATTTGCAAAACTTTGTAAAGATCATGGATTAATTTTATCAGAAAAGAAAGCAGAAATATTCAAAGATGAAATAGAATTTTTGGGTCTAATATTAAACAAACTTGGAATTAAAATGCAACCACACATAAGTACAAAACTTGTTAAAATGCCTGATGAACTTAGGAATAAATTAAACATACAAAGATTTCTTGGAATTCTAAATTATGCAGAAGGATTTATATCAAATTTAGCAAAAAAGACAAATGATCTAAGAAAATTGATCAGAAAAAATAATAAGATAGGATGGAATGATCAACATACTGAAATTGTCAAACAATTAAAAGAAGAATGCTCCAAATTACCACCGTTAAGATTACCTGATGAAAAAGATAATTATTAGTACAAACCGATAGCTCAGACTACCATTGGACAGGATTATTAAAAACCGATACTGGTGAAATTTGTAGATATGCATCCGGAACATTACAAGGAGCAGCCATAAACTATAGTACAAATGAAAAAGAATTACTTGCAGTGATTAAATCAATAGATAAATTTTCATTTTGGTTATTAAGTAGAAAGTTTAAAGTATTAACCGACAATACACAAGTAAAACCTTTAATTTATAATAAAGTTCCAAATAAACCCCAATATAGAAGAATAATAAGATATCAGACTTTTTTGTCAATGTACGACTTTACTGTTGAATATATTAAAGGGACTGAAAATTATCTATCTGATTTTTTGAGCAGGAACCCTGAATATGGAGAACAATGAACAATGGGATGATGCTGGTCTGACTGACCACATTTACAATGAAATAGATCGACTACAAAAACTACTCCAGTCGACTATGGACAGACAACTAAAACTACAACAATTGATTGTTGGGAGCTTTATGGACGAACATAAGACTATCAATGACGATATATATGAATGTAACAAATGTTTGCAGGGATTACTAACTACCATGGAAGAATACTTTTATACCCCTGAAGAACTAAATACTGGTGTTTCAAACCAGGAAGGGAAAGCTAATCCTGTTCCAAAAGAGGACAAACAAGCAAAACAATCTGGGGATGCAAGACCTTCGACCTTGTCGAAAAATATTGCAGAAACTAAGAAGTATTTTTGCGACAATATTCCTCAACCAGCACCCATTAGCCCTGAACACAAGAAACTTTTTAGTAGAATACCATACCCAGAGCAGCTACATATACTCTTTACACAGACAAGAAACATCATTCTACACAGAATTCACCAAGTCCCTACATCCACAAGTAACTATTTTACCAGGCTGCGACCCAAACTTTGTTTCGAACTATTTCAAATTCGGCTTTATCAGAACTATTTTCCTGTCCCCTTTACGAACCGAAATATCCAAATTACCTGTATTAATTGAAGCCCTAAACATAAGACCAAAAACCCAGAAATTGAAAATATTTTCTATTAGTCCAGAAGTCAAACACTCTTCCTACCATCTTGCTAGTGCAGAAGAAATCACTAAACCAGAAAGTTATCCTCAAGACTATGGAACCCCCAAAATAGAAATATTCAATAACAAATACATCCACTTCCAAAGAGCAATGGGAATACGTGCTGTCCATGAACAGATGAAAAGACTACAACCAAGGAGCAGGAATCTTTTTTGGAAATGAAGAAGTCGTAATGATTGAACAATTGAACACTCCAGGATTCAGATCAGGAAACTTAGCAGGACTAATTCAGAAATTTGACACATACAATTTTGAATGCTCAGAAGAAGTCAAGAGTATCTGGAAGAAAGCTGTAGAAAAATCCACCACAAGTCTGAAGACAAGAACATTTCTTCGGAAAGAGACAACGAAGTGAAGTAAGCAGTGACGACAAAGAGGACCAATGTAGCACTAAGAAAAGAATAATGCAGCAAGACGTATACCATGACGAAAGTACACAAGCAAACAAAGAAGAAAATCAATAAACAAGTGAATTATTGAAGACAATAATGCATAGCCACCGGATGAATTATTACAAGAAGACAACTCAAAGTGCATGATTAAAGAAGAAAATGACAGCCACCGAACATCAATAATGGAGAAGAAAAGAAGGGAGAAGATGATGCCACTTATCTCAATTCAGGACCATTAGATCTTCAGAACTCCATCTATAAAAGGAGGCAAGGCTTATGAAGAAGGCAGAAGTGAAGATACCCACCCGAATACTCTTTCTTTTGCATTTCTTTGTAATCTTTAGTTCTCTCTTTGATGTAAAACTATGAGTGATTTTAAAAGCTTTCAATAAAAAGATGATCGGCTAAGTACAATAACCTGATCATTCCAGTAAATATGTTCGAGTATATTTTTCTAAAGTCTACCAAAATTCTGAATATATGTGAGTGAGTGAAACATATGTTGAGAGTCATGTCATCGATACAGTGATTTCCGAGAGGTCATGCATACCGGAGTAAGGCAGGAGGCCTGAAAGAAGGATAGCAGACGAGGAAAGAAGGTTACTCGTTGAAGGACTTGATCAGAAGTTTCAACCACAAAGCTTATACTACGGAAGCGAGGTAGACCCTGAAATTTTACTTTGAATGATAAATACTGTGAATGATCATGACATATATTTCAATGATTTACGTTCTCTGCATAAGATCATAAATAAAATCCATAACATAAACACAACAGAATATTTACTACAATACCAGTCTCACGTTTCATATACTAGATTGTTCAATAAAAATATACAATACACAGAACCACTAGATAAGAAGGATAAAAAATATCATAAAAAATAATAATAAATAATTAATTAAATAAGAAATAATAATAAATATTAATTAATAATAATCAGTTAATTAAATAAAAATAAATAAACAAATAAATAAAATACGAAATTAAGGATATTTTAATATTTTCCATCAATCATTTTAGAACAGGTCAATCTTTGAATGTTAATTAAAGTTTTGGGTCCCCATCTCTAAACTTATGAAAAAGGGGTCATTGACCCTAATATCATGTTTCAAGAGCTCCCTCTCCCAAACTACCCCGAGAAGAAGAGCATCGAGGTTATTTACAGCAACACAGAAGATAAGGGGCCAAATACCCAAAACTCAAAAGCAAAAACCCAGACACTCATAAGTCATAATTAGAGCCCGTTTGAATTGGCTTTTGAAAAGGGTGTTGCTAAATAGACACCCATAAACACACCCCACCTCATTTTTTGTGAATTTATTAGAGTGGGGTATAGGAGAATGGATTATAATAATAATATAATTGAAATAATTACTCAATTCACAAACATGTATAATTATTGAAGAATAATAATTAAAATTTTGTTATAAATATTTTAATTAATAATTATTAAATAATAATTTTTTAAAATTTTATAAACATAAAATAAAATCTTTTATGTATATTGAATTCATTATATTTTTGTTTTTAACTTTTATTTAATAGATATTAATTATACTTAAAATATTATATATTAACATAAGAATATATTAATTAAGAATAAAAATTTATTATTTAATAAACATTATTCTTCTAATAAATTCATAAGTAATTTTTATTAAAAAATAAACAAAAGTTGCATAAAAAATAAACCAATATACCAAAAGTTGAAAAAAATAATTATCTAATAGGACCAAATGAAATTTCATAAACATGAAATTAAAAGTGGGTGAGAGAAAATCATGGAACTAAAAATGAAGTTTCAACATACACATTTATTAACTTTATCTAAGTAACTTTCACACTGTAATTTATTCTTTTGAGATTGGTTACATTTATTAGGTTGTATTTTTAGTATGTTAGGTGTGTTTATTTAGTGAAGCCCTTTGAAAAAAGCTAAAGCAGAAACAGAAGTCAAAAGCAAAAATATGTAACTTTTGTGTTTGAATGAAATATTTGGAAATAGGCTTTTTTTTTAAAAAAAAATATGTTTGGATTAATAAATGAAAAGTGATTTTGGAATGTAGTAATTACCAAAAAGAACATGCTACTTAATACTCCCCCCGTCCTCAAATAAATGAAACATTGACATAGTAACTACTATTCATTGAGCAACTTTTTAACACAGTTATATAAGATAAAACATAGTCAAATGAAATCTTGTTGGATTCGTCTAATCACAAATATTTATATTAAACTTTTATAATTTTTACGTTTATACATTTAAAGATATTGAGTGTTAAAAATATGTATTAAATTGCGTGAAATGCTGAAATGTTTCAATTATTGGAAAACAGAGGGAGTATGATAATAAGATATATTCATAGTGCAATTTATATTAAGTAGTGGGGTATTTAAATCTTTGCACATTTTACGATGTGCTTTTGGCTTCTGCTTTTGGGAGAAGCAGCCAGAAACACTTTTTTGGCTTCTCGAGATGCTTTTGCTTTTTTTAGAAAGCTCAAACAAACACATTTTTTTGCTGGCAAAAATAAAAGCCAAAAGCACTCTTCTAAAAGCCATTCCAAACAGGGCCTTAACCATTCCAAAAGCACACCTTTTTTTTAAGGAATTTCTTACAAGGAATTTAATTTCAGTTGGCAAAGCTCGTACAGAAATCTCAACATCCAAACACCAATGAACAACACCTGAAAATATCATGACCTTCAAAACCAAAAAGCAAAATCCGATTCATTTCAGTTGGCCAACCAATTAGATCTGTTTGGAATGACTTTTTTGGGGTGTTTTTGGCTTTTGTTTCTGTCAAAAGCAATTTTGATGAAAAATATTGTTGTTTTGGCCTTTTAAAAAAAGTAAAAGCACATCAAAAAGCTTCAAAAGTGCTTTCGGGAGAAGCTCAGGGGGTGTTTCTCCGAAAAGCAGAAGCCAAAAGCACCTAGTAATGTGTGCAGAGTCATAAAGACCCCTACTAATTTATTTAAATTACACTATAAATATATACTATCCTATATAAATAGCATATTCTTTTTGGTAATTTACACATTTCAAAAGCATTTTTCACTTTTACATATCCAAACACACTTTTGAAAAAAACTACTTTTCAAACATTCCATCCAAATATAAGATTTACCTGCTTATGCTTTTGACTTTCACTTTTGCTTCTGTTTTTTTCAAAAGTCAATCCAAACGAGCCCTTAATATGCCAATCAGTTGCTTTCACGGTAATATGCTCAATGGACTCCGGTTCCATGATTTATCATGTTTGCAAACTACCATAAAATGGAATCATATCCCATATATATGATGATTTGATAGCCTCTTCGATGGGGGTGAAAGGTGTATTCTGTACACAACTTACCGTGCGTTTGGTTGGAGGGATCTTTGATTATCAGTGGGAATATAATTGTTGGGAATGTAAGATTACTGGGAATATGAGATTGCTGAGAATCTTATTTTTTGATGTTTTGAGACTATTGCGTTTGGTTAGATTGGGAATCTCAGATTTCCAGTACTAATTAATTTACCATAATGTTCTTGAATTTCAATTAAACGAATATTATAAATCTGTTATTTTGCTACACAGTAGAAATATTTAAGCTGATTTATTTTTTAAAATATTAAAAATTCTTTGTATGTAATTTATTGTATGATAATTACTTATATTTAATGTCTCTAAATCCTTTATTTTTGTTTTATCTATATAGAAGAAAAGTAAATTTTAAGAAAATATGAAAATATATATTAAAATATGAGAATATATATTAAAAAATATGTTTAAATAATTTAAAATATTTAAATTAATTTTTTAAAATTAAATTTCATATATTTATCATTTTATAGAATACAAATATCAAAATTTATAAAATAAAATAAGTATAAAAAGTGAGGGTATAAAAGTCAAATTAGTATAAAAGTAGGTAAAGTGGAGGTGGTAATCTAAGATTACATGCCCTACAGGAGGGAATCACATTCTCACCTAAAACACTCAACATTACCGCCGAGGTGGGAATGTGACATTCCCACATGAAACATGCCCCGAACCAAACATGAGCATGTTTCATTCCCTACCCAATAATCCCAGTGGGAATCTCAGATCACCCGAACCAAACGCCCCGTTAGAGTTATGTGATATGGGATCACCTCCCTTTTTTCATACCAACTTTTAAACGCTATAGTCAGGGGCGGATCTAGCCACAGGTTGGGGTGGGCTCCAGCCCCCCTCCAAAAATTTTTAAATAAAAAAAGTACTTATATATAGGTCAATTCCTAGCTTATCTCTCATCTAGCCCTAGCTCTCTTTACTGTGCAGCGCCTACTCCCTCTTTCTCCAGTCTTCTTCTTCTTCAAATTTTGATATATCTACAGTCTTTTTCTTCTTCTTCAAATTTTATGAACTTATAGTTAAATCTAGCCCTATCTCTAGAATTTTCCTGAATCCGCCACTGGCTATATTTGTATAAAGAAGTTACCCTTAATTGCTTACGAGAGCTTTCATAACTACTTTGCAATTTATCTGTTTCAAAAACTACAATATTTTTTATTTAAATAATACTTTATATAAAATTAAAAAACTACAGTCCCTATCAAAATCTATAGTATCTGCAGCTCCAACTCCAACTATAGTCCTTAATTATAAAAAACTACAGTCCCTATAAAAAAATACCTTTAATCTATGATTAGCAATAGAGTGATAAGTTTTGATATGCTACGTTGTTGTATGATTTCTTTTTCTTATAGTGTAATAACCTCAAAAATAAAATTTTCAAAAGTTAAGAATTAAGAAATGAGAACTTAATTATATACTCCCTCCGTCCCACCACACTTGTCCTGTTTGACTTTTTTACACTGTTCATTGTTCAGCTTTGACTCAACTTTATCACAAGTATATATTTAGAGAAAAATAGTCGAGTTGGGTCTTGTTAGAATCGTATGATCATGTAGTTTTATAATATATATTTTGCAAAATTTTTCATTGTACATATTTTGAGATATTAACAGTTGAAAATGTGCATTGGATTGTGTGCAAAAGTGAAACAAGACAAGTTAAATGGGACAGAGGGAGTATTTTTATAGAGTTGGACAAAAAATTCGAATTGGTCATTTGACTGCTGAACGAAATCGAAATCGAACCCCTGCTTAACCGAGGACCCTTGTTACAAATACAAATACTTTATTTAAGTATTCGTCCCGTTCCAATATGGATACAAATACCTGAAAAGTTTAGGTTAAACGACAGTTAGTGACCACTCATACTAGAAATACATATAATATCTTAACATATTTGACAGATTCCCGAAACTAGTTCCATCTTTGATTTTGTAATTGATGATTTCCGTAGTTTAATTTGTGAGATTTGTAAATATTATTTAAATCTGATAGTAATCATTAATCATGTGGGATTAAAATCTCAATAATCTAAATGAATAATAGAGCAACAGCTGTTATTACTATTGACAATAATAATAATATTCCAATAATTGTTGAGAGTTAATTCGCGGGGTCCAAGTAATGGACCATCCCACATGGAATTATTATAAATTAGAATAATTCATGCAGGCAGCCTGCTTTCCAACAATTACTCCCTATTAATTGTTTTCGGCAAAAAATTCCAAAATGGAACATACATCTACTAGTACTACACCCAACCGTCCCGCTTTTCCAAAATAGTGGATTGAACTGAATAAATATAGGTCCTGTCTCGATACGACATGTGCATGATGTGCTCACAATAACCCCTAAAATTTCTAAAGTGATCAAATTCAAAAAATCATAATTCATTATCTAAACCAAATCCCAAACCTGCCGCAAAAATGAAGAACATAATAGGAAACAAAAAAATCCCATCCTTTTCAAAATGTATTTAAGTTATAGTTCACACAACCTCAATTGCCCCAATATATTTAACGTAGTATTCAGGCGCTTTAGTACGTGTTCAATAGTCATCTCTTTCTGGGATGAGGACATAGCCCAAGCGGTTAAGTCTCTTGACTTCCAACGGAAGGTTGGAAGTTCGATTCCCACCGGCCCCCTATCCCTCCCTTTATTTCCCCTTTGTAATTGTGTGGCATGGGCTCCCACCACCCCTTTCCAGGCCTTCAATGGCTCCTCCAAAAAAAAAAATAGTCATCTCTTTCTGTAGTTTTTTTTTAGTTTTCTCTTTTGCCGATGCCTTGTGCGTCCTTTCACCGAAAAAATACTCATGACTCTGTCCCATTATTCCTTTGCCTTTTCTAAATTGTTTAAAAACATATTATCAAATCTGATTTGAATATATTTTAAGATATTAATCATTAAACACATTAAAATAAATGCTTTGTTGAATTTCATGTTGAAAGAGAAATTGAATACTTTTATTGGGACAGATGAAGTATGTGTTCATTGGACTGGGAGAGAGTACTTATTTTATAGTTTAATACAAATACTATATCTGGAAATATGTGATTAATGATCTATATTACCATTTTCTTTATCATCAATTGGGAAGATAGAATTTTTCTAATTAAAGAATAAAATTACTAACATATTGGGGATGAATAGAAGACTTTGTCTTGTACTCTTGTTTCATGCCTTCCAAGTTTATGGTTGGGGTTCGATTCTCCATTTGGTCCCCTAGCTATCTCTTTCCTTTATCCCATTGTAATTTGTACGACAATACAACAACCACAATGACATATGAAAGAGATCATATGATCACATAAAAGTCTGTATGTGCAAACGTCACAAAAAATATACTTCCTCTGTTTTCATTAATCTGCAACATTTACTCTGCGCACGCAATCCAATGCATAGTTTTAACAGCTAATAACTCTCGTTGTGTACAACTAAAAATTATAAAAATGTGATATTCTAAAACTACAAGATGAGACGATTCTAACAAGATCTCATTTGACTATATTTTTCTTCTATAACTCTTGTATAAACATGAATCAAAGTTGAATAATGAATAGTATCAAAAATCCAAACGTTTCATTCTTGAAAACGAAGGTAGTATTTCACATCACATTGAATATTTCTCTCATCGCATATTATTCAATCGCACAGAACATCATATACTTCCTCCGTATTTCAAAAGTTTATTACGGACCCACCATTCACGCAGCCCAATAAATATTTTAACCTATTAATAACTCAGATTCGGTACAAGTAAAATTTTAAAACTTCTATATTTAAAAACTAGACGACGAGACTAATCTAACAAGATCTCACTTCACTATATTTTAAATTGCATAAATATGATAAAATTTTAAATGAATATTTGTGTATAAATAGTAACATCTAACCAAATGTAAAAAACATAACAATACGGATGAAGTATATTAATTATATCATATTACCATATTCTTTCATCACATAGCGCAACTCTCCAATCACATACATGATATTCATCTTGAGGGGTTAGTTAGTAAGAAGGTGATATTCATCTCGAGGGGTGAGTTAGTATCCGTACATCGGTTTAGTGGTTGGAACCTCTTCGAGATGGTTTCTACACTACCATACAAGACTTGTCCAAGCGGCAAAGTCTATGTTTTTCTCTGGCTCCTCATAAAGAATTTAAAAAAAAAAAAAATCACACTAGGATTGTCTTATATAAAGAGACATGAACGTTTGAAAATTAATAACCAAATATACCTAACAAAGTGTGTTATTACTCTAACCTACAATGCCTCATATGTTGTCATTCGAGCATAACGAGGAACAACAGGAAATCCAGATGTCTAAAACTTTCGAAGTGGTGGAACCATATCGTGATGTTGATGATAAATGCAGTTTCTTGGCCAAAACAATTGCTGAATTTCAAGACCAACTTGTTGAAAGTGCCGGTCGCTCTTTAGGTATCAAGAAAAAAACACTGTTGTCATGATATTGCCAATCACTTGTTTAAACAATATTTCTGTGTTGGTTGTTATATGTAGGCTATCCGTTGAACCTAAATTGCAGCCACTACATTGCTTTGTCTCCATTGCTTCGTTTCCATATCAATAATGTTGGTGATCCATTCATCGAAAGCAGCCTTGCTGTGCATTCGAAGAAGTTTGAGGTAGGAGTTTTGGACTGGTTTGCTAAACTCTGGGGCACTGAAAAAGATGAGTATTGGGGTTACATAACCAATGGGGGAACGGAAGGCAATCTCCAAGGCATCTTACTCGGGTTTGTACTTTGGTCGATCGCTAAATAGGCACTTCTATTTCATATGTGTGTTTAATCTAATTTCATTTGTAGGAGGGAGTTATTACCAGATGGAATTTTGTACGTGTCAAGCGAATCGCATTATTCAATTTTCAAGGCAGCCAGAATGTATAGAATGGATTACAAAGTGATCAATACTTTAAGTACTGGAGAAATAGATTGCTCTGACCTTAAAGAACAACTTATTCACAACAAGGAGAAACCAGCTATAATCAATCTCAATATAGGTTTATTTCTTTCTTCCTCTATACTCCCTCCGTTTTTTTTTAACTTCACCCATCCTGCACTGCACGCAATCCAAAGCACATTTTCAATCATCAATATCTCATATTACATATAAGTAAAAATTATAAAAGTTTGATATTCTAAAACTACATGATTAGACGAATCCAACAAGATCTCACTTGACTATGTTTTATCTTATATAACTATATGAAAAAATTGAATTAAAGTTACTCAATGAATAGTATCTACTATGCTAATGGTGAACTTAAAAAAAAACGGAGGGAGTATATCTTTATTCCCAATTGTTTTCAAGTATGATATAAATTTAAAATGTTGCACCAAAATGAAAATTGAAAGGAAATTTATGAAATTTCAGGGACAACATTCAAAGGAGGTGTAGACAAAGTTGATCATGTCGTACAAACGCTACATGATTGTGGCTTCTCAAATGATCAATTTTACATCCACTGTGATGCAGCCTTGTATGGACTTATTACCATTACTGGAACAGGTAAGTCGTGAACAGGTCTTCTAATTGACCACAGTTTTCTCCTCTTTGCCCCACGAGCTCAACTTAATTCGTTGATTTTTCCTTTTCTATTTGGCACCTAGGAATCAAGTATAAGTTTCAGAAAAAACCTATTGGAAGCATTAGTGTGTCCGCCCACAAACTATTGGGCTCGCCTATGCCTTGTGGGGTGTTCATGACAAGGAAGAAGTACATGTCCCTTCTGGCAGAAAGTGTGGAGTACATAGCGAGTGTAGACACTACAATAAGTGGAAGTCGAAATGGTCATGCTGCATTGTTCATTTGGTATGGATTGAGCATGAAAGGCATCGAGGGACTGACTAGAGATGTGAAAATGTGCTTGAATAATGCTCGATATTTGAAAGATGGACTAAAGGAAGCCGGAATTAGTGCGATGCTCAATGAAAAGAGCAACATCGTTGTTTTTGAGCGTCCTCAAAAGCAAGGGTTCGCGGATTACTGGCAACTTTCTTGTGTCGGAAACATGGCACATGTTTGTGTGATGCCCCACGTGAGCAAGAATATGTTGGATGAGTTTTTTTACAATCTTGTCCGGGAGAGAAAGAGTTGGTATGGATGCTGCAATGATGTTCAACCACCTTGCCTTTCAGAGGAAATAGGGATTTTAAATTGCGCTTGCTTAAGAAACCACAACAATCGGTTACAATCCTGAACATATGAGCATAGTCATTACTTTGTGGCAATGTGGACTTTCTGTTTTACCTCTTGTCAAAATGCTTGCAATAAATGTGGAAGTGCATATTATTAGTATCCAATATTTTGTGGGGCATGGACCTTTTATATTCAGTTCACTTTGGCATTTATATTCTTATAAGCTGTATATCAATTTAGCCTCTACCAACAGCATTTGGCTTGAGTGGATGGGGACTCTAGTCGCTTAAGCAAAGTCTCGGGTTCGAGCATAATCCTCGAGGGATTAGTCTTGGGTCCAATGAGGGCTGAGGATACCTGGTATTCACCTTAAAAATTTAGCCTCTTCTTTTTTCTACTGCTTAAATAGTTAGAATAACGAGTTTATATATTTGGAAGAAAGTGGATTTGCTAACTAATAATCGATTGTGGAAACAGATTGTTATTGGCATTTGTAATTCGGTTCGTCTCAATTTGAGTAGTTATCCTCGTGGAGAGGCGGAGACAACCATAAAAATAAAAAAAACAAAAAATAGGCGACTTCATAATTTGGCTGGATCATAGATTGTAAGTTATTTTTATGAAGCTCTATGCCGACTGCTACTAATCTTTAAGAGAGTCAACTTCATAGTTTGGCTCGACCATCATAGATGGATGCAACAAGTAATTAAGTCATCTATGTACATCTATGTCAAAGATCAATGTTTCAAATAGTGGCGGATCCAAAAAACATTTTAATTAGTGTCCCAAAAGATAGTAATGGGGTATTATATCAGGATGTATGTATTACTTGGCTATGGAGAAGATAGGGCTTTCAGCCATGAAGCCCTGATTTTGGCACGGTTGCTAGACGGAAAAAAGAAAAAAAAAAAAAAAACAAAAAAAAAACTTGATGTTCCAGGGCAGAAAATTGATGGGTATCCACGTTGTCTACGACCTTATAAGTGATCTAGGCCTAAGAAGTGATACCCCTCATTGAGTAGGGATGACAATGATATGCATCGGAGGTGGGTCGGAGAAGGGTGAATCCACCTCACCCATGCACATTATATTGATCATCCGACCTACCCATCATCCATCTAAAATGCGATCCAAATTCAATCCACACATCAACCATGGGTGAAACGGGTGGATCGGACGACTAGTGGATTTAAAACGTGCATAAATCATGCAATCATTTATATTAAAAGTTAATTCATTTGAACATAATAAAGTCTAGAAAATCATACATGATTTGCAATACAGGGAAGCGAAGTGCAAACGAGATAATAAGACAAAAAAGAGTGGAAGAATCGAACACCCAAAATGAAATGGTCAAAGGTAGAATTATTAAACAGGTTGAGGACTTGACGTTAGAAAGATTATCTGAACAAGATCCCCGATCTCGGATGTATTCCTAGTCCAAGAGTTTTCTCGACCCATATTCCTTTCACGGCACTCGCCCAATGTATCATCGAGTTCGAGTGCAATATCATATACATATGCAGAAATCCCTTGGATAATTTCATTTCATATTGTCATTTTAAATATTTTATATGGGCATAATTAAGAAATTAATTAGCTCAAAGTACATGCTTACTGAGAAAAATGACTATTTTGGATATTATACGTAAATTTAGAGGATCAATAGGAGAAAAAATAAAAAAGACTAATTTGAATGTTTGAGAAAGAAAAAGGACCATATCAACTATTTTTCCCACGGAGGATAAGGCGAAGTTGCTTGAACTGCAAGAGGCTTTCGACTTGTTTTGCAAGGGAATCCATCCGTCCGGACCCGCTTGGGACCACATTCTCAGCTATAGAGTGTTAGGTTCCCAGCACGAACAAGATGTATTCTTTATGCAGAGGTTCAAAGAACCGAGTTCAAACTAACACAGTGAACACACTAATCAAACACACCAGTATAAATCAGATATCTTGCACAACAGAATAACTTAAACGATAATCAAGCATGCATAAAGAATAAATAAGACACAACAAGTTGATGACCCAGTTTGGCCTACGGCCTACGTCTGGGGAATACCAATCTAGGAGGATATTTTATTATGTGTTAATCAATGGTGAACAACCACACACATAAGCAAAATATGAAAAGTGTCTTCACTCCGAACTTCAAGTGGAATGTTGTGTTGACCAAAAACCTCCAGCCTTTGGTGTAGAAATCCCCTTCAACTTCAACTCCCAAAGCTACCTGCCTCGAGGACCACTTGCAGAACCCTGTGAAACACTCCCTCCGAAGTTTGAAAGAAAAAGCTTTGAAGTTCAACTTCCTGGTCAAGCCTTGGACTTTCTCCTTAAGTGCCTTTTGCGAAAACACTTCAGGAGTCCTAGACACGAATCCAACAATGGCGTGTCCAAGGCTTCTCGATCTCACAGCAATAAATAGAAATCTGCGAACACTTGGCTGTCGATTGAGAGAGGGATAAATCTAGCAATGATATTAGATGCGAGAACCTTTTAGAATTGTGTGAAGATGAATAATGAAAACTCTGATTCACTCTTGCTCGAAATCTCCTTCTTAAGCCACAGATAACTCGCGAGGATTTGAATAATTTTTCCATCTAAGGAGATAGCCGTTGGGAAGATTTGAGTTGTGAGTAACAGCTCTATTCTTGATTAGAGAGGTAATCCCTGCAAGAAATTGTTAGTCTATACCTACTCTAATCAGGAAAGAGCCGTTGGACATGTTTCTCCCTTGAATCTTGCAATCTTCCACAAAGACTCCACACTGATCGTAGGATTCAACAGAAGAGGTTCCAGAAGCCTGGGTTCAATCATCGATTTTGAACTTCCTACAAAACACCCGACTCAACAATCTCCCCCTTTTTGGTAGGAAGTTAGCCAACTTATACAAATGATAAACCGATGATGAACTACTAATTGAAAACATAAACCTCAGCTATCAAACAGGTAAATTTCCCAGGAGGACTATAAGTTATAAGCTCTTTACATAATCAATACACAGATAAAACCAGAGCTTGTACAAATCATATATTCAGGGAAATTTTCATCCATACGCATCAAGCAATCAGTAGAACAAACCATTGTCCAACAACCAAAACAGTTCAACAACAGTTCAACACAATCATCCCAATTAAGTCCAACCATTGGACAACAGAGTTTATCAAAGCAAAAGTAAACATATTTAAAGAGATAAAGATAGATAGATATTACCATACGCCAGGAGAGGTGGACTTTGATTCAGCATGGCATTTAGAATTTGGTACTCCCCCTCTGGATCAACTTTCCTGGCAAACATCATCCAGACTCATCTCCATCGCCTGAATAAGCATTATCTTGATCATCAGGAGGAATCTCTTGATCATCTTTCTCCAGGAACATTGCAGACTCATCTTCATCATCCTCAGACCAATAGTCAGGCAAGAGAGCAAGAGCTTGTTCAATCTTGGATTCCTCTTGCAGGATGATAGCTCTTAGACCTTTGAACCTTTCAAGTGCCTGAGTCAGAATTTCCTTTGCCCGAGTTAAGGCACTCTGCTTGCTCAGGGTGCCATAGCATCTGGAATGTCAGGGACTTTCTTCTGCAGCTTTTGAGAGATGACAAACTCATAGATGCGTTCCATGGGATCTCTCTTACCACCTTTAATTTTCAGGGATTCAGGAAACAATTGAATGAGGGTCGGATAGGGAAGAAGAGTTCTGTGATCAGCAGCAAGAGTGAAACTTTTGACAATTTCTCACACACGAGTATTTTCAAAAATAGAAATAAGAAATAATCCCGGTTTAGATTTTATTTAATGAAAATCGATTTATGAAGATAGAATTGGGATTAATGATATATTTATAGGTTGTCACCTTTTTATTACTCGTGTTAAGAAACTGTGGCCCGAAAGCGCACGGTGTCAAAAATTGCAGTAATTTATAGGAAAGACCGGATCGTTCAATGGAGGATGTGCGATAGAAGCAGGCCCCACACCGTTTTATCAGATTTTCCACTCGTATTGCTCAAATCAGTTTAAGGATTTGACTAGCAACTACTGACTGAATTTAATCTAGACTATGAAAGCAAGTAAAATTAGTCTACAAAGCACATTAAAATTATTCTAGAAAGCAAGTATAGTCTAAGGAAGCAATTAAATCTATCTATGAAAGCAATTTTAAAGAGGAGAAAGAAGGGACAGGAAGAAAAGAATAAAAATTGGACAAAATTTAGATAAAACATAATTAAACTTCCACTTTGTTACGCAGATCTTTGTTTGGGATAATCTTGTCAGATATCTAATTCTCACGCTCTCATTACTATGTTTCCTTTAACAGACAGGTACATACAATATGAATTTACATGTCTTTAAGACCACAAATTCTGAGATACCACAGACTTATAACTGTCCCGTGCAGGGTATGCTAATCATCTGTGGTGGACAAGCAACACCTGAAAAATCATTAGTTGAAGTGCCAAGTACTGCTATCATTCCCCCATTTCACACACAAAGATTCTAATCGACCCCTGAACTATCCCATAACTCTCAAACCTAGAAGCAGTTTCACTACTCTCAACACATCCGAGTGACCTCTAAAGAAAGCATTTAAAAGAAAGCGATAAAGAAAACATTTAAAATCCTATCAGTCGGAGGTTTTAAAAGTGCTACCCTGGTAGTATAAGAAGAGCCCCCAGTCATGATGACCGGATGTGGACCAAGAATTCCCGAATCGCGGTGAACCGCTCGCAGTGTTCACTTCCTTCCGGGTGGTTATTACATACAAACTAATGAAACGAACTAATAAATTAGTTCATTCTGGATGCACTCACTCAGAACTCAAAAATAGGCTTTGGCAGAGGAGGGCAACAGTTGAAAGAATACTCAACCTTATCTCAGAAAATAACCAATGCCTGAATGTTGTTCCTCTAGTATTATCTATCATACCGTATCTGAATCCAAGTGGACCCCATCTCAGTGCAACATTTAATATCAGATTTCAAACACACAACAATTTCGGAAAATAATAAATTTGAAAACCATTCCCTAAACAGGTACTAGACTCTCAATAAGAACACACACCCTTTCGGTCTAGATGAGACCTAATTGCTGACTCTGCTTCTAATTTCCCTAAATCAACCCCCAGTAAAATATGAACTAGACATAACTGAGGAATTTATCCCTTACTTAGATCAGGATTTTATAAATGAGTTTTTGTTGGAAATTTAATATGCAATATCTAATTTTGAAACAACAAGACTTCTATGTCCAAGGGAAGGATCCCAAAATAATATCGACCACGATGTTTACATAATAATAGCATGCATACAGATATATTGAAGTGTAAAATCAATTAACCAAAAATATAATGGTGGGTTTAGACAGAAAGTGCAACACAGAGATGGAATAGCCGGAGGTAAGAAGAGTTTTGGCTAAAGAAATGACAAAATAATCAGGGTTGATTTGAACTGCAGTTATCGGTTGATTTGAACTACAGTTATCTGTGGTCCAATTTCCCAATCATTAAGATGAAATGTTTTTAGACAGCAGAAAAACCTATAATGGCAGTGTCGCTACCAATTGGGCTTCTACTGTCTGTGAATCTGAATAAAAACCCACATATTTTCTTTCTATAATAATTATCAACTAATATTGACAGATATCAACTGACTCTTGTTACATATTAGAATTCGGGTTTGGAAATTAAGACAAGGAAAAAGAAACTGTATCCAGACAGGAGTTGACTGAGTAGCTATTTAACTTCCTGGTGAAGGGATCATTCGCCAGAGCTTCCACCAACCACTGTCTAGACCATGCAAAATAACAAGTGATAATTAATACACAAACCACGAGCTATTTAACTTCCCGGTGAAGGGACCATTCACAAACATTAGTTTGAGATATATCTTATCACTCGTTTCACACAACACGAGAAAGACCAAAATAAATGAGAAAAATGCCTTGCATGAGAGACATTGGTTTCTCATGCAAGGGTACGGAATTAAATCCATAATTAATGCTCTAAATAATCCTTCATACCATAATTAATTACAGTCCAGATTATCTGCTTAAGGCATTAATATTTTTGTTTATAGAAAATTGTTTTAATGGAAATTGAACAAATGTCCTTTAATCATGGTAACTACTGATCTTAATTATTGCTAATTATAATCATTAATTAATGACTCAAGGGTTCAATTAATTAATGGTCGAATATGAAGAAACATAAAATTTGGCAAGAGGGTGCCATTCATGTCGTAAGACAGAAATTGCATCGTGAACCGTGGGTTCACGACGGGAGGCTCACGATATTAGGGGCGGGAAATAAAAGAATTTAAAATTTTAGAAAATTAGGGTTTCCAAGTCGCTAGACAAAGAGTGTGTCGTGAGACATGGTCTCACGACAGGAGTCTTGCGACATGGGGGTTAGAAGTTAGAATTTGTGGAGTTTGAAAATGTGGTGAGGACCCTGTCGTGAGACCATAAATTGTGTCGCAAACCTAGGCTTGCGACATGGGTCTCACAACAGGTTGAATTTTGAAATTTTTTGCAAGGCAAGGTCTCATGTCGCGAAACACAAGTTGTGTCGTGAGACGTGATCTCACGACAGGGAGTCTTGCGACATGAGGTTTTTCAGAAATTTTCTAAGTATTTGGTTCCATGTCGCTAGACTGGAAATTGTGTCGTGAGACATGGTCTCACGACAAGAAGTTTCGCGACATGGATTTTCAAATAATTAAAGTGTTTGGTTCCCCATGTCGCTAGACTCAGAATTGTGCACGTCTCACGACAGGGAGTCTTGCGACATGGGAAATTTGAGAATTTTTCTAAGGCATAATCTTCATGTTCGCGACACGAGCCTTTCAGAATAAAAATACAAGGATTTTGGTCCTATGTTGCTAAACACAAAATTGTGTCGTGAGACGTGGTCTTACAACAGGAGTGTTTCACGACACAGGGTTTTAAAAATTATAAACAAGTGTCCTGGGACACCCATGTCGCAAGACTACCCTCATGTCGCAAGACGTGGTCTCGCGACATGAGGCAATTAGCGACATGGGGGTTTCAGGACACAAGTCTGACAGGAACAGTAGCATGCATTGTGTGTGATCTCACCCTTTTTCAGATCGAAAAGCTATTCTAACAAAACATAATACAAGCAGAATTTAAATCTAACTAGAACATTCTTGAACAAAAATAAATCTAACTAGAACAATATTTAAATAAGCATAATCCTAATCTAAGGTTTTATCACACATAACACATGCACATTATCCAAAAGAAAATAGCAAACAGGAAGCAAAATAACTAAAGGCGATCAAAAAGATCAAAATAAAAAGGAAAGCAGTAAACATCCATGGGTTAGAACACCCATTTCATGGTTTTGGGATACAAATCAAGATTAACTTTCCATTTATTGATGGGTTTGATAATACCCATCATTTGGGTATTTCAAACCCTAAAATCAAAGTTTAGAACAAGAAAACATAGGGAAAAGTGGCTATCTAAGCTAAGAAAATGAAGAACAAAACATGGAATCAAACTAATCTAAGCTAACTAGTGCAGAAATTAAATAATACAAAAAAAAAAATAAAACTAATCTAAACTACCTAAGGAAGTGTTCTTCAATCTGGCTTCGAGATTATGGAATTGCTAACCTCCTGGCACCTTGGGATCACTTTATATTTATAGAAGTGAAACCCTAGGCCCATAGGCTTGAATTTGAGGCTCACGCATGTCGCAAGACTCACACACATCACAGCCATGCCTTTATGTCGCGGAATCACGTGGTGTGGCGCGAGACTGGGCTGCATGTCGCAAGACTTCACGCCCTGTCGTGAGACTCCGGACCATGTCGCAAGACCGTGCTTCGCGACACAGGTCTAGCGACATGGGTCTTCATTCTTTAATTTGGTCTTCAGTGGGTCCCTGTCGCGAGACTCACGCCATGTCACAAGACTATGTCTCGCGACATGGGTCTCTGGACTTGGTCTTTCTTTAATCTACATCTGTGTCGCGAGACTCATGCCCTGTCGCAGTCAGAGTCAATGTTCCTTAGAACACGGACTCTGCATATTCAATTCATTTTCGTGGCTTCATAAATCACATTCTTTTTGGATTGGGATAAGACAATAAAAAACTACAAGTATTAAACTCTCTTGATTGCAGTGTTTAATGAAATGATATTTTGCTCACTAAATCGGGCCTACAGTTCAAACATTATTGTCAATCCGTCATGAATATTATATTTGAAAAACTCAAAGGTTAAACTTCAGAATCAAGGCATGACATGAACAGAAAAGAAACAGAGCCTCACATATAAGAGAATCGGAAATTTCACTCACTCTCAAATGGGTTTAATCATGAACGCTCATAATCAAATTTAATTAAATTATCCCATAAGCTTGCAATCACACCAACTCGCCACCGGCTCATTTCTTCAAATCGAGATCATGAGGTCTTATTCAAGGGTTATAACGGGGCATAAGATTGTAACATTTGGTATGGAAGGGAATTATTGGGCTAAGAAAGTGGCAAGAATTTACTCTATTATAACTTGGCATATTTTTATTTAAAATTTACGATCACCAATATTTCTTACTTTCTTTTTCTTTTCTTTTTCTATTGCATGGCATTAGACTTTGTCTAATTTGCATTGTCATTTGCAATTTATTTTTGTTGAAATAGACTCAACACATTTCCCTTTTTTTTTTTGAATCGGTTTCTTGAATACCGATTAGTATATTCTTGATGATAAAAAATTTAATGCCTTGATAGAATCTATTCTTGTACAATTGGGTTTGATTTTCTTGGTCATTTTGTAAGGCTTGGAAAAGTATAGTGGTTTCAAAGAAAAATTAGGCTTAAAGGCTCAAGTTGGTTAATCCTAAAGGGAAAATGTTTTTGGGTTTTCTAAGTGCCTCGATCATATGCTCGATTTCGGGAATATGGCATGGTCTTGAATCGGTCCCAATTGCAAGTTCTAGTTTCCTTTAATCAAATTGATTCACACATCAAAGAAAATAAATGAGTAAAAGTGACTCATGGCTCAAATCTCACAAGGAGTGGTTGATTCATGTCATACAATATTCTGAAATTTAATCTAAGCTTAATTCTAACACTTTAATCAATCAAAATTTTCAACATGCAGATTTATTACCCAACAAGATGATTATATCATTAAATTTTTATAGCTCAAAACCTTAGGAATTCATTTCATGCATGTTTTCAATTATATTATCCCAAATTAAAAGTTTGAAAATTTAATCACAAGCCTAAATTCAACATGTGAATTTAGAGCAGATTTATGCATGCTTTTGCTGGTTATTTAATTTAAAGAAGTAAAAGCGGCACTGTTAACATACAAAGTATGTCAACAGCATGTTTTTGGCCTGACAGTAACTTATTCATCTTGGACTGTCAGTGCATCTTTTCTAAAAAATTGTCTGGACTGCAAAATTCCTTTTTGGAAAGCATTAAATACATCAATTACAAGAGATTTCATGCAATAAGATATGAACTTGCACAAATGATAGAAATTCTCTTATATGATGTGTACATTTGAGCTCGTAATGATAGGATCGAGATAGACTCATTCTTTCGGATCTTGCGGCTGAGATGAAGGTCCAGCATCGTCTTTTGGTGGAGGCGGTGGTGTCGGAAGCTGTCGAATTAATGCAGTCATCATTAACTCCATCATCTTCCTTTGCCTTTCCTCACTTTCCATGCGCTCTCTATGCTGCCTTCCTTTTCTTTCCAACAGGAGACGTCTGAATTCATCCTCTCTTCTCCTCTCTTCCGCTTTCTCTGCTTTCTTTCTCTTTTCTCGCTCTTGCCTCTCCTTCTTATCGTCCTCTCTCCCAAGAATTATCACATCGGCTAGCTGTTTAACGCTTTCTGTCATTGTCTTGCTCATATGGCTTACAATTTCCAAGACTTGTGAGTCAACAGGATTTTGTGAGACATTCTGACTCGGAGGTGGGATCTGCGGAGGTTGAGCCGGAGGTGGAATAGGAATCTGCGTTGGCTCCGGTTGAGGCTCTTCTTGAACTGAAGACGAAGGTCCCGCATCAGCACGGACATTCTTTGTTCCCTTCGAGGCCTTAGGTGGCCTTGGAGCTCTTTTTCTTGTAGAGGGTGCTTGAATTGGAAGGTGCAAATGGAGACGTGGCGAATTGGATTTGTTGTTCCCGGATTGCTTGGACAGCTCAAACATTCAAAGAAACAAACAAACACTATTTTTTAATTTTGAAAGGTTGACTTGTTTATTAAATGAAAGTGGGGTATGAGTGGTCCCATATGGATTTTTGTAAAAGAGAATAGCAATTTGAGGTGACAAAAATACTGCATATTCTACTCACACTTTTAGTTCCATTGGGAACCAGAAACACCAAGTCAAATATTATTCTACCAACACTTTGACTTTTTATGAAAAGGTGCATCAGGAAAAGGGAATTGGTGCACAGGCTGCCACAAACAACCACACACCAACTTTTTTACAGAATATAGTGCACCACACACAGTTATGCCAAACAGGGAAGTAGCATTTATTGTTCAAATAGGCATGCAACACTTGCTACTAACACTCAGTCATGCTTGAGATTTCAAAAACATATCAACATGCTTCAACATACAAGATTTGGATTACAAACACTAATAATACAGTAGTGCTCAAGAACACCCCTGTATTCATCAGTTCCCCAATACTTGAATGTTATGATTTTTCAGAAAAACTGGGGTTTTTTTAACAAGAATCGAATCACTAGAATTCAGCAACACAGTCACTACACTAATGAACTAGACACAGGCTGCTTCTAAGAACCCTAAAAGCTCGAAGAACACCATCATCGCTGGAACCCTAATGCCGCCACTATGTTCTCTAAGTACCCTAAGTTCAAAAATCAACATGCCTATTGTCAAACGAACACTCCCATCCTTAAACATCAGCATAAATTGAATACCCATATGTCTCCACATCAACAAATGACAACCCCTTCTACCAAACCATGCTCGGCCAACACCCAAATCAATACAAACCTCAAATGCAACACTGCCCACAACAAGAAATGCCTAAAATCAAACTCAAAACGAGGAAAAAATTAAACAAAATGCAACCCTATTTACACAAAAAAACGAAGAACACAAGAATCGTGAAACAGGGCCTGTGTGAACTCGCGAAACAGTGGGGCGAAGCCTTACCATGGTTCCGCTTTCGAAGATGATGATGCCATGGATGATTTTGGAGTAAACGGACGGAGTTTCTCCTGAGGATGGTCGGAAAAAGTGCGAGGAACACAGTGGTGTTCTTCGGGAAAGGGCTTTCGGTTCAAGAGTGTTTGAAAACCGGCTAAGTGTTTGGAAATGGAGAAGTGGGGACGAAGGGAAAATTTGGGGATATTTATACTGTGGGCCCTGTCGTGAAACCCTAATTCGTGTCGCGAGACTGGGTATCGCGACAGGAGTCTAGCAACATTAGACATGTCGCTCGACTGAGTACCAGTCGCGAGACCAAGTCTTGCGACAGGGGGGGTTTCGGGACAGGTTAAAGAGATGGTGGGCCAGGTGAAGTTGTGTCGCGAAACTTAACCCATGTCGCGAGACAGGGTCTTGCGACAGGGAGTCGAGTTTCGCAACAGGGTATGGAAAGAGGGTTTAGGGATCCTGTCGCTAGACTTGGTCCGTGTCGCGAGACTGAGTCTCGCGACATGGACTTTTCCTTAGCGACTGAGGTCCCGGACTGCAGCTGGAGAGCCATGTCGCTAGCCTCCCGCCCTGTCGTGAGACTAGGTCTTGCAACATGGAGGGAGTTCCGCGACATAAAATTTTTGAATTTTCAAAATTCAAACGGACTGGGCCCGAGTGTGGTTTTGGGCCTGAGTCTTATTTATTAGTTTTGGACTTGAATAAATTCAGTCCAAAACATCCAAAATAATTTATTGGGCCGACTATTTACAAAATCCACTTGTTATAAAATAGGTTGGATCAATTTCCACTTATTGTAAAAATTATTCCGGATTTTAAATTTCTTTAAATTCCGGGAATATTTTCTTCAATTCATGGAATCGATCTAACCATGGACTTGATTTTCTGCTCGATTTTTCTGCTCCTTCTTTTTGGTGGTTCCAGAATTTCTGCAAGGCAGATAAATTAACCAAATTAGATTTTTCTCCAAATATCAACATCCTCACATTTAGAGTCTTAGTACTCTAAATGTTTAATTGATTTTTGGATATTTTCTGATTTTAAACTAAAGCAGTTATATATGCATAAAATGAAATTTTTAAAATTTTATTGCTGTTTTTATTGAGCGTAAGTCGGGCTGCCACGGCTTGGCTTTCTTTTTATGGATCGAACAGTCCGATATACTCTTTCAGCCTGTGTCCATTCACCACTATATCACCTTTGTCAGTTCGGATCCTGACTGCACCGCTTTTAAACACTTCCAGCCCTTCCCATCTGGATTTCAGCTTTCCGGGGAACAGCTTCTACCTAGAATTGAACAGTAAAACGTTTTGGCCAATATAGAAATGCTTGGATTTAATCCGGTGATCGTGCAACTTCTGGGTCCGCTCTTTATAAATCCGAGAGCTTTCATAAGCTTGTGCTCGTATTTCCTCAATTTCATTGAGGTCCAACTTGCGCTTGCTCTAAGCAACTTTCAGATCAAAGTTAAGCGTTTGACGGCCCAGTAAGCTTTATACTCTAATTCTACGGGCAAATGACAGGCTTTTCCGAAGATCAGTCTGTACAGAGACATCCCAATGGGAGTCTTAAATGTTGTGCGATATGCCCATAGAGCATCATTGAGCTTACGTGACCAATCCTTTCGGGTTCTCCCAACAGTGGCTTCGAGTATATGTTTGATCTCGCGATTGGATACCTCGACTTGACCACTTGTTTGGGGATGATAAGGCGTGCCTATCTTATGGAGGATTCCAGTTTTAATCATTAAGTTCTCAAAGGATTTATTAACAAAATGTGTTCCTCCATCAGATATTATCTTCCTAGGTATGGCAAATCTGTTAAAAATGTTGTTCTTGAGGAACTTGATGACTTGGCTACCATCATTGGTTGGTAATGCGACTACCTCTACCCATTTGGACACGTAATCGACAGCTACCAAAATGTACTTGTTTCCACCAGATGGTGGAAACGGTCCCATGAAGCCAATGCCCTAAACGTCAAAAATTTCAAGAGTGAGAATTCCTTTCTGAGGCATCTCATCCCTCTTGGAAATGTTTCCTAACCTTTGGCACCTGTCGCAGGCTTTAACAAATGTCTTGCAATCCTCATAGATGTGAGGCCAATAGAATCCACACTCGAGGACTTTGTGGGCCGTTCGAGTGGGACCGTGGTGACCTCCATACTCTGATTCATGGCATTTTCTGACAATTTGGTAGGCCTCATGCTCGGTCACACACCGCCTGATTATTGAATCGGCGCAGTGCTTGAAAAGATAAGGTTCTTCCCAGAAGTAATTTATTACTATCTGGTGGAATCTTCTTCTTTGATAATCATTCGGGAATGGTGGTGTTATTGTAATACCCGAGAATTTTACAACATAAAATAAATAAATAATAAAGAGAACATAATAAATAAATAAAGAATCATAAAAGATGAGAAATGGAATTTAAATTAAAAAGGAAACAAAATTCCGAGAACCCGGGAAGCCGAAGACAATTTAATCGAATAAATGGTTACACGGAAACCCAACACCGATGGACTCAATAACCCGAGTCCAAATGTAAATTTAGATCCGAATAAAATTAGGATAGGAAATCGGAGCCCGAAGATACCCCGGAAATCGGAATCGGGGAACATAGAGGGATAGAAGTCCGAAAGGGAGGAGGAAAAGCGCGACGGATCGCACGACCCGCCCGGACCGGAGTCCAGGCGTGAGTGGCGCGCTGGCCACGTGGCTGTTGGCCTTAGACCGCGCCACGACCGCGCCACTCTGGCAGCAACAACCCAAGCGAGATTTTCTCGCCCGAACGCGGATTTTTCGACTTTCGGTTGAACATCTCTCGACTCAAGACCCTTAGGGTCAGATCTTGGACGCCCTAGGTCTTAAATATCTATAAATAAGACCTCCTAAGAGCTCCGAATACATTTGAAACCCTACTAAATCTTTCTATACGTCGAAACCCTAATCCCGGAGTCGTCGGAGGCACAACACCGAGAGGAGGAACTGACTTGGACGAAATTTAGAGACCCCCGTCGCTGTGGTAAGCCTTGATCCATTCTTTTCCATATGTGATTCGAAAACGAATCCTAAATTCGATCTTTTTCTATTCTAAACCCCCGATCCGAATCGAGAGCGAAGAACCCGACAAAACGGAGAGGATAAACGGAGGACGGGAAGCCACGCCTCCGAATCGAAGATCCCGGACGCTCAACAATCTGTAAGTTAACGCTTACTTTGGTTTTGGGTGGTTAAAAGATTCGAACATATAGATCGAATGGAACCCTATCTAAAATCTGTCTACACCGGCGCAATGTTTTTGTTGAATTTATTCGGACCCCTTAAAACGTTCAAACAAGGAAACTTAAAACACAAAAGACATTCCTAAGACACTGACCTAGCTCCTGTAAAAATTTCATAATTTTTCGTCGTGTTTTGATATCCGAAACTGATCGTAAACGATCCTGCTTTAGATTTAGATCTTGAAACGATGATAGATTCTTTATTCGAACTTGTTGGTGATTTCTACCTTAGATCTAGACCGATCTAGGCTTGGCATTAAACATAAGAGTTGTAGATCTATACGTTATGAATACCTCCGTAAAATTTCAGAAATTTTCGTGATGATTTGATATAAGAAATCCACCCCAAACCGAACTGGTTAAAATCGGATCTTGAAAACGGGACAGAACATAGATTCGAACTTGTTGACGTTTTTGACTAGAGTTCTAGGCCGAATTAGATCTTTAGCCGAACATAAAAGTTGTAGATAATTGTCTTAAGATGATCTCTGCAAAATTTCATCAAATTTGGAGTTGAATTGCTAGGGTAGAATTCGAAATCTTTAAACTGAGTTATATGAAATTCGGACAGAACAGTACTTCTGTGAAAATTAGTGTTTTTGACCTATTTCGGTATCTCGGATCGAAAACGTTAAAACACGAAAGTTGTAGATCTCGACGTTTCGGAGTCAGACGTGAAATTTCGGAAATTTTGAAATTAAATCTGATTTTAGACGAATTTTAGAGTAAACTGTGGTTGACCGAGACAAAACTTGAAATCTTGTTGAAACGGTGAAATTAACCTTTGAGGTTGAAACGGATAGAAATACTTGAAATAAGATACATGAAACGAGAAGATTAAAATATATTGCGGGTTATGACTAAGCTAGACACTGTCAATGTTCTCTGCGGCTTGGGACATAAGAGCCCAAGTGTATGTCTAGGTTGACGTAAGAGCCCTAGCGAAACACTGATCGTATGGCTAGCGGACGGATTAACTCTAACTAAAAGATCTGTATTGACCATGATACCTGTGGACATAAGAGCCCAGGTGTAAGGCTGGCGGACATAAGAGCCCTAGCGGTGGTGATCTGTAAAAGATATGAAACGAGGAGTTGCGAGAATTCCAAATTAAATCTGTATTAAATTGTGCTGTTAAATTTATGGCAACTTATTTAATTACGTTGCAAGCTATATGATGATCTTATGAATCTATATTTCTAAATTATGCGATTACATGAATTATTTAAATTATGCACATGTTTTCATTAAATTTAATTAAAGGCTTTGAAACCTCATAATCTTGTACGTGTTAACTTACTCAGCACGTAGTGCTGACCAAAACCGTATTTTTTTTCCTGTTTCTTTCAGAGCCGAAGAATATGCATCATCATATGCATTCATGGGAATTTTGGGAAATGCTTTATTGTAAATGATACGTTAGACTAGAAATTGCATGAACGGGCCTGTTTAACCCGTATTCTGGCCGTGTTGGCCCAGTTTTAAATTCCGCTGCATTATACTTATGTAAATATTATTTTCCGCTGCAACTTTGATGTACTATTTTTAAATTATATATAAACGGGCTGTTTGAATGTTTAAATTCTGAAAAACCATAGCCTTGCATCTCTTTAGCAAGCTCGGAGAAACCGTGTCTTGCTAGGGAGGTGTGGCGGTGACATCCCGACCTGGGTGACCAAAAACCGGGGTGTTACAGTTATTCCGCATGATAAAAAGTTAGCGATGTCGGAAAACCACGGACAAGCTTGGTCGTGCAGATGCAATGCGAAGAGTTGTTCGTCCGGGAAATCTTCATTGACGGCTTTCTCATTTTTTTATCATTTTCTAAGCGAGATAAATGGTCAACAACACCATTGTCTCGCCCTCGCCTATCTTTTTTTTTTTACGATGTCAAACTCCTGCAGCAAAAGCACCCACCTGATTAAACGAGGTTTTGCGTCTTGCTTGCTGAACAAGTATCTGAGTGCACTGTGGTCGGTGTACACTATGGTCTTTGTACCAATAAGATACTTTCTGAACTTGTCAAACGCAAAGACCAAAGCATACATTTCTTTTTCTGTAGTTGTGTAGTTTATTTGGGCTTCATTCAGGGTGTGACTTGCGTAATGAATTACGCAATGTTTCCCATCCTTATGTTGCCCTAAAACTGCACCTACTGCAAGACCACTTGCATCACACATCACCTCAAATGGTATTAACCAATCGGGTGGTTGTACAATTGGAGCAGAAGCTAACATCTTTTTGAGCGTGTCAAAGGCTTGGACACACGCATCATTTATTACAAAAGAATTTTCTTTACAAAGAAGGTTAGTGAGCGGCTTGGCAATTTTCGAGAAATCTTTAATGAATCTCCGGTAAAAACCGGCATGCCCTAAGAAACTCCTAACCGATTTTATTGAATTGGGGAGAGGAAGATTAGAAATGATGGAAACCTTCGCCGGATCGATTTCAATGCCTGCACGTGAGATGCGGTGACCTAACACTATGCCCTCAGTGACCATGAAAAGACACTTTTCCCAGTTTAAAACCAAGTTAGTGTCCTCGCATCTTTTTAATATTTTAGCAAGATTGGTCAAACATTCATCAAACGTATCTCCATATATAGAGAAGTCATCCATGAAAACCTCAATGCATTTTTCGATAAATTCAGATAATATAGACATCATGCATCTTTGGAAAGTGGCTGGTGCATTGCATAAACCAAAAGGCATACGCCTATAGGCAAACGTACCATATGGGCAAGTAAAAGTAGTCTTATCGTGATCCTCACTGGCTATTACAATCTGGTTATAGCCTGAATATCCATCAAGAAAACAGTAAAATTCTCTCCCCGCCAACCTTTCTAGCATCTGATCAATAAAAGGCAATGGAAAATGGTCTTTTCCGGTGGCGTCATTCAGTTTCCGGTAGTCAATGCAAACCCTCCATCCGGTAACTGGCCTCGTTGCGACCTCTTCTCCTCTCTCATTCTTTGTTATGCACATCCCCCTCGTTTCGGTATGACCTGCACTGGGCTAACCCATTTGCTATTAAATATATGATAGATTATTCAACAACTAAGAGCTTGATAACTTCTTTCCTTACCACTTCTTGCATAAGGGTGTTCAAACGCCATTGGGGTTGACGGGAAAGTTTATACTCTTCTTCCATTAAAATCTTGTGCATGCAAATAGAAGGGCTTATTCATTTTATATCAGAAATGGTCCAACCTATTGCATGTACATATTTCTTAAGAACCACCACCAGAGCATTTTCCTGTTCTTGGGATAGCTTAGCCGAAACAATCACATGTAATTTTTTATGTTCTGCGAGAAACGCATACTTGAGATGATTCGGTAGTGTTTTAAGTTCAAGCTCTGGTGGGCATTCAATGGAAGGGAGCAGTTTGCGAGAAATGGATAGTTGGAGATCAGATTTACCTTCGTGACCTTGCGTCAGTACAGGGCCCACTTCTTCCACTTTGGTGCCATCGTTTCCTTCTGCAGTGAAGTCAGAGCCGTTGTACTATTCAAGATCCCCAGATTCGGGATCCTCGAATTGTACGGCGCTGCACTGTTCCTTTAGCTCAGCACTGGCAGGCGTCAGTACCTGCTTTGATTGTTTGTCATTCATCATCATTACATCATCATATCCAGAGTAAAGCTCTCCTCACTGTCTATCTCCTCTCCACTAACTATTACAGAATTAGATGAACAGAACCCATCATTTGGTATTTCTGCAGCTGTGCCATGTGAAACGTAACTTTTTCTTTGTCAACTTGCAGTGTACTTTCCCAGCTTTTGCATCAATCAGTGCTCCGCCCGTTGCGAGGAATGGTCTCCCCAATATCAATGGCATGTCTAGATCCTCCTCTATGTCCAGTATCACAAAATCTACTGAAAATAAGATATTCCCCGTCTTCACTATGAGGTCATTGAGGATGCCCACGTGCTTTGTAATGGATCTGTCGGCCAATTGGAGCCTCATTCTGACAGGCTCGATCTTTCCCAACTTTAGGCATTGCACCTTTGCTAAAGGCATGACATTGATGCTTGATCCAAGGTCGCAGAGACCTTTTTCCTGCTTTGACTCTCCCGATTTGAATGGGTAGCGTGCAGCAACCTGGATCCTCCTGCTTTTCGGGGATCTTATCCTGGATGATAGCACTGCAAGTATTGTTAAGAACTACCATTTCCTCCTGCTCAATTCTCTTTTTTCCTAAAACTAATTCTTTCAGAAATTTAGCGTATACTGGCATTTCAGATATCATTTCAACCAGAGGAATAGTAATCTCTACAGCTTTTAGTCTTTCCAGAAATTTGGCAAACTTTAAATCCTGTTCTTTATTTTTTAGACGCGCTGGGTACGGGACCTTGGCAAAATTTGTTGTTATCATTTTTGGGGGGTAAAGGGACAGAAGTTGTACCTCTACCATTACCGTTTTCGATTTCAGCCTTTCCTTCTGCAGCTTCAGTATGTTGTTTGGCTTCTTCCTGTTCATCGTCCACTTCCTTCTCAACAGTATCATCCTTCCCAGTTTCTTTTCCACTCTCCTTCCCTCTTGGTCCAGCCAAAACTTTTCCAGATTTAAGAGTAATTGCCTTGCACTGCGGGTTCTTCTCCACAGCGCTTGGCAACGCTCCCTTGTCTCTCTTCTGCAGTTCATTAGCCATTTGAGTCACTTGTGTCTCCACTTTCCTTATGGAGGCCTGCAGTTAGGCATTGATCTTCTTCTGGCTAGTAATGAAGTCGGTCATCAAGCTCTCTAGCCTTGATGGTGGCTTTTGAACCTGATTCTGATTCTGGATTTGGTTCAATTGGCCTTGGTTGGGGACAAACTGGGGTTGAAAGTTCTGGAAATTTTGGTTAGGTTGCTGAAAGTTTTGGTTCTGATGGGGTCTTTGCTTAATCTGGGGCTAGAAATTTTGGTTTTGGCTCTGAAAGTTCTGGCCCCTGTTTTGGATGAATCCTTGATTCTGCTGTGGGTTGAACTGTTGTGCCTTATTCAACAGATGTGAATTAAGGGCATTTTTGTTTGAGTAGGACAAATTTGGGTGTCGGTTGGGAAAAGCTCCTGCAAAATTACAGCTTTCAGCTGCAACATGTTCACATATGTCGGTTGCGTGAGCACCCTGACACAGTCCACAGATTGCCTCTATTTGCTGTCCTTGAGCTGAGCTTCCTGCTCCCTGGTTTACAGACAATGCAGCCACCTGTTCTTAAAGTTTCTCAAAATCAGATTTTTCAGTTGTACCTACAACACAAAGTCCACGGGGAGGTGGATCATTAACATTGTCATCATTTAATACAGAATGATTTACACTCATTGTTTCAATTTTTGCCCATGCTTGATCCATGGGCATGTGTAACAAGTGCTGTACTCCTGCTGCATCCAGCATGTGCTTCCAAGCTGGTGTCAGCCCATTGTAGAACTTTCTTAACTGTTCCCATCCCTGAAACCCGTGCTGAGGGCACTTTCTCAACAAATTCATAAATCTTTCCTTAGCGTCATAAAGAGATTCCTCCGGTTTCATCTTAAATTTAGATATTTTCGACCTCCCCCCATCTCTCTTCCATTCTGGAAAGTATTTCACCAAAACGTTTCTTACAATATCCTCCCAGCTGCTTCTTTGGTTTACCGGCATCGACTTGTACCAAGTTTTTGCTCACTGCACAGCAAGAATGGGAACAACATCATACGAATAGTGTTTTGTGAGACTCCCTGGTTCTTAATCGTGTTGCAGAGTTCCAAGAATGTTGCCAGATGGTCGTGTGGGTCCTCGTGGTTGGCCCCTGCGAATTGGCTATTCTGCACCATATTGATTAGAGCGGGTTTCAGCTCAAAGTTCCTGGCTGCGATTGGTGCTTTGCCCGGTACATTCAAGTATGGCTCCACTATCGGCTGCATGTAATCAGCAGTAGCAGGTTGCTGGTTGTTCCCTTGACCTCCTGGGTACTGTCCTTGGTACTGTCATTGGTACTGTTCTTGTGGATTGCAGTTCTGGTTGGGATGGAAATTCCTTGGGTCGTTATGATCCTGTGGGTTTGGTGGATACTAGTTCTGATTATACTGGTTTTGGTTCTGGTACTGCTGATTGTGGTAGTTGGGATTGTTTTGGAAATTTTGATTATTCGGGTTATTTGGAGGAGCCTCGAAGGGCTGATGTTCGATATTTGGTAAGTTCCCACCTCCCTGAATAACTTGAGGAGGGGGTTCTTCTAAGTTCTCGTCGTCAGTTCCTTCAGGGTCCTCATGGATGTTTTGTAGTGGTGGGTTAGGAGGTATGATAGGTGGGATGTCAGGGTTTGCCATCTCCGAAAGATCATTGCTTGTACTGGGAGAAAGTAATGCCTGCCTTTCCCGTTCTTTCCTTTGCCTAGCTTGCGCCCTTAGACGTGGAGCTGTTCTTTCTATTTCTGAGTTGAACGGGATCTCGGCGGGTGTTTCCTTTCTTCGTTGCATATAACAGCGGTTTCAGCAATGACAGTACCTGTACAATCCCAGGTTAGAATTGATTCGGTGATAAATATATATTTATATGTATAAGCTAACTATGAGCAATCAGGAATGTAATTCTCTTGATAAAACGGCGTTGCATCCTCCCCGGCAACGGCCCCATGAAACTTTTGACAATTTCTCACACACGAGTATTTTCGAAAATAGAAATAAGAAATAATCCCGGTTTAGATTTTATCTAATGAAAATCGATTTATGAAGATGGAATTGGGATTAAGGATATATTTATAGGTTGTCACTTTTTTATTATTCGTGTTAAGAAACTGTGGCCCGAAAGCGCACGGTGTCAAAAATTGTAGTAATTTATAGGAAAGACCGGATCGTTCACTGTAGGATGTGCGATGAAGCAGGTCCCACACCATTTTATCAGATTTTCCACTCGTATTGCTCAAATCAGTTTAAGGATTTGACTAGCAACTACTGATTGAATTTAATCTAGACTATGAAAGAAAGTAAAATTAGTCTACAAAGCACATTAAAATTATTCTAGAAAGCAAGTAAGTATAATCTAAGGAAGCAATTAAATCTATCTATGAAAGCAGTTTTAAAGATGAGACAGAAGGGACAGGAAGAAAAGAATAAAAATTGGACAAGATTTAGATAAAACATAATTAAACTTCCATTTTGTTACGCATATCTTTGTTTGGGATAATACTGTCAGGCAGGTACTTACAATATGAGTTTACATGTCTTTAAGACCACAAATTCTAAGATACCACAGACTTATAACTGCCCCGGCCAGGGTATGCTAATCATCTGTGGTGGATAAGCAACACCATACAAATCATTAGTCGAAGTGCCAAGTACTGCTATCATTCCCCCATGTCACACTCAAAGATTGTAATCGACCCCTGAACTATCCCATAACTCTCAAACCTAGAAGCAGTTTCACTACTCTCAACACATCCGAGTGACCTCTAAAGAAAGCATTTAAAAGAAAGCGATAAAGAAAGCATTTAAAATCCTATCACTCGGAGGTTTTCAAACTGCTACCCTGGTAGTATAAGAAGAGCCCCCAGTCATGATGACCGAATGTGGACCAAGAATTCCCGAATCTCGGTTAACCGCTCGCAGTGTTCACTTCCTTCCGGGTGGTCATGAGATACAAACTAATGAAACAAACTAATAAATTAGTTCATTCCGGATGCACTCACTCAGAACTCAAAAATAGGCTTTGGCAGAGGAGGACGACAGTTGAAAGAATACTCAACCCTATCTCAGAAAATAACCAAGGCCCGAATGTTGTTCCTCTAGTATTATCTATCAGACCCCATCTCAGTGCAACATTTAATATCAGATTTCCAACACACAGTAATTTCGGAAAATAATAAATTTGAAAACCATTCCCTAAACAGGTACTAGACTCTCAATAAGCACACAGACCATTTCGGTCTAGATGAGACCTAATTGCTGACTCTGCTTCTAATTTCCCGAAATCAACCTCAGTAAAATATGAACTAGACATAACTGAGGAATTTATCCCTTACTTAGATCCGGATTTTATAAATGAGTTTTTATTGGAAATTTAATATGCAATATCTGATTTAAAACAACAAGACTTCTATGTCCAAGGAAAGGATCCCAAAATAATATTGACCACGATGTTTACATAATAATAGCATGCATACAGATATATTGAAGTGTAAAATCAATTAATCCAAAATATAATGGTGGGTTTAGACAGAAAGTGCAACACAGAGATGGAATAGCCGAAGGTAAGAAGAGTTTTGGCTAAAGAAATGTCAAAATAATCAGGATTGATTTGAACTGCAGTTATCTATGGTCCAATTTCCCAATCATTAAGATGGAATGATTTTAGACAGCAGAAAACCCTATAACGGCAGTGTCGCTACCAGTTGGGCTTCTACTGTCTGTGAATCTGGATAAAAACCCACATGTTTCCTTTCTATAATAATTATCAGCTGATATTGACAGATATCAACTGACTGTTGTTACAGATTAGAATTCGGGTTTGGAATTAAAACAAGGAAAAAGAAACTGTATCCAGACAGGAGTTGGCTGAGTAGCTATTTAACTTCCCCGTGAAGGGACCATTCGCCAGAGCTTCCACCAACCACTGTTTAGACCATGCAAAATAACAAGTGATAATTAATACACAAACCACGAGCTATTTAACTTCCCGGTGAAGGGACCATTCGCAAACATTAGATTGAGATATCTCTTATCACTCGTTTCACACAATACGATAAAGAGCAAAATAAATGAGAAAAATACCTTGCATGAGAGACATTGGTTTCTCATGCAAGGGTATGGAATTAAATCCATAATTAATGCTCTAAATAATCCTTCATACCATAATTAATTACAATCCAGATTATCTGCTTAAGGCATTAATATTTTTGTTTATAGAAAATTGTTTTAATGGAAATTGAACAAATGTCCTTTAATCATGGTAACTACTGATCTTAATTATTGCTAATTATAATCATTAATTAATGACTCAAGGGTTCAATTAATTAATGGTCGAATATGAAGAAACATAAAATTTGGCAAGAGGGTGCCATTCATGTCGTAAGACAGAAATTGCCTCGTGAACCGTGGGTTCACGACGGGAGGCTCACGATATTAGGGGCGGGAAGTAAAAGAATTTAAAATTTTAGAAAATTAGGGTTTCCAAGTCGCTAGACAAAGAGTGTGTCGTGAGACATGGTCTCACGACAGGAGTCTTACGACATGGGGGTTAGAAGTTACAATTTGTGGAGTTTGAAAATGTGGTGAGGACCCTGACGTGAGACCATAAATTGTGTCGCAAGCTTAGGCTTGCGACATGGGTCTCACGACAGGTTGAATTTTGAATTTTTTTTGCAAGGCAAGGTCTCATGTCGCGAAACACAAGTTGTGTCGTGAGACGTGATCTCACGACAGGGAGTCTTGCGACATGAGGTTTTTCAGAAATTTTCTAAGTATTTGGATCCATGTCGCTAGACTGAAAATTGTGTCGTGAGATGTGGTCTCACGTCAGGAAGTTTCACGACATGGATTTTCGAATAATTAAAGTGTTTGGTTCCCCCATGTCGCTAGACTCAGAATTGTGTCGTGAGACGTGGTCTCACGACAGGGAGTCTTGCGACATGGGAAACTTGAGAATTTTTATAAGGCATAATCTTCATGTCGCGAGACTAAGGTTGTGTTGTGAACCTTGGGTTCACGACAGGAGGTCTAGCGACACGAGCCTTTCAGAATAAAAATACAAGGATTTTGGTCCTATGTCGCTAAACACAAAATTGTGTCATGAGACGTGGTCTCACGACAGGAGTATTTCACGACACAGGGTTTTAAAAATTAAAGACAAGTGTCCTGTGACACCCATGTCGCAAGACTACCCTCATGGCGCAAGACGTGGTCTCGCGACATGAGGCGGTTAGTGACATGGAGGTTTTCAGGACACAATTCTGATAGGAATAGTAGCATGCATTGTGCGTGATCTCACCATTTTTCAGATCAAAAAGCTATTCTAACCAAAAATAATACAAGCAGAATTTAAATCTAATTAGAACATGCTTGAACAAAAATAAATCTAACTAGAACAATATTTAAATCAGCATAATCCTAATCTAGGGTTTTATCACTCATAACACATGCACATTATCCAAAAGAAAATAGCAAACAAGAAGCAAAATAACTAAAGGCGATCAAAAAGATCAAAATAAAAAGGAAAGCAGTAAACATCCATGGGATAGAACACCCATTTCATGGTTTTTGGACATAAATCAAGATTAACTTCCCATTTATTGATGGGTTTGATAATACCCATCATTTGGGTATTTCAAACACTAAAATCAAAGTTTAGAACAAGAAAACATAGGGAAAAGTGGCTATCTAAGCTAAGAAAATGAAGAACAAAACGTGGAATCAAACTAATCTAAGCTAACTAGTGCAGAAAATTAAATAATACAAAAAAAATAAAACTAATCTAAACTACCTAAGGAAGTGTTCTTCAATCTGCCTTCAAGACTATGGAATTGCTAACCTCCTGGCACCTTGGGATCACCTCATATTTATAGAAGTGAAACCCTAGGCCCATGAGCTTGAATTTGAGGCCCACGCATGTCGCAAGACTCACACACATCACAGCCATGCCTTTATGTTGCAAAATCACGCGGTGTGGCGCGAGACTGGGCTGCATGTCGCAAGACTTTCACGCCTTGTCGTGAGACTCCGGACCATGTCGCAAGACCGTGCTTTGCGACACAGGTCTAGCGACATGGGTCTTCATTCTTTAATTTGGTCTTCAGTGGTCCCCTGTCGCGAGACACGCCATGTCGCAAGACTATGTCTCGCGACATGGGGTCTAGCGACATGGGTCTCTGGACTTGGTCTTTCTTTAATCTGCATCTGTGTCGCGAGACTCATGCCCTGTTGCAAGACCATGTCTCGCGACATGGGTCTAGCAACAAGGGTCTCTGGACTTGGAATTCTTCATTTGACTTCTGTGTCGCGAGACTCATGCCCTGTCGCAAGACCATGTTTCGCGACATGAGATGTGTCTCGCGCCAGGGTGTTCTGGACACGGGTTTTCCTGTTCATTCTCTCTCGTGTCGCAAGACCATTCATGTCGTGAGACTGGGTTTCGCGACATGGAGCTTGGTCTAGCGACACACTGGGCCAGATGGGCCAAACTTCATATTTTTGTGGCCTTTTTCTTCTTTTCCCATTTTTTTCTATTTTTGTGGGTTGTTTTATTCTTTTGCCCATCTTTTTCATTCCTTTTTTTCTTTTTTTTTTCTCAAGTTTTTGGATTTTTCTAACACAAAATGTAATAAAATTACATATTTTTGTGTTTTTCAATACCAGCTTATTATTTTTACAAATATGCATAAATCAGTCATATTCAACTGATTTCTTATTTAATATAAGACCGGAATGCGATCAAATGCCCGTTTCAGGCACGGAAATGGATTGAAAATAATGGACATTTCTGGCCATTATCAAAGAGACTCAGCCATGTTGGTCATTTGAGTCAGCACCAGTTGACCATAGTTGATAGGAACCTTCTTGTCAATAGCATAGATTAAATGGCACATCTCACGAGTGACCAGTGAGTGATTTCCAGTAGGCATCACATTTGATGCACAGAACTTGTATAGCATGTAGAATTTTCGAGTGAGGAATTTTGGCTTGATTCTTTTTCCTGGCATCTTATTCACTTTGGTCTTAGACACAGCATGAGCAACCTTGTTGCTGTCAAAAGAAATTCCCTTTTCCAAGATGTCATCAAAATCAACTTCAGGCAATTTCAATAGAGCATTGATCTTGGAAGCAGTGATTTAATAGAGGACACCCTTGGTGAAATTTTTGTTGTACCATAGAGATCCTGGTTTGACCACATCTTTTCTCAAGTTGGCATAGAAATGCCTCACTAGTTCAGGCTGGAAATGCTCAACTAGAGTAGCCCATCCTAGTAGGCCTCTTTCTTCAAGATATTTGGTTCATCCCAAGTGAACAAAATTTCCCCTACAGTATGTATACTCCTATCAGAATTTCTTCCTGGCCAGTGCATTGGAGTAGTAAGCTTCATTTGATGGGTAGTAGTATAATTCTGAGTGAGCTAAAGCAGCATCAAGAACTTCAATCCTCTTGGATAATGAGGAGGACTTTCCTTTGGGATCAAGTTTAGACTTCTTTCGAAGTTCAGGGTTCTCCTCCGCATCTTGAACACGCTTTCCTTTGCTGGTGGACTGAGTAGGTTTTGAGACAAGTTTGGTCACTGTTGGAGCAACTTCAGTGGTTGCCTCTTCTTCAGACTCTGCAGCACTGTCTTCCTCACCAGTTGGTTTATCGTCAACATTGAACTCACTGTCGTATTCCTTTTCCTTGTGAACGTTTGGAACGGGTATCGGGGCAACTTTTGATCCTACAGCCGCAGGTTTCTCTGGTTCATCAGAACTTGATCCTTCTTCCTCTGAATCATCCTCAGATTCATCTTCTCCTTATTCTTCTTGTTCTTCTTCAACAGTTTCCAACACTTTTTGAGATTCTCCACCTTGTAGAGGTTCTGTAGTAGTAGATGGTCCTTTCATGCCATTTGAACTCAGAGAGGGTTTAGACTGTCTTGTCTCCTTTGTCTGAGATGGTGAGGAGGAATCCGTTTGTAGCACAGGGACTGGGTCCACTACTGCTTCAGCCTTTGCAGAAGATTTCTTTGGCTTTTTAGACTTAGATGGGTCAGCAGCAGATACACCAGTAGACGAACTCGTCACTTATAGTTGGGCAGGAGGATCAGTGACAGGGTTGATACTAGTTAGGGGAACAGCGGCAATGGGTTCTTCTTGAGAGGAAGACCCTTTGGTCTCTGGAGCAGCCTTGAATACCTTTTTGGGTACGGCTGAATTGGTTTTCCCTTTAAACGCCTCAGGGACAGGGAAGGCTGGTTTAGGAGAAGCACCAGCTTTCTTCATGACGGACATAGTGACCAGAACCAAATCGGAGATGGGTATATCCTCTTCATCATCCTTGTCATGCTCTTGAATAGGTTCTCGAGGTGTAGTTGGTCCTGAAACAGGTACATTAGATGAAGCAGAAGATTTCTTAACTTTCTTGTTACCTTTCTTCATTGATTTCTTCGCAGTACTAGAAGTAGTAGCCGCAGCAGCCAGGGTTTTGAGGTTTCCTGGAGAATCCATGACATTCGTTGCCTGAGTTGATGCCTTGGCCTCTACTTTTGTAGTCGTGTCTTCAGAAACCGGTAGCAGTAACCGTTGGAGTAATGGGGTTCGTGGCCACATTGACAGGAACGGTTGACTCCCCCTGAACCGCCACACCTGCATTTAGGAGTTCACTACGAATGTCCAATGGATCAGGAACACCTTGAGTTGTAGTAGGTGGAGTGGACGATTGAGCTGCATCATTCTTCTTATGAGGAACAGGAACCCCCTTTTACTACTTAGGGTTCCGAGGTGCGGGAGGCTTCCTCTACCCTGTACTCGAATCCTTTGATCCACGGGTTTGAACCATCTTTCTTGCACACAATGAACTCAAGAAGGTACGAGTACAATGGATTTTCACACGAAGAGGCAGAAAAATGTATAAAAAGAAAACAGAGATGACGATTCCTCTTCACCGGTTAGATAAGACGATGAAAGAATAATAATAAAAAATAAATTTCCTTATGTTGTCAAATCCTTCCCGCCCGAGGTATCTAGCGCCATCATCACACTGAGCAGGCTATTTGGGCTGAGGAAATGACTGTCTGGAGCACAATCGTTATTGGGGTTCTTCACGGGCCTTGATTGATCTCCCCCTAAAAATGATAAGGCTGCAACCCAAACTAATATTAAATAGAAAATTATTGACAAGAGTTTGAGTAGTGGGATTAACCATATACACCATTGGGGAGATCCGAGTGACATTTTTCAGATAATATAACATAGACCAAGGTCATTTCTTAGTGACTCAAAACAATCACTGTTCAAAGCCTTGGTGAATATGTCAGCATGTTGTAGTTCAGTTCCGACATGGTGAATGAACACCACCTTGTCTTCAACAAGCTCTCTATTGTAGTGGTGCCATATGTCAATGTGCTTGGTGCGGCTATGTTGAACTGGGTTCTTAGCAATGTTGATAGCACTCATGTTGTCACACATCAAGATTAAATCTTTCTGATCAATTCCATAGTCCTTCAACATTTGCTTCATCCACAGGAGTTGGGCACAGCAGCTTCTAGCAGCTAGGTATTCAGCCTCAGCAGTGGACAATGAGATTGAACTCTGCTTTTTTGTTGTACCAACTTACCAAATTAGTTCCAACATAGAAGCAGCCACCTGTAGTGCTCTTTCGATCATCCATGCATCCCGCCCAATCAGCATCACTGTAGCCAGTGAGTTATAGGTTTGAGTGTTTAGAATACCAGATGCCTAGGTTGGTTGTACCTGAAATGTACTTAATAATCTTCTTGACTGCATGCAAATGTGACTCCTTAGGATTAGCCTGATACCTAGCACACACTCCCACTGCATAACTTATGTCAGGTTTGCTGGCAGCTAGGTAGAGCAAGGTTCCAATGATACTTCGATATAGCTTGGGATCAACATCCTTTCCAGTGGGGTCATGACTGATCTTTTCATTCATTTGTGCCTATGGGAGTTCTAGCAGGCTTGCTGGACTCCATTCCAAACTTTCGAACAATGTTCTTGGTATACTTAGCTTGACTTAGGGACATCCCTTCTTTCTTCTGAGTGACTTGAAGTCCAAGAAAGTAGGTCAATTCACCAACTAGGCTCATCTCGAACTTTTTGCTCATAATTTTGATGAACTCATCCTTGAGAATGTGAGAAGTGGATCCGAAGACAATATCATCCACATAAATTTGAGCAACAATGAATCCTCTGGCTTCCCTTTTGATAAACAATGTTTGGTTAGTGCTTCCTCTTTCATATCCGTGATCCAACAGATAGCTTAAGAGCCTCTCATACCAAAGCGCTGGGGGCTTGTTTGAGACCATATAGGGCTTTGTGTAGCTTGTAGACATGATCCGGATAATGAAGGTCTTCAAACCTTTTTGGTTGTTCCACATATGCCTCTTCCTTCAGCCAATCATTCAAGAAACCACTCTTCACATCCATCTGATAGAGTTTGAATTCAAAAGAGCATGCAACAGCTAGGAGCAACCGAACAGCTTCCAATCTTGCCACTGGTGCAAAGGTCTCACTAAAGTCAACACCTTCAACCTGATTATACCCTTGAGCCACCAGTCTTGCCTTGTTCCTAGTGATATTGCAATCTTCATCGGTCTTATTCTTGAATATCCACTTAGTACCAATAACATTGACGTTTTCTGGTCTCTCCACCAATTCCCATACTTCATTTCTGGCAAATTGTTGGAGCTCCTCCTCCATGGTTGTTGTCCAGTGTTCATCACAGAGAGCCTCTTCTACTTTGCTTGGCTTAAATCTCGAGGTGAAACAATGAAGTCCAGCCAACTCTTTATAGTTGATTTTCTTCTTGTTTCTTGTTTTCCTCCCTGCATTGATATCTCCAAGCAAATCACTTTCGTCATGATTTTTGTGAACCTTGCTCAAGGAGGCAGGAGTTCTTGGAGAGTGGTTCGATTCGCTGGATTGAACCTCCTTCTCTGAAGGTTTCTCAGCCTCAGGGACAGCTGGAGACTCCTTCTCTGAGCAATCATCATTCTCAATTTCCTCGACAGCTATAGGTTCAGGAACTCTGCTAGGCTTGTCCTCGATGATTACATTGGCAGATTCAACTACTTTCCTTGAGGAAGGTAGATACACACGATATGCCTTGCTGGTAGATGAGTATCCTATAAATACTCCCTCTGTGCTTTTCTCTTGAAACTTCCCAGAGTGGTTCCTGTCATTTAAGACAAAGCACTTGCTACCAAAAATGTGAAAATATGAAATGGTTGTTCTTTTACCTTTCCATATTTGATATGGATTCTTCAAAGTTTTGATCTCATATGGACTCGGTTACTGACATAGCATGCAGTATGCACCGCTTCTGCCCAGAGGAACTAAGGAACTTCCTTTGAGATCAACATGACTCTAGCCATTTCTTAGAGTGTTCTGTTCTTCCCCTCCACTACAACATTTTGTTGTGGGGTCCGAGGAGCAGAGAACTCATGTTTGATGCCATGCTCACAGTAGAATTCTTCAAATAAATGGCTCTCAAATTCACCACCATGGTCACTCCTGATTCTTTTGATTTTACATTCTTTCTCAGTTGTGATTTGGTTGTGCAATTTGGTAAAGGTCTTGAGTGCTTCACTCTTTTCCCTGAGAAATGAAACCCAAGTATACCGAGAAAAGTCATCAACACAAACTAGAACATACTGTTTACCTCCCAGACTCTTAACCTCAGTTGGACCAAAGAGGTTCATGTGTATTAGTTCAAGGCATTGGGTTGAACCAGACTGTTCAATAGTCTTGTGAGAAGCTTTGTGTTGTTTATTCCTCGCACGGTCATCACAGAATTCAATGTTGAATTTCTTCAGGGGTGGAAGTCCTTTAGTAGCTCCTACTCTGCTGAGTTTGATCAGGTCCTTGAAGTTGAGATGACCCAATCTCTCATGCCAAAGCTGAGTTTGTAGAGAACCTGCACTTTCACCTAGAAAACAAGATTGTGCAAACATGTAACAATTATTTTTGGACCGAAGTCCTCTCATCACACAATCATATCTAGAGTTGAGAACTTCATAGTGTTCACTATCAAAGGATACTTTCATATTGCTGTCACACAACTGACTTATGCTAATGAGATTATCACACAGTCCTTCCACGTAGTACATTGGATTGAGCGCAATGAGTCCTTTGTCTCCAATTGAAACTTGTCCAGCTACCTTTCCTTTTCCATCAATTTTTTGAAAGTCTGATAGAAGGCTTTTGTTACCTGTAATGTGTCTGGAGCACCCGCTATCAAAATACCAACACACTTTCTTTCCAGATTTGCTCACTGAGTGGATAGCCATGTTGCACAGGAATGATCCTTTGATCCGCCATTTTTTTTTTTAAGATTCTTATCTTTAGTTCTTAATTTTGCCAAATCATAGGTCTCCCTGAAACAACATCTCTGGCTAGGAGGCGGCAAGTATCAACCTTGTGACCATAGGTTCTGCAGTACAGACACTCAAGAGGCACGGCAACAGGAGCTCGCTTCTTCAAGTTTCTTCCCTTGGAGTGCTTGACTTGAGTAGTAGCCATCTTAGGGGACTCTTCAGAACTTTCTTCTGAGAGGTGTCCTTCTTTGACAAACACTCTCTCTTTGTGGAGCTGCTACACCCTTTAACATAACCAATTCCTCTTTTATCACCATGAGCCTTGGAGGAAGAGAGTATCTCTGAGAGGACATCCTTTCCTTTATTCAGCTTGTTGGCAAGATCTTCGGATTTGGTGACTTTAGAATTGAGTTCCTGGATCTGTGAGGACAGGCTGGCCACCTGCTGTTGTGGATCATGTCTCTGACTAGTGAGGGCAGCAACTTGTTCAATAAAAGCACCATTCACTGTGGTGAGACTAATAACTTGTTCACTCAGCCCAATCACTTCTTGTTGATCCGGCTGCAGGCTCTTTTAGCCCTTCTGTGTCCCCTGGTCATTCGTCTGGTCCGGATGATATGTCGCGCCATTCTCCTATCTCTCATTCGGCCCTTGATCCCATTGATGAGACTTCGGCCGTTGTTTTTGATACGCTTCTTGCTCAATCGGCCATTCCTGCGCCGTCAGTTGGCCTAGTTTCAAGCTCCATTCCTGATATTTCTGAGGCTGGTGATGTTGATTTAGTTACCCCCAATCCGATTATTTCTTCGGCGGCTGCTCTTCCTTCTTCTTCCGCTGTTTCTCTTCCTGACCCCTCTATTGCCCGTGTCTGACAAGAAGGGCTGACCCTTGGTGATGATATTCCTTCTTCTCCTTTTCCGGATAAGAATATTTTGGACGATTTCTTCTCCCCGCCTTTTCCTTTTCCTTCGTCGGACTTTCCTAACACTTTTGGGGCTTGTTTGGACGAATTGGATCGTCTGATTTCTTGTCAATCGGATGTTCTTTTAGTTCAAACCAAGCCTATTCTCCTGCTTATTTCCCACATTAAGCGGTCTTTCTCGGAAGAACTTCTCACCTCGGGTTTGGAAGACACCCACCAGGTGATGTTCACCAGTGTTTTACGTATGGACCTGGAGCTTCCTGGTATTCTGGCCGCTCGTAAGAAACTCGAAGATGAGCAGGCTTCTATTACCCTTCATAAGTTGGAGTTTGATAAGCATACTTCTGATTACCAGACGTGTATGAATAAATTGTCGGCTAATCATAATCTTAAGCTCAAGTATTCAAAAGATCTTTCTGCTATCAATCTGGAAATTAGCCGACTCCAACGCAAGGCATAAGACTTAGGGAATGCCCTGGCTGAGGTAGATAAGGAGTCAGCTCATCTCCAATGTCTTGTCAAGCAACTTCACAAATCTGCCCAAGCTCCAAGAGACAAACTTGCTAGCCTCCAACAAGAGATGGGTTACCTCTCCATGAGGTCTTCCTTTAGCGATGAAGTCATCAACGTTTTCCGTGCCTTGTGGTCGAACACTCAGGCTGTGGTTGATAGAATCCGACCTACTGCAACCAAGTTCCGCTCTGCATCTGATACTTATGTGGTCCCAGATGACCCTGTCATCGATCCTTCTCTAGGGAATGACCCTAAGGCTTCTGGTGACATTCCATTGTCAATTCGTTCCTTTAATAGAGATAGTATGGAGTGATTACGTCCTTCTTCTGCTTTGCTGAATTTTGTCTCTCTCTCTCTTTTTCCTTAGATATCCAATCTGGAGTTCTCCAAGATGCTTCTGAGCACTTGCTTTCATCTCAACCCGATGACCCCCACGTCTCGGCCGAAGCTGAAGCTCGGGCACTTCAAGATTTTCAATCGGCCTTGGATTCTGCGACTCTCCGTAATTCAGCCGTTGTTTCCCCTCGCGGTACTGACGACGATGTTGCTTATGACCTGAGTGGAGATTGACATTTCTTTATCGTTGTTGTTACCCGAATACTGTTGTTATGACTCTCTGAGTCCTCTTTTTCGTTTGGATTTTGATGTATCATTTTGTGTACTCTCGACTTCTTTCTTTAGTTAGCTGATTTTTTGGACTCTCGATAGGCCTATTATCTAATGTTTGTCTTTTGTGAATTATTGTATCTGTTTCCCGTAACCTCCGAGATCTTTCTTTGGCAGGGTGAATATTCTCTTCAGCTTTATTGGAAATCATGAAACGTGTTTTCCGTCTTTAACGCTTTTTTCTTTACGTTTCTGCCCTTGCTTTAAATGACATTTCATTGATCTTCTATAAATACGAGCGTCCTTTTCTCTTCCATCGCAACACCTTGCAATGCTTGTTATAATTTCTTCGATGTGTTTCATTCCTTTTGCTCGCTGGCCCCCTTGGCATACTGATTCTTCGTTTGAATCTTCATTCATGACACGAAAATCCCTCCTCCGTGCGGTACGAATTCAGCTAAACCCCTTATCGCCATGCTCATGCGGAAGAGGATCCCTCAACACTTTTCCTAACATATGATTTGATGGTCATATTCAGGCTTCGTCCTGTCTTTTAATATTGATATGACCTGTCGTACCCTTGCTTATATTGGTCCCAAAGTCCTGGGCGGTCGAATGATAATCGCGCTTTTCTATGGGACCGTATAATCTTTTTTGCTTCAAAGGGCATACCCCTCGGATTTCTTTTCTGCTGCACGTCTTTAGTTGGGTGTCCTTGTTAGGAGCAAAACTTATCTTTTCTTTTCTTTTACGACCGGGGAGCTGGCTTCGGTAGCACAGCCTTCGCCGATCCTATAGGCGGGAAGGACTTGGGGATGAATCTGAACTTCTACCACTTCAGATCCCACTACCTTCCATCCCTTCCCGGCCTTGTTAGATTAGGACGTTTCCCTTGTATATTATAGTTTCGGACTATCGACGCCGCTTTCGGCCGAAGTAGTTCCTCTTTATAATGTTCGTCCACGAAATAAAATATTTACTGTTTTTTCTTGATGTTTAATCCCAAACTGAAGCATAATATTTCTTTATATATCTTGCATTGAATGGATTTGACATTTGTTCCCCGTTTTCGTCCACTAACATGTATGCTCCATTTGGTAATTTCGTTTGAACAATAAATGGCCCCTCCCAATTGGGGCTCCACTTTCCCAATCGGCCATCCTTCTGTTTGGGTGGCCATATAACTTTCCACACTAAATCGCCAACTTCAAATCGCTTAACATGAATTCTCTTATTGTACCAATCGGCCACAGCGTCTTTATTCTTCTGTAAATTTTCAAATGCTTGCGCCCGATCGGAATTGACATCCAATAATTCGTCCTTCATTAACTGGTTGTACTGTTCGGCTGACATCAAATCTGCTTGGCTCGTTCTCAAGGTCGGCACTGTTATTTCGGCTGGAAGTACTGCGTCCATCCCATATGTCAGCCGAAATTGTGTAAATCCAGTGGCTGAAGTCTTAGCATTTCGATAAGCCCATAAGGCCTCGAACAATTTATCATGCCACTTCCTTGGCTGATCTTCAATCATCTTCTTTATAATCCCTATCAATTGCTTATTCGCGGCCTCTGCCTGCCCATTTCCCTGTGGATAATATGGTGACGAATGTGCGATCTTTATTCCGTATTCGTCCGCAAAGGCCTTGACCTTTTATCCCACAAATACTGTTCCTCTATCTGTTGGAATCGTCTTTGGGATTCCAAATCTGTAGATCAATTGTCTTAATAAACTCAATAACCTCTTCTTGGGAAATACTGACATATGCTTGTGCTTCGGCCCATTTCGTGAAATAATCCGTGGCCACAGAACAAACTCATGCCTTTTTGAAGAAGAGGGATGAATTTTTCCAATAATATCCATAGCCCATCCTCGAAATGGCCATGACTTAATCATTATATGCAATTCTTCGGCCGTTAACTTCTGGATCGGCCCATGCTTTTGACATTCGCGGCATCCTTTCGTGTATCTTTCACAATCTGTTCCCATATTCGGCCAATACTATCCTAGCCGAATGATGCTCCATTTCATTGGCTTTCCTGCATGATGTGCGCCGCATATTCCTTCGTGTACTTCTCCCATTACTCTTTTAGCATCTTCTTCTCCTCGCGGCGGAGTAATACCCCATCAATGGCTCGCTTAAAGAGTAATCCTCCTACTATTATATAGTCCATCGCCTTTCATTTTTTGGCTGGATTAGCTTCGGCTGGATCTTCCAAAATTCGTGCTATCTCTTTAATCAATTCGGGCTTCTCGGTTTCGGCCAAATATATTTCCACGTTTCCTGCTATCGGCATCAGCCGATATCTGGCTGCATGTTGAGCCAATTCATTGGCTAATTAATTCTTCTCGCTTGGGATATACTCAACGTATACCTCATCAAATTCTTCCAATAAATCAATCGCCTCTTCGTACAGTCTAATCAGCTGAGAACTTTTAACCAAAAATCTCCTAGCAACTGTTGAATAACCACTTGCAAATCTCCTTTGATTACAATGGCCTTGACTCCTTCTTCTATCAGCCGTTGTAATCCCGAAATCAACGCTTTGTATTCCGCCTGGTTATTCGTATAAGAATTCGGTAATTGTACGAAGTATTTGTATACCTTGCCCTCCGGTGTATGTATTGTGAACCCTGCTCCAACTCCTGAAGCGGCTTTGGAACCATCAAACATCATCGTCCACGGCTGCAGGTATACTATCCCTATTTCGTCCATCACTTTTGGCCGAAATTGTTCTTCAATATCGTTTGATGTTGAAGACATTGGATGATTGACCAGAAAATCGGCTACGACTTGTCCTTTCATAGCCTTAAGTGGTTGATATTTCAAATCGTACGCATTTAACTTCATGGCCCATTTGGCCATTCTTCGGCTGCTGATCGGATCATTCCTCATGATCTTGACTATATCGACCGAAGCCACCACTATCACTTGCCTTGGCTGGATATAATATCTAGCTTTTGGCATGCATGATAAAGATTTAAACACAATTTATGAATCGGCGAGTACCTTAATTCTGCATCTTTAAGAATTCGGCCAAGTAGTAAATCGCCCGATCTCTTCCTTCGTCGTCTTCTTGAGCTAATAATGCTCGAATAGACTCTTCGGCCGCTGCTATATATAGCTTCAATGGTCGGCCAAGGATTGGAGGGACCAACACTGGTGGACTTATCAAAGCCTGTTTTAGTTATTCGAAGGCTCTCTGTTGGTCGACTCCCCACTTGACCTCCTCTTCTTTCTTTAGTCTTAGCAGATCGGTTAATGGCTTTGACTTCTCGGCCGCATTTGCCAAGAATCGTCTTAGAAAACCGATTTGACCTAGGAATTTTTGTAGACTTTTCCTATCGTATGGAGGTCTGGCCTCCTAGATAGCCTTGGTCTTGTTCGCATCAACTTCTATGCCTTTATTGTGTACCAAGAACCCAAGAAAATTCCCTGCTTGCACTCTAAAAGCACACTTGGATGGATTCATTTTAACTCCATGTAGCATCATTCTTGCAAATACTCTTCGTAAATCATCCAAATGGATTTCAACGTCTTTGGATCGGACCATGACATCGTCGATGTAGACTTCTACACAATCTATATTAAATCATGAAAGACATAGTTCATGGCCCTCTGATACGTAGCTCCTGCATTCTTCAAACCGAACGGCATTACTACCCATTCATATATCCCGATAGCTCCAGGGCACCTGAATGCAGTTTTATGTACATCTTCTTCGGCCATGAAGATTTGATTGTATCCCGAATATCCATCCATAAAGGATAACATCCCCTGTTTTGCGGCTGAATCAATTAACAAATCAACAATAGGCATCATGTATTCGTCTTTGGGAGTCGCTATATTAAGATTTCTGAAATCAATACAGACTCTCAATTTCCCATTCTTTCTTATTACAGGAACAATATTTGTACATACTTAGCTGGCCTAACAAATCCGGCAGCTAACAACTTTTCTATTTCTTCCTTTATTTTTGGGACTATTTCGGGCGCAGCCCTCCTGGCCGGCTGTTTATGCGGCCTAAACCCTTCTTTGATTGGTAGTCTATGCTCTACAATTGATCTTTCCAATCCAGGCATCTCTGTATAGTCCCATGCAAAACAATCTTTGAACTCAGTCAACACCTCCCTGAATCGGCTTGTCATTTGTTGATCTGGATTTGCACTGAGTGGGATCTCCCTTGGGTGCTCGTCTGTGCCAACATTGATCATCATCAGGGGATCTTGAGCTTTGAAATCTGGTGTTTGTTTTGGAATAGCGTCCATGAGTTCACTCCAACTGCTTTCTCACTTATAGACCCGAGTTCGGCCGATTCGAACTCGATCATTTCCTTAGTTTCTTCGTCCATTATTTACTTTCTTTAGCGTCTGGCCGTAAATCGGCCTGGTATCTGACTTCAAACCCCAGATCTGTCCAGTCGCATTCAACAACCTGCGGGTATCGCTTCCCTACTAATGCTAGGAACGGTTGTATGGGCTCTTCATATAATACCGCATCAATTCGCCCGGCTGTGCTGACTGGAAACGGAGGTTGATCACCATCCACTTCTTTAACTGTGCCATCATTTTTCCAAAACTATATTTTCTGATGAAGTGTTGATGGAAGACACCTGGCTGTGTGAATCCAGCATCGGCCTAATAGGGCCGCATACGGGACTTCCGCATTCACCACAAAGAACATAGTCGGAATTGAGATTGTTTCGACTGTAACATCAACTAAAATACACCCTTCGGCCGCCGTTTGTGCTCCCACGAAACTCAATACCTTCATTCTTGTGGGCATCAAGTCGTCTTTCGAGCAGCCTATCTTTGCCAACGTAGATAATGGCATAATGTTGACGGTGGCTCCACCATCAACAAACATTCTCCTTAGTGGCCTCCCGTTGACCCAACCTTTGACATACAAGGGCCTCACATGCTGAGACATCTTTGTAATCGGAGGTAAAATCATACTTGGCTGAGCTTCCGGAAGGAAAGCCTTATACCCTTCTTCACAGTTTTCTCTACTTCGGCCTCAGGCCGAAGTGTTTCGAGTTTAGCAAAGCAAAAGTCCACTATGGGCTCCTCTTCGCCAAAGTATTCTCATTCCTTCTGGCAAAAGACCACAACTGGTTCGGAATCGGACCAATACTCTTCACAACTTTTTGTGGCCGTCCCTATCATATTTGCGCTAGACCCAAAGTCGAACTTGAATTGTCTGATTGAAAGTGTTTCATTATTTGGGACGATAGTTGTCTTTGGCTTCCATTCCCTAGTCCAGACTGGTCTAGGCCTCCATTCTCTTTTTTGGCTTCGGCTGATCATTATCGGCTCTTAGCTTGATTGCTTTTGCCGAAATTCAGTCTTATTTTTCAGCCGATCTTGATCTTTTTTCGGCTCATAATTCCTCTCTCTCTTCCTTTCGGCAGACTTCAGATGAGCCGAAAATACTTTGTTCAGGATCCTTCATTCAGATGAAGAACAATCGTCTGGGAAGTCCTCTTCCATGTGCGTCATTTCGTACTCTTCTTCCTCATATGCCCTAGCTGCTTTATGCCGTTGCATTCTCCGTTTAAAGGTACGATATGATCCTTTCCCTCTTGGGGTCTTTTCATCCCCTGCCCTCTAGGCTGAATTCTCAAATCGGCTACGGCCGAAATGCCTTTTTTCTGGGGAATTCTGAACCCATCGGCCTACCTGCGTATTAGCTGGTGGCCTTCTAGACATCTTAATTTCTGGGGACACAGCCTCTTCGGGGACTATAATCTGAATTACAGTCTTTCCGTTCCTTTTATCGGCTGTCAGTTCCATCTCTGAATTCCAACCATTGGTTATGATCTTCAATGTTGGCCTTTCGCTCTCGTCTTTGGATTCCAGCTTCTGTTGTTTGTCCGATTGGTTGATACATTCCTTGACTTCATAGTCTCCCAATCGGTCAAAAACGTCTGAAGTCTTCTCTTTCCCCTTCTGTGGAGACCCTAATCGTCTCCATACTCCTGCCTTTTTCTGGGTCGATGGCTGACTTCCTAGCCGATCGTACACGGAATTTACTGGACGATGGTTGGTGATACGGTCAAAAATTGACCGTATTCTTCGTCTATTTTCGGCCCCCATTTTAAAATTTTTGGGCCAATTTTGATCACATTTGATAGAAAATAATCAAGTTTTGATAGAAAAATAAGAATTTTGTAAATAAGTTAGTTTAGGACATTCTTTTATTTTTTTAGTGTAATTTTGCATAAAAATGAGTTATTTTGTCATATTTTTTTGTTGTAAATTTAATTGTGCATAATACTTGTTAATTCCATTAGTTTAAATTCATTTTAGGTTATATATACTTGTAAAAAAATTCTTTCATTCTTATTATTTGATTTATCCCTCATTTTTATTTGTGAACAAATTATAACTTTAAACATTGATTAAATTTGGATATAATATTGTTAAATGTGTTAAGCAACATAATTAATTTAAGCCCAGTCTCATTTGACAATCCATTTTTATAGCCCAAATGCACTCAATAACCCATGTCCCATGTTCCATACCAGCCCAATCTCAACTCTTCCTATTTGTAACCTATCTAATCCACCCCTATTCTTGAAACCCGGTTATTTGTTAGGCTATGTTTGGTATAGGGAATTGGGCATAGAGAAAATGAATTGAGCCCAATTCCCTTGTTTGGTAACATAAGAGAATTGATTAATGAGAATTAAATCAATTTTCATTCCCTAGTTTTAATTCTCTCTCAAATAAAGAGAATTGAAGAGAATTGTGGGTTGAGCTTAAAATGGTGAAATTCTCCCTTCCTTATCATTCTCATTTGCATCTCTCCAGTTTTCCTACTTCCTTCTTTTTTTTTCCTTCAAAATTTGATAAATATTTTTTATTTTTTTTAAGCATCTTTTTTTTATTTTTTATTATTATAAAAATATAAAAATTATAGTTGAGATACATATTTTATTTATATTTTTATTTATAATAAATAGATAATATAATAAATAAATATTTTTAATCAAAGAAAAACACATTTTAATTTCATGCTTAATTTCTATGTTGAATTATCTAATCAACCAAGCAAGATAATTATTATTTTTTCTATTTCTGTTGAATTATCTGTTTTACCAAACAGAAGAATCAATTCTCTTTCTCTGATCCAATTTCATTTCTCTGCAATTCTATTCTCTGTCATCAATTCTCTACAATTCCATTCTCTGTACCAAACGCACCCTTAGGGTTGGAGATTGCAGCGCCGCTGCTCTCCCTTTTTTCTTATTTCTATTATTTCTTCTTGTGCATAGCGAAAATGGAGTTGGGTTGAGGGTGGAACAGCAGCACAACAAAGGGAAATAGAGAGAGCAGCAGCGAGCCAGAGCAGTGATGGTGTTATAGAGATCGGAGATGATGGTGGGCGGAGTGTTGAGCGCAGTAGCCACTTGGGGCTGTAATGGCAGCGGTCATTGTTGAGGCTTGCGAGATGGCGAGAGCCCTGCGGTGGTGCTGGTCTGTGGAGATGGTCCGGCGCGACGTGACGAGGACGACAGTGAGCAACAGGGGTGGCAGTGGTAGTGTCGGTATCTTCTTTCTTCTTATTTTTTTTTCTTATATTATTCCTTCTTTCCTTCTATGATTTCTTTTGTTGTTAGATTTTGCTGACTAGCTGATCGTAGGAGGCGCTGGAGAGCAGCAGCCATGGAGCAAGCAGTGAGAGGATCTAGAGACGCAGAAGCAGGAGGTGGCAGTGGCGGAACTACTTCTTCGCCAGGGTGGTCAACTGACGCACCTCAATTTTCATTTTTTTTTCTTGTGTTGTGTTTGTATGGATGGGCGTGCCACAATCAGGAGTAGAAATGGAGGCGAAGACAGCATGAGTTGAGAGTGGAGAAGGTGACCGGAGGATTGGAGTTGGTGGCTACCATCGTGAAGACTTGCCGGCGACGGAGATGGGCTCACCGGAGATGATGGCTGGACGTGGTGAAGATGGTGATGCCGACGACGGCTGCTGTTGCAATTTCCAATTCTCAAATTGAGATTTGGGGAGGAACATACATATGGGTCCCACCTACAATCAATGCTAGACTTGTTATTTTTTTTTTTTTTAATTTGGGGAGTATATATGTAAATATATAAATACTTATATTTTTATATTTTCTTTTGTTTTTAGCTTTTTCTAGCACAAACCAATGAAATTTGAGTACTATATTAGAGATGTGAGAAATGATCCGACTTCTCCAATTTGGTTTATACTAGTGGATTTATTAAGAAATTGGTTGAAAAAAATAAGGACGGAACTTATCAATTGGTTTATTTGTTGATCAAATTATCCTTAACTTTATCCGTGGCAACTGCGACAATAGAAAGAGTATTTTCTGCAATGAAGATTGTCAACTCTGAGTTACATAATCAGATGGGTGATAAAATATTGCATGATTTTTTATTTTCTTTTGTTGAAAAAGAATTTATTAGATGAGGTAATTGTAGATGAAGTCATGAATTATTTTTAAGAAATGTGGGTATGTCAAAGAGTATTGTAATTATTATTTTGAATGATAAAAAATATAGTTTGATTATTGTTGCGTAATATTTTAATTTTATTTAATTTCCGACCACCCTGGAATCCTAGTTCCGCCACTGGGAGGTGGTGCTGGTGTATTGGAGCAGCTGCCAGCTATGAAGGTGAACGGAGAGAGCAGCAGGGATGACGAGTCCGGCGGCGTGGATGCGTCGCTCTGGAGGCTTGACAGACAGAGAGACTCAATGGGCTGTTTTGGAAGGTTGCAGGCTTGCCGGACCAAGATTTTGGTGCCGGAGACTTGCAGCGGTGGAGACTCAATGGGCTGTTGAGGAAGTATTTCTTTGTACAGTATTTGTGCTTTGTACAATTTGTGCTTTGCTTTTAATCTTTTCGTTGTTCTTTGGTTATATTTGTGTAGATTTATGCATCTAGGTGATCGTGTTTTCTTGTTCTTTTATTTGCTAGACTGTTGTTGCTTAGATATTGTTGTAGATATATTATTTTTGGAGAACAAGTAGTGAGATTTTTAGGGTTTAGGTTTATATCTACTAATATCTTTGATTAGGTTTTAGATGTACAAATACTCTTTAACTAGTTTTAGGCACTTAGATGTTAACATAGAGTTTTGATTAGATTTCGGTTTTTGAAATATTCTTTTAGATTGTGAGTTTAGTGGTATTTTTGGATTCTTGGTTGGATGATAGGTTTATGGATACATGATTGTTTGAAATTCTTTGGTAAAGTGGTTTGAAATTCTTTCGTTCTTTGTATTCTTTTTGGTCACGTGATTTTTAAGTAGAGAAATAAAATAATTGCTTGAAATTTGGAATGAATAACTTGGTTTAATCAATTTTTGGTGTTGAAAATGAAGAAATGATAATTTTAATGAAAAATTATAAAAATTGGAATTTAATAAAAATAAGAGTTTGTGATTAAAATTGACATAATGATACTTTTAAAATTCTTTTATTATTTTTACTACTACTATATTTTTTTAGTACCATTTATATTAAATTATATAGACTATTTATATATGTTATATATTTTAATTCTTTCTTTTATATAGACTATTAATAGGCTCATAATAATAATAATAATATTATTATTATTATTATTATTATTATTATTATTATTATTATTATTATTTTTATTATTATTATAATACCCATCACTTCATTTTTTTACTCCTATATATATATTTATATGTAGTTAAAATACCATTCATTTTTAGAAATATAACTTGTACATGTATTTTTAGTATTAGTCGTAATATTATATTTTATTTTGGTCTTAATTCATTAAATTCTTTTATTCATTTGCTTGTTAGGAGTGTGAATATGTTTGTTGAATTGATAGCCATAGTGAATATGCTCTTTTTAGGGTAGCATTTTATTAATTCTTTCATTTGTTTACTTCTTGATGCATGATTGTTGAGCATGTATATTTTTGTCTAACCCTCTAACTACTAACTTGTAACACATTACTAACTTCATTCCTTCATTCATAAATTCTTTTAATAAAATATTTATCCAATAATACGAATATGGAACCCAATAAATTGGATTCTCAAATAAAGCATCCAATACCCATATTCCGGGAGCAACAACTGTTGTGTCCCAATAACACACGTTCCTAAGGTGTGAAATACTTTAAAAATCATAAACACTATTATAATAAAAAAAAAGTGACAAACCAAAAACATTTTTATTAAAAATCCAAAATTTTTAATTGCTTTAAATCCCAATAACACGCGTTCCTAAGGCGTGAAATACTTTAAAAATTCTAAAAATATAAAATCCAAAAATACCTATTGGTTCCAGGTTTCCTAATATTTTGGGCCGTCCTTGAGTCTATATCTATATCTCTACTTATATTTATAATCTACACTAAATTTTGGGATTTTTTCCTTGGACAATGGAGGATTTGATTTACATATGGACTTGGATTATATTGAACTTCCCCAAAAATTCATTTTTTAAAATAAAATATTGGATCAGAGTTACGAGTGAATTGATAAGCTATGAGCAGTTCACTTTCGACCATGGGGGATTTTAGAGAATTGGATACAGAGTCAGCGAGTAGGTCTCATCTAGATTGAAAGGGACTGTTGCTTAAGTTGGAGTCTAGTACCTGTCTGTCAAAAGGGAATGGCTTTCAAAATTAAATCATTCTTCTAAAATTGCTATGTGTTTGATTCTAGCATTAATCAACGTTAGTAGTTGATGTTGGATTAAAAATACTAGGCCATGGTAATCTTCTAAGTTACTATCATCTTCTGCCAAACCTATTTTTGAGTCTTGAGTGAGTACATCCGGAACAAACTAATTTATTAGTTTGTTTCATTAGTTTGTATCTCATAACCACCCGGGAGGAAGTGAACACTGCGAGCGGTTCATCGAGAACCGGGAATTCTTGATCCACATCCGGTCATCCTGACTGGGGGGCTCTCTTATACTACGAGCGTGATGCTTTTGAAACATCCGAGTGATAGGATTTTAGATGCTTTCTTTACCGCTTTCTTTTAAATGCTTTTATAGAGGACACTTGGATGAATTGAGAGATGTTCTAACTGTTTCTAGGTTTGAGAGTTATGGGATAGTTCATGGCTTGATTAGAATCTTTGGGTGTGACCAGGGGAGAAGTAGGATACTTAGAAGACTATTCTCAATAGCATGTTATCCAATCTATAAGTACCTGTCTGAAAGGGAAAATAGTTTAGGATGTATGAAAATTGCCTAGCTTAGAGGTTTATTTGTAATAAATGATCCAATTTCTTACAAAATGGAAGTTTAATAAGATCCTTGTCCACACCTTTGTCCAATCTTTATTTATTCCTGTGCCTTCTGTCTTTTACCTTGCTTTCTAGATTAGATTTATTTGCTTTCTTAGTATAGGTTTACATGCTTTCTTAGTGTAGTTTATTTGCTTTCCTAGTATAGTGTATTTGCTTTCTTAGTATAGTTTACATGCTTTATAGACTAGTATTTATTTGCTTTTTGTAGATTAGATTTAGGACTTAGTTTTCACATCCTTATTGATGTGAGTAACCAGTTGAAAGTCTAACTAAAGGGCGTTGGCCCTGCTTCTATCGCACATCCTCCAGAGACGACCCGGTACTTACACATAAATTCCGCAACTTTGACACAGTGCGCTTTCGGGAGCACAGTTTCCCACACGAGCAATAAAAAGTGACAACCCAAATATATCCTTAAACCCCTTCCATAAATCTCAACTCTTTCTTTTAATAAATTCGAACTTGATATTTCAGAAAATGCTCGTGTGTGGAAATTTGTCAAAAGTTTCAGTTGGTCCCCCAAACGATCATGTACGAACTTGTTCTGATCAGGGTGCACCATTACCATGTGCCATGGATCTCTTGGTTACTAACTTGCAAGAACAAGAGGGAAAGGAAAGGATAGGGAAGCAAACCACAACAAGAACCGAAAGGGGAAGCAACCAAGGTGTTAGAACCGTGACCTCATCCCAATCCTCCAAGCTCAAGCCTTGGTTTAGTAATCACAAGGATGCTTTAAGTCCAAAGTGATGAATGTTTCCCAACAAGCATTTAAAGGTGTTTGTGAGAGTGTGTGTAAACTCACAAGGTGATCTTTCGAGAGAAATATCAATTAGATTTCATTCAAGACAAACACTACAAGAAAAAAGGCGTTTACCGACCCCAAATTAGGGTCGGTAACAGGCAGAGACGGGTCGCCCAGCCGTTTACCGACCCCAAAGTGGGGTCGGTAATTTCTTGGTAGGTAATCCAAGACCGACCAAATTTTCTTCGGGTCGGTAGCTTACCGACCCCACGTAGGGTCGGTAGAGGGGTCGGTATTTTGGGATCTGGGACCTCTTGGTCCAGGGATTACCGACCCCAATTGGGGTCGGTAGTGGGGTCGGTAGGCTTACCGACCACCATTGGTCGGTAATGGGGTCGGTACCCAACTGAATTTGTGACCAGAAATGGTTGTTTTCACAGCCATCCCTGCTGCCACAAATCAATCAATACCAACAAAACAATGACACATCCAATACCACATCCACTACATTACAAATCTTCAAACAACTACAACTTATATACTCTTCAACTCTTCCATTCTTACACAAACATATCAAATACTATTAACCACATCCTCATTTCAAACATCCAACATTGAATATAACAAAACAAGTATTATCAAGTTCTCCAACAAAGTCCAAATGCAAGTCTAGCAAAATCCATTCATCCCAACATCAATAAACACAAGTCCAAATGGTCTATCCACATCTAACATTTGTAATATAGACAAAAGCATCGTACTAACCATACAAAAAAATGTCATCAGTGAACACCTAGGCCACCTCCACCCAAGCCATCATCTCCATCTCCGTCGTCTGGGGAACGAGGCCTCCGCACTCCAAGTACCCGCTCCAGCTGCTCGGCCATGCTCATATGCTCCTGTGACAGCCGCTCAATCCTCTCAAGTGCAGCATCGAACTGCTCCTGTGTGACATACCCAGATGGGGGAGGAGGTGTGGCATCAACAGTGCTTGGCCGCCTAATCGCTCTAGCCATCGAGCCTATGCCATAAATGTTCCCCCGTCTGTCGGGGCCACCCGCAACATCGACGAACACGTCGTTCGGGTCGAAGTTAGACCCAATGGCTGGATTCTGTGACAACTGTGTAGAGACAGCATTGAATTGTTCCTGCAATACAAGTGGAAGAAGATAAGGTGCAATTTAGTGTCAACGTGTTGAATTGAGACTATATTTTAATTGATCATTAGTAGATATACATGAAGTCGCTCTGAAGTCGGCGTGACCCAATTATCCTTTTCGTGTCCCCTCGTATGTGTGTGCTCATGAAGCTCGTGAAGATGGATAGGCCTGCTACGATCAGCAGACTACACAAAATTTGCACAATATAAGTCTTCATTTTGTACAAATATGTGAAGAATGTTAAAGAGAAACATACCAGCTTATCGGCAGTGGCCAGATGAGACTTCGTGCCCGCTGTATGTGTGGGGAGGGCCGGTGCATCCTCCTGTCCCCGGCGGCGGTTCAACTTTCCCCGTTTTGACTTCTCCTTAAAGGCCGCCGAATCCCAGAAGCGTCTCCAGTTCTCTGCAACCAACTCATCCGCCGGGTACGCCTTCTTCTTCTTTCGTATGTCTAGGGTGTAATCCTTATACCTAGCAATATTCAAACGGTGCAGTGAAATTATGTTCTCCGTTGAACAGAAATGTAAATTCAACGCTAGAAAGTACCGGGCAATATTCTTCTTCTCCCACTCCTTCCTCACAGCCAGAGCGTGCTGAGGGGCCCACCGTGCCACTTTCTGCATTTTAATTTGAATCAAGATGCATATAACAATGACGGAACAGATATGAATCTTAATTAATGTAGTCGGTACCTGAAACTCGCCCCAGTAGAAGTCTTTGGTCTCCCGAGAGACCTTTCCCCAACTAATCCCATTCATGTCAGCACGCATGGGATAAATATCAGTGATCTTCCTGACCAGTGCGTTACTGAACTCCAATCTATATGACAAAATTGTTATGTCACACGTTGATCAAAGTAAACATGTAATCCAAACAATTTAAAACGTAAATCACTTACACCCCATCCGATCTGGGCTCAACTAAGATCCTATCTCCTCCAACCTGGGCAGCGGGAGGTGGCTGCTGTGAACCGGAAGCTGCTCCAGATGCAGATCCCACAGAACCTGTTAAATATTATCACATTAATAAAGTCTATAGAATATAACGAATTTCTCAACGGGAAACGTAGTACCTGGAGTACGAGGCAATGGAGTCTCTGGGACGGGAGAAGATGTCTCCGGTATGTCGCCGGGCTGCTCCTGTGAGCCAGCCTCTACAACTGTGTTCCAACAAATAAAATTTGAGTAGTGAAGGCTAATATATGAAGTTAACATCGAAAAAATAATTTAGACCATGTCATGAATTGTTTAAATTTATATCACAAATACCTGCGTTCGAAAGCTGATAGTCCTCCATTGCCGCTCGGATAGCTGCCTGCAGCTGAGGCCCTGTGACCCTGTGCGGGGTCCCCGAACCACCGGATCTGGATCCCGATCCTGACCCACTAGGCGTCCTAGAAGACGCCCCACGTCCTCGTCCTGACATCTGCAAAATTTATTTATCATTAGTTGTTACATTTACAATTAAGTTCAATTAAGATATACATTTTGAATCTTAATAAGATTAGCAATTAGGTAGATCACATTTTCAAACTTGAAAATCCTCATCCGAAGTCTCCTGTGATGGATCATCCGGATCAGAATCATTTGAGTTGGAATCAGTGCTTATCGATGATTCTGAATCACTACTCTCATCCTGCTGAAGTTCAACATATTGAACGTCGTCGTCTGTTAGGCGCTGTCGCGAGGCAGTAATGGTTGTGATCTCGAGACCAAGTTGTTCTGGGGCATCGACTTGGAACGCATCCACTTCTACTGATGGACTAACTGTTATTACACCTCTCGGTTTGACTTTACACACCGCTAACCACTGATTCCGGCTGGCAACTGGTCTGGTGTTTGGGAACGGTACGTAACACACCTTTTCTGCTTGATTAGCAAAGATGAAAGGTTCGTATACGTTCAAAGATCTAGAATGATCTATTTCCACAAGTTTGTACTTGGGGTGAGTGCGTGTCCCAATTCCTTCACGTGGGTCAAACCATCTACATTTGAAGAAGGTTGTTTGCTTAATAGGCAGTGCAGGGTACTCTATGACTATAATCTCCTCGATTATACCATAGTAGTCTCCCTGGTTCTCCGACTTGATACATACACCACTGTTGTAGGTCGCTCTGTGCCCACCGTGGGATTCTGTGTGAAATTTCATCCCATTAATAAAGTACATAGGATACGATGTAGCAACGGGAAGTGGGCCTTGTGCAACGTGCGCTATGCATGGATTGTCGGGGGGATTTGCAGTCACATAAGGATACATCCATCTGAACTGAACGGGACCGGCAATCCTTGCTTCGTAAGGTAGGTGGATGGGAAGATGTTCCATACAGTCGAAGAATGCAGGGGGGAATATCGTTTCTAACTTACATAGAACCACTGGAATATCGGTCTCCAATTTCTGCAAGTCTTCTATTGTAAGTGTTTTCGCAGTCAGGGTACGGAAAAAATTGCTTAGTTCTGTGATCGGTTCCCAAACACTCTTGGGAAGCAAATCCCGCCATCCTATCGGTAGTAGACGCTGTAAGAAGATATGGCAATCATGACTTTTCATTCCAAACATTCGATGTTTATTCATGTCTATGCATCTGCCCAAGTTCGATACGCATTGAAACTTTTGACGAGCTTCGCCAACACGAGTAATTTTCTGAAAATTCCTTTAGCTGGTTTATTGCTTAAGGAGGAAACTGTGATTTCAAATGGTGCCTCAAGAGTCCCCGGCAACGGCGCCATGAAACTTTTGCTCTAGTTTCATTTTGCCACTGGGGTTGAAGAACCGTCTAAATACAATTTCCAAATTCGGATTTATTAAATGAAAAGAGTTATGATTGAGGGAAGGGGTTTAAGAATATATTAAGATTTCCCTTTTTATTACTCCTGTGGGGTTCAAACGGCGCTGTGGTTCTTCCAGCCATGAAATTTTTGACAAGTATCACGGTGCAACCGGGATGGACCTTCAGTCTGTCACCCTGAAAGTCCTAGGTATCTGCACCATGATGCTTCTCTTAATTTCATGTCAAGAAGATACCTGCCATGAAATTCTTGAACATCTTCCCACTGTATGAGTATTTTCCCAAAATGTTGTTTTTATTTACTCGTGTCAAGAAACTGTGCTCCCGAAAGCGCACGGGTCAAAAATTGCAGTAATTTATAGTAAGTACCGGATCGTTCACTGGAGGATGTGCGATGGAAGCAGGGCCCACGTCGTTTACTAAGATTTAATTCAGATCATGAAAGCAGTAAAAATTATTCTACAAAGCATGGTAAATCAGATCGAGGAAAGCAATTAAATCTATACTACGAAAGCAATATAAAATTATACTACACTATCTAGAAAGCAGATTTATACATGACAGAAGGGACAGGGAGGAAATAATAAAGATTGGACAAGATTCAGATGAAACACAATTAAACTTCCATTTTTAATCTTAGCTTGGGATAATCCTCCAGTTAGCTAACTCTCATGCTTTCTACACCATGTTCCCTTTAACAGACAGGTACTTACGGTAAGAATTTACATGCTCTTAAGACAACAATTTCTAAGATACCACAGACTTATAACTCCCTCCACAGGCCTTGTGAAGTTACATTACTTATCTGTGGTGGACAAGCAACACCTAACATATCATTAGTTGACATGCCAAGTACTCCTATCATTCCCCCATGTCACACCCCAAGTTTCAAATCAAGCCCCAAACCATTCCATAACTCTCAAACCTTTTAACAGATGGACAGCCCCTAATTCTTCCGAGTGACCTCTATGAAAGCATTTAAAAGGAAAGCAGTAAGAAAGCTGTAAAGAAAGCATTTAAATCTATCACTCGGAAGCATTAAAAACGTCTCTTTCCGTTAGTATAAAAGAGCCCCTGGTCTTGGTGACCAGATGCAGATCAAGAACCCCCGAGATATCAATAAGCCACAGGGCTTACAACATCTGGGTAGTTATGAGATACAAACTAAATGAAACAGATCCATAAATGAACCTATTCCGGATGTACTCACTCAAGACTCAATTCTAGACTTTGGCAGAAGAAGATAGTAGTCGAAGGAATACTCGACCTTACCTTATAAATTCACCAAGGCCTATATGTTGTTCCTCTAGTATTATTTATCACATCTCATCTACACCCAAGTGGATATTGACTTAATGCGATATCTAATATCAGATTTCCAACACACAGCAATTTTGAGAAGCAAATGAATATTTGAAAATCATTCCCTAGACAGGTACTAAACTCTCAATTAAAACACAGATCCTTTCAGTCTAGATGAGACCTAATCGCTGACTCTGCTTCTAAGCTCTCAAAATCAATCCCCAGTGGAATATGAATTAGTCATAACTGTCGGATTTATCCCTTACTCAGATCCGGATTTTATAAAGAAATTTTTGCTGGAAATTTATTATGCAGCATCTGATTTAAATCAAGACTTCTGTGTCCAAGGAGAAGGATCCCCAAAATAATAGTAAGACCAGAACATCTACATAATAGTATCATGCATACGAGTATATGAAAAGGAAAATAAAACACCCCAAAATATATGGTGGGGTTAGACAGAATGCGATACACAAGATGGATTAGCCTGAGATGAGAAGAAATCGGCTAAAAAGAGTGCCAGAGATAGTTGGGGTTTTCCGGACTGCAAACATCTGCTGTCCGGTTCCCAATTATCCCAGATGACTGATTTTAGACAGAAAGAATTCCAAACGACGGTGACCACCGTCATTCAGTTTTCTTTTGTCTGTGAGTGGAAGAAGAACCCACATATTTCTTGCTGTAATATTTCTCAACTGATGTTGGTCGACATCAGTTGATACTATTGCAACTTGAATTCAGATTGAGAAATTAAGATAAGGAAAATTAAAACTGTATCTGATTAGGAATTGGCTGAGTGACTAATCGAAACTCTTAGTGAAGAGAACGCTCGCCGAAGCTTCCACCAACCACTAACCAGATCATGCAAAATAACAGATAATGATTGACACACAGAAGACGGGTTAATCGATATCCCTGTGAAGGGACCTTTCACCAACATTAATCTGTGGTGTTTCTCATTATCCATTCATACACACAATAAAAAGGAAAATTTGAAAATAAGGAAAATGTTTTTGGTACTGTGTGGGTGTTAAGCACACAATAAGTAGACACTAGTGGGTTGAAATGTGTAATGGATAGAAATTAGGTGAAATGGGCCTAGACCCAATACACCCATGCAACTTACACAAATCATGAAAGAAAATGTTTTTGGAATTTTCAAAATAGAAGGGATAGTTCAATTTGAATTATTGGGGTAATTCGAACTGAGAATGCATGAAGGATGAAGTATTATTTTACTCAATTGATCATTGCTAGAAATTGGAGCATCATCTAATTCGAATTATTAACCAATTCGACTTAATTCGAATTGGACAACTCGAATTGACGAAGTCCTTTTCTTGCTCAAATTGACTAAGGCATTTACCTCAAGGGGAAGGTGAATTCGAATTGTCCAGCAATTCGAATTAATTCGAATTGGACAATTCGAATTGGTAAGAGATGGAAAATAAACTAAGGCATGAGGGGATGACAATGGGTACAATGTGGTTTTCTGGCCAATTCGAATTGTTGAGCAATTCGAATTAATTCGAATTGGAATAATTCGAATTGGTTGGAAACCACATGAAGAGAATAGTTTGGCCATGCAATTCGAATTTCTTAGGCAATTCGAGTTAATTCGAATTGCCTCAATTCGAATCACATATTTTCAGACAACAACAATTTTTGTTCTCACAAGTATGGGTTAGGTGAACACTGTACTGTAATGATGGGTTTAGATTTACTAAATCACTCATCTCACATCAGTGTCATTTCACAGCCACCCTAGTGAGATTTTCAAGAAATAAACAAATACATGTCTAGTGGGTATTGGCCAGATTCAAACCCTATTTCTACAAACAAGAGATCAAAGATCAAAGACCCTAAAACGTCTAGTTATCTAAGAACTGTATGAATAAACTAAGAACACTCAAGTTATCTAAGGTAGCATGAAATAAGATTAAGGCAGGAAGAATAAAACTTAAATATAAATTAAAACAAACCTTAAAAACATCTAAAACCTAAGAACACTTATTTGAAGCTCTAAGGCACTAAATCAAGCCAAAAACCCACCAAACATGCATTTATTAAGTTTGAATGTCAACTAGGACATAATAAATGTAACCTAGTTGAAACAAACAAACATACTAAGCATTTATTTCTAGGGAAAGCATTTAAGAGTGCCAAAACAAATGAATAAAACCATTTCTGGAAATTTTCCTTGTATTGACACTTTGGAAGCAAAATAAAGAACCCAAAACCATCATTAGCTTGAAGGTAGGGTTTATTCTAACTAGAAAGCATGTAAACATATGGAAAATGGCTACTCTAAGGGTTACACAAACTGCTTCTCCACTAAACTAAGATTAAAGCATGTAAAGATTACACTACGTGCAATAAATATAAACTAAACTAAACTAAACTACCTACCTAACCGTTAAGGGGTATGGAACCTCCTGCTGTTCTTTTTGTCCCAAGCTGCCTTTTGGTTAAAATTCTTGATCTCTTGATTCTGTTGTGGAAGGTCTGCTTTTATAGACAATCTTCAAAACCCTAGGCCCACCAATGTTGTGTCCATGCTCCACAGCTTCATTTGAATGAATTGTTGAGTGAAGTTCGAATTATCTCAACCAATTCGAATTAATTCGAATTGTGAGATCTCTTCCTTGAGCTGGGATTTTGGCCTTCAGTTATCAATTCGAATTGTTGGGATAATTCGAATTGGTATTTTCTCGAATTGGATGAGGGTTTCTGCTTGGCTTCCTTGCACTTGTTGGCAATTCGAATTGTTTGTGCCAATTCGAATTAATTCGAATTGGACAATTCGAATTGCATCTTCTTCTTGCCTTTGGGTTTCTTCTCTCTTCATTCCCTAATTCGAATTAATTCGAACTTGAATAATTCGAATTAGCCTTCGGCATCCCTTCCAACACTTAGCCATTTCTTTGCTCTCTTTAGCAATTCGAATTGTTGTGCAATTCGAATTAATTCGAATTGCCTACAATTCGAATTGTGCTTCAACACTTAACCAAATTTCAGTTGTGGGATTTTAAATCTTTTTCCCATCTTTTTGGATTTTTGTGGGCTCTTTTATTCTTTTGCCCATCTTTTCATTCCTTTTTCTTTTCTTTTTCCTTTTTTCATGTTTTTGGATTTTTCTAACACAAATACAATTAAAAATTGCATATTTTGTGTCTTTTTGTTACCGGCTCGATGTTTTTACAAACTCGCATTAATCTGTCAAATTCAACTGCTTTCTTATTGAAATAAGATGGAATCACGATCAAAATGTCCGTCTCAGACACGGAAATGGATTGGAAATAATGGACAATTTTGGCCATTATCACGCATCCATTTGGAAGCCTTAACCCTGCAACCCACCTCAAGAATACATCACGCCTCTCCTTATCCATTGTATAAACGGCTTTAGGATATCGGCCGGAACGACTGTCCCTATGCAGGCCGATTACACAGCCCCACGAGGTCCTCACGTGCCTTCGCATTATCCTTTGTCTTCCCCTGAACATCCATGACCGTGTTGAAAACATTTTCAAACACATTCTTCTCAATGTGCATTACATCAAGATTGTGACGAACCAAATTTGTTTTCCAATAAGGTAGATCCCAGAATATACTCCGCTTTTTCCAGCCACAAGTCTTACTGATTACTGCATTCTCCTCAGCTCCTCTTAATTCAGTTACTCGACGTAGACCATGCAATTCTATGTCTTCCAACACTTCGTCGCCGCTCTTGTACCTTGGTGCCAATCTGTGTTCCTCCCGATCCTTCGTAAATTTGGACTTATCAATCCTAAAAGGATGATCTGAGGGCAGGAACTTCCTGTGAGCATCAAACCACGACTGTTTGCCACCCTCTCTAAGGCGTATCGATTCTGTTTCCTCCATACAAACTGGGCAGGCATATTTCCCATACGTGCTCCAACCAGACATCATAGAATAAGCCGGGAAGTCTCCAATTGTCCACATCAATGCTGCCTTCATCTGAAAGTTTTGTTTTGTATTTCGGTCGTATGTTGTGATCCCAACATCCCACAACTCCAAAAGCTCGGCTATTAAGGGTTGTAAAAAGACATCGATCCCCTGTTTTGGGCTTGATTTCCCAGGAATAATGCACGTGAGAAACATGTATTCATCTTTCATGCACATGTGGGGAGGGAGGTTATATGGGGTTAAAATTACTGGCCAACATGAGTATTGCGATCCCGACTGTCCAAAAGGTTGGAAACCGTCCGTACAAAGTCCCAAGCAGACATTTCGCCCCTCCGACCCAAATTCTGGATGAATTGTATCAAAGTCTTTCCATGCCTTCGAGTCACAAGGATGACACATCTCTCTTACCGAATCATGATGGTGTCCGACGTGCCAAGTCATATGTTCCGCGGTCGCCTCCGATGAATACAACCTTTTTAATCGGTTTCTAAGTGGGAAGTAGAACATGTATTTTCGTGCGATCCGTGAATTGGAATTCGTTTCCCGATAACGAGGTTTGTCACAGAACTTGCAATTCTCTAATGTAGCATCTTCACGCCAAAACAACATACACCTATTCTCACAACAATCTATCTTCTCAACAGGTAGGCTCAATCCCTCAAGTAGTTTCTTTGCCTCGTAGAAGTTCTTAACCATAGCATTATCCTCGGGAAGCAAATCAATGATTAGTTGGCACAACGTATCAAAGCACCGCTCCGATAAGTTGTGTTCGGCCTTAATGTTTAATAACCTTGCTATTGTAGATAGCAAAGTCATTTTCTTGCACCCAGGCCACAAATCTTTGTCTGCCGCCTCCAACATACGGTAAAACAGTCTCTCTTCTGGATTTGGTTCCTCTGGTGGCCTCAGTTCACCGTCTTCATCATGTGCTGTAGTTTCGGGCATACCAAATCCCATTCCCTCGTAAACCATTTGTAAGTAAGTATCTTCAGGTGCATCTACTGATGGGGCTCCCGCACCAACATCGTCGTATCGTTCAAATTGGTGCATATCACCATGACACGTCCACCTTTCATAGTTAGGGACAAACCCATATTTTTGTAGATGGTACTTGATGTCATCATCAGGTAGATAGCACTTGTTCCTACACTTACCACATGGACACCTTAATTTTCCCTGGGCCCTATCGACATCTGGGTTTCCATGAGACATACGTAAAAATAATTCTACTCCATTAGTAAATTCGGATGTCACTATTCCAATTTCACGACGGGAGCGGTACATCCAACTCCGATCCATCACCTACGAATATGGCAATACGACATAGAATGAAACTAATTAAAATCAATAATGTTAGGTTGTTCGTTAACTTTGAGATATTTTATTTCTTCAACTAAACAATTATGTATGACTCATTGTATATATTCATTATTACATTATTATTAAATGAAATTAGAATTATATCATTGAAATTATATTACTAATTATATTTTGTTGGAATTTAGATACGGAATTTTGATTCATTGTCGCTTTGCACACACCTAATTCAAATAATACGAATATTGAGTAGATTCTCAATGTGTCTTCAGAATAATATTTTTTTATAATTGATTCAAGGAATCAAATGCTCCTCTAATCTAAAAATTCATTCTACTACACCTCCAACATTCTACTTCAACGCCAACACTCAAGAACGAAATCCCATTCCACATCATAGAGTCCAATTATACCAACACATGCACTTTCCACTCCAATAACATCTACTTCAATACGACAAAAGAAAAACATCCAAAATTCAAAAAACGAATGATATACCAAGTTCTAAATTAATACCAAGTTCAAGAAACACATGCACTTTAGAATCATACAACTTTCTCAAGACATATAACTGTGCAGGCATGTACACCGTACCAATTTCAACTTCAACAAGACATAATACACTTTAGAATCATATAACTTTCTCATACGAACTCCAATTTGAGCATATCATATATCAAAATTCATCTACTCGACGAGAGCTTTCTAACTATGTGCCTATAATTTTGAAATTCCAAAAAAAGAGTGCGAAAAGGCCCGAAACAGCCGCTGCTCTATACATTACATCCCGAAAATTAATTTTTTTGCTAATTTGGATAAGCAATCACACAAATATGACATTATAGATTACGACAATACAAGTATACCAATCTCAAGTTAAACAACATATGAGAATTATATAGAATGAAATACCAAGAGGACAAAATCAAATCACATCTTCAAACATCAAAAAATAACAACAAACGAATGGATTAAAAGTGAAGAAATAGCCAATCGAGTACCTTCGATTACTACACGAATGGAATGGAGAGGAATTTTCGGGTGCAAGAGGAATTTGAACCGCAAGCCTCGAGTCCCCTCGGTGGTTGCTCTTTCCGACGGAGATACTGTGGGGGCGGGGTGGCGACGGCGGGGCGGTGTTCGGGGAGCGCCGACGAAGGGCGGCGACACGCTGGCGGTGGTCGGCGGTGGTCGCGTGTGGCGTTGGGGGCGGAGTCGAGTGGAGGGAGGAGGAGAGGGGCTGCTTTCGACTGATTCTGGTCTGCCCGATTGGGGATTTTAATCCCTAGATTACCGACCCCAAATGGGGTCGGTAATGGGGTCGGTATCACCGACCACAACAACTGTGGTCGGTGATTTGGTTGCCAACTGCAGGGGGACCCCATAACGGTCATAAATATTACCGACCCCAGCTGGGGTCGGTAAATCCGACCCGCACTTTGTGGGTCGGTAATTGGGGTCGGTAATCCTCATTTTTCTTGTAGTGAAAAGATGAGTCTTACAAATGATGGGGGAGGCATATATATAGTGCCAAAGCCCCTACTGTAACACCCCCGTTTTCCACTTAAAATTTCGGCGGAAGATACCAATGGGAAATCCAGGGTTGTTACCGCCACACTCCTAATTAAGCTTGCTTTGGCCTTGCCTTGGCTTACTTAATTAGAAAGTGCTAAGGCTAATTTAAAATCTGAATATAAACATACTTTAAATAATTTAAAGTTTAATAAAAATATACTTTATTACAAAAGTAGTAGATTTTTTACGACTAAGGCCCGTCGTCCCCAAAACAAGTTTCATTTGCATTACGATAAAAGTTTAAAACTAACTTAAAATATAACAGATTTTAGCAAAATATGACGGCTAAGGCTCGCCGTCCCCAAAACATATTTTCTTTACAAAAGTTTTAAACTAACTGATCGCAAAAGCAAAAGTGGTAGTAGTTCCCAAGCCCGTGCCCGTGACTTCTAATGTGGTCCATGCATATCCAATCCTGGATGGGAAAATAAATAGGGTAATCAGCACACCGGCTGAGCAAGTAAATTTTTATCCCTTGGATACAAAAATAATTAAAATATTATTGAAACAGTAAATAGCATGTCAAACCGTTAAACTGATCAATCCACATGTAGCTCGACGATGATGCCTACACCCGGGGTATCTCATAGGACCTAACATGCTCACATAGTGACCGAAGTCAAACTATGGTATACAAGGCTGGCCCTACCTTGCATCTAGAAAACTGATTGTGAGACCCTTGGCCCAAACACAATCCTCTTCATAGGGATCCCTTGGATAACCCATGAAATAACTCACGACGATATCCACATCTGGGTATATCTCGCATAATAATAACACAATAATTCACATGCCATACACTGAAAATTTCATTTTTCACATGCATGGCCTAGCCCAAAAATAATTAAACACATAATGGGACATTACCTCTGCATAAAACAATTGCATGAATAAACCCTAAAATTATTAAAACACAAAGCGATTTAAACATGCAAAATATTTTGGGATCAAAACCCGCAGAATAAAAATCTACTTACAATTTTTTTTCGGACGATCGCTTATTAAAAACTACAAGATGTATGCCTGCGAGTATTTCTCCTCGTACTCTACCACATCTCGCACTGCTCTCTACACTACTGATTGTTTCATAATTTTAGACCGAGGTCAACTCTTCACTCTACGCATTATTTGGGCTTACAAGGTGGTCTACTGTAGATGACTAAGCACAGCTACGGGATTACACAGCAAAGCTATGGGATGACTAAGCTCATTTCTTAGTGCCCCACGACACCCCCACCCGTTTACAGCTATAATCATTTTGTCCCTTTTTGTTTATCCGTTGAGTAGTTATCCAGAATGTATTAGCAACATAGTCAATTTATTTCCTACCCTCACGTAATGTGCACTTGTATGTGTAATTGAAATTGTTTCTCATTATTATTATTATTATTATTATTATTATTATTATTATTATTATTATTATTATTATTATTATTATTATTATTATACTTCCCAAATTTGATATCAAATGGTTGTCTCCATGCTAATTTACGTGACTAGCAATACCCTATTGATTGGTGTTTTATTTCAAAATCCCTTATAGTCATATTATTTTATATAGGGTAGAAACGTTTATTTATCTACTAAGTAGCCATTGTATTTATCTGCTCTAGCTATACATATATGTGAGCTGAATTGGTCCATTACATAATTCTCTCAATTTAGCTGTTTCGGTTCATTGACTCATTTATATTTTCTATTTAGAAAATATATGTATTGTAGATAATGAGGTTCGAGCTTAAAATCTATGGATCATGAGTCTAATATTACTACCACCGTAATATTGGTGATTTTATGTTAAATAATAAAAATTAGCTAAATTTATTATAAATCGTGTTAGAAAAGTAATGCCTCACTAATACTCTTATCAAATAAAATACTTTATGGATTCTTAAATAAAAATAGTCTATTTATCAATAAATATTTCTATTATTTTCCATTTGGGAAATAATTATACATCATTCAATATTTTCCGTTGAAAAATATATTTCTCTATTAATTAAATTATTTTTCCCAAGGAAATTATTTTCTTTCACATAATCTTTATCCGGGAAAATATTACTCTATTTCCAATTCAATTTAAGAAATAATATAATTTAAAATATTATCAATATAATAATATAGTAAGATGGCGCTCTCTCCTCCTCCCTCTTCCCCCCTTCCCCTCTCGCCGGAAAGCTTTGTTTTTGCTGGTGGCACTCGGCCTTCTTTCAGAGACATGGTGATGGAGGGCAAAGCTGCGCCTCCTGCATCCTTGGATTCGGATCCGGCAAAGGAAGACCTGGTGGTGCTGGATTTTATTGATGGTGACAGACTGAAACCGAGAATTTCTATTGATCCGAAAATCAAGGACCGCCTTTGCAAGCCATGGGAAGATGCGTTGATTATCTCGGTCCTAGGCAAGAAAGTGGGATATGTTGCTTTGAAGGAGAGGCTTACTCGACTGTGGAAACCGTCTGGCAAGTTTGAGATGATTGACATGGATAGTGGTTATTTCTTGGTGAAGTTTGGTCAAGAACGGGATAGAATTCGTGTTCTGAATAAAGGTCCATGGATGGTGTTTGACAGTTATGTCACAATCTCGCCCTGGAAGCCTAACTTCAAGGCTGTTGATGCGTCTCCTAAGAAAACAATTGTTTGGGCCAGGTTTCCGCATCTCGGATTTGAGCATTACGACGAATTCATACTCACGAAGATGGCTAGGGCGCTGGGGACTCCGGTGCGGGTGGATGATTTAACTAAAGGAGTGCACAGGGGCAAGTTCGCCCGTGTGTGTGTGGAAATTGACCTTTCACTTCCGGTGGTCTCAAGCATACTTGTGGGAGATGAATGGCAGAGTGTGGCTTATGAAGGATTACACCTATTGTGCACTTCTTGTAAAAGATATGGACATGCAAGTGTAAATTGTCCTGCAAAGAATGATGGTGCCGCTGCAGTTACTCATCCATCACCGAATTCCCAATCAGTGGCGGCTGAAGGATCGGTTTCAGCAACCAAGGAGGCCGACGAGATGCCGGTTGAGGCGGTTCCGACTTCACACGAGGACGTGCATGTGGAACACGTTCTCCAGGCCACGATTCCTGATCAGCCTGATGGTGGAGACTGGGTACAGGTGGTGCGGCGCAAAGGTTCTGGGCCGAAAAAAGGGAAGAGTGACCTTCTCGGCAAATCATCCCTTACAAAAGTGCTCCAATGGCAGAGGTTTCAAGGCAAAGAGAGCTCGCCCAAACAAATCGGATGAGAAGGAGGAGGTTGCTGCACCCCCTCCCTCTTCGTCCACTGCGGCGGTACCTGCAACCCCTCCCTCCGCGTCGGTGGCAGTCTCTGCACCCTTTCCCTCATCTTCGAAAGCAATTCAGGCACCGGCTCCTCCTGATGAAGCCACAGCTATGCAAACATAGGTTTGCTTTACAAATCCTTTACATTCCTTTTTTATTATGGATTTTAGGAATATAAAGATTTTGTCTTGGAATATCGGAGGTGTTATTGGTGCTTCTAGTAGGCGGGTCTTGTTGGATGTTCTTCGGCAGTATGGGCCGGATCTGGTTTTTCTATATGAGCCGCAGTCTCTCTTCATTCGCTCTCAAAACCTTCTTTTGAGAGCTGGTTATAGTCCGATTTGTATACAAGAAGTGATTGGTAGATCAGGTGGCATCTGGGCTCTCGTTCGAGTTGGGCACAAATTCCGTGTTCAGGTGGCGGATGATAGGCCTCGAATGATCACCCTGGAATTGTCTAATTCTTCTTCTATGTGGTTTATTACTGCTCTGTATGCTTCCCCACACTATCCTGAGCGTTGTGGGAACTGGCATGAACTACGACAGGTGGGGGAGTCTATTGATGGGGCTTGGTCAGTAATTGGGGATTGGAACCAAATAATAGCTCCGTCCGAGATTCGTGGGGGCTGATAATGGCCAAAATTGACCATTATTTTCAATCTATTTCCGTGTCTAATACGGACATTTGATCGCAATCCCGTCTTATTTAAATAAGAAAGCAGTTGAATTTGACCGATATATGCAAGTTTGTATAAATAATAAGCTGGTATTGAAAAATACAAAAATATTGTTATTTTCATTAAATTTATATTAAAAATCCAAAAACATGATAAAATACTAAAAATCCCATTTGATAATTATGGTTTGGTAGTATCTGTTCGGTGGAGCACGGATCCATTAAACGGAACACAAGCCAAATAATCAAGTGGAATAAATATTATATTTATATTATTTTATATTTTGATGTATATATTTTTAATTTTTATGATTATTTATTTCTATTACTGTTTTCTGCTATAATTAAATTAATGGCTCCACTAATCCAGTTTAATTAATTGCAGGTTTTAGCTTAATTTGGTTTGGTTTGATCAGCCCAATTAAATCAAGTCCAATAGTCCAATTCCCATGGCCCAAACCACTTGAGTCCAATTCCCATGGCCCAAACCACTTGATACCATACCCAGGCCCAACAAACCAAGCCTAAGCCCACAACCTAAACCTAACCTAACCCTAACCCTGCCTCTCCGGCGCCGCCACCGCCGCTCCGGCGAGATTCCGGCGAGTCGCCGCCACCCTCCGTCCAATTCCAGTTTCCTCCTCCGGTCATCATCCACCTTCTCCGAACACTACCACCTCCGCGGCCATCCTCTCCGATCCGCCACCTTCATCATCCATTTCCGCCGCCATCAAACCACCACACATCCCCCATTCCGGCCACTCCATCCCCATCAATCACCACCATTCCAACACCACAAAACCCTCAAAAAATTAAAATCATACCCATCTCCTCACCATCCCACTCCGGCCACCATCCTCCACCAAACTGCCGCCCCCATCTCCGGCAACCCCCAAGCACCGGAGCCCGCCATCAGTCCCCCAAATCCGATCTCCGCCACCGCCGGCCACCACTCCATTTCCGCCACCATCTCAAACCCAATCTCACCCTCGCCAACTCCGACCAACCTATACCACCTCCTCCGACGAGCGCTCACATCCACAGCACCCGCACTCGCCTCCGCATCTCCCACTGACGCCAGAACCAGCCTCGACCTTCTCCGGCGACTCGCCCTCAACTCCGACGAGATCCAGCAGCTCCGCCGCAGTCGCCCCTCCATCTCCTCCGTCGCCTCCGCACTCCGACAGCACCTCCGGCCACCACTTCCTTTCCCGATTCCTCCTCGCGCCACCACCACCTTCTCTCCGCCCTGCAGTCGCCATAGCCGCCGCCCATCGCGCCACCACCATCCCCAATTTCAGAAGTAGAACAAGCAAGGAATGGAATTAGAAAAATAAAGAAGAAAATGAAAAAGAAAAAGAAGAAGAAAGAAGAACGAGGACGAACAGAAGAAGAAGATGAAGATAAACGAAAGAAAGAAAACAGAGAGAAGAAGCAGGAGGAAGAGAGGATTTCAGAAAACTGGAAATAAAATGGAGGAAGAAGAACAAGAGAAGAAGAAAGAAGATGAAGCTGGAACCGAGAGAGAGAGAAGAAGAAGAAGAAATGAGAGAGGAGAGAGGAGAGAGGAGGCACGTGAGAGAAAAGAGGAGAAGAATTAAGAGAGAAGAGAGCAAAAATTAAAGCCTTTGTCGCGGAAGTGTACACCGCGACAAAGTGCTCCGCGCCCAAAAATTTGCTCCGCGCCCGAGAACTATTCCGAGACTGTGAGAGGAGAATCAAGGCACAAAATTTTGTCGCGGAACCATGTTCCGCGACAAAGTGGATCGCGCCCAGACAGCCACTCCGCGCCAGTGAGAGAAGATTGAAGCAGACTAGTCACGTGACCAGACCATGTGTGCTCCATTTAATTAATTCCCACATGACAAATTGAATCCAAGCTCCCAGGACCTCAAGTCCCGCAGGCACAAACATGTTTGTCCTTTCCTCCTGGACTTCAACTTCCGCCCCCTCCTGGGCGCCATCTTGGAGCTAAAAATTGTTTTGTCCCTATGCAATTTGTTCCGCGACAAAGCAGTTGTTTAGCGACTAGATGGGCCTAATGGGCCTAGGGCTAATTTTCCACCTCTATAAATATATCCTCCCACCCCCTTGAACAGTAACCTAGCTACACTTAGTTTAGTTTTACTGTTTTGGAGGCACCACTGTGCTCTCCAAAAATATGTTAGAGTATGTAGTTTAATTTATGCAATGTAGCAGTAGACTTTAGCTTAGTTTTAATTTATGCTTTGTAATAAATTAGTGTAGCTAGTGTTCACTTTGATTTTTCCAGTTTTATATTTTTGTAGTTTGTGGGTTTCAAACACTTAATTAATGGGTGTATTTTGAACCATGTTTTGGTATTATAGTTAGGTTTTATTGCTTTCCTTATTTTAATAAAATGCATAAACACTTGATATTTATCCTTGATAGATTTAATGTAGGTTTTATTTTATTTTATTTTATTTTTATCTTTATTTTTAATGTTAGCCTAGCCAGTTTGTGTTCTGCTCCTGTTTTCTTTTCTTTTTAGGGAGTATCTTTATTTTTTTTGCTTTTGTTTTATTTTATTCCTAGTGCTAGCTTTGTTCCTGTTGCCTCTTGGTATCTAGATAGTCTATTATTTTCAATTTTATTTTCTTATTTTTAGTATACTAGATCTTAAAGGGGATAGTGTTAAAGTGTTTGTGCATTTTTATTTAAAATTGCATATTCCTATATTGTATTGCATCACATTGTAACCCCACGGGTTGCAATGTAATTTTCCCGTTGTGATCCCACGGATCACAACGCACACCCCTGTAATGCAATATTAGGCGTTATGCTGCCAAAATTTTTATAAAATATTTTAAACCCTTTGTCGCCATACACTCTTGTCGCGGAACCACGTTCCGCGACAAAACCCATGTTTAGCGACAAAGGACCAAATTCTTGCATTTTGTCTGCATGGCTTTTGTCGCGGAGTACCCTTGTCGCGGAACCACGTTCCGCGACAAAATCTTATTCCGAGACAGAAAATTATGCCTTGCCATTATTTTGAAACCCCTTGGTCGCGATGCAACCTTGTCGCGGAACCACGTTCCGCGACAAAATCCTTGATTAGCGACCAAGGACCCAAATACTTGTAATTTTATTCTGGGAGGACTCTGGCGCGGAACCTTTGTCGCGGAACCACGTACCGCGACAAAGTCCTTGTTCCGCGACCAGGAATTATGTCTTTGCCAATTTTCAAACCCCTTTTGTCGCTATACCCCTTGTCGCGGAACCACGTTCCGCGACAAAATTTTTGCTTAAGCGACAAAGCAAACCCTAATTTTCAAAATCCCATTTCTCTTATTTCCCACCCCTTTGTCGCGAAACCTTTGTCGCGAAACCATGCTCCGCGACACAAACTCTGCATCGCGACAAAGTGGCACTTTTTGCCAAATTTTTATTCTCCATCTCACTCCATTAATTAATTGAACCTTTATATTAATGTTTTGAGGTTGAAATCCAATGATCTCAACCCATGATTAATTTGATATAAAGAACTTTGTTCAATTTCTCATTAAAAGATTCTTCTACAAATAATTAAACTCTAATGATCTAAGTATATAATCCGGACTGTAATTAATTAATTAATTATGGAATGAGAGATTATTTAGACCATAAAGAGTAATTATGGATTCATTTCCATACCTTGCATGAGAAACCAATGTCTCTCATGCAAGATGACCCAAAAATATTTTCTTTTATTTATTTTGTCTTTCCCGTAATGTGTGAAACAGCTAATAAGGAATATATCAGATTAATGTTGGCGGGTATTCCCACACGGATAACTAGCTCGTGGTCTGTATATTAATTATTAAATGTTATTTTGCATGGTCTGGATAGTGGCCGGTGGAAGCCTTGGCGGTTCGTCCATCCGGGATTATAATAGCTGCTCAGCTGACTCCTATCCGGATACAGTTTCTTTTTCTTTATCTTAATTTCAAATCTGAATTTTGAGCTGTAATAGTATCAAATGATGTCGATCAACATTGCTTGAATAGTATTACAGCAAGAAAACATGTAGGTTTTTCTCTCGTTTCACAGATAGTAGGGGTCTTGATGATAGCGATCACTGTTGTTAAGATTAATCTACTATCTAAAATTTTTCCATCTGGAATAATTGGGAACTGGATAGCAGATGTTTGCAGTCCAGATCACCCCAGTTATTTCTGGCACTCTTTTTAGCCAAATAAATTCTTCTCATCTCCGGCTATTTCATCTCTGTGTTCCAACTTCTGTCTAAACCCACCTTATATTTTGGGTTAATTTAATTTTACACTTCCTTATAAAATTATGCATGATACTATTATGTAGATATTGTGGTCGATATTATTTTGGGATCCTTCCCTTGGACACAGGAGTCTTGATTTTAATCAGATGTCTCATAATGAATTTCCAACAAAAACTCCTTTATAAAATCCGGATCTGAGTAAGGGATAATTTCGACAGTTATGACTAATTCACATCCGACTGGGGGTTGATTTTGGGAAATTAGAAGCAGAGTCAGCGATTAGGTCTCACCTAGACTGAAAGGGTCTGTGTTCTTATTGAGAGTCTAGTACCTGATAGGGAATGATTTTCAGATTTATTATTTTCCAAAATTGCTGTTTGTTGGAAATCTTGTATTAAATATTGCACTGGGTCAGATTCCACTTGGATTTCGATAAAGTGTGACAGATAATACTAGAGGAACAACATTCGGGCCTTGGTTATTTTCTAAGGTAGGGTTGAGTATTCTTTCAACTGTTATCTTCTTCTGCCAAAGCCTATTTTTGAATCCTGAGTGAGTGCATTCGGAACGAACTAATTTATTAGTTCGTTTCATTAGTTTGTATCTCATAACCACCCGACGAGAAGTGAACACTGCGAGCGGTTCACCGAGAATAGGGAATTCTTGATCCACATCCGGTCATTCTGACTGGGGGCTTTCTTTCACTACCAGGGTCAAACTTTCAGAAACCTCCGAGTGATAGGATTTTAAATGCTTTCTTTACTGCTTTCTTTTAACTGCTTTCTTTAGAGGTCACTCGGTTGTATTGAGAGTTGTGTAACTGCTACTAGGACTGAGAGTTAAGGGATAGTTCAGGGTCTGATTAGAATCTTTGGGCGTGACATGGGGGAATGATAACGGTACTTGACACTTCAATAAATGATTTGTCAGGTGTTGCTTGTCCACCACAGATGAATAATATGCCTCAGCATGGCCATGTGAGGGCATTTGTGAGTCTGTGGTATCTTAGAATTTGTTTCCTTAAGAGCATGTGAACTCTTACTGTAAGTACCTGTCTGTTAAAGGGAACATGGTACAGAGAACATGAGAATTAGCTAACTGAAGGATTATCCCAAGCTAAGATCTGTGTAACAAAATGGAAGTTTAATTGTGTTTCATCTGAATCTTGTCCAATCTTTATTATTTTCTCCCTGTCCCTTCTGTCTCAATTTAAATCTGCTTTCTTAGATAATTTTAACCGCTTTCTTAACCGCTTTCTTAGAATAATTTTATTGCTTTCTTAGATTAAGTTTAATTCGCTTTGTAGAATAATTTTATCTGCTTTATTTTGATTGCTTTCATAGCTTAGTTTAAATTATGTCAAGTAGTTGTTAGTCATTTCTCAAACTTGAATTGAGTAACCGAGTGGAAAATCTTAGTAAATGACGTGGGCCCTGCTTCCATCGCACATCCTCCCGTGAACGATCCGGTACTTACTATAAATTACTGCAATTTTTGACTCCGTGCGCTTTCGGGGGCACAGTTTCTTAACACGAGTAAATAAAAAATGTGATTTTTCAGAAAATACTCATGTAGTGGGAATCTGCCGAAAGTTTCATGGCAGGGAATCTCATGACATGAAATCATGAGAAGTATCATGGCACATATGCCGGGGACCCTCAGTGTGACAGGCTGAAGGTCAATTTATCCCGGTTGTATCATGAGATTTGTCAGAAGTTTCATGGCAGAGAGGACCACATTGCCATTTGAAATTAAGGCCCCTCACATGAGTAATAAAGAGTAACAACCTTAATATATCCCTAAACCCTTTCCCACGATTCATAACTCCCTTCATTTAATAAATTCAATCCTGACATATTTTATTGAAAAATACTCGTGTTAATGAAATTTGTCAAAAGTTTCAGGGGCCTGTTCAATATGGCTAGAGCTTCTGAATTGGCACTCCTGCTCCATGAGTGTGGTTTGGAAACCATTAATACCCATGGCGCGAGTTTTACTTGGTCTAGGCCAAGGGTGGATGATTTTCGGATATACAAGAGGCTAGATCGTTGTGTCGTTAATCTTTCTTGCCTACAACTATTTCCATTGGGGTTTGTCCGCATTCTGCCACAGGTTGGCTCCGTTCATTCACCTCTCATCTTATCATGTGGGCCGGAGCTTCAACATGTGAGTAATAAGCCATTTAGGTGGGAAGCATCTTGGGCGGAAATGAATGAGTACTTCCCGGTGGTTGAAGAGGCTTGGTCTGCTACCTCTGGTGAAGTCACTAATAAATTAAAACAGGTGCGCCAGGCATCAATGTCTTTTAGTAAGACGCATTGTGGGAATTTCAAATGGCGGAAGCTGAAGCTCTTGAAACGGCTTGAGGGAATCGCATGGACTTTGGAGAGGGTGGATTCCATCCGGCTTTCACTGTTAGAGGTTGAGTTAAAGAAAGAATATGAATCGCTCTTAGGCCAAGAGGAAGCGTATTGGTATCAGCGTGCCCGAAAAAAATGGGTACGAATGGGAGATCGTAATACAGCTTACTTCCATGCTCGGGCGAAGTGTCGAGGCAATCGAAACCGAATTCATGGGCTTACCCTATCAGATGGGACCTGGTGCGAGAATGCAGATTCCCTCCGGTCTCATGCACGGACTTTCTTCCAAGAGTTGTATTCTAGACCTCCATTACCCCTCTCACAAAGATTGGCTGAATTGGACCTTAATACACCGCTTCCAAACTTCACGGAGATTTCAGGGGATGCATCGGTTTCTTTATCAACAGAGGTCTCTTTGGAAGAGGTCAGCACAGTGGTTAAGGAAATTGATGGGTTTTCCGCTCCAGGGCCTGATGGATTTCCGGGAATGTTCTATAAGAAATATTGGGAGATAGTCAGTAGTTCAGTTCTCGGATTCATTCAACAAGCCTTGTCATCAGGTGTCATTCATCCAGAGGTAATGCAAGCCTACATTTGTCTTATTCCGAAAACTCTGGCCCCTACTAGCCTCAAACAATTTCGTCCTATCACTTTATGTAATGTTCTATATAAGATCTTGACGAAAGTGCTTGTAAATCGGACTAGGCCGATCCTTCAGTCGACCATTTCACATCATCAGGCGGCCTTTCTCCCGGGTCGTGGAACGGTTGATAACGCCATCACTTTACATGAGATTATGAACCAAATTGGAGGCCCCCGCTCTCGGATTAAAGGGCTTGTACTTAAAATTGATGTGGCCAAAGCATACGATAACGTCCACTGGGATTTCTTAGATCATTGTCTGCTTGAACTTGGATTTCCGGAAGTGATTCGACGACTGATTATGGTGTGCGTGTCATCACCTTCTTATTCGGTTTTATGGAATGGGCAGCCTCTTGAAAGTTTTCGCCCAGGAAAAGGTCTCAGACAAGGGGATCCGCTTTCTCCCTACTTATTTTTAATTGTTATGGAGAAGTATTCCCTTTTAGTTCAGCAGATGGTGTCCCAGCATAGGTGGAAGCCGATTTGCCTATCTCGATCGGGTATTGGGATCTCCCATTTGATTTTTGCGGACGACCTCATATTATGCACCTTAGCTGATCGTGCGAGTGTCACAGCGGTTGCGGAATCTTTGCAGACCTTTGCAAAAATATCTGGCTTAAATCTTAATCCCCAAAAATCATCAATGCACATCTCTACTGCCGTGGGACCAGTAGACAAGCTGTGGATACAGGAGAAGTTGCAAATCCCTTCAGTGGATAATTTTGGTAAGTATTTGGGGTTTCCCATGCTCACTGGCCGTCGTCGATGTCAAGATTTTGCATTCATCATTGAGCAAATGGATGCAAAAATGGAGGGGTGGGCGTCTACACTTCTTAACAAGGCGGACCATTTAACTTTGTGTCGAGCTGTTATGGCATCCATTCCCACATATGTCATGCAATTATTCTGGCTTCCGGAGGAGGTACGCACAGCCATTGATAGGCGAATAAGCCGTTTCCTGTGGAAAGATAGGAGTGGCAAAGGGATCCATCTAGTTAGCTGGGACGCGGTTGCCAGGCCTAGAGCTAAAGGGGGTCTGGGCTTACGTCGTGCTCGGGCTATGAATGTGGCACTTTTGGGGAAACGGTTGTGGGATCTGATACACTCTCCTGAAAAGACCTGGGTGCAACTGGTCACGGGTATGGAGGGCTCTTTGGTTCATCCTCTGCTACCTCTGCCCAATGCTCGATCCAAGACTTTCAAAATGGTGCAGAAAGTTCTTCCGCTATTAAGGAAGGGTTTTTCCATTTGGATTGGGAATGGTAGGTCGTCGCTGTGGTATTCGGAATGGTGGAACAACTCCCAGCTCGCTAATTTAATTCCGCATGTGGCTACACAGGATACGGAGTTGGAAGTTCGCCATGTTATAATGGACGGCACGTGGAATTGGGTTTCTGTTTATACTCGAATGCCAACGGCCCTGAAGCACAGCATTTGTGCTACACCTCCACCTCAAATACATGAGTCTATTCCTGATATTTGGGGTTGGAATGCGACTACTTCAGGCAAGTATTCTGTCAGTTCTGCTTATCATATACTCACGGATGATGGGGTTGCTGTAGAAGGATGGAAGTGGCTATGGAACGTTGGGTTCCCTGAGAAATTTTGCCTCTTGTTATGGCTGATTTCTCATGATTCTTTGCCAGTGAACAAGACAAGGTTTAGGCGTAAAATGGCAACTTCTCCTTTATGTGTTTTATGTGGACATAACGAAGAGGATTGGTCTCATTGCATATTTTATTGTATGTGGGCAAGCCTGCTTTGGAAATCCCTTCGTATCATGATTCCTCCTGATTGTAGGGACATCCCTAAGTCTGATATTAAAGGGTTCTTACAGGCCATGTATGACACATATGGAGCGGTGTTTATTGCTACTGTCTGGGTCATTTGGCTTGAGAGAAATTCGAAGGTGTTTAGAGGCATCCAGAAATCACAGTGGCTACTACAAAGAGATATTACCCGCATAGCGTCAGCTTTGAACGAAGCGGCACATGGATGCAGGCGTGATTTGAGGCCTGTCCGTATGGTCCATTGGAACGGTGAAGGGATGATTGGAATAATCCTTCATGTGGATGGCAGTGTAATCGGCACTCCAGGGCGTGCAGGCTTCGGCTTTGTCGTTAGGGATGAGGATGGGCATTGGAAAGGGGGAGGATGTGGTTGTCTTGGCAACACAACTATCAACCATGCTGAGCTTTTTGGGTTGGCAGCCGGTCTCCAACATGTCAAGAGAATGGGGGTGCAGAGGATATGTGTGTATACAGACTCCTTGGTGACCATTAAATCCCTTGAAGCGTGGGACCTTTTTCATCCATTGGCACCAGTTCTTCAGCGTGTTCATGACTTGAAGTCCTCTTTCGAGGTGTGCCGGATTCATCATATTTTCCGGGAAGGAAATCAGGTTGCTGATCGTTTGGCCAAACATGGTGCTGGGATTGAAGAGTTCTACACTACTTGGGCTTTTCCCCCGGATTTTGTCTTGGGGGTTTTGGCGGCAGATTCCTCTGGCGTGTGGTTCCCCCGCTACTGATCCTTGGCTAAGTTTTAGATTGTATCTTCTTTTTCCTTTCTTCATTTTGTAATTTTTTTCTCTGGCTTCGGCTTTTCAAAAAAATATAATAACTTTTAAGGGTATTACAATCTACCCTCCTTAAAACAAACTTCGTCCTCGAAGTTTACTCATAAGACTATTGCAAACTAAAATAAGGTAAGGTTTGCACAGAATTAAAACATTTCTTACCTTATTCTTTCTAGGGCTATGAAATCCGTCCGCACTTGTTTTCACAGCTATGTTCCCATTGCTGAATCGACTTCAGGAAATAACTCGGGATATTTGGCTTGTATTTCTGTTTCAGTTTCCCACGTGGCGTCATTCTCGTCATGGTTTGACCATTGTACTTTAACCATATGAATGACTTGGCGCCTCGTGACTCGCTCTTTCGTGTCTAAGATCCTGATTGGTCTCTCTTCATAAGTTAGATCATCATCTAATTCAATAACCTCTGGTTGAATTACTCTTTTAAGGTCATGATGGTATTTCTTAAGTTGTGATACATGAAATACGTCATGAACTCGAGTCAATTCATCTGGCAAGTCCAATCGATATGCTAATGTACCAACTTTGGCAATGATGTCGAATGGTCCTATATAACGTGGACTTAGCTTACCTCTTTTACCAAATCTTAGTACGCCTTTCATTGGTGAGACTTTTAACAATACCTTATCGCCTATTTCGTATTCGCCTTCTCGCCTTTTCTTATCAGCGTATGTCTTTTGTCGATCCTGGGCGGCTTTTAGCTTGACTTGAATCTTCTCAACGACTTTTGTTGTCTCCTCAATTAGTTGTGGTCCAACTGGAATTGGATTCTCACCTATAGTCCAACAGAGTGGACTTCGACACTTTCTACCGTAGAGTGCTTCAAATGGAGCCATACCAATACTGGTATGATAACTATTGTTGTAGCTGAACTCTACCAGTGGTAGGTGATTTTCCCAATTTCCTTTGAACTCCAAAGCATAAGCTCTAAGCATATCTTCAAGAGTTTGGATTGTTCGCTCTGTTTGGCCATCTGTTGTAGGGTGAAATGCTGTACTCATTTTTATCTTAGTATCGAAGGCTTCTTGTAACTTAGTCCAGAAATTCGAGACGAATCGACGATCTCGATCCGACACGATATCTTGAGGAATTCCATGTCTTCGTACGACATTCTCGATGTAAGTTTTAGCTAGTTGATCCATACTCCAGGTTTCTTTCATGGGTATGAATATAGCCGCTTTCGTTAAGCGATCGACGATCACCCATATCTTGTCGTTCCCTTTGAGTGTTTTTGGCAATCCTGAGACAAAATCCATGGAAATGCTATCCCATTTCCATTCAGGGATTTCAAGTGGTTTTACTAATCCAAGGGGTTTCTGTCGCTCAGCTTTGACTTTTTGACAGGTTAGACATTTTTCCACGAATTCTGCCACCTCTCGTTTCATTCTAGGCCACCAAAAGGTTCTTCTCAAGTCTTTATACAATTTGTCTCCTCCAGGGTGCACAGAATAAGGAGTTTCGTGTCCTTCTTCGAGAATACGCCGCTTGAGATCCTCGCATGCCTTTGGTACGCACCATCGACCTTTAAATCGAATACTGCCATCTTCGTGGATATGGAAATCCTTAGCTTCACCTTGAGCTATCTTTGCTTTGATTCTTTCTAATTTGACATCATTGGTCTGTCTTTCTCGGATTTCATCAAAAATGGTTGGTCGAATTGTGAAGGCATTGATTAGTTGAGTGGGCGTACCTGGGTAGACCATCTCAACGTTTAATCGAGCAAACTCCATATACAATTCGGGCGGTAGGATCCTTATATTACTCAGATGTTTTGATTTCCTACTTAGTGCATCAGCCACTTTATTGGCTTTTCCTTCATGATATGTGATGCCTATGTCGTAATCCTTCATTAGCTCTAACCATCGCCTCTAGCGCATGTTGAGTTCTTTCTGAGTATAGATATACTTTAGACTTTTGTGGTCTGTGTATATCTGACATTTTCGCCCATACAAGTAATGCCTCCATATTTTCAGAGCGAACACAACTGCAGCTAATTCCAAATCATGAGTTGGATAATTCTCCTCATTTGGCCTTAATTGTCGAGAAGCATATGCTATAACCTTTCCATTCTGCATCAACACGCATCCTAGTCCAAATTTAGAAGCGTCACTGTAAATTTCAAAATCATCTTTTTCGTTGGGTAAGGTTAGGACTGGTGCCGTGGTTAGTCTTTCCTTTAATGTCTGGAAGGCCGTTTCGCATTCAGGTGTCCATGTGACCTTTGATCCTTTCTTCAAATTCTGCGTCAGTGGTCTCGCAATTTTTGAGAAATCTTTGACGAATCTTCTATAGTAGCCTGCTAAACCGAGGAAACTTCTTATTTCAGTTTGCGAGGTTGGTACAGGCCAATCCTTCACTGCTGCTACTTTAGCAGGGTCTACAGAGATTCCATCGGCCGAGACAATATGACCGAGGAATGCAACCTTGCTTAACCAAAATTCACACTTAGACAGTTTTGCATACAATTGATGGGTCCGTAGTATTTGTAACACTTGGTGTAGATGTTTTTCATGTTCCTTCTCATTCTTTGAGTAGATCAATATGTCATCAATGAAGACAACTACGCATGTGTCTAATAGTTGTCGGAACACGTTGTTCATAAAAGCCATGAACACTGCTGGAGCGTTGGTCAGACCGAACGACATCACGGTAAATTCGAAATGTCCATACCGGGTTCTAAACGCGGTCTTTGGAATATCCTGCTCAGCTATTCTAAGCTGGTGGTATCCGGACCTTAAATCAATCTTTGAAAAGACTTTAGCTCCTTTAATTTGGTCAAATAAGTCATCAATTCGGGGTAGCGGGTATTTATTCTTCACAGTTACTTGGTTCATACCTCTGTAATCCACACAGAGTCGCATTCCACCGTATTTCTTTCGAACAAACAGTACAGGTGCTCCCCATGGAGATGTACTGGGACGTATATACCCTTTTTCTAAAAGATCATCAAGTTGTTCTTTTAATTCTTTCATCTCAGCTGGGGCCATTCGGTATGGAGCTTTTGATACAGGCTCTGTACCCGGAGTTAAGTCGATCGTGAACTCTATCTCACGTTCGGGTGGCATTCCTGGAATATCTGCAGGGAATACATCGGGATATTCTCGAACTACTGGTATATCATTTATTTTTACATCGCCTGCTTGTATATCCCTCAAATAACAAAGATAAAGGGGATTCCCTTTTCTTATTAGTGTTTCTAGCTGCAGGGCCGATATAATTTTAGCGATTGGCTTCTTTGGCTCCGCATAAAAGGATACTCGTCTCCTATCAACCCCATATAGAGTTATCTTTTGGAGAGCACAATTGATGTTAGCTTGGTATTGTGTAAGCCAATCCATTCCCAAGATAACATCAAAATCTCGCAATTCAAATTCTACGAGATTGGCGGGAAAGCCGACTTCGCAGATACGAATAGGAATTTTTTCATAACGTCTTGAGCAATTAATAATTGCGCCGTTAGGTAAAGAAATTCCTAAATCTATATCCTGGGGTTTATCGAGTCCCAACTCGGGCAATCTTCTACGAGATATGAATGAACAAGTAGCCCCGGAATCAAATAGGACTGGCACTTTAAAATTTTTAATTCTAAAAATACCTTCAATGGCATCTCCCGCGTTCTGAAGGTCCGCCTGGTTAACCACGTTCAATCTTCCCTGATTGGGTCTTTGTGGGTTATGCGGGTTCCGGTTAGGTGGTCCCTGATTGGCTGCAAATGCTGGTCATTGCCCTGGAATTCTCCTATCATTCTGGGGTATCTGAGGACAATAATCTTCCTTTCGCAAATCTGCCCGTAGTCGGGTAGGTTCAAGCCTTACACGACAATCCATTGCCATATGTCCTTTTAACCCACAACGATAACATTCGGTGCCTTGAGGGCATTGCCTGGTCGCATGCCTTTTATTACATTTATTACATGGGCTTGGTACTGGCTCTCCATTTCGGTTAATAAGTGGTACCCTGTTGTTTTAATTATTTCTCTGGAAATTCCTTCTTGTATTATAGCGGTTATCTTTTGTTTCTTCAAACTTTCTTTTTCCCTTATCATGTGGAGTCGGCTTTGAGGTTTCTCCCTTATTATCTGGTCCTTCTACCATCTCGACAGTCATTGCTCGATTATATACTTTCTGAAGGCTTGTGAACTGTTTTCCCCCAAAAGCTTTTCGAATATACTTGTTGAGTCCGAGTTCGAACTTTTGGGCTTTGGTCTGATCAGTTGCTACCAAATCTGGGGCAAATCTCAGTAGTTCAGTAAATTTAGCATAATATTCCTGAACCGACCTGCTACCTTGTTGAAGATTAACAAACTCTCCGTACTTAGCATTCTTGAGGCTAAGTGGGTAAAATTGTTCCCTTAAGCTCTTTTGAAACTCTTCCCAAGTAACTTGGCGGTTCTCCTGAGATCTCCACCAAGTATTTGCACCTCCAATTAGGAAGAAAGTAGCCACGCCCACTTTGCGGTCTTCCGGACATTCTACAGCCTCAAGTAGTTTCTCGAAGGATTCTATCCAACCTTCGAGCTTGGCTGGATCCTCCTGTCCGGCATATTTAGGTGGCTGAAACTTATTAATGAGTTCGATGTAGTCTACTTGTCCTTCTTCTTGCTGATTATCTCTTTCCACTTGCCTTTGTACAACCATTCCGATAGTGAGGAGCAATTGTTTGATTTGTTGCTGACGGTCGTTACTATCAGCCATGGTCCCGTTAGTGTTAACGTCAACTTTAACGTTTCTACGCGATGTCTGCCAGTAAATGAGCCAATTAGTTTGATAATAAAGAGATATATATATATCTATATGTATGCATGTATCAATACAGAAATGTTACACATCCAGTAAGTATAATTCTAACTTTTTGAATTTTCATATCACACTCTTTTTTTTTTCTTCTTCTTCTTCTTCTTTTTTTTTTTAATACACCCAACAGTTCGGAAAAGGATTTGATTGTTACTCCAGATAACTAAAGTTGTAACCCAGTCCATTATATATATATATATGTTTATATATAGTGATGCGATTATTGTAGGGACAAGCATTTTCACATGAATTCTCAAACTAATGGTAATACTACTTAATTTATCATAACTGAATAAATACATGAAACCATTGTTTAATTAGCTATAGACCAGATATGTTATTAAAAAAAAAAAAGATAAGGTAGGCTATCAATTAAATTAAATATTTCTTACGTAAAACAAACTCTACCAATAGTATTATGTAGAGTAAAATTAATTAACTAATAATATATTTGTTATATTTATACAAAGGGAAAACACACCAAAATTCGTCAGTCTAATATATCTAACCTGCCGAGACTGACATATATCTAGTCAAGCTTCATAACCTATAAACTATACATACAAGTACAATAAGATTCTCTAACGACTCCTCCTATTTTTTTTCTAGTCATAAACTTTCTTAGTACGACAGTTCTTGATGGTATGTCCCTTCTTCCCACACCGGAAGCATTCTCCATAATTAGGGCAGCGCCACGTTAAATGCTCCCATCCACATTCCATGCAAGGTGCTGGTTCAAGTCTCTTATTTGAAAATTTCTTTTCCTGGACCAAAACTTCATTCCTAGCACGGAGAGAGTCAAGTTGCGCTCTAGGGCCATTTTTTCAAAATAAGTTATCATACTCTTGAGCTCCCTTATCTCATTGTCCTTTCAAGCAATCTCCTCATTCTTCCACCTTATAAAGTCTCTTTCCAGTATTAAATGACAATTCAGGTCCTTGATCTCGGCTTCCATTTGGGTCCTTTCATCCATCACTTCCTTTCCTTTTTCCATTTGATAGGTCATCTGCATAGGGTACTTAAATAATACTTAGTATTCAGAAAATAAATAAATAAGTAAATAAATAAATAAACTTGGATAATAATACTAAATAACCAAAAATACAATACCCACTATATTTTACACTATAGTTACAACAAAAGTTACAACAAAAGTTATTATTTTACAGCAAAAGTTACAACGATTAATAATTTACACTATAGTTTAGCTTCTAGGAAAATTGGGTTATCCTAATACATATGGTCGCGCTATAAGGGATATAAACCTAACGGGGACTACGACTACGGAGGCGTACTACCGGCTCCTCTTCCTCCTCTATCGGGTCTTCCTCCTCTTCCTCTTCCTCTTCCTCCTCCTCTTCTTCCTCCGAATCATCTATGCGATCACCCCAAATTATTCTAGATGGCCTTGCCTGACTAGTAGGATCCATAGGCACATCGACAAAGTTGTCCGGATTACTTGAAGTAGCTGGAATGTAATAATTTTCCATAGTTGTACAAACATTGGCAGGCTGGCGAGTCCTGGGTCTCCAGTGAGTACGGAGATACCGTATCTCATTCCGCATTGCCATCAAGTCTCGTTCCTGTCTCTTCACTTGACAATCCAAGAGGGCTATTCTTGCAGCATCATCTTTTTTTTTAGTATTCAGACTACCTTGAGCTTGTATACTAATGGCTAACTGATTTTTAGTTTCAGCTAACTCTGCTTCCAGTTGGGAAATCCTTGCTTTCAAACTAGCATTTTCTCTCTCCACCCCTCTTCTTACATCCTCTTCGGCTTCTAGCTTCCTATGAAGAGACTGATCACCGGCTACCCGTGATTTTACTGCGGTAATAACACGCTCCCGCTGCCTTTCGACTTCCTTTTCACTTTTCTCAATTTTCTCAAGGTATTGCCTCTGTCGTTCATTCAGCCTTATCACTTCATCGACAACATCAAGAACAGTCGCTCGAATCCTAGCGTTAATATTAGCTGCCATCTAACATTTCAAAAATTTCATATAATTATTAACCCAATAAACACGATACAGATTGTGCCTAATGCAAGTGCATTGTGTCCCATCCCCAAGATTTTCTTTAATTACAAGAGACATATGTATTTTAAAAAAAATTCTAAAGCAATTTAGACTAAAAATTAATTTGACTTAAAAGAAGAATTGACTCATGCTCTGATACCAACCTGTAACACCCCCGTTTTCCCACTTAAAATTTCAGCGGAAGATACCAATGGGAAATCCAGGGTTGTTACCGCCACACTCCTAATTAAGCTTGCTTTGGCCTTGCCTTGGCTTACTTAATTAGAAAGTGCTAAGGCTAATTTAAAATCTGAATATAAACATACTTTAAATAATTTAAAGTTTAATAAAAATATACTTTATTACAAAAGTAGTAGATTTTTGACGACTAAGGCCCGTCGTCCCCAAAACAAGTTTCATTTGCATTATGATAAAAGTTTAAAACTAACTTAAAATATAACAGATTTTAGCAAAATATGACGGCTAAGGCTCGCCGTCCCCAAAACATATTTTCTTTACAAAAGTTTTAAACTAACTGATCGCAAAAGCAAAAGTGGTAGTAGTTCCCAAGCCCGTGCCCGTGACTTCTAATGTGGTCCATGCATATCCAATCCTGGATGGGAAAATAAATAGGGTAATCAGCACACCGGCTGAGCAAGTAAATTTTTATCCCTTGGATACAAAAATAATTAAAATATTACTGAAACAGTAAATGGCATGTCAAACCGTTAAACTGATCAATCCACATGTAGCTCGACTATGATGCCTACACCCGGGGTATCTCATAGGACCTAACATGCTCACATAGTGACCGAAGTCAAACTATGGTATACAAGGCTGGCCCTACCTTGCATCTAGAAAACTGATTGTGAGACCCTTGGCCCAAACACAATCCTCTTCATAGGGATCCCTTGGATAGCTCATGAAATAACTCACGACGATATCCACATCTGGGTATATCTCGCGTAATAATAACACAATAATTCACATGCCATACACTGAAAATTTCATTTTTCACATGCATGGCCTAGCCCAAAAATAATTAAACACATAATGGGACATTACCTCTGCATAAAACAATTGCATGAATAAACCCTAAAATTATTAAAACACAAAGCGATTTAAACATGCAAAAATATTTTGGGATCAAAACCCCTAGAATAAAAATCTACTTACAATTTTTTTTTCGGACGATCGCTTATTAAAAACTACAAGATGTATGCCTACGAGTATTTCTCCTCGTACTCTACCACATCTCGCACTGCTCTCTACACTACTGATTGTTTCATAATTTTAGACTGAGGTCAACTCTTCACTCTACGCATTATTTGGGCTTACAAGGTGGTCTACTGTAGATGACTAAGCACAGCTACGAGATTACACAGCAAAGCTATGGGATGACTAAGCTCATTTCTTAGTGCCCCACGACACCCCCACCCGTTTACAGCTATAATCATTTTGTCCCTTTTTGTTTATCCGTTGAGTAGTTATCCAGAATGTATTAGCAACATAGTCAATTTATTTCCTACCCTCACGTAATGTGCACTTGTATGTGTAATTGAAATTGTTTCTCATTATTATTATTATTATACTTCCCAAATTTGATATCAAATGGTTGTCTCCATGCTAATTTACGTGACTAGCAATACCCTATTGATTGGTGTTTTATTTCAAAATCCCTTATAGTCATATTATTTTATATAGGGTAGAAACGTTTATTTATCTGCTAAGTAGCCATTGTATTTATCTGCTCTAGCTATACATATATGTGAGCTGAATTGGTCCATTACATAATTCTCTCAATTTAGTTGTTTCGGTTCATTGACTCATTTATATTTTCTATTTAGAAAATATATGTATTGTAGATAATGAGGTTCGAGCTTAAAATCTATGGATCATGAGTCTAATACTACTACCACCGTAATATTGGTGATTTTATGTTAAATAATAAAAATTAGCTAAATTTATTATAAATCGTGTTAGAAAAGTAATCCCTAACTAATACTCTTATCAAATAAAATACTTTATGGATTCTTAAATAAAAATAGTCTATTTATCAATAAATATTTCTATTATTTTCCATTAGGGAAATAATTATACATCATTCAATATTTTCCCTTGAAAAATATATTTCTCTATTAATTAAATTATTTTTCCCAAGGAAAATAATTTATTTTCTTTCACATAATCTTTATCCGGGAAAATATTACTCTATTTCCAATTCAATTTAAGAAATAATATAATTTAAAATATTATCAATATAATAACTTTTAAGGGTATTACACCTACAGTACACTTTACAAGTGGAGAAAACGAAAAGAGGACGAAAAATAAGGCCTGGGTCGCTAGACTGGCGACTGGGGCGCCAAACTGGCGACCGGGGCGCTAGAGGCTGGCGACCGGGGCGCTAGACTGGCGACCGTGGCGCTAGACTAGCGACTGGGGCGCTAAGGACATGACCCTGTGTCGCTTAGCAGGGCTGTGTCCCTAGGCGTGGCCTGGCGACACGGGCCTAGCGACACGGGCTTAAGGACACAAGGCTAGGGACATGGCCTTGTGTCACTAAGTAGGGCTGTGTCCCTAGGCGTGGCCTGGCGACACGGGTCGGTTGGGGACACAGGCTTAAGGACACAAGGATAAGGACATGGCCTTCTCCCAAAATTTGAAGTCTTATACTATTACATTAATCTCTAATATTATCCGACCATCTTCCGACTTTGACCAAAATTTGTCCGGCGACCGGCGGTGGTTCCGGACGACCTCCGGCGAACTTCCGGTCAATTTTCTGGCGAGCTCTGTTTGACCTTCCGGCGATGCTCCGGTGCTCCGGCGACTTCTCCGGTCATCTTCTGGTGACTTTCCGGCGACGGCCAACTTCCGGCCAACTTTCCGGCGAGCTCCGTTTGACCTTCCGGTGATGCTCCGACGACTCCTCCGGTCATCTTCCGGCGACTCTCCGGCGACGGTGATGGCTTACTGCTTCAAAATTGGGGATCCCATGGTTGGAATCCCTCCGGCTTCTTCGAGCTGGATCATGATCAATGCTTTCGGATTGTGGCCTTCTTCTTTGTTGATTTCAACTTGGAATTCCTCAGACTTGAGCAGGCTTGCAATCCGGTCAGTGAACTTCTTGGTCCGGCTGGGATGATAAGTGTTGCAGATTTGGCTTCCACGCCATCCCCTCCCCCTTGAGAAGGTTGAGCCATCAACCGATCAAGCTCTTCACCGTCCTCCTCGTAGAGGTTGAGATCTGCAACATTAAAGGTAGCGTTAATTCCATACTCAGGGGGCAACTCTAACCTGTAAGCATTGTCATTAATCTTTTCCAAAACTCGGAATGGACCGTCCCCCCGTGGGGAAAGTTTGTCACGTCTCTTAAGTGGAAATCTTTCTTTGCGCATATGGAGCCAGACCCAATCCCCGGGCTTCAACAGCAGCTTCTTTCGTCCTCTGTTGGCATATTTCGCGTATGTCTCCGTGGCCTTCTTGAGGCTTTCTTGGACGTTTTTGTGAAGCTCCTGTATAGCTCGAGCCCTGTCCCTGCGGGATGGAAGGGAAGGATGCTCTCCCAAGCCGGGAGAATGTGCCTTATCAGGTCAGTGTTGAGCAGTCTTCCTCAGTACTTTCTTGCAATTTTTAAGGTTCCCAAATCTGTGGCGGACCGATTGGAATTATTGAAAAGAAGATTTTTTTGGAATGAATGGGGAGGAGTTAGAAGATGCATGGGATAAACTGGGAACAAATTTGCAGTCATAAGGAAGATGGTGGGTTGCATATCTTGAAAATTACAGATGTTAACGTCACATTATTAACAAAATGGAGATGGAGATACGGCACAGAAAATTCCTTGTGGAAGAATGTCATCACAGCAAAATATTATGATGGGAGGGCGTCACTGGTGCCGGAACCAAAGGTCGGGAGATCTCTATGGGGAAGGATATGTGAAGTATGGGATGCAGGGCCTGATGGGAATCTAAGGAATGGATTTAAAATTTTAGTTGGCAATGGTGAAATGGTAAGATTTTGGCAAGACATATGGACTGATGCGGATAGACCTCTATGGGAAATTTTCCCTAGAATTTTCGCATTAGCTTGCAATAAAGTGGGTATGATCAACGAGTTTGGCACATGGAATGGATTTGAATGGGAGTGGTGTATACAACTGAGACGGCCTTTGTTTAATTGGGAGTTGGAGGTGTGGGAGGGGTTGATGATGGTGATCAATAGACAGCGGATTAGCAGGTTTGTCATGGACCGCGTTTGCTGGACAGGAAATTCAAACGGATGTTTCTCCACAAATACATGCTGGAGAAGGTCAGAGGACAGGGAAGGAGTGGAAAGGAGATGGTTTTGGAGACGCTTTTGGAAAGTTAGAGGTCCGATGAAATGCAGGTTACTGCTGTGGAAAGCCATACATGACGCCTTGCCTGTTAGGGAGGCCTTAGTGAAAAGAAATTGCCTACAGCCTGGGAATGCGATGTGCCCATGTTGTGGCAAAGAGGTGGAGTCGATTGATCATTTATTTTGCCGATGCGAGATTGCAAAAAATATATGGTACAAAGGCGTTTACTGGTTTGGTGTTCAGTGGGTTATACCAGGCAAACTCATAAATTTAGTGGAATGGTGGTATAGTATGAAGATGAAAAAGGAGTATTGCGACGCATGGCGGATGACAATAATAGCTACTGTATGGTCACTTTGGGAAATGAGGAATGGGGTGGTGTTTAAAGGCTTACAAAATAACGTGAACTATGTAGTGGATATGATCCGATGGAGGGTGGGGCTTTGGATGAGGGCGACATCAAATATTTGGGATGTAAACAATGGTTGTCTGGAAGAGAGCTTCCCGCATGGTCTGATTAAACGGACAACCCACAGCAGCAGGCCTCAGCGAATTGGCATTGATTGGGAACGACCGAACGGGGGCTGGTGGAAAATAAATTGTGATGGATCCTCACTCGGCAACCCAGGTCCGGCGGGGATCGGATGCGTCATCAGAGGTGAAACAGGTTCAGTGATATTTATCTTATCGGATCATGTGGGGTGGGTGGATTCTAATGAGGCTGAGATCATAGCAGTGAGTCGTGCTTGTGAGGCAATATTTCGAGATCACCAGTTTCCTCTTCCTAAATTGGTATTGGAGTGCGATTCGGCGAACGTTGTAAAATGGCTACGGCAACCTGAAGCTATCCCTTGGAAATTCCATAAGTTTATGGATCCAATAATGAAAATAATGAGATTTGCAGGCATGGTTAAGGTTGAGCACGTATTCCGGGAGCGAAACGCAATGGCGGATATGTGGGCAAGGAAAGGAGCTCAAGGTGAGGGATGTGTGGAAAAATGGTTCTAGCTGCTAATGGTTCCAGCTGATAGGGACGAGGAGGGGCGGCAAGACTAGTCATGACAGTATAAGATTCCTGCATATTGCTCACTGTATGTTTTATTGTTCTGTCATGAGGCTTATGGCATTCTTGTACTAAATACGGGATGTGCAGCAACAAGTTGTATGCAACTTTGGATTTGAATGAAATGAAGTTTTCTTTCCCTAAAAAAAAAACATTAAAATGCTCATTGCGGGGCAATGGCAGCAAGTCGACAGGTGTTAGTGGGTTGAAACCATAGACAATTTCGAAAGGTGACATGTTAGTGGCACTGTGGACGTGTCTATTATATGCAAACTCTATGTAGGGCAAACACTCGTCCTAGCTTTTGTAACTGGAAGCAGTAATAATACGCAGCAGATTTCCCAAGACTCTGTTGACGGCTTCAGTTTGCCCGTCTGTTTGAGGGTGATAAGCTGTGGAAAACAAAAGCTTCGTGCCAATCTCATGCCACAGAGATTTCCAAAAAGTAGCTGACAAATTTTGTGTCCCGATCTGACACAATTGTTTTCGGGATCCCATGGAGACGCACCACTTCCTTGAAGAATAATTTGGCAATGTGGTGGGCGTCATTGGTCTTTGTGCAAGGAATGAAATGAGCCATCTTGCTGAATCGGTCTACCACTACGAATATCGAATCCTTGTTTTGAGCAGTCCGTGGTAGTCCTAGCACGAAGTCCATCGAAAGATCAATCCATGGTCCCTCGGGAATTGGTAGAGGCATATATAAACCATGTGGCTTGGAAGTGGATTTCGCCTTCAGACAGACGATGCATTTGGAGATCAAGTCATCCACTTCTTTCCTCATTCCCGGCCAGTAAAAACGTTCACTCAGAATACCAAAAGTGGCAGTCTTTCCGAAATGTCCCATAAGGTCTCCGTTGTGAACCTCCTTTATTAGAAGTTCCCTGACCGATCCCTTGGGAATGCACAGTCGGTTCTCATAATATAGAAATCCATCAAGTCTTGAATACTCCTTGAACCCGTGCTTTTCGGTTTCTGCTCAGAAATCCTTGAAGCCTGGATCAGTGGCATATTGATCTTTGATATGTTCAAAGCCAATCAGATGTGTCGTGGCAATGGCCGCCAAGGCGCTCCTGCGGGATAAGGCATCGGCGACTATATTATCCTTCCCCTTTTTGTATTTAAGCACATAAGGAAAAGTCTCAATGAATCCGCTCTAACGCGCATGTCTTTTCCCCAGTTGTCCTTGATTCCGAATATGCTTGAAGGTTTCGTGGTCCGTATGGATAATGACTCACGACCCCGGAGATAGTGTTGCCACGGCTTTAAAGCTTGGACCACAGCATAGAGTTCCTTGTCATACGTGGAATAGTTCAACTGTGCGCCAGAGAACTTTTCGCTGTGGTATGCCACTGGCTTACCATTCTGCAATAAAACTGCACCCATGCCTGTTCCCGATGCATCGCATTCCACTTCGAATGGAATGTCAAAATCTGGTAGGGCTAGAACCGGTGCATGAGTCAGTTGGGACTTCAGATCTTCAAAACTCTTTTGTTCAGACGGCCCCCACTTAAAAATAAGTCCTTTCTTAAGCAGTGAAGTTAGGGGTGCCGCAATCAAGCTAAAATTCGGGACGAATCTCCTGAAGAACCCACACAGACCCAAGAACTGTCTAACTTCATGCACATTCGTGGGTGGCTTCCATTCAGAGATTGCCTTTATCTTTGCTTCATCGACCTTAAGACCACCACGTCCCACAATGTAGCCAAGGAACGAGAGTTCAGTCACATGAAAAGTGCATTTCTCCTTGTTAGCATAGAGCTGAACTTCCCGCAGCCTGTTTAGTACCTGTTGGACATGGGAAAGGTGATCAGACTCATTAGAACTATACACTAAAATGTCATCAAAATATACAACGACAAATTTATTAATAAATTGGCGAAGGGTCTCATTCATAAGTCGCATGAATGTTGAAGGCGCGTTCGTCAGTCCAAACGGCATAACAAGCCATTCATATAATCCGAATTTGGTCTTGAACGTCGTCTTCCATTCATCTCCCGGTTGCATCCGGATTTGATGATAACCTCTTCGTAGATCTATTTTTGAGAAAATGCTGGCGTGACCCAGCTCGTCAAGCATGTCGTCCAAACGCGGGATCGGGTGCCGATACTTAATGGTAATTGCGTTCACGGCTCGGCAATCTACACACATGCGCCATGTCCCGTCTTTCTTGGGAACCAACAAAACTGGCACAACACATGGTGAGAGGCTTTCTCAGACCCATCCTTTATCCATCAGCTCTTGAACTTGTCTCTGCACTTCTTTAGTTTCTTCCGGATTCATTCGGTATGCTGGCCGATTAGGAATTGACGCTCCGGGTACGAAATCGATTTGGTGCTCGATTCCGCGCAAAGGTGGAAGACCAGCGGGGACTTCATCCGGGAAGATATCAGAATTTTCTTCCAACATCCTTGAAAAATTATCAGGAATATTAGGTGCTGCAGTGCAAGTTCTGTAAATATCATCAACAGGTTTTGCAAAAGCAAGGAAACAGTAACCTGTTGAACTCGGTGCGCGTATTGTTTGTTCAAAATCGGTTCGGGTCGTCAGCAGACAAGGATTGGCTGACGTGCTCTCTATGCAGAGGGTTTTGCCTTTATCTTTTGATTTTCGCTCTGCTTCGTCCTTCTTCATATTAGTTCGCAGAATTTCTTGATCTGCTCGAACCATTTTTACAGACAGTGGCTTGACATTTATTTTCTTTTGTTTAAAAATAAAAGATAAACAATTGGCACGACCCTTGTATTTGACATCGCGATCATATAAGCATGGCCGGCCTAACAAAATGTGGCAAGCAGTAATTGGAATGACATCACAAATGACATTTTCAGAATAGGACCCAATCTTGATAGGAATTTTGGCTCGTCGGCTGACTTTCAGGTCGCTATTGTCATTCATCCAATGTAGGTGGTAGGGACTCGGATGCTCTTCTGTCGGAATACCTAACCTGCGAACAACATAAGCGCTCACAGCATTAGTGCAACTACCATTGTCAACAATTACAGAAGCAACATTGCCCTTTAAATCACAGTGACAATAAAATAAATTCTCCCGTTGCTCGTCAGATTGAGGTTTCTCTTCTGTTCGTTCAGCACTAAGAGTCCGCATGGCCACCAGATTGGTCAATCTGCGATCCTCTTCAACTGTTTCCTCGGCTGCGTAGAATTCATCACTGTCATCGGAGTCCTCATTTTCTTCTCTCTCAGCCTGTTCCGGTTGTTCATCATCAGAGTCTATAATTAGCCAAGATCCGTCTTCCATGAGTGCAGCTCTTTTGGTGAAAGGGCACTCAGGAGAGTAATGTCCCTTCCGACCGCATTTGAAGCACGTGACTTCCTTCTGCCGATCCTTGTCAAATTTAGGCCTCTCGATGACCGCGGGTTTAGGACCTTCCGGACGGTAGGTCTTAAATTCCTTGGCCATTTCGAAACCTTTCGGCTTGGGCTTATCGTCCCTTGGAATGAACGTCTTTTGACCCTAAGGTTTCTGCGAACTGGATCCGGAATCCTGTCGGTATTTCTGCACTCGAGGTCGATCATCGGTTTCAAGCTTCATGGCTAGCTCCACCAAATCGGACAAAGTGTCGTACGGTCGCAGCTTAGCCTCCTTTCGGATCTCGATTCGGAGTCCTTTGAGAAATCTAGACTTCGTGATGCCCTCGTCTTCAACTGCTCCGGCTTTCAGTAAGAGAGTCTCCATTTCCTTATAATACTCCTCTACTGACCTATTTCCTTGAACAAGGAATACAAGTTTATCATATAGGTCCTGACGGTAGTGAGATGGTACAAATCTATTCTCCATGGCCCTTGTTAGCGTGGCCCAAGTCTGAATAGGATCATAGCCATTCCGGTGGATGTCATGAGTCACTTTCTGCCACCATACCAACGCATAATCTTTGAAAGCACAGATGGCCACATTGACCTTTTTGATATATGCGTAGTTATGGCAGTTGAAAATGAGCTCCATCGAATGCTTCCATTCAAGAAATTCATCCGGATTGGATGTTCCTTTAAATGGGGGAATGTTGAACTTGATCCCTTTCAAGTCTCGGTCAGGCTAATCATATCTGTTGTTTCGGTGGGGATTCCTGTGGTACACCTCCTCATCGGGATCTGACTCAGATTCATGTTGTTGATGTCTGACTGGTCTGGGTGGAGCAGGTACTCGTGGCGGTTGTAGATTTGCGGGTGTCTGAGGTACAGGACTGTTTCGACCAGCGTGTCGGGGTCCCTGCTGCTGGGCCTCGATCTCGGCTTCGGCCTCTTCCATTTCATGGCTTCGCACGCCTTGGGGTCCACTTTGATGGCTCCGAGGTGTACTGGATGTCGCAGGTGGTGTGGCCTGTGGAGTTGTTCTGTCGAACACCTCCTGTAATTTTAGCTCAAGTCGTCTCATGGTTTCTGATTGAACCGCATTGCCATGCATGACCATGTCGTCCTTGAAAGTATCAACCCTATGATTTAAATCATCTATCCGCTGATCCATATTATCAAAACGGCCAGTCATCCTTTGCAACATGTCCATCAAATCCTTGTTAGAAGGTTGACATGAACCTGCCATTTCAGAAAATTGAACAACAGAAATTAAGTAGCACCTGCAAAGAAGATGAAAATATTATAGATAATAATAATAATGGAATAAAATAAAATATGGAATTTATCTGGATCACTCGGTAAATCACTCAGTTTGCTCACAACCCGATGGCTGAATGCTGGGTCAATTCACAACCTGGTATATCTGCAGTCCATAGTGATCACAAACAAATTTTCGAGTGGCGGAGAGTGAGGCCTGAATATATGTACGCACAATGCAAGATACAAATGCAATGTTCGACTCTATCAACAACCGCTAGGAAATATATGAAATGCAATGCAATAAAATTATGTTCACAGTTTCAATTGGTAATTGCAATCCAATAATTCCAAGTCCTCACAATATAAAAGTGAACTCACCAAAATTTGAAAAGTGGTAGCTCACAACACTCGACTCCCAGATATGGTCACACAAGGTCTCCCAATATATCAGTACTTGATGAAAATATTTTCATTGTACTCTCCAATATAACAGATAAAATTTTTCCGGAGGAATTTCAACAGTTAGATTTCACTTGTTATGAGAGGAATTTTAAGAGCGGAAACATTGCCCGATTAAAATTTCAACTCTGTGTTCGTGATTTAATTAAATCAGAGGAACCAAGTGCCAACTGTGTATATCCGACTTAGGAAAAATCTTGGAAACAATATTGCTCAAATGGAGATGTAAGCCCGTCGCCAAATGAGGTGCTTGGCGTGAAAGTAACGGTGTGGCGCGAGACAGGGTTTAGGGACGGGAGGTGGTGTCGCGACACGCGCTTAGGGACACAAGGGTTTGCTTGAGGACACAAGTGTTTGTTTAGGGACAAAAAGGTTTGCTTGGGGACACAAGTGTTTGTTTAGGGACACAAGGGTTTGCTTGAGGACACAAGTGTTTGTTTAGGGACACAAGAGAGCTTAGGGACAGCCCACAATTTTTGACTCCAATTCTTCCAAAATTTTGATGTGCACGTGCATGGGAGACAAATCAAATCCCCAATTTCCTCTTGTGCGGCTCAAGGTAAGGCTAGCTTGTCACTTTCAATTTTTCTTTCCAACTAGCTCATCATTATGCTCCCTCCAACACTTTCAAATTTCAGATTTTTAGATCAAACTTGAAGCTCTCAAGAACACTATGAAGATCAACAAGAACAACTTGAAGATCTCAAGAACACACAAGTTCACTCACTTGGAATTTTTAGTTGCTCATTATCCAATTAATCACATAAACACATTCCAAATGCATACATTCACATATGAGAATTAACATATGGGAAAACTAACAACAAACACAAAAAAAACACAAGATCAAAGACCCAAAATATGGTGATTTTCGGATTTTTGACCAAGAACACACATAAACTTCAAACTACCATAACTTTGTCATACGATGTCCGTTTTTGATGATCCAGGTATGTAAATTCATCTACTCAACATGAGGAATTCAAATATGTGCCCAGATTTGCAAAACTCAAAGTTATTAAGTCCGAAATGGTCCAAAACAGATTCTGTCCAGATTTGTATTTTGGAGTTTTTGAGTTTTTGATGGTTTGTGGAAAAATTTGGACAGCATATCCCCTTAGAATGGATGAATTGGATATTGCCAAATTGAAAGGTGCTTCCAAATGGGGAATGGTGAAGAACAAGTTTTTGGGATTTTTCGATTTTTATGGAAAAACAAGTAGAACCAAGCGTAGCTCTGATAGCAAATAAATTAGGATGCCATGGATCTCTTGGTTACTAACTTGCAAGAACAAGAGGGAAAGGAAAGGATAGGGAAGCAAACCACAACAAGAACCGAAAGGGGAAGCAACCAAGGTGTTAGAACCGTGACCTCATCCCAATCCTCCAAGCTCAAGCCTTGGTTTAGTAATCACAAGGATGCTTCAAGTCCAAAGTGATGAATGTTTCCCAACAAGCATTCAAAGGTGTTTGTGAGAGTGTGTGTAAACTCACAAGGTGATCTTTTGAGAGAAATATCAAGTAGATTTCATTCAAGACAAAAGATGAGTCTTACAAATGATGGGGGAGGCATATATATAGTGCCAAAGCCCCTACGTACACTTTACAAGTGGAGAAAATGAAAAGAGGACGAAAAATAAGGCCTGGGTCGCTAGACTGGCGACTGGGGCGCCAAACTGGCGACCGGGGCGCTAGAGGCTGGCGACCGGGGCGCTAGACTGGCGACCGGGGCGCTAGACTGGCGACCGTGGCGCTAGACTAGCGACTAGGGCGCTAAGGACATGACCCTGTGTCGCTAAGCAGGGTTGTGTCCCTAGGCGTGGCCTGGCGACACGGGCCTAGCGACACGGGCTTAAGGACACAAGGCTAGGGACATGGCCTTGTGTCACTAAGCAGGGTTGTGTCCCTAGGCGTGGCCTGGCGACACGCGCCTAGCGACACGGGTCGGTTGGGGACACAGGCTTAAGGACACAAGGATAGGGACATGGCCTTCTCCCAAAATTTGAAATCTTATACTATTACATTAATCTCTAATATTATCCGACCATCTTCCGACTTTGACCAAAATTTGTCCGGCGACCGACGGTGGTTCCGGCTGACCTCCAGGCGAACTTCCGGTTAATTTTCCGGCGAGCTCCGTTTGACCTTCCGGTCATCTTCCGGTGACTTTCCGGCGACGGCCAACTTCCGGCCAACTTTCCGGCGAGCTCTGTTTGACCTTCCGGTGATGCTCCGATGCTCCGACGACTCCTCCGGTCATCTTCCGGCGACTCTCCGGCGACGGTGATGGCTTACTGCTTCAAAATTGGGGATCCCATGGTTGGAATCCCTCCGGCTTCTTCGAGCTGGATCATGATCAATGCTTTCGGATTGTGGCCTTCTTCTTTGTTGATTTCAACTTGGAATTCCTCAGACTTGAGCAGGCTTGCAATCCGGTCAGTGAACTTCTTGGTCCGGCTCCGGCAGCATGGTCCAGCTGGGATAATAAGTGTTGCAGATTTGGCTTCCACGCCACCATGTTAGCGTCAGGAAACGGATTCTTATCTATTTCCATCAATCTATCTGGGAATTTCAATTTCCCATCATCCAGATGCTTCTGGATCATCTTTCTGAAGTGTCCACAGACCGCAATAGAATGAGTGGCCGATCCGTGAAATCTACACCACCCAGCGTCCAATTGTTCTTTAGTCGGCTGTGGATGATTTCCTTTTAATTCTAATTGTAAACACGTGAAATTTATTTGCCATTAAAAATGCGACACGTGCAAATTTAAATATTAATTTAATTATTTTTAGGCATTTTAAATAAATTAAATGCTTGAAATAATTATTAGTATTTATTGGGCCATTTGGATCCATCAAGCCAAATGAATTTAATTATATTGGGCCAATGTGGACGAGTCCAGATGAAAGACCCACAGACCTATGATCCAATGGACGCTTAAAGCAGGCCAGTCCATGGAAATCAGTCAATGTGAACAAGCCCAGATGAAAGGCCCACATGCTCACTGACCCGATAGAGATGTGGATTGGACCAGCCCATTGATTGATCCATCATCCACAAACCCTAGGGTTTTTCCTCTATAAATAGAGGCACCCTGTCACATATTGGGGTGACTACGACTTCACTCCCAGACATATACATCTTCATACCCTAATCACTCTCAAGACTCAAGCACTTGAGATCTACAGCAACAAAACGCTGCAGAAATTCCAAGAAGCCGAAGAAGAAGCACAAAAGCATCTCGACGCCTTCAAGGTTGGAGGAATCAAAGGAGTAACAGAAGTCGAACACTCATATCGTTTGATCTTCACATATTTCTTTTAAATTCATTGAAATTCTCTGTAATCGTAGACATTTTATTGTGAAATTAATAAAATTATTTTGCAGTTTCTGTCTACGCATTTTTGCATCCACAGATTTTGGCACGCCCAGTGGGACCCTTCTGCCTTTCATCTCCTCCAGACGTCGTCAACGAAATCCAATGGCTTCAAGGAACACCTCCAAGAGCAACTCTTCAACATCCGGTGCTGCTATGCCCAATGTCACCACAAGGAACATGAAGAAAGCAATGGAGGCCGCCGATGCTGCGCGCGGAAAAGAAGTTGATGCGGATATGCCGCTGCTGGAAGAAGGAAACCACCATAGATCGAGATCTTCCACGCCGTTGTCAAGCCCGCGGGGAGATCAAGAAGAAACATCCGCCCTGCGTCATGCTGCTGCAATGACAACCCAAGCCAGCACTCTTGAAGAGCAAATGGCCAACCTGACAAAGATCGTGGAAATGCTTGTGAAGAGATCCGAGTTGCAAGATGCACGCATGGAGCAAATGATGAACAGACTGGACGGCTCAAACGGCGGCCAAGCGGTGAACAAACCCGTGGAGATTCTCGACGATGGAGAGACTTCCCGGCAAGGCGCTTCGGCAAAAGGAAAAGCAACCGCTGACGTCCAAGTCACTCCTGACGGCTTCATCTCGGCTGATCAACTGAAAGAGTTCATCACGGGAACGCTGAAGGAAGAGGTCTCGGCAGGATCAAAATCCTCCTTGACGTATCTCAAGCCATACAGCGCCCGCATCGACTCACTGAGGATACCGGCAGGCTATCAACCGCCCAAGTTCCAACAGTTCGACGGCAAAGGGAATCCCAAGCAACATATCGCCCATTTCGTAGAGACATGCAACGAAGCGGGTACGTTTGGAGATCACCTCGTCAAACAGTTCATTCGTTCACTAAAGGGGAATGCGTTCGAATGGTATACCGACTTGGAACACGGCAGCATCGACAGTTGGGATCAACTTGAGCAAGAGTTCCTGAACCGTTTTTACAGCACACGGCGTACCGTCAGCATGATAGAATTCACGAACACGCAACAATCAAAGGGCGAGCCGGTGATCGACTACATCAACCGCTGGAGAAGCCTGAGCCTCAACTGCAAGGATCGCTTGTCTGAGACGTCGGCGATTGAGATGTGCATCCAAGGCATGCAATGGGGCCTACGATACATCCTGCAAGGCATTCGTCCCCGGACATTCGAGGAGCTTGCAACTCGTGCTCACGACATGGAGCTAAGTTTGGCGTCAAGTGGAGCCTATGGTCCGCCCGTTCAACAAACTCGTACAAACAACCGAGTCGAATGGAAGAAGGGAGGCAAGCCACAGTCGAAGCCACCCACAAAGGATACGATGGCAACAAGCGCCTCTCTCGTAAAGGTACGCGGGAAGGAGCCGGTGACAAACGACAAGCCAAAGCCACCACAAGCTCAACGTCAAAAGTCGTCATTGGAAGATAGGCGGACTAAGACGTACCCATTCCTTGACTCCGACTTACCGGGCATCTTCGATGACTTGATGAAAGAAAACCTCATCGAGCTACCAAGGATGAAACGTCCCGAGCAAGCTGGGATGACCAACGACCCGCTATACTGCAAGTACCACCGTTTGGTGAGCCACACGATCCAAGATTGCTTCGTTTTCAAAGACAAAGTCATGGATCTCGTCAAACAAGGCAAAATCACCTTGGCAGTCGAAGGAGAGACGGCCAACACCGTTTCCATCCAAGTTGGATCGATCGAGATCAAAGTTCCTCACAAGTCTACCACCTGCAACACCGTCTTCGAAGTTGGGAGCACGTCGAAGCAAGACCACACCAAACAAGTTGTGGATCATTCGCATCTCAACGAATGCATGCTGTCCATCACGTTCAATGTCAACGACATGCCGATGGAGCTGGAAAATTCGAAGGCTCATAACCGACCATTGTTCGTCGCTGGATACGTGGACAACAAGCGAGTAAACCGCGTCCTAATAGACGGAGGTTCTGCCGTCAACATCATGCCACTGCACACCCTGAAGGAATTGGGCATCTCTGAGGAAGAACTATCCGATAGCAAAATATTGATCCAAGGCTTCAACCAAGGGGGGCAAAAATCCCTTGGTGCAATCCGAGTCCGTTTGCAAATTGATGAGATGGTTGCAAACACATACTTCCACGTCATTGACGCAAGAACATCATACAACATGCTTCTTGGCCGGACATGGATCCATGAAAATGGCGTTGTTCCCTCAACATGGCACCAGTGCTTCAAGTACGTGCACAACGGCGTCGTCAAAAGGGTTATCGCCGATGACAAACCATTCGCAGTGGCCGAGTCGTATTACGGGGACGCTAAATACTACCTTGATTCGTCCAAAGCTAAGGCACCTTCGTGCGGGGAAGAAGAACGTAAAGATGATCGACCAGTCCGTGATGATAAGGGAAAATCGATCCTGGAAGAGGCATTCGAGGGGCTTACACTCCCACTAACGCCCATTGATCCTGGCATGTCGCAGAAAACGGTGAAAATTCAACTCAAAGGTAGTGAGGCACGCCGGCTAAAGAACGATAAGGAATTCGGTCCAAAGGCATTCAAGCTGCTCACCAAGTCTGGATTCAACCCAAATGAGCCATCGCCGTTGGGAAAGCTCTCGGACAACAATCGAAGAAAAGGCGACCGGAGTGGACTTGGGTATGTTGCGGAATTTGACACGGCGCCCCAAGCATCGAAAGCGCCCATATTCGTCAAAGCGGAACAAACAGTGAAGGCACCGGTTCGTATCGTCATAAAACGAGCTACGGTCAATAATGTCACCGAAGAAGAGAGTCAAGGAGATGGCATCTCAAAGGACCAGCGTGAACGGAAGTCGGTATTTGATCGTATCGGTAGCCCATCAAAAGAAGAGGAAAAACGAAGTGTCCACGATAGACTTGGCTCAACGGAGACAATCAAGCACAAAGAATCTGTCTTTCGCCAGCTTGGAGCAAACAAAGAAGTGAAGCCAACTGTTTTCGATAGGCTCGGGGCTGTTGCCAAAGAAGACTCTGCAAAATCCGTCTTCAAAAGGCTAGGTTCTACAAAACGCCAATCACAAATCAAAACATCGGCTAGCAAAGAGCGGTCTCCGGTAAAACAAGGGATATTGGACGACCCTAACTATGGCAACGATGTGAGAAGCACCGTACCTTCCCGCATGAAGCGTCAAGTTGAGTGGACTGTCTCATCCGACGAATGGCTAAAGCTCAAGAAACGGACCATCATCTTCACAAAGCATGACGAAGATGATCAAGCTGACAAAGTTGACATTCATCATATCACCATTGACTGCGGTGAGCCAAGTGAAGAAGACGCCAACGCAGCACCAACGCAACTTGAAGAAGATATCAAGATCACGGTGGATGAGCTGCGTGAGGTGAACTTAGGCGATGAAAAAGATCCTCGCCCAACATTTATCAGTGCCCAACTGACCGTAGATGAAGCGGAGAAGTACGTAGCACTGCTCCAAGAATTCAGAGACGTCTTTGCATGGTCCTACAAGGAAATGCCTGGTCTGGACCCCGAGATAGCCGTCCACCGCCTTGCAGTGAAGAAGGATGCACGACCCGTGAAGCAAGCACAACGTCGGTTCCGGCCTGAACTTCTACCGCAAATTGAAGCTGAAGTCAACAAGCTGATTGACGTTGGCTTCATTCGTGAGGTGCAATATCCCACCTGGATCTCAAGCATCGTCCCGGTGAGGAAGAAGAATGGACAAATCTGAGTCTGCGTGGACTTCCGCGATCTCAACGAGGCTTGCCCAAAAGACGAGTTCCCGTTGCCGATCACCGAGTTGATGATTGATGCCACCACGGGACATGAAGCATTGTCGTTTATGGATGGGTCTTCCGGCTACAACCAAATAAAGATGGCGCCCGAAGACGAAGAGATGACCGCGTTCCGGACTCCAAAAGGCATATACTGTTATAAAGTTATGCCCTTCGGCCTGAAGAATGCGGGGGCAACATATCAACGTGCCATGCAAAAGATCTTCGATGACATGCTGCACAACTTGGTTGAATGCTACGTCGACGATCTCGTGGTAAAGACAAAGGAACGAGTCAATCACCTGCAAGACTTGAGGACCGTGTTCGAACGCCTTCGCAAGCATCAACTGAAGATGAATCCGTTGAAGTGCGCGTTTGGCGTGTCCTCTGGAAAGTTCCTCGGCTTTGTTGTACGGAATCACGGCATTGAAATCGAGCAAGCCAAAATTGACGCAATCTTGAGGATGCCGGAACCACGGGATATCCATGAGTTGAAGAGCCTTCAAGGCAAGCTCGCGTACATCCGGAGGTTCATTTCCAATCTTGCTGGAAGATGCCAACCGTTCAGCAAGCTCATGAAGAAAGGTATCCCGTTCAAGTGGGATGAGTCCTGCAAGAAAGCGTTTGACAACATCAAAGCTTATCTGATGAAGCCGCCAGTGCTAGCTGCTCCAGTGATCGGACGACCATTGATCCTATACGTAGCTCCCCAAGAAAACTCTGTTGGCGCCTTGCTGGCTCAAGAAAATGATGTGGGCAAGGAAAACGCGCTCTACTATCTAAGTCGGATGATGACGCCGAACGAGCTCAAGTTTCGTCCAATCGAAAAGCTTTGTCTAGCATTGGTCTTCGCCATCCGCAAGTTGAAGCATTACTTCCAAGCTCACACGGTACATCTCGTATCCAAAGCAAATCCTCTCAAACATGTGTTGTCTCAATCTGCTCTCTCTGAAAGACTTTCACAATGGTACTTGTTGTTTCAACAGTTCGAGATCTTTTACGTACCACAAAAGGCTATCAAAGGACAAGCCCTGGCCGACTTTTTAGCTGATCATCCGATACCTGCTGAATGGGATCTTTCTGACGACCTTCCGGACGAAGATGTGATGTTAACTGAAGCTGGACAACCATGGAAAATGTACTTCGATGGAGCTGCCCACAAAGAAGGAGCTGGAGTAGGAATCGTCTTCGTCACTCCAACGGGTGAGATCTTACCTCATTCAATTACCCTCACTAGCAATTGCTCCAATAACGTTGCTGAATATCAAGCCCTGATCTTGGGACTCGAAATGGCAGTCGACGCCAAGCAACTATATCTTCAAGTCTACGGCGACTCCAAGTTGATAGTCAACCAGCTACTTGGCGAATATGAAGTCAAGAAACCGGACCTGGTGCCATATTACAAGTACGCACGTAGGTTGATGGCATATCTCCATGTTATGTCGATTGAACATGTCCCAAGAAGCCAAAATCGGCAAGCTGACTCCCTCGCAAAGCTGGCGTCAACACTTACCTCGCCAGAAGACAAGATGACTATCACGCTGACTAAGGGATGGGTGATGCCTCCAGTTTTTGAAGACGATGAGGAGTTCGACGAGAATACGGCCGTTGAAGTATTTGAAATCGACGAAGAAGAAGATTGGAGACAACCTTTGGTAGACTACTTGCAGCATCAGAAGTTACCCGAGGATCCGAGGAAAAAGGTTGATATCCGAAGACGTGCTGCCCGATTCTTCTAATTTAATGGCACCTTGTATAGAAGGTCGTTCGAAGGGGTTCTACTCCGTTGTTTGGGCTCCACCGAAGCTGTTCAAGCATTGGAAGAAGTACATGCTGGGATTTGCGGCGCACACCAATCGGGGCCGAAGCTACATTTCCGCATCAAGAGAATGGGATACTATTGGCCGACGATGGTTAGAGACTGCATGGAGTTTGCTCGAAAGTGCCAAGCCTGCCAATTTCACGCCAACTTCATCCACCAACCTCCTGAGCCGTTGCATCCAACTGTGGCATCATGGCCGTTTGACGCATGGGGCATGGACATAGTTGGACCACTGCCAAAGTCTTCCGGGGGGCATGGCTATATCCTTGCTGCTACGGATTATTTCTCCAAATGGGCTGAAGCTGCTCCCTTTAGAGAAGTCAAAGGGGAGCATGTGGCAAGCTTCATCCGAATCAACATCATCTACCGTTATGGCGTCCCGCGATACATCATGACAGACGACGGACGATCATTTGTCAACAGCACCATCACCAAGTTGTGTGAAAAGTTTGGATTTACTCAACGAAAGAGCTCTGCATATTACCCGCCGGCAAATGGACTAGCGGAAGCCTTCAACAAAACCTTATGCGGATTGTTGAAGAAAGTTGTCTCCAAGTCAAAACGAGACTGGCATGAGAGAATCAACGAAGCTTTATGGGCATATCGAACAACTTTCCGCACACCCACCAAGGCAACGCCATACTCGTTGGTCTATGGAGTGGAAGCCGTGTTGCCGCTGGAAACGCAAATCCCGTCGTTAAGAGTCGCCATCCAAGAAGGACTCACTGAAGAAGACAACGCCCGACTGCGTTTGGAAGAATTGGTAGCCCTTGATGAAAGAAGGCTCGAAGCACAACAAAGGTTGGAATGCTACCAAGCCTGCAGCTCGACCCCTCGCAAGCTTCTCCAAAGGCGCCTCCTTAATTATGTCTCTCACTATCTCCCAATAATAGTCCATTACCTTCCAGCTTGCTCGCCTCTTCATTTCATCAGGGGTAATAATAGTTGTTGCAGGAGTAGCCTTCTCCAAGGGACGCACTACCGGAGATGCTGAGCGGGCGATAGGATCGGCCGTTGCTAAAGGAAGGGCGGGTGATGGCACTACATCTGCTCGAGGAACGCGCGGGGCACGTGTCAAAGGTATAGGAACACTGGCACTGCTTCCTGCATCATCATCGTCATCATCGGGCACCGATGTACTGCCCAAGCCCACAACCTGAAAGGAAACAGGGAAAGCATAAGTACAAGCGAAGAAACCAAAGAAAGACAAAATCAAGGAATAGAACAAAGACATCAAAACTTTCATTTAAAAGTCCTGTTAAAGGTGCTTCTTCCTCAAAAATGCATGAAGGGATACTAAGATGGTCTAAGTTAAAAACCTCATCCCTCCCTTCATCAGAAAAAGATAAAGCGGAAATTACTTCTTTGTTTTTCAACAGAGGTTGTGCCGGCGAACACACTATGTTTAGGGCAAAGTTGGGCGATAGTGCTTCATCATTGCTAACACGGACGGCGGAGTTCGAATTGTTGCTAGGCGGATCATGACAGCGGGACCACCACTTGGCATAATTACGGGTTGTCGAAAGAATGGAACCCGATACACCAGGATATGTAAGAGACCCCTTCGTGAGAAATTGGGTGCTCACCAACCATAACCGGTATAACTCGCTCGGATCTCCAGAAAGGATCTCTTCCTTCAATGGCCCCGGGATGTGCTGACAAAACCCGAATCTCCGGCTAAAACGATGTGGACTGTATGCCTCAACGATGCAAGAAGACCCGCATCTAAACGTCAAGTAAGCCGAACGTACACAAATGAGAAGATCCCTTCTAGAGGAATTGATAAGGAACTTATTGTCATGAAAGGTGAAAGGAGCCGCCACAGTGGTGAATCGAAAGCACAGTAAAGAAGAAGGTGAGATGTTGGTAAACAATCTCTGGGCGGCAGTATAACTGATACGTCTAAAGGCATCTACACCCGAAAACCCCACCATGGGCGGGTTCTCCGCAACCTCCAGCCAATCATGGGTCGGAAAGTGTCCCGCAAGCCACGGATAAACAAAGTGAAGAGGAAAAACCGCATTGCACTGCTTCAAGTCAGTGGACGTGCATATCATCCTCAAGCCTCGGTATATGCTCGCCAACACGGGGATAGCCAAGGAAAACTGTGTGCCACGTGCCATGCGACTGGCAACTCGAAAGACAGATGGTCGAACCATGCCTACACGGCCATGGGGAAGCGCAAATCCACAAATCCAAGCAGAAATGAATGCTGCTAGATAAAGCTCATCACGGTAAGCAACGTCCACGCCTAGAAAATCCATACTGCCACTAACAGGCTCTTGCAGTTGCGTTCTGCTTATAGTCCCACTTGGGATGGACGGCTCCTTAGGTGCCCTCGCCCTCTTCTTTTGAGGCTGAAGTGACGGGCTAGAATATTTCCTGCCTTTCCCGAACCAAAACTCCACCCACGCCGCAATAGAGACCGCCTTATCCTTCTTGCAGATCGAGTGGTATGCCAAAAACAGATATCTGCAAGCAAAGGAAAATTAGTCAAAAAAAGGAAGAGAGAAACAAAATAAATAAAAAAAAAAACAAAGAAGAGAGACCGAAATGATAATTGGACCGTACTTGCAGCTAGCTGGGGTTTGGTCGTTCCCATAGCTCAGAGTCTTGTCACTCGGTACAGCTTCGTCATAAAACTCACCCTGTAGGGGCAGCCTAACCAGCTCATGGATATCCCACAACGAAGGTGAAAGCTCACCAATGGGAGTACATAAGGTGTCCGTGCTCGGACGCCACCGTTCAAGAAATGCGAGAAGTACTCCTTTGCTGCAGTAATACGTGAAGAGTGAAGCCTGTACACCGTCATAGATCTGTGCACGCCTCAAATGCTGCTTGTGGTGCCAAAGCACATGCTCAGTCCACTCCCAATAGCCTGGGCAGAAACAAAACATGCCGAACATAGAATCTGGGAAATTGGCATCAGCGCTAAGATCCGGGACCGCGTTCGGGTGAAATGGCTCGAGCTCATGGCTACCCAATCTGTGAAGAGTAGATCGAAGTGATAGGGCAGTCTCCTCGCCTTCTGATCCATCCGCTCGCACAATTTTCCATACAGACCTGCGAGTCCAATGCTCCGGGTGTTCAACATTAACCCTTGAACGAGGTGGTATCACTGGAGTGTCGATAAGGATACGAGTCTGGGCATCCTTATCACGACCAACTATAAGATGATTCCCGTCACTCCGGATAAATTGTTTAGCCATGACGCAACTGCAAAGCAAAAATAAAAAAAATCAGGAAAATCGGTTATCTTCCAAGAAAATGGGGTTATTTCCACGAAAAAGAAAAGAAAAAAATAATAAAAAAATACATTTGCAAGATAAATGCAATGTTATTTTTTTAAATGACATGGAAAAAAAATATTGCAAGATGAATGCAATAAATAAATAAAGAAAAAATGCATGTCAATTTTGGGAATTAATTTTAGGTTCATGTTAAATTTTTGGACCTAGAGTTAAATTTCCACGAAATCAAATTTTGGGCACTACAAAAGGTAAATATTTAAATGTATATATATAAAAAAAATAATACATGTTAAATATTGTTCAAAATTAATTTTAAGTTCACTACTAAATTGTGGGCTTAAAATTAAATATTTTGGGACCTAGCCTCAAATACTTAATATGTTGGGGTTAAAAGTTGGTCTTCCAAAAATCCAGTGGGGCAAAATCTAATTACCAAAATATTGGGGATTAGAACACTAGGGTTTGGAAAATTTGGGGTCAAATAGAAAGGATTGAAAAATTAATTCTCTTCCTCCCCAAAATGAAGAAAAACGCAGCCTCCCCAAAGGAAAAACCAGTCCACTACTCGGCAACACAGTCCACTATATTTTTCTTCCAATCGGCTTCGAACTCCGGCTACGACGGCAACGGCGTCGATTCCAGGCAGCGGCGGCGGCGTCTCCTCCCTCCGGACGAACGGCGGCCTTCCTCCTCGCGGCGAACGGCGCACGGCGACGGCGCCTCCACTCGCGAACTCCAGCGGCGGCGCTTCCCTTCTCTGGCCTCCTCCTCAGCGCGCTACGGCGAGCAGCATGGCGGCGGCAACGGCAGCGCACGCGGCACCCCTCCCAGCGGCGGTCTCCGAACGGCGATGCGGGCAGCGGCGGTGGCCTTCCTCGAGCGGGCGCGGCGGCCTAATCCCCTTCGCGACGGAACGGCGACGTCCAGCGGCCTCTCCGTTGACCTCCGTCCGCAGCTCCAACGGCGTCTCTGTCTCTCTCTTTTCGGCGACACCCTCCAGCGGCGAGGCGCCCCTCGCGGAAGCAGCAAGCAACAGCGGCGGCTTCCACGGGCGCGACAACGGCTCGAGCAGTGTCGCTTCCCTCTTCGACGGCACGCTCAGTCTCCATCTCCGGCCTCCCCTCGACGGCGGCGGCTCCCTCGCGACAGGCTGGGCTGGACGACTGGCTCCGGGACGTGGGCAAGCAGTGGCAGTAGCGGAGTGACTCCGACGAAGGCGGCACGGGCGTCTCTTCCTCCGGCAGTGCGGTGGGCCTTATGAACAAACAACGGATGAGGCGAACGGCAGCGCCGTCGCCAACCCCGCCATTGTCAAAGGCTTCTTGATGGCGGGTACGTTAAGGATAGAGGCCAACGGCAGCGCCGTGTGACCAAACATCCCGTCTACCATGACGACTTGATGGCGGGTAGGTTAAGGATGGAGGCCAACGGCAGCGCCGTGTGACCAAACATCCCGTCTACCATGACGACGACCAGGTACCCTCGCTCGCTTTGAATTGTGATCCGGTTGGAGACGAACTTTATTTTGATATTGATGAGTTGGTCGATCGGGGGTTGAAGCATTGTTGATGAATACTGTGGCTAAGAAACTTACAAACAGAAAACAAAGCAGGCGAAAAAAAAGAAACAAGCAAAAAAAGAAAAACGATGAAGAAACAAGGAAAACAAAGAAAAAGAATGCAAGGAAAAAAACAAGCAGCAGCAACAAAAAAATAATAGTGCAAAGAAAAGCAAGAAACGACAGAACAAGAAAGGAAAAGGAAAAAAAAAACAAAGAAAAGAAAAGAAAAGGAGAAAGAAACGAACTGAATGCAGAATGGTGATGTTGCTTACCAAAATTGCTGATCTCTTTCGCCTTCTTGAAGTTGGCCGCCCGGGGTATGCCTCGGTCCTGATAAAAAAAAGCCCTGCTATCCTGTTTCTTGTTGCTTGGGGTGCGAAATTTAGACTGATTTGTTGATTACATGGTTTTAATTTATAGAGGCAGATATAAATCCCAATACAAGATTTATGAAGATTTATTGAGGATGCAATTTTAATTCAATTTAGCCCGGATATCAATTTCAAGGTTAGATCTCGATGGATGTTTGGATTTTATTTGATCTTTATCAAGTTCAATTGGATGTAAATCTTTGAAACTCCAACTGCAGATGTTCAAATTGCATGTGTGACCGGATCCTGAATCAAAATAATATTTGCAAGTTTCAAATTGGATATGTGGCAGAATTCTTGATCAAAGTAATATTTGTTGACCTGCTTGTTAGGATTTCGGTACGAATCAGATCAATTTTTTTTTAAATTTCGCGTGCAAAGTCAAAGGATTAGATTCATGTGCGGGTTGAAATATTTGATCTTGGGCAGCAAGAATTATAATTGGAGAGATAAAGCAAAAAATCGGATATTAGAAGAAAAAGATTTTGTTCCATGGGCCAAGGAAAGTGACCCACACACACAAAAAAAAAGAAAAAAAAATTGGGCCGTACAAAAAAAGAAAGAAAGAGGAAAAAATTGGGCCGTACAAAAAAGAAAGAAAGAGGAAAAAATTGGCCTACAAGGGAAAATTTTCATGAGCCCAAGCAAAATTGGGTAGGCATGCAACAAATATTTCGAGACTTGTTCACGTCTCAAATATTTTATTTCGCCCTAAACAAGTCTCGAGGGGGCATCTGTAAACACGTGAAATTTATTTGCCATTAAAAATGCGACACGTGCAAATTTAAATATTAATTTAATTATTTTTAGGCATTTTAAATAAATTAAATGCTTGAAATAATTATTAGTATTTATTGGGCCATTTGGATCCATCAAGCCAAATGAATTTAATTATATTGGGCCAATGTGGACGAGTCCAGATGAAAGACCCACAGACCTATGATCCAGTGGACGCTTAAAGCAGGCCAGTCCATGGAAATCAGTCAATGTGAACAAGCCCAGATGAAAGGCCCACATGCTCACTGACCCGATAGAGATGTGGATTGGACCAGCCCATTGATTGATCCATCATCCACAAACCCTAGGGTTTTTCCTCTATAAATAGAGGCACCCTGTCACATATTGGGGTGACTACGACTTCACTCCCAGACATATACATCTTCATACCCTAATCACTCTCAAAACTCAAGCACTTGAGATCTACAGCAACAAAACGCTGCAGAAATTCCAAGAAGCCGAAGAAGAAGCACAAAAGCATCTCGACGCCTTCAAGGTTGGAGGAATCAAAGGAGTAACAGAAGTCGAACACTCATATCGTTTGATCTTCACATATTTCTTTTAAATTCATTGAAATTCTCTGTAATCGTAGACATTTTATTATGAAATTAATAAAATTATTTTGCAGTTTCTGTCTACGCATTTTTGCATCCACACTAATAATCCATTCTTCTGGCAATAATTAAATATTTCATCCATCTGAGATAAATCGAAAGAATAAAACCTCTGCAATTCGTCCCTGACTTCTCCTTCTTTCTCCTTGCCTCTAACTGGCCGAAGGGCTGGACATGTCATAGGCTTCTTTATTACCAATTCAGCCCTTGCAACTTCGACTAAGGCAGGAACGTCGTCCACATTATATTCTTCTCCAATTTCACACCTATCCAGAGACTCTGCAAATGATGCAGCCGACTGGATAGGCTGTGATCTCCCACTTTGACTCCGGCTTGATTTAAAAGTTGCTTGTTCCGCTAAGTAAGTTTCCATTCTTATGGCTTCGGCCGTTAATTCGGCCACAGTCCTCTGTCTTGTGACCATCAATCTGTCTTTGATGGCGAACTTCAGATTCTGCTTCAGAATTTGGATATATTCATGCTCTGGCAGCATCGTCTTCATTTGAGCTTTGACGGCGCAAAATCATTCTATGAATTCAGTGACTGATTCAGCCGCCTTCTGCTTGGTTGACGTTAGATCGACCACAGATACTTCAGGACTGGTGTTGTAAAATCGGTCATGAAATAACCGCTCCATTTCGGCCCAAGTGTTGACTGATACTGCGGGCAAATTAATATACCACTCAAATGCTGGACCAGTGAGCGACAAGCTGAACAATATCAACTTGTGAAAATTTTGTGCTATTCTGGTGCATTGAGCTGTAAATCGGCCAATATGTTCTATTGTTGATCGACCGACTTCTTCTGAGAACGTGTTAAAATCAGGAACCTTCACTCCTCTGGGCAGTGGATACTGCTCTTCTATATAGTCAGGATAAGGCTTCCTATACATCGGCCTGTTCTTCTGGCCGATGAGATTCCCAAACTGTGTACGAATGATCTTAGCTATAAGCTCTCTATCAACCAATTGCGGCGGATTCGGCTGCGGTGGTAGATATTGTTGTTGTACCACTGGAGCAGGCGGTTGTACTACTGGTTGAGGCGGTTGATTTTGCTGCTGATCGTACCTCTGTTGAGGAGAGACGAAAGGCCGTGACCCCTGCCCTCCTAGCGGCCTATAGGCCTGCTGTTGAAAATTATGAGGATTTTGCATCACCGGTGGTGGATTTTGCGCCACCTGTGCATTCTATGTTCCCATCGGATACATGTTCCTCGCTAATTCGGCTCTAAACATTGTTGGCATTGCTGCAAGTATATTACCATCTATCTGCCGAACCGAATTTGTAACCGCCGCTTCCACCATAAACTGGACCTGATCTCGGAATCGCGGGGTTAGATCGTCATGCGGAAACTCCTGATTGTGGAAGTTTGATGGTCCGGGGAATCCTGGAGGGAATTCGCCTGGTTCTCCTGTGCGCTCTTCCTGAATCGGTGACAAATCGTGTAACACCCCCATTTTCCCTAAAAATGCAGCGGAAGAAAAGAGCGGGAACAATGGGTGGGGTGCTACCGCCACGTATTACGGACCGCCCGAAATACGCTAAGGCTAGAATAAAAACTGCAGCTGAATGTATATGCTAACCACGTTCCAGACAAGCTAGCATATAATTCGCAAAGAAGCTTATATACTGTTAAAAGTATAAATAAGCTTAATACGTTTGGTTATATAACCAAAATGGAGGAGCATTCCTCAAATGAGCTCAATGGTAATAATAATGGAATAAATCCATGGAAGCTTTGATTTAAAAAAGGGGTTGTCTATTTCATATTCAAAAATACTGTTAAACGCGTAATGCATTGTTTAAAACAGTAGGGCACAATATTTTCATTAATTGGATAGAACCCAAATATTTGTTTATGCTCGATAAATCACTATCTATGCCAAGTAATAGCTTTTTATCCCAACAAGGGGGTTTTAAAATATACATAATACCCCCAAACCGTGCCCGTTCAGATGATGCCTTGCAGATCTCAAAACCTGAAAGGAAATGGTGAAAAGTGTAGAGTCAGCGAAAACAATCGTTGAGTAAGTAGACGTTTACTCCCGGAAGAGATAGGGTAGCAGAAACAATTTAAAAACAACAGTTATGGTAATGGTATGCTAAAATGAGAATTTATTTAAGCACAGACAAAATCCATATAAATCTAAACCCGGGAAAAGACAATATGACACTATGCGTTACCGAGAAATAAATTTCCCAGCCAACATGATGTGCAAGTTCCCCATTGTAGGGCCCAAATCTCACATACATTCAAGGGTTGTGGTGGAGGTAAGAAATTTCCTCAACCACATGGAATCAGGTAGGTGGCGTCGGATCAACGTCCCCAAATAGCTTTGAACTGCACACATCCGGGGGTCGAAAAGCCCCGGATAGCTTTGAACTGCACACATCCGGCGGAGGTGATCCGACCCAGTACTCAGACCCACCCCATAACAATGGTACCAAAATACATCCGATTTATTCCAGAAATTAAATAAGCACAGTAAAAGAGCATACCAATATTCCAAAAGCAGTAGGGAGCAATAAGCATAACTTTAAAACATAATAAATCGGTATTTAAAAATTATGCTTAAGCTAAAAATAAATTTGGGCTTACTCCAAAGAGTAAAAATCTACTTACAGTCACTGTGGATGGAATGGACACGACACACGCACGGCCTACGAGCAGATATTCCCTTACAGCTATTTGACTAGCAAAATTTAAATATTCGCTTAGTATGCTATAATAATATCTAAATAGAAATAATAACCATAAATTTCCAACTTAATAAATCTTACCCGAGCACTATCACGAACTAGTTATCTATAATAACTCTTTCCGTGCTCTAATACTCATTTGGAACAAGCAGCAAAATCTCACTTGAAATTCCGACTACTAAAAAAAATATATTTCTAACCATGCTACTAAAAGTCCTAAAATACTACGGAGTACTAAGATAAACTAAGCAATGCGAATAGGAAGGAGAAGAAAAAGAAATTGGGGCTGAATGATGAAATGGCATGAGAAAAGAAAAAAAAAATGGGGGATCGAGAGGGTATTTATAACCCCACGGATACCATCCTTTTATCCGGATAAAATTTTCATCATTCCCTTTATCCCACATATGCCAAGAGGAATTAAATGCCCATCAGCTTTACCCAAAAACAACGCTGAGCACTGCTTTCCCTCTTTCCTCTTACTCGGCCTGTCCTCCTTTCTCTTTACCAACTCTTTCAGTCAACTTTCTCTGTATGGAATTAATTTGTCTCCACCTCCACCTCATGCAGAACACAGCCATCCCCCCCTCTTTTCTTTTTTTTATCTTTTTGTTTCTTTTGCTCTCCCTCTTGGAGAATCTCCGGCCGGCACAATGGAGGCGGCGACGGCAGGCTCGGCGGCGGCAGCGGGCATCGACCCTCTTCCCCTTCCCCTTCTTCTCTTTCTCTCCTCCTCTCCTCACCTTTTTCCATTCTTTTTATTTTTTTATATTTTTCTGTGTATGGTTTGGTTTTGCTCTGGTTTTCTATTTTGGATCTAAGGATGGAGGGAAGGTTTGTGGTGGTGGGAAGGGGCGGCGTGGCATGGGCCGGCGATGGTGTTGGTGACAGTAGCTCGGGTGGCGGCGACACGTAAGTCCCGGCGGCCCTCTCCCTCCCTTCTCTTCTCTCTTGTTTCCTCTTAGCCATTTCTCTCCCCTTTTCTTGTTTTGGTTTTTGATTTGTTGTTGTTTAGATCGAGGAGGAGAATCGGTGGTGGTGGTGGTTTGGTGTCGGCGGCCGCGGGTGGTGGTGGCGATGCGGCGGTCGTGGCTGTGGTGGTGTTGGTTTTAATGTTTGTGATTTGAGGATGGTGGTGACGATCCGCGGTGGTGGTTGCGGATTTGAGGGTTGGAGATGGCCGGGCAAGGGTTGGAGGCTGGCGGAGATGTCGCCGGCGGGCCGGCGGCGGCGGTGGCGGCGCCGGAGGGTGGCAGCGGCGGCAGCAGACTTTAGTTTAGGGTTAGGGTTTTGTTCTATTGGGCTTAGGGTTGGGCCAAGGGGGTTATGGGCCAGACTTAATTTAATTGGTGTGTTGGATCCAATTTAAATTATTAGTTTATGGACTCGAATTACACTATCTTATGGACATAATTATCTTAATCTATTTAAATTACTGACTTAATTAATCTTTTAATGACTTAATTTTATAATTCATCTAATAATAATACGTATTATTATGAAAATTAATCTAAGCCTCCAATACCTTGTATCTAAATTTTATTGATGGATTTAAAATTCCCATAGGCCAATTTGTTCATTTTGGATAGGATAAGTCTTTAAATCTAAATTATAAGGACTATAATTTAATCCATGCTTAATATTACTTACTTCAACACTTGTAATTAATTTAATGGATTAAATTATTTATTAAATTGCCACCATTAGCAAAATTACTCAAAACATCTAATTCCTTAATCCTGGTAATTTTGTCGATTATCATTTGGTCAATTGTTAACTTCTTAACCTAATTGTCCAAGTATTTTAAACAAGTCGATCTTAGGGTTAATCCTATAATTTAATCCATCCTTTAATTAATATTAAATTGCATTTTTTTCGAATAAAATTTTATGGACTTACAATAGTTCAAATTTTGCTAATTGGACAATTTATTAATAAGAGGGGTCATCCTTGATTTTCATAAATTAATTGGCTAAGTATTTTATTTTATTTTTATTTTTATTTTATTTAATCCTATTGATTCATTGTTAACATAGGAGCCAATATTATTTAATCTAACACTTATATGTTTCTGGATCTTGAAAATTAGAAAATTAAAATAAAAAAAAAAAGATTCTAACACTTATATGTTAAATGTTTCTAGCGTCCGCCCACTATGCGGTTAGAATTTAATTTGCGCTAAATTGTAGGTAGTGGCTAGTTAATTTATACTAAATCCGATTGAATAGTCGTTGTTTTGAAAACATATTGTGCTTTCATAAAAGAAAAATCTAAATTTTTACGGGAAATTTAGAATATTTATTTATTTAAATTTAAATTTTGTTTAAATTTTAATAGGGTGTTATAAATCGGTCCTTGCCGCCGTATTAACCGCCGGAGTTGCATGTGTCTCAAATGGCATTGTGAGTCCCACTGGGCGTGCCACTGTTTGGCTAGCGTCGAGCCAAGGACCTTTTTCTCCTCAAGGGAGGCTACCGAAAAAGGATCAAACCGATTACGGGTCTGGATTTACAATAATGCGCCCAAACTTGACTAAATACGGCCAAACTTAACTGAATATTCATTGGAATTATAATGACAAAATGGATATAATGGAAAATCTACCAGTTGTTAAGAAACAACGGCCGATTCACCGGAAAAATAGAACCAAACTCTCGGTTGTTCAGAAACAACGGTGGACTTGGAAAAGTAACCGCTACAAACTAAGCTATAGTCTAGGAAACCTGTTTAAAGGAAAGCTGTAAAAAAAACATTAAAGATACAAAGAATTGAAATTTGCATAAAGAAATTTTAGGGTGAATTGGTCTCTTTTGATTATGTGCATGGCATCCCCTATTTATAGCCGGAGTTCTGCTAACCGCTCTCCGACCGATTCCTCCGAGTCGATCTTTCGCGTTTCCTTTATCGGCTATCTTCACTCGGCTTCGGCCGATAATTCTTGTTCTTGGGGACCTTCCTTCGCCTGGATTCTCGTTTGGTCCCAGTCGTCCATCTTTAGTCTCTCGGCCTAATCAATTCTAAGTCCATCTTCCTTTTAAACTCTTTTTGACCCATTTTTATATGGCACAATCAATTTTTCGCGGCCCACTACCCTTATGGCCCCAACAATAATATAATACAAATTTTGGTTAGTACTTTTAACGATGCTTTTTAAAGCCACATGTTATGGTTTAGGCAACAAGCAATCAGCACAAGGTGGCAAATATTTTTGAGCATAAATCGAGTAAGTATAATATTCAATTTCGTTCCAAATATACCCCTTAGGAATTCATCAAATAAATAAATAAATCCAACTACCATTGCTTCAATTATTTGAGTAGTTGAACAAAAAAAATGAACTTGAACTTTGAAAGTGATTCTCGACTGTCAAGATATAGGGTGGCTGTTAGGGTACATATAATTGTGGCGGCATGCTGCTATTAGCTTTAAGCCATTGATTATAATTTTAAAAGTTGAACGGTCAAGATCATCATATACTTTATTATTATTGTTATTATTATTATTATTAAACATCAACAATCGAGTGTCGAATAAATTAGATATAAAATGTTGGTGGAGAATTGAAACCCAATCATCATATACTTAATAATTAAACATAAATTTGTATACTCTCTCCGTCCCATTTAACTTGTCTTATTTGACTTTGCACACAATCCAATACACTTTTTCAATAGTTAATATCTCAAAATATGTATAATGAAAAATTATGTAAATTATATATTCTAAAACTACTTGATCATACGATTCTAACAAGACCCAACTTGATTATTTATTTCCAAATATATACTTGCAATAAAAATGCGTCAAAGTTGAATAATAAACAATGCCAAAAAGTCAAACATGACATGTTATGTGGGATGGAGGGAGTAACCGTTCATTGTTGCCGGCCATGTATTTTATGAAAAATTCAAATTGGGCCGTGTTATTGATCACTGAATTATCATCTTTAATTAAATTATAAGTACCAAACTCAGTTGGCCTGAGTGGTATAGGGTTCTGGCAGCTTAAGCAAAGGTCTTGGGCTCGAGTCTTTGTATATATAAAATTCTGTTGTGGAAGAGGAAACCCTTTAATGCCCATTTAAATTTAAATAGTTTTGAATAATGATGTTTAGTGATAGAGTTAAAATTTTGAGCTTAGAGTTTGAAAAGCTAAATATTAGGGAGAGAAGCATTCAAAGTTAAAATTTGTATATACAGTACTATATTAGTATATACCCTAAAAGCTAAGGCCATCTCCAGCGGCTCCTGGAAAATAAGGGGAAATGGCAAAATAGAGGTGACCACTTCTCCAACAACAACTGGAAACGCTAGACTGGTCTGTAGTTTTCCAGTTTTGTGAACAGTGCCCGGCATATCTGCCCTTACACTGTTCACAGAGGCATTCACTGTTTGCTGGCTTTTTTTTCTTTTTCTTTTTTTTTTCTTTTTTTTCTTTTTCTTTCTTTTTTCCTCTTGTCATTTTATTTGATTTGTAATAAGTTTATATATTTGGGAATAAGTTTTTACTCTTTATGTGTAATTTTTTTATTTTCAACTTCAAGTAAATAATAAAATAAATGTGTGCGTTTTTTTAAGTAAACATTAACACCTATGTGTCGGCAAAGGTGTGTGTGAGCCCAAACTACATAAATTATAAAGGGGATAAACTGGAGGAATAGGGACCAAGTGGAAATCAAACCCCCAACCTATGGTTGGAAGACATGAAATATGACCACTTAGGTCAAATCTCATTCCCAAAATAAATGTGTGTTTTGATTATTAAGTAATTTTTTCAAGTTCAAAATATTTATAGTTGTTCAAAGTAGATCAAAACTGTTACAAAATACATGAGCTCACACAACCTCTTTCCCAGTCTGTATAAACTGTGCAGCAAAAAAAATGCTGCAAAATTTTAAAATGTTTGGTTGAATTATAAAAACATTGCATTAATATAGAATTGTAATGCTTTGATTGGTCATTTATGGGAAGAAATTTCAAATTCTTAGACTATTGTATTGTCAATTTTATATTGTGTATTAAATAAATTTTTGGTTTCCATTCTATCACTTCCATTTTGAATATTGATTACATTATATTTTCTTATAAAAAATAACTTAAAATAATTAAAAATTAAATAAAAGAAGTAAAAAATATATTTTAATAAAATTTTAATATAATAGAAGTATATATTTAAATATATAAAATATATTAGTTAAATAGATAAAAATTAAATGAATAGTAAAAAGAATCAAAATAGAATATTTTTAAATAAAGGAAAATTTAGGTTTGATTGTTGGAGATGAAAAGTGAAAAACTATAAACTGGACTGGAAAATAGAGTAGAGTTGACTGGAAAATAGAGTTTATTGCTGGATATGGCCTAAACCCTGAAACGCTAGCGGTTTTACCAAATGCCGACTAAACTTAAAGCTATATCATTACAGGGAGAAAAAAAAAAGTTCAATTTTGCAATGGAAAATTTTCGTCCTATGAATGGTCAAAATATGGTCAATATAGCTCCCTGATGTCATTTTGCATTTATGCTTCGTTCCATGTAAATTGCTCCTGGTCGTTGTAGTCATGAACCATTCCTTGCAAGAAATTCCTTATGGGTCCAAAGCTTGTACAGCAATATCAACATCCAAACACCAACGAGCAACACCTGAAAATATCATGACGTTCAAAAACAAAAAGCAAAATCTGATTCATTTCAGTTGGCCAACCAATTCATCTGCCTATCAGTTTCTTTCACGGTAAATATGCTCTGTGGACTCACCGTTTCCATGATTTATCATGTTCGCAAACTTCCCATAAAATGGGATCATATCCGATACAGTCAATTCGGTTACGGTACAACCCCTTCAAAAGCCTTTAGGTGCAGACATTACAAAAAAGACATATCGCATCACAAAACACATATCTGAGCATCACATTTTTGGCATCACACAACACATCTTTCCCAACATACAAAATATATCATTTCATACTTCACACAATACAACTCCCACATCACACGCATGTTGGTTGCATGTGCATCCCACATCCATACAGTGGTGAACGCAGAAAAATCTGAATGGTAGGACCGAAATTTATGTTTTTAACCATAAGTAAACAAAATATTACATATAATTTTGTTCATAAAAATACAAAATATGACAAATTTAATTTTTATCATTTTCCTTAATAATATACTCCCTCCGTCTCTCATTAATTGAAACTCTTTCCATTTAGGGGTTTTTTAAGTAATTTTAACATTACCTTATTTGGTAAATTTTATATCCTAATAGAAATTCTTAATCTTATTTAATTTAATTAATTATTTTTCTTTAATAGAAGAATCTGAAGGTCCCTTTTAACCAAGATTCAGTTATCGTCGTTAGCCGTGTGTTGTAACTTTGTGTTAACGGAAAGCAGTAAAAACACCAAGAATTTGTTGACCCAGTTCGGTCGTGAGACCTACATCTGGGGGATTCCAATCCAGGCGATCTAGACTAAGAAGAACCAAAAACTCTACAGACTTCAACCTAGATTCAAACTAGAAACGGACTCAAACACTAGACGAACTATCTAGACGAACACTGTTGTTAAGACTCCCCCTCAACAACAGTCTGCAGGAACACCTCCTGATCCGTATCTCCAGAATCTCCTTGAATCTGATCTTCTTCGTTCTTCTTCTTTAATCCACCTGAATCCTCTTCTCCAGACTTTTACAATAAGCGCATATCAAATACAACTCAAGTTCTTCAATGCATAACAATCTTGAAAAACTTAACTAACTTTCTTGAAGACTCAAGAACAATGAAAATCTCTCAAGACGTATACACTAAAGATGTAAACAGTGAAAACTCAATCTCCTAAAAATTACAGACTTAATACAACTATATATACAAATCATTAAACCTAGTCGAGTCTGGTAACTGTCGTCGTCAAAGCAAAGTGCCAACACCTGTATCAACATCTCATGAAAAGTACAGGTTATAAAGTTCAAACATTGTATTAACAATCTCCCCCACATTTCATGGAGATGATGATCCATCAAACAGGTTTCAAACAGTAAATCAAATGAGCACAAGTTAGCACATTCAAATCAAAATATCACCAATTCAGAATACTAACATTAGCATCATAGACGACAGTTCAAATAAGCACGCAAAAACCAAAACAACATAGCAGATATCATCAACAGTTCAAAGTTTTAACAGTCATCCAACATCCAGTCAAAAACATCATAAAGTTCAAAAAGTTTAGAGTTTACCAAACCACCACCACAAACATAGCAGAAACCCCAAATTACTCCCCCTTGATGGATCACACAACTCCATCTGAAGAGTCCTCTTCATCGGCAAAGGGGTTCTGCTCAGAGGTGCGAGCAGTGCTTGAAGAGCCTTTTCTTGTCGGGGACAATGAACCTGGGAGCATACTGATGAGCTGATTGATCTTCTTTTTTGTAGCAATGGCCTCCTGACTTATCTTCGTCTGCTTGTCACTAAGTGCAAGCAATTCGGCTTTAATGAGCTGCACTCGATCAGTTCCAGACGGAGGAGGGCCTTCCTTAAAGTCATTGTGCTTGTCCCGCAAATTAGGAGTAGGGGCATGGACATTGATCTTGACAAGTTCAGTCTTATCAACCTTGATACCATGCTTATAAAGCAAAAGAGTAATCAAGGCCGGATAAGGAAGACTTACTGCCTTAGAAATGTTGTCCCGAGTAAAACCTAACATCCTTTTTAAGACAAGAAGACCGAAATTCATTAGCTCAATCCCAGTATCAATAATGTACAGAAGTTTACCCATCTCCAAAGAAGGTTGAGAAGCATTCGTCGTTGGAAGAATGTTCGCACGACAGAGGTAGTACAGACAATGGAACTTCATAGTTAGATCAGCAGAATTGCACTTGCGTCTTCCAAAATCAAAAGCACGTTCATTGGAAATATGAAAAGCAAGTTCAGCAGGCTCTTGAGGCAGGTACTCCAAAGCATCTCCGAGGTCGTCGTTGGGAGGGAGTTCCAACAACTCATTGATAGTGGCAGGGGTAAGTGTGATAAACTTTCCACGAATGTAGATCTTTCTTGCCCATGGTGAGTTTGCACTTAAAAGATCAGAAGAAAGGTTGGCATAGAATTCTCTCACCAGTGTTGGAGAATAAGACTTGAAGATATTCGCCCATTTCAGTAAGTGTCTCTCCTCCAAAAACTCATCAAATCCCAGCTCGGAGTAAGTCTTGTGAGTAAAAGCCTCCTCTGGTATGAACTTCCTGTGAGCGAGATCACTTGTACCAAACTCCATCATTTCCTTGGTAAAGTAGGTTTTGTTGAAAGGTCGTTTCGACTTAGGATCAACAGGGGACTGCCTCGTGCGCGGTCGTTTGACAGAAGTATTGACATCTGAAGTAGACGAACTCCTCTTTTTCTTTGCAGAACGTGTGGCTGGACGTCGAGGCACAGTTTGAACTTCTGGTGACTCACCCTGAGACACAGGGTCAGGGTTTGATGGCTCGTCATGAGGAAGAATGTCGTGTTCCACTTCAACATTTTCTTCTCCTCCTGGAGTAGGATGCTCTCCTTTAGTAGTGGTCGGAGGCGGAGTAGTTTGAGTAGGAGGATCTTCCGCTTCAACATTGTGACTCGTGGGAGTGTTGGTGGGTTGTTCAGGGGCTGGAACAACTTTGATTGGCTCAGCAGCTACAGCAGCAGCAGTAATCGCTAACTCAGTAAGATTTCCAGTAGATGTGGATGAATTTTGGGCATCAGGCACATTAGGGTTCTCAGAAATTGGGGATTTTGAGGGCTCTTGAACGATCACAGGCTCAGAAGGCTTCTCGGCAACATTAGTGGAAGAAGATGAAGCCATTGAAGAGAATTTTGAACTGCAAGACTTGAAATTTTCGAAAAGTGAAAGCAAATGTGAAGTTTAAACTCAGAAAACTGCACTATAAAGAGAGAGACGAAGAAGGTGAAGGGGCGACGGTTTCTTGATGTACGACGTGATGGCTGTCAGTTTTTGCAGTCATCATGAACGCTGCAACAACGTCTCCACGCCAAGTTTATCGGTTTTGAAAAGAATTTGGGCTTGAAAATGCTTTTGGGCCAGATCAAGTGTAAAAGTATATACATAATATTATAAACATAAACTTGAAATGAACTAATTAGAGTAACAAAGGCCCATTACCGATCTAAGAGTCTCAAACCTTTCACCATCAAGTGCCTTAGTTAGGATGTCAGCGCGTTGTTCTAACGTCCCAATATGTTCAATGTTGCACACACTTTCTTCTACAAGATCTCTAATGAAATGATACCTTATATCGATGTGCTTGCTGCGACTATGTAGAACAGGGTTCTTTGAAATGTTGATCGCACTGGTATTGTTGCAATAGACCTTAAAATCATCCTTCTTAATGCCATAATCACTCAAAATTTGCTTCATCCACATTAGTTGTGAACAACAACAAGTTGCAGCTATATACTCTGCTTCCGCTGTGGAGAGTGCTACTATATTTTGCTTCCTAGAAAACCAACACACAAGGTTGTTCCCAAGGTAGAAGCAGCCTCCGGTCGTCGAGCGTCTGTCATCACTACAACCTGCCCAATCCGAATCCGTATACCCTATCAAGTCCAAATTTGATCTTTTAGAGAACCAAATGCCTAATCCAACAGTTCCTTTGATGTATCTCATGATGCGTTTGACAGCTTTCAAATGCACCTCCTTTGGATTTGCTTGAAATCTTGCACAAACTCCCGTGCTAAAAGAGATATCCGGTCTAGTGGCTGTTAAGTAGAGTAGACTACCGATCATACTTCGATACAATTTCTGATCTACATCAGCTCCTTGATCATCCTTAGATAATTTCTGTTGTTGTCCTTGCGGTGTTCTAGCGACCTTGCTATCATCCAACTTAAATCTCTTTAGCATGTTTCGAGCATACTTCTCTTGACTAAGAAATATTCCATCATCCAGTTGCTTCACTTGTAGTCCTAAGAAGTAAGTCAACTCTCCTATCATACTCATTTCAAACTCAGACTGCATAGCTTTAATAAAGTCGTTTCTGAGATGTTCTGACGTTGCTCCGAAGATAATATCATCTACATATACCTGTGCAATTATGAAGTGGTCGTTCTCATGTTTGATAAACATCGTCTTATCAGCTTCTCCTCTTTTGTAACCATTGCAGATAAGGAATGAAGACAATCGATCATACCAAGCTCTAGGAGCTTGCTTAAGACCATAAAGTGCACCTTTTACTCGATAAACATGATTTGGTTTAGTTGGATCCTCAAAGCCAGCAGGCTGTGCTACAAAAATCTCCTCCTTGATCTTGCCATTTAAGAAAGCTATTTTGATGTCAAGTTGATACAGCTTGAAATCCATAGAACAAGCAAAGGCTAGTAGTATTCTGACAGCTTCCGTCCTGGCTACGGGGGCGAAAGTTTCACCATAATCTAAACCTTCTATTTGTGTGAAACCTTGAGCTACCAAGCGTGCTTTATTCCTGATGATATTCCCTTGTTCATCTGTTTTGTTCCTAAAGACCCACTTAGTACCAATAACATTGATGTTCTGTGGTTGTTCGACCAACTCCCAAACATCATTCCTTTCGAATTGAACCAGCTCGTCTTGCATTGCTGCTATCCAATATTCATCCATAAGGGCTTCAGATACATTCTTTGGCTCCACTTTAGATATGAAACAGTTTAGACCTGCCAACTCTCTGTAATTAACTCTCTTGCTTCTAGTAAGACGTTGAGCGCTAGGATCACCAATAATATCTTGTTGTGAGTGATGCTTCAGAGTTCTTGGACCTTTTCTCTTATCCAAAGCAGTAGTTTTAGAACTTTCTACACACTCTTCTGAAAGTTGCTCAGATTGATCTTCTTCATCATCATCGATATCAACTCCTTCAAACGGATGTTGATCTGATGGCTCAACTACAGGTGCTTCTGAAATACTGGAAGTAGGAACACTAGGTACTGGATCATCCAGTTCTCTAGATGGTAGATTGTACTGATCTTTAAACAATACATTGACTGACTCAGTAACCTTCTTAGCTTGAGTTAGATAGACCCGAAAAGCTCTTGAGTTATTTGAGTAACCCAAAAACCAACCCTCTTCAGATCTTGCATCAAACTTTTTAAGATGTTCCCTGTCCCTGTAGACAAAACATTTTGATCCAAAAATATGAAAGTATTTAAGAGTAGGAGTGTTACCATTCCAGATTTTATAAGGTGTGTCGTTGGTATGAGGTCGTAACAACACGCGATTGATGATGTGACAAGCTGTGTGAACTGCTTCGGCCCAAAATGACTTGCCAAGTGTGCTAGCATGCAGCATAGACCGTGCCATCTCTTGAAGAGTCCTATTCTTACTTTCAGCAATCCCATTTTGTTGAGGCGTTTTTGGTGCAGAAAACTCATGAGAAATTCCATGGTTGTTACAGAACTGTTCGAACTCCTGGTTTTCGAACTCACGTCCATGATCAGTCCTTATTCTCTTAATTTTGATTTGCTTCTCATTCATTAGCTTTAGGCTCAATCTCTCAAATTGTTGGAATGCTTCATCTTTACTCCTGAGAAAACAGACCCAAGTAAATCTCGAAAAATCATCTACAAGAACCAAAGTGTACCTCTTGCCATTTAGGCTTTCGGTTTCTGTAGGACCCATAAGATCCATGTCAACAAGTTCTAAGCAGTGACTTGTTGAGATTCCATCAGTCTTCTTGTGTTTGGTTCGTGTCTGCTTCCCTTTAGTACAATCAACACAGGTAAGATCTTTGTTGTTATGAAGTTTTGGCAACCCTCTAACAGCATTGGAACAGCTCAGCTTATACAAAGTTTGGTAGTTGATATGTCCTAGCCTTTTGTGCCACAAGTTTGTAAGATCATCTTTGCTAATTAGTGCCTTGGCCAGATTCACTTCCAAAGTATAGCAATTATTCTTAGAGCGTTTCCCTGTCAAAATATTATTTCTCCTGCAATCAAAAACTTCACAAAAATGCTTAGTAAAGATAATAAGAGCATCTTCATCACATAATTGACTTATAGAAATGAGATTAGTAGTAAGCCCTTCTACATGATAAATCTTAGAAAGTTGAGATAAATCTCCACTCTCTATGTTACCAAAACCTGTAATCTTACTCTTTGCACCATCACCAAAAACAACATCTCCACAATCTCTAGGAGTGAAATTGCTCAGAATCACTTTATCTCCAGTCATATGTCTTGAACAGCCTGAATCAAAGTACCATCTCTTACTTCGAAGTTGTTGCTGTGACGTCAGAACTACAAGACATTGAGATATTTTTCTCTTAGGCACCCATTCTTTCTGAATAATGATCTTCTTCTTCAAATCATCATTAGGCCAAACCACTGGACGTCCGTTCATAAGATCACGAACTATTCTCATGCATGTTTCAGCTGTATGGCCAGGAAGACTGCACTAAACACACTCTCGACGTCGTTTGGATGATATGGCAACATCTTGTTGAGATAATGAACTTGACTCAGCATTTAGGTTTCCTCCACTAACAAATAATCTTTTTCCAGTAGATCCTTGATTCTTATAACCAATTCCTCTCATATCTTTATAGCTCTTCCCAATAGAGAGTACTTCATCCAGTTTGCCCTTACTCTTAGCCATTTTCTTCAAATCGGCAATTTGGTCTTTCAAACCGATCAACTCTTTCTGAAGAGATTCCTTTTCCTTGGACAATGTTGAGTTCTGAACCTTGACCTCTTCATACTCTGTCCTCAAAGCATTTAGATCATCAACAGCTTTAACTTTCTCAGATTCTGCTTTGTTAAGTGTCAGCTCGATGTCTGTGAGTTGTTTCAACAACTTCTGTTTTTCTAGAACAGTTTCATCAAACTCTTCCTTAAGATCTTCATAGATTTCAACAAGCTCAGCATAAAGATTACTTGATTCACCTGAAACAATAGAGGAAATGTCAGCAATTAATTGTATTGACTCAGGATTACCTTCCATAGGAGTAGGACTGGCTTCTCTCGTCATATATGCTACAACTTCTTCTTCATCACTAGATTGTTCATTTGAAGCTTCAACTTCTGACTCATCATCATCACTTAGTGTGGCTTGTAAAGCTTTTCCTCTCCTTTTCTTGCCTGTAGGACACTCCTTTTTGACATGACCTTTCCCACCACATTCAAAGCATATGACTTCATTATCTTTCTCAGTATCTTCATCATCTCTTGCTTTCTTAGGCTTTCGAAATTTCCCATCAAATTTCTTATCCTTTTTGAAATTCTGCGTTTTGGTTGTTGATGGCGCGTCAGAACTTCTAGTCGAATTTCTGTTTGACTGGAACTTTTGAAAGTGTTTGTTCTGCAACATCTTTGCAATCTTCTTGGAGAGAAAAGATACATCATCTTCTGTAAATTCTGTAGCATCCTCTTCAACCTTGAATGCGATGTTCTTCTGGGATTTTTCGGTTGCAAGATGGTTCATCTCATATGTTTGCAAGATTCCCACTAATTCTCTAAGAGACATGGTCTTGATTTTCTCTACTTCCTCAAGGGCTGAAACCTTCCCTGAATATTTCTTTGAAACTGATCTGAGGAATTTTCTCACCAATTTTGGTCCTTCAAAGGTCATTCCTAATGCAGTAGCTTGATTGACAATGTCGATAAATCGTCCGTAGTATGTTGTAACATCTTCATCATTCGTCATCCGCAGACTATCGAAGATAGACTCGATCCGATGTAGCCTGGTAGATTTAACGTCCTCTGAACCTTCGTGCTGTGTCTCCAAGAAATTCCATGCTTCGTATGCGGTTGTGCAATTGGCAATCATCCGAAATTGAGGTTCATCCATGGCACCGCTGATTGCGTTGAGAGCCGTGTAATTTGCTTGCCGTAGACTCTTCTCTTCTTGCGTCAATTCGGACTTTCTTGCTAGACGAATTTTTGCAGGTTCAGTCGATCCTTCTGGGGCTTTGTCTTCTCTGATTGGATGCGTCCATGGCTCAAGAACAGACTCCCAGACCTCTTCTCCTTGTGCTAGTAGATAATTCTTCATTCTTGCTTTCCAATAGGCGTAGTCATTTCCGTCGAACAATGGTGGTCGTGCATTCGATGCTCCTTCTCGAATCATGATTCTTGAATCTTGAAAATGAATGGATTTTTTCTCAGCTACGTTTGAGAATCAGCTCTGATACCAAATTGAAGGTCCCTTTTAACCAAGATTCAGTTATCGTCGTTAGCCGTGTGTTGTAACTTTGAGTTAACGGAAAGCAGTAAAAACACCAAGAATTTGTTGACCCAGTTCGGTCGTGAGACCTACATCTGGGGGATTCCAATCCAGGCGATCTAGACTAAGAAGAACCAAAAACTCTACAGACTTCAACCTAGATTCAAACTAGAAACAGACTCAAACACTAGACGAACTATCTAGACGAACACTGTTGTTAAGACTCCCCCTCAACAACAGTCTGCAGGAACACCTCCTGATCCGTATCTCCAGAATCTCCTTGAATCTGATCTTCTTCGTTCTTCTTCTTTAATCCACTTGAATCCTCTTCTCCAGACTTTTACAATAAGCGCATATCAAATACAACTCAAGTTCTTCAATGCATAACAATCTTGAAAAACTTAACTAACTTTCTTGAAGACTCAAGAACAATGAAAATCTCTCAAGACGTATACACTAAAGATGTAAACAGTGAAAACTCAATCTCCTAAGAATTACAGACTCAATACAACTATATATACAAATCATTAAACCTAGTCGAGTCTGGTAACTGTCGTCGTCAAAGCAAAGTGCCAACACCTGTATCAACATCTCAATGAAAAGTACAGGTTATAAAGTTCAAACATTGTATTAACAGAATCTCTTAGTATCTTTGATTTGAAAAATGTAAAATGAAAGAAGAATCATTGGGGTCCCAGCTGTAAAGAAGTTTTTTCGGTGGAATTTATTAAGTTTTAAAGTTTTATTTCCCTCCATTATTTTTTTTTTTTTTGGTAAACATTGACACCTATGTGTCGGCAAAGATATGTGGGAGCCCAAACAACACAAATTACAAAGGGGGATAAAGGGGAGGGATAGGGGCCGGGTGGAATCGAACCCCCTAATCTATGGTTGGAAGGTATGGGAGATAACCACTAGAGTCAAGTCCCATTACCAACCCTCCCTCCATTATTTTCTAATATGGATTAGATCATTATTATTTTCTCTCACTTACACTAAACACCTTATAACTGGCCCACCTAAAAACTTGTGCCATTTTGCACTATTTCAATTAATGAGAAACGGAGGGTATATAGATTTTGATTTTTAAAATACAAGGTGGTAAAGAATCCATTGGTTATAGACTAATAACAAGAATATCGGTCATTAAAGAAATGCATAACAAACACAAATTCAAAGCTCTTCATTTTTTTCCATCAAACCATTTACTAAACCCTTTTAATCTCTAAACTAGAATGCAATATTCACATAAACACATCCAAAATTTATTAGTAAATTAGTAAGATTTAAATTTTTTTCATTAAACAATTTACTCAATCAATATTTAATAATTATATATATAGTATTTTTTATTTTTTAATATTTATTTTTTATTATATTTATTTTATTATTATTATTATTATTATTATTTTTATTTTTATTTTTTTTGGGGGGGGGGGGGGGGGGTGGTTTGAGGGGGGCGGCGGGGTGGGCTAGAGCCCCACCTAGGCTAGGTGCGCCCTGATCCCATAATTTATGTGGTATTTAATCTTTAGTGTCTGGTTAATCACTACAAGAAAAAAAACGGATTACTGACCGAAAAATGCGGTCGGTAACCCTCTTTTACGGGTCGTTTCGGCCTTTACTGACTGCAAAAGTCGGTCGGTAATCTGTTGGTATGGAATTTTCTGCCGACCAAAAAATCTTGCCGTCGGGACCCTGCCGACCGCACGTGGGTTGACAAAATTACCGACCGCAAGTGCGGTCAGTACTATCTAGTCCCAAAAGTCCCGGATATGGTTACCGACCGAATTACCGACTGCAAATTGCGGTTGGTAATTCTCTTTTATGAAAAAAAGAAAGTGCTTAGGAGGGCTCGAACCCAATCCCTCAACCCCACCAACCTTCGCCCTCAACGAACTTGGCTAGCTATCCATATAATATAATATATAATTTCATGATCACTAAATTATGAGTAACTCTTTATATATAATATACATAAATTTCATGTCCGAGTAACTCTTTATATATAATATATATAAATTTATATATATACATATAGAAATATTAATTTGTAAATTAACTAAATTGAAACAAAATAAAAATTAAAATTATATTAATTAAAATTTAAAGAATTCATAAATTAAATCAAACAAATTTTTATAAATAATAAAAATTCCCAATAAAATAAAAATGAAATAGATATTTATTAAATTAAAATTAATTAATTACATTAAAATACAATTCAATAATTAACTTATAACATAAAATAAAAATAAAATTAATTAATTAAAAGAAAATTTTAATTAAAAATTAAAATAAATAATTATAAAAAGCTACTTAATTATTTTGATAAAAATTTAAATATTAAATTATATTCAAAAAATTCAATAAAACAAACAATATAGAAAATTCAAAAATAAAATAATGGGAAAAAATTTAGCGACCCCAAATTTCGGTCCGTAAATCGGTCGGTAACTGTGGCGGCAGAATTTTCGGTCGGTAAGTCGGTAGCTAAATTTATATTTTTTCATAAAAAATTAATAAAAATTAAAAAAATTGGGAAAACTTCCGACCGCACTTGCGGTCGGTAATTTGGTCGGTAATACCGACCAACTGTTTTGCGGTCGGTAATACGGTCGGCAAAGAACCGCCTAATGCAAAATGGAGGTAAATTTCTGACCGCAATCTGCGGTCGGTGATGCGGTCGGCAAATGCCAATCATGTCGGTCGGGAATCCCGCAATTTCTTGTAGTGAATATTTTTTTGGTAGGGTGGATGTTAAAGGGAATGTTGCGGGTCAAGTTCCATTTCCAACAACCAACCATCGGATGCTGTGATGCACACATAAGAGAGGTTGTGGTACATGATTTCCAAGTCTAGCTCGAGCAAAGTTGTTACACCAACTCCCAATAGTTCCAATCTACAACTACGGCTAATGTGCATAACACACCCAAACTTGCTCAAAACGATTATTATTTTAATTATTTTTCAGAACATGTGCATTGAGCCGGTAAAAGAACCCATACCACCGAACTCATCCCTCCATTAGGGAAGTTATTGGATGGCTTCGGCGATGATTAGCCAAAAAACCAGTTAATGGACGGGTTCGGCGATGATTAGGTAGTTATGTGATGGATTTCGTCTAATACGATATTTGTGGGACTGTTTTGAAATTTTTTTAAAATTATGGGACAATATAGGTATTTTCTCCGCATTGAACCAGTCGTATGTTGTATCCCGGACACACTGGGTTGTCTATATAAAGCCACATGAATGTTGAAGATTGGCAACCAATTTATTGATCTTACATTTGAGTTTTCACTCTAACCTATAATGTTGAAATTAAATTCTTTATTAGGATTATTACACTGGAATAAGTAGGCTTAAAATTAGGCTGATGACCGGACCATTATACTGCAATATAAACAAATAAAAATAATTAATAATTAATTAAGCTGTTGGTAGCCTACGTGGGTTTGATTTCTACCGTTTATATGGAGACCATGATATTCATCTGGAGGGGTGAGTTAGTATCCGTATATCGGTTTAATGGGAAAAAAGCCAAAATCATCCTACAACTTTCGTGTGTTTCTTAAATAGTCCCATAATTGTGCACTTCACTTAATCCATCCAATATGTTTGCTAATCCTCACCTAAATAATCCCATCACATGTTAATGATTTCCCAGGCTGACGTGTCGCAAGGATTAAGGAGTTAATTATGGGACCGTTTGAGAAACGTACGAAAGTTGTGGGATGATTAACATGTTAATTGTCACAATTAACCTCCGATGAGATCATTTGGGCGAGGATTAGCAAACATATGGATTAAGTGAAGTGCACAATTATGAGACATTTGAGAAACACACGAAAGTTGTGGAATGATTTTGGCATTTTTTCCTCTGTTTAATGGTTGGAACCTCTTCTAGATGGTTTCTACACTACCATACAATCCAACAAATTCAAGTAAATAAATAATTAAAAACTAACAATATTGTAAACGTGGTGTGAATTCAAACAAAACACCATACTAGGATTGTCTATATAAAGAGACATCAACGTTTGGAAATTAATAACCAAATATATTAATCTAACAAACTGTGTTATTACTCTAACCTACCATGCCTCATATGTCGTCATTCGAACATAACGAGGAACAGAAGTCCACGGAAAACCAGATGTCCAAAACATTTGAAGTGGTGGAACCATATCGTGATGTTGATGAAAATTGCATTTTCTTGGGCAAAACAATTGCTGAATTTCAAGACCAACTTGTTGAAAGTGCCGGTCGCTCTTTAGGTATCAAGAAAAAACCACTGTTGTTATGATATTGCCAATCACTTGTATAAACAATATTCATGTGTTGGTTGTTATATGTAGGCTATCCGGTGAACCTAAATTGCAGCCACTACATTGCTTTGTCTCCATTGCTGAGTTTCCATATCAATAATGCTGGTGACCCATTCATTGAAAGCAACTTTGCGTTGCATTCGAAGAAGTTTGAGGCAGGAGTTTTGGACTGGTTTGCCAAACTCTGGGGGACTGAAAAAGATGAGTATTGGGGTTACATAACCAATGGGGGAACCGAGGGCAATCTCCAAGGCCTCTTACTCGGGTTTGTACTTGGCTCATCAATCACTAAATAGGCACTTCAATTTCTTATGTGTGTTTAATCTAATTTCATTTGTAGGAGGGAGTTATTACGAGATGGAATTTTGTACGTGTCAAGCGAATCGCATTATTCGATTTTCAAGGCAGCCAGAATGTATAGAATGGATTGCAAAGTGATCAATACTTTAAGTACTGGAGAAATAGATTGTTCTGACCTTAAAGAACAGCTTATTCTCAACAAGGCGAAGCCAGCTATAATCAACCTCAATATAGGTTTATTTCTTTGTTCAATCAATATATCTTTATTCCCAATTGTTTGCAAGCATGACATAAATTTAACATGTTGCACCAAAATGAAAATTAATTTGTGAAATTGCAGGGACAACATTCAAAGGAGGTGTAGACAACGTTGATCTTGTCATACAAACGCTATATGATTGTGGCTTCTCAAATGATAAATTTTACATCCACTGCGATGCAGCATTGTATGGACTTATTTTACCATTACTGGAACAGGTAAGTCATGAAAAGGCCTTTTAATTTACCAAAGTTTTCTCCTCTTTAACCCGATAGCTTGCTCAATTTGATCCTTTGATTTTTCCTTTTCTATTGGCACATAGGAATCAAGTTTAAGTTTCAGAAATCCAATTGGGAGCATTAGTGCGTCCGCACACAAACTATTGGGCTCGCCTATGCCTTGTGGCGTGTTCATGACCAAGAAGAAATACATGTCCCTTCTAGCAGAAAGTGTGGAGTACATAGCGAGTGTAGACACTACAATAAGTGGAAGTCGAAATGGTCATGCTGCATTGTCTATTTGGTATGGATTGAGCATGAAAGGCATCGAGGGACTGACCAGAGACGTGAAAATGTGCTTGGATAATGCTCGATACTTGAAATATGGACTAAAGGAAGCTGGAATTAGTGCGATGCTCAACGACAAGAGCAACATGGTTGTTTTTGAGCGCCCTCGAAGGCAAGGGTTTGCGGATTACTGGCAACTTTCTTGTTTACGAAACATGGCACGTGTTAGTGTGATGCCGCACGTGACAAAGGATATGTTGGATGAGTTTCTTTACAATCTTGTCCGGGAGAGGAAGAGTTGGTATGGATCCTGCAATGATGTTCAACCACCTTGCCTTTCAGAGGAAATAGGGGTCTTAAATTGTGCTTGCTTAAGAAACCACAACAATGGGCTCGTAGGTGGAAAGTAATAACAGCACCTTAGCTTGCCCTAATTTGCATACAAATTAGTGTGGCAATGTGAACTTTCTATTTTACCTCTTGTCAAAATGCTCGCAATAACTGTGGAAGTGCAGATTATTAATTTCCAATATTTTGTGGGGCGTGGACCTTTTATATTCCAGTACACTGTGGCATTTATATTCTTACTAGAAACCGTGCGGCCGCGCGCTACGCTGCCACTGCGCGAGCCGACGAATGGGTTTTATAATTGATATGTAAAATTATAAGCTGCAAGAGATCAAAATTCTTTTTTCAGAGGAAGAAATAAAATCAACCAAATTTTATGCAAAAATTCCTGGCATTTTATATATTTCTTTCATTTCTTCCAAGAAAAAATTCATCAAGGATGTCCCTGAAGGTAATGCATCTGAGAAAAATAAGAAAGCAAATAATTTCGAGCAGAAAATGAAAACCGAACTTATATTATTCTTCTGGAGAAAATGTAAATACAGATAAGAAAATCAACAGTACTAAACACGAGGTAATTTGTAAGCTAATTTGTTAAAGTGGAGAGCAAGTGAAAAGGAAAACAAGGTGAATGAACTTGTAAAAAATATTGTCCTAAGAATATTGTTATCATTCCTTTTATTACTGTAGGTCCCTTAATTCAAGATTCTTGACTACGAGCGGTCGTTAGTGTGTGATCAGAACAACGTGTAAACAACAGAAAGACAAAACACCAAGAATTTGTTGACCCAGTTCGGTTTTGCAACCTACATCTGGGGGATACCAATCCAGGATATCTAGACTAAGAAGAACCAAAAACTCTACAGACTTCAACCTAGATTCAAACTAGAAACGGACTCAACACTAGATGAACTATCTAGATGAACTCCATCGTTAGGACTCCCCCTCAACGACGGCCTGCGGGAACACCTCCTGATCCGAATCTCCAGAATCTCCTTGAATCTGATCTCCTTCGTTCTTCTTCTTTGATAAACCTGAATCTTCAACTCCAGACTTCCAATAAGCGCAGATTTCAAGGCTTCTTCGCAAAGCAAACCTCCACAACGTGATGTATAGAAACGAGATCTTCAATTCGGCAAACCAATTGAAGCATATGAAGCGCAAGACATTGATGATCTTCAAGAATGACTCACAGATGTAGAACACTCATCAAAGTCTATCTAAAAACTCTCAAGAACGAACTCTATGAAAAACAAGAGAGAAAAACCAACTTCTAAAAATATAAAAGTGAATTACAACTCAATAGATCAATCTAGCAAAAATCTCTTAATCTCATCTAGAACTAACAGACTTATATACAGGAGAATAAATTCGCAATCTGCTGAAAGTGGCTCCTCCAAATCAGTTAAAAACAACAAACAATAACTGTCAATGTAACTTCCATAAATCTGTTCAGTTCTTGTCGTCAATGCGTCGTTCCAACATTGATCTGACGACACTGTTCATCTGCACAAAAAGCTTTTATGTACTAACAATCTCCCCCTCTTTTTGTGTAGATGATGATCCCATCAAAAGTGTCTCAAACATTAAAAAGTGTTAGTAACACAATCAAAAATCACAGTAAGATATATCGATAAATCAATCAGTAGTTGTCATGTAGCTGTAACATTCTGAAATCAGTTTCAGTAAGTTTCACAAAGCAAAATGATCAGGCAGTAGATAATCTGTTGTTATAACCATCAGAGAATTTCATCAGAATGTAAATTCACAATGGAAATCCACATTACCAAAATTACCATTACCAAACATATAGGCCAAGCTTTTCCAAACTCCCCCTCAACATTAAGTTCGTGATAGACACCTTTATATCTCCTCCTTGATGGGAGCCATTTTTGAACTGAGTTGGGAAGCTTTTCTGGTTGGTACAGAAGCAAAACACTGATACAATAGTCTGTGAGTAATGATGACACTTTAATAACAACTTTATCACAGCTATGTATCTTTATCTCAACTGCAGTGATTCAATCTTTGGGCTGGGAATATGTTTCAGTAACAATTGGCCCAATGCCTTGTCTTTCTAACTCTGAAGGCATAACTCCAAAATTCTCTTTAGTTGATATGAGTTGTTGTTGGTCTGTGATCACAACATCACATGGTGGTAAACTATTCTTCTTTGCAATCCAAACTCTTTGTATTCTGATCCTTTTTCGAAGTTTCTCCGTTGGCCATACAACAACTCGACCATTCATTAAGTCTCTTACTATTCTGATGCAAGTTTCAGCAGAATGTACTGGTAGTTGGCAATAGCAGCAGTCTCTCTGTCGTCTGGACTGTGTTGTAACATCGTCTTTGTCAGTCTCCTTGTATTGTGAAGTCAAGTATCTTCCACTCACGAATTTGGTTTTGCTTGGAGTTGATTTCTTCTTATAACCTATACCTGTTTGGTCACCAAAAACCTTTCCCATAGATAAAACTTCATCGAGTTTATTTTTACCTTTTACTACCTTTTGGGAATTGCGGTTTTCCTCTTTTAGATCATCCAACTCCTTTTGCATGTCAAGAACTTTAACTTTAAGCTCATCATTCTGCTTCTTTATAAAGTCGACTTCCTTTAGAACTTCTTCATTCTTTTCAACTTCAATATCATAGGCTATTCCGATGTCAGCGAGTTGTCCCAACAACTTTTTATTTTCCTGAACAGCAGCTTTGAATTCTTCCTTAAGCTCATTGTAGTCAGCAAGTAATTCATCGTATTCATCATCACTGTCACCTGAATCAGAAGCAACTTCGTTAGGTGAAAAACATATTGACTTTATTGTACCTTCTAATGGAGTGGGGCTTGCATCTCTCAAGGTGAATGCAACAACGTCTTCAGCGTCACTGTTCTGATCATCAGGGGTTTCATCGTCGTCTTGATCACTGAGGGTTGCTTGTAGAGCTTTCCTTTCCTTCATTGCTTTCCTTTTGGCCGTGGCACATTTCAGATTTGATGTGTCCTTTTCCTCCGCATTCATGCATATCACAGAAGTGAATTTGTCAGGCTTTTCATGGTTTGAAGACTTCTTGTTGAAACAATCCTTTTTGCCGCTGTCATTCTTTTTGAAATCTCTGTGAGGTTGTCGATCAGTCGTCTGAACGTCATCAGAACCACGGTTTTGGTTCTTTCCTTTGTTGAATCGCTTGGACTTCCTTTCTTTAAGAAGTTTGGCTAATTTCTTCATTATGTAGGAGTCTTCATCTTCAGAACTGTCTTCAGACTCTTCTTCAACATTAGAGAGCAATGTTTCTTGATCGATCCTCTTCCAAATGATTCATCTCATATGTTTGGAGTATCCCGACCAATTCTCTCAATGACATGGTTTTAACCTTTTCAACTTCTTCAAGTGCTGCCACTTTCCCTGAATATTTCTTTGACACCGTTCTGAGCATTTTCCTAACCAGCTTAGGCTCTTCAAAAGTCATTCCCAATGCAGTTGCTTGGTTCACAATATCTTGGAATCTTCCAAAATATGCAGTTATGTCTTCATCATTTCTCATTCTCAGGCTGTCGAAGATAGACTCGATTCGATTCAATCTGGTTGTTTTCACGTCGTCAGAACCTTCATGTTGAATCTCCAAGAAATTCCATGCTTCGTAGGCGGTTGTGCAATTTGCAATCATTCTGAATTGGGCTTCATCCATGGCACCACTGATAGCATTTAGAGATGTGTAGTTTGCTCGTCTCATGGTTCTCTCGGCCTGAGTAAGTTCAGGTTGGTGGCCGGTCGGATTGTTGTAGTAGCCGTCTCTCCTTCACCGGTACGAACCTGTCTTGTCGGTTGAGTCCATGGCTCCAAAACTGCATCCCAAACACCATCTCCTTGTGCCAAAAGATAATTCCGCATCCTAGCTTTCCAATATGCATAATCACTTCCATCGAACAAAGGCGGACGAGTGTTAGATGCTCCTTCACGGTTCATGATTCTTGAATCTTGAAAGAATGGATTTCCTCAGCTACGTTAGAGGGATGGCTCTGATACCAATTTGTAGGTCCCTTAATTCAAGATTCTTGACAACGAGCGGTCGTTAGTGTGTGATCAGAACAACGTGTAAACAGCAGAAAGACAAAACACCAAGAATTTGTTGACCCAGTTCGGTTTTGCAACCTACATCTGGGGGATACCAATCCAGGATATCTAGACTAAGAAGAACCAAAAACTCTACAGACTTCAACCTAGATTCAAACTAGAAATGGACTCAACACTAGACGAACTATCTAGATGAACTCCATCGTTAGGACTCCCCCTCAACGACGGCCTGCAGGAACACCTCCTGATCCGAATCTCCAGAATCTCCTTGAATCTGATCTCCTTCGTTCTTCTTCTTTGATAAACCTGAATCTTCAACTCCAGACTTCCAATAAGCGCAGATTTCAAGGCTTCTTCGCAAAGCAAACCTCCACAACGTGATGTATAGAAACGAGATCTTCAATTCGGCAAACCAATTGAAGCATATGAAGCGCAAGACATTGATGATCTTCAAGAATGACTCACAGATGTAGAACACTCATCAAAGTCTATCTAAAAACTCTCAAGAACGAACTCTATGAAAAACAAGAGAGAAAAACCAACTTCTAAAAATATAAAAGTGAATTACAACTCAATAGATCAATCTAGCAAAAATCTCTTAATCCCATCTAGAACTAACAGACTTATATACAGGAGAATAAATTTGCAATCTGCTGAAAGTGGCTCCTCCAAATCAGTTAAAAACAACAAACAATAACTGTCAATGTAACTTCCATAAATCTGTTCAGTTCTTGTCGTCAATGCATCGTTCCAACATCGATCTGACGACACTGTTCATCTGCACAAAAAGCTTTTATGTACTAACAATTACAACTTTCAAGAACAAACAAAAGCTTCCACCAAACAGTGAATAAAGAATGGCGAAACGGCCTATATAAGAAATGGTAAAGAACATCAATAGAAACACACATCCTTCAATGAGGGCAGAAGCAATAGGAACAAGCACACCTGTTGGATGGGTTTGTACTTAAAAAATTATTCATTTACAGGAATCAAACACACCTTCCATTTCTACACCTAGCTAGTTCATTATACAAACACATAAAACAATTAAGCTAAAACTCTAAATAAAGAACACAAATAAATAAGACTGTGTATATCATTGGATTCAAGGTACGGCACACCTGAATTAATTGAACTCCTAACTTGTTTAAATAGCAAAGACAATACTAAAAGGCCAAAAAGCAAGATTCAAATTTAATACAGGATAGATGCGCTGATCCATAACTCAAAGGCCAAAAACAAAGATTCAAAATTAATACATCCATTAGTGCATTATATAATGGGAATAGATTGATTTTAACTATATTAGTTATTAGTTATAAATATAATCACTGGACCTTCAGTATTAATCCTTATAAGAATCCTCAAGGAACCAGATATCACCCGTGCCCAACTTGTTAAGGCAGCTAAAATTAAACATTTAAGTTCAAATTTCACTGAAAGCAACATTCTTAGGATGGACTATTAGAAAACATGCATATACGCTTACTGATTCCTTAAAGAACTTAAACACCATCTCCCCTTCTCCTAATCAAGCCAGAGTCCTAGTAAATATAATGATAATATATAAATACACAAAGAAGATGTATCCCAGGTAGAGACATGTACAAATGGCAAATTGTGTCGACCAGGCATCGGAAATATGCGCAGTAGTTTCTAAATGAATTGTATACATAAACAAAGCATTCTTAATATCAATATCTCACTACAGTAACAGGTTAGTAACAGGTTAGCCATGTACAGAATTTCTGAAGCAAATTATATAAAGGCAATATTGGGAAAATTTCCAAATTTGCAAATAAGGATAGCCATATACCCAAAGGAAAAGAAAAGCCAAAATTATACTAAATATAACACTCCGTAAAAAATTTTTTAATAGAAATTTAAATTTTAATAAATAAATATTCAAAATTTCTCATAACTAAAATTTTTAGAACATGAAAGGAAAAGATATTTACTTTTAAAGTGCGAATTTATTCAAATCAATCTTAGCTGAGAATTAAATTTTAGGAGTTAAAAACTTTTAAGTATGAAACTATTAAATTAGCGTATACGTATTAATTTATAAATTATCAAAAATTTAATTAAGTTCCCCAGTTTATGTATACGAGCTGGATTAAATATTGCCAAAGGCAAATTAAGTTAAACCAAATTATCCGACGAGGGTACCGGATAGAAATATAATTGAATGGCCAAAGTAGACGAGCTTATGAACTATTGGACTCTAAATAAATATTATTGGACACGAGTAAATGATGAAATGAATAATCATGGTCGGAATAAAATACTTAGCTACTTAAATTATGGAACTAGAGGACAGACAAATTTTTAATTAGCGAAACATTTAATTAATATTTTCCGAGACCTCGACCAATTTGCCTACTGGAACTAATTACTAAGTAAGCTAAACCCATTGAATGGTTTATAAGGAATTAGGTTAAATATCAATACACTTGATTATTGTGACAAGGAAATCCGCTACTAGATAATCAAAATCCATAAGTCCACTAAATAAGATTATGGTAGTAAGACTAAATATTAAATTTAGAAAGTATTAATTAAGTTCATAACGAATGATAATTTAAATCCTAAATTCGCGTAATGGGCAAACGTTAGGAATTTTTGAGTTAATGTTATACTAAATGAAATTGGATTCAGATTATATTACAAATTTAATAATTAATATTAATACTTGACCAATTGAATAAATTATCTAGCGACTCATTTAACGATTAATTGTCCGGATTAAGGAATTTGAAGTGGTGAGTCATTTCATTAAAGGTGATAAATTAATAGATGAACTAATCTATTGAATAACACAATTAATGAGTTAAGCTATAAAATTAGGTCCGAATAATTAAATTAAAACACTAAACCCATTTAATTATTAGGGATTGTCCGACCGTTAAATTTGCGATTGTCCCGAATTGAAGAATATGGAGTCCCAAATTACTCAACTAATTATACCGGATAAATAAATTATTAAGTCCCCAACTTAGATTAATTAGTCAATTAAGTCCAACACATTAAATTATATAACTGTGAGATTATTACAATTATTAAGTCCATAATCAAGATTTAATAGCTATTTAGGTCGATGATTTAAATTGATTAATAGGTTATGTCCAAGCTTAGGGATTTGGAGTTGGACTAGTGAAGTAGTGAGCCAACAAGCAAAAAGAAAACCAAAGAAAAAAAAAAAGGATTGAGCCCAACCCAACCAAGCCCAAGCCTAACCCTAAGCCCAAACACAAACTAAACCCTAACCCTAAATTTTTGCCCAGCTGCCTCCGGCGCCGCCCTCGCCGCCGGCCGACCTCCGGCGGGACTCCGGTCGCTGCCGCCGGCCACCACCACCGCACACGGACCACCACCAAATCTCCTCCATGTTCCGTTTCCGACCTTCGCAGCCACCACCCGCTGCCGCCGGCAAAAACCCCCTTAAGCCTAAAGTTTGGATCTCCGACCCTCACCACCAACGCGCCGCCGCTACCGCTACCATCGGCCGCCTCTGGCTTTTCCGTCACCACCCCCGCCGTTCCAACCACCATCTCCACCCTTTTTCGTTATTCACCACCGCCCTTGTCCGCCAATGCCGCAGCCTCCACCATCCCAAGCCACTCCTCCATCTCGCCAAACCCACACCACCACTACCTCCGCCACCGCCGTCCATTTCTGCCACCATTGCTCCCACATTTTCCGGCCACCTCCAACCCTTCAATCCGAGCCACCGCCACGGCTCCACCGTCATCTCCTTCACCCGAATCCATCCACCACAGATTCATCAATAACAAATCAAAAACAAAACAAAAAGAAAGGGGCGGAGGGATCGAGACAGAGAAGGAGGCCGAGCCCCCCCCACTCCGCTGCCGCCGCCGAGTTCCACCGCCTCCACCACCGTCGGCCGCTGCTTCCGGCTGCTTCCTTGTCGCCGGCGAAGGGAGAGAAGAGAATGGGGAGGGGCGGTAGAATAGAGAAGCAAAGAAGGGGGTGATTGCGTGCAAGAGGAGGAGAAAAATACTGAGGTGATTGAATCAGTATTGATGGAAATATGTGGGGATCTGTGAGACTAATGGGGTGGATGTTGGGAGAGGCTTTCTACCCAGTTAAAAGGGTGTAATAAATTCATCTATTTAAACCCCTCTCAATAGCCTCCTTAATCACGCCACCCACACCATCTTTCTGTTCTATCTTTCTGTTTCCCTCTTCCGTTTCCTTCCCTCATTCTTGAGTTCTATTCTGTATTTTCTTTCCTTACTTGCTGCTCTCGCTTTCTTTTTCTTTCTTTTCTTCCTCTGCGTTCTTGTTATGAGTTTTGAGGTTCCTCCAGTAGAGTACTAGCAAGAGCAGTCTAATAGGAAATTTCCGGTAAGATTTATTTAAGTTGGAAAATTCTAGTTATTATTCTAGTTATTATTAGAAGAACTATTATGGCATATTAATTAATATTAGGATATTTTCCTAGTCACGTAGCTGTAAAGGATATCTGCTCATAGCCTGTGCACGTGTGTTGCATCCATCCCACCTACGGTGAATGTAAGTAGATTTTTACTCTTTGGAGTAAAACCCAAATTATTTTAGCTTAAGCATAAATTTTAAATGTCGTTTTCTTATTTTTAAATTTGTGCTTATAGCTCCCTACTGTTTTTGGATTACTGGTATGCCATTTTACTGTGCTTTATACTGTTCGCAACTATTCTCAAATCCTACGGATTTTTGAGCTCATTATTACGGGGGCTGGGTCTGGGTATGGGTCGGCTGCCCAACTCCTACGTAGCTGTTGCACTTAATCGCCACACGGGGACTCTTGGGGCTATCCAGGCGATTCCATATCTGATTCCAGTGGTGGGTTACGAGGAAATTTCTTACCTCCCCCACACCCTTGCGTGTATGTGAGATTTGGGCCCCGTTTGGGCACCTGCACATCACAGTGGCTGAGATACTACTTCTCGGTAACGCATATTGCTGTATTATCTGTTCCCGGGTTTAGATTAATATTGTCTTTATGTATAAATTATTCTCGTTTTAGCATACCATTACCATTTCAGATTCAAACACAGCCGAGCTTATAGCCCTCAAAAGAATATGTGAAGCGATTATTAGAGATCAAGGCTTTCCACTTCCTAGATTGCGTTTTGAATGTGACTCATACAATGTAGTGTGTTGGATCAAACAACCGGAGGACGCACCCTGGCGGCTCCATCAGTTGCTGGCCCCTATTTTGATTGTGATGAACCATGCAGGGGATGTGAGTCTTGAACACATTTTACAGGAGAGAAATGAGACGGCAGACCATTGGGCAAAAAGAGGAGCTTTGGGAGAAAACAAAATGGAGGTATGGCACTAAAAGTTAAATTCAAAATGGAGCTACAATTCTGCTGTGGTCTCTGTTGCCTCTTCCTTGGCAGAGGATAGTGAAAAACAGATACAGTCGAGCATTTCTTTGAAATAATCAGGTGGTGATTGAAACATGAGGTTCTCTTGTACAAGCCCCTGGATATGATGGATAAGAAGGCAGTGATGTTATATAGAAAAGAGAAAAAAAAAAGAAAAAAGAAAAAAAAAAAAGAAAAAAGAAAAAAAAAAGAAAGAAAAAAAAAAAGAAAAAAAAAAGAAGAAAAATGAAAAAAAAAATAAAGAAAGAGCGTTACAGGCTGTTGCTGTTGCTGTGAAGATTGTTTTTTGATTGGTGCTGCTGTTGCTGTGCTCTATTGTGTGTGGCCTCATAAAGAAATTTTGTTGTCGCTGAGTGCTTATATTGCTAATGATGTTTCTGTGTTGATCCGGAGGTTGATGCTGGTCTAGGTATTTTTCAAGCTCCAAGTGTGATGATGTTCGTTAAGATGGCTGCTGATGATTTGTCATGCAAAGGTTGCTCATATTGCTGGCGATGCTCGTTGATCAAAAGTTGTCGAATGTCAAAGCGTTACAGGCTCGGAATGGCTCTAGTTCTCTCATCCGAATGAGATAAAGACATAACGAACTGTGGACTCCTATCGATATCCGGTGAGATCCGAGATTTAAACGTTAATCACTGTGTCCGTAAAAGGAGGTCAGGTTGATACTCTGAACTTGCTTCATCATTCATATTGAACTTTCTGTTTTTTTCATTCCAGTGTGTCGAAATTGAAAAGGGCACTAGGTCTCTTCCATTAGCCGTTATCATACCGCACTACGTCAAATACCACCTACCACTACTCCTTCCCTACTCCATTCCCCATATCTTTCTTATAGCCACACATTATCTATGTTCTGAATGGTTTAGGAATCCATCTTGCGCCTGTGAGAAAGACTTCTTCTGAGTATGCTGTTGCGTGGGTCCTATGGGGTGTAGAAAGTCTCTTGAAAATGTGTGAGGGAATGCCTTTTACCAGAATGTGATTGGGTGGATATTATGTTTGGATATTATGTTCTGAGCATTAGAAAGAATGGGTTGACATGATCCCTGCGCTTGATACATAAAAGAAAATAGAAAGAAAGGAGGATTGATGAAAAAAAAAAAAAAAACATAAAATAGATCGCGCGGGTGAGGAAAGTTGTGAGATATGTGTGAGCTGCTCATTCATACATTGAAGATTTGAAAATAATGGAGTGCTTTCTATTTTTTCAGTGTGAGCTGCTCATTAGATTTCAGTTTTGAAAGTACTGTAGTGTGAGCTGCTCATTAGCCGGTTACCATTTTTTTCTGTCCTTTAATCTAGCCTGGTCTCGTTGCTATGTATCCTAGTCCCTTTGTTTCGATACATTTGGTTTTGAATTAAATAGTAGGGGAGATGTGATTATGAAGTAAGTTTTTGGGATTGTTATGATGATTCGTCGCTTGAAAGTTTACAAAGCATATTGGGGAACTATGAAGAGAGATGATGCGGCTCTTGAGGTTTGAAAATGCTGTTGTTGGTGTTTTTGGGAAGGCAAAAGAAGTTACTTATGATGTGAGCCATGAGTGTGAAAGAATTCCCTGCAGTAGACTATTGCTTATGACAAAGGATGGAGAATGAAGAATGGTGGCATAGGCGTACCCGGAAAAAAAAAAAAAAGAAAAGAAAATAGCACACGATGGTTTCTTTGGAGTTGTCACTGAGTTATGGTGCTGCCTGCTGCTCTGAGACAATAGCTGATGCTGCTACGTGGCGTCTGCAACTGGATGGGGCTGTGAATGCTCTGCCTAGTTTTGGACTGGATGTGTCCTGGTGACTGTTGTAGTTCTTTAATTTCCTTTTGTGCTGTAGTTAAGCCGCTCCTTGCTTCTATGGAGATAGACTCAGTTGTTGTTGGGGTGTACCCTTTCTCTGGTTTGGAATGCTATAAAACTCATCTTTCCTCAAAAAAAAAAAAAAATTATTTCTGCTACCCTACCTCCTCCGGGAGTAAACTTCTACTTACTCAACGATTGTTTTCGCTGACTCTACACTTGTCACCATTTCCTTTCAGGTTTCAGATCTGCAAGGTTGATAGAGCATATTTTGCACGGGCACGGTATGGGGTATCATTTATAAGGAAATGTATTTTTAAATCCTCTTTGGGATAAAAACATATTACTTGGCATAGATAAAAATTTTGTGAGGCAAAAATCATTTTTAAGAAGTATTGGAAATCAATTATCGAGCATAAATAAATATTTGGGTTTATCCCGTTTGTGCAAACCTTGTGCCCTACTGTTTAAACAATGCATTTTGCGTTTAACAGTGTTATTTTGAAATACGAGTAGACAACCCCTTTTTATAATATTTTTCAAATGCGAGGTACAACCCCTTTTAAAATAAAAGCTTCCATGGATTTAATCCTTTTCTGTCGTTGAGCTCATTTGAGGAATGCGTTCCTCCGTTTTGGTTGTACAAATCAACCATTTTTGTTAAGCTTATTTTATACACTACAGTATTATAAGCTTCATTGCGAATTATATGCTAGCTTGTCCGGAACGTGGTTAGCATATACATTCAGCTGTATTATTTATTCTAGCCTTAGCATATTTCGGGCGGTCCGGGATACGTGGCGGTAGCACCCGCACCCATTGTTCCCGCACTTTTCTTCCGCTGTCTCTTTAGGGAAAATGAGGGTGTTACAGTTTGGTATCAGAGCGTTTTGCTCTTGGAATTTGTGCATTTAAATAATTTAAAAATTTATGCACCATATATTATTTTAAAAGTCTTGAGGCACAAGTAGTGTATTAAAATTTTTAAATTTTTACACGAAAAGCATTTGGAAGCACTGGATTAGTGCATTTAAATTATTACAATTTTTGCGCGGAAAATATTTTTTTTTCCAGAGACATTTTTGCTCGATGAAGTAGTGCATTTAAATTTTTAAACTTTTGCACGAAACTATTTGGAAAAGACTATGCCAAGTATATTTAAAAAAAAAAATGGGATGGGAACACACACACATATGCATATAGGCACGAGCAGAATTTGAATTTATTACAAGACATTTTTGACAAGAAGTTCCTAAGGTGTCGAACTTCGAGTACGACCCTTTTTCCGCAATATATAGGGAATCGACGTGTCACTAATACGATCTCTGACCTTCGACTTTTGCCTTAGTCAATATAAGGATATGCCTTAGACTTAGAAGAGCACGATCTACATGCTGTTGCGATAACCACATTAATTATCTAGTAACGAGAATTTCTGAATAACTATGTGGTCTTGAGACGTGAGTGTAAAGGGAAGACACCAAATGATTATAAACTCATAACAAGAATTATCGTAATTACGAACTTTTTAAACCATATATGTTCGGTAACTAGCATTTGATCAAGATATTAGTGGCTCGTGGTAACCATAACATTCGTGTAAACCCTTTGATAGATGTCGGCCAACACCTTTACCATGTTGCTTGAGTTGGTCCCTCGCATGGCTATGGACATACTGGTATTGCAGCAGGAGGCTTGCAAACATCAGGAGGAGAAGGCACGACTGCTCGCGGAAAATTTGGGGCTAAAGGCTCAGCTGGCCTCTAGGCCTAAGCGCAAGGACGAGCACGTCGGGGAGTCCTCTAAGCCGCAGAAAAGGAAACGATTGGAAGAGGAACATGACAACGGAAATGCTGGCCGACATGAAAACCTTAACAACCCTCGGCCGGGAAATAAAAACAAACTCCCTATGCCGACATGCTGTCCGAGATGCGGCAGAAAGCACTGGACGCAAGTATGCCCGCCATGCGGAGCCTGCTACAGGTGTGGTCTTGATGGGCACACGATCAAAGGCTGTATTCGGCAGATTGAGGTAAACAAACTGTGGGAGGATCTGAGGAAGGATCCACGTTTCCAGACGAAGGCATGCCTGGAAGGACGACAAGGGGAACCACAGAGAAACCAAGCCCGCGACCAGAGGAACCCGCCTCCTGTGGCAAGAGGCGACTCGGTTTAGATTTCAACTATCATGTTTAACTGCTTTCTAAGAACATGGGTCAATCTGGCGTAGTAAGGCAAGATGTACGTGGAGAAATCGTACTCCGACTTTTGAACCTAGTAATGCGCTTGATATGTACAAGCAGGGCATTTCCTTTTGATGTAAAACATTCTAAGCTTCTACCTAAATGATAATCACCTATGTTCTGTTTAAAGATTTCTCCTTCGAAAAGCTTCATTTGACCTATAACCAAATGATTAGATTTTATGCCCACACCTAAGAAGCATGGAAACTTCAAGGACAATAGATTATTACACCCGGTAAAATGTTTACTTACCAAGTTTGATAGATGACCCTTAAACTAAACAACAACATTATCAATTGTTTAAGACATGGCTTAATCTATCCTTACTGGTTAAGCAACCATTTTCATTCGACAAGAACACCTAATTCAAATGGACATACCCTTGGATGAGTAATTTAAAAAGAGACATGGGTAATCTCTAGGTAATATAGGAGCATGATAATAATTGGAAAATTCTCGTAGGTAACCGACTAAAGGACATGCGTAATATGAACAACAAGTTGAGTGGGATATCCTAAGGATTAAAGAAAATTCATTAGATCGATCTTGAAGAATTCACCGCAGTATTTTTGGATTTGAGAACACCTCAGGCATAATAAATAATTGTTGAACCAAATATAAAACAAGATTGACATGTTTCGTCACGAATAAATAGATTTTTCCTAAGAGCGATATCATACCAACAAGAAAAGTGGGATTTATTAAGGATTGAGTGTACGCCCGAAAGATTAACTAAGTCATCAAATCCCTTTAGGGTGAAATAGAAGTGAGTAATCAAGGAATAATTAAATGACATAGTTATCTATTTAGGATCGAGATGCACTAGTATCTGACTATGTATGATCTACTTCCATGAATTATGGGTAAGATCTCGGGGACGTTTACCCCAACAATAGATCTACCAAATCACTACGTTATATCAAACCAGCCTTGAGCCATTTTTATTTTCGGATATATGACTGAGTTTCTACTATCATGCTTTGCCTTAGCAGTAATTATGGACTAAATTAAGGTTATGCCTTAGGATTGTGAGAACATGATTTATATGATAGCTACGATAATCACACGGATAACCAAGAATAAGATTTTCCTAAATATTATATGGTCTTAAACATAAGACGCGAGTGTCATGTAAGGGCACCAACGAAATTTTAAACTCATCATGAGTCCTATAAAACATTTACGAATTTCCCCTAAATTCATACGCCAAATTGGCAAAGGAAATTGAATATTTGTCAAGAATATCCTTGAGGGAGCAATTTGCCTCAATGACCACTTAAAGGATTAACTTAAGGCATTAAATTCTATTACTTTAAGTTTAAGGACTTGGAACCCAATCCGTGATTAAAATAATATGCTAAGTAAGGCTCGATGGTATCATTAGAAATTATTTTCCCAAATATGCTATGTAAAAGGATTCTCCTTCACGAATAATCATAATAATAATAATAATAATAATAATAATAATAATAATAATAATAATAATAGTAATAATAATAATAATTACAACAACAACAACAACAACAACAACAACAACAATAAAAATAAAAATATACAAGAGCCTATAATACGGTGGATGAGAACTGTGGATTGCCAAGGACGAGTTTATGATTGAGGATGAAAGATTGCACACCCAATAAAATATAAGATTCATAATTACCAAGATATGGTGGATAAATCTTAGTGGGAAATGTAATTTATCAAGGTGATAACCCACCAAGCAAGGAAATTCTTCGTTAAAGTTATTGTTATTCGAAAATAATGAACATCTATTAAGGATGAACCGAGTTGGATTTTTCCAAGTGATTTAAATTTTATCTACTTAGGATTGGACAGGAGGAACTCACCACACTACGTTTAAGATTGAAGAACACTCCTAGTATAATGAATAATTAATGGATCAAATACCAAACAAAGTGATTCAAAAATAAATTTTCCTAATAGCGACACCTTACGAACAAGAAGAGTGGGACTTATTAAGGATTGATGATGTACTCCAAGAAAACCCATCAATTCAACTAAGTTATTGGAAGCCTTAATAAAATAACGTAACCAATGAATTTTTGTCCAAAACTTATCCCGAATACCTTTTGAGGAGTAGTAAGATACAAGGAATTAAGGAATGGGTAAATGAGATGTCTATTTTCAGCTTCCTATGAAAGAATGAAACACGTAGTCGCTAGCATATCCCGGTAGAGAAAGCGTCGAAAGAAAAATGAACCAACCCAAAACTGACCAACATATAGAATTATTTAGAAACATCAACGGAATAAGATTGGACGATTGCAACAAGAAATATATTCTAAGGAGATCAAGCGGATAACAACGATAAGTGCCCGAGGCTGAAAATTATAATTAAAAGACAATACGAAGAAAGGTTCTATATAAGATATAATTTTAGTAAATATATATCTAATCATGAATTAATTGCAGGATTTGCCGAGAGGCTTCGAGGGCGAAGCCTTATTTTAAGGAGGGTAGACTATAACACTCCGTAAAAAAAAATTTTAATAGAAATTTAAATTTTAATAAATAAATATTCAAAATTTCTCATAACTAAAATTTTTAGAACATGAAAGGAAAAGATATTTATTTTTAATGTGCAAATTTATTCAAATCAATCTTAGCTGAGAATTAAATTTTAGGAGTTAAAAACTTTTAAGTATGAAACTATTAAATTAGCGTATAAGTATTAATTTATAAATTATCAAAAATTTAATGAAGTTCCCCAGTTTATGTATACGAGCTGGATTAAATATTGCCAAAGGCAAATTAAGTTAAACCAAATTATCCGACGAGGGTACCGGATAGCTATTTAGGTCGATGATTTAAATTGATTAATAGGTTATGTCCAAGCTTAGGGATTTGGAGTTGGACTAGTGAAGTAGTGAGCCAACAAGCAAAAAGAAAACCAAAGAAAAAAAAAAAGGATTGAGCCCAACCCAACCAAGCCCAAGCCTAACCCTAAGCCCAAACACAAACTAAACCCTAACCCTAAATTTTTGCCCAGCTGCCTCCGGCGCCGCCCTCGCCGCCGGCCGACCTCCGGCGGGACTCCGGTCGCTGCCGCCGGCCACCACCACCGCACACGGACCACCACCAAATCTCCTCCCTGTTCCGTTTCCGACCTTCGCAGCCACCACCCGCCGCCGCCGGCAAACTCCCCCTTAAGCCTAAAGTTTGGATCTCCGACCCTCACCACCAACGCGCCGCCGCTACCGCTACCATCGGCCGCCTCCGGCTTTTCCGTCACCACCCCCGCCGTTCCAACCACCATCTCCACCCTTTTTCGTTATTCACCATCGCCCCTGTCCGCCAATGCCGCAGCCTCCACCATCCCAAGCCACTCCTCCATCTCGCCAAACCCGCACCACCACTACCTCCGCCACCGCCGTCCATTTCCGCCACCATTGCTCCCACATTTTCCGGCCACCTCCAACCCTTCAATCCGAGCCACCGCCACGGCCCCACCGTCATCTCCTTCACCCGAATCCATCCACCACAGATTCATCAATAGCAAATCAAAAACAAAACAAAAAGAAAGGGGCGGAGGGATCGAGACAGAGAAGGAGGCCGAGCCCCCCCCCCCCCCCACTCCGCTGTCGCCGCCGAGTTCCACCGCCTCCACCACCGTCGGCCGCTGCTTCCGGCTGCTTCCTTGTCGCCGGCGAAGGGAGAGAAGAGAATGGGGAGGGGCGGTAGAATAGAGAAGCAAAGAAGGGGGTGATTGCGTGCAAGAGGAGGAGAAAAATACTGAGGTGATTGAATCAGTATTGATGGAAATATGTGGGGTTCTGTGAGACTAATGGGGTAGATGTTGGGAGAGGCTTTCTACCCAGTTAAAAGGGTGTAATAAATTCATCTATTTAAACCCCTCTCAATAGCCCCCTTAATCACGCCACCCACACCATCTTTCTGTTTCCCTCTTCCGTTTCCTTCCCTCATTCTTGAGTTCTATTCTGTATTTTCTTTCCTTACTTGCTGCTGCTCGCTTTCTTTTTCTTTCTTTTCTTCCTCTGCGTTCTTGTTATGAGTTTTGAGGTTCCTCCGGTAGAGTACTAGCAAGAGCAGTCTAATAGGAAATTTCCGGTAAGATTTATTTAAGTTGGAAAATTCTAGTTATTATTCTAGTTATTATTAGAAGAACTATTATGGCATATTAATTAATATTAGGATATTTTCCTAGTCACATAGCTGTAAAGGATATCTGCTCGTAGCCTGTGCACGTGTGTTGCATCCATCCCACCTGCGGTGACTGTAAATAGATTTTTACTCTTTGGAGTAAAACTCAAATTATTTTAGCTTAAGCATAAATTTTAAATGTCGTTTTCTTATTTTTAAATTTGTGCTTATAGCTCTCTACTGTTTTTGGATTACTGGTATGTCATTTTACTGTGCTTTATACTGTTCGCAACTATTCTCAAATCCTACGGATTTTTGAGCTCATTGTTACGGGGGCTGGGTCTGGGTATGGGTCGGCTGCCCAACTCCTACGTAGCTGTTGCACTTAATCGCCATACGGGGACTCTTGGGGCTATCCAGGCGATTCCATATCTGATTCCAGTGGTGGGTGATGTGTGATTTTCACTACTCATATTTTACCACAAGCGGATGGTTGTCATCAAGTAATAAAAACCGGTGAATACCGGGTCGAATCCACAGGGAATTTCAGAATATTATATCATTCCGGAGAAATTTTAATTGTTCTTAAGTTCATTAATTATATTTAATATATTTAAAAAGATTTTGATTAATTCTAATGGTGATTTAATTAAAAATAGTGACGTTAAATTTAAAATAAAGCAAATTAAAATTATATTTAATAAGGATATAAATGGGAGATGCTTGTAATATTTTAAATATTGCCATCTTTATATAAAGTGGAAATTGCATATTGATTTAGCATTTTCCAATGTCTAAAAAGATCAATTTCTTAAAATTAATTATTTTATAAAGATTAAAAATATTATAATCTGCTAATAATCAAATTATGCTTAAACAGATTTCATGGAAGTTGGTTAAATTATCTAACATCCTGCAATCATTATTCTAGGTTTAAATTTGAGTCTTTCCCAAGCTTACAAATTTTCTATAGCAATTAAAAGACACTTTTCATTTCCCAAATCATTGTGCACATGCCAGAATCCATTTATAATGTAATTTATTCCCAATTCCGGTACTAAAATATTAATTCTACTTTTTATCTCCCGATTTAGCAAAGCAGAAATCACAGAATTGAATTCTAACATTTAATTATGCAGAACAGTGTAAATAATTTAACAATTATGGTAAAATAATAGCAAAGCATGGTAAACTAGATTTAATTAATAATATTAAAATGCAGACAGATTAGAATTAATGCCAGATTACTAAAAATAGGGAATTAAGATTGATCGATCATTTCAGGCTTTAGCAGATTAATAATTTTGATAGCAGATTTAAAATTACAGATTCCAGTCTAATCGATTAAAAGCAAATTACACCAAAACATAAAATTTCACTTCTATACTTCAGGCAGAATGGCGCTTAAATCTAATTAGACAGATTTTATAATGCTAACAGATTAATCGTTCAATCCAGATTCAACAGATAAAATAGCAGATTCAAGATTTCTATCCAAACCTAATCATCGATCAAACTCTGGCATACAATACATGATTTTAATCCACATTCTAATAATTCAAACAGATTAATCCAGATTACAGAATTAAACATCGACATATTATATTACTTCCATAAAAGATGAATTCGTACTTCAAAATGATTCTGAACTCCCGTTCTAGAACACTTCTAACACGAACATTACAGAAATCCGTCTACAAATTAAGAATATGATAGCAGATTACATTTAGAGGCAAATTCAATTCATTACAAAGCAAGAAAAAGAAAGGCAACACCGATGATAAGAAGAATTCACTCAGAACAGCATTCTGGCCAATTCCTCCGGCTTGATTTTATGTTTCCGACCTTCTTCTCCCATTCTCCAGATGTTTTCAGAGTGTTTCTGTCGATGAATGGTAAGTCTTGTCTGAAGAAATGATGAAAAACGGACCTTAAAACCGTGTTCGGGAGGTTAGAAAACTGCTCAACCGCGACTGTGGCGCAAAAAGTGGCGCTCGGAAGAGGTTTTCGGCGCCACCAAGGAGCTGCGGCGCATACGGAGATTTTCCGAATTTTCGAAAGTGGCGCAAAAAGTGGCGCAGAAGGGCACTTTTATGCGCCGCCAAGAAGGTGCGGTGCATTCTGACAATTTCCCAAATTTTACCCTGCGGCGCATTTTGTGGCGCTTCGGAGCAGTTTTAGGCGCCACCAAGCTATTGTGGCGCATCCTGAAGCTTTTTCCATCCGAAATTTTCCCAAGTGTTGAGGTGGCGCATAAAATGGCGCTGGGGAGCATTTTTATGCGCCGCCATGCCTCTGTGGCGCATTCTGGAGCCTTCCAGTGTTGAAAATTCCGAATTTTGCATCCTTTGACCTCCGAACATCTTCTTTCTTCATTTTAATGCCTGAAACATCATTGCAATGTATTAGAATTGCCAAAGTCTTATTAAAAAGCATAAAACAAGGTAAATTGGGCTTAGATAAGCTCAATTTAACCGGTCTTATTAATATTTACACATTACATGAAATATACACTAAAAAGCAGTAAAATAAGGTCTCATGCATGCAATTTAGGTTCATTTTATCATAATTTAAGCTTATTTAAATGTGGTTTCACAGGGTGCATCAACATCCTCACACTTAAATATTGCTCGTCCCTTGAGCAATGAGATCAATTAGCACATCAATTTGCCAATCAAGATAATAAAGATAAAGTCTCTATAGTTCTGCCAAATCATAGATTTCAAAAACAAAATGAGATAAGAGGGTTCAAAGTTTAATGTACTAGAACTAGGCAAATAGATATGCATCAGCTATTAGAACCAGATATCCAAAGCACTTACAATACAGAAAACAGATTAATTATACCTAGCACTTAATATGGGAAAGTGAATAATGTAAATATGCTTTTCTATTCCAGTCTTTAAATATGCTCAATCTATGGCTAGGTTTCACTATATTCTAGACACTTTGGCTGAGTTGTAGACGGTTGAATTCCAAAAGCTACTCGTGTCACCGAATATGTGCCAGTCATCCAGTCAAGAGTTTATGAATTTTTATTTGATCACCCTCTTTTTCTTTTTCTTTTAATCTTGCATTCTTTAATTTTTCTTTTCTTTTTCTTTTTGCAAGATAATTTGTTGTTTTTTTTTTACAGAGTTCTCACTCTGACTTTATTTTAATTAAGCATTTAAAAAGACTTAGAACGAGCATATTTATTTATAAATAATGATAACTCTCAACATTTTAAATAACTAGTCTAATTAATCAAATAGTTTTCTGCAAGGCAAATAGAATTGTCATCAATAGCTCAAACAACTTGCATAACAATTTGCCAAAGTCTAGAACTTTAAACTAAGAAACCTAACACTCATTAAATTGTAAAATCAGATTAGAGTAGAACGTTTAGACTTATTTGGATTTTCTCCAGATTGGCAATGAAGTGATAATCTCTAAATAATAGCACCACTGGGAAAACACAATTTAAATTCAAAATAACTAGTCATGCATGTACCATTTTATTTAAAGCATAATAAACAGTAAAATAAACTGAAATTAAATCAACTCAAGCTCTTACCATATTCTTCATGCAAATTGATAACATATAACATGAAAAGATCACACCTGGAATATGTAGATCCTAGAAATTCTTTCACCGTATTGAATGTCCCCCTTTTTCTTGCTTCTCATGGTATATCCTGCTTCTTTATATATTTATATGGTATTTGCTCATACAAAAGATAATTGTTAGAACACATGGTAATTTATAGATTCAAACAATTAAAATTCTATCCATTATTTATTTAATTCAGATTTTTACTATTTTATTTTATAAATTTCAGAATTTTGATTTTTAATAATTATTTTCATCCATTAAATAAACATGGACAGATTTAATTAAAATATTAAATTTCATAAATTTACCAAAAGCAAAATACCACAAATTCCAGCATCTATTACATAAAGAAACTAATTAAATAAGCAAGATAGTACCAAAATAATTCTAACTATTACAAATTAAACCAAAAAGGGAGCAATCCTATCTAGTCAAAAATCTAGATTTCTAAAGATCCATCCGAATCACCTACTTCATCTTCCCTAGGAACATCATCATTCCCTGTAGAGCTCGAACTAGTAGTAGGAGGAATATATCGATCACCTAGACTTTCAGACATGAAGAATTCAAGTCTACTGGAAAGTTGTGCAATTTGTGCTCGTATACTATCCTCCTTCCTCTTCATCTCCTCTCTAAGCTGATGAATCTCATAGGTCATCCTATTGATTGCAATCTCTGCAGGCTCTACCTTAGTACCAGATGTACTAGGCATATCAGGATGACAAGTGGGTGCCCCACGGGATATAGTAGGGTAACCAAGCTCTGCACACTTTACTCCAGGCTTATTATAGAAATTCTTGAATGAGATAGGAGGTTTTGGCTTCAAATCATGAGCATAGGCTGTCATATTCACTCCAGCTCTCTCACAAAGTGTCCAGATCAGTGCAGGAAATCCCAGCACAGTCCGTGCAGTGTCAGACGCCATTTTATCCAACTCATATGCTATCATATCTTCAATGTCAATAGGCAACCCGTTCTTCACACAATACACAAAATAAAGCTCCTCTGCATTCGGTTGTGAAGTGTGAGAAGTAGGAAACACCTTATGCTTGTAGAGCAGGTAGATCTGATAAAGCGGTGCAGCCATTAAAGTGGCAACAACATTCTCCTTCTTCTCTCCTATGTAGGCAACCTTCTTTTGAGTTTCGAACATCTCTTTCAAGATTCTTTTCTCCAATCATGGTCCTCCTTCCTCCTCATGAATAGGGTCATGAAAGTGCTTCTTCTTCGTAGCCGGGCAAGAGACATCCACAGTACCATAAAGTTCATTGATTACTGCGGGACCATATGGCACAGGCACTCCCCTAATCCATGAAGTATAATGATCATACTGAGCATTACATAGGAATTGTCTAGTAAGCTCCCAAGAATAAACTCCTTCCGGATGCGCAGCAAATTTCATCCATCCTCGACTCATGAGAGCATCATGAACCAAAAATCGCTCCATGTCAGCTTCAGTGAATCCTTTGTCCAGGATAATCCATCTTTCCACCATCTTCTGATAATAAGAATATGCAGTTTGATTGATGAAAATAGCCGGATTAAAAGTATCTCCAGTTAATTCTTCCAGAGGGGTAGTATCATTCTTTCTATTGTGACTCTTTCTCTTGGTTTTAGAATCACGAGGAACTTCCGGTGAGATTTCCTCCGGGGATTCAGCGACACCTTCTTCTTGCTGTGGATCATCCTCCGTCGGTTGAGCAGAATTGAAAGAAGTATCGTAACCATTATATGAATCGGGAGCTACCAGATTGTTCACAAATATGTCTTCAGCACCCACAGCAGTCGGCTCCGGAACGGGTTCTCTAATATCGGGTATCTGTGATGGGGCAGGCTCTGTGGCTTTCAATTTCTTTCCACCATTGTTTCTCGGGTTATTCTTTCTCTTTGTTCTCATGGTGGCAGAATTTAGGAAGAAAGGATTGAGATTGGAAAGCTAATTAAACTGGAAGAAGAGAAAAATTGACAGATTTGAGAATGAGAGTGATACCGATCGGTCATGCCTCTTTTAAAGATGGTGAAATCTTGATTTTGTTGAGATATGGTGGGATTGATTTAATCTAGATCCAAATATACACTAAACATATGATTTGGAGTCAGTATAATGTTGTTTTGGATCCCAAAAATCGATTAGATATGATTTGAATATTTTGGATTCGCGAATTTTTGAAAAATTTGCGTCGGTGGCGCAAAAAGTGGCGCTCCGAGGCCAATTTAGGCGCCACACAGCACGTGTGGCGCATTTTGAAAATAATATAAAATTTAAAAATAAGCCATGGCGCAAAAAGTGGCGCTGAAAGGGGGTTTCATGCGCCACAAAGAAGGTGTGGCGCATCCTGAAGCAAACTTGGAAAAATTCTAATTTTGCGGCGCAAAAAGTGGCGCAGAAAGGCAGATTTAGGCGCCACCAAGCACGTGTGGCGCATTTTAGAAAACCTTAGAAAAATTTCTAAGTTTTCTGGCGCATAAAGTGGCGCTGGAGGGCATTTTTAGGCGCCACAATGCCTATGTGGCGCATTCTGTGCCAATTCGAGCAGAATGTGTTTTTCCTAAGTTCTTCCCCATGATGTCCAAAATCTCCAAATCACTCAACAAAACCAATTTCACTCCCTCTATACCTCAATCTAGTTCAAGTAAACTTCATTGATCTTTACCAGTTCAAAACAACTCAATTTAGCATGCTATTGGTAAGAGCTACTTTATTGAATTTTAAAAGCAACTAAAAACCTTATAATCTATATAAACAACATCTAATACTCCATATAATCAAAAAGGGCATGAATAACAGAAATAGTATCTAAGATAGCAAAAATAATAAAAAGAAAGTAGAGTTAGGGCAATTACAACCCAAAAGGAAATAACTAAAATGTAGCAAAATAACAATAGAGTCAAATACATAGGCCTATCAATATATATCATCTATAACGATCACAAGCCTATCTATCGCTCATCTCTCTCGCTCAGTCTGAGTCCTCAGAATCATCATCATCGTTGTCTCCCACTTCTTCAGATCCATCCCCAGCATCAGCATCCTTAGCATCATCATCTCCCTCGTCACTCCCATCTCCAGAGCCGACATAGTCCTCATCCTCATCGTCCTCAGAAGGTGTCTGAGGAGCGACATATCGCTGTCCTAGGCTCTGGGACATGAAATACTCCAGTCTGGTTGCATGGTAAGCCTGGGCTCTAGCATTTTTGGCTATCTAGTCAGCCAAGAAATGGTGTCTTTGAGCTGCAAGTAGAGCATGCTCATTCACTGTGTTCAGCAAGTTTTGCTGGTTCATCAATAAAGTCCTAGCCCAATCAGGCTCTCCCTGATACTGCTGTGACTGCTGCGAGTGCTGTGGCTGCTGTGGTGGAACTCTCCCTCGTCCTCTACCTCTGCCTCTACCACCTCGTGTACCCCGAGTGGACTGCGAAGGAGCCTCAGAATGCTCCTGGCTAGCCTGTGAAGGTGCAGGTGGTGGTGACTGCCTGGGCAACTCCCTCGGAAGTATCATAGGCTTGCACCTTATGCCAGGCAGCTTGAAATTCCTCTTCCCAAATGGAATAGAGGGCCTCATCCTCCAGTCTCTATCAAACTGCCCCATATCCACTCCTGCCTGTGCACAAAGCTGCCATATCAAGCTGGGAAACATAAGAGCTGATCTCTTAGACACCCCCGGTGTCTGTCTCAACTCAAGTGATATGAGCTCTCCCATGTTAACCGGGCTCCCCACCTTGATGCAGTATGGGACATACATATCCAAGGCACTTGTAACGCCCCGGATTTGATAACCCAGGCCGGGATGTCACCGCCACATCCCTCTAGCAAGACACGGATTCTCCGGGCTTGCCAAAGAGACGCAAGGCTATAGGTATTGCAAAAAGGTTAAAAAAAAAAACAAGTCCGGAATCTATTTAAGAATAATAATAAGTATCGTCCACACATATAGTAGTAGTAATAATATATCGCAGCGGAAAAATGTAAAGTGGGCCGACATGGCCAAAACTCGGGATTTACATGCCCGTTATGCAAATATCATGAAAGCAATAAAACAATGTTAAAGTTTTTCCATCCCCCAATGCATATGCTCATGCATTATCTTCATACTCTGAAAAGAAAAGAGGAAACAACAATTTTATCAGTATATAAAATACTGAGTAAGTCGATCCTAACATAACAATAAAGGGGTTTAATTAGATAATTAAAATTTCACTCCTAACATGCATTCACAAAATTTAAAGGAAATAATATTTTAATTGTGTACTTGAACATGCATCTAATCCACAATAACAATTTAGTCATGATATGAAATTTAAAGACATAATTTAAATGCATAATTTAAAGACATGCATAAATAAATAAATACTTAAAAATATTAAATCTTTTATTTCCCCGTTACGTAACCATTTCTCAGTGTTTTGTATAGCCGGTGATCCGGCGGCCGCAGCCGTTCCGTAAGTATCTCGTTTAGCCGGTGATCCGGCGGCCGCAGCCGTATCTGCCATACCCAGTACCACTCCGGAGCCTCGGGAAATCCATACGGACAACCCGAGAGAGTAGGTCATGTATCTCCCGCCGATTGGCGTAATATCTCAACAAATTCTCTCGTCCATTATAGGCCCGGAGAGAAAGGCTAGAGGGGCACCCTGCAGAGCACTCACCCTCCACCTAAGTATCTCATGTATCGTTTAGATTTAATGTATCGGGGTTTTTCAAAAGTATAGATGTATCGTATTTCAAATCTTTGATCGTTCGTTTCGAAATTTCAAAATCCTTCGATTTAAAAGTAACTTGGCGTCACAGTTTACGCCTTTTCAATTTAAAAATTCGGTTTAAGTCCGAAAAATCTGCAAATTTCACAGTCTATGCAAAACACCCTAACGAACAACTTTCGTGTTTTAACTTTCTCGAAATAAGTTGAGGAAACATGTCAAAAATCGAGTTTAATGCGGAAACAGTTTACTGTCCCAAAGCAGATTTGTCACAGTTCGGAAAATTGGCTTTTTGACAAATCAAATGGACTCCAAAAATTCTGAAATTTTAACCACATATACTAGACATGATTATCTACAACTTTCATTTAGATTGCAAAGATCAAATCGGACTACAAAATATAGAAACAGACTCACTAAGTTCGGACATGTTCATAGGCAGATTTCAAACACGTTTTGTCAAAACAGTTCCTTTTCGATGCGATTTAAAATAGCAAACGTTAACGAAAATGTCTGAAATTTTTACACAACCTAGATTTATGTGTTAGGATTAAAAGTCTAGTTTTGAGTTTCCCGGATTGAATCCTCGAAATATGAGTTTTAGACAGATTTCAAAAACTGCGCATATTGGGGTTTTTAATTTCGGTTTTTACGTTTCGTCGCATTACAACTATACCGGACGCCCCTAAACCACCCGTATTGATATGGAAGGCTCAACTTACAGTGATAGGGTGTTTTGGTCGTCCTAGGGTCGCTGGGCTCGTCCAAATTTGCTACGAACGGATCTCCTCAACGTCAAGCTTCCGACTTTGGCAACGATTTCAAATCGGAAGAAGAAATCCAATGTTAGATCGAGTTTTCGGGTTCAAAAACTTAAATGGAAACCTATGGACGACTTACCACAGTTTAGAACACTGAGGATCTTGTATTCCACGCCTCCTCCGTCGGTTTTCGTCGCCGGGAAGTGATCGGAAAGTCGTCGGGAAGTCGCCGGAAGGTGTTTTGGCTTTGGAGAGAGTTTGGGAGAGCTCTAGGGTGAATGGAGGCTGACAAATGGAGTGGGAATCACCCCTCCTTCGACCTAATTCACCTTCCCCCGTCCAAAATCCGCTTTCCAAAGTCGGGGGGTCGAATTATGGTAAGAAATCGCCGAAAACGCGCAACTTGCCAAATTCTGTGGGACCACGCGGGGTTGGCGCGCCTTTTGGCCAAACCCCGCCCCGCCAGCGCGCGGTCCCCGCCTGGACTGCGGTCCGGGCGGGTCCGTGCGATCGGATCCGTCGGGTCTTTTTCTCCTCTCTTTCGGACTTCTATCCTTCCACGTTCTCGCGCTTGATTTTCCGGGTCATTTTCGGATTATGCTTCTCATCATAAATTTATTCCGTCTCAATTCGATTTCGCGCTTGAAATCTTAAGACCGTCGGTTTTGGTCCGTCGGGTTCTAATTCGTCGTCCTTTGACTTCCGTGCATTTCCGCGCCTACGGGTTCTCGGAAACAAAACCTTCTCTCCTATTGGATTAATTCCTATTTTTATATTCTAAAATTTACGGGTATTACAGTCTACCCCCCTTAAGAACCAACTTCGTCCTCGAAGTTGCACTTCATCCTCTCGCGAGTTCGGGAATTGTTTGATTAAGCGATTGTATTATTGTGTGTCGTTGTTTGTTATTATTTGACTGAACCCAGAATTGAAATTTCCGAGTTGCCTACGTACCCCGTGAAGGGATCAAGTCATTACGTAGTCCAAACAATTTGAATTTGTTTATTTGGGGTACAAAGTATTCGTATAAAATATCCGGAAATATTCGGGTCGTCACATCCTCCCCCTCTTAAGATTACAGTTATGCCCCCATAACTGTTGTTGCATTGTCTTGGAATAGGGTTGGGTAACGATCCTTCATGTCTGCCTCTAGCTCCCACGTTGCCGTCTCGGCTTCGTGGTTAGACCAAAGAACCTTAACCATTCTCACGGTCTTATTCCTTGTTACCCTCTCCTTCTTGTCGAGTATTCGTACCATAATTTCTTCGTAGCTTAAGTCATCGTCCAGCTCAATTTCCTCCGGTTGGAGTACGTGGGTCGGATCATGGACGTATTTCTTCAGTTGTGAGACGTGGAACATGTCGTGGACACGAGCAAATTGTGGCGGTAATGCTAGTCGGTATGCAAGATTCCCCACTCTTTCTAGGATCTCGTATGGTCCTATGTACCGTGGGCTCAATTTCCCCCGCTTGCCAAAGCGCATCACACCCTTCATCGGTGACACCTTTAACATGACCTTATCGCCTATTTGGAATTCCAAATCTTGCCGTCTCACGTCGGCATAGCTCTTTTGCCGGTCTTGCGCGGCTCTCATCTTTCCTTGGATTATTTTGACTTGTTGAGCCATGTCCTCAACAAGTTGCGGTCCAATTACCATAGTCCTCTCGCCCTCTTCCCAGCTCAATGGGCTTCGGCATTTGCGTCCATACAGTGCCTCGAAAGGTGCCATGCCAATGCTAGCGTGGTAGCTGTTGTTGTAGGAAAATTCGATTAAGGGTAAGTGACCTTCCCAACTTCCTTTACACTCTAACACGCATGCCCTTAGCATGTCTTCCAAAGTTTGGATCGTTCTTTCCGTTTGCCCATCCGTCATGGGGTGGAACGCGGTACTCATCTTTATCTTCGTACCGATGGCTTCTTGTAGTTTTGTCCAAAAATGTGAGACAAATCTACTTTCTCTGTCTGAGATGATGTCATGTGGTACTCCATGTCGTCGTACCATGTTGTCGACATATGCCCTTGCCAATAGGTCCATGGACCAGGTATCCTTCATGGGGATAAATATGGCAGCTTTTGTCAACCTATCCACGATCACCCAGATTTTATTCATCCCCTTCGGTGAACGTGGTAGCCCCGAAACGAAGTCCATTGAAATGCTATCCCATTTCCAACTTGGGATTTCCAACGGCTGCATTAATCCTAAGGGTTTCTGTCGTACGGCCTTGACCTTCTGGCAGGTAAGGCATCTTGCCACAAACTCGGCTATTTCTCTCTTCATGTTCGGCCTCTTCTTTATGTCCTTGTATAGCTTCTCGCCACCGGGGTGGACCGAGTATGGGGTATTATGGCCTTCCTCTATTACTTTTTGCTTCAGGTCCTCGCATTTTCGTGGTATGCACCACCTTCCCTTGAAGCGGATGCTTTCGTCCTCATGGATTTTAAAATCCATTGCCTTTCCTTCAGCAATGCTCTTCCTAATTTCCTCCAGCTTTTCATCATCCAGTTGTGCTAGTCGTATCTCATCGAGTATGGTAGATCCTACTACCATCGTGTTGACGACCTCACTTACTTCGCCAGAGTGTACCAACTCCAGACTTAATTTTGCCAAGTCTCTGTACAACTCGGCCGGTACCACAAGTGAATTCACCACGTGTTGAGTCTTTCGACTCAAGGCATCGGCCACCACGTTGGCTTTTCCTTCGTGATACGCGATTTCCAGGTCGTAATCCTTAATCAGCTCCAACCATCTCCTTTGCCTCAAATTCAGCTCTTTTTGCGTGAATATATACTTGAGGCTCTTATGGTCGGTGAACATCCGACACTTTCGCCCATAGAGGTAGTGCCTCCATATCTTTAGAGCGAACACGACTGCGGCTAGCTCCAAGTCGTGCGTCGGATAGTTCTCTTCGTGTGGCTTTAGTTGACGTGATGCGTATGCTATAACCCTTTGATCTTGCATTAGCACGCATCCCAATCCTTCCTTCGAGGCGTCGCTGTACACCTCGAAGTCTCCATTCTCCGATGGTAATGCCAACACCGGCGCTGTAGTAAGCCGTTTCTTCAATTCTTGGAATGCGGAATCACACTCAATGGTCCAGTCGTATTTCACCCCTTTCTTTAACAGCTGTGTCAATGGGCGAGCGATCCTTGAGAAATCCTTTACAAACCTTCGGTAGTACCCTGCCAATCCGAGAAAACTTCTTATCTCGGTTGGATTCTTCGGTGGCACCCATTCGGTCACTGTCGAGATCTTTGCTGGGTCTACTGCCACTCCGTTGACGGATACGATATGTCCCAGAAATGCCACTTCTCTTAGCCAGAAGTCGCATTTGGACAGTTTGCCATACAGCTGATTCACTCGTAAGATCCCCAACACTTTGTGTAAGTGTTCGGAATGTTCCTCTTCGCTTTTCGAGTAGATCAGGATGTCATCTATAAACACCACTACTCATTGATCTAATAATTCCCAAAACACGTTGTTCATGAGATTCATGAACATCGCTGGGGCGTTCGTCAGCCCGAATGATAGCACCGTGAATCCGTAGTGCCCGTAGCGAGTTCTGAATGTCGTCTTTGGGATATCCTTTTCGGCGATCCTTAACTGGTGATATCCAGATCGTAGGTCGATCTTTGAAAATACTGAAGCTCCCTTCAATTGGTCGAACAAATCCTCGATTCTGGGCAACGGGTACTTGTTCTTGACCGTGACTTGGTTAAGTCCTCTATAATCGATGCATAGTCGTAGACCTCCATCTTTCTTCTTCACGAATAAGACCGGGGCTCCCCATGGGGACGTGCTCGGCCTTATGTAGCCCTTCTCTAGCAACTCCTCGAGTTGTTCTTTTAGTTCCTTCGTTTCTAGCGGCGCCATACAGTAAGGAGCCTTTGAGACAGGCTCTGTTCCCGGGATGAGATCTATGGTGAATTCCAGATCTCTCTCAGGCGGCATGCCGGGAACGTCTTCCGGAAATACATCCGGGTATTCTCTCACTACCGGAATGTTATCCACCTTGACCTCTTCGGCCTCAAGGTTATGAATGTAGCATGCATATAACGCGTAACCCTTACGCATTAAGCTACATAGCTTAATGGCGTTAACTATCTTGGTAGACTTCTTAGGTGGTTGGGAGTAAAAGATTACTCTCCTTCCCCTACTCTTTGACAACGTGATCTTTTGTTTTTGGCAATCGATCACGGCTTTATATTGGGTTAGCCAGTCCATCCCTAGTATGACGTCAAAATCCTGTAGTTCGAATTCTACCAAGTTCGCGAAAAACTCTACGTTCTTTATAACTATCGGAATTCCGTTATATCGCTTAGAGCATGATACTACCTCTCCCGATGGAAGTTGAATCCCTAAGTTAATCAATTCGCACTTAGGTAGATCTAGTTCAAGTAAGACTTTAGATGATATTATCAAACAATTAGCTCCTGAGTCAAACAGAACTCTAAGGGGTGTACTTAAGACATGGAACGTACCTCCCATTACGTCCCCCTGCATAGGCACATCTGCCTCATTGATGACATTCAACCGCCCCATTGGACGTCCCGGGTTGCCTTGCTGATCCCGGTTCGGGTTCTGATTCTGTTGCTGGTTTGGATTCTGTGGGGGACGTTGATTCTGATTGAGATTCTGGTTTTGAGGGGGTCTATACCCCTGGTTGTTTCCATTCCGTCCATCTTGGTTGCGAGGCTGAGTTGGCCCCGTGCCCAAGTCCTCCCTCTTGGTGATGTTTTCCAGTCGAGTGCGGCACTCATTCGCCATGTGGCCGATGCGACCACACCTATAGCAGGCGCCCTGTTGGGGGCACCCTCTGGCCAAATGAGGCCTGCCGCATCTCGGGCAAGGTGGTACCGGGTTACCACGGAAAAGGGTTCTATCGTCATATCCTCTGTTGTTGTTTTGAGGGGGTCTGTTCAGATCTCCCCGAAAGTTGTTCCCTACAGCATTGTTACCGGAACGGTTGTCTCTACTCCTCTTATCCTGTCCCTGAGATCCCCGACTGGGTTCTCCGCTCACTTTCCTTTTTAGTTGTTGCACCCTTGCAACAGCTACCGCACGATCATACACCGATTGCAGGTCTGGGTATGGGACGCCAGTGATCACCTCTCGTATAGTCAAGTTTAGCCCCATTTTAAATTTCTGTGCCTTCTCCGCATCTGTCGGAACGAGTCTCGGTGCGAAACGCACCAACTCCTTGAAACGGGTGTAATATTCCTGGACTGTTTGCCCTCCTTGCTTCAGAGATAAGAACTCCTCGTACATGGCTGACTTTGTGCTCATGGGGTAAAAGCGATCCCTGATCAGACCCATGAATTCTTCCCAAGAATAGGGTTCCTCGTCCTCGGCTAACTTATCTTGCATGGCACGCCACCAGTCATCCGCCTCCCCTCCGAGATAGTACGATGCCACAGGCACCTTCTCGCCAATTGGGCACTTCACCGCGTTTAGTAGCTTGTCGAATGTTCGGATCCATTCTTCAAGTTTAGTCGGGTCCTCTTCTCCGGCGTAGTTCGGCGGACGATATGAGTTCACCATAGCTAAGTAGTTAATGCGGGCCTCGGGTGGAGGTACCGCAGCTGCCTGGCCTTGGTTCACATGCGCGTTCCCTATCGCAATGAGAACCTCTTCTAGAGTGCGTAGGCGCGCGTCCATGTTGTTTGGCATAGGGTTTGCCGGCTCCTCTTGAGCGTGTACCCCTTCGCCGGGTATAGGCATTTCTGGTTGCATAGGGGTTTCGTTGGTGTTTGGAGTAGTGGGCTGGGCGCGTGGTCTTCCTCTCGGTGCCATGCTGTTGCAAGAACAAGAGAGTTTAGATTCTTTTTGTTGAAGTATTATATAATGCTTATGAAATAATTTGACTAATTAAATGACGATATTAACAGGTATCAGTCTCTTCGAACCTGTTAGTATAGGTTGTTGGAGTTTAGCGTATTGTTTGTTGTTATTTGGGGTTGGTTCTACTTGCTGCTTTGTTTTTGTTTTGTTTTGTTTTGTTTTGTTTTTTTTTTTTCGTGAACAGTAACCTGTTCAGGTTTTTTTTTTCAACCCTAGGGTCCAGGGTGTTGGAGTTTAGGGTTTAGGGTGTAGGGTTTAGGGTTTAGGGTTGGAGATACCCTTGTTTGATGATTATCTCTACATAATATATATATATATATATATATATATATATATTTACATATTTATGTTATTTATTACTACTTGTGGTAATATTTATTACATTTTTTTTTGTTATCTATAGGTCATTAATTATTATTACCTTGTTCATTTGTTTGATCGGGTTTTAACAGGGTATTCGAAGAGAAATAATTCAACTAAAATGTAAGGAATACTTTAAGTACACTTGTATAAAATAATGTTTGTAGATTTATTACTCAAGAGAAAATTTTGGGTTACAAGCATTTGAAACGAAAATAGTATCAGTGCATCAGCATGGGTCCCTAAGTCTAGGGTGACTAGGCAGTTACATCCTCGACGGGATCGTCCTCGTCGCTGGATACGTCAATGGCAATGGGTGTCCCCACCGGGCTCGGGCTCGGAGGAAATATGTCAGCCTCTAGGCCTAGCAGCTCAGCTCCTAAGTGTCCTATTTGCATCATCCGTTCGTTGTCCTTGTTTTGGAGTGTGACCACTTGGGTTTGGAGTTCGGCGACTTGGGCATTGAGTTGGGTTATTTCATGATGGTCAGCTTCCCTAAGATGTCTCAAATAGTCCACGTTATTCTCTAGATGCCCCACTCGAGCCTTGAAGTGATTGATATGCTGTTGGGATTCGAGGTATGCGTTGGTCAGTTTCATCATCAGATTGGTCATGTTCGCGTTGGGTTCAGTCATCTAATGTCAACAAGGAGGTTAGAGTTAGAGTAGGTTTCGAATAAAAGTCAGGATATGCAGGAATTTAAATCTATATGAATATGCACATGCAATCCCCCCAAAAATTAATTTTAATGTATTTTTAAATTTAATCATGGATTTAAAAAGTTGGGCTTCTATATTGGCCAAAAATAATAATTTGGACTTAAGAAATAAAAGCATGGGTATTTGGGCCGAAATGGTTGGGCTTATAATAAATAATTATTGGGTCAAAATAGTTTAACCCCCTTTGGGCTCAAAATATTACACTAATTGGATAGGAAAATTTTTGGGCTCAAATTTTGGGCTAAAATAATAACACTAGTAGTCTTAAAAATAGTAATGATAATAATAAATGTAAAAATAATACTTAGTTCAAAATATTTTAAAATAACAATAATAGTAGCTTTAAAATATTCCGGGCTCTGATACCAACTTGTAACACCCCGGATTTGATAACCCAGGCCGGGATGTCACCGCCACATCCCTCTAGCAAGACATGGATTCTCCGGGCTTGCCAAAGAGACGCAAGGCTATAGGTATTGCAAAAAGGTTTAAAAAAAAAAAACAAGTCCGGAATCTATTTAAGAATAATAATAAGTATCGTCCACACATATAGTAGTAGTAATAATATATCACAGCGGAAAAATGTAAAGTGGGCCGACATGGCCAAAACTCGGGATTTACATGCCCGTTATGCAAATATCATGAAAGCAATAAAACAATGTTAAAGTTTTTCCATCCCCCAATGCATATGTTCATGCATTATCTTCATACTCTGAAAAGAAAAGAGGAAACAACAATTTTATCAGTATATAAAATACTGAGTAAGTCGATCCTAACATAACAATAAAGGGGTTTAATTAGATAATTAAAATTTCACTCCTAACATGCATTCACAAAATTTAAAGGAAATAATATTTTAATTGTGTACTTGAACATGCATCTAATCCACAATAACAATTTAGTCATGATATGAAATTTAAAGACATAATTTAAATGCATAATTTAAAGACATGCATAAATAAATAAATACTTAAAAATATTAAATCTTTTATTTCCCCGTTACGTAACCATTTCTCAGTGTTTTGTATAGCCGGTGATCCGGCGGCCGCAGCCGTTTCGTAAGTATCTCGTTTAGCCGGTGATCCGGCGGCCGCAGCCGTATCTGCCATACCCAGTACCACTCCGGTGCCTCGGGAAATCCATATGGACAACCAGAGAGAGTAGGCCATGTATCTCCCGCCGATTGGCGTAATATCTCATCAAATTCTCTCGTCCATTATAGGCCCGAAGAGAAAGGCTAGAGGGGCACCCTGCAGAGAACTCACCCTCCACCTAAGTATCTCATGTATCGTTTAGATTTAATGTATCAGGGTTTTTCAAAAGTATAGATGTATCGTATTTCAAATCTTTGATCGTTCGTTTCGAAATTTCAAAATCCTTCGATTTAAAAGTAACTTGGCGTCACAGTTTACGCCTTTTCAATTTAAAAATTCGGTTTAAGTCTGAAAAATCTGAAAATTTCACAGTCTATGCAAAACACCCTAACGAACAACTTTCGTGTTTTAACTTTCTCGAAATAAGTTGAGGAAACATGTCAAAAATCGAGTTTAATGCGGAAACAGTTTACTGTCCCAAAGCAGATTTGTCACAGTTAGGAAAATTGGCTTTTTGACAAATCAAATGGACTCCAAAAATTCTGAACTTTTAACCACATATACTAGACATGATTATCTACAACTTTCATTTAGATTGCAAAGATCAAATCGGACTACAAAATATAGAAACAGACTCACTAAGTTCGGACATGTTCATAGGCAGATTTCAAACACGTTTTGTCAAAACAGTTCCTTTTCGATGCGATTTAAAATAGCAAACGTTAACGAAAATGTCTGAAATTTTTACACAACCTAGATTTATGTGTTAGGATTAAAGTCTAGTTTGAGTTTCCCGGATTGAATCCTCGAAATATGAGTTTTAGACAGATTTCAAAAACTGCGCATATTGGGGTTTTTAATTTCGATTTTTACGTTTCGTCGCATTACGACTATACCGGACGCCCCTAAACCACCCGTATTGATATGGAAGGCTCAACTTACAGTGATAGCGTGTTTTGGTCGTCCTAGGGTCGCTGGGCTCGTCCAAATTTGCTACGAACGGATCTCCTCAACGTCAAGCTTCCGACTTTGGCCACGATTTCAAATCGGAAGAAGAAATCCAATGTTAGATCGAGTTTTCGGGTTCAAAAACTTAAATGGAAACCTATGGACGACTTACCACAGTTTAGAACACTGAGGATCTTGTATTCCACGCCTCCTCCGTCGGTTTTGTCGCCGGGAAGTGATCGGAAAGTCGTCGGGAGTCGCCGGAAGGTGTTTTGGCTTTGGAGAGAGTTTGGGAGAGCTCTAGGGTGAATGGAGGCTGACAAATGGAGTGGGAATCACCCCTCCTTCGACCTAATTCACCTTCCCCCGTCCAAAATCCGCTTTCCAAAGTCGGGGGGTCAAATTATGGTAAGAAATTGCCGAAAACGCGCAACTTGCCAAATTCTGTGGGACCACGCGGGGTTGGCGCGCCTTTTAGCCAAACCCCGCCCGGCCAGCGCGCGGTCCCCGCCTGGACTGCGGTCCGGGCGGGTACGTGCGATCCGATCCGTCGGGTCTTTTTCTCCTCTCTTTCGGACTTCTATCCTTCCACGTTCTCGCGCTCGATTTTCCGGGTCATTTTCGGATTATGCTTCTCATCATAAATTTATTCCGTCTCAATTCGATTTCGCGCTTGAAATCTTAAGACCGTCGGTTTTGGTCCGTCGGGTTCTAATTCGTCGTCCTTTGACTTCCGTGCATTTCCGCGCCTACGGGTTCTCGGAAACAAAACCTTCTCTCCTATTGGATTAATTCCTATTTTTATATTCTAAAATTTACGGGTATTACAGCAGTAGGTCCAGAGGTGTGAGTCGAAGGACTCAATCTAGATCTGTAGAACATGAGAAGCTGGTACATAGGTGCATCCATATCAGGCCCATGTAGCCTACTCATGTCATCATCATCATATGTGAGGACATCCTCCTGACCCTCAAACATCGACATCAATACAAGCTTCTTGAACTCCTCCCTATCATCAGCTCTCATCACTGGCTCCCAAAAGTCTCTGCCGTAAGGCACATCCACTACTCCAAAAAATTGGTTGATGTGCTGAGGAGTGATGGGTACTCTAACCCCGAAAATTCAAGAATCCTCCTCCTCAGCGTTGGCTAGGAACAGCCTAGTCAACTCCCACGAATATGATCCGGCTGGATGTCTAACGAATCTCTCCCAACCTCTGGATCTAATAGCATCACGGAGTAGAGGGTGCTGCAAATCTCTATCTGAAAATCCCCTATCAGCAATAATTCTCTTCTTGTGAAACCTCTTGTATAGCTCGTAGGCTCTGGCACTCCTAAACACAGTGGCATCGAATATGCCCAGCCTGACATAACACAACTCGGGGACATAGGCTCTAGGATCTTGCTTTTTCGGTCCTCCCCTATCCTGCTGCTCCTCCTGATCAACCTCCTCCTCATCTTCTTCTCCTCCTACAGCCTCAGGGACAGGCTCCTGTATGACTAGTGCTGCAGATCTCCCCCTCATAGGTCGAGAGGAAGTGGAACTCGTGACAGGTGCCTTCCCCCGAGAGGCTCTAGAGGGGGCCTGTGAATGATCGGACGTCTCAGGCTGAATGGGCTGATCAGGCTGGTCAGGCTGATTGACCTTCTGATGGTCATCAGCTGGTACTGTAGTATGTCTCGAGGATGCACCACTCTTGGACTTGCTCCTCCTAAAATAGGAGAGAAGTCCCTTGGACTTGGAGGCACCTCCTGATCCCTGTGGATGATCCATCTGTACCAAATTTTTAGTGCGGAGTCTGCGAGTTTCAAAAATATGCTCATCAGGAATAGGAGTAGGAACGCTATCCGGTGACTGTGGATCATAAATCCCCATTCTCCCCTCGGGCATGGGTATATACCTATAACCCGATTTCTTAGGGAGGTTTGGAGGATTATACATTATTTCAGTACCTGGTTGTACAAAAACTCTGTGTTAGTATCATATATATGCATTGCCTCCCATCCTCACACTTAAGTTTAAACCAAAGGTTTAACTTAAGTGTTTAGTACAAAGCAAACATATACATCAACCTAGAATGTGGGATTTAAATAACTCAATGATCAAGATGTTGCAGTTTAAAAATTATGAATCCTAAACTTGGTTTAAACATAACACCCATTTTATTTTAAAGTTTAAAATTCATGTTTAACGTGTCTTTTTAATACAAACTCCCTATTTTATTAAATTTCCAGATTTAACAAACTATAATAACCTCAATTATTAAACTATTGCATTACAAATGGTCTAAATTAATATTTAAATCCATTCCAATTTATTCATATGATAAATCAACCTATTTAAATTAACTAAATTACAAATAAGAGAGTTTTTATCAAAACATGGTTCAATTATCTCACATTATGAAAAACATGGAATTTTTGACAAGAAAATAACTTTATATTTTTAATATAACTAAAATGACATATTCTAGTAATGTTTCATCCATTTAATTAATCAAAAATGTCATTTTAATTAATTTAAACTAATTTTCAGATTTAAAAATTCTCAAAAATTCCAACTTTTAATGTTAATCCAAAAATTTCACATTATGCATTCAAACCATGTTCAACAACACTTGTTCATGCTAAAACTAGAATTTAGACAATCAAAATCAAATTTTATCCCACATTCTACAAAAACCCAAAATTCAAGTAACAACACCAATACCAAAATTAATGCATTTCAAAGCACTAGAATATGATAATAACTGAATTACGATAGCCATTCTTACCTAGATTGAAGGATTTGAGCACTTTGAAGAGGAATCCCCAAATTTGAAGAACTAGGGTTGAAGAACCCTAATTTAATTCAAACAACACAAAATTTGGATTTTGGAATGAGAATTTGAACAATGTAGATAAGAATTGATAGGAAGAAACAAGAATTGGAAATTTTTTTACCAAAGTGGCGCAAATGTGTCGCTTGGAGGAAGAAAAAGTGGCGCTTGGTTGTGGAGGAAGAGCTCTCGGTCGAATTTTTGGAAGAATGAAGAAGAGAAAGGAATTTTTGGGTTAAAACTCGTTCAGACCCGGGTCAGGACCCTTTGACCCGCGGGTCGGCGCCAAAAGTGGCGCATAAGGCACCTTTTAGGCGCCGCACAGTTGATGCGGCGCATTTTTGGATCAAGAAATTTTCTAAGTCTGAGAATGGCGCAATTTTTGGCGCTCCAGAGCAGTTTTACGCGCCACACAGTGTGTGGCGCAAAAACTGACTTAAAATTTTTCCAGGATTAAAAATGGCGCATATTATGGCGCCTGAGCATGGTTTTAGGCGCCACCAAGAAGGTGTGGCGCCAAAACTGAGTCTGTGGCACTCGAATTTCAGCTCAAACTTAACCAAAATGATAGTTCATTAAATCCCTAAGGTTAGCAAGTCAGATTTAGCATATATAGACTCTTTAAATCCTCCCGGGTCATAATTCTCCTCAATTACACCAATTAGTCCATATAGATCCTCCTCCTTAACTCATCACCGAGTCAAAATACACATGTCAAGATCAATCCTCCAAACACACATAAATTCATCATTTCTCAACGTTTTGCTACTTATTCCACTTCAGAGGCAATGTCCTACTCAATTTATTGAACACATGCAATCAACATAGCATAAAATTTAAACAACATAATTAAAGTAAAAACACATCTAACTTAAATTAAACAAGAGCAATAAAGCAGATAAAAGCACATAAACTATAAAGTGTAAAATATTTTTGTCTTTTTCTTTCATTTTATAATTTTTATTGGTTTTTATAAATTTAATAAATAAAAACTCAACATAATTAAACATGCAATGCAAATACTTCAATAAGCAGATTTAAACAACCAAAGGCTTAACATTAATTTGTTCAATGAATTTAACTTCATCTCCAAAATAATGTTTAAGTCTTTGACCATTTACAGTAAATTCCCTTTCATCTTCAGCTTTTAAAACTACTGCACCATTATCCAACTCTTTAACAATCCTAAAAGGTCCTAACCACTTTGTCTTCAATTTACCAGGAAATAGCTTAAATCTAGAATTATATAAAAGCACTAATTGTCCAGCTTCAAACACCTTAGGCCTAAGCATCTTATCATGATAAAGCTTTGTTCGTTCCTTATAAATTAGAGCATTATCATAAGCTTGACGTCTAATTTCTTCTAATTCAGTAAGATCTATTTTCCTTTTTTCTTGAGCCTCTTTAAATTCAAAATTCAATTTCTTCATAGCCCAAAGTGATTTAAACTCAAGTTCAAAAGGTAAGTGACAAGCTTTACCATAAACTAATTTAAAAGGAGTCATACCTATAGGCGTTTTAAAAGCTGTCCTATAAGCCCACAATGCTTCATCTAACTTAAAAGCCGAATCTTTTCTAGATTTTCCTACAGTGGCTTCCAAAATCTTTTTAATCTCACGATTAGTGACTTCTACCTGACCATTGGCTTGAGGATGATAGGGTGTTGTTATCCTATGGTGAACATGAAATCTAGATAACAATTGATTAACATCCCTATTAACAAAATGAGATCCACCATCACTAATGATCGCTTTAGGCACACCAAAACGAGTAAAGATTTGCTTTTTCAAAAATTTAATCACTTGTTTAGCATCATTTAAAGCACATGATTCAGGTTCTACCCATTTTGATACATACTCTACAGCAACAAGAATATACAATTTCCCATTAGATGGTGGAAATGGACCCATGAAATCAATTCCCCACAAATCAAACAACTCAACAGGCATAATTCCTTTTAATGGCATTTCATCCCTTTTAGTGATATTACTAGCCCTTTGACATACATCACATTTTAGCACAAATGATCTAGCATCACGATAAATATTAGGCCAATATAAACCACCTTCGAGTACCTTATGAGCTGTCCTATTCGGTCCAACATGTCCTCCTCTGTGGCAAGCCTTTAATACTTTTTCAAAATCTTCATCAGGGATGCATCTCCTTACGATTTGATCTGAACAGAGTCTAAACAAATAAGGTTCATCCCAAATAAAATATTTAGCATCAGTTTTAAATTTTTGTTTCTGGCTATGCCATTTTAGATGATCAGGAATTACACCACATGCTAAATAATTCACAAAATCAGCAAACCACGGATCAGAGGAAGTGTTATTTATTAAATACAAATTTTCATCAGGAAATGCATCATTAATTAATCTTTCTTCCCCTTTTTCATGCTCCAATCTAGATAAATGATCAGCTACAGGATTCTCATCTCCTTTTCTATCTTTAATTTCCAAGTCAAATTCCTGTAACAATAATACCCATCTAATAAACCGTGGTTTAGCATCTTTCTTTGCAAACAAATATTTAATAGCAGCATGATCAGTGTAAACTACAGTTTTTGAGCCTATCAGATATGGTCTAAATTTTTCACATGGATAAACAACAGATAAAAGTTCTTTTTCAGTGGTGGCATAATTTTTCTGTGCAGTATTTAAAGCCTGACTAGCATAATAAATAACATGAAGTTTCTTATCCTTTCATTGACCCAATACTGCTCCAACAGCAAAGTCACTAGCATCGCTCATGATCTCGAATGGCAAACTCCAGTCAGGTGGCTGAATAATTGGTGGTGTCACCAATGCTTCCTTGATCCTATTGAACGCCTCAATACACTCGTCAGTAAAATCAAACTCAACATCTTTACATAGCAGCTTAAACAGAGGTAATGCAATTTTTGAAAAATCTTTTATGAACCTCCGATAAAATCCAGCATGTCCCAGAAAACTTCTCAAAGTTTTTAAATTATTAGGAGGTGGAATTTTTGCAATCACTTCTACTTTAGCCCTATCAACTTCAATGCCATTTTTAGAAATCCTATGTCCTAAGACAATACCTTCATTAACCATAAAATGACATTTTTCCCAATTAAGAACTAAATTTGACTCTTCACATCTAATCAGAACTTTTTCCAAGTTAATTAAGCATTTCTCAAAATCAGACCCGAATACAGAAAAATCATCCATAAATACCTCAATGCATGTCTCAATTAAATCAGAAAATATAGACATCATGCATCTCTGAAATGTAGCTGGAGCATTACACAAACCAAATGGCATTCTCCTATATGCAAATGTACCGTAAGGACATGTAAATGTAGTTTTATCTTGATCCTCAGGTGCAATTGGAACTTGATTATAACCAGAATAGCCATCTAAAAAGCAATAAAACTCATGACCAGCTAAACGCTCTAGCATTTGATCAATAAAAGGCAGTGGGAAATGATCTTTCCTAGTCTTATCATTCAATCTCCTATAATCAATGCATACACGCCATCCAGTAGTAGGTCTAGTAGGTACTAATTCACCATTTTCATTTCTAATCACAGTCATACCTCCCTTTTTAGGTACTACTTGAACTGGACTCACCCCCTGACTATCAGAGATAGGATAGATAATACCTGCATCGAGTAGTTTAATAACCTCTGATCTTACAGCTTCTTGTAGATGTGGATTCAATCTCCTCTGGGGCTGTCTCACTGGCTTGTCATCCTCCTCCATATAAATCCGATGTGTACACAATGCTGGACTCAGTCCCTTGATGTCAGCTATCGTCCAACCTATTGCTCTAACATGCTTACTCAACACTTGGGTTAATGCATTTAATTGATTATCATTCAATTTATTACTTGCAATAACAGGTAAAGTATCATTCTCACCAAGAAAAACATACCTCAAATGTGATGGCAGCTCTTTCAATGTCAATGTAGGTGGCTTTTCAACAGACAGGACTAACTTAAATTCTTCTATTGCACATGTTGCTTGCACAGGTAATCCTCCCTCACACTTACTTTCAGCTAAGTCCTCACAACTCTCCACTAACTGCTCAAATTTCCTATAGGGATCGTGTCTAGCAAAGAACTCTCTCTCAATCACCTCATCCTCCTGATAGATAGCTGTGACTCTATTACACGGGTAGGTGTCAGAACTAGCGTGTTGTGTTTTAGTTGTCTTAGAAATGTCAAACGACACTTGTTCATTACCTACTTTAAGTGTAATTTTACCATCATCCATATCAACCATAGCCCTACCAGTTTGCAAAAATGGTCTACCTAAAATCAGAGGAATATCAATGTCTTTTTCCATATCAAGAACAACAAAGTCAACAGGGAAAATGAAGCTCTCTACTTGAACATGAACATCTTCTACAATGCCTAAGGGAGTCCTAATAGATCTATCAGCAAGCTGTAACTGCATCCTAGTAGGCTTCACAACTCATACTCCTAGTTCTCTAAAGACATGTAGAGGCATCAGATTAATACTAGACCCGAGATCACACAGAGCTTTGTTGAATTCTTTAGTGCCAATAATGCACGGAATAGTATAACTCCCAGGATCTTTTTGTTTAATAGGTTGCCTTCTTTGTAAGATTGCACTGCATTCCCCCGTAAGTGTCACTTTCTCTTCATCATCAACACTCCTCTTTTTTGATAGAATTTCTTTTAAAAACTTAGCATACACAGGCATTTGTGCAATGGCATCAGAAAAAGGAATATCAATTCTTAAATTTTTAAAGACTTCTAAGAATTTGGCATAATCTTTATCTTCCTTAGCCCTCTTAAGACGCTGTGGATATGGAATAGGTGGCTGATATGGCTTCACTGAGACAGCAGACTTTCCTTTACCCTTATCTTGTTCAACTCGAAGTTTCTCACTCTCCTTAGGCTCATCAGTGTTTTTATGCTGACTTTCTTTCTCTGTATCCTCATTTTGATCATCTATAGCATCAGCTAAAACCTCTGGATCATCTAAGGAAGGGTAAGGATTAGGTAATTCCTTTTTGTTCCTTAAAGTGATTGCTTTACATTGCTCTTTTGGATTAGGATCAGGCATGCTTGGTAGTGTTCCTTGTTGTCTATTGGAAGTATCCCTAGCAATTTGACCAACTTGTACTTCTAAATTTCTCATTGAGGCTTGCATTTGCTGAATTGTTTGTTGTTGAGACACGATTGTGCTCATTAACTCTTTTAAATTGACCTCATCACTTACTTGATTTTGTTGCAGCTGTTGTTGAGGTTGAAAGTTCCTAGGCTGTTGGTTAGGGTAAAAAGGTTGATTCTGATTTCTGTTTTGATTATAGTTTTGGTTTTGATTTTGGTTTTGAAAATTCTGGTTTTGATTTGGATTTGATTTGGGTAATTTTGATTTTGGTTTTGTGGATAAGATTGACGGTTGTTTTGTGGATAGGTGTTTTGTTGAAATTGAGAATTCTGATTTGGATAGAAGTTTTGATTTTGAGGACGGTTTTGGTTGTAGTTTTGCTGCCTATTTCCCATGTAGTTCACATCTTCCACTTGCTCCTCAGTCCCCTCACACTGCATAGTCTCTTGAAGTCCTTTATCAAGCAAGTGACAAGCTGATGACTCGTGAGGTCCATGACAAATACCGCATCTCACAACTTTAGCTTGACGTTTCTTAAGTGTAGAAACCTCCCTCATTAAAGCATCTAACTTAGAATCTATAGCAACTGCCTTTTCTACCTCATAGATTCCCCCTTTTGTTTTATTTCTAGCATTTTTCTTACCAGGAAATTTTTTCATATTAGAAATCTTTTTCTCTATGATTTCCTTAGCTCTAGAGGGTCCTATAGACAGAAACGAATCTCCAGCTGCTGCATCCAACAAGTTCCTCCAATGATCAATCAACCCATTGTAGAAGAAGTGCATCTGCTGCCAATCTTCAAAGCCATGATTCGGGCATCTCGCCAATAAAGTGTTATATCTATCCCATGCTTCAAGTAAAGTTTCACCCTCATTTTGCACAAATTCTTTGATTTTTTCTTGTAATTCAATAACCTTGGATGGTGGGAAGAATTGTTCTAAGAAAGCTTCTAACATTTTATCCCAAGTAGTGACATCCCTTAATTGAAGTGAGTTGTACCAAGTTTTAGCTTTATCTCTGAGTGAAAACGAGAACAATCTCAACTTAATTTCATCACTAGTAACACCATTTATTTTCACTGTGTCACAATAGTCCAGAAAGTTCCTTATGTGTTCTACAGCATCATTAGTAGGTGCTCCATTATATTGATTAGCTTGAACCATTGTGATTAGTGCAGGCTGAAGGGTAAAGCTTAAAGCATCTACATCTGGCTTTGGAGTTCTATTAAGCATATTTCCACTAGTTCCTTGTAAGTGTTGTTCAATGGTCATTTCAGCTTGATCATCGTGCTCCAAATCACCACCGTTACCTCCGTTATTACCCTGATTATCATTATTATTCGCTGCCATGTTTAACCTATTGAACTGAGCAACTAATTGATTGGTTTGAATTGTTGAAACTCCAGTCGTTGGAGAATAGTCTTCTTCATCAGAGGATGAATTAATTAAAATTTCCAACTGAGCTGGTCTCCTACGTTTCCCTAATCTAATAGCTCTAAGAGTACGCTCAATTTCAGGATCATAAGCTATTTCTGCTTGTTTGCTTCGCACTGCAAATATTAGATAAAATAAAGTAAAATAAGTAACAGTTAAATTAATATTTAACTTAATAGATTTAAATTAATAAACTAAAAACAATTAAAAATTCACAACAAATTCCCCGGCAACGGCGCCAAAAACTTGATGTGTGATTTTCACTACTCATATTTTACCACAAGCGGATGGTTGTCATCAAGTAATAAAAACCGATGAATACCGGGTCGAATCCACAGGGAATTTCAGAATATTATTTCATTACGGAGAAATTTTAATTGTTCTTAAGTTCATTAATTATATTTAATATATTTAAAAAGATTTTGATTAATTCTAATGGTGATTTAATTAAAAATAGTGACGTTAAATTTAAAATAAAGCAAATTAAAATTATATTTAATAAGGATATAAATGGGAGATGCTTGTAATATTTTAAATATTGCCATCTTTATATAAAGTAGAAATTGCATATTGATTTAGCATTTTCCAATGTCTAAAAAGATCAATTTCTTAAAATTAATTATTTTATAAAGATTAAAAATATTATAATCTGCTAATAATTAAATTATGCTTAAACAGATTTCATGGAAGTTGGTTAAATTATCTAACATCCTGCAATCATTATTCTAGGCTTAAATTTGAGTCTTTCCCAAGGTTACAAATTTTCCTATAGCAATTAAAAGACACTTTTCATTTTCCAAATCATTGTGCACATGCCAGAATCCATTTATAATGTAATTTATTCCCAATTCCGGTACTAAAATATTAATTCTACTTTTTATCTCCCGATTTAGCAAAGCAGAAATCACAAAATTGAATTCTAACATTTAATTATGCAGAACAGTGTAAATAATTTAACAATTATGGTAAAATAATAGCAAAGCATGGTAAACTAGATTTAATTAATAATATTAAAATGCAGACAGATTAGAATTAATGCCAGATTACTAAAAATAGGGAATTAAGATTGATCGATCATTTCAGGCTTTAACAGATTAATAATTTTGATAGCAGATTTAAAATTACAGATTCCAGTCTAATCGATTAAAAGCAAATTACACCAAAACATAAAATTTCACTTCTATACTTCAGGCAGAATGGCGCTTAAATCTAATTAGACAGATTTTATAATGCTAACAGATTAATCGTTCAATCCAGATTCAGCAGATAAAATAGCAGATTCAAGATTTCTATCCAAACATAATCATCGATCAAACTCTGGCATACAATACATGATTTTAATCCACATTCTAATAATTCAAACAGATTAATCCAGATTACAGAATTAAACATCGACATATTATATTACTTCCATAAAAGATGAATTCGTACTTCAAAGTGATTCTGAACTCCCGTTCTAGAACACTTCTAACACGAACATTACAGAAATCCGTCTACAAATTAAGAACATGATAGCAGATTACATTTAGAGGCAAATTCAATTCATTACAAAGCAAGAAAAAGAAAGGCAACACCTATGATAAGAAGAATTCACTCAGAACAGCATTCTGGCCAATTCCTCCGGCTTGATTTTGTGTTTCCGGCCTTCTTCTCCCATTCTCCAGATGTTTTCAGAGTGTTTCTGTCGATGAATGGTAAGTCTCGTCTGAAGAAATGACGAAAAACGGACCTTAAAACCGTGTTTGGGAGGTTAGAAAACTGCTCAACCGCGACTGTGGCGCAAAAAGTGGCGCTCGGAAGAGGTTTTCGGCGCCACCAAGGAGCTGCGGCGTATACGGAGATTTTCCAAATTTTCGAAAGTGGCACAAAAAGTGGCGCAGAAGGGCACTTTTATGCGCCGCCAAGAAGGTGCGGTGCATTCTGACAATTTCCCAAATTTTACCCTGCGGCGCATTTTGTGGCGCTTCGGAGCAGTTTTAGGCGCCACCAAGCTATTGTGGCGCATCCTGAAGCTTTTTCCATCCGAAATTTTCCCAAGTGTTGAGGTGGTGCATAAAATGGCGCAGGGGAGCATTTTTATGCGCCGCCATGCCTATGTGGCGCATTCTGGAGCCTTCCAGTGTTGAAAATTCCGAATTTTGCATCCTTTGACCTCCGAACATCTTCTTTCTTCATTTTAATGCCTGAAACATCATTGCAATGTATTAGAATTGCCAAAGTCTTATTAAAAAGCATAAAACAAGGTAAATTGGGCTTAGATAAGCTCTATTTAACCGGTCTTATTAATATTTACACATTACATGAAATATACACTAAAAAGCAGTAAAATAAGGTCTCATGCATGCAATTTAAGTTCATTTTATCATAATTTAAGCTTATTTAAATGTGGTTTCACATGGTGCATCAGTGGGTTACGAGGAAATTTCTTACCTCCCCCACACCCTTGCGTGTATGTGAGATTTGGGCCCCGTTTGGGCACCTGCACATCACAGTGGCTGAGATACTACTTCTCGGTAACGCATATTGATGTATTATCTGTTCCCGGGTTTAGATTAATATTGCCTTTATGTATAAATTATTCTCGTTTTAGCATACCATTACCATAAATGTTGCTTTTAAATTATTTCCGCTACCCTACCTCCTCCGGGAGTAAACTTCTACTTACTCAGCGATTGTTTTCGCTGACTCTACACTTGTCACCATTTCCTTTCAGGTTTCAGATCTGCAAGGTTGATAGAGCATATTTTGCACGGGCACGGTATGGGGTATCATTTATAAGGAAATGTATTTTTAAATCCTCTTTGGGATGAAAACATATTACTTGGCATAGATAAAAATTTTGTGAGGCAAAAATCCTTTTTAAGAAGTATTGGAAATCAATTATCGAGCATAAACAAATATTTGGGTTTATCCCGTTTGTGCAAACCTTGTGCCCTACTGTTTAAACAATGCATTTTGCATTTAACAGTGTTATTTTGAAATACGAGTAGACAACCCCTTTTTATAATATTTTTCAAATGCGAGGTACAACCCCTTTTAAAATAAAAACTTCCATGGATTTAATCCTTTTCTGTCGTTGAGCTCATTTGAGGAATGCGTTCCTCCGTTTTGGTTGTACAAATCAACCGTTTTTGTTAAGCTTATTTTATACTCTACAGTATTATAAGCTTCATTGCGAATTATATGCTAGCTTGTCCGGAACGTGGTTAGCATATACATTCAGCTGTATTATTTATTCTAGCCTTAGCGTATTTCGAGCGGTCCGGGATACGTGGCGGTAGCACCCGCACCCATTGTTCCCGCACTTTTCTTCCGCTGTCTCTTTAGGGAAAATGAGGGTGTTACACTAAAGAATAAAGAATATTCCACTTATAATAGTAGCAACAATAGGCAAACATAAAGAATAAAGTCGAACATGACGACCTATCCATGATTCAGGTGTTATATATACCAAACCTAAAAAAAAATTGTTAATCCCGACAGAAAATATTCCATTAAATTCATAAAAATAATTTTACTAACTTGAAAGCAATGGCTGGATGAATTAAATATAATTCAATGATTTCTCAAATAAAATAATGGTCAAATGAATAAAATATAATTCCTCTATAGAAAACCATAAAGTAGAATCAATTAATTGCACACCTCTTGTTGCAATGAGGTTTGCACAGCAAATCATCCTGAAAATATTGTCCATGAGGTTTGACAATAAAGATGTGGTCTACAATCGAAAGATCATGATAACCCCCAAATTCTAGAGTTATAATGTTTTTCGATCAATTATTAAATAATACAGTACTACAACAGTAGAAGCACAATGGGGACTTCTGAATTGCAATTTCTCCTGAAAATCCAAGGATCATCAAATCAAACAAGTACAATGGATAACCCCTAAATTCTATGGTTAGAATTTCTTGAGCCAATTCTGTAAAATTTCAATGGTAGGAGCAGAGTGGATTTAAAAAATACCAATAAAGGGAGGCAGAAGATCCAAAATATTTATAAAATCCATACTCAATTTCCTAAATTAAGTATGAAGTCTTCTAATCAAGACTGTAAATGTTGCATCATCGAAGGACTACCACTCCCAAGTGCAAACATGGGGCTTTGACTTTCAATGTTCTGGGTTAGTATGTATGGGAAATATATTTTGACATTCAAAATTCTTAGAAAACTAAGACCAGGTTTCCAGCTTTTTGTGAATTTACTCAGAAGACAGAAAAGCACTAGATCTAAATTCAAAAATATTTCCGGTAGTCTATTGAGAAACGAATACAGTCCATATAAGAAAAATATATAAATCAAGTTGATCCTCATGATATGGCAGCTGAGATTAAAAGCAGAAATTTTAGAAAAAGCTATTCTCAGATAAATCCTTGGCAAATCTCATTCACTCTTATTGTCACTTGTTGACTCTTATTGCCATACTATATCCAAGACACCAAGTACCGGCACTGAACCATTCAGATATTCAACCTTTACATTCCATAATCATGTCGAAGGTGGGTCTATAATTGAGAAAAGGGAGATGGTTAAGAAGAAACAATATGCAAAATATAAGTCACACACCTTGATTCCACCTTTCTCCTCTTCTCCCTGACCCTTAAATAATGTTTTAAGGGGCTTAGCACCAACATCAACAACAACAAAATCAGCTTACATCCACTACCACCCTTAAGCTTTACATCACTGTAACAACACGAATTTTGTTATACTATATCAGCAATTATTATTATAATTATGGGATTATATTCTCATTATTATTTTTGGAAATTATTTTATTTTTGAGGTTATTAAAATTTTACTAAGGGGTATTGTTGTATTTAAAATGATTTATTTTAAAGAAAGACTATTTTGTTGATTTAAAAAAAAATTATATTTATATATATGTATAATAAAGTCTATTACTACTCCTTAGTAAAATTATTATGTGTGGAGTATTATATTAGAAACGTTAGTTGCAATTACTAGTGATTTTTTTTCAAAGGATTATTACCGTTAGTTTATTTATTTATTTTTTTTAAAAAAAAGGTATTGTTGTTATTTTTGAAAGTTTATTATTATTATTATTTAGACTATGTTAATTTTTATATATAATTATTATGTGTGGATAGGGATACATGTGGATAAGGATACATACACTATGTAACTTTGTTTTAAATAAATAAATAAACAATTGCTCAAAAAATGGAGAGAGTCGCGTCTGGGGTTTCTCCTAGGTTTCCGGCAAGGGATTGCATAATTCCGACGGGAGGGCAGGAGCGAATTTCCGATGGGAGGCAGGTGTATTCAGGGACGAGAAAGCAAGGGGATCGTCTTAAGGAGGCGTGTAAAGATTCCGGTGGGCGGGGGAGTCAGGAAGGTGGCTCGGTAGAGCCACGACGGGTGGACCAGGTCAGAGGGAGACGTGTGTCTGGTAGGGAAATGATTCGTCGTAATCTCGTCGGAATCTTTGTCGGTAACATTCCAGTGGAGGTGGCAAATGGTCAAATCTTAAAGGATATTGACAAGATAGTAAAGGTTTGGGATTTGTATTTTCCAGTAAGGAGGTGGCCGGAGCATGGTTACAAATTTGGTTTTGTTAGAGTAGCGAGCAAACAGGAAGCGGTGGAAGTGATCCGAGCAGTGAATGGGTGGAGCTATATGGAAAGGAGACTAAAGGTCAGTTGGGCTAAACCCAGCAACAGGGGGTCAGAAGAAGTTCGTGGCGGTCCGAGCACCAACAGATTCACCAATCCTCAGTGGAAGAAAAAGCTAGCGGGGGAGGTGATGAAAAAAAATATGCCTCATAATCCAGCATGGCGGGATGAACGGTCATACGCAGAAGTTATTAAGGGCTGTAGAGATCGGGCGACATCAGGGTCGTTTGAAAGGAGGGGGAACAAGATTGTGCTGGAATCGGTGGAAAGCGACAAGGAGCGGCTAAGGCGGTCGGCGGTGGTGGCGGTAAAGAAGCTGGAGGTACTTACCGAGTTTCAAGATTGGCTTTATAGAGAACATCAGGGATGTGAAGATGTTATCTATGAAGGGGGACATGTGGTGCTGGTAATTTTTAATAATGCAGACCAGCGAGATGAATTCATGTCGGATGGGAAAAAGAGGGAGCTTATTTCTTGGAAAAGAAGGTGGGAATCCGGGGTGATAGAGCGCAAACTGTTAGTGTGGACATACATTTTCAGAATCCCGTTTACAGCATGGAGTGAGGAGAATATACACAAAATTGTGAATGGCTGGGGTAAGGTAGTAAGCATCGACAAAGAGTTCAAAGAAAAGAGAAGGCTGGATCGGGCAAGGGTTTTGGTGGCTGTAAATATTAACACTGATATTCCGGCGGGGCTGAGAGTTACAGTTGAGAATCGTGAGATATTGGTCCGGATTGTAACTAATTTCAGCGAACGAGTGGTGGAGGCGGACACTTCCTGGGGGGAGAAACAACCGGAGATCGAGGATGAACCTCCGGCGATGGTTCAGGGTGATGGCTTGCCGGAGGAGGAGGAAGGGTCAGGGTCCGGGACTGAGGTGCATAGAGAAGTGGAAAGGAGTGTACAAAAGGTGTATGGGGCAGATGCACCAATGGGAAAAAGGGCGGCGGATAATAATTTTCCGTTGAAGGCTGCATGTGTTGATGATTCCCAAGGGGATATTAATCATGCAGACGGTGGGGGAATAGATCAGGAGGGGTGTTCGGTGCAATCAAATAGTGGGTCGGATAGAAAGGTGTTATGTGATGATCTGGGCTTGGGGCAAGAGGATGGGCTGCCAACAAATTTAGGCCCGGAAAGTCCCTCCGCGGGCCAAGTAGGGGGTAAAGACAATTGTGGTGATTGGGTTAATAAGGAAGGACCGTAAACATATATCACTGGCCCAAATCATCTAGAAGGGGCTGACATAGAGGTCCATCACGTAAGTGGACAAGGTGGAGATGGGGTAAAAGATAGGGGTAGCGGGGAAGCAATACCTTTGAAGGAACCGATACAGAGAGATCACAGTTGGAGAAATAAATCGAGGCAGCAGGAGGCAGAAAATATAGAGAGGGGATCTGGGGAGGTGCTAGAATTGTCGGAGGCTGGTCCGGAGGAGGTAAATATGCCAAATAGGGAGGGAACAGAGGGGAAAAAATGGTGGATTTGGATGTAAATTCGATGAAGATGCTGGAATTGAAGGCAGTGGAGGTAGCTTTATGAAAGGTAATGGCTGGAAAGATTGGGCGACAACGTAGACAACGGGGAAGAGGCGTGAAGGGTGCGGGTGTGCCTCGAGGGGATAAGAGGAAAGGCTCGGGTGAGCAACTGAAAGGGGGGGATGGGTTTGCAAGGCTACAATTTTCGACAGTGAGAACGAAAGAGGGAGTGAAACTGCTTGACTTCTCGGAGGTGGAAGCTACCTTAGACCTCGCGGGTTGGTTGGGATTGGGATGTGAAGAGAGCAGCGACGAGGCTACCGCTAGAGTTTGGGAGGAGATAATGAGGGAGCTGTAAGAGGGGTGGAACTGTCTGATGTCGAGGTTCTTCATTCATGATGCGTATGATCACCTGTAATTTGAGAGGGCTCAATGGAGGGGTGAGGCGTAGGGCTGCGATGCGCCTTTGTAAAAAAGTAAAACCTACAATCGCTTGTTTTCAAGAGACGAAGATGGGGGAAATCAAAGGGAGGCTGATTGCTAGATTGTGGGGAAATAAAGGAAGTGAATTTGTTTTTCAACCTGCGTTAGGTAATGCCGGAGGGTTGTTGATTATTTGGGACGGGAGTATTAGCAGACTTCAAGTTGTTGAGAGGGAGCATAGGTTTGTGTGGATAAAGGGCTATGTGGGTGGTCTGGAGGGGGTAGTTAATATCATTAATATTCATGCACCAAATGATAGACATGAAAGGACGGATTTTTGGAATTTCCTAGTTCAAAAGCTTCCTACAGACAATGGCGAATTATGGTGCGTCCTAGGGGATTTTAATGCTGTGGTCGGGGTGGGTGAGCGTGTTGGGGTGAGTGAGGATGTGGGTTCATCAAGTGAGTTTAAGGGTTTCATTGATAATTTGGGATTAGTTGATTTACTGATGGAAGGTGGTCAATTCACTTGGTTCGGAAGGGGGGGGGGGAGGATCTCTAGTAGGTTGGACAGATTCTTAGTGTCGCCGGGATGGCTTTGTATGAGCAGCCCGGTGATACAGAGGAGGTGCGATTCGGTCTTGTCCGATCATTTCCCAGTGAGTTTGGAGGTGGGGGGGAAGACATGGGGGTACAAACCTTTTCGACTTTTCAAATACTGGATGGAAGATAAGAGGTTCATTGATATGGTTTGGGAAGTGTGGGGTGAGAGTGGTATGGGAGGGGGTGCAGGCTGCTCTCTAGGTTGAAGAACTTGGCGAAAAAGATTAGGGGATGGGAGGGGTATGGGGCAGATGATTTGGAGAGGCGCATCCAAGGTCTACTGAATGAGATTGGAGAGATCGAGGTGAGTTTTCAGGATGGTAGAATTGACAGTGAGGGCAGGGAAACTTGGGAAGGTAAGAAAATGGAGTTAAAGAAATTATGGTTGGCAGAAGACCAAAGGTGGTGTCAAAAATCGAGAATCAAATGGTTGAAGGAGGGGGATCAAAACACGCATTTTTTTCATGCGATAACGGCCATGAATAGGAGAAGAAATTACATTGGGTCAATCAAGGTAGGAGAAGAAGTGATTGAGGATCCGCGGGAAATAAAACGAGCTGCCTTATCATTTTTCCAAGCTTTGTATGCAAAGCAAAAGGAGGGGTTATTTTCTTTTGACAACATGGGTTGTGCTACGATCAGTCAGGGGGATCGGAGCTGGCTGGTGCGGGATTTTATGGTTGAAGAAATTCGGACGGCGATCTGGGTCTGTGATGGAAACAAAGCACCCGGACCTGACGGCTTCAATTTAAAATTATTCCAGAAGTATTGGGAAGAAGTTAAGGAGGACATTCTGGAAGTTTTCAAGAGATTCGAACATGAAAGGAAATTACCTCGAGAAATTGGGAGGTCTTTTATTGCATTGATTCCGAAGGTCGAAAACCCGGGGACTTTTGGCGATTTCCGACCAATATCTCTAATTGGTAGTATATACAAAATTGTGGCAAAAGTGCTATCCAAAAGATTGCAAGAGGTTTTAAATGGCCTGGTGGGAAAAGCCCAGATGGCTTTCGTGAGAGGTAGACAAATTTTGGATGGTGTATTGATTGCAGCGGAGGTGTTTGATTCGACGCACACATCTGGGCGTATGGGGTATGTGTTGAAATTGGACTTTGCTAAAGCGTATGACAACATATCCTGGGATAGTCTGCTTCGGGTGTTAGTTTCTATGAAATTTGACGATAAATGGATCTCTTGGATTAAGGAGTGTATCTCAATAGCCGAGGTAGCTGTGCTGATCAATGGGTCACATACTAATTTCTTCAAGATGTTTAAAGGCATCCGACAAGGTGATCCGCTTTCCCCTTATTTGTTTATGCTGGTGACAGAGATTTTAAATAGAATGCTGGTGAAGGCAGTGGAGGGGGGACTTCTTAAGGGGCTGAATGGGGGGAGGGGGGGTGGGCCGGTGATCTCACACCTACAGTATGCAGATGATACTGTCATGTTTTGCGAAGGGGAGCTTAATCAGGTGATCACAATAAAAAGAATACTGAGCTGCTTTACTTTGGCTACGGGCTTGAGAGTAAATTATGGGAAGAGTAGCATTTTTGGAATTAATTGTTCAGAAGGATCGATTGGAGAAGCAGCGGCTGTGTTAGGTTGTGGTGTTGGGAGTTGGCCAATGAAGTATTTGGGCATTCCGGTTGGGGGTAGGGTTAATGGACTGGCGGTTTGGCAACCGGTATTGGAGAAGGTGGAGAGTAGATTGGCGGGATGGAAAGGACGTTTGCTTTCTCAGGCGGGTCGACTTTGCTTGATCAAATCTGTCCTCAACTGTCTACCAACATATTTTATGTCAATTTTTAAAATTCCAAAAGGAGTGGCCGACAAATTGGAGAAGATGAAGAGAAACTTTTTTTGGAATGAATGGGATGGCAACCGTAAGATGCATCTGGTAAATTGGGAAAAAATTGGTGCTCAAAGAGATGACGGGGGACTTCAGATAGGCTGTTCACAGAAACAAAATATGGCATTGCTTTTGAAATGGAGGTGGAGGTTTGGGGTCGAAAAATCACTCTGGAAGGAGGTGATAGAAGCCAAGTACTATGGGGGGACTGGTAATATTCTGCCGGAAGCTAAAACAGGTAGGTCGTTGTGGGGGAGAATATGTGGTGCTTGGGAAAACTTTATAGGTGAGGGGCAGGGGTTGGATTTAGAATCCAGGTTGGTAATGGCTTGTTGACGAATTTTTGGCATGATATTTGGTTAGAGGGAGGGTTGCCGCTGAAACTATTGTTCCCTCGACTATTTACACTGGCTTTAAACAAAAATGGGAAGGTTGTAGAGTTTGGGGCTTGGAAGGGGCTGGAATGGGAATGGGATATACGGTTGAGAAGACGTTTATTCGATTGGGAATGGGAAGGTTGGAACGAGTTAATGAGTAAGTTGCAAAGGCAACCCATGTGTCAATTTATGGAAGATCGGTTGATTTGGGAGAAAGAAACCAGTGGCAAGTTTTCAACTAGTTCGGTTTGGAGAAGAGTGGGTGATACAGAAACTGATGGGAGGAGAGGCTTATGGCGGGTGCTATGGAATCTAAAATGTCCAATGAAAGTTAAATTACTGGCGTGGAAGGTTGTACATGGAGCACTCCCGGTCCGAGAAGTATTAGCAAAGAGAGGATGTATCCAAGGGTTGAATGACCAATGTGTGTTGTGTGGAGCGGCGACCGAGTCGATCGACCACATATTCTGCACATGCACTGAAGTGGTTGGAATATGGTATAAACTGGCAGCAGCATTTGGGATGGCTTGGGCTATCCCAGGGGAGGCGGCCAATTTGGTGGCATGTTGGATTGGAAACAATATGGTTCCTGGTAGCATGAATAGTTGGGCCTTATCAGGTTTAGCTACGCTGTGGACAGTTTTTAACGGGAAACCGTTTGATGGTAACAGGGCTTTGGAAGATATTCGTTGGAGAGTGTGTATGTGGTGGCAAGCCGAATTCAAGGGCCACGAGATTAATGGAGCAAGTCGTGAAGATATCTTTCCTCGGACACTGACAGATGTTAGACTCGGGAGACGTAAGAGACCGCGAGGTGATTTGGTATGGGAGCGCCCGGAGAAAGGTTGGTGGAAAGTGAATACGGATGGTTCCTCTTTTGGGAATCCCGGACTGGCTGGGGTGGGAGGTGTAATTAGAGATGATGAGGGTAACATTATTTTTGTGTTGTCGGATAGCATTGGTTATTCAGATTCAACCGAGGCGGAGGTTTCAGCATTGAGCCGGGTTTGTAGGGCAATAATTCGTGATCAAGGTTTTCCACTTCCCAAATTGCTTTTTGAGTGCGATTCAATCAATGTTGTGAATTGGATGAAATGCCCAGAAAACATACCATGGAGGATGTCCAAACTGGTGGGGCCGATTATAACACTATTGAGATGGGGGGAGAAGTTCGGGTTCAACATATATTGAGGGAGCGGAATGACATTGCGGATTATTGGGCGAGATGTGGCGCTAAAGGGGAAGGGACGATTGAAAAGTGGATGGAGTCTGGAAGGGACGATTGATCACTGTGACATGCATGCTTATTGATTTACTATTATCTTAGCGTCTTTTGACAGAATTACAATAGTAGATGGAGAATTTGTGATTGAATGGCTGATGTCTCATGATTTATGGAACAGCAGCGAAATGATGTTGTAGCAGTGATGGTTACCTTCCTTGATTACTTATTTCTCTTCTGGTGATGTGAGTTTTGAATTTGTAGCAGTGGTGACTGTTCCTGTGAAGGAGATTGAGTTGTAGCAGCGAAGGGAGCAAGCTCACTTAGTGACGGCAGCAAAGGTTACCTTCTTGGATCATAATATTTTACTGGTGCTGTGAGCTTGTATTGGTTACCGCTGCGTTGGATCCTACTTTTACTACTGGTGCTGCGATTTGTTGTTGCTAAATAGATGGTTTGTGTCTCGTTTGTCTCTGGTATTGAGTTTCGGTAGTGCAGTAGCTTTGAAGAGTCCTGTAATTGGCTCTTTGGATCATTGCACATGTGTAATATGTATGTATGTCTTGGATGGTTTTGATTTGGGTATAATAAAACTTTTTTTCTCAAAAAAAAATAAATAAATAAACATATATAATATCATGTTAAGAGGAAGTCGGTAAGTGTGCATATATATGTATACATTCGTAAACTAATATGAAGTTTTTGAATCCCACATCGGACAATCACTAAATTCAATACCTCAAATTTTCCTATATATAGGTGAGTCCGGCCATGTACATATACAGATAATATCAAGCAAAAGCTTACTTGTTTTTACAAGGCGAGCTTAGTTAAATTTTCATTTTATTATTATTATTATTATTATTATTATTATTATTATTATTATTATTATTATTATTATTATTATTATTATTATTATTATTGTGGTGATGCCTTCGCGTCGCCCCGGTCTTTCTTTTAATAGAGTGACCTTAATGATTTTATGTTTGTAGCATAGTAGCCGGGGAGGCGCTAAAGATCTGCTAGGCGAGTTGGTGGTAGTTTAATATTTTGCGGTTTGCGGTAGAGTAAGTTTTCTATACTCTTCTTTAAGCTCCCTATGCTTTTCTGCCCTTATTATTTTGATTCGCTTCCTTTATTGGTTTCCTGTATTCGCTTTCCCTATTCATTTAGCTTGTCTTTGCTTCGCTTTCCTTATTCAGTTTGTCTTTGCCTTAGTAGTAGGCCTTTATTTTCGTTCCTACTTTAGTAGTTGACATTATTTTTTGTTCTTGCCCTACTAGTAGTAGGCTATTATTGTTTCTTATTGGCCTACAATATCCGTTATCGCTTGTTCGTTCCTTGATCATTGTTATTTGTTAGCCTTGTTGTTCCTGTTGCATTTGCTTCCGTCGCGTATTTCCTTTTGACTTCATTCCGATTGCATTTGATTTACGTAGACAGTCGCTGTATAAATAACCACTTTGACTATATGTCCTAAGTACGGCAACATAGGTTGTAGCCCGCCGAGAGGTTTCATGGCATATATGAGTGAGACCAATTCATTGATGATCTTTGTTGAACCTGGTGAGGTAATCCAACTTGTTGTTGACTCTTTGGCCTGCGAGCGCCCTTAAAGGGTAATTATCTATTGATTAATAGATAACAAGCACGATTAAGGTTGACTGCCGTGTGACGGCCCGTGTTCAGTAGGCGCTGGAAATGGCCATATAGAGTGACCCCTGATCTAAATGAGATCGGGTGAGACCCGAGATTTAGTCAGGATACCGGTATTGTGAGGTTCATTCTGAATCCCTCTAACATGCATGCAACCATTGATATGGTTAATTATATCTGGGCAGTTGCCCTGTTGAGATTCCGGGTTGCTCCCGAAATTAATATCTATATTGTCGAATTGCTGGATATTAAATTGAGAGAACCCTTATTGTGTTGTTCATATGTGTCACGGGGCGCCGGGTCTGTATCGGGACTGCGGCGCACCGTGTGGCTCATAGACTGATTCCCAGCACTATTCCGCCAAACGGTCCATCCGAAGGGTCGGGTTGGACAGCATCATAGAGCTACTCCGGAAACTATGGGATACTTCAATTTATATTACAACGGCAGACGAGCCTTACAGCAACCATAAGCTTCGGGACTGTGGGCCAAGGGCGACCACCAAGCGGAGCCTTTGGCCATCGGTCAACATTCTCCCCCCGCTAAATTGGCGATGCCCTCGTCGCCGTGGCTCTCCGAAAGTCTTCGACGAGAGGTTTGAGAGCATTCTTCTCTGTGGCTCGCTCCCAAGTGGTCTCCTCCATCGAACATCCCGCCCCCTTCAACAGATACTCATCGTATCTCCTCTTTTGGTCTGCATGTTTCTTCATGTGCTTTTGGGCCTTAGTTAAGTAACTTCGGGCTAACTCAAGATTCTCTGCCCACTCCTTAGCAAAATTTACCGCCCGGGAGGAACTCCAACCTCGTGTTGCGTCCAAAGTGTGGGGAAGGAGGGGTTGCTGTCCAGTCACCACTTCGAACGGGCTACGGTTCGTCGTGGGGCACTTTTGGGAGTTAAAGCATAGCTGGGCCGCATCCAACAACTTCACCCAGTCCTTCGGGTTATCGCTCACAAAGTGCCGAAGGTACTCCTCGAGCATCGAATTGAATCCCTCTGTTTGCCCATCGGATTGTGGGTGGTAACTCGAGCACATACTGAGGTTTGATCCCTCAGTTTTGAATAATTCCGACCAAAAAAGGGCTCGTGAATTTTTTTTTTTTAATCCCTGTCACCGACGATATCTTTGGGTAGTCCCCAGTACTTCACCACATTTTCCGGGAAGAACTGATTCCGAATCGCTTCTCTCAGTTCCGCCCAGGTATCAATTGCCAATCTACCTTGCTGGATCTCAGCATATTTTCCACGCCACCATAACTTGTCGTCTCCCGCCAGATACATCGTGGCCGTAGAAACCCATCTTGTTTCATTTTCAATACCCGAATTCTCAAGGTACTGATTCATATCAAAGAGGAAGTTCTCGACTTCCTTAGCATCGCGGTTGCCAGTGTAAGGCTGAGGTTCCGGGACACGCACTCTTGGGCCGGAACTCGGAGCAACTTCTTGCTCTCTACTTACAGCTCTCTGTAGTAGTCTTATTTGGATGGACATCTCTTCCATCCTCGCCTTGGCCTCTGCCTGTTCGAGTTTAGCTCTCTCTCAGCTAACTCTTGTACGTGGGTCATCGCCATCTGCGAGGCCTACTCTTGTGCCTGGGTCATCGCCATCTACGAGCCCTCGGTATTACTCATCATCGGCCTCTGCCCATTCGAGTTTAGCTCTCTCAGCTAACTCTTGTGCCTGGGTCATCGCCATCTGCGAGCCCTCGGCATTACTCATTCTGGGCCTCTGCCCGTTCGAGTTTAGCTCTCTCAGCTAACTCTTGTGCCTGGGTCATCGCCATCTGCGAGCCCTCGGCATTACTCATCCTGGGCCTCTGCCCATTCGAGTTTAGCACCACTCACACGCCATTTCGTACAGAATGCCCGGCCACACCAGTCGTCCATCGCACCCTGCAACACCCATTGGGAATCACGAGTTGCAACGACAACCGGCGCGTCCGGACAGCCCCGACAGGCGTGGACATTACTCATAAGTGATCGACAGAGCTCCTGGCACTCGCTCAGGATGGCTCTTGTCTCTGCATTCTCCGTCTCAAGTTCTTCAACTTTCGACCGGGGCCTTGCCTCTGCAAGCTCCGAGTCAACCAGCCTCGATGTCATAGTCCTGGTTTGCCACGCCGGGGTGTGCTCGCCTGCCGTTTCCGAATCCGATCCTGATGCACTCTCGCTCATGATGCCACCACCCGTTCCGGAAGGCCGGCTCTGATACCAACTGTCACGGGGCGCCGGGTCCGTATCGGGACTGCGGCGCACCGTGTGGCTCATAGACTGATTCCCAGCACTATTCCGCCAAACGGTCCATCCGAAGGGTCGGGTTGAACAGCATCATAGAGCTACTCCGGAAACTATGGGATACTTCAATTTATATTACAACGGCAGACGAGCCTTACAGAAACCATAAGCTTCGGGACTGCGGGCCAAGGGCGACCACCAAACCGAGCCTTTGGCCATCGGTCAACAATATGGTTGAGTTCCTAGTTACTGCTTTGAGATTTCCTTTATTGTGTTGCCTCTATTGTTGATCTCCTGCTTATTTATCTGAAAGCAACAATGTGTTGTCCATAATTCTTTGGTTGTTCGTTGATTCCGAGTATAGGGAACTTACCAGCGAATCCATCGCTGATAATCCTTCCTTCTTTATTCTTTTTTTTTCCTTCCAGGTTAAGATTAAAGATTGACATGGGAAGGGAGCACTACACCTGCATATTTTCTGCATAAAAGTTTTCATTAATTTTGGAAGATGTCGGACTTTTTGACAACGCTGCGTTGTGATTTTGGTATCTTTTGTATAAACTCAAAAATGATTATTATCCCTGCATTGTATATTGTTTTGAGAAACGATGCTCATTTTGATAAAATATTATATTTGTTATCTTTAAGCTTGGTTGTTGAAAATGGATAATTGATATACTCGTTTTAGCCTTAGCATCTCCTGAATAAGCCCGATGTGTTAGATCGAGTCTTATTTGGGAGGTGTGGCGGTAACACCCGCAAGTCCGAAAAAACTGGGGTGTTACAATCACAAACCTGAAAGGTGCGACAAAGGATTTCATCGTTACTCACTGAAGTTTGCTAATCAATAATTTTAGGAACTTCTATATACTTGAGAACTCACTTCACTATTCTCATTGTGCTAAATCAAACACCAATAGGGCCCTTTTATGATATTGATTCCCCTGTTAGGTTAGAAGCCTTCACATAGGGCAGCTATCTCAGCAGTTAATAACATAGGCACATCAACATTTTTAAAGCAAGATGACTTCCTAAACAAGATATTGACAACGCAGTATGCACACCAAAAAATCAAGCAATAGAACAAAGTTGCTAAATGGAAACAACGGCATATGTAACATACTACACCAAGGCTCTGTTGGAGCTGCACATCTCAAGACCTATATATCCTCCACCAACTACCACATCCTTCCCATCTTTCTTCCTGTGATTCCTTCTACACACGTTGATCAGCATCACTTATTTCTCTTAAATAAAAAATATTTTTCGCATCAGCACCTTGTACACCAAAGTCCGTCAGCTCAAAAACCTAAGAAGAGGATATAGTCTTCTACAGAAAACCAGAGGAAAGGAAACAAAAATGGGAAATTTACATAACATGGCACTTACAATGGACCCTGTTGCTATGATCAATGTCTCGTATTTAAAATGTCAACAGCTGCAGTTGTAGGTGTTTTGAAGCAAGATCTGCCCTGACTAATTGAACAAAAACCACACAAAACTAATCAAAATGCGACATTATAAAACCAAGAAAAACCCAGAAGAAATCATGTATGAATCAAGTTATATACAGCCTTCAAGATTCACTCATTTTCAGCAGTGCACGTCCTGTGAGTCTCAATTGTCAATTGAACTATTACAACGTAATTCTCCATTTCAATCAACACATTCAGATCCAAAAAATTAAAACAAGAGATTGACCAATACTGAATAGACCATCCTCCATACATCTTCATCGTCAGCAGCTTCCTTCAATACTGAATTTACCATGGAGAAGTTACAGAGGCTCTTGTAATATAGGCACCCGCCGATGACCCGAGCCTTTATTTCAGGCACCAATTTCTCTATCAACGACCCCCCCACACCCAAAAGTCTCGCAGGATCAGGGTGGTTGGTTTGTGAGTCCACCCTCTGGAAAGCTCGAAGTGTTTGCAGCTATTACCTGAATCACAAACACCACCAATTCCACAGAAAATATTGAAAATTTATACAATTATCGAAAAATATGAATGAAAGGGAGGAGGCAGCGCTGGCCGGTGGCCGGTGGCGGAGTGCGGACATGCATCCGAGCGGCGCAATTCGCGAGTGCGGTGGAGGCGCTACGGCATCTTCTACCGCTCAGACAACAGGGAAGCACAAATTGGGAATGCAATTAAAATTAGGGTTAGGGAGAAAGGTATAATGCAGCTGACAAGAGAAATTGAAGTTGGGGACGATGAAGATAATGCAATGAATAGGGCCAGACCAGGGCCGGCGGTGGCAATTAGGTGGCCGGAAGGATTCGGAGGTAAAAACGGAGAGGGAGAGACGGGAATGGAGGGCTGGGCTCATTAACAAGAGGTTCTTGGCAGGCGGCAGCCATGATGAAGGCCCAGAATTAGGAATTTCGTTCAGGCGAGGCGGCAGCTATCGGGCACCGGGCACCGAAAGAGTGATGGGAATGGCAGCGGTGGCAGGGTTCAAAATTTGGGCATTTTGGTAGGGCTCGGCCGAAGGCGGCGATGGAGGCGCGGTGAATAGCAGTTGGTAGGGTCTCGCTGGTTTTTGGCAAATGACGATGGGAGTGAAGGACAGATATTGGCAAGATGCCAGGGAAAACGACATGGGGAAGCACAACAGAAAGAGGGAAAGTGTGAGGGTATGAGAACAGAAAAGAGACAAGAGGGAAGAAAGGAGGACAAAGTTGGAAAAACACATTAAAAATCACTGTTCATAAGAACAGTAACCAGTTTGAAAAAAGGCCAAATATATCCGTTTTGTTTAAAAAAAAGCCAAATCTATTCTTTTTTTTTATTTTATTACCGAATTTATCCTCTACATATGCTAATTATATCCGAAAATATCCTAAATTCACTAATTGTGGAATGGCTGCTGACTTGGCAATAAATTAACTTAAACCCTACACGCTGGACGGGATTTGAAGTGTCTCTCAATTAGGGCTGGGGAAAATACCGAGTATACCCATACCGCACATACCGTATCGAAAAAAGAAATATCGAAATTTTCGGTATACCGTAATTTTCGGTACGGTATCATACCGAAAAACATTCTCCGTACCGTATACCTTACCGAACTTTACGGTATGAAAAATTTCATACCGTTGCCGTAGCGAACATTTCGGTATACCGATCTTCGGTATACCGAAAGTTTGGTATTAAATATTTCCATACCGTTTCCATACCGACATTCCGGTAAGTTCGGTATATACCGCTATACCGAACATTCAGTACATACCGACATACCGTACCGCGGTATATACCGACATAACGAACATTCACTACATACTGACATACCGGTATTGCGGTATATACCGGCATACCGAACTTTCGCTATATACCAACATACCGATATTACGGTATATAACGGTATCGCGGTATATAGCGAGACCGTGGTATATACCAAAGTTCGGTACGGTAGCGGTATACCGTGGTAACAAAAAATTTATACCGTTACCGTACCGAAATCTTACGGTACGGTATGATACCATACCGAAAATTACGGTATACCGAAAAATTCGATATTTTCGGTATTTTTTCGATACGGTATGTGTGGTATGCAGTATATTCGGTATTTTTTCCCAGCCCTAATTGAGACACACTTCAAATTCGATCCAGCGTGTAGGGTTTAAGTTAATTTATTGCCACGTCAGCAGGCATTCCACGATTAGTGAATTTAGGATATTTCCGGATATAATTAGCATATGTAGAGGATAAATTCGATAATAAAATAGAAAAATGATAGATTTGACTTTTTTTAAACAAAACGGATATACTTGGCCTTTTTTCCTATATACTAGACTAGATATGCAGTATATCAATTTATACTTTTTTCCCCCATTTGGTGTCCATAAGGGGTTTTGAACATTCATAAAGGTTGGAACCCAAGAAATTGCTTAAGTAGTGAGTAACAAGTTTATTTGGAAGATAGTAGATTCAGTAACGAATAATCGATTGTAGAAACAGATTGTCGTTGGCATTTGTAATTCGATTCGTCTCAATGTGAGAAGTTATCTTCGTGGAGAGGCGGAGATAACCAAAAAAATAAAAACAAAAAAAGAGGCAACTTCAGAATTTGGCTAGATCATAGATTGTAAGTTATTTTTGTGAAGCTCTAGCTATGCCAACTGCTACTAATGTTTAGGAGAGGCGACTTCATAGTTTGGCTAAATCATTGATGGATGCAACAAGTAATTAAGTCATCTACGTACTAGATCAATGTTCTGTTCTTTTTTCATAAGGTGTACATTGCCGTCCACTTCTCCAAGATCAATGTTTCATACAGTGGCGAATTCAAAAAATAAAAATAGTGGAATCTATAGTTAAATTAGGGATCGTAGTTACAACACTAAAATATAGAGGAAAACTTGGTCGAAATGAATGATTGTGGTGTCACCTTAAAAATTAAGTGATGACACCAAACACCTTAAAAAGAACAACCATAACAGAGAGGGTATTATAACCGTATAAACGTATTACTTGGCTATGGAGAAGATAGGGCTTTCAGCCATGAAGCCCGGATTTTGACATGGTTGCTAGACGCCACCAAAAGGTCCACAAGTGCCAAAACCTAAAAGATGGTCCAGACCATGTTATAACATAAACGGCTAAGGTGTTGAGGCTATATCTACAGAAATAATGTTCCATGGTGGAAAAATGATGGGTATCCATAACTCTTTTACAATAACTGATCTTTAATTATTGGGCCCAAACAGGGAAAAACATCCCCTTTTGTTAGATTTATATTTGTAATAATAAAATCTCTTTATATCCGAATTGTATGTAACGAACTCGATCCCGTCCGAACTAAGAGATCCGCTGCTCGGTCCTTTATTATTTATTACAAAGTTCCAACTAATCAATTCAATAATTCAGCAATAGATCAGACATAATCAACAAGTACTAATAACATAATAATACTCAAGTGTGTGATTCAAGCAGAAATAACTATCAAACTTGCAACACCATTGTTACGTATCATATAAGCTTCAAATTGTGAAGATATCAAGCAAGACTTCAGTTTATTCTAGAAGTCAAATGATAAGCCAGAATCCTTAAACTCGATTTCAACGATCTTCTTCATGCGTTGCACCATTGCAGGAGTTAGGAAACTGGTGGACTCCCCAACTTTTCCCTTCCAAAACAATGAACTATTCTTCAATGTCAGATCAACGCGGTTAAAATTCAAAATACCCGTCTTGTTCACCTTCAAATTACTTAATGTTTCGAAGCTACAAAGGCTCGAGATTTGTTCCACCACGCCACGCTTCTCTTCCTCTAGAGTGAATGGCAACCCTATGAACTCTGCAATCTTCTTGACGTTAAGATCAATGTTCCCCTGTAACTCCTCGTACCTTAGAAACAACACTTTTCGTGGATTCTTCCCCTGAGCAATCCAGTATCCAAGCACGTGCTTCCAAACAGGACAATAGTAGCAAATTCCTCGACAGAACAAGTCAAAGGCTTCATCCAATTCACTTGCCCTATCCTTATAAAGCTTATTTTCCAATGTAAACTTACGGTATGAAATGAACAGATCCAAAGGGTTTCTACAAATATATATAATAGGGCAATCAGAATCGAGAATGGATTGAGGAAGGAGCTCATAAGGTAGGTGTGTTGAGAAAATTCTTGGGCCGGAATTGCACGGACGGTTAGGATTATCTGGATTACTATCTGAACCAAACTCGAGAACAGGCACAAGTGAGTGAGGGTTGGAGGTGAGCAATGGGCTTTGATCAATGCCAAAAATGTTACGGGTGGATATGACAAAGGTGAGGGCTTTTAGCCAAGTGGTTCCAGATTTCGGCATGGAAGCCACGATTATATCGGTTTCCATGGCTTTGAAGTGTTTTTGGATTGATAACACTTGTGGCAGCACTATATCCTGAATCCAAAACCCTCTGTATTTGAATAGCTCATGACCATCCCAACCTATCACCCGTTCAAGTGTTGGGAGCAACTCCTGCCATTCAGCTTCATCATTTGGCTTGTTTTCAACCAGTGCACCTTCAGAAGATGAACTAATTATGTCCCCTTTCTTCTCCATCTCAACCTTGATTTGTAATTTCAAACACCTAAAAAATGGATGCCCCAAGTTTTCTGTTGGTAGATATGTGTTTTGTAAACCACAGATTTATAGGATAAGATGGAAATTGTGAGGGATTCTTCAAACTAACGCTATGTTGTCAATTATTTTTATTTTATTACCTTGAAAAAGGGCAAAATAAATAAATAACACTAAAAGGGGCCCAAAAATTATTTTAACATTTTAATAATTTTTTTTTTTATCGTATAAATTTAACTTCCATTCAATTTTTTATGTTTTCTTCCATCAATATGACAAAACTAATAATTAAATTCTCATTTATTTTTTTATAAAAATTGAAATAAATTTGATTTGTTTTACAATTGCAAATAAGCGGAAAGAAAAATTATTAGTATCAACATACGTTCTTTTAATAATATTCTAATTATATATTTATTTAGATTCAATGAAGGCTTGTTATTATTTTTCCAATGGCCCTTAAAATGTCAGGAACGACTACATTTAAGAATTAGGGAGCTTCTTATCGGAAAAAAAAAAGATCTTTTAGTCCGTTTTCTTTTCGAAAAATTCAAATAGGTACGTTAGTAATTTTTTTGCCCAATATAGTCCTCTGTATTTGCTAATTTTTCAATTCGGTCCTAATTACGTAAATAGCATGAGGTTGCCGACATGGTCGAAATAAATCACATTTTACATCCAACGTGGTCAATCTGGAGTCCCACGCATAACACACCAGTTTAATTAATGTTTGAAATAAATGTTTTGAAGGCTATCATGACATATCACTACTCTAAAAAATGACTCCAGCAGGTCAATTGAGTCCTTTTTCACTGGGTTTAGGGGCATAGTCTCCACTTGGTTCCCATTGAGCCCTCATTAGGGTTACCCAACCCACAAAAAAATAGCAACCATTCACAACAATAACAAAGCTTACCTTCATTTTCATTCCAGATAGACTCAACAACCCCTATCACAGCCCCTTCACTATAACAAGAAATTGGTGTTCTTTGTGAACATAGGTCAAGCGACCCCCTTCTCTGTGCGAATCCCATTCTCGCATCGGATTGGGCAGTGCTTTCGTTCGATGCCATCGAAATTCTGGTCAGTAGCTACCGCAGTGGATCTTCTTTTAGGTCTCGGTAGTTTTTGGTGTTTCTCAAGAAAATGAAGACCAATTGTGATATACTCCTATAATATGTGCAAATGAATGGTTGATGTTTATTTGTGGGTTGGATAACCCCAATGAGGGCTAAATGCAAACCAAGTGGAGACAATGCCCCTAAACCCAGTGAAGAAGGGCTCAATTGACCTGTGGGAGACATTTTTTAGAGTAGTGATGTGTTAATTCGGCATTTCAAACATTTATTAAGCTGATGTGTTATGTGTAGGGACTCTAGATTACTCACGGTGGATGTAAAATGTGATTTACTTCGGCCACGGCAGCAACCTCATGCTAAATTACATAATTAGGACCGAATTGAAAAAAAATAGCAAACGTAGAGGACTATATGGGGCAAAAAATTACTAACGGACCGATTTGGATTTTCTGGAAAGAAAACGGACTAAAAGATCTTTTTTTTCCAGCCTGTTATCTATCAATAGAAAAATCTCCATGTGTGGCGTGACAAGGAATCCTAGAAAACCAAAAATAAAAATAAAATGAAATAAAAAGAGGCGACTTCATAATGTGGCTGGATCATAGATTTGTAACTTGTAAGATTGTAAGTATTTTTTTGTGAAGCTCTATGCCGACTGCTACTAATGTTTAGGAGAGGCGACTTCATAATTTGGCTAGATCATAGATGGATGCAACAAGTAATTAAGTCATCTACGTACTAGATCGATGTTCTGTTCTGTTTTCATAACGTGAAACATTGCCGGCCACTAGTAATGTTTCAGAGTTTTTTTTTTTTTTTTTAATTCCCCTGTTACTAGAAGTTATTTCTAGCGATCTTTTTGGCGTATACCGGGTATCCCGAGGCCACATTGGGCATAAAATAATCACTCGAGGATCTAGTGGGCATTGAAGAATTGTCTCTCCCAAAATAGAATTCTACATATACAAAGGCTCGAATACGAGACCTTTGTTTAAGCTGCCAAAGCCGCATATTTGTAGCTATTTGAATAATTATTAGGAAAAAAATGCAAATGATCCCATAACTTTGTGTTTAATTGATTTCTTAAATCATCCCATAATAATTCAATTAACCAAATCCATCCGCTAAGTATACTAGCTAATCCTCGCCCAATCAGTCCCACCAATCCTTTAATCCCAATTGACGATGACATGTCAACCCCATTAGCCACAGTAATCCGTGTGCCGCGTCATCGTTAATCAAGGGGTGGATGGTACTGATTGAGCGATGATTAATACATTTAGTGGATTGATTGGGTTAATTGAATTATTATGGGATGGTTTAAGAAATCAAACAAAGTTATGCAATCATTTGGGTTTTTTTTTTCCTAGCTATTAGAGAAGAAGCATCTTTGAAAAACAATTTTTTTTATTATTATTATTTTTTTTATTATTTCTTGGAATCATGTGGAGAGATGTTTTTGACTTCATTAGTTTGGATGGGCCTTATATAAGTATTTTTGGCTTCTACTTCTAATACAATGAAAATCACTTTTAACACGTACAATGAAAATGCTTGGATGGAGTTTTTAGAAAAAGCTAAAGCAAGCAAAGTCAAAAGTACCTATTACAATGAGTAAAGTTTAAAATACCCAGAATAGTTCAGTGAAATTACACTTTAAAATACTACTTCCTAGCCCATCTCCCTCCCTCATGCACAGACTACTGTATTTTGAATTGTTTTTTAAACATGTTGCTTTTATTTTTTTAATTTTTTTTTTGAGTTATTAAATGTATGGAAAATGGTGGTGGGAGCCCATACCACACAAATTACAAAGAGAACAAAGGAGGGATAGGGTCCGGGTCGAACCCCAACCTAATTGGTTGGGAGTTGGGGGTAAGTCCCCAACTCCATGTTGCTTTTATTAATACAATACACGATGCCCATATAAATATTATGTATTTTTATTTACTTTTTGTTAGAATAAAATTTATATTAATGGTTGGAAAAGCTACAGATAAAATATACTCTAATAAATAATACTTCCTCCATTCTTTATTAAGTTTTTCATTATCATAGTTGATAGTACTATTAATTGTGTAACTTTGACTCAACTTTTTCACATAGTTTTATAAGATTAAACATAGTCAGGTAAGATATTGTTGGATTCATCTAATCGTGTAGTTTTAGAATATCAAATTTTTGTAACTTTTACTTTTTTACAATTTGAGTTATTAACGATTAAAAATATATATTGAATAGTGTAAAATACAGGATGGGTGAAGTTAAAAAAAAAAACGCAAGGAGTATTTTAAATTAAAAAGTATTATTATGCAATGATAAAAATTATTAGCAAGTAAACTCCTTTATTTACGAATATCCATAGAATAGGGAATTGTCTCAACATATTTAACTTTTAACAGTTTATTTTTATAAATATTTTTAGGTTTGAGTTTATAAATTTAAAATATAGAATATATTCGAGTTTAAGTTTTTAACTGTTTCTTTTATCAATAATTTTATTTATCTAATTATTTTGAGTTTGTAAATTAGAAGCAAACTGTTTACTCTATAAATAAGTAGAATTAATTTTTAATTTGTAATTTGTAAATTTCAGAAGCACATTTTATTTTTACATATCAAAAACACACGTTTGAAGAAAATATGCTTTTCAAAAATTTCATCCAAACACAACTTATCTTATATAGGTAAAAAATTTCATGGATGCCTGGAGCACTAGGTGACGAACAAGTCGGTGAAATCCAAAAGTTGACGAAGTTTTAGGCGACGACATTCGTATATCGACGTCGTCGCCTTGTTGGTTGTCGATCTTTCCGCGAATTTCTTGTGGTGGATATACTTGCTTTTGACTTCTATGTTTTTCCAAAAAAAAAAAAGCTCATCCAAACGGGCCATAATATAAAATCTGCTATCCTTTGAAAAATTTATAGAGGAAGTTATTGTCACTGTTCAACGTAGCTTGTTTAATTTACATTATTTTTTATAGTTTAATTTAATATTATTACACAAAGGAAATAAGGTTAAAATGGTAAATAAAAAAAAAGTAGAATAACTTAAGTGGAAAATGAAGAATTTAAAGTTTTGGGATTGAAACATAATAAATGAAAAGTATTGAGGGTCAATTTAAATAACAATTGCAGGACCACTTAGTATCTATCTATATAATAAATTCTAAATATTTTTTGCCTATGCAAACTCTTTCGTCCTTATTAATTTCAATTTATTCTTTTTAATTTTAAGGGGTTAATCAATCATTATACCCTCACAAGATCAACGGCTATTATTAAAACATGTAGTTTACACGTAGGCGCTCTGTAATCGCTGGCTAATTCCAAATCATCTTCCACGTCACCAATATCTATATTGAGAAAATAAATGTATCTATTAATATCACAAAATCTTGAGAAAATCTTCATACATATTTAAAAAGATATAATTCTTTATATAAATTATTTTGATTGTATCTATAAATCATATTATTAATATAGAAACTTTTCTGTTACATATAATATAAATTATTTTTTTGATACATATAATATAAATTATTTCTTATCTATATAATAAATCCTGAATACTTTTTGGCATGTTCAGACTGTATTGCCCTAATTAAATATACTTCATCATTTTTTAATTTTAAGGGTTAAACAGTAATTATGCTCTGGGTTTCCACGTAGGCGCTGATTAATCATCCAAAAAAGTACAGTCATTTGCACGTCACCGCTGAATCATCATCCTTGCCACATCATCAACCTTTTTTTTTTTCGGGAAAAACATCATCAACCTTTTAAATCTTTTATTTAGATAATAAATCTATTTATTAGTATATGAAAATCTTGAGAAAGCTTTTCATATATTTTAAAAAAAGATATATATTGGAAACAAATTCTAATATATTTGATGTTTATGACAAATTTAGTAAAACCAATATATTATAAATCCTTTAATTGAATATTTATATTTTCAAATATTTATATTGCTTATATGTAAATATGAGCCTAAAATATTATTCTCAATCAATAGAATAAATAAAAAATTTAATCTATATAATAAATCTTTAAAACTTTTTGGCATATGCAGACTGTATTGTCCATTTTCAAAATAACTCAATCTTTTTAATTTTAAGGGTTGATTAAGAGCACCGAGGATACCAACAAATCCCTCTTCAAAACATAACAGTTCTTTCAGGATGTAATGTGACTTCTTGAAAATAATTTATAGGCACAAAATATCTCTAAACCAATCAAAATCAAGACCATAAAATGGTCAAGTTTTCCATAAAACAATCAAATTCAAAATTTCATTTCTAATTTAGTTTTTTTAGGAAAATATTATTTTCAGCCTATTATTTGTATAACCCATTAAATTCCACCATGGCTACTGCTTTACCGAACTAACTATTTACTATAATTGTTATTGATGATCAACAAAATGATTCTTCACTAATCTTATATTCAATTATTAACAACATAATTCTAACTTGCATAAATATTTCGAGAAATGACAAATTATTTGGAGTAAGATACTTTTGAAATCACTCAATAACAAGTACTCCCTGGTGTTGGGGAGTTACCCTAGCAGTCAAGCCCCCTTCACCCAACCATAGGTTATGGTTGGGAGTTCGATCCCCACCCAGCCCCTATCTCTCTCCCTTATCCCCCTTTGTAATTTGTGTGGTTTGGTCTCCCACACACCTTTGCCAACACATGAGTGTCACTGTTTACCAAAAAAAATAACAAGCACTCCCTATGTCCCATTTGAAATGTCCGAAAAAATTCAGGACACACAGTCCAATGCATTTATCTAATAATTAATATCTTAAAATTTAGAAAAATAAAAATTATAAAAAATAAATATTCTAAAACTATGTTAAAGGACAAATCCAACAAGATCTTAATTGATTACATTTTTTCCAATATTACTGCAACAAAAATTTAGGTCAAACATATATAATGAACATTATAAAAAGTCCAAATGAGACATCTGAAATGGGACAGATGGAGTATAATTTAAGAATCACCATGAGTTATTCGTATATGAGATAATTTTTTTTTTGAGAATAAGAGGCCAAATACCTCAAAACATGAAACAGTCAAATTAGCAGTTACATCATTATCTTAACCAAATGTAGACCTTCCGCAAGCACTCGTGACATCGAGAGACCGTCTGGAGAACAAGTCCAGACAACATAGACAACAACATACTCACTACCAGACACCTTACTGAAATGCAGCAGAAATAATAAAGCATCAGAACATCTTGTGCAGAAGCATTCCCACATGAGGCTTTTGGGACATCACAAACTGCAGACAGCTTAAAACACCACCTGTTCCCGACTTCCCCGACTTCAGCTGCTCCATCGGGCAAATAAAAATCTCCACAGCGCATGAGTATATAAGAATCGTACAACTATACCCGAACTCATCCACAAAAGAAATTCACACCCATTTGTTACTCATAAGCTTTCGCCGCTCAGGTTCTTATTCAGACTTTAACGCCACTTCTTCCGCCAGACGATGACATTACCATTATCAACTGATACCGCAGCTCAAAGTATCATCATTATCAGCTTTCTATGTAATGTGTCACTATGACAAACCCATAACCACTCTTCAGCATCATACCTCCCCTGCAAGACGCTCATAACCAATGTATTGCAACTAATGGATGGACACAAGCAGTTACTGGGGCAATGGCTGTATAAAAAAGAAGGGAATGAATGGCTAAAGGGAATGAGGAACTGCCTATAATTATCATCAGAAATCCAATACCCGAGATGCACATATGAAAATTTCGGAAAGACTATCCCAACCTTTCAATACAAGGAAAACCATGGTGCTCATTCTCAACTCTCAACAGATCTTCAAAAGCTTAAAAAATCATAATCTCAATTCTACCTTTTTTTTTCTTTTTTTTTCTTTTTTTTTTCTTTCTATCTTTATCTTTTTTTTTTTTTTTTTTACATAAGGAATACTGAATCCAAACAGCCATATATTTCTTTTTTTTTGATTCTAACCACTCCTTTTCAGGATGACCACTCATAGCTAATACCCACCATCTCTTTCTAGATACCACTCATAACCAATCAAGCTTCCCACCCAATTCATAGCTAATAATCTCTCGCCCTCCCTCTAGCACCCAAAACCCCACTACAGAATGATCAGCACAGGTATGCATCTTCAGGAGAATCATCTAATGATAATCTAGAGCAGTTCCTGATACTTCCCATGGTAAAGGGGAACAAATGCTGAGACGAAAAAGTGAACTGTTGGAAAATGTTAACATCTGTGGGCCAACGGGAGAAGGAATGATACAGGCTAAGTTCAGTAAGGAGTGTGGGCAGTAAAAGAATAAAGAAGAGGAGGACCTATAGGGTCAACGTAGCCACCATCAATTCCATTACATTGGCATGATACATCTGCAAGCTCAACATGATGTTCGAATAGATTATGGGGCCGGGGTCAAAGTAAACATCACATAGCACGAGTCAAAGAAATAAATAATTCAAATTCAGTAACATGTTATTACTGGATGACAAGGTGATTGTATACACCTTTACATGATGACTTTATATGTATGTATTTGAGAACTCTTTTAAATAATGACAAACGTACGTAATTAGAAATTTTTCCACAAACTTTACGTCGAGGAAGTAATGAGATATACAAAATGTAACAACCAAATATTGTTAAAAAATTATACAAAAGATGTGCCAATTGAAGATGAGTAAACTATGGTTAAGAAATAAATAATTCAAATTCAGTAACATGTTATTACTGGATGACAAGGTGATTGTATACACCTTTACATGATGACTTTATATGTATGTATTTGAGAACTCTTTTAAATAATGACAAATGTACGTAATTAGAAATTTTTCCACAAACTTTACGTCGAGGAAGTAATGAGATATACAAAATGTAACAACCAAATATTGTTAAAAAATTATACAAAAGATGTGCCAATTGAAGATGAGTAAATTATACAAAAGATGTGCCAATTGAAGATGAGTAAACTATGGTAAAGATAATGCGCAAGATAAGGATATTGATAGTACAATTATTGTCATTGTATCACGTTGCAGACCTACTTAGTATAAATGTACCAATATTTGTAGAAAATAATTCATATGAATCATGATATAATAATATATAGCTCTTGAACTCATATTGTCACAAAAAATTGTTCTCGATTATTTATTTGATGCTTTGTATTCTTTTTCAAAAAATTTAATAGGAGTCACGTGTTTAAAATGACGGAGCGATCTATTTCTACATAAATTACGATAGCTATAGTATGGATGAAATGGGACGGAGATATTGACTTTCTTTATATTTATATATACAATATGAATTATGAAAATTTTCACTATAGCAACTGGTTAGTCAATACCTATTTGTTTTGTTAATTAAATTAATAAATTGTTGATTATATATCTATTTTATAAATGAAAAAAAATCGCCCGTGCGCAGCGGGCGGGTTAAAAATCTAGTTAAATTAATAAATTGTTGATTATATATCTATTTTATAAATGAAAAAAAATCGCCCGTGCGCAGCGGGCGGGTTAAAATCTAGTATAAATTACTTTTCATATATATTTTTTGGTACAATTGTAAAAAACTATTAATATTATAATATAATTAAATAAATTTAGTTAGGTTAAAAATTTATGTCTATAAATACTCATGTATCAATATAAGGAATATAATTACCATATTTTATATAAAAATATAATTTTGTGAACTATAAAAATTTAATGAATTTTAAATCCTAATTTGATATCAGGCTTAATTTTTAAATTAAACAATATTAAAAAAAAATGTAAATATATGTTTTTAAATTGTAGTAAATATATTTATCATATCAAATATTAATAGACATAAAACTATATAATATTAATTCTTTGATCAAATATATAATAGTACTCCTATACTTAAGAAATATAAAATATTATAATATTATTAAGTAAATTCAATTAGGTTGAAAATATGTGTCTAGAATATAATCCTATATCAATGTAAGGAATTTAAGATAATAGATTTCAAACATTCTTTATCAATGACATATTTTAAATATAAATGTTTCATTAAAATATGGTGTAAACAGTAAATTGACCCTAAAAATATTGATTAATATAAAATGACTAATCACCTAAAAAATTTCATACCATTCTAAACAAATTCTACATAATTTTTTTTAAAGAAGAAAAGAAAGAAAAGGAAAAAACAAAAGACTAAAACACATCATAGTTTCAGTGTTAGACATAATATCATTAATCCTTATTTATTTCAATATAAATAAAAATGTATATGAAATTCAGAGTAAATTTTTATATAATTTTTTATATAAATAATTTGTATTGTAAAAGGATATAAGAAGCATATTAATATAAACAATTGTAAAGATTTGTGGGAATCATAAATAGTTTTGGGTTGTAGCATTATTTTTACTCAAAAGCTCTAATATTTTTTGAAGTGATCATGACGTCCAAGCATGATCAAAATATGTGAATATAAACTTTCAATCAAACATATTTAACATTTTATTTTTCACAAAAAATAAGCTAAAGTGAACATTTAACATCTTTATCTTTGTCTTTATCTTTATCTTTATAATATATAAAAGTTAATCGACTTGTGAATAGTAGAATTCTTATGAATAGTAGCTCTAAAAACCCTCTTAGGAATAGTGTTTTTTGGCACAATCTCCAATGACAATGAGATTATGAAATGTACTTTGATAGCTTTTTGGTAACTCTAAAAAGGAGCCCTAAATAAGAAATCTATGGATAAATTCAAATTTTGATTTTTTGAATTCCGTGTACATGTAAGTTATCATGATTATTATTACTATAAATAATATTCTAGCATTTGTTTTTAGAATTCACCTCTCTAGTTTTTTAATAGATCCCTATAATGATACATTGTTGCAATTGCTTGCCATACTTTTAGTTGGGTATCGGATGTATCTTACTTTTCCAACGAAGTTCAATCTTATATACTCCCTCCGACCCAATTGAAATATTCTAATTACTATTTTTGGATGTTCCATTACAAATATTTTTTTTCTATAAATAGAACTAATTTTCCCTTCAACAACTATGTGGACTCCATCATATACTCACAAATCAACTCTACCTTAATTCTCGTGCCCAATAGTAACAAGACAATTGTAATAGGACTGAGGGAGTATAATGGTAGGTTTTTATCAATTCTTAAGCTCCATGAAATATGAGATATTAAAAGTACAAGGAAACATGAGACCTTAAAAAAATAAAACAAAACATGAGATTTTAAACGTATGGCGGGAGAATTCACATAATGGCGCAGTTGATGGATTTTTATGTCTCCACCTAACTAATAAATATAGAGGTGCCTTTGTTTGTTCTTAAGAGATATATGTATAGTTTCACATTTGGGTACTTTTGTTTTTTCTAAATAGTTCTATGTGTAGTCTCACATTTTGAGGTAGTTTTTACCATATCCCGCCCAATTCGGGCAAGGTAATACTAGTAAATATAAATATACAATACTAAACTTATCAATTTTTCTACTTGCTCTCATTATTTTAGATATGAAAACGAAACTTTATATTTAGTTTTTTAACAGTAAAAAAAATTATTTTATGTTATGTTCACTTGGTTGTGGGGTTTGAATTTTTATTCCATCCTCTTATTCTCTCAGTTATTTCCCTTTTAATTTTTTGTTACATGCATTCGAACTACCATTTTAAACAAAAGACTTTTTTTTGGTAAATAAGTATGAGAAGACGGGCAAAGAGAAAAAGAAAAAGGAAAATCGAAAACACAAATAAAAGACTTTGAATCTCATGTAATCCAAAAAAAATATATTCTCATTTTATATCCTCATATAAGTTCAACAACCGTGCGCAGCGGGCGAAAAATCTAGTTCAAATAATTTTTGAACTAAATTGGTCCAGTTAAATTATTCAAATACTTTATGAACTAAATCGGTGAAAGGTGGAGGTATAAGATCTTTTTGTATTAATTCCTTAGCAAGTACAGCAATCTCGTTCACTTTGATGAGATGATGTTCAAATTCATTACTAGGATTATTACTTTAAAATAAGTTTTAGAATAGGCTTAAAATTAGACTGGTGACTACATACATAGCTGACAATTAAACTGCAATAATATAAACAAATTAAAATTATTAATAGAAGTATTGTCAACTGCAATAATATAAACAAATTAAAATTATTAATAGAAGTAATTTATTAAGCTACCTGTTGGTAGCCACGTAGGTTTGGTTATGATATTTATCTCGAGGAGTGAGTTGGTATCCATATGTCGGTTTAATGGTTGGAACCTCTTCTAGATGTTTTCTCACGAAAAAAAAAAAAATCATATCATCTCATAATTTGAATAAAATTCTAAAACAGTCCCAATAAAATCAAATTAGACGAATCCGTCCCACAACTATCCTAATCATCGCCGAGCCCGTCCATGAACCGATTTTTTCGCTAATCGCCGAACCCGTCCATTAACATTGTACCTTGAGTTTGACCTTCTTGTTGTTAGGTCCACAGTCTAAGCAAGTGAGATAACTTTATGTAGTGGTTCACTGTAAGTGTTCGAACACAGACAATGAACAAACAGATTAAGATACCAGTGTGTAACTTAAGCACAGCGGAATAAAGTAGAGCATAAAGTAAACAAACAACACAAAGAGTTGTTGACCCAGTTCGGCCTTCGACCTACGTCTGGGGATACCAATCCAGGAGATTATTTCACTATTGTTTCAACAATGGTTTACAACCACACACAGTAGTAAAATAAGTTGAATGCCTTCACTCCAAACTCCAAGCGGATAGTTATCTCCATTTATTTCAACTTCCCAAAGCTGGCGAACTTTGAGTTTCCCCTGAAGAAGCCCGTGAAGCACTCCTCCTTGTCGAGATGATATAAGCGATGAAGTCTTCTTCCTTGTTTCACCTTGAGCACTCTTCTTAAATCTATCACAGATCCACTTAAGGAGACTAGAGCACAACCAAATACAGATGTGCTCAAGGCTTACTCTATCTTACAGCAACAAATAGATTCTGTGAAAACGAGGCTGTAGATCAAAGTGGCTTCTCAATAAGTTGTTCCGAAAGCTTGAGAGAGTTTCAGAGTATTTCGAAAATGATAAGAGTGAGAAGTAAGTCTTCCAATCCTCATAAACTCCCTTTATCCAAGAAGCTCTGCAAGTTTGAATGGTCTTGTTTCTAGATTGGGAAAGAGCCGTTGAGCTTGTGAGAAACCTTGTTCAAATCTCCTTTCACTAATCTGGGAAGGAGTCCTGCAAGGAATATTAGTATACAATCTCCTAGATTAGGAAAGAGCCGTTGGGGTTGATCCCAGTCTTCCAAATAATCTTCAGTTCACACATGTTCATCTATTATGTTGGATCATCGGTATCGAACTTCCATCAAAACCTTGACTCAACAATCTCCCCCTTTTTGACAGGAAGTGAGCCGGTACAATAAATCCAACTGGTGATGAACTATTACAATAAACAGCTCTAAGCAGACAGCAAACCCCATATTCCCAACCACCAATTACATCCCCAATAAGCTCAAAAATACAACATGATATGCACAGAGCTTAATAAGTAATCAACAGGTAAAAGGCAGCAGATAGATCACTAGATAAACATAATCAGTTCACAAGGTTCAACCATAAACATCCATCCAACAAAACACAAACCACATCCATCAATAGTTTTAAAACATAACACAGATAAAAACCAGATAAAGACAGAGTTTCTTAAGCAAAAGAACTCAATATGGAAACGTTTAAGGGTTAGAAAGATGTTACCAAATTCCTAGGGAGTCTTCATCAGAAGCTAAAGTTGGAGTATCTACTCCCTCTCTGGATAACTTTTTATGTCAAACTACTCACACTCCCCATCCTCTTCAGAATCCTCTTTCTCATCAGGGTCGGCATGAGTAATGGCATTGTCTTCATCAGACCAATAATCAGGAATCATTGCAAAACCCTGTTCCAGCTTCTTCTCAAGAGCTTCGTGGGCTTCCTTCATCATCCTTATTTCATCAATTGCATTGGCAAAGATGTCATTAGCACAGTGAAGGGCACTCTGACTGCTCAAGGATCCATCAATGCCTGGAAGATCTGGAGTATTCTTCTGTAGCTTTTGAGAAATAGCAAATTCAATCGCAGGCTCAGAAGACTCTTTCTTTTCTCCAAATATGCCTTCAGACTCTGTGTCATTACCAGAAAACCATAATTAATCTGCTCCATATGCTCAATGGCATAGATGAGATGGAACTTTTGTCGGGTGACCAGAGAATGATTTGAAGTTGGAAGAACATTAGAAGCACATAACTTTTAGAGTAGGTGATACTTCTGAGTCAAAAACTTTGGTATGATTCCTTTGCCAGGCATCCTCTGAACTTCACTCTTTGTTAAAGCATGAGCAACACTATCACTGTCAAAGACTGTACCCAGTTCATAGATGCTTTAGGATGAGACATCAGGGACACCAAGTAAGCTGTTGATCTTTTCAGTAGTGATATCATAGTTTATGCCTCTGTTATAATTCTTGTTGAACCATGGAGAGTTTATCTTTAGAATATCTTTCTGAAGATTTACATAGAACTCTCTAACCACCTCGGGCCTCAATCGATTCCATTTAGAAGCCCAGTGCAACAAAGATCTTTCTCCCAAGTAAATGGTCCAACTAAGCTCTTGGAATTTCCTGCCACAGTAGGTATACTCAATCCTCAACTTGTTGACCTTTAAGACTGTATCATAATAAGTGCGGTTGGATGAGTAATAGAACATGAAGCTTGATGCTCTTCCTAGGCGTGGATCAAGTGCCCTCTCTTTCATCACTAATTTGGATCATGCTTGGCCTTCTTCCTTAGTTCTAGTTCAGTCTCAGCATCATGAACCCTCTTGGTTGGTTCAGCAGGCTTGGAAGACTTCACTGGAACATCCTCAGAGTCCTCTTGATCTTGCTAAACTTCCTCATCCTCTGAACTTTCCCCTTCAGTACCAGGTTCATCAGAAGCCTCATATTCACTTTCTGATTCTTTCTCTTTCTGAACCTTCTCAATAGCAACTTTAGCAACCTTGGATCCAGTTCCAGGGACTTGCTCAATCACTGGTTCTTCATGGCTTGACCCTGAGTCTTCATCTCCAGAGTCACCTTCTTCTTTTTCAGAATCGTCACCATCAGAACCTTCAATATTCTCCCCCTGAATGTCTACAGCCGGATCTATTTCAACAGTGTTTCCTTCAGGAGTAGAAGTTCCTTGAACATTCTCTTGGGAGACATCAGGTGCATTCCTTTCCTCAGATTCTTCTCCACTAGAGACCTCAACATTTTCTTCAACATGCTGGCTCTCTTCTTCTCGAACCTCAGTAGATGCACCATCAAATCAGTTTCCTTTTCAGACGAATGTTGAGGAGTATGGTTAGGATCAGCAGTAGTTGGAGATGGTGAAGCAGGATCCACAACTTTCTTTGGTCTTGGAATCCCCTTTCTAGGTTTCTTGGTCTGACTGGCCTGTTCAATATTCTGCTTCTAAGAACTTCCCATCTCCTTTGAAGGATAAGATGTCTCCAGAAGGTGTGACTCCCGTCAATGGAACAGCAGCAATAGCATCCTTGCCAATCTGCTGAGCAGAACTCTTGACCTTTTCAGATTTCTCCGAAGCTTTTGCCTTGGGAGCCCCTTCTTGCACATCCTTGGCACCAGGAATAGAGGTTTTTGGAACAGCTTCGATTTTCCTCTTGGTTGCCACAGCCTTCCCTGATGAGACCGAGACTTTCTTGTCGATTTTCTGCTTCGAGGAGGCGGAGGCAGCTTTGGCTAAAGTACGCAGGTTTCTCGGAGACTCCTTGGTTCTTGTCTGCTTGACAACCTCCGGAGTTGAGGGTTTTATGGTCTTAACTCCCGAAACGGTTTCTTCCTCCCCCTCAACCGCTCCCCCTGCATCCCGTAGTTCATTCCGAATATCCAAAGGATCTTTGGCAACACTGGATTGAACATCAGATTGATGTTTCACCAGAGGACTTAGAACTTCTTGTAAGGACTTCCCGAAATCAACCTGGGGCCTAGAGTTTTTCTTTGGAACAGAAGAATCACACTGAGATTGAGAAGCCTTCTTCAAACCTCTAGTCTTCACCATGGTATTCTGCAAACAGAGGCTCAAAGACACAGACCAAGTGTAAATCAAGGAAGAATAAGATCGAAAATGGTAGGGAAGATGAAACATATATCCCAAATGAAGATAACTGAAAGTAAAAGAGAAATAAAGATTTAAACTACTAAAATCCTTTGGGTAATAATGCCCTTCCCGCCATAGAGTAGGTTAATGATGGCTTCTGAACACAACTCCTGGACAAGATCATCAAAAAAATTCCTTGATTAGACATTAATGGGCCATTCTGATGGGCTTTTATTTCTCCCCCTCAAATAAATAATATCTGCAACCCAAATTTTAGATAAATAAAATTGAAAAGAGATTGGACTGAGAGATTAACCATTTTACACCATGGGGGAGAGTCCGGTTGACATTTCAGTTGAAATAACAAAGCCCAAGGTCACGTCTGAGGGCTTAGAATCTGTCACTGCTCAGTGCCTTAGTGAAAATGTTCGCATGTTGTTGTTCAGTCCCAACATGTGAAATGGACACGAGACCATCTCCTACAAGCTCTCGAATGAAGTGATGTCTGATTTCAATATGCTTCGTACGGCTATGCTGAACATGATTCTTGGCTATATTGATAGCATTCATGTTGTCCCACAGTAGAATCAGCTCTTTGTGGTCTATTCCATAGTCTTTAAGCAGCTGCTTCATCCAGAGGAGTTAAGCACAACAACTACCCGCGGCAAGGTATTCAGCTTCTGCAGTGGATAGGGAGATAGAACTTTGCTTCTTGCTGTACCAGCTCACAAGATTTGTGCCAACATAGAAGCAACTTCCAGTGGTAATTTTTCGATCATCTGTACATCCGACCCAATCAACATCACTGTATACAGTGAATTGCAAGCTGGAATCCTTTCAGTACCAAATACCAAAATTTGCAGTTCCAGCCACATATCTGATGATCCTCTTGGCAGCATTGACGTGCGACTCTTTGGGGTCTGCTTGGTACCGAGCATATACTCCCACAGCATAACTAATATCTGGTCTGCTTGCTGCAAGATAAAGAAGACTACCAATGATGCTACGATATAATTTGCAGTCAACAGATTTACCAGAGGAATCCTTGTTGATCTTGTCACTTGTGCCAATATGAGTTCGAACTGGTTTGCTTGACTCCATTCCAAACTTCTTGACAAGATTCTTTGCATACTTAGCTTGATTCAGGAAGATCCCTTCCTTTCTTTGAGTAACCTGTAGGCCTAAGAAAAAATTCAGTTCACCAACAAGACTCATTTCAAATTCCTTACTCATAATGTTGACAAATTCATCTTTCAGGATTTGAGAGGTTGAACCAAACACTATGTCATCCACATAGATTTGAGCTATCAGGAACCCTTTTTCTTCTCCTTTGATGAATAATTGAAACTTTTGACAATTTCTTAGTAATACCTGAGAATTTTGCAACATAAAATAAATAAATAAATAAATAAAATAAATAAATAAATAATAAATAAACGCAATAAATAAATAAACAAATAAATAAACATAATAAATAGATAAGGAAACACAACTTTGAGAAATGAAATTTAATTTAAAAATGAATTAAAGAGATTTAATTTAAAAAAGAATTAAATTAAGTTAAATAAATCGTTAAACGGGAACCCGACACTAATGGACTCGAGAATTCGAGGCCAATATTAAATCTAGACCCGAGTAAAATTTTTGATAAGAAATTGGAGTCCGAAAATAGCCCAGAAATTGGAATCCGAGAACATAGAGGGATAGAAGTCCGAAAGAGAGGAGGAAAGGCTCGACGGAACGCACGACCCGCCCGGACCGAAGTCCAGGCGGTGACCGCGCGGTGGCCACGCGGGGTTTCTTGATTCAGAGCGCCAACCCCGCGTCGTTGGACAGAAACGAACCATGCGAGATTCTCTCGCCCGAATCCGAATTTTTCGACTTCAGTTGCTCACCTTGCGGCTCAAGACTCACTAGGGCAGACCTTGGACGTCCCCTAGGTCTTGCACAACTATAAATAACCATCTTAATCGATCCCGAACACTTTTCAAACCCTACGAAAAATCTCTACATATCGAACCCTAATCCCGGAGTCGTCGGAGGCACGAAACCAAGAGAAGGGACTGACTTGGACGAAAATCTACGGGCTTCCATCGTTGTGGTAAGTTCTGGTCCGTTCTTTTTCCATTCTTGATTTGAAAACGAATCCTAATTTGATCTTTTTCTATTCTAAACCCCGATTCGGATCTAGAACGAAGAACCCGACGAATCAAGGAGATAAACGGTGGTCTGGAAGCCACGCCTTCGAATCGACGAGCCGGAACGTCCATAAATCTGTAAGTTAACCTTACTATGGTTTTGGGCGAATTAAAATACATCTAATCTAAAGATTTAATCAAGAACTTAAAATCTGTCAACACGAAAAACTCTACAGCGCAGCGATTTTGCACGAATTTTTCGAACCCTTTAAACTATTCAAACGAAGAAACTTAAAACACGAAAAACGATCCTAAGACATTATTATAGGTGGTGTAAAAATTTCATAATTTTTCATTAGGTTTTTATATCTGGAATTGTCCTAAACTAATCAGTTCAAATTTTGGATCTTGAAATCTTGACAGAACTTTAGTCCGAGCTTGTAGGCGTTTTTGACAATAGATATATGCTGAATAAGAACTTTTGTTGAACAAGAAACTTGTAGATCTATGTCTTAAGTATCGTCCTGTAAAATTTCATCAAATTTGGAGTTCATTTGCTATGGTAGATCTCGAAATTATGAAACTGCTGTTGTAAAAATTCGGACAGATTAATAACCTGATGGAAATCCACGTTTTTGACTTGTTTCCTTAACTCAGATCGAAAAAGTTAAAACAAAAAACTTGTTCGTCTCTGTGTTTTCGAGACACTGGTAAAATTTCAGAATTTTCGGACTTAAAATGAATTTTTAAGTAATTATGGAGTAAACAGCGACTAGTGAAAAGTTATATTTTGAGAAACTTGTGAAATTTGCGAAACTTGTTCTTACCTTGCGAGTTCGATTCCCCGAGGCGTCTATTTTTCCTGCGGATTTCGATTCCCCAGGATGTCCGTGTCAAACCTTGCGGGTTCGATTCCCCAGGGTGTATGTTTTCCTGCGGGTTCGATTCCCTATGATGTGTGTCGATTCCTGCGGGTTCAATTCCCCAGGATGAGTGTCAATTCCTGCGGGTTCGATTCCCCAGGGCATGTGTTGATTCCTACGGGTTCGATTCCCTTCGATGCATTTAAATTCTCGCGGGTTCGATTCCCCAAGAACAAATTATACTAGATCATATTGAACAAAAGTGGAAAAATGAAATCCTGAAATACTTGAATATTTTCCTTATTTAAATTATGCCTTTAAATTATGTCTTTTGATTATTTTATCATGTGTGTTGAATTATGATCTTGTGAAAATCCTTGTCTTTTAAATTATGCAATTAAATTATTATTAGATGGATAAAATTAAATCATGTCTTGTATGTACATGTTTTCCTTAAATTTAATTAAAGGCTTTGAAACCCCTTAATCATGTTAGGTGTTTACTTACTCAGCACGTTTTTGCTGACCAAACCACATTTCCCCTTTTTCTTTCAGAGTTGAGAATTATGCATCATCATATGCATACATGAAAATTTTGGCGAGATACATTATTTTAGAATTTTTGCATTAGACTAGAACTTGCATGAACGGGCATGTTTAACCCGTGTTTTGGCCATGTTGGCCCTATTTTTAAATTCCACTGCTATCTATATAATTAGCTATTATTTTCCGCTGCAACTGTAATGACATTTTTTTTGAATTATATTACAATGGGCTGTTTGAATGTCTTAAATTCTGAAAAACCATAGCCTTGTATCTCTTTAGCAAGCTCGGAGAAACCGTGTCTTGCTAGGGAGGTGTGGCGGTGACATCCTGACCTGGGTTATCGAAAACCGGGGTGTTTGAAACTTTTGACAATTTCCCACTATATAAGTATTTTCTGAAAAATAATAATAATCCCGGTTTAATTTTATTTAATGAAACCAAATTATGAAGATGGAGTTGGGATTAGGGATATGTTTATAGATTGTCACGTTTTTATATACTCATGTAGGAAACTGTGGCCGAAAGCGCACGGTGTCAAAAATTGCAGTAATTTATAGTTAGAACGGATCGTTCACTGGAGGATGTGCGATGGAAGCAGGTCCCACACCATTTTACAAGATTTTCAACTCGCTTACTCGAATCAGTTTTAGAAGTTGACTATCAACTACTTTACTGAATTTAATCTGAACAGTTTAAAGTATTCTACAAAGCACATTATTTCTATTCTAAAAAGCGGATAAGTTTAATCTAAGAAAGCAATAAAATTATTATAAGAAAGTGGTTAAAATTATTCTAAGAAAGCAGATTTAAAATGAGACAGAAGGGACAGGAAGAAAATAATAAAACTTAGACAAGATTCAGATGAAAGACAATTAAATTTCCATTTTGTTACACAGATCTTAGTTTGAGATAATCCTTTCAATTAGCTAACTCTCATGCTCCTATAATATGTTCCCTTTAACAGACAGGTATTTACAGTAGAGGTTTACATGCTCTTAAGAAGACAAATTCTAAGACACCACAGACGCATAACTACCGTTGCAATGCACTGCTAAGGTATATTATTTATCTGTGGTGGACAAGCAACACCTAACAAATCATTAGTTGAAGTGCCAAGTACTCCCATCATTCCCCCGGTCACACCCAAAGATTTAAATCAAGCCCTGAACTATTCCATAACTCCCATTCCTAGTAGCAGTTAGAAGTTCTCTCAATATATCCGAATGACCTCTATAAAAGCATTTAAAAGAAAGCGGTAAAGAAAGCATTTAAAATCCTATCACTCGGAGGTTTTAAAAGCATCATACTGGTAGTAAATGAGAGCCCCCAGTCTTAATGACCGGACGCAGATCAAGAATTCCCGGACATCAGTAAATTGCTCGCAGTGTTTACCTACTCCCGGGTGGTTATGAGATACAAACTAATGAAACAAACTAATAAATTAGTTTGTTCCGGATGCACTCACTCAAGACTCAAAAATAGGCTTTCGCAGAAGAGGATAGTAGTTGAAAGAATACTCAACGCTACCTTAGAAAATAACCAAGACCCACATGTTGTTCTTCTAGTATTATCTATCACACCTTATCTGAATCCAAGTGGACTCTGATTCAGTGCAATATTTAATATAAGATTTCCAACATACAACAATTTTGGAAAATAATTGATGTTTGAAAATCATTCCCTAAACAGGTACTAAACTCTCAATTAAAACACAGATCCTTTCAGTCTATGTGAGATCTAATCGCTGACTCTGCTTCTAACTTCCCAAAATCAACCCCCATTCGAATGTGAATTAGTCATAACAGTGGAATTTATCCCTTACTTAGATCCGGATTTTATAAAGGAATTTTTGTTGGAAATTTATTGTGAGACATCTGATTTAAATCAAGACTTCTATGTCCAAGGGAAGGATCCCAAAATAATTAGACCACAATATTTACATAATATTATCATGCATAAATTTATAAAGAAGTGTAAAATTAAATTAACCCAAAATATAAGGTGGGTTTAGACAGAATGTGATACACAGAGATGAAATAGCTGGGGATGAGAAGGATTTATTTTAGCTAAAAAGATGACAAGAATAATCAGGAGAATCTGGACCACAAACATCTGCTATCCAGTTCCCAATCATTCCAGGTGGAATGGTTTTAGACAGCAGAAGACCTTAAATGACAGTGATCGCTATCATCAAGACTCCTACTATCTGTGAAATGAGAGAAAAACCTACATATTTTCTCACTATAATACCAGTCAAACAGTGTTGATCAACACCATCTGATAATATTACAGTTTGAAATTCAGGTTTGAAAATGAAATAAGAAAATAAAACTGTATTCAGACAGGGACTGACTGAGTGGCTACATCATTTCCCGGTAAGAGGACCGTTCGCCTGACCTCGTCAGTCACTATCCAAACTATGCAAAATAACAAATGGTAATTAATACACAGACTACGGGCTACTTCATTTCCCGGTGAAGGGACTGTTTGCCAACATTATTCTGTGATATCTTTTACTGTTCATTCACACATCACGAAAAAGACAAAATGAAAATAAATAAAATAAAAGATGATACCTTGTATGGGTGACATTGGTTTCTCATGCAAGGTTATGGTATTAATCCATAATTAATAACTTAAATAATCCTTCATACCATAATTAATTACAGTCCGGATTATCTGCTTAAGGCACTAAGGTTTTCGTTATGTAAAAGTATTTTAATGAGAATTGAACAAGGATCCTGTTGGGAACCAGTTTTGAGCAAATGTGTTTACAACCGATGTCTGAACTACTTTGGTGGACCAACCACGACTACAGCAGACAAACTATGTAAAGGAAGAAGGGTTGGCGAATATACTCAAGAAGATTCTTCAACGGCTAGCTGATCTCCTGCCCGGATCTCGCACACGAAGTAAGGAAACAAAGATCTCCTAATCCGGGCAACTCCATTCCAAGGATCCGTGCAATTATGGTAAAAATATCTTACCTTGGAATTAGGTGCGGTGGTTCTCTTCAAATAGGACGGCCAAGGGATGAACGTGCAACGACTCACTTTACTCATCTTCTCCCTTGTGCGATTGAAAACATTGTGCTAAGAGAATCACATTCCTTCCGAGTTATTGATTCATCATTTTGAAGGAAAACATACGATCAACACTTCCTCGAGTGGATTGGTCGAAAGTGCTACTGTGAACTTGATTGAAGTCGACGGATTCAATCAAGGCTTTCGAGGAGTCGTCAAACTCAAGAGCTTAATTGAATGATTCAAGAAGGAGAGTCGCCAACAGGTTTCGACCAAGGGCAAACTTGAAGGAGGAGCCTTCAAGGGATTGAAGCAAGGTCGGGGAGATCTTCACCAAGGCAGGGGGAGTGCCTTGGTCTGACAATTCAGTCCGCTTGGTGATTGAAGTTGGGCGAAACAAATCACTATTGTTTAGATCGAGGATCAAGTCAAAACAATTAGTGAATCTCCTGGATTGGTATCCCCTAGATGTAGGCTTGTGCCGAACTGGGTCAACAAACCTTGAGTTCTTCATTCTTACAGTTTATTTGCTTTCCGCTGCATAATATCTTAAACTGTTTAACGTGTCCACGAAAGGTGTTTGAACTGGTTTTCAGGACTGCTAAATTGGTTATCCACGCAAACGGACCTAACAATTGGTATCAGAGCCACACGCTTTGCAAAGCGAGATCCAGACGTAGAAGCATGGACAACCAAGGTGGATGAGTAACCAGACCTCCATTGCTCGATGGATCTAACTATGCCTATTGGAAAGATCAAATGGAGGCCTTCCTTATCGCTCTAGATGAAGGGGCTTGGGATGCAGTAGAAAATCAATACCATCCTCCAGTAGAAGAAAAAGACGGTGTAAAAACCATCAAACCAAGGAGTGAATGGACTGCTGCCGAGAAGCTTGCTGCTTCAAAGAACTCCAAAGCCCTGCATGCGATCCATAATGCTCTCACGAAGGATCAATACAGACTTATCGCTGGATGCAAGATCGCATACGACGTCTGGACTACTTTAGCCAATACCTACGAGGGTATGGCTCCGGTAAAGAAATCCAGGATCATTACTCTTGATGCTCAATTTCATAAGATCTCTATGGATGACAATGAATCAGTCGGCCAATATATTGGTCGTATTCGTGATCTAACCAACCAAGCTCTTCAGCTTGGCAAAGTGTATTCTCAGCAGGATATTGTAGGAAAAATCATTGGGACGCTTCCGGAAAGGTTCAATGCAAAAGTAGCCGCACTTGAAATATACAAAGACTTTGATAAATTGCAGGTCGATGAACTAATGGGAATCTACAATCATGGGAAATAGATCACTGCCCCAGGGGCAAAAGCAAACCAGTAGCATTCAAATCCGTGACCAAGGATGTGGATGACTCTACCATGGAAGATCTTGATGACTACAGTGACGAAGAAGAATTGGCGATGCTGTCCAAAAGACTTAATCAGATCATCAAGAACCGTAGATCTAGATTCCACTCCTCTATGAAGAAGGATGCCGGGACATCAAATTCAAAACCCACTCAGAAAAGCTTGAAGTCATTCGACAGAAACAGATCCAGACCTTCTAAGACTGAGGATGACAAGGAGATCATCTGTTTTGAATTTGGGGGAAGAGGCCATATCAAGAAGGACTGTGCCAATCTTCGACCAAAGGAGTCAAGCAAATCTTACCAAGTAACGTTCAGTGACTCTGAAGATGAGAAGGAGTCCAATGAACATGGTCCAGACTATGGAGTAGCATTCATCGGGACATGGGATTCACAGTGATGATGAACATGATGCATGTATTGGTACTAACTCAGTCAATATGGTTTCCACTAACATGGTTCGTCCTTTTGTCAGGGAACATGATGAAAGCATCAGCAAACTTAACGACCTCTATGAAGAAACGTTCGAGAAACTGGAAATTTCTATTGCCGAATCAGTGGAATTGCATGTTGAGAATGGAAGCCTAAGGGAACAACTCCAAGGTCTTAAAAGCAGAAATCAGGAACTTGAAAAGATGTTCAAAGAACTGTCTGAACAGGTGAACGAACTACGTGAGAAAAATGCAGAACTCCAGAAAGACAATAAGGATCTGGAGGTTGAAAAGGTTGACTATAAACTATGGTACTATAGTATGCTTGGAAAGAAAGATGCTCTTCACACTGAACTTACCGAAGTTCAAGACAAACTTGCCAAAGCTGAAAGCACTCTAGCAGCACTAAACAAAGGAAAAGCCAAGTTAGACGATGTAATTGCTATGGGAAGGCCTAGCAGCAACAAACAAGGCTTGGGATATCAAGCCTCGACCTCAAGAGGAGAAAAGAAAAGCAAGTTTGTGTCCGGAGGGATGCTAAGTGAACACCGAACTGTCAAGAAATCTTTCCACCATGAAGGAAGAAACAAATGGACAAGAAGACCACCTCCTCCAATCCCACTCAGGTGCGACTACTGCAAGCTCGAAGGCCACAAAACTAAGAACTGTGGAATCTTAGTAAGAGACCTACAAGCAGGAAAACCTATCACCTGGCCAAATGACAAAATCAAGATGAAGCTGATCTCCATCAAGTGCGAATGGGTTCCTAAAGCTTAGAACAGATGTCATGTTGCTTTTCTCTCACAAAAGAAGAATGCTACAGACAAAGTATGGTACTTTGATAGTGGGTGCTCCAAACACATGACTGGTGAAAGAAGCCTGCTCAAACATTACAAAGAAATTGATGGAGGACTCGTTGTATTTGGAGATGGGAAAAAGGGTGCCCTAGTTGGTCAAGGCACCATTGAGAACAATGGCTCAAAAGAATTGTCTCCAGTATTCCTAGTTGATGGACTCCAAACAAACTTGATTAGCATCAGCCAGTTGTGTGATGAGGATCTTGAGGTGCAGTTCACCAAGAAAGATTGTCAAGTGCTCAACCAAGATCAAGAATGCATCATGAGAGGTTTGCGCTCTAAAAATAATTGCTATCATCTTGTTCAAACATGCAATTTTGGTTCAGCTGCAGGTAAAAACCACATCATACTATGGCATGAAAAGCTTGGACACCTCAATTTCAAAGATCTTATCAGACTCAGCAGAACCGAGGCAGTCAAAGGTCTTCCCCAATTCAATAACTCCAATGCAGAATTTCGCAACGAATGTGCCAAAAACAAACAGCATAGGAGTTCACACAAGTTGACTGAACACCCTGGATCAACCAAGTGTCTTGACCTACTGCACATGGATCTTATTGGTCCAACTGAGGTTGAAAGTTTGGGAGGTAAAAGATATATATTTGTATGTATTGACGATTATTCCAGATACACTTGGGTAGATTTTCTCAGGGAAAAAGGCGACACGTTCAAAGCTTTCGAGAAGCTGTGCAATCGACTCATGACCGAAAGGGACACTAAGGTAAAACGTATTCGAAGTGATCATGGACGTGAGTTCGAAAATCAGTCCTTTGAGGAATACTGCACAATCCATGGAATTAAGCATGAATACTCGGCACCAAAAACACCACAACAAAATGGAGTAGTCGAAAGAAGAAATCGAACCCTACAAGAAATGTCAAGGGTGATGCTCAATTCAAAGAAAGTGGCTGAATTCCTTTGGGCCGAAGCCATTAACACCGCATGCTACACCATAAACCGAGTCTACTTAAGACCCAACTCTCTTATGACTCCATATGAGATTTGGAACGGTAAAAAGACCTCAATTACTTATTTCCATATTTTTGGTAGCAATTTTTTTGTTCTAAATGACAGGGAACATGTTGGGAAGTTTCAAGAAAAAACAATGAAGGAATATTTGTGGGATACTCTACCACAAGTCGTGCATACAGAGTATATCTTCCTAAGACCAGGAAAGTACCGGAGTCCACAAACGTGACCATAGAAGATGTGCCAAGCAAGGAGGATGTCCAACCTAACGAAGATGAAACTCCTGGCTGTCAAGATGTTGATCAAAACAGTGCTACTCAAACCACGTCTGATGAACTGTCCACCAAGGGAGTCCCAACACCCAAAATGGACACCATATCACGAGAAGCAGAGCCTCAAAAGGATCTAAATGGACGCATTCACAAACACCATGACCCTGAAGACATTATTGGTGATGTAAATGAAAGGCGGAAGACTCGGGGGAAAAAGATTGACTTCAAAGAATTAGCTGGCTTGCACTGCTATACTTCAAAGATCGAACCCTCCAAAGTGGAAGAAGCTCTTCAAGATGAACACTGGATAAATGCCATGCAGGATGAACTACTTCAGTTCGAAAGAAATGAAGTCTGGACCCTGGTTGAAAGACATCAAGATAAGTACATAATTGGAACCAAGTGGATCTTCCGCAATAAAAGTGATGAAAAAGGGAACATTACAAGAAATAAGGCACGATTAGTAGCTCAAGGTTACACCCAGGTCGAAGGAGTTGACTTCAGTGAAACATTTGCTCCTGTAGCAAGACTTGAAGCCGTCCGGCTCCTACTATCCATCGCATGCTCACTAGGATTCAAGCTCTATCAAATGGATGTCAAAAGTGCCTTCCTAAATGGTTGGCTCAATGAGGAAGTCTATGTGGAACAACCCAAAGGATTTGAGGACCCCCATCATCCTCAACATGTCTACAAGCTCAACAAGGCACTCTATGGCTTGAAACAAGCTCCTAGAGCCTGGTATGAAAGGCTCTCTAAGTACCTGCTGGAACACGGGTTTGAAAGACGAAGCCTGGACAAGACCCTCTTCATCAAAAGAGAAAGCAAAGGAATCCTCATTGCTCAAGTCTACGTTGATGACATTGTCTTTGGATCAACTCATCATGTGCTCAAAGACCAATTCATCGAAATCATGGGTAAGGAGTTCGAAATGAGCATGGTAGGAGAACTAACATATTTCCATGGCTTGCAGGTTGCTCAGAAGAAAGACGGGATATTTCTAAGTCAAACCAAGTATGCCCGAAACATTGTTCAGAAGTTTGGCATGGAGTCCAGTAAACCCGTCCGAACGCCTATAGGGACTAATGACAAACTGAGCAAAGACCCCAGTGGACAAAGTGTGGACAAAAAACTCTATCGAAGCATCATTGGAAGCCTGCTATACCTAGCTGCAAGTCGACCAGACATAAGCTATGCAGTAGGAGTGTGTGCTCGTTATCAAGCCGATCCCAAAGAATCACACCTAAAAGCTGTCAAACGAGTGATCAAATATGTTTCAGGGACAAGTGATCTTGGTATATGGTATTCTAAAGAATCTAATCTTTCACTACTTGGCTATAGTGATGCAGATTGGGCAGGTGATGCGGACGATCGAAAAAGCACAACCGGAGGATGCTTCTACATTGGAACTAACTTAGTTAGTTGGTATAGCAAGATACAAAGTTCCATCTCTCTCTCAACTGCCGAAGCTGAATACATTGCGGCTGGAAGTTGTTGTGCACAATTGCTATGGATGAAGCAAATGATGCCAGACTATGGCATTGATCAAGAAGTCCTCACTATACTATGTGACAACATGAGTGCGATCAACATCTCAAAGAATCCAGTTCAACATGGGAGAACTAAGCACATTGACCTTAGACACCATTTCATAAGGGATCTTGTTGAAGAAGGAATAGTGTCCATCCAACATGTCGGAACTACTGAGCAACATGCGGACATTTTTACTAAGGCACTAGATCGAGAAAGATTCGAGAAACTAAGGAGAGATCTTGGATTATGCACGATATCCTAAAATTCCAAAATTACTGGAATAAGTTTTTTTTAAGTTGTGCAATTTCCATAGTTTAATTAGCCATATATTTTATTACCTTAAATATATTATTCTATTTTGTGGTATACTAACTTGTTTGGAAAGAATCTCTTGCAGATCAACCATGGTTAATATGCAAATTGGTAGGAGTTATTTTTTAATTTGATTTGACATGCCATCATTGCACGCTAGGGGTGATATCGAGTCGAGTCGAGCTCGAGTAGTGGGATACTCGAGCTTGACTTGACAGCTTTTTGAGCTACTCGAGCTCGAGCTCGAGTCGAGTAGCATCACTCGAGCTCGAGTAGCTCGAACTCTTTTTTTTTTTTTTACATTTTCTCGAGCTCGAGCTCAAGTACCATCGAGTTCGAGCCCGAGTTCATGCTTGATTTTTTTTGTTAATTTTAAATTTTGGAACTATGACATAAAAACTTGACTCAATTTGATATATAAATATTTGACTAGTTATTGTAAAATTTACACTACAAGAAAGTTTCAGTATAGCGACCGGAATTTGCGACCAAAACCGTTCATTAGCTAGTTAGCGACCGGAATTTGCGACCAAAACCGTTCATTAGCTAGTTAGCGACCGAATTTGCGACCGAAACCATTTAGTAGCTAGTTAGCGACCGAATTTGTGACCAAAATCATTCAATAGCTAATTAGGGACCGAAACTGGATCGAATTGGTTTGGTTGCTAATCTCGAGACCGAATTAGCGACCAAAATTTTGGTCGCAAAACATCTTTCATTTTTCATTTTTTTTTTCCATTTGGCACTCAATACGATACATTTCTTAAATATTACAGTACATATCAATACAAGTTCATCATATTTAAAAGTATCTTCAATACTTATATAAGGCATTTTATTACAGTCAAGTATTAAAGCGTGTCTTAGGGTTGTCGTTGCTCCGGTTTCATCCCACAACATCACTACTCCATTTAGAGTGGGTATGTATTAGCCGAATAAGATCTATTAGTACCTAAATGTATAAAATAAGTGAATTTATCGAATTACTTAGTGAATTAGGCAATGAATAATATTCGGGTACCACTTATCACCTTACAATACCAACATTTGAGCTAGGTTTTGTGTAACCACATGTCTCTTATATTGTAATAATGATTTTATCCATTTGTGTGCTTTTTTTTTATGTGTTTCCGGTTAATATTGTACTCCAGGTTAAATTGAAATCTCGCAAACTTAAATACGTATAAGGCTCGGAAGTTGGATGCATTTGACCTCAGTTACAGTATATGCCAATAAGTATTCATTATATATTCAGTGCATTAGTTTGATTATATAATGCAGATTTCGATATATTTGTCAAATGTAATAGTAAATGTTAGTAGAAATGTGTCACATTTATAAGTAACTCCAATATTTGTGTAAGACATTTAATTACATTGAAATATTAAAGCGTGTGCGGTATTATCGTGGGATTGTCGTTGCTCCAGGCTCATCCCACAACATCACTACTCCATCTAAAGTGTGTATTCTTAGCTGAATATGATCTATTGGTGCTCAAATGTACAACATGAGTGGATTTGGTGAACTCGATAACGAATTGTGTAATTCACAAGTCACAACATGAGATACAATGTTATTTAATTGTATATCAATTTATATTATAATACCATATTTTAACATCATTTATATTATTTATTTTTATCTAATTATTGAATTATTTATTTAATTATTTTTAATTTTATTTTTCAGTTCATTGTATTTCTTCTATTTTATTTTGTTAATTTAATTGTATAATTTTATTAGTTTGTAAAGTTAATTTTCTTTTATTTATTTATTTTTAATTTTTCTATTATTTAATTAATGAATTTATTCTATTTTTTATAAGATATTTCAATATTAAAATTTATTTAATTAACTTTTTTTATTTATTTTTAATTTTTCTATTATTTAATTAATGAATTTAGTTTATTTTTTATAAGATATTTCAATATTAAAATTTATTTTTTAAATTTCTAAATAAATTTATTATATTAAGAACTTATGTTATTTGAAATTTATTTTATAACAATAATGATATTATTAATCTATTTTAAATTTATTCATTTTATTTTTCTGTTATTTTATATTTAAATAATTATTTTAATTAATTATATTTTATTTTTGGCGTGTACCGGGTATCCTCAAGTCACATTGGGCAGAAAACTAATCCATCGAGGATCTGGTGGGCAGTGAAGGGTTGTCTCTCCCAAAGCATAATATTATATTTTATTTTTAAATTTAAACATGAATTTATTAATGTATCAAAATGAAAGTGGGCAATAAATAAAAGTAGAAGGAATATTAAAAATATAAAATATATGAAAAATTTTAAAAAAAATTATAAAAAATTGAGTCAAGTACTCGACTCGATACTCGATACTCGACGAGTATCGTAACATTGTACTCGAGCTCGAGCTCGATACTCGATTAAATACTCGACTACTCGACTCGACTCGAATTTTCGAGTACGAGTCGAGTTTTTTCCGAGCCGAGTCCCGAGTCGAGTTCGGGTAGCTCTACTCGTTAATCACCCCTATTGCACGCCCAGAGAAGGAATCGGCGGGAACGGTTATTTACTTCCTTCATTCAAAATTGTGATCATGACCTCCTTTGGAAACCGTGATTCACCTTCCAATTCAAATTGAGGGAAGTTTCTCATAACCGCATACTCACCTCTCTATTTGATCGAGCCTTCTGCTCTCTCCTCCAATATCATTCTCCATTCAAAAATTGTGGTTCTTCACTTGTTCTTGCCAAAAGCTTTTGTTTCAGCAACAATGGTGAAGACACGAGGTAGCCAAGGATCCAAATCACAAGACCCCACTCCTACATCAACCACTGGAAGCAAGAAGGTGATCTCCCCAGAAGAATCCATCGCTAAGGAACGTGCCTAAGCGGTCCAAAAGGCCATCATGGAGCAAACAATCTCTGAAACTCCCTCACTTGTTGCTGTTCCATTCCACTCTTCTTCACCATCTACTGCCGGAGATAAAGGAGCCACCATAGCCATTCAAGACCCGCTCGACATTCGAGCCGAAGTAGCCGGAGCCAAAGCCTTGAAACAAAAAGATGCAGAGGCCCAGAAGACAAAGGGAAAAGCTGTTCCGACTTCAAAGGCCCGAGAAAAGGCTGTTGCAAGGAAGAACGCCTCAATCAGCGAACGTGTTGAGGCGGACCTAGCCAAGGCACTTCAGCCCATTGAAGCCATTCTAGCTGACCTTCCTGCAATGGGTTCTGGCAAAGATTCTGGAGGAGTCATGGCCACTAGAGTTGCTGATCCTGCTCTGACGGATGCACCCAAGGTGTCCACTGAAAGGTCCAGGAAGAAAACCCCTGCGAAGAAGGCTGTACCAGAACCAAGTGTTGTGACCGACCCTGTACCAGTCACCACCATTGGAGTCACCCCTGGAGAACCTCTGCAGAATACTACAACAGTGACCCAAACTGGTTCACTGAAGGCGTCCGAACCTGTCACAGAACCCCTTGATGAGGAAGAGCTCGACTCAGACTATGTGGAAGAGACTGATGATGAAAGCTCAGAAGATGAATCCATGAGCGACATCAGCGTTGATGAAAGGAATATCACCGTCAACGCGATCACCGAAGAGATTGTTCGAACCGCCAGTCAGAAAAGGAAACATATCCTGAGAAAAGAATCTGAACCAGTTGCTCCTGCCCAAGATCCTGTTCACACTGAGATTGAGCAGGGAGAGGAAGAAGAAGACGAGAGTTCATCTGACTCTGAGGACGACCAGAATAATGAGTCCGGAGGAGATTCTGAACACCCTCAAATCAATGCCCATGATCCAATTGAGGGGGAGAATCCCGCTGACAATCAATCCGAAGATTTGGGATCATAAGACACTCAAAGCGAGGAGGAAGAGTCCGATGAAGAAGGTTCCGAAGAAGAAGAATCTGAAGAAAGAGTAGAGGTAGATGTTGAACCAGTCACTGTGCAAGAAGTGGAAACCCAAACAGAAACTCGAGAGCCTACTCCACCAACAAGGCGTTCACCCAAGGAGTCCGAACCCAAGAAGCGGACTCAATCTGAACCTGAAGGGTCTTCCAAGGCCACTGGATCCAGGAAGAGAAAAATCGTCTTATCCTCATCTGAAGACCATGAACCTGAGATCATCGATGCTGGAAAAGCCATATCCATGGCCTTCTACTATGAAGTGTCCGAGCAATACTTCTCAACTGTTCTGGAAAGGATGAAGGTGCACCCCGAGATCAGATTTGCTGCTGCTAGATACGAGGAAATGGGATGGCACAAGTACTTGGAGGACAGATCTCTTCTATTCTGGGGAACGGAGATCAAGCAATATAAGGGACAGATAGTTAGGCATTTCTATGCAAACCTGAGCTCTGAAGTCCTCAACTCCAAAAGCCCCTGGTTCGAACTGAGCTACACACATGGTCAACTGTTCGAACTCAAAGCCAGAGCACTAAACCGATTTCTCCAGGTACCCCGAACTTCTCTGAAATCTGTTTATTCTCGAAGTGCCAAGTTCCCTATGAACACTATTGCTGAAACACTCACTGGAGTTGAAGGGAAAAGGTTTCAAGGAAAGGGGTTTAGTGCAGGTGTTCTAACTCAAAAATTTTCACTGCTTTACAAATTATGTGCGCACAACATCATGCCCACTGCTAACCACTCTGTTGTGTCAAAAAGCATGTGTAAATTATTGTTTGCCATAGACCAGAAGTATGAGATCAATTATGGAGCCCTTGTGCTCGAACAAATGTTGGCATTCGCGGGCACCATCAAAAGGAAGTACAACACCACTCTTCCCTTCCCTGGCCTCATATCTGAGTATCTGAAGCATCTCCACATTCTTGGAAGCAAGCATGATCGTCCAGAGGACATTGCCGACTTCAAACTTTCCTCAAATCTTGCAAAGAAGAAGCCAGACTTGGTTGGACCAGGAGGAAAGATCCGTGCAAAAGATGCATTCTCCATGCTCCGTGATGAACTCACTGACCACATCAATCACCTCAAAGTCCTTAAAGCTCAAGTGCAAAGTCGTGTACAAGCTGCTGAAAAGCTGTTCAGACAGCTTCCTGATGTATGGTCTGATGACGAACAGAATTTGGATACCAATCCAGAGGAGGAGTCCAGCGACTCGGCTGAGGATTCCTCTGACGAAACCGAGTGACATGCCCTTTTTGGGCAAAATGTGGGCCAGAGGGGGAGTTAAGTTGATGTAACCATTGATCGGTTCCTCTGGCATGCACTACAATCGACATGGGGCAGCCTGGTAAAAAAATCTTTGCTGATGAAGGGTAATTTGTTTTTTGTTTGAACTACTTTTGTGAACTAGTTATGACTGTTTTTGCTGAACAATTGCACTATGGCCTGTAATAATTAAATTGTGATCTTACATGCTCTATTTTATGATTATTGCCATGTGCTTGTTTTGATGTGAATGCTCCTAGAATATTTGATAGGCAATCTTGTACGGAGCATTAGTATAGTTTGTCTTATGTTGGGAATCATTGTAATTGGTGGTTGGGACTCAATGGGAAGTATTTCTACATCTTTGTTCTTGTGTCAATTGTTTAGACATCGGTTGAATCAACTCTTATACTGGCCCACATTCTGCCAAAAAGGGGGAGATTGTTGGGAACCAGTTTTGAGCAAATGTGTTCACAACCGATGTCTGAACTACTTTGGTGGACCAACCACGACTACAGCAGACAAACTATGTAAAGGAAGAAGGGCTGGCGAATATACTCAAGAAGATTCTTCAACGTCTAGCTGATCTCCTGCCCGGATCTCGCACACGAAGTAAGGAAACAAAGATCTCCTAATCCGGGCAACTCCATTCCAAGGATCCGTGCAATTATGGTAAGAATATCTTACCTTGGAATTAGGTGCGGTGGTTCTCTTTAAATAGTACGGCCAAGGGATGAACATGCAACGACTCACTTTACTCATCTTCTCCCTTGTGCGATTGAAAACATTGTGCTAAGAGAATCACATTCCTTCCGAGTTATTGATTCATCATTTTGAAGGAAAACATATGATCAACACTTCCTCGAGTGGATTGGTCGAAAGTGCTACTGTGAACTTGATTGAAGTCGACGGATTCAATCAAGGCTTTCGAGGAGTCGTCAAACTCAAGAGCTTAATTGAAAGATTCAAGAATGAGAGTCGCCAACAGGTTTCGACCAAGGGCAAACTTGAAGGAGGAGCCTTCAAGGGATTGAAGCAAGGTCGGGGAGATCTTCACCAAGGCAGGGGGAGTGCCTTGGTCTGACAATTCAGTCCGCTTGGTGATTGGAGTTGGGCGAAACAAATCGCTATTGTTTAGATCGAGGATCAAGTCAAAACAATTAGTGAATCTCCTGGATTGGTATCCCCCAGATGTAGGCTTGTGCCGAACTGGGTTAACAAACCTTGAGTTCTTCATTCTTACAGTTTATTTACTTTCCGCTGCATAATATCTTAAACTGTTTAACGTGTCCACGAAAGGTGTTTGAACTAGTTTTCAGGACTGCTTAATTGGTTATCCACGCAAACGGACCTAATAGATCCTTTAATCATTGTAATTATCGATCTTAATCATTTCTAATTATGATCTTTAATTATTAACTTAAGGGTTCAATTAATTAATGGATGGATGTGGAGAAACATAAAATTTTGGCAAGAGGGTGCCATGCATTTCGTGAGACAGAATTGCGTCGTGAACCGTGGGTTCACGATGGGAGGATTACGCCATGAGGGGGAAAGAATAAAAGATTTGAATTTTTGAAATTTTTAGGGTTTCCATGTCGCTAGACAAAATGTGTGTCGTGAGACATAGTCTCACGACAGGGGTCTCGCGACATGGGGCTAGAAGGCAGAACTTTTTGGAAATTGAAAGAGATAAGAATTATGTCGTGATACCATAAATTGTGTCGCGGACCTAGGTTCGCGACATCGGTATCGTGATAGGTGGATTTTTAGAAATTTTTGCAAGGCTTTGACTTCGTGTCGCTAGACAAATATTGTGTCGCGAGACGTGGTCTCGCGACAGGGGTCTGGTGACACGAGGCTTTTCTGAGAGTTTTCTAATTATTCGTCCCCAGTCGCAAAACTCAAAAGTGTGTCGCGAGACGTGGTCTCGCGACAGGATGGTCTAGCGACTGGGGTTTTCAAAAATTTATAAAACAAGTATCCCAAGGCACCCATGTCGCGAGACTACCTTCCTGTCGCTAGACGTGGTCTCGCGCCAGGAAGAGGTTAGCGACATGGGCGTGGTTCAGGACAAAGCACAAGTCAGTAAAAGGAACAGTAGCATGCATTGTACGTGATCTCACCCCATTTCAGATTCAAAAGTAATTTTTAACCCAAAATAAACAAACAGAATTTGAATCTACCTAAAACATGCTTGCATAAAAATAAACTAACTGAAACAATATTGAAATAAAGCAAAATCCTAATCTAGGGTTTAATCACATACTATGCTTGCTCATTATCCAAAAGTAAGAAGGAAGTAAATATAAAAATGGAAAATAAAGGTCAAATGACCCAAAGATAAAATGAAAGCAGTAAGATCCATGGGATTATAACACCCATTTCATGGTTTTGGGACACCATTTAAGATTAACTTCCCATTTTATAAATGGGTTTGATAATACCCATCATTTGGGTATTTCAAACCCTAAAACAAAAGTGTAGAACAAGAAAACATAGGTGTAAAGTGGCTACCTAAGCTACTGAAATGGCAAAAATAAAATTAAAATAAACTAATCTAAGCTAAACTAGTGCATAAATTAAATAATACAAAAAAAAATATAAAACTAAACTAAGAACTACCTAGGAACTGATCATCCAAGCTTGTCTTCAAGAGTGAAATTCTAGCTCTCGAGCACAAGGGGATCACCTCATATTTATAGAGATGAAACCTAGGCCCATGGGCCTTGATCTGAGGCCCATTGTGTCGGAAGACATCACACACATCACAGCCGTGTCGCGGAATCACGCGATGTGGCGCGAAACGAGGCTGCATGGCGCAAAGCTTCACGACTGGATCTTTGTACTCTCCATTTCTTGCTTCTGTGTCGCTAGTCATACCCCTGTCGCAAGACCATGCTTCGTGCCACGGGGCTAGCGACAGGGGTCTAGGGACACGGTTTCTTCTTCATTTGTGCTTTGTGGCGCGAGACCATCCCGTGTCGCTAGACCATGCTTTGCGCCACGGGACTAGCGACAGGGTCTTCGGACTGGCCTTCCCTTCATTTGTGCTGTTGTGTCGCTAAACCCTCCCGTGTCGCTAGACCATGCTTTACGCCACGGGAGTCTAGCGACAGGGTGCTCCGGACACTGTCTAGTTGGGCCAGATGGGCCGAATCTGCATTTTTTGTGGGCTTTTTCTTTCTTTTCCCATCGTTTTGGTTTTTGTGGGCTGATTTTATTCTTTTGCCCATCTTTTCCATTCCTTTTTCTTTTCTTTTTTTTTTTCTCATGTTTTTGGATTTTTCGAACATAAATGTGTAATAAAATTATATATTTATGTATTTTTCATACCAGCTTATTGCTTTTACAATTATGCATAAATCAGTCCAATTCAATTGCTTTCTTATTTAATATAAGACCGGAATGCGATCAAATGCTCGTTTCAGATACGGAAATGGATTGAAAATAATGGACATTTCTGGCCATTATCAACATCCTCACATTTAATACTGATCGTCCCCGAGCAGTCAGAGTTAATGTTCCTTGGAACACGGACTCTACATATTCAATTCATTTTCATGGCTTCATAAATTACATTCTTTTTGAATTGAGATAAGACAGTAAAAAACTACAAGTATTAAATTTCCTTGATTGCAGCGTTTAATGAAATGATACTTGCTCACTAAATTGGGCCTACAAATCAAACATTATTGTCAACCCTTCATGAATATCATGTTTGAAAAATGCAAGGATTAAAAACTAGAATTAAGGTATGACATGAACATAATTAAAGAAACTGAGCGTCACATATGATAGAATCGGAAAATTCACTCACTCTCAACTGGGGCTTAATCATGAACGCTCAAAATCAAATTTAATTAAATTATCCTATAAGCTTGCAATCAGACCAACTCGCCACCGGCTCATTTCTTCAAATCGAGATCCCGAGGTCTTATTTAAGGTTATAATGGGGCATACGGTTGTAACATTTGGTAGGAAAGAGAATTTATTGGGCTAAGAAGTGACAAGAGATTATTCTATCATAACTTGGCATTTTTATTTAGAATTTATGATCATCAATTACTTCTTTCTTTTTCTATTGCGTGATATTAGACTACGTCTAATTGCTTGTCATTTGCAATTTTATTCTTGTTGAAATGAACTCAACACACTTTCTTCTTTTTTTTTTTCGATGAATCGGTTTATTGAGTACCGATTTAAACATTGTTGATGATCACAAATTCAATGCCTTTGATAGAATTTATCATTGTCCACTTGGGTTGAATATTTTGGTCTTTTTGTAAGGCTAGGAAAATTTAATGGGTTTCAAGAAAAATTAGGCTTAAAGGCTCAAGTGGGTAATCCTAAAGGAAAAAATATTTTTGGGTTTGGATTTCAAAAGAAGGCCAAAAATTTGGGTTTTTTCTAACTGTCTCGATCATATGCTCGATTTCGGGAATATGTCATGGTCTTCAATCGGTCCCAATTGCAAGTTCTAGTTTCTTTTAACCAAATTGATTCACACATCAAAGAAATTAAATGAGTAAAAGTGACTCATGGCTCAAATCTCACAAGGTTGGATTGATTCATGTCATACAGTATTCTCAAATTTAATCAAATCTTAAATTCTAACAATTTATTCCATCAAAATCTCCAACATGCAAGTTTATTACCCAATAAGATGATCGCATGATTAAATTTTTATAGCTCAAAACCTTAGGAATTCATTTCATGTATGTTTTCAGTTATATTATCCCAATTTAAAAGTTTGAAAATTTAATCACAAGCCTAAATTCAACATGTGAATTTAGAGCAGTTTATGCATACTTTTGCTGGTTATTTAATATAAAGTAGTAAAAGAGGCACTCTCAACATACAAGGTATGTTACAGCATATTTTTGGCCTGACAGTCACTTATTCATCTCGGACTGTACAGACATCTTTTCAAAATAAATTGTTTGGACTGCAAAATTCCTTTTTGAAAGCAGTAATTACATCAATTACAAGAGATTTCAATGCAATAAGATCGAACTTGCACAAATGATAGAAATTCTCTTATATGATGTGTACAGTTAAGCTCGTAAAGATATGATTTTGAAACTCAGTCTTTCTTCTCTCCCGGCTGATTGGATGGTCCCGCGCCGTCTGTCGGAGGTGGAGGTTGCTTTGGAAGTTGAGCAAGTAGAATCGCCAGAGTGGCATCGAACATCTTTCTCTGCCTTTCTTCACTCTCCAGTCTTTCCCTGTGCATGCGTTCGTCTCTTTCCAACAACATCATTTTAAACTCATCGTGTCTTCTCCTTTGGTCCTCTCTTTCCTCTGCTCTTATTCTCCTTTCTTCTTCTTTCCCCAGAATAAATGTGTCCGCCAACGTCTTCATGCTATCTGAGATTGTTTTGCGTATATGACTTACAATTTCGACCACATGAGAGTCGGCAGGGTTTTGGGAGAGATTTTGGCTTGCAGGAGGAATTTGTGATGGTTGAGGTTGCTGCTGTGGGACTCGAACTGGAGGTGGCGGAGGGATTTCCATCTGTTCAGGTTGGGGCTCTTCTTGGATGGTCGTCGAAGGTCCCACATCAGTACGGGCTTTCTTTGTTCCCTTCGAGGCCCTAGAAGGCCTTGGAGCTCTCTTTCGGAGTGAGGGTGCTTGGCCACCGGATATAAACAAAGACTGAACATCAGAATTACCTTCGCCAGGCAGCTGTAGCAGAGAATACCTAATTTTTCCTTTCAAGGGGAGATGCGGCACGCTGATCGGGGGGTTTACCCTTACTGTTTTGTCGTCTGCAGATTTACTTATATTGATGCCCTGAGTAGTACAAATTCTTCTTATCAAATTCGGATAGCATAGGACCTGTTTGTCCTCTATCCGGATCGTCAGAACTTCGAAGACATGCTTCCCTACATTCAACTTCACTCCTTGCCAAAATTTCGCAAATCCCATTGACACTTCCAGACGTGGTATGTGGGTGCGAATTGGGCCGGATCTTTGACATGTAAAATTCGTAGGTCGGCATGAAGTGCAGCTGCAGCCAATTTGCATCAAAAGTGTGCTCCGGAGCAGTTACTCTCGTCATGCTGTTTGCCAAAGTAGCATACCTTCTGGCTTCCTTTGTCTTTCCCCTTTTCATCAAGATTTCTCCAACAGGGAACTCATCTCTGATGTCCGAGGTCTTGAGAAATTGATTCAACCATTCAGGTGAAATGTTTATAACCTGACCCCGGACCCAGATCGTCTTGTTGGTGGCATCGATGTTTATAACATGAAGTTCCCCCATTTTTTATTTCTGAAAAAGGTCTCCACAGTACGGTGAAGCAAGGCATCCGGCTTGAATCCCTTGTCCGGCACAATCATTTTCAGCATTTTTGCATATCTCTCTGCCCCCTCTATCTTTCCGTTGAATTTGATTTCTAGGTCTGCTTTGCTTAATTTCTTCTTTTCATATTGCTTTGTGACTCCCATTCTATGCCTCACAGTATTCTCAGACCAAAATTCAACTGGCCGGACAGACCCCACTGATTCATCTTCACTTGTGTGCCAGTCTGTCGGCTCATCTCCCCCTTGTGCTTGCTCATTTACAGGTTCTGGCCCCGGCTCCTGTCGGCTGGATTCCGCCTCAACCTGTGTTATTACATTAATCATTGAATTGTACTCAGTCATTACAGGCTTTGGAAAATTAAGAACAGGAAAATAAGGATCAACGCTAGTTGATACGTCCTCCTCTTCCCTTAAAACATTTTCAGCTGCAGCTTCTGTTAAAATTTCCCGGACATTTTCTTTGAAAAATGGGACTACCGTCTGCTCGACTGGTCTATCTTCCAGAATGTTGGCGAGTGAAGCTGCATCAATTTATGCTTGCGATGCTCCTTCTTCAGCTAGCTGAACTTGTCCTTCTGCTTTTCTTTTTCTATGCGCCTTTTTCAGCCATGCATGCCACCCATAAGGGGTCATCCTTCTTGAATTTGAAAAATGTTCTGAATTCTTCATCTCTTTGCTCTTGAGTTAAGTGTGCATAAGGATGAGGCTCATCCCTAGCAGGAGGTCTTGTTTCAGGCATAGTATCCAGCACTTGCAGTTCTTCATCCTCTATCTCCTCTATTGGCTTGGCATGTGCAGCTTTTTCCTTTCGGATCTCATCCTACCGTTTCTCCATCTCCTCACCTTTTTCAATTTTTACTTGAATAATTTCCTCCCTTGTCGGCTCTTCTACTATTTCAGTTTCAGCCCCCTTCTTTGATTCCAATTCAGCTTCCAGTTTCCGGGCAGCTTCCTCATCCTTTGTCTGCAGAATATTTCTCATCATTTCGGCCTCCTTCATTGCTTTCTTCTCCTTTTCAATTCGTTCCTCCTCATCCATTCTTTCTTTTCCTGAACCTCCTATTTCAGCACTTTGCTCAGCTAGGTCATTCCTGCATCCTCCTCTTCTTGTAGTTTCTTGGCCAATTCAGCATCCAGGGCAATCGGATGTTTCCTCTTGGGGGTGGCGGTGGCATTACCCCTTTTCCTTTATCAGTTGGATCTGCGGGCTCAGCAGGTTTCTTGGCAGTTGGCTCAGGCTCTTTAATTACAACTTTCCGTTCCGGAACCCGCCCACTCTTCTCCTTTTCTGCCAACTTAACTAGCCTTCGTCTGGATTGCACTGGAGGTTTAGGCTGGGTTGCAGTTTCAGCAACAGCAGGTGCTGGCGTTTCAGATTGCACAGGTTGCACAGGAAGTTCGGCAGTAGTAGTAGGCACTGAAACTTGAACTGATTCTTGCTGCGTTGTGGGTTCTTCTGGTGGGGGCGTGGAAATGTATTCATCAATAATAGGATCTGGATCCTCTCCGGTTTTCTTCTCAATATTGGGCTCATCTTCATAACCTAGTTATTTTTCAGCATGTTTCAAATAGTCTTCAATAAAACTCCGGAGAGTAATCCGCACCAGTTGCCCTTCCCAGTCCTCTTTGATCTTTTTGCAGAATTTGCTCCGAACATTGTGATTGTAGTGCAAGATTTTCTGCTTCTTCGTCTTATCATTGCAATATCGAAGGGCCTCTTTGTCCATTTCCATGAGCAATTCTAGATAGGAGGTCCGAAATTTTTCTATCATTTCCCCCACCAGATCTATCTGTATGCCCTTCAGGTATGACATATCCTGGGCGAAATCATAATTCAGATAAGCTCCAGCCTCCGCTTTTGACATCAGCTGGAACTATCTCTCGTTCTTCTTGATTGGCTTCCAGCTGCCCTTGTGTATGTCCACCATCATTTTATCCCTTAGTACATCAATATGTTGTGGAAATTCTGAATTCTTAGCTGTTCCCTGCTGCCCGTATTTCCTGTGTGTGAACACATATTCAAATTCCTCATCAGCTGGCAGTTCTACTCCCTTGTCCAGGAATGATTTGGTGATGCTGGGATTCCCTTTTCTCCAAACAAAGGTCAGATCCTCCCACTGTTGCCTTGCATCTGCAATCATCTTTCTCATAGTGTTCAGCAGTGAGGTATTTTTGCTTTGCTCGAAGTTTTCTGCGCTCTTCATGTGCTTGTGCAGGTTGAAGCTCAACTCTCGATGCCTGAGACGGGCCTGATCCGTGATCCATCTTTGTTCTACCGACCCCCTCTTCTCAAACAGATATGGGTTCCATTTGAAAGGAAATGCTTCATGCATCATAATTACCCCGCTGTTTAAGATTCTGCTTAAATCAATCTGTTTTTCTGCGAAGGCCATCCGCACCTGAGGATCTATAATTTGATTCGGGATGATGACATCGAAATCAGCCAGTTTTGGATCCTTTGTTCCTCTTTCCACATGCCTATTCCAAATAGCTATGTGTTCTTTGAATCTCAACTGAATGCATTCATGGTGGACACCTGGAGTTGTCAGTACATCGTTTGCGGCATGATCCATCATCATCCCCCAGAATTTCTTTAGAAAGTGATAGTAATCCCTTTGTATAGATGCAGCAACAATGCTTCTCTCCTCTGGTGGTATATTCACATCACATCCTGGTGGAAGCTCCAGTTTATCCTCCGTGGTGTGATCCAGCGGCACTTTATATTCTGATACTATTGCTGCTCTCATATTCTTGATTTCGGTACGGTCAACCGAAGCCTGCTTTGCTGCTTGCTCATATGTGCAATCAGGCAGCCCGATGCCTGATTTTACTACTAATTCATTCCTGAAAAGGATAGAGGGGATTAGAGATACTCAAGTTTTTATAGTTTTCATGAATTGTTCAAGTTAAAAAAATCAACATCCTAACATTTTGAGCTTTGCTCGAAATGTGATTTAATTGATTGAACTTGAATTTATTAAGAGGTCTATATACAATATTTATAAACTAAAATTTAACATCTATCCTAATTTATTAAAATTTAGTTCATTGGACCCAAAATATTTTTGGTTGGACTCTTGAGTCCAAAAAGAGAAAATAAATTAGTCATTGGACCAAAAATCTTTTTAATGGGCCATTGGGCCCAAAAACTTCATTTTCTCAATTTTATTAAACAAGCTCGAGGCACTTGTTGAAAATGGAACGAGATGAGATGAATGGAATGAATTGCTCGAATTTGGAATGTGCAGTGGAGACGTGGCGAAATGTATTTGCTATTTCCGGATTGCTTGGACTGTCTTTGGACAGTTTAACCCTCACTAAAATTGCAAACACTATTTTTTAATTTTAAAGGTTGACTTGTTTTATTTAATAAAAAGTGGGGTGTGTGTGGCCCCATTTTTGGATTTTGAAAAGTGATAGCAGTTATAAGTGGTGAAAAATACTGCTATCTCACTCACACTCTTAGTTCCATTGGGAACCAAAAACACCAAGTCAAACTTTTATTCCCAACCCACTATTTTTGTCTTTTTGTGAAAAGGGTTTTTCTGAAAAGGTGTTGGTGTGCACTGAATTTGCCACATACACACCAACACTTCCACTTTACAGATTGCAGCACCCAGAGCACAGACATGCCAAAGCAGGGAAAGGCATTTATTGTCTACATTGGCATGCAAACAACATGAACATCAAAATAGATTCAATAGCCATGCTAACACCCATTCATGCTTTGGAATTTCAAAAACACAAGATCAACAGCTCTAGCATGCTTCCTGACTAAACTTAAACTCAGAATCAAACACAGTTCATGTTCCCATCTCACCAAAAACAAAAGATTAGACAAACCAGCATGCTTCAAAATCTCAGGTTTAGCAAGGTAAGGCATTTATGCACAAGACCTCAAAATGAACATACAAACAGATTCACTAGGACATGCTTTACAGATATTACAGATAACTAATAACACCAGGTCATTCGAAAATAACCAAGTGTTCACTAGCATCATTCCTTGTTTAGATTTCACAAAATTCTCATGGGAGATTCAGCAAAACAATTAGGATATATGAAACTGATAGAACAAGAGCACTAAAAGACATTAGAACTAAAGAGAACCTCAGAACCCTAAAACCTTGAAAAACCCAACAATGGCGGAACTCGCCACCGTTGGAACCTTAATCCTGCAGCCATCCTCCAAACACCCTAAACAGTAGGAAAAAAAAATCAAGCGCCCAACAATAATCGAACACTCCCCCGCCCTAAACATGCTCGGCCAACACCCAAACTTGCAACAGAACCCATGATTCATACTGCCCATCATATGAAATGCTCAGAATTGAAATCAAACAGGCAAAACAGAATACAATAACACCCATTCACACATTATCGCATAACAAGAACAAAAACCCCCAAAAATCGCAGGAACAGGGAGGGTACAGGGCATGTGCAAATCGAGATGAGAAAGCCCTTACCATGGCTCGGCCTTGCTAGATGATGATGGAGATGCAATTGCGATTGTGCGCGAAAATTGGGCAGAGTAACGCCTGGAAGTGGTCGGAAAAGTTTCGAAGAACACGTGGTGTTCGTCGGGATTGAGGGTTTCGGAGTTTGAGAGAGTTTTGAAAATTTTCTAAGTATGGGAGCGTAGGGAGGAAGAAGAAGAATGGGGGGGTATAAATACTAATGGGCCCAGTCGCGGAACTAGGTTTAGCGACTGGGGTCTAGCGACATTAGAGGTGTCGCTAGACTGGAGGCCTGTCGCGGGACTATGTTCCGCGACAGGAGGGTATCGCGAAAGGATTTAATAAGGGGAGTGGGGCCAAGTGAGAGTGTGTCGCGGAGCTGGAGGCCAGTCGCGAGGCAATTGTCTCGCGACTGGGAGTATCGCGACAGGGACAGAAAGGTTTGGGGACATCTTTGGAGAGGTGGTGGCCCAGATGAGATCGTGTCGCGGAACTCAATCCTGTCACGAGACATGGTCTCGCCACATGGGTTTGCTTCGTGACATGGTCTGGAAGAAAAAGGGGGGTTAGGAGCCCTGGCGCTAGACTTGTTCCGTGTCGCGAGACTGGGTTTCGCGACAGGAGTTGAGTTTCGCGACTGAGGTCCCAAACTACATCTGGAGGACCGTGTCGCTATCCTCCCTCCCTGTCGTGAGACTAGGTTTCGCGACAGGGGAGGGGTTTCGCGACACAGAATTTGAATTTTCAAATTTTTATGGACTGGGCCCGAGTGTGATATTGTGCCTGAGTCCATTTTATTTGTTTTGGATCTGAATAAATTCAGTCCAACGAAATTCAAAATACTGGGCTAGAAATTTAAATAATCCACTTGCTTAAAAATAGATTGGATCAATTCCATTTATTTGTAAAATTTATTCCGAATTTTAAATTGCTTTAAATTCCGAGAATATTTTCTTAAATTCATGGAATTAATCCAACCGGGAACCTGGTTTTCCGTGCCATTTTTCTGCTCCTTCTTTTTGGTGGCTCCATGATTCCTGCAAGAAAGGATACCTTATTGGTTAGGTGTTCCCCTCAAATCAACATCCTCACATTTAGAGTCTTAGTACTCTAAATGTTTAATAGATTTGAGGGTACTTCTCTGTTCTGAAATATGTACACGAAACTAACTATGAATAAGTCAGGAGTTTAATTCTATTATAAAACGGCGCTGCATCCTCCCCGGCAACGGCACTATGAAACTTTTGACAATTTCCCACTATATGAGTATTTTCTGAAAAATAATAATAATCCCGGTTTAATTTTGTTTAATGAAACCAAATTATGAAGATGGAGTTGGGATTAGGGATATGTTTATAGAGTGTCACGTTTTTATATACTCATGTAGGAAACTGTGGCCCGAAAGCGCACGGTGTCAAAAATTGCAGTAATTTATAGTAAGACCGGATCATTCACTAGAGGATGTGCGATGGAAGCAGGTCCCACGCCGTTTTACAAGATTTTCAACTCGGTTACTCGAATCAGTTTTAGAAGTTGACTCTCAACTACTTTACTGAATTTAATCTAAACAGTTTAAACTATTCTACAAAGCACATTAATTCTATTCTAAAAAGCGGATAAGTTTAATCTAAGAAAGCAATAAAATAATTCTAAGAAAACGGTTAAAATTATTCTAAGAAAGCAGATTTAAAATGAGACAGAATGGACAGGAAGGAAATAATAAAACTTGGACAAGATTCAGATGAAAGACAATTAAATTTCCATTTTATTACACAGATCTTAGTTTGGGATAATCCTTTCAATTAGCTAACTCTCATGCTCCTATACTATGTTCCCTTTAACAGACAGGTACTTACAGTAGAGGTTTACATGCTCTTAAGAAGACAAATTCTAAGACACCACAGACGCATAACTACCCTTGCAATGCACTGCTAAGGTATATTATTTATCTGTGGTGGACAAGCAACACCTGACAAATCATTAGTTGAAGTGCCAAGTACTTCCATCATTTCCCCGGTCACACCCAAAGATTTAAATCAAGCCCTGAACTATTTCATAACTCCCATTCCTAGTAGCAGTGAGAAGTTCTCTCAATACATCCGAGTGACCTCTATAAAAGCATTTAAAAGAAAGCGGTAAAGAAAGCATTTAAAATCCTATCACTCGGAGGTTTTAAAAGCATCATACTAGTAGTAAATGAGAGCCCCCAGTCTTAATGACCTGACGCAGATCAAGAATTCCCGGACATCAGTAAACCGCTCGTAGTGTCTACCTACTCCCGAGTGGTTATGAGATACAAACTAATGAAATAAACTAATAAATTAGTTTGTTCCGGATGCACTCACTCAAGACTCAAAAATAGGCTTTGGCAGAAGAGGATAGTAGTTGAAAGAATACTCAACCCTACCTTAGAAAATAACCAAGGCCCACATGTTGTTCTTCTAGTATTATCTATCACACCTTATCTGAATCCAATTGGACTCTGATTCAGTGTAATATTTAATATAAGATTTCCAACATACAGCAATTTTGGAAAATAATTGATGTTTGAAAATCATTCCCTAAACGGGTACTAAACTCTCAATTAAAACACAGATCCTTTCAGTCTAGGTGAGACCTAATCGCTGACTCTGCTTCTAACTTCCCAAAATCAACCCCCAGTCGAATGTGAATTAGTCATAACAGTGGAATTTATCCCTTACTTAGATCCGGATTTTATAAAGGAATTTTTGTTGGAAATTTATTGTGAGACATCTGATTTAAATCAAGACTTCTATGTCCAATGGAAAGATCCCAAAATAATTAGACCACAATATTTACATAATAAGATCATGCATAAATTTATAAAGAAGTGTAAAATTAAATTAACCCAAAATATAAGGTGGGTTTAGACAGAATGTGATACAAACACAGAGATGAAATAGCTGGGGATGAGAAGGATTTATTTTAGCTAAAAAGATGACAAGAATAATCAGGAGAATCTGGACCACAAACATCTGCTATCCAGTTCACAATCATTCCAGGTGGAATGGTTTTAGACAGCAGAAGACCTTAAATGACAGTGATCGCTATCATCAAAACTCCTATTATCTGTTAAATGAGAGAAAAACCTACATATTTTCTCACTATAATACCAGTCAAAAGTGTTGATCGACACCATCTGATAATATTACAGTTTGAAATTCGGGTTTGAAAATGAAATAAGAAAATAAAACTTTATTCAGACAGGGACTGACTGAGTGGCTACTTCATTTCCCGGTAAGAGGACCGTTCGCCTGACCTCATCAGTCACTATCCAAACCATGCAAATAACAAATGGTAATTAATACACAGACTACGTGCTACATTATTCTGTGATATCTTTTACTGTTCATTCACACATCACGAAAAAGACAAAATGAAAATAAATAAAATAAAAGAGGATACCTTGTATGTGAGACATTGGTTTCTCATGCAAGGTTATGGTATTAATACATAATTAATGACTTAAATAATCCTTGATACCATAATTAATTACAGTCCGGATTATCTGCTTAAGGCACTAAGGTTTTGGTTATATAAAAGTATTTTAATGAGAATTGAACAATGATCCTTTAATCATGGTAATTATCGATCTTAATCATTTCTAATTATGATCTTTAATTATTGACTTAAGGGTTCAATTAATTAATGGATGGATGTGGAAAAACATAAAATTTTGGCAAGAGAGTGCCATGCATGTCGTGAGACAGAATTGCGTCGTGAACCGTGGGTTCACGACGGGAGGATCACGACATGAGGGGGAAAGAATAAAAGATTTGAATTTTTGGAATTTTTAGGGTTTCCATGTCGCTAGACAAAATGTGTGTCGTGAGACATAGTCTCACGATAGGGGTCTCGCGATATGGGGCTAGAAGGCAGAACTTTTTGGGAATTGAAAGAGATAAGAATTCTGTCGTGATACCATAAATTGTGTCGCGGACCTAAGTTCGCGACATGGGTATCGCGACAGGTGGATTTTTAGAAATTTTTGCAAGGCTTTGACTTCGTGTCGCTAGAAAAAAATTGTGTTGCAAGACGTGGTCTCGCGACAGGGGTCTGGCGACACGAGGCTTTTCTAAAGTTTTCTAAGTATTGGTCCCCAGTCGCAAACCTTAAAAGTGTGTCGCGAGACGTGGTCTCGCGGCAGGATGGTCTAGCGACTGGGTTTTCAAAAAATTATAAAACAAGTATCCCAAGGCACCCATGTCGCGAGACTACCTTCCTGTCGCTAGACGTGGTCTCGCGCCAGAAAGAGGTTAGCGACATGGGCGTGGTTCAGGACAAAAGTCAGAAAAAGGAACAGTAGCATGCATTGTACGTGATCTCACCCCATTTCAGATTCAAAAGTAATTTTTAACCCAAAATAAACAAACATAATTTGAATCTACCTAAAACATGCTTGCATAAAAATAAACTAACTGAAACAATATTGAAATAAAGCAAAATCCTAATCTAGGGTTTAATCACATACTATGCATGCTCATTATCCAAAAATAAGAAGGCAGTAAGCATAAAAATGGAAAATAAAGGTCAAATGACCCAAAGATAAAATGAAAGCAGTAAGATCCATGGGATTATAACACCCATTTCATGGTTTTGGGACACCATTTAAGATTAGCTTCCCATTTTATTAATGGATTTGATAATACCCATCATTTGGGTATTTCAAACCCTAAAACAAAAGTGTAGAACAAGAAAACATAGGTGTAAAGTGGCCACCTAAACTACTGAAATGGCAAAAACAACATTAAAATAAACTAATCTAAGCTAAACTAGTGCATAAATTAAATAATACAAAAAAATATAAAACTAAACTAAGAACTACCTAGGAACTGATCACCCAAGCTTGTCTTCAAGAGTGAAATTCTAACTCTCGAGCACAAGGGGATCACCTCATATTTATAGAGATGAAACCTAGGCCCATGGGCCTTGATCCGAGGCCCATTGTGTCGCAAGACATCATACACATCACAGTCGTGTCGCGGAATCACGCGATGTGACGTGAAACGAGGCTGCATGGCGCAAATCTTCACGACTGGGTCTTTGTTCTCTCCATTTCTTGCTTCTGTGTCGCTAGCCACACCCCTGTCGCGAGACCATGCTTCGCACCACGGGGCTAGCGACAAGGGTCTAGGGACACGGTTTCTTCTTCATTTGTGCTTTGTGGTCCGAGACCATCCCGTGTCGCTAGACCATGCTTTGCGCCACGGGACTAGCGACAGGGTCTTGCTGGACTGGCATTCCCTTCATTTGTGTTGTTGTGTCGCTAAACCCTCCCGTGTCGCTAGACCATGCTTTGCGCCACGGGAGTCTAGCGACAGGGTGCTCCGGACACTGTCTAGTTGGGCCAGATGGGCTGAATCTGCATTTTTTGTGGGCTTTTTCTTTTTTTTCTCCCATCTTTTTGGTTTTTGTGGGCTGATTTTATTCTTTTGCCCATCTTTTCCATTCCTTTTTCTTTTCTTTTCTTTTTCTCATATTTTTGGATTTTTCTAACATAAATCTATATAATAAATTCTTAATACTTTTTGGCCTGTGCAGACTCTTTTGTCCTTATTAAATTTAATTCATCCTTCTTAATTTTAAAGGGTTAATCAGTCATTATATGCTCATTTATAGATCAACGGTTCATAAGTTTACACGTAATCTGCTGACTAATTCCACGTCATCGGACACATCATCAAAACCTATATTTAGAAAATAAATCTATGTATTAATAATATAACAAAATCTTGAGAAAATCTTCCTATATATTTTAAAAAGATATAATTGATTACATATATATATATATATATAAATTATTTGATTATATACATAATATTTTTAAAAATATTAATACTGTAATATTATTAAATAAATTTAATTAGGTTACAAATTTATGTCTAAAAAATATATAATCATATATCAATATAAGGAATATAATAACTATATTTTAAGTAAAAATATTTTATTGAAAATATGGTGTACACATTAAATTGACCCTAAAAATATTGAATAAAGTAAAATGACTAATAACCTACAAAATTTTATATCATTCTAAACAAATTCTACATATATTTTTTTTCTTTTTAAAGAAGAAAAGAATGAAAAGGAAAAAAAAGACTAAAACACATTATAGTTTAATTATTAAACATAATATCCTTAATCCAGTAATCTTCATCTATTTCAGTATAAAATAAAAATGTATATGAAATTTGGATTAAATTGTTATACAATTTTTTTAAAATAATTTGTAATGTAAAAGAATATAAGGAGTATACCCCTAAGGCCGGGTGTATTATGCCTCACAGTACTATTTTTTTGCAAAAGAATAATACAGACACATGCTTGATGCATTTGTAAGTTTGTACAGGTATAATTTTAATGCGGATTTCAATGTATTATTTAATCCCGAAGGAAATGCGGGTTTAGGTTGTACATCACTATTTTTCTCTTTCTCCCTCTTTAATCCCGACCTATCCCTTTCCCCAGACTTCCCTGCTCTGCGAATTCCTTAGACACAGCTACTCCACATCCCATTGGCTAATTAATTTATCTAAATTAGTTAAGAAAATAATTAGATTAATTTTAATTTTTGAAATAATATATTTTCTATGAATCATAAATATTTAAAAATATGAAATTGCAAAATTTAAATAACTTAAACTATTCAATAATACCATAAAATAATAACAATACAATATATTAGCATCAAACACTGTATAATTATAATACAGTGTACCACCAAACACCGTATAACATTAATTTAATACAATACATCATAGTACAATACATCTGCATTAAATAATACAATACACCGTAATACTGTATACCATGCCAAACATGCCCCAAAAAACTTGGTATCGGGGTATAAATTCGATTTTAAAGCTTATAATAATAATGAATTAAAAATAATAAAAAATTCATTAAATGAAATTAAAATATTAGCTACCAAATTTTTTTCATAATCAATATGGAAAAGAAAAAATTGAGAAGATATTATGGACAAAAATAATATTTAAAAATTAATATTTAATCAAAACGTAATTACAATTAAAAATTTTATTTTATAAAATTATGGATTAGTCCATAAAAATTAATCACAGCAAAAATTTAAAATACATTACATAATAAAATATAAGTTTTAAATGATGAAAAGATAACAAAAAGGTATAAATAATATTTTTAAAAAAAAAACTTTAGGGATAATAGTGAAAATGTACAACATATTAGGGAGTAAAACTAATATTTTTTTTAGAACTTTAATAATGCAAAATATACTCAATCAGTTCCGGTAACACTGTCCAAAAATTTTGGACACGGTTTTTTAGGTATAATAGGTTATTGTGATAAAGCGGAGTAATTAGTTGATGCAATGTTTTAATTGATGTTTATGGAGTAAGTTTTTTTAAAAAAGTGAAATGTGACAATTGTAGTGAGACGGACAAAAAAGGGAAGTGAGACAGAATTAGTGGGACGGATGGAGTAATTTTTTATAATTTTGAATAGTTAAGGATATTTATTTTCCACTTGCTCTCATCATTTTAGATATAAAAGAAAACAATATATATAGTATAATTTTTTAACAGTAAAAATAATTTATTTTATATTATTTCCACATGGGTTTGAATTTCCTTCATTCATCTTATTATCTTTTGTAACAACCCTACCCCGGGCTGGGCCTGCAGACCGTGCACCCCAACCCCTCCCCATGTGTGCCTTCCAGGCCTCAGCCAAGCACCCCATGGTGGGTTGTTGGGAGTGGGATTTGAACACCCAACCTCCCCTTTAACAACCCCCTAAAGGTAAGGTTGTTAACCATGTGGGCTCTGAGGCCTGGAAGGCACACATGGGGAGGGGTTGGGGTGCACGGTTTGCAGGCCTAGCCCGGGGTAGGGTTGTTACATAAAAGTGCAGCCCACATGCTTAACAACCTTACCTTTAGGGGGTTGTTAAAGGGGAGTTCTAGGGATCAAATCCCACTCCCAACAACCCACCATGGGGTGCTTGGCTTGAGGTCTGGAAGGCACACATGGGGAGGGGTTGGGGTGTACGGTCTGCAGGCCCAGCCCGGGGTAGGGTTGTTACATCTTTTTTATTTTTCTTTTAATTTTTCGTTGCATGCATTTCAACCAATATTTAAGCAAAAGATTTTGAATATCATGTAATTAAGAAAAACACTATATTCTCATTTTATATCGTCATATTAGTTTAACACCCGTGCGTAGCGGGCGAAAAAATCTAGTGTGTAATAAAATTACATATTTATGTATTTTTCATACCAGCTTATTATTTTTACAATTATGCATAAATCAGTCCAATTCAACTGCTTTCTTATTTAATATAAGAACGGAATGCGATCAAATGCCGGTTTCAGACACGGAAATGGATTGAAAATAATGGACATTTTTTGCCATTATCAGTGTTACATTCTTGCCACAAGTATTTTCGAAAATATATTAATGAAATGAATCCCAGTTTAGGTTTTATTTAAAGAAACCAATTTATGGGATGGAGTTGGGATTAAGGATATATTTAGGTTGTCACGTTTTTATTACTCGTGTTAAGAAACTGTGGCCCGAAAGCGCAGGGTGTCAAAAATTGCAATAATTTATAGGTAAGTCCGGATCGTTCACTGGAGGATGTGCGATAGAAGCAGGTCCCACACCGTTTTACTAGATTTTCTACTCGTATTGCTCTAATCAGTTTGAAGTTGGACTAACAACTACTAGACTGAATTTAATCTAAACTATGAAAGCAAAGTAAGTTATGCTACAAAGCATGTTAAAACTATTCCAAAAAGCAGATAAATCTATACTAATAAGCAAGTAGAATTAGGTCTAGAAAGCATGTAAAATTTATCCTTTGGATACGGTAAAAATTATTCTAAGGAAGCTATAAATTTACGCTATGCTAATAATGAAGCTGATTCAAAATGATGACAGAAGGGACATGGAAAAAAGAATAAAGATTGGACAAGATTTAGATAAAGCATAATTAAACTTCCATTTTAATACGCAGATCTTTGTTTGGGATAATCCTGTCAGATAGCTAGTTCTCATGCTCTCAGTACTATGTTCCCTTTAACAGACAGGTACTTACAGTATGAGTTTACATGTTCTTGAGACCACAAATTCTAAGATACCACAGATTCATAACTGCCCTGGCCAGGGTATGTTATTTCATCTGTGGTGGACAAGCAACACCTAACAAATCAATAGTTGAAGTGCCAAGTACTGCTATCATTCCCCCATGTCACACCCAAAGTCTATAACTAAGCTTGAACTATCCCATAACTCTCAAACCTAGAAACAGTTTTGCTACTTTCAATACATCCGAGTGACCTCTAAAGAAAGCGTTAAAAAGAAAGCGGTAAAGAAAGCATTTAAAATCCTATCACTCGGAGGTTTCAAAAGAGTTACCCTGGTAGTATAAGAAGAGCCCCCAGTCAGGATGACCGGATGTGGATCAAGAATTCCCGGCTCTCGGTGAACCGCTGGCAGTGTTCACTTCCTTCCGGGTGGTTATGAGATACAAACTAATGAACAAACTAATAAATTAGTTCGCTCCGGATGCACTCACTCAGAACTCAAAAATAGCTTTGGCAGAAGAGGATAGCAGTTGAAAGGAACTCAACCCTATCTTAGAAAATAACCAAGGCCCAAGTGTTATTCATCTAGTATTATCTATCACACTGTATTTGAATCCAAGTAGACCCCATCTCGGTGCAATATTTAATACTAGATTTCCAACACACAACAATTTTGGAAAATAATAAGTTCGAAAACCATTCCCTAAACAGGTACTAGACTCTCAATAAGAACACAAACCCTTTCAGTCTAGAAGAGACCTAATCGCTGACTCTGCTTCTAATTTCCCAAAAATTAACCCTTGATCGAATATGAACTAGTCATAACTGAGGAATTTATCCCTTACTTAGATACGGATTTTATAAATGAGTTTTTGTTGGAAATTTAATATGCAATATCTGTTTAAATCTAGACTTCTAATGTCCAAGGGAAGGATCCCAAAATATTATAGACCACAATAATTACATAATAATAGCATGCATACGGATATATGGAAGTGTAAAATTAATTAACCCAAAATATAATGGCGGGTTTAGACAGAAAGCGAGACACGGAGATGAAGTAGCCGTGAGGCCAAAAGTGGTGGCAGAATAATCAGGTGGACTGCAAACATCTGCTATCCAATTTCCCAATTACTCGGATGGAGTGAATTTAGACAACAGAAATCCTGTAATGGCAGTGTCGCTACCAGTTGGGTCTCTACTGTCTGCAAATTCAGATAAAAAACCTACATGTTTCCTTTCTGCAATAATCATCAGCTAATATTGACAGATATTAACTAATTCATATTACAAATCAGAATTTGGGTTTGGAAATTAAGATAAAGAAAGAGAAACTGTATCCGAATAGGAGTCAGCTGAGCAGCTATTATAATCCCGGATGGACGAACCGCCAAAGCTTCCACCGACCACTATCCGGACCATGCAAAATAACAAATAGTAATTAATATTCAGACTACGAGCTAGTTTATCCGTGTGGGAATACCCGCCAACATTAGTCTGATATATTTTTTACTAGCTGTTTCACACAACACGGAAAAGACAAAATAAAATAAATTGAAAAAAGATACCTTGTCTGAGAGACATTGGTTTCTCATGCAAGGGTATGGAATTAATCCATAATTAATGACTTAAATAATCCTTCATACCATAATTAATTACAGTCCGGATTATCTGCTTAAGGCATCAACATTTTGTTTATATAAGAATATTTTAATGAGAATTGAACAAATGTCCTTTAATCATGATAATTATTGATTTTAATTATTGCTAATCATAATCATTAATTAATGCCTTAAGGGTTCAATCAATTAACGATCAGGTATGGAGAAACATAAAATTCGGCAAGATAGTGCCATGCATGTCGTGAGACAGAATTGCGTCGTGAACCGTGGGTTCATGACGGTAGGATCACGACATGAGGGGTGGGGAGTAAAGGAATTTGAATTTTGGAAATTAGGGTTTTCCAGACAGGAATCCAGTCGCTAAACGTGGTCTCGCGACCGAGGTTTAGGGACTAGGGGTTAAGAATTCAGAATTTTTGTGATTTAATAAAGGGAAGGACCCAGTCGTGAGACCATAATTTGTGTCGTGAACCTGGGTTACACGACATGGGTTTCACGACTGGTGAAGTTTGAAAATTTTAGCTAAGTCATGGAGATCCAGTCGCTAGACTTGGATTGTGTCGTGAGACGTGGTCTCACGACAGGAGTCTAGCGACTAGCATGCTTTAACAAAATATTCTAAGTTTTTGGTTCCCAGTCGCGAGACGGAAAAGTGTGTTGTGAGACGCGGCCTCACGACAGGATAGTCTAGCGACTGTGGATTTTATAAAATAATATGAGTCTAATACCTCCCAGTCGCGAGACTAAAGAGTGTGTCGTGAGACGTGGCCTCACGACAGGATAGTCTAACGACTGGGGTTTACATAAAATAAAACAAGTATTGGCCTCCCAGCCGCGAGACTGAAATTGAGTCGTGAGATGTGGTCTCACGACTGGAATGTCTTACGACTGGAAGTTTTCAAAAAAAATTTTAAGGCATAATCCCTAGTCGTGATAGACTTAAAATTGTGTGGTGAGACTTGGTCTCACGACAGGGGTCTCACGACCAGATCCTTACAGAGTAAAATTACAAGAGTTTTGGCTCCCATTCGCTAAGCATAAAAGTGTGTCTTGAACCGTGGGTTCACGACAGGATTGCTTCACGAAAGGGTTTCAAAATAAAGAAAAGTGTCCTGAGACACCCATGTTGCAAGACTAGCCTCCAGTCGCGAGACGTGGTCTCACGACTGGAGGCGGTTAGCGACATGGGAGTGGTTCAGGACACATGTCAGAACGGAACAGTAGCATGCAAACAGCGTGATCTCACGCCATCTCAGATCAAAAAGTGATTCTAAGCTAAAAAATAACCAAACATAATTTTAATCTAATAAGAACATGTTTAACCAAAAATATAAATCTAGCTAAAACAGTATTTAAAATAAAGCATGGTCCTAATCTAGGGTTTAATCACACATCACATATGAACATTATCCAAAATAAAATAACAGTAAGCATGAAATGGAAAGATAAAGGTCAAATGACCCAAAAGAAAAATGGAAGCAGTAAGATCCATGGGTTGTGAGACCCATTTCATGATTTCGGGACACATATCAAGATTTGAACTCCCATTTATTAAATGGATTTGATAATACCCATTAACTTCGATATTACAAACCCTAGATCAAAAGTTTAAAACAAGAAAACAAGATATGAAGATGGCTACCTAGCTACTGGAAAGTGGAAAAACAAACATGGTATTAAGGCTAAACTAAGCTAAACTAAGGCATGAATTAAATAATACAGAATATAAAACTACACTAAACTAAACTACCTAAAGAGAACTCTTCGATCTGTCTTCAAGAGAGTGAATGAGCCAACCCCGAGCACGTAGGGATCACCTCATATTTATAGAAGTAAAACCCTAGGCCCATGGGCCTTGGTCCTGAGGCCACACATGTCGTGAGACTCACACACATCACAGTCATGCCTTGTGTCGCGGGACTCAGCTACATGTCGCAAGACTCCACGCCTAGTCGTGAGACTCTCCGGACTGGGTCTCTAGTTTGCCTTCTGTGTCGCTAGACTTACCCCAGTCGTGAGACCATGTCTTGCGACTGGGGGGTCTAGCGACTGGGGGGTCTAGCGACTGGGACTTGCCTTTGGACTGGATTTGCCTTCAGTTCTATGCGTCGTGAAACTTCACCCAGTCGTGAGACCAAGCTTCGTGACTGGGGTCTTGGGACTGGAGGTTCCGGACTTAGCTTTTTCTTCTTCATCTGGCTGGTGTGTCGCTAGATATCCCCCAGTCGTGAGACCATGCTTCGCGACTGGAGGTCTAGGGACTGGCTTCTTCAGTTGGCCATCTCATTGTGTCGCGGGACTTACCCCAGTCGTGAGACCATGCATCACGACTGGGTGTAGTCTCGCGACTGGTTTGTCTTACTGGGCCTGGTGGGCTAAAAATTGCATTTTTGTGGGCTTTTTCTTTCTTTTTCCATCTTTTGGTTTTTGTGGGCTATTTTATTCTTTTGCCCATCTGTTACATTCATTTTTCTTTTCTTTTCTTTTTCTCATGTTTTTGGATTTTTCTAACATAAATGTGTAATAAAATTACATATTTATGCATTTTTCATACCAGCTTAATATTTTTACAGTTATGCATAAATCAGTCCAATTCAACTGCTTTCTTATTTAATATAAGACCGGAATGCGATCAAATGCCCGTATCAGACACGAAAATGGATTGAAAAGAATGGACATTTCTGGCCATTATCAACATCCTCTCATTTAATATTGATTGTCCCCGAGCAGTCAGAGTCAATGTTCCTTAGAACACGGACTCTACATATTCAATTCATTTTCGTGACTTCATAAATCACATTCTTTTTGGATTGGAATAAGACAATTAAAACAACAAGTATTAAATTCTCTTGATTGCAGTGTTTAATGAAATGATACTTGCTCACTAAATCGGGCCTACAAATCAAACATTATTGTCAACCCTTCATGAATATCGTGTTTGAAAGATGCAAAGATTAAAAATTAGAATTAAGGCATGACATGAACAGATTTAATGAAACAGAGCCTCACATATAGGATAATCAGAAAATTCACTCACTCTCAAATGGGTTTAATCATGAATCGCTCAAAATCAAATTTAATTAAATTATCCCATGCTCATTTCTTCAAATCGAGATCATGAGGTCTTATTTAAGGTTATAACGGGGCATACGGTTGTAACATTTGGTAAGAAAGGGGATTTATTGGGCTAAGAAGTGGCAAGATTTTATTCTATCATAACTTGGCATTATTTATTTAAAATTTATGATCATCAATTATTCTTTCTTTTTCTTTGCTTTTCTTTTTCTATTGCATGACATTTAGACTATGTCTAATTGCTTTGTCATTTGTAATTTATTTTTGTTGAATGAAGCACAACATTTTTCTTTTCTTTTTCTTCTTTTCTTTTTTTTTGAATCGGTTTGTTGAATCCCGATTTATATATATTTTTTATGATCATAAATTTAATTCCTTTGATAGAATTTATCCTTGTCCACTTGGGTTGAATATTTTGGTCTTTTTATAAGGCTAGGAAAATATAGTGGGTTTCAAAGAAGAATTAGGCTTAAAGGCTCAAAGTGGTTAATCCTAAGGGAAAATATTTTTGGGTTTGGATTTCAAATGAAGGCGAAAAAATTGGGTTTTTCTAAGTGCCTCGATCATGTGTCCGATTTTGGGAATATGGCATGGTCTTGAATCGATCCCAATTGCAAGTTCTAGTTTCCTTTAATCAAATTGATTCACACATCAAAGAAAATAAATGAGTAAAAGTGACTCATGGCTCAAATCTCACAAGATTGGATTGATTCATGTCTTACAATATTCTCAATTTTAATCTAAGCTTAATTCTAACAATTTATTCAATCAAAATTTCCAACATGTCGATTTATTACCCAACAAGATGATTGCATCATTAAATTTTTATAGCTCAAAACCTTAGGAATTCATTTCGTGCATGTTTTACAATTATATTATCCCAATTTAAAAGTTTGAAAATTTAATCACAAGCCTGAATTCAACATGTGAATTTAGAGCAGGTTTATGCAGGCTTTTTGCTGGTTGTTTAATTTAAAGCAGTAAAATAGGCACTGTCAACATACAAAGTATGTGAACAACATATTTTTGGCTTGACAATCACTTATTCATCTCGGACTGTCAGACATCTTTAGGGAGCTGTTGGATGAGTGCTTGCATCACCATCTCCATCATTTTGCGCTGACGTTCTTCACTCTCCATCATCATTTTTCGTTGCCTCTCTTTGCTTTCCATCCTTTCTCTGTGTTGCCTTTCTTCTCTTTCCAACAGGAGTCGTCTGAATTCGTCCTCTCTTCTTCTCTCTTCAGCTTTCTCTTCCTCTTTTCTCTTATCTCTCTCTTCTCTGATTCTCCTATCATCTTCCCTTCCCAGAATGATGACATCCGCCAACTGCTTGACGCTTTCAGTCATAGTCTTGCTCATTGTGCTCACAATCTCAATCACATGTGAGATGGCAGGATGTTGAGAGATATTTTGGCTCGGTGGAGGCATCTGAGGAGGTTGAGCTTGAGGTGGAATCGGAATCTCCATCTGCTCTGGCTGAGACTCTTCTTGCACTGTAGTAGAAGGTCCCGCATCAGTACGGGCTTTCTTTCTTCCCTTCTTTGCCCTAGATGACCTAATTCTCTTGCTTGTCAAAGGTGCTTGATCACCGGATATGAACGAGGACTGGACCTCAGAATCGCCGGGTAGTTGGGGCAGAGAATATTCAATCCTGCCACGCAGAGGGATGTTTGGAACGCGGATGGGGGGGGGGGTTCACCCTTACTGGTTTGTCAGTTGCAAAAGCACTTAGATTGACGCCCTGATTTATGCAGATTCTTCGGATCAGATTTGGATAGCACAAGACTTGCTTTTCTTCTATCCGGGTCGTCAGAACTTCGACACATGCCTTCCTACGTTTAATTTCACTCCGTGCCACAGCTTCGCAAGGCCCATGAGAATGCTTCCAGATGTAGTGTGGGGATGCGAACTTGGCCGGATCTTGGACATGTAGAACTCTAGGTTGGCATGAAGTGCAATTGCAGCCAATCCACATCGAATGTGTGGTCCGGAGCGGGCACCCTTGTCATACTATTCGCCAAGGCTGAATACAATGCAGCTTTCTATGTTTTTCCTCTTTTCATCTGAATTTCTCAAGCGGGGAATTCGTTTCGGATATCCGGGGTCTCAAAGAATGAATTCAACCACTCAGGCGAGATGTCTATCACATGACCCCGAATCCATGTCTTCTTGCTGCTAACTTCAATGTTGCAGAAGAATTCTCGAGTTAGCTCTACGAGGCCATCTTCTTCATTGTGCAACATGAAGTTCCCCCATTCTTGTTCTGTAGAATGTTTCGACTGTGCGGTGGAGCAAAATATCTGGGCTGAATCCTTTATCTGGCATGATCATTTTTGAAATTTTTGCGTATCGTTCAGCCCCTTCCATCCGCCCATTAAACTTGATCTCCAAGTCTGCATTGTTCAAGGCCTTTTTGTCAAACTGCTTTGAAATCCCCATCTGGTTTCTTACAGTATTTTCAGACCAGAATTCAACTGGTCTAACAGATCCAATTGATTCTAGGTCTTCACTGGTATGCCAATATGTCTGCTCATCTTCCTCATCTGCGGGCTCATTAGCTGATTCTGCCTCTTGCTCCCTTTGAGTCGGTTCTCCTCCGCCTTGAGCTGCTTCATTTCTAGATTCCTCCTCAACCTGTTTAATTACATTTTTCATTGTATTGAGTTCACAATTTTCATGTAAGGGAAATGTAAGTACAGGAAAATTCAGGTCATCAACATTAGTTGATACCTCCTCCTCCTCCCTTGCAACTCGTCTAACGGGACGTTGAAAGATTGGTGCCATTGTCTCCATAAATTCTCGCTCTTCCTCTTGGGCTTCATTTTTTTCTTCCTCCCCTAATTGTTCATTTGCAGCTTCGTTTACAATTTCCCGGATGTTATCTTTGAAAAATGGAGCTATTGGCTGCTCGTCTGGTCTATCTTCCAAGATGTTAGCAAGCACAGCTGGGTCAATTGATGCTTATGATGTTTCTGCCCCAGCCTGCTGAACTTGGCCTTCTGCTTTTCTTTTCCGATACTTTTCTCGTTCAGCCATGTATTCCATCCAAAGAGGATCATCCTTCTTATATCCGGCAAAAATTCTGAAACTTTCATCTCTTTGCTCAGGGGTCCAGTGTGCCAAAGGATGAGGATCTTCCCTGGCAGATGGCCTAGTTTCGGGCATTGACTCTAGTATTTGAAGCTCCTCATCCCTATTTCCTGAATTGGCATAGCTTGGGCAGATTTGTTCTTTTGTAACTCAACCCGCTGCTTCTCCATTTCTTCTCCCTTCTCTATTTTCATTGAATAAGTTTCTCTCGAGTTGGCTCCTCTACTATTTCAGTTTCAGCCCCCCTTTTTGATTCCAATTCAGCTTCAAGTTTCCGGTCAGCTTCTTCATCACGGATTTGCTGAATGTTTTTCAAGATCAGCTCCTCCTCGGCTGCTTTCTTCTCTCTTTCAATTCTTTCCTCCTCCAGCCTTTCTTTTTCATCAGACAACGTCTCTGCCTTTCGCCATTCTTTCTCGGCCTCTAGGGCCTTTTCTGTTTCAACTGATTGTTCTTGCTCGGCCAGTTTGGCATCCTCTTCTTCTTGCAATTTCTTAGCCAGTTCAGCGTCCAAGGCAATCTGGTCCTTTCGCTTCGGAGGAGGTGCCGGCATCTTGCCTTTCCCTTTATCAGCAGGGTTGGCAGGTTCAATGATTTTCTTGGTAGTGGACTCGGGCTATTTAATAACAACTTTTGGCTCCGGTTCCCTTCCACCTTTCTCTTTTTCTGCCAGTTTTATCAACCTTCTTCTGGTTTGCACTTGAGGCTCAGGCTGGCTTTCAGGTTGTTTAGGAGGCTCGGCAGATTGCTGTATTTGAGATTCAGTAACAGTTGGCTGTTCAGTTTGCGGTTCAACAGTAGAAGCTAGTGGAACTACTGGCTGTTTGGGAGGCGCGAGAGCAGTGGGCATGGAAGTTGGAATTGACTCCTGCTGTACTGTGGGCTCCTCTGGTGGGGGTGTGGAAATGTATTCATCAATGATAGCATCTGGGTCCTCTCCGGTTTTCTTTCCAATATTGGGTTCATCTTCATAACCCAGCTGTTTTTCAGCATGCTTTAAGAAGTCCTCAACAAAACTCCGGAGAGTGATCCGCACCAGCTGTGCTTCCCAATGCTTCTTAATTCTTTGACAGAACTTGCTCCGGATATTGTGGTTGTAATGCAAGATCTTTTGGTTTTCCTTTTTGTCATTACAGTATCGAAGCGCCTCCTTGTCCATCTCCATTAGAAGCTCTAGGTAGGACTCTCGATACTTATCCAGCATTGCCCCCACCAAATCTTTCTAAATGCCCTCTAAATAAGACATGCCCTGGGCAAAGTTAAAATTGAGATAAGTTCCAGCCTCAGCTTGTGACATTAGCTGGAACTGTCTCTCATTTTTCTTGATAGGCTTCCAACTGCCTTTGTGTATATCTGCAATCAGTTGTTCCCTCAGTACAGCGATGTGCTCAGGAAGTTCATTGTCCTTGGTCGTTCCAAATTGCCCGTATCTCCTCTGTGTGAAGACTGACTCAAATTCGTCTTCTGCAGGTAGCTCCACCCCCTTATCAACAAAGTATTTAGTGATGCTTGTGATCCCTTTACCCCAAACAAATGTGAAATCCTCCCACTGTTGCCTTGCATCCTTAATCATCTTTGTCATTGATTGCAGCAGCGAGGTATTGCGAGTTTGTTCAAAATGTTCAGCATCTTTGAGGCGTTTGTGCAAATTGTAGCTTAGTTCACGGTGCCTGAGGCGAGCTTGTTCAGTGATCCATATTTGTTCCTCCGGTCCCCTCTTCTCAAACAGATAGGGATTCCATTTGAAGGGGAATGCCTCATGCATCATTATTACTCCGCTATTCAAAATTCGGCTTATGTCGATATGCTTGTCCACGAAGGCCATGCTCACTTGAGGTTCTATGATCTGATTCGGAATAATGATGTCAAAGTTAGCGAGCCCTTTGTCTCTTGTTCCCCTTTCCACATGCCTTCTCCAGATCGCTCTGTGTTCCTTGAATTTCAGCTGTATGCGCCCATGGTGCACTTTTGGAGTAGTCAGTGTATCATCTGCAGCATGGTCCATCATCATCCCCCAGAATTTCTTTAGGAAGTGATAATAATCCCTTTCTATAGATGCAGCAACAGTTGTTCTCTCCTCCGGTGGTATATTCACATCCCATCCTGGTGACAGCTCCAAGTTCTCCTCAGTGGTGTGGTTCAGTGGCACATTATATTCTGACATGATTGTTGTTCTCATATTCTTGATTTCAATCCTGTCAACCGAAGCCTCTTTGGCTGCTTCCTCGTATGTGCAATCAGGTAGCCTGATGCCTGATTTTACCACTTTTTTGCTCCTGAGAAAGATAGAGTATTAAATACAATTCAAGTTTTTATAATTTTTATAAAGTTGTTCAAGTTAACAATCAATATCCTCACATTTTGAGCTTTGCTCCAAATGTGATTTATTTGATCATTCTTGAATTTTATTATAAAGCATAAGTAACAATATTTACAAATTACAAATTTAAATAACACTAATTTATTAAAAAGTTAGGTCATTGGACCTAAAAGTATTTTTGATTTGGACTATTGAGTCCAAAAAGAGAAAATAAAATGGTCATTGGACCCAAAAATCTTTTTAATAGGCCATTGTGCTCAAAATGTTTGATTTCTCAATTTTATTAAACAAGTTCGAGGCACTTGTTGAAAATCGACTGAGATGGATGAAATGGGATGAAATGCTCGAATTTGGAATGTGCAGTGGAGACGTGGCGAAATGGATTTGCTATTTTCGGACTGCTTGGACTGTTTTGGACAGTTAAAACATTCTCAAAAATTTGCAAACACTATTTTTGATTTTAAGAGTTTGCTTGTTTTATTTAATAAAAAGTGGGATGTATGTGGCCCCATTTTTGGATTTTTGAAAAGTGATAGCAGTTATAAGTGACAAAAATAATGCTATATAACTCACACTTTTAGTTCCATTGGGAACAAAAATACCCAAGTCAACAATTATTCCACCAACTCTTTTGTCTTCTGTGAAAAAGTTTTTCTGAAAAGGGGTGTTGGTGCACAGATTGCCAAAACCAAACCAATATACACTTTACACAGACTGCTGCACACATAATTCAGATATGCCAAAACAGGGGAAAGGCATTAAATGTCTCCATTGGCATTGTAATACCCGTAAATTTTAGAATATAAAAATAGGAATTAATCCAATAGGAGAGAAGGTTTTGTTTCCGAGAACCCGTAGACGCGGAAATGCACGGAAGTCAAGGACGACGAATTAGAACCCGACGGACCAAAACCAACGGTCTTAGGATTTCAAGCACGTAATCGAATTGAGACGGAATAAATTTATGATGAGAAGCATAATCCGGAAATGACCCGGAAAAATCGAGCGCGAAAACGGGGAAGGATAGAAGTCTGAAAGAGAGGAGAAAAGACCCGACGGATCGGATCGCACGGACCCGCCCGGACCGCAGTCCAGGCGAGTCTCGCGCGCTGGCCGGGCGGGGTTTGGCTAAAAGGCGCGCCAACCCCGCGTGGTCCTACAGGTTTTGGCAACTTGCGCGTTTTCGGCGATTTCTTACCATAATTCGACCTCCCGACTTTGGAAAGCGGATTTTGGCCGAAGGGGGAAGCCTTTAGGCGACCTAGGGCAGCCTCTCCCCCATTTTCATCAGTCACCATTCACTCTCAAACCCTCTCAACTCTCTCCAAAGCCAAAACACTTTCCGGCGACTTCCCGACGACTTTCCGATCACTTCCCGGCGACGAAAACCGACGAAGGAGGCGTTGAATACAAGATTCCTTGTATTCTAATCTGTGGTAAGTCGTTCTTAGAGTTCTATTTAAGTTTTTGAACCCGAAAACTTGATCTAACATTGGATTTCTTCGTCCGATTCGAAATCGTGGCCAAAGTCGGAAGCTTGACGTTGAGGAGATCCGTTCGTAGGATTTTGGACGAGCCAGCGACCTTAGGACGACCCAAACCTCTCTATCACTGTAAGTTGAGCCTTCCATATCAATACGGGTGATTTCGGGCATCCGGTATAGGCATAATGTAACGAAACGTAAAAATCGAACTTAAAAACCCCATCTTGCGCAGTTTCTGTAATCGGCCTAAAACTCATATTTTGAGGATTCAATCCGAGAAACTCAAAACTAGACTTTTAATCCTAACACATGAATCTAGGTTGTGTAAAAATTTCAGCCATTTTCGTTAACGTTTGCTATTTTAAATCGCGTCGAAAAGAAACTGTTTTGACAAAACGTGTTGAAATCTGCCTATGAACATGTTCGAACTTAGTGAATTTATTTCTATATTTTCTTGTCCGATTTGATCTTTACAATCTAAATGAAAGTTGTAGATAATCATGTCTAGTATGTGCATATTAAATTTCAGAATTTTTGGAGTCCATTTGATATGTTAAAAAGTCGAGATTTTGAACTGTGTCAAACCTGATTTCGGACAGATTTCTGATTGCATAGTAAAATCGATTTTTGACATGTTTTCTCAACTTATTTCGAAAAAGTTAAAACACGAAAGTTGTTCGTTAGGGTGTTTTGCATAAAGTGTGAAGATTTCAGAATTTTCGGACTTGAAACGGATTTTTAAACTAGAAAGGCGCAAACTGTGACGCCAAGATACTTTTAAATCGAAGAGTTTTGAAATTTCGAAACGAACGATCAAAGATTTGAAACACGATACATCTACACTTTTGAAAAACCCCCGATACATTAAATCTAAACGATACATGAGATACTTGGTGGAGGGTGAGTGCTCTGCAGGGTGCCCCTCTAGCCTTTTTCTCTTCGGGCCTATAATGGACGAGAGAATTTGATGAAATATTACGCCAATCGGTGGGAGATACATGGCCTACTCTCTTGGGTTGTCCGTATGGATTTCTCGAGGCTCCGGAGTGTTACTGGGTATGGCAGATACGGCTGCGGCCGCCGGATCACCGGCTATACAAGATACTTACGACACGGCTGCGGCCGCCGGATCACCGGCTATACAAAACACTGAGAAATGGTTACGTAACGGGGAAATAAAAGAATTAATGTTTTTAAGTATTTATTTATTTTTGCATGTCTTTAAATTATGCATTTAAATTATGTCTTTAAATTTCATGGCATGACTAAATTATTATTGTGGATTAGATGCATGTTTAAGTACACAATTAAAATTATTATTTCCTTTAAATTTGGTAAATGCATGTTAGGAGTGAAATTTTAAATTATCTAATTAAATCCCTTTATTGCTATGTTAGGATCGACTTACTCAGTATTTTATATACTGATAAAATTGTTGTATTCTCTTTTTATTTCAGAGTACGGAGATAATGCATAGCATGTGCATTGGGGATGTATTGTTAAACATTGTTTATTTGCTTTTTACGATACTTGCATAACGGGCATGTAAATCCCGAGTTTTGGCCATGTCGGGCCATTTACATTTTTCCGCTGCAGTATATTGTTACTACTATATGTGTGGATGACACTTATTATTTTTACATAGATTCCGGACTTGTTTTTAAATCTTTTTGCAATACCTATAGCCTTGCATCTCTTTGGCAAGCTCGGAGAATCCGTGTCTTGCTAGAGAGATGTGGCGGTGACATCCCGGCCTGGGTTATCAAATCCGGGGTGTTACAAGTTGGTATCAGAGCCCGGAATATTTTTAAGCTACTATTATTATTATTTTAAAATATTTTGAACTAAGTATTATTTTTAAATTTATTATTATCATTATTATTTTCAAGACTACTAGTATTATTATTTTAGCCCAAAATTTGAGCCCAAAAATTTTCTTACCCAAGTAGTATAATATTTTGAGCCCAAAGGGGGTTAAATTATTTTGACCCAATATTTATAATTATTTATTTTAAGCCCAATCATTTCGACCCAATACCCATGTTTTTACTTTTTAAAGTCCAAATTATTATTTTGGCCAATATAGAGGCCCAACTTTTTAACCCATGATTAAATTTAGAAATGCATTAAAATTAATTTTGGGGGGGGGGGGGGGGCTTGCATGTGCATATTCATATAGATTTAAATTCCTGCATATCATGACTTATATTCGAAACATACTCTAGCCTAACTAATCTGGGCCAAGCAGGACATCAAGATATAACCCAACTCCAAATCCAAATCAACGAACTCCAGGCCCGCGAGACTGAACTTCGGACCCAGATTGACGACGTAGAGACCGAAGTAGGGGTCGTGGGACATCAACTGCATCATCTGAAGGACGATCTACTTCCACCTGCCCCTCTCGACCCGGGGACTCCTCTCGCAGCTAGCCCCGTAGTTGATCCTGACGTTGTCCCTACAGCCGCCCAACCTTCAGTTGTCGTCGTTGATCCTGCCCCGGCCGCTGGGCCCAATTGGCCAGCGAGCCCAGTATTCCATGGACCCCTTGGCTGGGGTACCATTGAGGAGTCGAGTGATGAGGATGATCCCATGGAGGACCCAACCACCTACACTCCCTCAGCTTAGGGACCTTTACCGCATTCCTTCTACTATTACCGTTCCTATTTTCCGAGCTATTCCTATCCTTGTGATTCCTGCAGCTTGTATCAACTAACATTTTCTATCGAGCAATAAAAATACAAGAATTTATGTTATATTCTCTCTTCCATCATCCATAGTGCCCACATACATATATACATGCACATATTAGAAAAAAAAAAAAAAAAACCCGCCTTCCTAGTCCAGACATATGGTGAGGGACTCAACAGAACAAAGGAATAAGGTATTAATAAGCAAACAACACACATGAATGTCCATCAAACGAGAGTACCCTGAACCCTAAACCCTGAAACCCCAAGTCATCACTTAACCGAAATTCCAGAATTTACAACCGAAATAGATAATCATGGAGTAACACCATAAAAGCACAAACTACAAAACACAGAGATGGAAACCATCGTCTTACAGTCTCATAAGGAAACTACTCCTACTACGCACCCCAAGAGTACCGTAAAAACGAGGGGTCACTGATCAGGAGGCGGGAACTGGCGACGCATGTAGTCGTCCATCTGTCGCATGTAGCCATACATGTCAGCCATGGTGGCCTGCTGCTCCGTCTGTCTCATAGTGAGCGTGTCCATACGATCCTGATAGAGATCCATCCTAGCATCCAAGGCATCGTAACGAGCCTGCCCAGCTGCAAACCCGGCATCTATGCTGACACGCATCTCCTGCATCATCTGGAGCATCCGCGTCATGTCCTGACCCTGCGGTGGAACCCCACCCTGCTGTGGAACCACAGGAGGAGGAGGTGGCCGCTCCGGAGGAACAACTAAGATCAAACCACCATCCTCAGGCTGCGGGCGCAGTATAGCCCGAGGCGCTCCACGACGCAAAGTGCTGCGCCGAGCGGCATAAGACGGAATACGATAGTGCTCGCCTGGAGCTAAAGGATAGGGGTCCGTCTCGGGAGACGTGCGGATCCCCTGGGCAGCGCATAGCCCACAAATGAGGTGTGCATGAGTGATCACTCTACTCCCTCGCCCCAGTCGTAAACCCCTCAGGTTATCCGCAATGCACGCGCCCACATTTACCCGACCGCCTCGTGCGATAAAGCAGACAGTCTCAAAGACATGATCTATGACGATATGACTCCGGGTGATCGGCCGAATGCGTCCTAACCAAAGCTGAGCAAGTACACGCCAAGGAGCATCCAAGGACGTCAGTCGTAGCTCGTGAGGGTATCCAGTCCGCAGGGGTACCTCGGTACACAAGACACCCCAGGCAGGAGCATAAACCCGTCCCTCCGGCTGTGGTCGGAACGCACCATCATCAGGAAGGCCGAAATAGATGTTGATCGCCCGAGCACTGAAGTCTAAGTAGCGACCACGAACCCAGACTCGAGAAAGGTCGTCGTCTACCCCAAGACCGCTGATGTTGGCAATAACCTCCATAGCTAAATAGCCGGAGGCAATGCCGTCGGGATGACGTGCAAGACCGGTCCACTGGAGATGCCCCAAAAGTGCACTGATCCGATCGTCACCCATATGATCGGGGAACAAGCCTCGCTCGGGAACGTAAGCCCTCTTCTGACGAAGCTCGTCGAAGTAGAAGTCCTGGGCGGCCATCGACGAGAAACGGAACCTATCATGCCGGCGAGGACGCACCTCGTCAGGGAGATCTCTGAGCCTCGGCACCCGCTCCTCGTCCTCCTCGGACTCACTGTCGTCACTGTCATCAATGTCCGGCATCTCCGGAGCGGCAGTGCTAGGGCCGGCTGCGTCACGTCGAGTAGCCCGTCTCTTGGCCCCCGGAAGGACCATAAGGAACGCCAAGATGAACCACAGGAAGAGCAACATCCTGCGAACACCCAATACCAATTGTTAGACTAATGACCCACACACGGAATAACATCAAATATATATATACATAGTTCCAACGGGAGAAATCTAAGAAAGCTTCGAACCTCATAGTTACTAATACATGCCAGAAGATAACCAAACCACTGATTGTACCTAAATAAATTCGGAAGCCCATTGCGGCATTTCATCGAACACGTTAAATGCGAAAAACAACAAGCTTCAATTATACTTATAATATACACGAAATTTGCCCATAAATTAACATTTACCCAAGCAACAACTCATCATCATAATATGACACCAAAACAATGAGTCCATCTTTCATGTCACAATACCACCTAAAATGAAGAATTCCATATTACTCCTAAATACCCACATCGCCGAGAAATGGCCAAGAACAAATACACATTGGGGCATAAACTCAACAAAATCAATAAAAACAACATCAATAAGCACATATGCTTGCTAATTCGCGCAAAACAAGCTTAAAAACAACAAATCCCCAAATTGTACACATAAACCCTAATTTCACAATTCAACCAAATTCTAACGAATCAAGGCATAAAACTTGAAATTGGCAAGCGAAATTAAAAGATACATACCTCACAAACAGAAATCGAAGTCGGGACTAGGAGAATCTGAGCACGATAGGACGGATTTGAGAGGAGGATGAGAGGAATTTCGGAATGGGAGAGAAAGAACTGGCTCGCGCGGGGCGCGAGCCCTATTTCTCCACCCTGGGGACGCCGCGCGGTGGCCGCGCGGTAAACCCACAAAACCCGCCCGGACCCCGCGCGGGACCAAAAAAAAAAAGGAGAAAAAATATATATATATATATAATTGTACCTCCTTTCCTACGCATTTACCCCTCCTCTGCTCTATAAAATACGAGTGGACGCAAATGCCGAAGCCCATTGAGCTGGGAAAAGGGCGAGAGGACTATGGTAATTGGACCGCAACTTGTTGAGGACATGGCTCAACAAGTGAAAATAATCCAAGGAAAGATGAGAGCCGCGCAAGACCGGCAAAAGAGTTATGCCGACGTGAGACGACAAGACTTGGAATTCCAAATAGGCGATAAGGTCATGTTAAAAGTATCACCGATGAAGGGTGTGATGCGCTTTGGCAAGCGGGGAAAATTAAGCCCACGGTACATAGGACCCTACGAGATCCTAGAAAGAGTGGGGAATCTTGCATACCGATTGGCATTACCGCCACAATTTGCTCGTGTCCACGACGTGTTCCACGTCTCGCAACTGAAGAAATACGTCCATGATCCGACCCACGTACTCCAACCGGAGGAAATTGAGCTGGACGATGACTTAAGCTATGAAGAAATTCCGGTGCGAATACTCGACAAGAAGGAGAGGGTAACGAGGAATAAGACCGTGAGGATGGTTAAGGTTCTTTGGTCTAACCACGAAGCCGAGACGGCAACGTGGGAGCTAGAAGCAGACATGAAGGATCGATACCCAACCCTATTCCAAGACAGTGCGACAACAGTTATGGGGACATAACTGTAATCTTAAGAGGGGGAGGATGTGACAACCCGAGTATTTCTGAATATTTTGTACGAATACTTTGTACCCCAAATAAACAAATTCAAATTGTTTTGAACTACGTAATGACTTGATCCCTTCACGGGGTACGTAGGCAACTCGGAAATTTCAATTCTGGGTTCAGTCAAATAATAACAAACAACGACACACAATAATACAATCGCTTAATCAAACAATTCCCGAACTCGCGAGAGGATGAAGTACAACTTCGAGGACGAAGTTGGTTCTTAAGGGGGGTAGACTGTAATACCCGTAAATTTTAGAATATAAAAATAGGAATTAATCCAATAGGAGAGAAGGTTTTGTTTCCGAGAACCCGTAGACGCGGAAATGCACGGAAGTCAAGGACGACGAATTAGAACCCGACGGACCAAAACCGACGGTCTTAGGACTTCAAGCACGTAATCGAATTGAGACGGAATAAATTTATGATGAGAAGCATAATCCGGAAATGACCCGGAAAAATCGAGCGCGAAAACGGGGAAGGATAGAAGTCCGAAAGAGAGGAGAAAAGACCCGACGGATCGGATCGCACGGACCCGCCCGGACCGCAGTCCAGGCGAGTCTCGCGCACTGGCCGGGCGGGGTTTGGCTAAAAGGCGCGCCAACCCCGCGTGGTCCTACAGGTTTTGGCAACTTGCGCGTTTTCGGCGATTTCTTACCATAATTCGACCTCCCGGCTTTGGAAAGCGGATTTTGGCCGAAGGGGGAAGCCTTTAGGCGACCTAGGGCAGCCTCTCCCCCATTTTCATCAGTCACCATTCACTCTCAAACCCTCTCAACTCTCTCCAAAGCCAAAACACTTTCCGGCGACTTCCCGACGACTTTCCGATCACTTCCCGGCGACGAAAACCGACGAAGGAGGCGTTGAATACAAGATTCCTTGTATTCTAATCTTTGGTAAGTCGTTCTTAGAGTTCTATTTAAGTTTTTTGAACCCGAAAACTTGATCTAACATTGGATTTCTTCGTCCGATTCGAAATCGTGGCCAAAGTCGGAAGCTTGACGTTGAGGAGATCCGTTCGTAGGATTTTGGACGAGCCAGCGACCTTAGGACGACCCAAACCTCTCTATCACTGTAAGTTGAGCCTTCCATATCAATACGGGTGATTTCGGGCGTCCGGTATAGGCATAATGTAACGAAACGTAAAAATCGAACTTAAAAACCCCATCTTGCGCAGTTTCTGTAATCGGCCTAAAACTCATATTTCGAGGATTCAATCCGAGAAACTCAAAACTAGACTTTTAATCCTAACACATGAATCTAGGTTGTGTAAAAATTTCAGCCATTTTCGTTAACGTTTGCTATTTTAAATCGCGTCGAAAAGAAACTGTTTTGACAAAACGTGTTGAAATCTGCCTATGAACATGTTCGAACTTAGTGAATTTATTTCTATATTTTCTATTCCGATTTGATCTTTACAATCTAAATGAAAGTTGTAGATAATCATGTCTAGTATGTGAATATTAAATTTCAGAATTTTTGGAGTCCATTTGATATGTTAAAAAGTCGAGATTTTGAACTGTGTCAAACCTGAGTTCGGACAGATTTCTGATTGCATAGTAAAATCGATTTTTGACATGTTTCCTCAACTTATTTCGAAAAAGTTAAAACACGAAAGTTGTTCGTTAGGGTGTTTTGCATAAAGTGTGAAGATTTCAGAATTTTCGGACTTGAAACGGATTTTTAAACTAGAAAGGCCCAAACTGTGACGCCAAGATACTTTTAAATCGAAGAGTTTTGAAATTTCGAAACGAACGATCAAAGATTTGAAACACGATACATCTACACTTTTGAAAAACCCCGATACATTAAATCTAAACGATACATGAGATACTTGGTGGAGGGTGAGTGCTCTGCAGGGTGCCCCTCTAGCCTTTTTCTCTTCGGGCCTATAATGGACGAGAGAATTTGATGAAATATTACGCCAATCGGCGGGAGATACATGGCCTACTCTCTCGGGTTGTCCGTATGGATTTCTCGAGGCTCCGGAGTGTTACTGGGTATGGCAGATACGGCTGCGGCCGCCGGATCACCGGCTATACAAGATACTTACGACACGGCTGCGGCCGCCGGATCACCGGCTATACAAAACACAGAGAAATGGTTACGTAACGGGAAAATAAAAGAATTAATGTTTTTAAGTATTTATTTATTTTTACATGTCTTTAAATTATGCATTTAAATTATGTCTTTAAATTTCATGGCATGACTAAATTATTATTGTGGATTAGATGCATGTTTAAGTACACAATTAAAATTATTATTTCCTTTAAATTTGGTAAATGCATGTTAGGAGTGAAATTTTAAATTATCTAATTAAATCCCTTTATTGCTATGTTAGGATCGACTTACTCAGTATTTTATATACTGATAAAATTGTTGTATTCTCTTTTTATTTCAGAGTACGGAGATAATGCATAGCATGTGCATTGGGGATGGATTATTAAACATTGTTTATTTGCTTTTTACGATACTTGCATAACGGGCATGTAAATCCCGAGTTTTGGCCATGTCGGCCCATTTACATTTTTCCGCTGCAGTATATCGTTACTACTATATGTGTGGATGACACTTATTATTTTTACATAGATTCCGGACTTGTTTTTAAATCTTTTTGCAATACCTATAGCCTTGCATTTCTTTGGCAAGCTCGGAGAATCCGTGTCTTGCTAGAGAGATGTGGCGGTGACATCCCGGCCTGGGTTATCAAATCCGGGGTGTTACAGGCATGCAAACAATATGAGCACTTAAATAGATACAACATCCATGCTAACACCCAGTCATGCTCCCTTCACAAAAACACAAGATCAAACCTGCTAGCATGCTTCAAAACCTCAGATTTACAGAAACACTACCTACAGCATAAAGGTATTCAGAAACATGCCCATATGCTCATTGGTTCAACATACTTGCAGATTTCACATTTCTAAGGAGTTCAAAGTTTCAACAGATTAACTCATATTCCAAAGATAACTAAATCAATATCCAAACTGAAAATTCACAAAACAAGGCAGAATGATCATGAAACCATAAGAACCCTAGAAATGCACTAAAGTCCAACAATGGTGAAAACAACCCCTATTGGAGCCCTAATCATATCGTTGTGTTCTCTAGACAACCTAGGTTCAGAAATCAAATGCCCATTTTCAAACCGAACTCCCCTATACCTTCACATTACAAAACAACATCCCCCATCATCAATTCCATAATCGGCCAACAACTCATATTTACAACAGACACACGATTAACACTGCCCATCATACAGAATGCTTCAAATCAAAACCAAACAAGAAAACAAGGAACAAATTACACCTATTTACACATTCCGCACCAAAACAAAAGAAAAATCGCAGAACAGGGGTTCGGGAATCGCGCGAATTCAAGGGTGGAAGGCTTACCAGGGCTGAGCTTTGGAAGAAGATGACTCCATTGATGATTTTCGGAAATCGGACAGAGTTTCGCCTGAAATGGTGGTTGGAAAAGTGCGAAGGACACGTGGTGTGCTTCGGGAAGAAGGGTTTTGAGAGTTCGAGAGAGTTTGAAAAATGGTTAAGTGTTGGAAGCGTAAGAAGGAAGAAGAAGGAAGGGAGTTTAAATACGAATGGGCCCAGTCGTGAAACCTTAGCCCATGTCGTGAAACTAGGTTTCACGACTGGGGCCTAGCGACATTAGGGAGTCGCTAGACTGGCCACCAGTCGCGAGGCAAGGTTTCGCGATGGGGGGGGGGGGGGGGGGTGTATCAGGATATAAGAGGTAGGTGGGGCCAGGTAAGTGTGAGTCGTGGGACTCTTGGCCAGTCGTGAGATTGAGAGCCAGTCGCGAGACAAGGGAGGTTTCATGACTGGCTAAAGGAATGGGATGGGGTTAAGGGACTCAGTCGTGAGACCAAGTGCCAGTCGTGAGACTAAGTCTCGTGACTGGGGGTAGTTTCACGACTGGGTGGAAGAATGAGAAGAGTTTAGGGACCCAGTCGCTAGACTTGGTCTCAGTCGTGAGACATGGTCTCACGGCTAGACTTTTGTTTAGCGACTAGGGGTCCCGGACTGAGTATTGGAGACCTCAGTCGCTAGACTGCCACTCAGTCGTGAGACATGGTCTCGCGACTGGTGGCTAGTTGCGCGACTGGGTTTTTGAATTTTCAAATTTTGATGGACTGGGCCCGAGAGTGATGTTGGGCCTCAGTCCATTTTATTTGAATTGGATCTGAATAAATTCAGTCCAAATAAATTCAAAATACTGGGCTGAAATTAAATAATCCACTTGCATAAAATAGGTTGGATCAATTCCACTTGTTTGCAAAAAAATTGTTCCGGATTTCAAATTGCTTTAATTTCCGGAATTATTTTCTTAAAGTTATGGAATTAATCCAACCGAGAACTGGTTTTCCGCGTTATTTTCCTGCTCCTTCGTTTTGGTGGTTCCGGAATTTCTGTAAGACAGATAAATTAAACATATTAGATTTTGTTCAAATATCAACATCCTCACATTTAGAGTTTTAGTACTTTAAATGTTTAATTGATATTTGGATACTTCCTGACTTTAAAACAAAGCAGTACATATATACATAAAATGAAATTTTTATGATTTTAATGTTGTTTTTATTGAGTATAAGCCGGGTCTGCCACTGTTTGGCTCTCTTTTTCCGGATCGAACCGTCCGATGTATTCTTTCAGCCGATGTCCATTCACCACCAGGTCACACCCTTATCAGTTCAGATCTTGACTGCGTCGCTTTTAAACACTTACAACACTTCATACGGCCCTTCCCATCTGGATCTCAGCTTTCCGGGGAACAATTTCAACCTAGAATTGAACAGTAAAACATTTTGGCCAGTATAAAAATGCTTGGATTTTATCCTGCGATCGTGTAACTTCTGGGTCCGCTCTTTATAGATCTGAGAGCTTTCATAAGCCTGCGCTCGTATTTCCTCAATTTCATTGAGGTCCAATTTGCGCTTGCCCTGAGCAACTTTCGGTTCGAAATTAAGCGTTTTAACGGCCCAGTAAGCTTTATGCTCTAACTCCACGGGCAAATGACAGGCTTTTCCGAAGATAAGCCTGTATGGAGAAATCCCAATGGGAGTCTTATACGCTGTACGATATGCCCATAGAGCATCATTGAGCTTACGTGCCCAATCCTTACGGGTTCTCCCGACAGTGGCTTCGAGTATATGTTTGATCTCGCGATTGGATACCTCGACTTGACCACTTGTCTGGGGATGATAAGGTGTGCCTATCTTATGGAGGATTCTAGTTTTAAGCATTAAGTTTTCAAAGGATTTATTAACAAAATGTGTTCCTCCATCAGATATTATCACCCTAGGTATGCCAAATCGATTGAAAATGTTGTTCTTGAGGAACTTTATGACTTGGCTACCATCATTGGTTGGTAATGCGACACCCTCGACCCATTTGGACACATAATCGACAGCTACAAAGATATACTGGTTTCCACCAGATGGTGGAAACGGTCCCATGAAGTCAATACCCCAAACGTCGAAAATCTCAAGAGTGAGAATTCCTTTCTGAGGCATTTCATCCCTCTTGGAAATGTTTCCCAGCCTTTGGCATCTATCGCAAGCTTTCACAAATGTCTTACAATACTCATAGATGTGAGGCCAATAAAATCCACACTCGAGGACCTTGTGGGCCGTTCGAGTGGGACCGCGGTGACCTCCATACTCTGATTCATGGCATTTTCTGAAAATTTGTTTGGCTTCATGCTCAGTTACACATCGCCTGATTATTGAATCGGCGCAGTGCTTAAATAGATAAGGTTCTTCCCATAACTAATTTAATACATCTTGGTTGAACTTATTCTTGAGATGATGGTTTGGAAATGGTGGGATTATTCTGCATGCCAAGAAGTTAGCAATGTCGGAAAACCATGGACACGCTTGGTCGTGCAAATGCAACGCGAATAACTGCTCGTCTGGAAACTCTTCATTGACGGCTTTCTCATTTTTATCACTTTCTAAGCGAGATAAGTGGTCAGCAGCACCATTATCTCGACCTCGCCTATCTTTTATTATGATGTCAAACTCCTGCAGCAATAGCACCCACATGATTAAACGAGGCTTTGCGTCTTGCTTGCTGAACAAGTATCTAAGTGCACTATGGTCAGTGTATACTATAGTCTTTGTACCAATAAGATATTGTCTGAACTTGCCAAACGCAAAGACTACAACATACATCTCTTTTTCTGTAGTGGTGTAGTTTATTTGGGCTTCATTCAAGGCGTGACTTGCGTAATGAATTACGCAGTGTCTCCCATCCTTATGTTGCCCTAAAACTGCACCAACTGCAAGACCACTAGCATCACACATCACCTCGAATGGCAATGACCAATCGGGTGGTTGCACAATTGGAGCGGAAGCTAACATCGTTTTGAGCATGTCAAAGGCTTGGACACACGCTTCATTTATTACAAAAGAATTTTCTTTACAAAGAAGGTTAGTGAGCGGCTTGGCAATTTTCGAGAAATCTTTAATGAATCTCCGGTAAAAACCGGCATGCTCTAAGAAGCTCCTAACCGATTTTATTGAATTGGGGAGAGGGAGATTAGAAATGATGGGAACCTTGGCCGGATCGACCTCAATGCCTGCACGTGAGATGCAGTGGCCTAACACTATGCCCTCAGTGACCATAAAATGGCACTTTTCCCAGTTTAAAACCAAGTTAGTGTCCTCACATCTCTTTAAAATTTTAGCAAGATTGGTCAGACAATCATCAAATGTATCTCCATATACAGAGAAGTCATCCATGAAGACTTCAATGCGTTTTTCGATAAATTCAGAGAAAATTGATATCATGCATCTTTGAAAAGTTGTTGGTGCATTGCATAATCAAAAAGGCATGCGCCTATAGGCCAAAGTGCCATAAGGGCATGTAAAAGTTGTTATTTCGTGATCCTCACTGGCGATCACAATTTGGTTATAACCTGAATATCCGTCCAAAAAATAATAAAATTCCCTTCTCGCCAACCGTTCCAACATTTGATCGATGAAAGGTAAAGGAAAATGGTCATTGCGAGTGGCCTCGTTCAGCTTCCGGTAGTCTATGCAGACCCTCCATCCGGTGACCGGCCTTGTCGCAATTTCCTCTCCTTGTTCATTCTTGGTAATGCACATCTCACCCCGCTTTGGAACAACCTGCACGGGACTAACCCATTTGCTGTCAGAAATCGGGTATATGGTACCAGCATCTAACAGCTTGATCACTTCTTTTCTTACCACTTCCTGCATGGGTGGGTTCAATCTTCGTTGGGGCTGGCGCGAAGGTTTGAAATTCTCCTCCATTAAAATCCTGTGCATACAAACAGAAGGGCTTATTCCTTTGATATCAGAAATGGTCCAACCGATTGGACGCACATATTTTTTAAGCACTCCCACCAGAGCATTTTCTTGATCTTGTGTCAGCTTAGCTGACACAATTACCGGTAGCTTTTTATGTGTAGCGAGAAAAGCATACTTAAGATGATCCGGTAGAGTTTTTAGTTCAAGCTCTGGTGGGCATTCCACTGAAGGAAGTAATTTGCGAGAATTAGATAGGGGAAATTCAGATTTACCTTTCGGATCCTGCATCAGTACAGGATCTACCTCCTCTTGGTTGGCGTCTTCATGGAATTCGGCGCCATCAAACTCCTCCAAATCCCCAGTTTTGGGATCGGCGAAGTGAACGGCGCTGCAACCTTCGTGCTCCACGCCTGCAGGCTTCAGTACCTGCTTTGAAAGATTATCAACCATCATCATCACATCTCTAGATTCAGAGTCTAGCTCTCCCTCACTCCTAACTATTACATCGTCAAATGAAAAAAAAGAACTGTCGTTTGGATATTTCGCAAATTGCGACATGTCGAAGACGACCTCATCTCCATCCACGCGGAGCGTCACCTTCCCAGATTTGGCATCGATTAAGGCTCCGCCCCGTAGCAAAAAATGTCCTTCCCAAAATGATAGGCATGTAGGAGTCCTCCTCGATGTCCAAAATGATGAAGTCCACTGGAAATGGAGTACTGCCAGCTTTGATTATTACATCCTTCAGGATCCCGATTGGCTTTGTGATCGACCTGTCAGCAAGCTGGAGCCTCATTTTGATCGGCTCCACAACTCCAAGCTTGAGACGCTTAACCATGGCTAATGGCATGACATTGATGCTGGATCCAAGATCGCACAGTCCTTTTCCAGCACTGACTTGGCCAATCCGGATCGGCAATGTATAGCAGCCAGGATCTTCTTTCTTTTAAGGCAGCTTCTTTTGAATGATTGCACTGCAAGTGTTGTTAAGTACCACCAATTCTTCTTGCTCAACCTTTCTTTTTCCTGAAATCATTTCTTTTAAGAGCTTAGCATAGGTTGGCATTTCAGCGATCATTTAAATCAAAGGAATGGTAATCTCAACTTCTTGCAGTCTTTTCAAAAACTTTTCAAACTTCAGATCTTGTTGTTTATTTTTCAGCCTTGCTGGGTACGGGACCCTTGGCATGAACTTTTTATTATCAAAAGGTTTTTGTGGTGAAAGGTCAGAAATTGTACCTTCATCGTTACCATTTTTAGCCTTTTCAGGTGCAGCTTCAGTCTGCAAGTCGGCTGTCTCTTTCTCTGCATCAATTTCTTTCTCCTCAATATCATCTCCCGCTTCCTTGTCCTTTCCCAATTTCTCCTTGCCTTTCGGTCCTTCCAAAACCTTACCAAACTTCAATGTGATAGCTTTACACTGAGGGTTTTTCTCAGAAGTGTTGGGCAGTGCTCCCTGGTCCCGTTTCTGCATTTCCTTTGCCATTTGTGTAACCTGAGTCTCCACATTCCGTATGGAGGCATGCAGCTGATTGTTGATTTCTTTCTGATTGGTAATGAAATCAGTCATGAGGGTCTCCAATCTGGAAGGTGGTTTCTGCTGGTTTTGGTTCCAGATCTGGTTCTGATTCTGATTGGGGTTGGGATTGAACTGCTGTTGGCCCTGAAAATTCTGGTTTGGGTTTTGGAAGTTCTGATTCTAGTTAGGTCTCTGCTGTATCTGAGGCTGGAAGTTGGGATTCTGGAAATTTTGAGGCCTGGGATGGAACTGTTGGTTTTGTTGGAAACTTTGTGGCTGATTGAACTGGGCTGGCTGGGTTAACATATGAGCGTTAAGGACACTGTTGTTTGAGTAGGACAAGTTAGGGTGACGGTTAGGAAACCCTCCAGCGTAGTTGCAGTTCTCAGTTGTGACCTGTTAACAAGCATCTGTGTGATGTGGTCCTTGAAAAGGCCACAAGTTGCATCTGACGTCTGTACTTGCGCGGAACTGCCTGCTTCTTGGTTCAATGCCAGCACTGCCACCTGGTCCTTCAGCTTTTCAAGTACAGTTTTCCCTGGAGTACCTACAACACACAGACCATGGGGAGGGGTTGTTTCTGCATTATCATCATTTAAAATTGTTCTGTTTACATAGATCGTTTCAATCTTAGCCCATGCTTGAAACATGGGCATATGCAGCAGATGTTGCCCTCCTGCGGCATCTAACATGTGTTTCCATGCTGGCGTCAGCCCGCTGTAAAATTTTCTCAGTTGTTCCCATGGTTGGAATCCGTGTTGTGGGCATTTCCTCAACAAATTCATGAATCTCTCCTTTGCATCGTACAGGGATTCCTCTGGTTTCATCTTGAATTCAGCAATTTTTTATCTCCCTTCATCAACCTTCCACTCCGGAAAATACTTCACCAATGATTGTCTGGCAACGATTTGTACCATGTTTTTGCCCCGCTTGTAAGTGAGAACGGAAACAACATCATTCGGATGGTGTTCGGAGCAACTCCTTAATTCTTTATAGTGTTGCATAGCGCTAAGAACGTTGCCAAGTGATCATGCGGATCTTCGTGGTTGGCTCCAGCAAATTGACTATTCTGTACTAGATTAATCAATGCTGGCTTGAGTTTGAAATTCCTTGCCATGATAGGTGCCCTGCCTGGAATGTTTAGGTAGGGTTCTATAATGGGTTGCATGTAATCCGCTGCGGCTGGCTGTTGATTGTTGTCTAGTCCTCCTTGGTACTGAGGTTGCTAGTTGTAATTCTGATAGTAATTACGGGGATCATTGGGATCATTTGGATTGGGAGGAAACTGGTTTTGATTAAACTGGGGGTTATGATATTGAGGGTTCTGAAAATTGGGGTTATTTGGAAGGTTTTGGTTGTTTTGGTTGTTGGGAGGAACCTCGAAGGGTTGCTGGCCAAGGTTTGGTGCGTTCCCACCTCCCTGAATGACCTGAGGAGGGGGATCGTCCAAATTCTCGTCATTAACATCCTCGGGATCCTCTTGGATATGCTGGAGTGGTGGGTTTTGTGGTATGACTGGGGGAATGCCTGGGTTATCCGCCATGTCAGAAATATCACTACTAGTGCTTGGAGAAAATAGTTCCTGCATTTCCCGTTCTTTTCTCTGTCTAGCTTGAGCCCTCAGACGTCGAGCTGTTCTTTCAGCTTCTCAATTGAACTTGATCTCAGCGGGAGTTTCATTTCTTCATTGCATAAAACAGCGGTTTCAACAATGACAGTACCTGTACAATCCCCAGGTTAGAATGGATTTGGTGATAAATATATATATTTATATGTATAAGCTAACTAAGAGCAATCAGGAATGTAATTCTCTAATAAAACGGCGCTGCATCCTCCTCGGCAACGGCGCCATGAAACTTTTGACAATTTCTTGCCACAAGTATTTTCGAAAATAGATTAATGAAATGAATCCCGGTTTAGGTTTTATTTAAAGAAACCAATTTACGAGGATGGAGTTGGGATTAAGGATATATTTAGGTTGTCAAGTTTTTATTACTCGTGTTAAGAAACTGTGGCCCAAAAGTCCACGGTGTCAAGAATTGCAATAATTTATAGGTAAGTCCGGATCGTTCACTGGAGGATGTGCGATAGAAGCAGGTCCCACACCGTTTTACTAGATTTTCCACTCATATTGCTCTAATCAGTTTGAAGTTGGACTAACAACTACTAGACTGAATTTAATCTAAACTATGAAAGCAAAGTAAATTATGCTACAAAGCATGTTAAAACTATTCTAAAAAGCAGATAAATCTATACTAATAAGCAAGTAGAATTAGGTCTAGAAAGCATGTAAAATTTATCCTATGGATGCGGTAAAAATTATTCAAAGGAAGCTATAAATTTACGCTATGCTAACTATGAAGCTGATTCAAAATGATGACTGAAGGGACAGGGAGAAAAGAATAAAGATTGGACAAGATTTAGATAAAGCATAATTAAACTTCCATTTTAATACACAAATCTTTGTTTGGGATAATCCTGTCAGATAGCTAGTTCTCATGCTCTCAGTACTATGTTTCCTTTAACAGTAAGGTACTTACAGTATGAGTTTACATGTTCTTGAGACCACAAATTCTAAGATACCACAGATTCGTAACTGCCCTGGCCAGGGTATGTTATTTCATCTGTGGTGGACAAGCAACACCTGAAAAAGCATTAGTTGAAGTGCCAAGTACTGCTATCATTCCCCCATGTCACACCCAAAGTCTATAACTAAGCCTGAACTATCCCATAACTCTCACACCTAGAAACAGTTTCGCTACTTTCAATACATCCGAGTGACCTCTAAAGAAAGCGTTTAAAAGAAAGCGGTAAAGAAAGCATTTAAAATTCTATCACTCGGAGGTTTCAAAAGAGTTACCCTGGTAGTATAAGAAGAGTCCCCAGTCAGGATGACCGGATGTGGATCAAGAATTCCCGGCTCTCGGTGAACCGCTCGCAGTGTTCACTTCCTTCCGGGTGGTTATGAGATACAAACTAATGAAACAAACTAATAAATTAGTTCGCTATGGATACACTCACTTAGAACTCAAAAATAGGCTTTGGCAGAAGAGGATAGCAATTGAAAGGAACTCAACCCTATCTTAGAAAATAACCAAGGCCCAAGTGTTGTTCCTTTAGAATTATCTATCACACTATATTTGAATCCAAGTGGACCCCATCTCGGTGCAATATTTAATACTAGATTTCCAACACATAGCAATTTTGGAAAATAATATGTTTGAAAACCATTCCCTAAACAGGTACTAGACCCTCAATAAGAACACAGACCCTTTCAGTCTAGAAGAGACCTAATCGCTGACTCTGCTTCTAATTTCCCAAAAATTAACCCTTGATCGAATATGAACTAGTCATAACTGAGGAATTTATCCCTTACTTAGATCCGGATTTTATAAATGAGTTTTTGTTGGAAATTTAATATGCAATATCAGTTTAAATCTAGACTTCTAATGTCCAAGGGAAGGATCCCAAAATATTATAGACCACAATAATTACATAATAATAGAATGCATACGGATATATGGAAGTGAAAAATTAATTAACCCAAAATATAATGGCGGGTTTAGACAGAAAGCGAGACACGGAGATGAAGTAGCCGTGAGGCCAAAAGTGGTGGCAGAATAATCAGGTGGACTCAAAACATCTGCTATCCAATTTTCCAATTACTCGGATGGAGTGAATTTAGACAGCAGAAATCCTATAATGGCAGTGTCGCTACCAGTTGGGTCTCTACTGTCTGCAAATTCAGATAAAAAACCTACATGTTTCCTTTCTGTAATAATCATCAGCTAATATTGACAGATATTAACTAATTCATATTACAAATCAGAATTTGGGTTTGGAAATTAAGATAAAGAAAGATAAACTGTATCCGGATAGGAGTCAGCTGAGCAGCTATTATAATCCCGGATGGACGAACCGCCAAAGCTTCCACCGACAACTATCCGGACCATGAAAAATAACAACTAGTAATTAATATTCAGACTACGAGCTAGTTTATCCGCGTGGGAATACCCGCCATCATTAGTCTGATATATTTTTTACTAGCTGTTTCACACAATAAGGAAAAGACAAAATAAAATAAAACAAAATAAATTGAAAGAAGATACCTTGTATGAGAGACATTGGTTTCTCATGCAAGGGTATGGAATTAATCCATAATTAATGACTTAAATAATCCTTCATACCATAATTAATTACAGTCCGGAATATCTGCTTAAGGCATCAACATTTTGTTTATATAAGAATATTTTAATGAGAATTGAACAAATGTCCTTTAATCATGATAATTATTGATTTTAATTATTGCTGATCATAATCATTAATTAATGACATAAGGGTTCAATCAATTAACGATCGGGTATGGAGAAACATAAAATTCGGCAAGATAGTGCCATGCATATCGTGAGACAAAATTGCATCGTGAACCGTGGGTTCATGACGGGAGGATCACGACATGAGGGGTGGGGAGTAAAGGAATTTGAATTTTGGAAATTAGGGTTTTCCCAGTCCCTAGACACGAATCCAGTCGCCAGACGTGGTCTCGCGACTGGGGTTTAGGGACTAGGGGTTAAGAATTCAGAATTTTTTTGATTTAATAAAGGGATGAGGACCCAGTCGTGAGACCATAATTTGTGTCGTGAACCTAGGTTACACGACATTGGTTTCACGACTGGTGAAGTTTGAAAATTTTTGCTAAGTCATGGAGATCAAGTCGCTAGACTTGGATTGTGTCGTGAGACGTGGTCTCACGACAGTAGTCTGGCGACTAGCATGCTTTAACAAAATATTCTAAGTTTTTGGTTCCCAGTCGTGAGACTCAAAAGTGTGTCGTGAGACGTGGCCTCACGACAGGATAGTCAAGCGATTGGGGATTTTATAAAATAATATAAGTATAATACCTCCCAGTCGCGAGACTAAAGAGTGTGTCGTGAGACGTGGCCTCACGACATGATAGTCTAACGACTGGGGTTTACATAAAATAAAACAAGTATTGGCCTCCTAGTAGCGAGACTGAAATTGAGTCGTGAGATGTGGTCTCACGACTGGAATGTCTTACGACTGGAAGTTTTCAAAAAAAAAATATAAGGCATAATCCCTAGTCGTGAGACTCAAAATTGTGTGGTGAGACTTGGTCCACGACAGGGGTCTCACGACCAGATCCTTACAGAGTAAAATTACAAGAGTTTTGGCTCCCAGTCGCTAACCATAAAAGTGTGTCGTGAACCGTGGGTTCACGACAGGATTGCTTCACGACTAGGGTTTCAAAATAAAGAAAAGTGCCCTGAGACACCCATGTCGCAAGACTACCCTCCAGTCGCGAGATGTGGTCTCACGACTGGAGGCGGTTAGCGACATGGGAGTGGTTCAGGACACATGTCAGAATGGAACAGTAGCATGCAAACAGCGTGATCTCACCCTATTTCAGATCAAAAAGTGATTCTAAGCTAAAAAATAACCAAACATAATTTGAATCTAATAAGAACATGCTTAACCAAAAATATAAATCTAGCTAAAACAGTATTTAAAATAAAGCATGGTCCTAATCTAGGGTTTAGTCACACATCACAAATGAACATTATCCAAAATAAAATAACAGTAAGCATGAAATGGAAAGATAAAGGTCAAATGACCCAAAAGAAAAATGGAAGCAGTAAGATCCATGGGTTGTGAGACCCATTTCATGATTTCGGGACACATATCAAGATTTGAACTCTCATTTATTAAATGGGTTTGATAATACCCATTAACTTGGATATTACAAACCCTAGATCAAAAGTTTAAAACAAGAAAACAAGATATGAAGATAGCTACCTAGCTACTGGAAAGTGGAAAAACAAACATGGTATTAAGGCTAAACTAAGCTAAACTAAGGCATGAATTAAATAATACAGAAAATAAAACTACACTAAACTAAACTACCTAAAGAGAACTCTTCAATCTGTCTTCAAGAGAGTGAATGAGCTAACCCCGAGCACGTAGGGATCACCTCATCTATATATATATAAAAGTAATATAGTCAAGTTTCCCCCCACTTCCCCACCCCCTTTTTTCAACAATCACATTTAATTCATCCAACAATGTTTAATCCTAAAATTTTAATATTATATATTGAAATATCCATAAATATATATTAATATCCAATATTAATTAATATACGTTTAATAGAATTCTTTTATCAATATTCATCAATATCCTAACAAATTCTTAATAAAATATTATAATATCTTTAACTAATTTAAACTATTATATATTTTTAGAAGATCACGTCAAATTTGATTCTATTCATCCAATATTTGCATATATATCTCCATCAAACCTCCTCCTATTTCTCTATAAATATACATCTTTTAACTTCGTCTAATTGAATAAATATAGTATAACACTTAAAAAAAATGGAGGAAGTATAATATAGTATAATATGATAATTATATATTCATGATTAGATTTGCATTAGTCACTCCATATGTATGTGAACAATGTTCTCAAATTATTAACATTATTTTGTGGGAAGCTGACGCCAAATAATAAATTGAAAAGAAAATAAAGGGAAAAAAGAGCAACAAAAAGAGGTGTCCAAAAGCAGAAAGGAAAAAAAGAGCTAACACTTTGGCTCTTGGGAACCATACGCCGGAAGAATCCGCCGCTAACACCCTGTGCGTGAAGTCTGGGGGAATGTCCAAGTAGTGTAGAATTCTTCTAAAGATGCACCACATTTTGCTAGACAATCCGCGACCATTTTACACTTGCAAAGTACATGATGAACTGAACATCGGTCAAAGACGTCTCGCCAGGTGCGGGAGGCATGCCATTGGTCGAGTAGTCCAGTAGCATTATTAGTGTAATATATAATAATAAATTAACATATAAAATATAAAATGGAGTTAAAATTATATCTCGAAAATTATAAATTTAAAAATATAAAATTAAATACTACATATTACATAATTCGTATCAGGCAAAAATGTATTAATATAAATTAAATAATGTAAAATCAAATTGATTATGGGCTAAGATGATGTTTGGATGCGCGTTTTAAAAAGTGTTGCAGTATTTAGAAAAGGGTAATCAGATAATTGTTGTAACAAAACATGCTGTAGAAAATTAAGTGTTTGGATGAGCTTATGTTGTTTCAAATCGCAATAATCAGATAATCATGAAAAAGTGTTTGGATTTGTATTTTTCATTACCTCAAAAGGCAACAATATGGTAAAATATATTCTTGGCTACACGCAATTTTCTTGCAGCACCAAAGTGGGGCTGCAAGAAAATAGCATTTTCATTTCCTCAAAAGGCAAATAATAGATTATTTGAAGTTAGTACAAAAATAGAAATATCTGATTATTGCGTTTTGCAAACGCAATAATCAGATACTTCCGCCCAAAATGCACAAACAAACGCCCGCTAAATCAATAAACAACAATATTAGGAAAATAACTTAATTGACAAAGTTGCTAAACCAATTTGTCACATTTTTTCTCAATAATGTGGTCAGAAAATTAGCATGAACCAAATTTTTTTGAAGAAGCCATTGAAGGTCTGGAAAGGGTGGTGGGAGCTCATGCCACATAATTACAAAGGGAACAAAGGGAATTGTTAGGGGACCGGATGGGGATTCGAACCCCTCAACCTAAAGGTTGGGAGTTGGGGGAGTTACCACATGATTAAGTCTCCAACCCCGCATGAACCAAATTTTATGTAATAAGTACAATATTTGAATTTTTGAAATCTTATCTTATTTTAAAATTATATATATAAATTTTATTTACCGCGCATTGCGCGGGCGAGTATGCTAGTATTTATAGAAGTAAAACCCTAGGCCCATGGGCCTTGGTCCTGAGGCCCACACATGTCGTGAGACTCACACACATCACAGCCATGCCTTGTGTCGCGGGACTCAGCTGCATGTCGCAAGACTCAACGCCTAGTCGTGAGACTCTCCGGACTGGGTCTCTAGTTTGCCTTCTGTGTCGCTAGACTTACCCCAGTCGTGAGACCATGTCTTGTGACTGGGGGGTCTAGCGACTGGGACTTGCCTTTGTACTGGATTTGCCTTCAGTTCTATGCATCGTGAAACTTCACCCAGTCTCGAGACCATGCTTCGTGACTGGTGTTTTGGGACTGGAGGTTCCGGACTTAGCTTTTTCTTCTTCATCTGGCTGGTGTGTCGCTAGACATCCCCCAGTCGTGAGACCATGCTTCGCGACTGGGAGTCTAGGGACTGGCTTCTTCAGTTGGCCATCTCTTTGTGTCGTGGGACTTACCCCAGTCGTGAGATCATGCTTCACGACTGGGTGTAGTCTCGCGACTGGCTTGTCTTACTGGGCCTGGTGGGCAAAAAATTGTATTTTTGTGGGCTTTTTCTTTCTTTTCCCATCTTTTTGGTTTTTGTGGGATATTTTATTCTTTTGCCCATCTTTTTCATTTCTTTTTCTTTTCTTTTCTTTTTCTCATGTTTTTGGATTTTTCTAACATAAATGTGTAATAAAATTACATATTTATGCATTTTTCATACCAGCTTATTTTTTTTACAGTTATGCATAAATCAGTCCAATTCAACTGCTTTCTTATTTAATATAAGACCGGAATGCGATCAAATGCCCGTTTCAGACACGGAAATGGATTGAAAAGAATGGACATTTCTGGCCATTATCAATAATGTCTTGTTTGCATTGCCTCGAGCATATCCTTTCTCAAGCAGGTAGGATGACAAACGATCATACCAAGCTCTTGGAGCTTGCTTTAACCCATAGAGTGCCTTGTTCAGCTTGTATACATGTTCTGGATGATGAGGGTCTTCAAATCCCTTAGGTTGTTCTACATAGGCTTCTTCTTTCAACCACCCATTAAGAAAAACACTCTTCACATCCATTTGATATAACTTGAATTCAAATGTGCAGGCAATGGCTATTAGCAATCTAACAGCTTCGAGCCTTGCTACAGGGGCAAAAGTTTCACTAAAGTCAACACCTTCGACCTGAGTGTACCCCTAAGCTACAAGTCTAGCCTTATTCTTTGTGATATTTCCATTCTCATCAGACTTGTTCTTGAAGATCCATTTGGTCCCAATCACATTGACATGATCAGGTCTTTCCACCAGGGTCCACACTTCATTCATAGCAAACTGTTGCAGCTCCTCTTGCATGGCAGAAATCCAGTGTTCATCACCAAGAGCTTCTTCAACCTTGCTTGGTTCAATTCTGGACGTAAAACAGTGCAGCCCTGCTAGTTCCTTGTAATCAATCCTCTTCTTGATCCGGGTTCTCATTCCTTCATTCAAGTCTCCTATCAAATCATCCTCATCATGATTCATGTGAACTCTTCTGATGGGAGTAGAAGGGATTGAACAGGAATCTATATCTTTAGAATGAGATGGGGTCTTCTCTCTGCTTTCAGTGAAAGGTTGATCTGAGTTTATTACACCAACATCCTCCTGCTCATTCTCAGCATCAAGGGGATCATGAAATCTGCTTGGCTTATCTTCAATGGTGACATTAGCTGATTCAACAACCTTTCTTGTCTTGGGAAGGTAGACTCTGTATGCTTTGCTAGTGGAAGAATATCCAACAAATACTCTCTCTTCACTTTTCTCTTGGAATTTCCCAAGATGTTCCCTGTTATTAAGAACAAAACATGTGCTACCAAATATGTGAAAATATGAGATAGTAGTCTTTTTACCATTCCAATGTTCGTAGGGTGTCTTCAGAGACTTGGATCTCATGTGAACTCGGTTTTATACATAGTAGGCAGTGTGTACAGCTTCGGCCCATAGGAATTGAGGAATACCCTTTGAATTCAACATCACCCTGGCCATTTCCTGGATTGTTCGATTCATTCTTTCAACAACTTCATTTTGCTGTGGTGTACGTGGGGCAGAGAATTCATGCTTGATTCCTAACTCACTGCAGAATTCCTCAAAAGCATGACTCTCGAACTCTCCGCCATGATCGCTCCTAATCCTCTTGATCTTGCATTCTTTCTCAGTTATCAGTTGTTTGCTCAGTTTGATGAAGGCTTTAAGTGCCTCACTCTTTCCCCTGAAAAATGCAACCCATGTATATCGAGAATAATCATCAAAGCTAACTAAAACATACTACTTTTCACCTCAGTAGGTCCAAAAAGATCCATGTGGATGAGTTCAAGACATTGGGTTGAACCAGATTGCTCAATGCATTTGTGAGGAGTCCTGTGTTGCTTGTTCTTCATACAGTCGTTGCACATTTCAACATCATCCCTTTTGAAGGTGGGCAAGCCTCTGATAGATCCAGTTCTGCTCAACTTGATCAAGTCCTTGAAGTTCAAGTGGCCCAACCTTTCATGCCATAGGTGAGTTTGAAATGTATCTGCACCTTCAACAAATGAACAAGACAGTGAAAGCATATAATAGTCATTCCGAGATCTGTAACCTCTGAAGATGCAGTCACGTTTGGAGTTCAGTACAATGCATCATTCATCATAAAAAAACACTTTTAACTTGTTGTCACATAGATGACTGATACTGATAAGGTTAGCACATAATCCTTCGACATGATACTGTCTTGAAAGCAGGAAATCCTTCATCAGCTATTGAAGCTCGACCAATGACTCTACCTCTCTTCCCATCTCCAAAGGTGACATAACCACCTTCGATCTCTTGAGTCAGATAGAAGCTCTTTCTGCCCCGTCATGTGCCTAGAGCATCCGCTATCAAAGTACCAACATGACTTCTTTCCTGATTTTGAGGTGGAGTGAAATGCCACATTGCATACCATGTTCCCTTTGATCCTCCATTCTCTTCTGGATATGAACCTCTTTAGATCTTCATTAGGCCAGATCATAGATCTTCCAGAAACAGCATCTCTAGCAAGTAGGCGACATGACTTGGTTATGTGACCATAGGTCCTGCAGTAGGCACATTCCAAGGGCTCAGCTACTGAGGCCTGCCTCCTGATCTTCTTGTCCTTGGAACCTTTAGTAGAACTGGTTATTCCTCAGTAAGAACTCCTGGATTATCAGAAGAGTTGCACCCTTCTTTGACAAAGACTCTTTGTGCGGATGTACAGCACCCTTTGACATAGCCTATTCCTCTCCTGTCTCCATTAGCTTTAGAGGATGAGAGGATTTCTTCAAGAACATCATTTCCTTTATTCGAATTGCTTGTCAGTTCCTTGGACTTGGAGACTTTGATAGTGAGTTCTTGTTTCTGATTAGACAGGATGATCACTTGTTGTTGTAGATCATTTCTCTGACTGGTAAGACCTACAACTTGATCCACAAGAGCACCATTTACTGTAGTGAGGTTGAAGACTTGCTCAGACAATCTGATCACCTCCTGCTGAAAGTTATCCCTTTCAGTACTTAGATCACCAACTTGTTCTGTGAGATTCTTGTTAGCAGTCATGAGCTCGCCTGCTTCTACTGATAGCTCGTCTACTCTGACAGACAAGTCCACATTATTAGGTTGAAGGTGAGCAACCAAGTACTCCAGCTCATCACGCCTATTTTCCGCTTTGTAGAGTTTCTCCAGACGGGCAAAGTACAAGCATCTCAGCTCTTCATGCTTCTCACTTAGATCCTTGTGATCTTTTCTCAGTTCATTCAGATCAACCATGACAGCCAACAGATCTTCTTCAGCAAGGTCCATCTTTTGATAGGTTTCATCGTACAATTTGCTGAGTGCTTCAAGGCTTTGACTTTCATTCATGTTAGAAGAAGTAGAAGCTTCATCAGTAATAAAAGTATTGACTCGAGTAGGAGTGTTACCATTATCTGGTTTAGACTCTGACTCTGAATCCCATGATTCAACAAAGGCAACTCCAACTTCATCTTCATCATCACTTGATTCAGAACTTTCATCATTGCTGAAGGTGGCACAATAAGTCTTCTTGACATTGGAGGACTTGTTCTCGAGATTTACACATTCAGCTCTAACATGTCCAAAACCTTTACATTCAAAGCACTTGGGGACCTTTGGATTCGGAGGATTCCTTGGGACTCTCTTGACAAGCTTATCAGACTTCCTCCTTTCAGGTCTTCTGGTAGAAGAGCTTTCTCCCTTCCTGTTTCCAAACTGCTTAGTCTTTTTATCCCTGAGGAAGCGAGCTAATTTCTTAGTTAATAACACCAGATCCTCCTCATCATAATCTTCATCATCATCATTAAGAACTGAACTGGATTCTTTAGCAAAGGGAACACTCTGAGATTTGGTCTCCACCTTGAAGGCCGCAAACTTCCCTGTGAATTTTTTGCAGTAAGTCATCTCCCACGATTGTAAGATCCCCATAAGCTCATCAACACCTATGGTAGCATAGTTGGCTTGAAGCTCTAGAGCTGCAATCTTTGCATTGAATCTTTCAGGGAGTGTACATACAATCTTAGTAACTATCTCCTCAGTGGAGTAGGTGTTACAAACCTGTTGTGCCTGGTTGGTTAGAGTACGAATTCTACCAAAACCTATTAGCAGACTCATGCTCATCCATTCACATTTTATGAAATTCAGCATCAAGAGAAATGAGTTTAGATCTTCTTACAGAGGTAGTTCCCTCTGGGAGTTTACCAGAATCTCCCAAGCTTCAAATGTTGTGGTGCAGTTGGAGATGAGAAAGTATTAATCATCTGACACAGCACTGAAGAGAGCATGAAGAGCTTTGGAGTTCATGTTAGAGAGGGTTTTCTCCGTTGCACTCCAGTCATTCATGTCATTAGGTTTGGTTGTGCCATCAACAGTGACACTGGGAGCTACATATTTGACGAAGACAGCATTCCATGCTAAATCATCAATGGACATCAGGAAGGACCGCATCTTATTTTTCCAGAATGCAAAGTTAGTCCCATCTAACAGAGGACGCTGAGTGTAGTTCCACCTTTGACTCATCTTGCTTCAAAGTTCTCTCTCGAAAGAATGTGGTTCACTGTAAGTGTTCGAACATAGACAATGAACAAACAGATGAAGGCACCAATGTGTAACTTAAGCACAACGGAATAAAATTGAGCATAAAGTAAACAAACAACACAACAAGTTGTTGACCCAGTTCGGCCTTCGGCCTACGTCTGGAAGATACCAATCCAAGAGATTATTTCGCTATGTGTTTCAACGATGGTTTACAACCACACAGTGTAGTAAAATAAGTTGAATGCCTTCACTCCAAACTCTTGGCGGATAGTTGTAGTGACCAGATGCTATCTCCGACTCTGTTATAGGTATTTCCACCTATTTCAACTCTCCAAAGCTGACGCACTTTGAGTTTCCCTTGAAGAAGCCTGTGAAGCACTCCTCCTTGTCGAGATGATATAAGCGATGAAGTCTTCTTCATTCTTTCGCCTTGAGCACTCTCCTTAAATGTATCACAGATCCACTTAAGGAGACTAGAGCACAACCAAATACAGATGTGCTCAAGGCTTACTCGATCTTACAGCAACAGATAGATTCTGTGAACACGAGGCTGTAGATCGAAGTAGCTTCTCAATAAGTTGTTCCGAAAGAGTTTCAGAGTATTTCGAAAATGATAATAGTGAGAAGCAAGTCTTCCAATCCTTAGAAACTCCCTTTATCCAAGAAGCTCTGCAAGTTTGATTGGTCTTCTTTCCAGATTGGGAAAGAGCCGTTGAGCTTGTGAGAAACCTTGTTCAAATCTCCTTTCACTAATCTGGGAAGGAGTCCTGCAAGGAAATATTAGTATACAATCTCCCAGATTAGGAAAAGAGCCGTTGGGGTTGATCTCAGTCTTCCAAATAATCTTCAATTTGCACATGTCGACTGCTGCCGCAAATGTTCATCTATTTTGTTCGATCGTCGGTATTGAACTTCCATCAAAACCTTGACTCAACACTTGCTACGATTTTTTCAAACTTGTTCCAACCACAAAATCGCAACAAATGGTTCGCATATCTTGCTAGAAAATAACACCCTCGAGCTGAGCTGATTGTTTGTAGATGTCCATTCTCCACTTTAATTTATTGATTTTCTTAAAAATACTTTATGAACTGAATTGGTGAGAGATGAAAGTTACCTGACTTTTTGGCATTTATACCTTAACAAGTGGTATGCTAAATCATTTACTTTGAGATATTTTGAAATTCAAAACTCGGATTACGTTAAAATAATTAGGCTTAAGATTAGGGTGATGACTACTATTCATAAATTGCGTGCCATAATATTATACTTCAGCATAACCACATTAAAATTATTTTATAATCACTTAAGCTACGTATTTTTATACTACCTCCGTTTTTGAATTTTTCTTATATTTTGTAACGTGTTACTAATCACACAAAGACTTTCACTTAAAGTTTTATCATAGTTATACAAGTTAAAATATAGCCAAATGGGATTCGTCTCCTCGTGTAGTTTTTAAATATCAAACTTTTAGAATTTTTACTTATACCGAACTTGAGTTATTAATGATTTCAAATGTATATTGGACTGCGTGAAAAGTAGGTCCTTAAAAAATATTTGAATACGGAGGAAGTATATCCCACATGATTAAGTGGGTGGTTAACCCTCATTCATAAGGAAGTGACACTCCTATTACTAATTAATTTTAAATTGGAATATATTCCCAATGAATTCAACATGGTATCAAATCGAGCAGTTCGATGTGGTTTAAAGAAAACACCACACTGGGATTGTCTATAAAGAGACATGAATGTATGGAAAATTGGCAACCAATTTATTGTTCTCACATAAGTGTTTTTACTCTAACCTACCATGCCTCATATGTCGTCATTAGAGCATAACGAGGAACAAAAGTGCAAGGACATCCAGACGTCGAAAACATTTGAAGTGGAGGAACCATATGGCGATGTTGATGATAAATGCAGTTTCTTGGGCAAAACAATTGCTGAATTTGAAGATCAACTTGTTGAAAGTGCCAGTCGTTCTTTAGGTATCAAGAAACAAAAACTGTTGTCATGATAATGCCTACCATATGTTTAAACAATATTTCCTTTTTCGTTGTTATGTAGGCTATCCGGTGAACCTAAATTGCAGCCACTACATTGCTTTGTCACCACTTCTGCGTTTCCATATCAATAGTGCTGGTGATCCATTCAACCAAAGCAACTTTGCTTTGCATTCGAAGGATTTTGAGGCAGGAGTTTTGGACTGGTTTGCCAAACTCTGGGGGACTGAAAAAGATGAGTATTGGGGTTACATAACCAATGGGGGAACCGAGGGCAATCTCCAAGGCCTCTTACTCGGGTTTGTACTTGGCTCATCAATCACTAAATAGGCACTTCAATTTCTTATGTGTGTTTAATCTAATTTCATTTGTAGGAGGGAGTTATTACCAGATGGAATTTTGTACGTGTCAAGCGAATCGCATTATTCGATTTTCAAGGCAGCCAGAATGTATAGAATGGATTGCAAAGTGATCAATACTTTAAGTACTGGAGAAATAGATTGTTCTGACCTTAAAGAACAGCTTATTCTCAACAAGGCGAAGCCAGCTATAATCAACCTCAATATAGGTTTATTTCTTTGTTCAATCAATATATCTTTATTCCCAATTGTTTGCAAGCATGACATAAATTTAACATGTTGCACCAAAATGAAAATTAATTTGTGAAATTGCAGGGACAACATTCAAAGGAGGTGTAGACAACGTTGATCTTGTCATACAAACGCTATATGATTGTGGCTTCTCAAATGATAAATTTTACATCCACTGCGATGCAGCATTGTATGGACTTATTTTACCATTACTGGAACAGGTAAGTCATGAAAAGGCCTTTTAATTTACCAAAGTTTTCTCCTCTTTAACCCGATAGCTTGCTCAATTTGATCCTTTGATTTTTCCTTTTCTATTGGCACATAGGAATCAAGTTTAAGTTTCAGAAATCCAATTGGGAGCATTAGTGCGTCCGCACACAAACTATTGGGCTCGCCTATGCCTTGTGGCGTGTTCATGACCAAGAAGAAATACATGTCCCTTCTAGCAGAAAGTGTGGAGTACATAGCGAGTGTAGACACTACAATAAGTGGAAGTCGAAATGGTCATGCTGCATTGTCTATTTGGTATGGATTGAGCATGAAAGGCATCGAGGGACTGACCAGAGACGTGAAAATGTGCTTGGATAATGCTCGATACTTGAAATATGGACTAAAGGAAGCTGGAATTAGTGCGATGCTCAACGACAAGAGCAACATGGTTGTTTTTGAGCGCCCTCGAAGGCAAGGGTTTGCGGATTACTGGCAACTTTCTTGTTTACGAAACATGGCACGTGTTAGTGTGATGCCGCACGTGACAAAGGATATGTTGGATGAGTTTCTTTACAATCTTGTCCGGGAGAGGAAGAGTTGGTATGGATCCAGCAATGATGTTCAACCACCTTGCCTTTCAGAGGAAATAGGGGTCTTAAATTGTGCTTGCTTAAGAAACCACAACAATGGGCTCGTAGGTGGAAAGTAATAACAGCACCTTAGCTTGCCCTAATTTGCATATAAATTAGTGTGGCAATGTGGACTTTCTATTTTACCTCTTGTCAAAATGCTTGCAATAACTGTGGAAGTGCAGATTATTAGTTTCCAATACTTTGTGGGGCGTGGACCTTTTATATTCCAGTACACTGTGGCATTTATATTCTTATATGCAGTATATCAATTTAGACTTTTTCCCCCATTTGGTGTCCATAAGGGGTTTTGAACATTCATAAAGGTTGGAACCCAAGAAATTGCTTAAGCAGTTAGAGTAACAAGTTTATTTGGAAGATAGTAGATTCAGTAACGAATAATCGATTGTAGAAACAGATTGTCGTTGGCATTTGTAATTCGATTCGTCTCAATTTGAGTAGTTATCTTCGTGGAGAGACGGAGATAACCAAAAAAAATAAAAACAAAAAAAGAGGCAACTTCAGAATTTGGCTAGATCATAGATTGTAAGTTATTTTTGTGAAGCTCTAGCTATGCCAACTGCTACTAATGTTTAGGAGAGACGACTTCATAGTTTGGCTAAATCATTGATGGATGCAACAAGTAATTAAGTCAGATCAATGTTCTGTTCTTTTTTCATAAGGTGTACATTGCCGTCCACTTCTCCAAGATCAATGTTTCATACAGTGGCGAATTCAAAAAATAAAAATAGTGGAATCTATATTTAAATTAGAGATCGTAATTACAACACTAAAATATAGAGGAAAACGTGGTCGAAATGAATGGTATTTGTTAGGTCCGTTTGCGTGGATAACTAATTAAGTAGTCCTGAAAACTAGTTCAAGCACCTTTCGTGGACACGTTAAACAGTTTAAGAAATTAAGCAGCGGAAAGTAAATAATAAAGAACTCAAGGTTTGTTGACCCAGTTCGGCACAAGCCTACATCTGGGGGATACCAATCCAGGAGATTCACTAATTGTTTTGCTTTGATCCTCGATCTAAACAATAGTGAATTGTTTCGCCCAACTTCAATCACCAAGCGGACTGAATTGTCAAACCAAGACATTCCCCCTGTCTTGGTGAATATCTCCCCGACCTTGCTTCAATCCCTTGAAGGCTCCTCCTTCAAGTTTGCCCTTGGTCGAAACCCGTTGGCGACTCTCCTTGATCTTTTCAATTAAGCTCTTGAGTTTGACGACCCTCGAAACTCTTGATTGAATCTGTCAACTTCAATCAAGTACACTGTAGCACTCTATCGATCAATCCACCCGAGGAAGTGTTTGATCGGATATCTTCCTTCAAAATGATTAAGTCACGAACACGAAAGAAATATGATTCACTCTTCACAAAGCTTTTGAGTGCACAAGGATGTAGGTGAGTAATTCGTCGTGTTGATTCAATCCTTGGCCGTCCTATTTGAAGAGAATCGACTTTCCTCCATTCTAAGGCTGAAGATTTTGTTTCCATGAATATGCGGATCCTTAGAATAGAGTTGCCCAGATGAGGAGATCTTGGTTTCCATACTTCGTGTGCAAGATCTGGGCAGGGAATCAACTAGCCGTTAGGAGTAATACCAGAGCAGATTCGCCAGCATCTCTTCCCTTAATTTGTTTGTCGCCTGCTGATGTGGTTGGTCCAACAAAGTAGTTCGGACATCGGTTGTGAACACATTTGCTCAAAACTAGTTCCCAACAATCTCCCCCTTTTTGGCAGAATGTGGGCCAGTTTATGAGTTGGTCCAACCGATGTCTAAACAATAAATACATGAACAGAATTAAAGAGAACTTCCCATTGATTCCCAACCACCGATTACAAGTATTCCCCAAGGCAAGACAAACTAACCTAATGCTCCGTACAAGTATGCCTATTAGAAATCTAGGAGCATTCACAACAAAACAAGCACATGGCAATCATAATGAAATAAAGTATGTAAGACCACAAAGTAATTATTACAGGCCATAGTGCGATTGTCCATCAGTTCAAAAGAGTTCATAAAATGCAAAAAAAAACTTTACCCAGCAGCAGCAGAGGTGGTGCAGACTCCTTCCTTCAAGTGTCCAGAGGAACCGATCAACATCATCGGTTAGATCAACTTCACTCCCCCTCTGGCACACAATTTGCTCAAAAAGGGCATATCACTCTGAAGCATCAGAGGAATCAGCATCAGACTCGCTGGACTCCTCCTCTGGATTGGTATCCAATGGCTCATCCTCATCCGACCAGACATCAGGAAGCTGTCTAAGCATCTTTTCCGTGGATTGAACCTGCATATGTACTTGAGCTTCCAACACTTTGAGATGATTGATATGGTCAGTGAGATCATCACGGAGCTGGGAAAAGGCATCCTTCGCAGGGATCCTTCCTCCTGGTCCAGCCAGGTCTGGCTTCTTCTTGGCAAAGTTGGCAGAGAGCTTGAAGTCAGCAATATCCTCAGGACGATCATGTTTGCTCCCCATGATGTGGAGGTGCTTCAGGTACTCCGAGATGAGACCAGGAAATGGAAGTGTGGTGTTATACTTCCTCTTGACTTTTCCAGCAAATCCCAGCATTTGTTCAAGTACAAGTGCGCCATAATTGATCTCATATTTCTGGTCTATAGCAAACAACAGTTTACACATGCTTTTTGACACAACAGAATGGTTAGCAGTGGGCATGATATTGTGAGCACACAATTTATATAGCATAGCAAACCTTTGAGTCAAAACTCCTGCACTCAATCCTTTTCCCTAAAATCTTTTCCCTTCCACTCCAGAGAGTGTTTCAGCAATGGTGTTCATAGGGAATTTTGCACCTCGAGAGTAAACAGATTTCAGAAAAGTGCGGGGTACCTGGAGAAAGCGATTCAAGGCCCTGGCTTTGAGTTCAAACAGTTCTCCATGGGCATAGCCAAGTTCGAGCCAGGGGCTCTTGGTGTTGAGGACTTCAGAGCTCAGGTTTGCATAAAAATGCCTAACTAGCTGTCCCTTGTATTGCTTGATCTCAGTTCCCCAAAACAAAAGGGACCTCTCCTCCAGGTACTTGTGCCATCCCATCTCCTCGTATCGTTCCGCAGCAAAGCGAATCTCAGGATGGACACTCATCTTCTCCAGAACTGTTGAAAAGTAGTTCTTGGACACCTCATAGTAGAACTCGGTAGAAAAGGCGTTCTCAGCATCTATGATCTCCGGCTCATGGTCCTCAGATGAGGATTCTGCAATCTTCCTTTTCTTGGATCCTGAGGCTTTGGCAGAGGCATCAGGTTCGGAACGTGTCCGCTTTTTGAGTTCGGACTCCTTCGGGGAACTCCTGGCAGGTGGAGTTGGTACACGTGGCTCAGTCTGTGGTTCAACTTCTTCAACAGAGTCTGCTTCAGCATCTTCATCAACTTCTTCTTCGAATTCGCCTTCCTCCTCTTCAGATTCTTCAAGGGATTCTTCATCTCCGCTTTGGGTGTCTTTGGACCCCAATTCTTCAGACTTTTCTTCAGTCGGGTTCTCCCCCTCAGTTGGATCAGGGGCATCTTCCTGAAGATGTTCCGTGTCTCCTCCAGATTCTTTGTTTCCTCATCATCGGAGCTTGAAGTTTCCTCATCTTCTTCGTCTTCTTCCTGTTCAATATCAGTTTGAATTGCTTCTTTGACAGGTACAGTTTCCTCAGGTTCTGGTCTCAACATATGCTTTCGCTTTTGACTGGCAGTCCAGGCAATTTCTTCAGTGATCAGGTTCACAGCATGGTCCCTTTCATCATCACTTATATCGATCATTGATTCATCTCCAGAGCTTTCATCAGCATCCTCTTGAACATAGTCTGAGTCGAGTTCCTCTTCGTCCAGTGGTTCAGTGACTGGTTCAGTCGCCTTTGGTGAACTGGTTTGAGTAGCTGAGGCAGTGATTTGCAGAGGATCATCAGGGGTTGCTTCAGTGGTGGTGATGGGAGCAGGGTCGGTCACATCACTTGGTTCCACGGCAGCATTCTTCGCGGGGGTTTTCTTCTTTGGCTTTGCAGTGGACACCTTCTGTGCATCCTTGATGGTAGCAGATTTTGGGGGCGCAGTAGGTACATTTACTGATTTCGATCCCATGTTTGGCAGATTCTCCAGAATAGAGTCCAAGGGCTTAAGTGCTTTGGCAACTTCTGTCTCCACAAGTTCACTTACGGAGGCGTTCTTCTTTGCAACAGCCTTCTCCTTGGTTTTTGAGGTAGAAACAGCTTTTCCTTTCGTCTTCGGAGCCTCTGAGTCTTTCTTCTTCAAGGCCATGGCACCAGCAACTTCGGCTCTAATGTCGAGCGGATCCTGAACACCACCAGAGGTTCCTCTTTCCCCGACAGTGGAAGGAGAAGAGGAGTGAAATGGAACAGCAACTAAGGATGGAGTTTCAGAGATGGTCTGCTCCATGATCGCCTTCTGTACAGCCTTCGCACGTCCCTTGGCACTGGACTCCTCGGGTGAGATACCATTTTTGCTTCCGGCAGTCGAGGAGGGGGTCGGGTCTTGTGATTTGGAACCTTGGCTTCCTCGTGTCTTCACCATTGTAGCTGAAAGAGAGAACTTTTGGCAAGAGCAAGTGAGGGTGAATGTGTTTTAAAAAAAACAAACTTGGGAAGTATAAGAGGCTGAGAGAGAAAGAAAACTTAAGGGAACTCGATCACAATGAGATCTTGTGAAAATAATCAGCAGCCTCCCTCAATAGAAATAAGGCAAGAGAATCACAACTTCCCATAACCATCATCATCACGTTTTTGAACGGGTGGAGGAGTTAACCGTTCCCGCCTCACGCGCTTGTCACATCACGTTCAAATTTTGTTTCCAAGTTTTCAAATTTGGTTGCCGTTTTGATTTCTGCATAACTAAATACTCACTACTTATATTAGTCACAATATATTAACTTGCATAAATAAGGAAATAAAATATTTTAATTTAGGACTTTTGCATAAATTGAAACTTATTCCATGATCTTTGGGATTTTATGCGATAGTGCAAAGGCCAAGATCCCTTCTTAATTTTTCAAATCTCTCACGATCAAGAGCCTTAGTGAAGATATCTGCATGTTGCTCAGTAGTCCCGACATGTTGTATGGACACTATTCCTTCTTCGACAAGATCCCTTATGAAGTGATGTCTGAGTTCAATGTGCTTTGTTCTCCCATGTTGAACAGGATTTTTGGAGATATTGATCGCACTCATGTTGTCACATAGTATAGTGAGAACTTCTTGATCGATTCCATAATCCAGCATCATTTGTTTCATCCATAGTAGTTGTGCACAACAACTTCCAGCGGCAATGTATTCAGCTTCGGCAGTTGAGAGAGATACAGAGCTTTGTTTCTTGCTATACCAACTAACTAGGTTAGTTCCTATATAGAAGCATCCTCCAGTTGTGCTTTTTCTGTCGTCCGCATCACCTGCCCAATCTGCATCACTATAACCAAGTAATGAAAGATTAGACTCTTTAGAGTACCAAATACCAAGATCACTGGTTCCTGAGACATATTTGATCACTCGTTTGGCAGCCTTTAGGTGTGATTCCTTGGGGTCGGCTTGGTAACGAGCACAAACTCCTACTGCATAGCTTATGTCTGGTCTACTTGCAGCTAGATATAGAAGGCTTCAGATGATGCTTCGATAGAGTTTCTGATCAACACTTTGACCACTGGGATCTTTGCTCAGTTTGTCATTAGTCCCTATAGGCGTTCGAGCTGGTTTGCTGGACTCCATGCCAAACTTCTTAACAATGTTTCGGGCATACTTGGTTTGGCTTAGAAATATTCCATCTTTCTTCTGAGCAACCTGCAACCCAAGGAAATAAGTTAGTTCTCCTACCATGCTCATTTCGAACTCCTTACCCATTATTTCGATGAACTGATCTTTGAGCACATGGTGTGTTGATCCAAAGACAATGTCATCGACATAGACTTGAGCAATGAGGATCCCTTTGTTTTCTCTTTTGATAAAGAGAGTCTTGTCCAAGCTTCCTCTTTCGAATCCATGTTCAAGCAGGTACTTGGAGAGCCGTTCGTACCAAGCCCTAGGAGCTTGTTTCAACCCATAGAGTGCCTTATTGAGCTTGTAGACATGTTGAGGATGATGGGGGTCTTCAAACCCTCTAGGCTATTCTACATACACTTCCTCATTCAGCCATCCATTTAGGAAAGCACTTTTGACATCCATTTGATAAAGCTTGAATCCTAGCGAGCATGCGATGGACACAGGAGTCGAACTGCTTCGAGTCTTGCTACAGGCGCAAATGTTTCACTGAAGTCCATGGCTTCGACCTGGGTGTATCCCTGAGCAACTAACCGAGCTTTGTTCCTTGTAATATTCCCTTTTTCGTCACTTTTGTTGCGGAAGATCCACTTGGTTCCAATTATGTTCTTGTCTTGAGGTCTTTCAACCAGGGTCCAGACTTCATTTCTTTCGAACTGGAGTAGTTCATCCTGCATTGCATTTAGCCAGTGTTCATCTTGGAGGGCCTCTTCAACTTTGGAGGGTTCTATTTTTGAAGTATAGCAGTGCAAGCCAGCTAGTTCCTTGAAGTCGATCTTTTTCCCTCGAGTCTTTCTCCTTTCATTTACATCGCCAATAATGTCTTCAGGGTCATGATGCTTGTGAATGCGTCCATTTAGATCCTTTTGAGGTTCTGCTTCTCGTGACAAAGTGTCCATGCTCGGCGTGTGGACTCTTTTGGTGCACTGGTCATCAGACGGTGGAGCTGCACTATTTTGATCATTCTGACCACTAGGAGTTTCATCATAATGAGGTGGAACATCCTCTTTGCTGGTCACATCTACTTTCCTTGTCTTAGGAAGATATACTCTGTATGCACGACTTGTGGTAGAGTATCCCACAAATATTCCTTCATTACTTTTTTCTTGAAACTTCCCAACATGTTCCCTGTCATTTAGAACAAAACACTTGCTACCGAAAATATGGAAATAAGTAATTGAGGTCTTTTTACCATTCCAAATCTCATATGGAGTCATAAGAGAGTTTGGCCTTAAGTAGACTCGGTTTATGGTGTAGCATGCTGTGTTCACGGCTTCGGCCCAAAGAAATTCAGCCACTTTCTTTGAGTTGAGCATCACTCTAGACATTTCTTGTAGGGTTCGATTTCTTCTTTCGACTACTCCGTTTTGTTGAGGTGTTTTTGGTGCCGAATATTCATGCTTAATTCCATGTGTTGCACAATATTCCTCAAAGAATTGATTTTCGAACTCTCGTCCATGATCACTTCGAATACGTTTCACCTTGGTGTCTTTTTCGGTCATGAGTCGATTGCACAGCTTCTCGAAAGCTTTGAATGTGTCGCCTTTTTCCCTGAGAAAATCTATTCAAGTGTACCTGGAGTAATCATCAATACATACAAAAATATATTTTTTACCTCCCAAACTTTCAACTTCCATTGGACCTATAAGATCCATGTGAAGTAGGTCAAGACACTTGGTCGATCCAGGGTGTTCAGACAGTTTGTGTGAACTCCTGTGCTGTTTGTTTTTGGCACATTCGTTGCATAGAACTGCATTTGATTTATTGAATTGAGGAAGACCTTTGACTGCCCCGGTTCTACTGAGTTTGATAAGATCCTTGAAATTGAGATGTCCGAGTTTTTCATGCCATAGTGTGATGTGATCTTTACCTGCAGCTGCACCAAAATTGCAAGTTTGAACAAGATGATAGCAATTATTTTTAGAGCGCAAACCTCTCATGATGCATTCTTGATCATGGTTGAGCACTTGACAGTCTTTCTTGGTGAACTGCACCACGAGGTCTTCATCACACAGTTGACTGATGCTAATCAAGTTAGCTTGGAGACCATCGACTAGGAAAACTGGAGACAGTTCCCTCGAGCCATTGTTCTCAATGGTCCCTTGTCCAACTAGGGCACCCTTTTTCCCATCTCCAAATACAACAAATCCTCCATCAATTTCTTTGTAGTGTTTGAGCAGACTCCTTTCACCTGTCATGTGTTTGGAACAACCACTGTCGAAGTACCATACTTTGTTCGCAACATCCTTCTTTTGTGAAAGAAAGGCAACTTGACATCTGTTCCGAGTTTTAGGCACCCATTCGCACTTGATGGAAATCAGCTTCATCTTGATTTTGTCATTTGGCCAGGTGATAGGTTTTCCTGTTTGTAGATCTCTTACTAAGATTAGTTCTTGGTTTTGTGGCCTTCAAGCTTGCAGTAGTCGCATCTGAGTGGGACTGGAGGAGGTGGTCTTCTTGTCCATTTGTTCCTACCTTCATGATGGAATGATTTCTTGACAGTTCGGTGTTCACTTAGCATTCCCCCTGACACAAACTTGCTTTTCTTTTCTCCTCTTGAGGTTGAGGCTTGATATCCCAAGCCTCGTTTGTTGCTGCTCGGCCTTCCCATAGCAATTACATCATCTAATTTGGCTTTTCCTTTGTTTAGTGCTACCAGAGTGCTTTCTGCCTTGGCAAGTTTTTCTTGAACTTCGGTGAGTTCTGTGTGAAGAGCATCTTTCTTTCCAAGCATACTATAGTACCATAGTTTATAGTCAACTTTTTCAACCTCCAGTTCCTTGTTTTCTTTCTGAAGCTCTGCATTTTTCTCACGTAGTTCGTTCACCAGTCCAGTCATCTCTGTGAACGCCTTTTCAAGTTCCTGATTTCTGCTTGTGAGACTCTGGAGTTGTTCCTTTAGGCTTCCATTCTCAACATGTAATTCTACTGATTCAGCAATGGATATTTCCAGTTTCTCGAAAGTTTCTTCATAGAGATCGTTAAGTTTACTGATGCTTTCATCTTGATCCCTAGCAAAAGAGTGAACCATGTTAGAGGAAACCATATTGACTGAGTTGGTACCCATACCTGTCTCGGGTTCATCATCACTATCAGAATCCCATGTGCCGACGAAGGCTACTCCATAGATTACACCATGTTCATTTGACTCCTTCTCATCTTCAGAGTCACTGAATGTTACTTGATAAGATTTGCTGGACTCCTTTGGTCTGAGATTGGCACAGTCTTTTTTCATATGGCCTCTTCCCCCACATTCAAAGCAGATGATCTCCTTGTCATCCTCAATCTTTGAAGATTTTGGTTTATTTTTGTCGAGAGACTTCGAGCCTTTCTGAGTGGATTTTGAGTTTGATGTCCCGGCATCCTTCTTCATGGATGAGTTGAATCTAGATCTTCGGTTCTTGATGATCTGATTTAGTCTTTTGGACAGCATGGCGAATTCTTCTTCGTCACTAAAGTCATCATGATCTTCCATGGAGGAGTCATCCACATCCTTGGTCACGGATTTGAATGCCACTGGTTTACTTTTGGTCCTGGGACAGTGATCCATCTCCCATGATTGTAGGATTCCCATTAGTTCATCAACCTGCAATTTATCAAAGTCTTTGTATAGTTCAAGTGCTGCGACCTTTGCATTGAACCTTTCCGGAAGCGTCCCAATGATTTTTCCTACAATGTCCTGTTGAGAATACACTTTGCCAAGCTGAAGAGCTTGGTTGGTTAGATCACGAATGCGACCAATATATTGGCCGACAGACTCATTATCATCCATAGAGATCTTATGAAATTGTGCATCGAGAGTAATGATTCTAGATTTCTTTACCGGAGCCATACCCTCGTAGGTATTGGCTAAAGTAGTCCAGACATCGTATGCAATCTTACATCGCGATGAGTCTGTATTGATCTTTTGTGAGAGCATTGTGAATTGCATTCAGGGCTTTGGAGTTCTTTGAAGCGGCAAGCTTCTCGGTAGCAGTCCATTCACTCCTTGGTTTGATGGTTTTTACACCGTCTTCTTCTTTTACAGGAGGATGGTATTGGTTTTCTACTGCATCCCAAGCCCCTTCGTCCAGAGCAATGAGGAAAGCCTCCATTTGATCTTTCCAGTATGCATAGTTTGATCCATCGAGCAATGGTGGTCTGGTTACAGATCTGCCTTGGTTTTCCATGCTTCTTTGTTTGGATCTCGCTTTCCAAAGCGTGTAGCTCTGATACCAATTGTTAGGTCCGTTTGCGTGGATAACCAATTAAGTAGTCCTGAAAACTAGTTCAAGCACCTTTCGTGGACACGTTAAACAGTTTAAGAAATTAAGCAGGGGAAAGTAAATAATAAAGAACTCAAGGTTTGTTGACCCAGTTCGGCACAAGCCTACATCTGGGGGATACCAATCCAGGAGATTCACTAATTGTTTTGCTTTGATCCTCGATCTAAACAATAGTGAATTGTTTCGCCCAACTTCAATCACCAAGCGGACTGAATTGTCAAACCAAGACACTCCCCCTGTCTTGGTGAAGATCTCCCCGACCTTGCTTCAATCCCTTGAAGGCTCCTCCTTCAAGTTTGCCCTTGGTCGAAACCTGTTGGCGACTCTCCTTGATCTTTTCAATTAAGCTCTTGAGTTTGACGACCCTCGAAACTCTTGATTGAATCTGTCAACTTCAATCAAGTACACTGTAGCACTCTATCGATCAATCCACCCGAGGAAGTGTTTGATCGGATATCTTCCTTCAAAATGATTAAGTCACGAACACGGAAGAAATATGATTCACTCTTCACAAAGCTTTTGAGTGCACAAGGATGTAGGTGAGTAATTCGTCGTGTTGATTCAATCCTTGGCCGTCCTATTTGAAGAGAATCGACTTTCCTCCATTCTAAGGCTGAAGATTTTGTTTCCATGAATATGCGGATCCTTAGAATAGAGTTGCCCAGATTAGGAGATCTTGGTTTCCATACTTCGTGTGCAAAATCTGGGCAGGGAATCAACTAGCCGTTAGGAGTAATACCAGAGCAGATTCGCCAGCATCTCTTCCCTTAATTTGTTTGTCGCCTGCTGATGTGGTTGGTCCAACAACGTAGTTCGGACATCGGTTGTGAACACATTTGCTCAAAACTAGTTCCCAACAGTATTGATGTCACCTTAAAAATTAAGTGATGGCACCAAACACCTTAAAAAGAACAACCATAACAGAGAGGGTATTATAACAGTATAAACGTATTACTTGGCTATGGAGAAGATAGGGCTTTCAGCCATGAAACCCTGATTTTGGCGTGGTTGCTAGACGCCACAAAAAGGTCCAAAACCTAAAAGATGGTCCTGACCATGTTATAACATAGGACATTGTTGGTACAATAACTGGGGAACGGCTAAGGTGTTGAGGCTATATCTACAGAAATAATGTTCCATGGTGGAAAAATGATGGGTATCCATAACTCTTTTACAATAACTGATCTTTAATTATTGGGCCCAAACAGGGAAAAACATCCCCTTTTGTTAGATTTATATTTGTAATAATAAAATCTCTTTATATCCGAATTGTATGTAACGAACTCGATCCCGTCCGAACTAAGAGATCCGCTGCTCGGTCCTTTATTATTTATTACAAAGTTCCAACTAATCAATTCAATAATTCAGCAATAGATCAGACATAATCAACAAGTACTAATAACATAATAATACTCAAGTGTGTGATTCAAGCAGAAATAACTATCAAACTTGCAACACCATTGTTACGTATCATATAAGCTTCAAATTGTGAAGATATCAAGCAAGACTTCAGTTTATTCTAGAAGTCAAATGATAAGCCAGAATCCTTAAACTCGATTTCAACGATCTTCTTCATGCGTTGCACCATTGCAGGAGTTAGGAAACTGGTGGACTCCCCAACTTTTCCCTTCCAAAACAATGAACTATTCTTCAATGTCAGATCAACGCGGTTAAAATTCAAAATACCCGTCTTGTTCACCTTCAAATTACTTAATGTTTCGAAGCTACAAAGGCTCGAGATTTGTTCCACCACGCCACGCTTCTCTTCCTCTAGAGTGAATGGCAACCCTATGAACTCTGCAATCTTCTTGACGTTAAGATCAATGTTCCCCTGTAACTCCTCGTACCTTAGAAACAACACTTTTCGTGGATTCTTCCCCTGAGCAATCCAGTATCCAAGCACGTGCTTCCAAACAGGACAATAGTAGCAAATTCCTCGACAGAACAAGTCAAAAGCTTCATCCAATTCACTTGCCCTATCCTTATAAAGCTTATTTTCCAATGTAAACTTACGGTATGAAATGAACAGATCCAAAGGGTTTCTGCAAATATATATAATAGGGCAATCAGAATCGAGAATGGATTGAGGAAGGAGCTCATAAGGTAGGTGTGTTGAGAAAATTCTTGGGCCGGAATTCCACGGACGTTTAGGATTATCTGGATTAGTATCTGCACCAAACTCGAGAACAGGCACAAGTGAGTGAGGGTTGGAGGTGAGCAATGGGCTTTGATCAGTGCCAAAAATGTTACGAGTGGATATGACAAAGGTGAGGGCTTTTAGCCAAGTGGTTCCAGATTTCGGCATGGAAGCCACGATTATATCGCTTTCCATGGCTTTGAAGTGTTTTTGGATTGATAACACTTGTGGCAGCACTATATCCTGAATCCAAAACCCTCTGTATTTGAATAGCTCATGACCATCCCAACCTATCACCCGTTCAAGTGTTGGGAGCAACTCCTGCCATTCAGCTTCATCATTTGGCTTGTTTTCAACCTGTGCACCTTCAGAAGATGAACTAGTTGTGTCCCCTTTCTTCTCCATCTCAACCTTAATTTGTAATTTCAAACACCAAAAAAATGGATACCCCTAGTTGTCCGTGGGTACATGTGTTCAGTGTTTTGTAAACCACATATATACTTCTATATAAGATCGAAATTGTGAGGGATTCTTGGTACTAACGCTATGTTGTTAATTATATTTATTTTCTTATCTTGAAAAGGGGCAAAATAAATACTCCCGCCGTCTCATTTAACTTGTCTGGTTTGATTTCTGCACACAATTCAATGTATTTTTTCAATCGTTAATATCTCAAAATATGTACAATGAAAAATTGTGTAAAATATATGTTCTAAAACTATATGATCATACGATTCTAACAATACCTAACTCGACTATTTTTGCTGAATCTATACTTGCAATAAAATTAAGTCAAAGCTGAACAATGAACAGTGATAAAAAGTCAAACAGGACATGTTCGGTGGAACGGAGGGAGTAAATAATACTAAAAGGGACCCATAACTTATTTAAAATTTTAATAATTTTTTATTTTTTTCTATCATATACTCCCTCCGACCTAGACAAGATGTCTGGTTTGACTTTTTGACAATGTTCATTGTTTAACTTTGACTCACTATTATTTCAAGTATACGTTTGAAAAAAAATAATCGAGTTGGATCTTGTTAGAATCGTATAATCATGTAATTTTATAATATATATTTTAAATAATTTTTTGTTGTATATATTTTGAGATATTAACGATTGAAAAAGTGCATTGGATTGTGTGCAGAAATGAAACAAGACATCTCTTAAATGGGACAGAGAGAGTGTATATTTACCTTTCATTCAACTTTTTATGTTTCCTTCCTTCAATATAATAAAACTAATAATTAAATTCTAGTTTTAATTTTTTTTCCTATAAAATTTGCAATAAATTTGATTTCTTTTACAATTTTAAATAGGTAGAAAGAAAAATTATTAGTATCAACATACTTTTTTTAAAAATATTAGTTATATATTTTTTTAGATTTAATGAGTCCTTATTATTTTATTATTAAATGCCCTTAAAATGTCAAGAACGAAGCCCACGCACCTTAAAGAATTTGTTAAGGGAGGCTTTTATCAATCAATGAAAAAATCTCCATGTGTGGCGTGATAAGGAATCCTAAAAAAGACCGATTGAGACTCCATCCACGGTCCCACGAAGATCTCTATTGCTTGTCAGTCCAGGACAAGTGAGATCTTACGGTGTTGGAGCAGCTCAAACAAAGAAGAGTCTGGTCCGGTCTACATGTTCAAATTCAATAAATCGTACACAGTGGCTATACATGTTCAGATACCTACACATGATCCAGTTCGATACATGTCATATTCATGGTATGGTTTGGCTGCCTGACTTTGGCAATGACTTCTATTTTACCTCTTGTCAAAAGGCTTGCAAAAAATGTGGAAGTGCAAGCTATTATTTTCCAGTATTTTGTGGGGCATTGACCCTATATATTCCAGTACACATTGGCATTCATATTCTTATAATATGCAGTATATCAATTTAGCCTTTCATTTTTTTTCCGCATTCGGTGTCCATAATGGGTTTTGTACATTCCTAAAGGTTAAAATCCAAGAAATTGCTTAAGCAGTTAGAGTAACGAATTTATTTGGGTAAGAGTGGATTCACTAACGATAACGAATAATCGATGGTGGAAATAGATTGCCGTTGGCATTTGTAATTGGGTTCATCTCAATTTGAGTAGTTATCTTAGTGGAGAGGCGGAGATAACCAAAAAATAAAAATAAAAAAGAGGCGACTTCATAATTTGGCTAAATCATAGATTGTAACTTGTAAGATTATATTGTAAGTTATTTCTGTGAAGTTCTAGCGAGCTATGCCGACTGCTACTAATTAATGTTTAGGACTTAGGAGAGGCGACTTCATAATTTGGCTAGATCATAGATGGACGACGATGCAACAGGTAATTAAGTCATCTACGTACTAGATCGATGTTCTGTTCTTTTTTCATAAGGTATACATTGCCGGCCACTTCTCCAAGATCAATGTTTCAGCGTTTCTTTTTTTTTTTTTTCTTTTTTTTCTTTTGTTTTTATTGTTTTTTGAATTCTCCTTTTACTACAAGCTATTTGTAGCTACTAGAATAACTATTAGAGAGGAAGCATCTTTGAAAAACAAATTTTAACTTTTTAAAAAATTCCTTGGAATCATGTGGAGAGAAGTTTTTGACTTCATTATTTTCTAACTACAAGTCCAAACAAACATGCACTAAATTAGAGATGGGCTTTTATATAACTTGTGGCAAAAGTTCTTTTAACACAATGAAAGTGCTTGGATATACTTTTAAAAAAATAAAAAAAACTAAAGCATCTCCAAAAGCTAAGAGAAAATTTTATTTTATTTTATTTTTTTTTAAAAAAAGGTAGTGCTTCTAGTGGCCTAGGGCGGGGTGTTTCTCATAAAAGTAAAAGTGAAAAGCACCTATTAAAGGCCTCGGTTATATACACTTGTTTTAAGTTAGTGGCACACAAATCATAACTAAAATCTCTCAAATACCCCTAAGACACATTTGGCTTAGATTGGGGCACACAAATATTTTTTCTTGCCTATGTCGTCTCTATCTGTTGAAACCAAAATCCAAAACCCTGCTTGATCTCCTTGGGTTTTTTTCCTTACGCAATGAATGATGATGATCAATACTGAGATGAACATGTGGAAGAACATGAATACCAGATGGAACTCATACAACCAGTAAGTTTTTTTACATTCTCTATCGCGGATTAGTTGTGCATCATTTTTTTTATAGTCCGTATCGTATTAGTTGAGAAAGGAACCAAATCCGAACGGTCAGTACTGGCCGAGAGTGATATGGGCTAAACGGCCAGCACTGGCCGTTGGGATATAGAGAGGGCCAGCCAGTAGCGGCCGATCCACTCTACAGAGGAACGGCCAGTAGCGGCCGATCCACTCTACAGAGGAACGGCCAGTACCGGCCGATCCACTCTATAGAGGACGGCCAGTGCTAGCCGGCCAATATTGCAACCGAATGGCCATTACTGGCCGTTCGTCCCCATGCGCAAACGTCCAGCATTGATCGTTTGCGAAAGAACGGCCATGCAGTGCCCTTCCTCCGCGCGTCCTTAGCATTTTTTTCAACAAGTTTGCCTCTTCTTCTCGCCTCTGCCTCTTCCTTTTTTGTGTGTGTGCCCCTAAACCTAAACCGATATGTGTGTGGTGTGCCTCTTCCCGGACTCCAATTCTTTTTTAGGGTTAAAAGGGTAAAATGGGTAAAGTTTTGCAGTGTGCCCCTATCCTACTTTATTTTTGTGTGTTTGAGGAAAAAATGAGTGTATATATAACGGACCCCCTATTAAAATGAGTATAAAATATCCAGACTAGTTAATGAAATTACACTATATATAAAATGGCTTCCTAACCATTTTATTTTAAATTTTTTGGGAAGAGCCATTAAATGGCTGAGAAATGGATGGTGGGAACTCATGCCACACAAATTACAAAGGGAAGTAGGAAACAAAGGGGAGAGATAGGGGGCCGGGTGAGGATTCGAACCCCCAATCTATAAGGTGGGAGTAGGGGGACTTGACCACTAGGTTAGTCCCCCTTATTCAACCTGATTCAACGAGAGACTGATTCTGTTTTGTTGCGTCTGCTTCCATTCGATCTTCACCTTCTTAGATCACCATGAGGAACCTTCTCCAGTAAGAGCATCACAATACATCCAGTGAAGATGAAGAGCATCTCAATGCCTCTTCATTTACAATCAATTCGAATGCAGAATATACAGAAAATTGCCTAGTAACAGCAACTACTCTGCAACTATGAAGATCAATATGATATGTGTAAATCTGAAAACCTCTAACTTAAGCAAACAATGATCACACACACACACACACACACACACACCTATATATAGATGTGAAAAGCATGTGAGACGGTTATTTCGCATGTGAGCTCGCGAAACTTCTGGAAAAATCTCCGAAAACCGCTCAATACAAATCTGTTACAAACTCCAGCTGGCATCTGCTAAAATCAGCTCGTTGTTGATGAGATGTCTGAACAACCGTTAGACTACAACTCTGCACAAAACGACCTTAACAGATTTCATTAATTCGATTTGTATGTAGAACACGATTTATTCTATTCAACTAATTAAAATGAAAATATTAATCGATACCTGATTAGCCATTAGAACTTAAATGTCCGACTAAAGTTGAAATCTTTTTTTTTTTTGCTAAACAGCCTATACATGTTAGAAAATGGTTGTGGGAGCTCATACCACACAAATTATAAAGGGATAAATTAAAGGGGATGGAAAGGGGGCCGGGTGGGGATCGGACCCTCAACCTATAGGTTGGGAGTCCAGGACTTGATCAATAGGGTAATTCCACAACCCTAGTTGGAATCTTAATTTGATTTTAATTCACTTTCTTTTCCTTTTCTTTTTGTTTTAATCAATGATGTAATATAGGGGTTGGGGACTTACCATAATGGTCAAGTCGCCCGTCTCCCAACCATAGGTTGGGGTTCGATCCCCACCCGGCCCCCTATCCCTTCCCTTTATCTCTCTTTATAATTGTGTGGTTTGGTCTTCCACACACTTTTGCCGACACATGTGTGTCACTGTTTACCAAAAAAATGATTTAATATAAATTTATTTTTACATTTGATTTTATGACTATATGTATATGATATGTTTCTTCCCTTTGAAGGTATGTCACCTTACGATTGTATTTTTGGCTTGTATCACCTTAAGATATTATTCATATCATATATGAAGTATTTTTTATAGTTAATAATATATATATATATATATGTCTTCTACCATTATTATTAGACCTGTCTCATTATAGCTGAATTTAGAAATCCAAAACCAATTAGTTTAAAATTAGGAAATAATTTATTCATAAATACTTTTTTCTAAGTTAAACATGGGAATAAAATAATTGGAAAATATGGAATGATTTAAATTAGTTGTGTAATTTTTTTCCCAACTCTTTATTTAGTATAGTGATTTAAATTAACATATCCTATTAAGTATTAACTACAATTATTATTATTTTATTTACTACTTTCCTAGCCTTTCCTAGGGCTGTAAAGGTTAAAAAAAAAAAGTTACAATTATTATTACAGATAATGGTACCTGTTACCCTGTCAGAAAATGCCAGAAACTTTTATACCCGCCGCCTTACAGAAGTTAGTTTTTTACCCAAAAAGACCAAAAACCCTTGGCCCTGATACTTGGCCCGGACCGGGCCAAATATAATTGCACGGGCCAAAGCTTTAATTAATAAAATACTTAGAGTGATAGCTTCGCCCGGACATATGCACTTGGCCCGGACATATTTATACACGTGCCAAGTTAGGTTTTAGGGTTTTCCAAGCCAAAGGGTTTAGGATTTTTTCGGTTTTTTAATTTCTTTTTTTAGCTCAAAAGTTTTTTAATTCTTCGTACAACTAATTTATTATTATTATTATTATTATTATTATTATTATTATTATTAAAATATATTTTTTATTATAAATAGTTATTTGTATAAATATTTCCTCTTTTTTTTCTTTTCCCAAAATTTTCTTTTTTTTTCCTTTTCTTCTATTTTTTTCCTTTTTCTTTCTTTTTTCTTTTTTCTTGTTTTCTTTTGTTCTTTTTTTTTGCTTTTTTATAAATTTTTCTTTTTTTCTTGTTTTCTTTTGTTTTTCTGTTTTTTTCCTTTTCTTTCTCTTTTTTCTTATTTTTTTTCTTTCTTTTTTCCTTGTTTTTTTTCCTTTTCTTCCTTTTTTTCCTTGTTTTTTTCTTTTCTTTATTTTATTTTTTCTTCTCATTCCTTTCCTATTTTTTTCTTTTTTCTTTCTTTTGTTTTCTCTTTCTTTTTTTCCCTTGTTTTCTTTTATTTATTATTTGGTAGTGAATATTATTGACTTGAAAATTGATTCATATGATCGAATAAATTATATTATAAAATAATAATACTAATACTAATAATTATAATGAATAAACACATATCATTTCACTTCTTCGACATCATTTTTGTTTTTAAATGAAGTATTGTATTGCATCAAGTGAAGCCCCGTCATTGAGATATTTTGGAGATCAAGCATATATCAGAAGGCTTCTTCACAGCTTTTCTTGCGAAGAGGTTTATGTCTGAAATGCAATATAATGAAAGCATAGCATCCGAATCCTCCCATTCCCTTATAAATTGACGAAAAAAACTTAAAATAAGCTATATTTAAAGAACCGGTTAAAGTTAATAATAATAATAATAATAATAATAATAATAATAATAATAATAATAATAATATAATGGCGATGCATAATGAACTTACATTGTTGCAGATACCCATTACGAAAATGATCACATCAAGGAAGCACATTGGCACAAGGTTTTCAGTGGTGCTTACAACTCTATGTTGTCCATACACATTCCGAACATTGCTTATAGGTTCATCTTTCTCGTGCAGGTGATATTTGCAGAACACGCATCCTCCGATTATTATTGGAAATTGATCCAACAACCTTTTCGTAACTGTCCACTTTCCAAATCCCTTATAATCGAAATTTAACGGAAGCGGTTGATCACGGTGAGGTGATATTTTTCGATTTCTCCCATTCCCCATCAGTGAGAATATACGTTAATAAACTAGTAATTGCAGTTAAACAACAGTAAAATTAGTCTCGATTTTAATAATAACTTAAACAATTATACCACACAACTACTGTATAAATTAAATACTATTGAATGGTGTAATCCAAAAAATTACTTGTCTAATTTTGTAACTTTCTTAATTTACGCATAACCTATTGAACTGTTACGAAATTTGGAAAAAAAAAAACATTATTAAAAAGAGAAGAAGTATAAAGAGATAATTAAAAAGAGAATTGTTGTGTACTAGGTCTGTATATCATTTTTTTTTTTTGAGGGGAAAGTAATTGTATTCCTTCAATAAATCAATGGCAGAAAAGTCTTACAATGAGCACAACCCATCCATCGCATTACAAGCACTGAGACATACTACAACTAAAACAAAGAAGAACAAATAAAACAATGGCCGAGATTCAAGCATATCCGGCGCATATGAATCAAAGATTTGAGCACAAAATCCGAGGGGCTTTTCGGGTAGTCCTATGACAATCCATCCCGGCTTCCTCCCATAGTTGATACCATGTGTTCCTTTCTTAAACAACAGCTTTTCCATCAGTATTCATCCCCGAGCAGCAGTAACATCAACTTTCGTATGACTCATCTGGTTATAATATCGATTTTAGCATTGGCAGCGGCTCTAAGAGCTCCACCTCTTCCTCAAAAAAGATTCACATTTAGTCACACATGTATGTTTCACCTTGATAATCCTATAAATATGCTACAACATCACATATCCCCTATCATAATGATCAAGACCAATGAATCAAGCCAATCAAAGGGGCGAGGCTAGGATAATAGGAAGTATGTTCGGTAGGTCTGTATATCATTACTCAAAACAAGCATCGAGGATAGCACATTGGCAAATGTCCCATTGGTTGTTACAACTTCTTCTTGCTCCTGCACATTCCAAACATTGCTTATAGATTCCTCTTTACGTGTAGGTGATATTTGCCGAGTGTGCCTCCTTCGAATCATTGTTGGAACTTCATCCAACAACCTCTCTGTAACTGCCCATTTTCGAATCTTCGAATCGAAACTTAACAGAAGCAGTTGATCACGGTGAGGTGGAAATGACTTAAATTCAGGCCCGAAATCCTTCTAATGGCCTATTTCCCTAAATCAAAATATCATGGCTCAAAAGTGGAAATGACTCTTCTGGTGGTCTATTTTAATTATTACCTCTTATTATTATTATTATTATTATTATTATTATTATTATTATATTTTTTCTATTCTTCAAATTTGTTATTTTGTATAAATATTTTATAAACAAAATAATCTGTATTATAAATAGTTATTTGTATAAAGATTTTTTCTCTTTTTTTTCTTTTCCTACAATTTTTTTTCCTTTTCTTATATTTTTTACCTTTTTCTTTTTTTTCTTGTTTTCTTTTGTTCTTCTTTTTTTGCTTTTTTTTTTAAAAAAAAATTTCTCTTTTTTCCCCTTATTTTCTTTTGTTTTTGTTTTTTTCGTTTCTTACTCTTTTTCTTATTTTTTTCCTTTTCTTTCTTTTTTCTTGCTTTCTTTTGGTTCTTTTTTTCTTTTTTCTTTGTTTTTTTTCATTTTCTTTATTTTATATTTTCTTTCTTTTCATTCCTTTCCTTTTTTTCCTCTTTTTTTCTTGTTTATTTCATTTGGAAGTGAATATTATTGACGTGAAAATTGATTCATATAATTGAATAAATTATATTAAAAAATTATACTAATATAATAATAATAATAAAAATAATGAATAAACACATATCATTCTACTTCTTCGACAACATACTTTTCGTTAAATAAAGTATTGTAGTGTACAAGTGACGCCCCGTCATTGAGATATTAGAAGCCTCATTCACAGCTTTCCCAGCGAAGAGGTTTATGCCCGAAATGCAATATAATTATACCATAGCATTTGAATCCCCCTATTCCCTTATAAATTGATGAAGAAACTGATAAATAAGCTACATTTAAAGAATCGGGTAAAGTTATAATACTAACACTAATAATAATAATAATAATAATAATAATAATAATAATAATAATAATAATAATAGTAATAATAATAATAATAATAATAATCCTGAATACTTTTTGGATTTTGCAGACTATTTTTTCCTTATTAAATTTAATTCACAAAGGATTAATCAGTCATTATATGCTCATTTTTAGATCAACGGCTCTTATTAAAATACATAGGCATACTGGGTTTGCACGTAATCTGCTGACTAATTATACGTCAACGGACACATCATCAATATCTATATTTAGAAAATAATCTATCCTTAATATAACAAAATCTTGACAAAATCTTCATATATATTTTAAAAATAGGTAGTATATAATTTATTACAAATCTATATATATAAATTATTTAATTGCATACATAATATTTTTAAAAATATTAATATTATAATATTATTAAATAAATTTAATTTGGTTAAAAAATGTAATCATATATCAATATAAGGAATATAATAATAATCATATTTTAAATAAAATATATCATTGAAAAATGATGTAAACATTAAATTAACCCTAAAAATATTGATTAATATAAAATGGCTAATAACCAACAAAAAATTTATTCTATTCTATACAAATTCTATATTTTTTTTTCTTTTCAAAGAAAAAAAGAAACAAAGGGAAAAAAATACTAAAGCACATCCAAGTTTAATTATTAGGCATAGTATCATTAATCCAGTAATTCTCATCTATTTCGGTATAAAATAAAAAGTATATAAAATTCAGAGTAAATTGTTATACAACTATTTTTATAAATAATTTGTACTGTAAAATAATATAAGGAGTATATTAGTATAAACAATAAGTAAAGATTTACGGTAATCATAAATAGATTGGGGTTGTAGCAATATTTTTACCCAAAAAAACTCTAATATTAAGTGATCATGTTGCATGTCCAAACAGGGTATAAAACGTGTTAATTCAATCAAACTATCATTTATCATTTTATTTTTCACAAATAATAGCCTAAAGTAAACAGTTAAACATAAAATATAACTATAAACCTATCAAGTTTGGCCATTTATAATCTTAATTTTTTTTGACAAAAATACACCTAAACTTTATTTAGTTTAAAATTTCTACCATTCTACCTTTTAAAATATCAAATTAGACCTCATCATTGCCTAAATTTAGGCCCGGAATTCCAGCCTAATGGCCTAAATTTAGGCCCGGAATCCTTGTAATGACCCATTTCCCTAAATCAAAATATGGTGGCCCAAAAGTGGAAATGACTCCTTCTGATGGCCTATTATTATTATTATTATTATTATTATTATTATTATTATTATTATTATTATTATTACTACTACCATACCCGCCCGCGCATTGCGCGGGAAGTAAAATTTATATATTTTAAAAATTCAAATAGTATATTACAATATATATATATATATGTGAGTGAGGTTGTTGAAATTGGGGAAGAAAAGTTGGATGAGGTGTTGAAAAAAGGGGGTGGGAAAGTGAGGGGAAATTGGACTCTATTGTTTTTATAGATAATATATAGATATATAGATATATAGATTAGTACTACTACTACAGTTAGTATTATTTTTAGTAAATATATAATTATATATTAATTTTCGGAGCAGTGACATATTTTTGCGGAAACGTGACCTGTATATATACATTAATTAATATGTACAAATCTTTTCCATATATTCATTAATCTATCTCTTAATAATTTAAATTTCATATATCCACTATAGATTTCATATAAATTTGAAATTTCAAATATTTTAAAAACTGAAAATTGTGGTAACTCTATATAAATTAAAAATTAAATATCTTTTAAAAACATAAAAATTTCAATTTTCATATACACGTTAATATATCTTTAACATTAATGAATAAATATGATGTGCAATGTACATATTGATGACATCGTTTACTATACCAAAAAAAAATATAACCATAATTTAAACCAAACATACACAAAACTACTGGCATTACAATATGATATCATATTAAAACATAAACTCAACATAATTTTAGTTATCAGTGCAGAACCTCGTCATAATAAACATATGTTGCAAAATCTGAAAATGTCTATTTATGTCATAATAATCATTAGGGATGTAAACGGGTAGGGTAGGGTACGGGTAGGTCACCTCCACTCACTACCCAAAATATAATTACCCTACCCTATTACCCTAAAATTAAACATCGGGTAGGATTCGGGTAATACCCGTCGGGTATGTGGATTATCTGTGGGTAAATGGGTACCCGAAATCTTAAATGTTACATGGTTAATCGACTCTGCCCGACCCAACTTTCATAAAGAAAAAGAATTATTTTTTACCATAAAAAATAAATAAAACCTTCACTATTGCACGAAAACTAAATTTAAAATTCATAAATCTTTTTATTGTCAAATCTCAAATGCTAAGAGATTTGAAATATATAAAAATAAATAAGTATATATATAGATAAATAAATAAACATATATTTAATCGGGTATCGGGCAGGGTAGTCGGGTAATATATGAAATCCATACCCTACCCGCATCCGATATGATTTATTTCGGTTTCAGGTAATAACCTACCTGTTACCCGATTATTTCTACCATACCCGTGCCCGATACCCGATTACCCGACGGGTTACCCGACCCGACGGATAAAGTTGACATCCCTAATAATCAAATGGTATAAAAACTGAAAATGTATAAATAAATAATAAATTCGGGATTAAAATCTAAAATAAATAAAATAAAAAATGGAAAATAATAAAATCTAAAATAGATAAAATAAAGAATGCAAAGTAATATAATTCAAAATAGATAAAAATAAAATGTAAAATTTCAAATTTCAAATCTTTCAAATATTTTTTAAAATGAACATTGTGGGAATTTCATATAAATTGGAAATTACATATATTTCAAAAATTGAAAATATATAATGAATAAATAATTAAATGCAAAAATTTAAACTTAGTAAATTAAAAAATACAAAATTATACAGATAAAATAAAAAATGCATAATTTCAGATTTCAAATCTTTAAAATATATTTAAGAGTGAACGTTAATATAAATTAAAAATTCCATATATTTCAAACACATAAAATCTATAATGAATAAATAAATAAATGCGAAAAAATTAATAAATTAAAAAATATAAATATCTATAAAAATTAGAAATTTAAAATGGAGACACCCGGTTAAATTTATGATGAGTTATTTACTAATGATTTAATATATATATATATATATAGATAATCTGTAAATTTAAAAAGAAAAGAAATGGAAATGGGCTTGGCCCGGACATTAAAATTCGCGGGCCAAGCGTTAAAATACCCGGGCCAAGCATTAAATACCCGGGCCAAGCACAAAAGAAAAAAATGCAAATCACTACAAGAAAGACAGTGTTTACCGACCGCAATATGCGGTCGGTAACCAAGAAAAGCGGGTCGTCCGCGAGGTTCCCGACCGCACGCCCGACCGCAATGTCGGTATAACACTCCGAAGAATTTAAAGCAAGAATAGGGATAAAATTTATAATAAAATAAATTTAAGTAATAACTTGCTCGAATCCTTAAAAATTTCAATTTAAGGTTATATGAATCTCCCTTAAGCTTAGGGTACATTTGAATTAATTACTTGAACAATACCACTAAGCCAACTAGTTAATAAAATGTTCGATTTATCGATAATTCCGAACGAGATTAATTTATGGTTAAGGTCATACAATCAAATTAAAAATACTTAACTCAATTAAATTGTGGGAAAACTAACGGTTGTCCAATTTATAATACATGACCATTCCAGAGTGGGAAAAAAATCGAGGATCTTGGTTTATTGGACAAATGGAGCCAAACCAATTAGTAAATTAAATTCAATAAAATATTAAGTCCAAAAATTAATCATATATTAGGTCCACAATTAGGATTAATTGAGATTAAGTCCAATAAATTAATTAAGTCCAAAAAAAAATTTAATCAAGTCCAATAGATTAATTAGGTCTCAATTAGATATTTGTGCTTGGACAATTAAAATGAATACCAAGTGTTAAAAGAGGAAAAGAGCCCAACACCAAGATTGAGCCCAAGCCCACAACATTACAAACCCTAACCCTAATTTGCCTAAGCTGCCGCCGCCGCCCACCTCCGGCCGCCATCGCCGGAGCTTCGCCGGAGCTCCGCCGGCCACCACCCCAAACCACCATTTCCCACCCCTCATTCCATTTCCGGCCCCAAAACCACCATCCGCGGCCCCCCTGCCGCCTCTACCACCACCACCGCCACTGTGTCCACCCCCCCCCCCCCCCAAAAATCCAAAATCCGGCCAAACCATCCAGAAATCCGGCCACACCACCACCCCAAAATCGAAATTTAGATTCAAACCAACCCCACCAAATCTACTCCCTTTCAACCCCAACAAACCAAAAACACAAAAAGAAAAAAAAAAAGAATATATAAAGATGAAAAGAGGGGAAGAAGAAGGAAGCGGGAAGGAGGGGGGGGGGGCTGTTGCGCCACCGCCGCCGCCGCTTGCCACCGCCATCACACCACCACTAAATCCCCTCTTCCCATTTCGGTCACCATCAAAGAAAACCCTTCCCTCAACCCACAACAAGTCAAAACCGAAGAGAGAATGGGAGGAAGAAGAACAAGAGAAAAATAGGAAAAAAAAACAGGAAGGGAGGCGGAGCCGCCGCCGCCGACGGCCTCCCCTCGCGCCGCCGCCCGAGCCGTACAAACGCCGCCGCCGCTGCCTCCGCTCAACCGCCGCCACTGTCATTTCTCCATTCCTCCCCCCAAGACCTAAAAAGAGACAAGACACCAAAAAGGAAAGGAAAAAGGGAACAATGAGAGAAAGGGGTTGATGGACTTTGCTTCTTGATGCCTTCAGGTCCAATAAGACTAAGGGGAAATCTGAAAAGAGAAGACAAAATGAGACCAAAGAAGAAATTTGACTAAGAAAAATTGTGAGGAAGAAAGGGAAAAGAGACCAACAGTTTAGAAATGAGGAAAGTGGCGATCAGTATCCTTTAGGGATGACCGAGGTACATTAAATGCGTCTGGATATACGTAAAATAAAAGACTGTGTAGGATTTCTGCCCGGGTAATAGGATGTACCTGGTTGGCTATTTAATCCAGCTTCACCCTCCCTCCTTCACACGCCACTAGCCTTTCCATCTGGATATTTTCTTTATTCCCAGAGTTCCTCTCGTTCCCTTAATTTCAGTCTGCAGCAGTGTTGTGGTTGAAATTTTAGTGAGGATTCTTAAAGTTGCTGGGATAAGAATTTCTTCCCAGTGTTGCTTTCTCAAGAGGTGAGGCTCTACCAGTTAAAATATTTTTACATTTAGAGCTCTGTCTGCTTGAGTTTTAAATTAAAATATTTAGTGTTATAGTTTGATAAAAACTGTGGGAAGCTTGCAACGAGGGAGCAAGGTAGCTGTTCGTTAGGAAGATTTAGCTGCTCGTGGTCTGCGTAGTGTCCCCAAGCTATTGTCGGTAACAGTAAGTAGATTTTTACTCCTTGGGGATAGCCCAAATTTATTTTAGCTAAAGCATAATTTTTACCGCTTCATTTATTTTAATTTTATGCTTATAGCTCCCTACTGTTTTTTTTGGAATATTGGTGTGCGCTTTTACTGTGCTTATTTAATTTCTGTAATAAATCGAACGGACTTGGTACCATTGTTACGGGGGCTGGGTCTGGGTATGGGCTGGCTGCCCAACTCCCACGTTGTTGTGCACTTAATCGCCACACGGGGACTCTTGGGGCTATCCAGGCAGTTCCATATCTGATTCCAGTGGTGGGTTTCGAGGAAATTTCTTACCTCCCCCACACCCTTGCGTGTATGTGCAGTCTGAGCCCGTTGGGGAACCTGCACATCACAGTGGCTGGGATTTTACATCTCGGTAACGCATATTGCTGTATTAACTATTCCCGGGTTAGATTAATATTGTCTCTATGTATAAATTACTCTCGTTTGGCATGCCATGTTCCATAACTGCTTTTTAAATCACTTCCTGCAACCCAATCTCCTCCGGGAGTAAGGGTCTACTTACTCAGCGATTGTTTTCGCTGACTCTACATTTTATTTACTCCTCTTTCAGGTTTTGACATCTGTAAGGACCGGTAGTCTTCTTTCATCATCTGGGCACGGTTCGGGTATTCTTAAAATATTTCTGGGTTTTAAGTATGTATAACTTTTAAGTCTCCTTGACGGAGTAACTTGGCATGTGTTTTTGATTTAACTTGAGGACGTGTATTTGGGTGTCTACCCACTTTTGGAACTTTTACGCCTCCCTGCTTCATCGACTATGAATGCTATTTTCTCAAGAATGCCTATATTTGCAGCTTTTGTGCGAGACACACAATATTTGAATTAAACTCTGATTTTCTGCAAATAATTATTTATGTCAGCCTTAGCGTATTTCGGGATGCCCCGGGATGCGTGGCGGTAGCACTCGCCCATTTAACCCATATTTTGCTTCAGTTGATCTTGAGGAAAATGGGGGTGTTACAGTTTGGTATCAGAGCGGTTTTGCTCTATGAATTTTGTGCATTTAAAATTATTTCTAAATCTTTGCACAACAACGTATGTTCAAAAATGGCATTCTATTCTTCTTGTACAATTTGGCATAGCGCATTTTGTCGATCAAATTTCATACGAATATTTTAAAATATACATGCCAAGTATTAAATATTCTATTTTTGGGACGGGGACACACACACATACGCATATAGGCACGAGCAGAATTCTTTTAGCGTATATGTAACTATATATATATATGTATATGTATGTTTCTAACCCAATTTTCCCCAGATGTCAAACCCAGCCATCACAGCGATCTCCGACTCGATATCTCGTCTGACTGAGCGAGTAGTGAAGTTGAGAAACGAAGTCGAGATACACAAGGAAGACATAACCGATTTGACTGAGAGGATAGCGAGTGCAGAGGCAAGAAAGGAGTCCGAGCAGAACATACGATATCAGGCGATGTCTAAGGGCCTGGAAGACGAAGAGGAGAAAGATGTCACCATCGCAGAGCAGCAGCAGCGGCTCCACTCACTCGAGGCAGAGGAAATCACCATGATGGATGATCTCCGTTTCTTCCACGCGAACTGGGGGCCGAGGAAGAAGGCAAGGGCGGACACCACGGAGGTGGTGGACAAGCGGGTGGTTTGGGAGGCAACTCCCGCCTCTACTAGTGCTGCTAGAGCCGTCCGGGTTACCCCAGTGTCGGATGAGTCCGACCCAGAGGAGGAGGAGGAGGAAGATGCCGAGTGAGGGCCCGTACGGGCATCAGCCGAGCACCTATTTATCTGCTTTCCTTAGTATCTACCTCGCTTGACTAGTTATCTGTTAGGATTATCATGTGCTGGCATTGACTACTACTGTCTATTTTCATTGGTAAGATCTCGGGGACGTTTACCCCACTGATAGATCTACCAAGTAGTATCACTGTAAAGGATTGGCTCTGCCACTCCTTATTCCCGGTTATGTATTAAAATTAAAAATCATGCTATCTCATTTTGCCTTAGCACTACTTAAGGGCGGGACTTAGGGGATGCATTAGATTTGGAGGACTACGAGCCACGCATAAATAAAATAATAATAATAATAACGATAACAATAAAAATAACAATAATAATAATAATCTAAATATATGAATAGCATGAATAAAGAATAAAATAATGATGACCGAAATGATAACATAAAATAGACAAATAAATATTGATAATTCATGACTAAATAAGAAAGATTTTTCCTCACCGCTGGATCGATTGTTGCCTTTCAGATGCCTCCACGCGGACGCCCAAGGAAATACCCGGTGAACCCACCCATGGCCCCTAACCCTACGGAGGAAGTGCAGGAGTCTGTAGGGGGTGGGCAAGACCCTGTGGGAAATAGGCAGAACCCAGCGGAGGACAGGCGGGACCCTATGGAAGGGCGACAGGACCGACTGGAACAAATGATGCTAACTATTGGTGCCGCGGTAGAACGGCAACTCGCCAGGGATGAAGAACAAGGTGGGCAGCCCACAGACTACATCGAAGCCGTACACAAGTACCAACCTCCCAGGTATGCCGGACACGAGGACCCGGCTAAATTGGAAGGATGGATCGAGATCTTTGATAAGTTGCTAGAAGCTGTCCAATGTCCGGAAGGAAGGAAGACGGAAGTGGCTACATTCTTTCTGGGAGGAAAGGCGAATACCTGGTGGAGAAGCCAGGAGAATCGGGACGTCAGCTGGACTGAATTTCAAGAGGCACTGCGCGCTAGGTTCTACTCCACTAGCGTGAAAAATGCTAAATACGAAGAGTTCGTCACTCTGAAGCAGGGAAGCCGTTCTGTCCATGAATACTTTGAGAAATTCAACGAACTTCTCCGTTTTGCCCCGGGACTGGTGAATACTGATCACGCCCAGGCCCAGAAGTTCGAGCTCGGTCTGAACCAAGGAATCCGAGAGGGATTAGGAGGTAAGCAGTTCTTTAACCTCCAAAAGCTTTACGACCGAGCGATGACAGTGGAACGGGTCCGGCTACCCAAGCGAAGAGAGGAATATGTTGGACAATCCTCTGCAACCCAGAAGAAGGGACGATTTGAGAAGCAGCAGGACAAGGGGAACCGTGGCCAACGTTGGACCGTCAATGGCCCCAACCAGAGGAATGATGATCGACTCCCTGTACCCGCGCCCTGCAACAAATGTAGCAAACGACACTGGATGCAAGTCTGCCCGCGTAATGGGGAATGTTACAGGTGCGGTCTGACCGGCCATATGGTTTACGACTGTGGCATCCGTTTGGATGCAAATAGGCTGCGAGCTGACCTCAAAAGGGACCCTCGTTACCAGACTGAGGCGTGTTTGAGGGGGAAGCCGAGGAACCCGCAACCAGACCAGGGCCGCAATCAGAGAAACCCTCCCCCAGCTGCTCGTAACAATCAGGGGCGACTGAATGTGGTGAACCGAGCTGACCTGCAAGACAATGATGATGTCATAGCTGGTACGTTCACAGTTAAAGATTCTGCCACGTACGTTTTGTTTGATTCTGGAGCGTCGTATTCCTTTATAGCAAATAAGAAAGCGGAACAACTAGGATTTAGAGCCCCTAGCGCAGTGAACTTAGGCGTTTCGTTACCTAATGGGACAGTCGTAAACTGCTCTCAGAGATACATGAACGTTCCAATACTTATCTACGGGGTCGAGTTTGCAGCGAACTTGATTAAGTTCGACTTGCAAGACTTTGATATTATTTTGGGAATGGATTGGTTGGTTCGTCACAAGGCCACAATTGACTGCGCTCAACAGAAGGTGACCTTGTATGGCCCGAATAAGAAGAGAGTGTCTATTTATGCGGAACCGCCAAAACCGAGGATTAAGATTGTCACGGCTCTAAAGATGACGGAGTTGGCAAACAAAGGATATCCAGTCTATCTCTGCCATGTAGAAGACAAGGAAGCAGAGGGATTTGACCTCGAACAGATCCCAGTCGTACGTGACTATCCGGATGTATTCCCGGATGAGATTCCGGGGATGCCACCACACAGAGGGGTAGAATTTACAATTGATTTGGCGCCAGGGACCCAACCTGTGTCTAAAGCCCCGTACCGGATGGCACCTGCAGAGAGCAAGGAATTGAAGGAACAACTGGAAGAATTACTTGATAAGGGTTACATCAGGCCAAGCACATCACCATGGGGAGCCCCGGTGCTATTCGTCCGCAAGAAGGACGGGAGTATGCGACTCTGCATAGACTACCGTGGATTGAATCAGGTCACCATTAAGAACAAATATCCTCTCCCGAGGATCGACGACCTGTTCGATCAACTAAAAGGAGCAAGGACGTTCTCAAAGATCGATCTGAGGTCAGGATATCATCAGCTGAGGGTAGCCGAAGAGGACATTCCGAAGACGGCTTTCCGAACCAGATACGGGCATTACGAATTTACAGTAATGTCTTTCGGATTAACCAATGCCCCAGCAGTATTCATGAGTTTGATGAACGACATCTTCCGCGAACTACTAGACACCTGCGTAGTGGTGTTCATCGACGACATTCTAATCTACTCCAAAGGGAAGCGCGAGCACGAAGAACACTTACGTAAGGTTTTGACCATATTGAGGGATCACCAGTTATATGCAAAATTATCAAAATGCGAGTTCTGGCTAAACAAAGTGTCCTTCCTTGGGCACAATGTTTCGGCCGAAGGAATTTCGGTAGATCCGGCCAAGGTATCAGCAGTGGCCGAATGGCCTATTCCGACCTCGCAAACTGAGATAAGAAGCTTTCTCGGTTTAGCAGGATACTACAGACGTTTTGTGAAGGACTTCTCCAAGATTGCTAGACCATTGACGCAGAACTTGAAAAAGGGAAGCAAGGTGATATGGACACCAGAGTGCAATGCCGCGTTCGAGACATTGAAGAAGAGGTTGACTACGACTCCTGTCCTAACACTTCCCACAGACACGGATGATTTTGAGGTGTATAGTGACGCATCTAAGAACGGACTGGGGTGTGTCCTGATGCAGCTCGGGAAAGTAATAGCTTATGCGTCCCGACAGCTGAGACCTCATGAGGAGAATTACCCTACACACGACCTGGAATTAGCAGCGGTCGTGTTCGCACTAAAAATATGGAGGCATTACTTGTATGGGCGGAAATGCAAGGTTTACACCGACCACAAGAGTCTAAAGTATATTTTTACTCAGAAGGAGTTGAATATGCGACAGAGAAGGTGGTTGGAATTAATCAAAGACTATGATCTGGACATTGCCTACCACGAGGGTAAGGCGAATGTCGTAGCCGATGCACTTAGCCGAAAATCTACCCACATGGCAAGTATGAAGGTCCTACCCCCAGAGTTGTATCGAGAGATAGCCGAATTTGGAATCGAGTTAGTGTACGAGGGCACACCGGCAAGACTGTTTAGCACAGTCGCAATTCGGCCAGATTTCTTTGAAGAAATTCGGGCAAGTCAACCAGGAGACACTAAATTGGAAAGGATAAGGGCCAAGATTGAACAAGGGAAGGCAACTGACTTCCGGGTTGAGGCGGATGGATGTATTAAGTTTCGAGGACGTTGGTGCATACCACAGGCATGTGCCGAACTAAAGAGGAAAATTCTGGAGGAAGGGCACGAGACACCGTACTCTGTTCACCCTGGAGGTGACAAGTTGTACAAAGATCTGAAGGAACATTTTTGGTGGCCGAGAATGAAGAAGGAAGTAGCAGACTTCGTCGAACAATGCCCTATCTGTCAAAAGGTTAAGGCGGAACGGAAGAAACCCATCGGGTTAGTGAAACCTTTGGAAATCCCAGCATGGAAGTGGGATAGCATCTCGATGGACTTCGTCTCGGGGCTGCCTAGGACACCATCGGGATACGATAAAATATGGGTTATTGTCGACAGATTAACCAAGGCTGCTATCTTCATACCTATGCGAGAGAAGTGGAGCATGGAACAGTTAGCAAAAGCTTACGTGGATAACGTGGTAAGAAGACACGGAGTCCCGCAGGACATCGTGTCGGATCGTGATGGGCGATTCACTTCGAATTTTTGGACGAAGCTTCAAGAGGCGCTTGGCACTAAGCTTAATTTGAGCACGGCCTTTCACCCGACTACCGACGGTCAGACCGAAAGGACCATTCAAACGTTAGAGGACATGTTGAGATCGTGCGTCCTGGAGTTCGGGGGTAGCTGGGAAAAGCATCTGGCGTTAATCGAGTTTTCGTACAATAATAGCTATCATGCTAGTATTGGTATGGCGCCATTTGAGGCAATGTATGGGAGAAAGTGTCGAAGCCCACTGTTTTGGTTTGAGAAGAACGAACCGATCCAAGTTGGACCCCCAATGATCGAGGAGTCGAGAAAAATAATCGAGACGGTCCAGCAGCGGATCAAAGCGGCACAGGATAGGCAGAAAACGTATGCCGACAAGCATAGGAGGACTGGAGAATACAAAATTGGGGATAAGATACTTCTTAAAGTGTCTCCAATGAAAGGTGTGATGAGATTTGGCAAGCGCGGTAAACTGAGTCCGAGATATATTGGACCCTTTGAGATAACCGCAAGAATTGGACCACTGGCTTACAAGTTGGCTCTACCAGAGGAATTATCTAAGGTCCACAACGTATTTCACGTATCCCAACTCAAGGAGTACCATCAGGACCCCAGGAGGGAAGTGATACCGGAAATAATCGAGTTGGACGAGAACCTGACATATGAAGAGAAACCCGTGCAAATCCTGGATTCAAAAGAGCGGACCACGAGGCGGAAATCGATCCGGATGGTGAAGGTGCAGTGGTCAAGACATGACGAGAAGGATGCCACGTGGGAAGTCGAAGCCGATATGAGGGATAAGTATCCGGAACTATTTGGCGAATTTAGGGACGAATAGGGACTCGATGTACTATGTATGATCTTACGCTGTTTTAATTTAAAGTACTGATGGAGTATCGAGTCTTCCATTTTAACTTGCATGGCTTCGAGGACGAAGCCTTATTTTAAAGAGGGTAGACTATAACACTCCGAAGAATTTAAAGCAAGAATAGGGATAAAATTTATAATAAAATAAATTTAAGTAATAACTTGCTCGAATCCTTAAAAATTTCAATTTAAGGTTATATGAATCTCCCTTAAGCTTAGGGTACATTTGAATTAATTACTTGAACAATACCACTAAGCCAACTAGTTAATAAAATGTTCGATTTATCGATAATTCCGAACGAGATTAATTTATGGTTAAGGTCATACAATCAAATTAAAAATACTTAACTCAATTAAATTGTGGGAAAACTAACGGTTGTCCAATTTATAATACATGACCATTCCGGAGTGGGAAAAAAATCGAGGATCTTGGTTTATTGGACAAATGGAGCCAAACCAATTAGTAAATTAAATTCAATAAAATATTAAGTCCAAAAATTAATCATATATTAGGTCCACAATTAGGATTAATTGAGATTAAGTCCAATAAATTAATTAAGTCCAAAAAAAAATTTAATCAAGTCCTATAGATTAATTAGGTCTCAATTAGATATTTGGGCTTGGACAATTAAAATGAATACCAAGTGTTAAAAGAGGAAAAGAGCCCAACACCAAGATTGAGCCCAAGCCCACAACATTACAAACCCTAACCCTAATTTGCCTAAGCTGCCGCCGCCGCCCACCTCCGGCCGCCATCGCCGGAGCTTCGCCGGAGCTCCGCCGGCCACCACCCCAAACCACCATTTCCCACCCCTCATTCCATTTCCGGCCCCAAAACCACCATCCGCGGCCCCCCTGCCGCCTCTACCACCACCACCGCCACTGTGTCCACCCCCCCCCCAAAAATCCAAAATCCGGCCAAACCATCCAGAAATCCGGCCACACCACCACCCCAAAATCGAAATTTAGATTCAAACCAACCCCACCAAATCTACTCCCTTTCAACCCCAACAAACCAAAAACACAAAAAGAAAAAAAAAGAATATATAAAGATGAAAAGAGGGGAAGAAGAAGGAAGCGGGAAGGAGGGGGGGGGGGCTGTTGCGCCACCGCCGCCGCCGCTTGCCACCGCCATCACACCACCACTAAATCCCCTCTTCCCATTTCGGTCACCATCAAAGAAAACCCTTCCCTCAACCCACAACAAGTCAAAACCGAAGAGAGAATGGGAGGAAGAAGAACAAGAGAAAAATAGGAAAAAAAAACAGGAAGGGAGGCGGAGCCGCCGCCGCCGACGGCCTCCCCTCGCGCCGCCGCCCGAGCCGTACAACCGCCGCCGCCGCTGCCTCCGCTCAACCGCCGCCACTGTCATTTCTCCATTCCTCCCCCCAAGACCTAAAAAGAGACAAGACACCAAAAAGGAAAGGAAAAAGGGAACAATGAGAGAAAGGGGTTGATGGACTTTGCTTCTTGATGCCTTCAGGTCCAATAAGACTAAGGGGAAATCTGAAAAGAGAAGACAAAATGAGACCAAAGAAGAAATTTGACTAAGAAAAATTGTGAGGAAGAAAGGGAAAAGAGACCAACAGTTTAGAAATGAGGAAAGTGGCGATCAGTATCCTTTAGGGATGACCGAGGTACATTAAATGCGTCTGGATATACGTAAAATAAAAGACTGTGTAGGATTTCTGCCCGGGTAATAGGATGTACCTGGTTGGCTATTTAATCCAGCTTCACCCTCCCTCCTTCACACGCCACTAGCCTTTCCATCTGGATATTTTCTTTATTCCCAGAGTTCCTCTCGTTCCCTTAATTTCAGTCTGCAGCAGTGTTGTGGTTGAAATTTTAGTGAGGATTCTTAAAGTTGCTGGGATAAGAATTTCTTCCCAGTGTTGCTTTCTCAAGAGGTGAGGCTCTACCAGTTAAAATATTTTTACATTTAGAGCTCTGTCTGCTTGAGTTTTAAATTAAAATATTTAGTGTTATAGTTTGATAAAAACTGTGGGAAGCTTGCAACGAGGGAGCAAGGTAGCTGTTCGTTAGGAAGATTTAGCTGCTCGTGGTCTGCGTAGTGTCCCCAAGCTATTGTCGGTAACAGTAAGTAGATTTTTACTCCTTGGGGATAGCCCAAATTTATTTTAGCTAAAGCATAATTTTTACCGCTTCATTTATTTTAATTTTATGCTTATAGCTCCCTACTGTTTTTTTTGGAATATTGGTGTGCGCTTTTACTGTGCTTATTTAATTTCTGTAATAAATCGAACGGACTTGGTACCATTGTTACGGGGGCTGGGTCTGGGTATGGGCTGGCTGCCCAACTCCCACGTTGTTGTGCACTTAATCGCCACACGGGGACTCTTGGGGCTATCCAGGCAGTTCCATATCTGATTCCAGTGGTGGGTTTCGAGGAAATTTCTTACCTCCCCCACACCCTTGCGTGTATGTGCAGTCTGAGCCCGTTGGGGAACCTGCACATCACAGTGGCTGGGATTTTACATCTCGGTAACGCATATTGCTGTATTAACTATTCCCGGGTTAGATTAATATTGTCTCTATGTATAAATTACTCTCGTTTGGCATGCCATGTTCCATAACTGCTTTTTAAATCACTTCCTGCAACCCAATCTCCTCCGGGAGTAAGGGTCTACTTACTCAGCGATTGTTTTCGCTGACTCTACATTTTATTTACTCCTCTTTCAGGTTTTGACATCTGTAAGGACCGGTAGTCTTCTTTCATCATCTGGGCACGGTTCGGGTATTCTTAAAATATTTCTGGGTTTTAAGTATGTATAACTTTTAAGTCTCCTTGACGGAGTAACTTGGCATGTGTTTTTGATTTAACTTGAGGACGTGTATTTGGGTGTCTACCCACTTTTGGAACTTTTACGCCTCCCTGCTTCATCGACTATGAATGCTATTTTCTCAAGAATGCCTATATTTGCAGCTTTTGTGCGAGACACACAATATTTGAATTAAACTCTGATTTTCTGCAAATAATTATTTATGTCAGCCTTAGCGTATTTCGGGATGCCCCGGGATGCGTGGCGGTAGCACTCGCCCATTTAACCCATATTTTGCTTCAGTTGATCTTGAGGAAAATGGGGGTGTTACAGTCGGTCGGGAATCCCTTGGTAGGTGATTCTCGGCCGACCAAAAACACGGTGGTCGGTAATCGTACCGACCAAAATGCCGACCGCAGATTGGTCGGCATTTTTCCCGACCAAATTACCGACCCGTTTTCTTGGTCGGTACCCAACTCAAGGGACCTCGTGGTCCACCCCTTACCGACCGCGCCTGCGGTCGGGACTGCGGTCGGTAAATTACCGACCAGGATGCGGTCTGGGGTGCGGTCGGTACCCAACTGTAGGGTGCACCAGAAATGGCTGTTTTCACAGCCATCCCTGCTGCATCAATACCAACAAATAATCCACAATATGTTTCCCAACACCTTCAGCACAATATGACAATCCATTTCATTCACATCAACAATATGGCAATCCATTGCATGTACAATCACAAATCTACAACGCATTTGACATTCCAAATTCAATGGATGTTGAAAACGATAATGACAATCCCAAAATGCAATTTGAAATGTCAAAGTATGAAACGGAAAACATTAACATATTCTTGAAAATCTCTACAAAGTAGACACATCTATACGTCTCATAAATAAATAAAAAAAAGACACTAACCAAGTCATGTCCCTCAACTCTCAATGAGCACCCAAACCACCTCCACCCAGGCCGCCTCCAAAGTCATCTCCATCTCCGTGTCCAGGGGATCGAGGGGCTCTGACTCCTAGCAATCTCTCCACCTGATCGGCCATAGTCTCTTGTCTCTGTGACACTCGCTGAATAGTCTCTGTGAGCTGCTGAAACTGCTCCTGTGTCACATAACTGGAATCAGATGGGGGAGCGGTGGTGGAATAATTGCCTCCGGGCCTAAACGATTTGGCCAACGATCTTAAGCCGTATACAGCGTGGCGTCTATCGTGGCCACCGGCTACGTCGTAGAAGACATCGTCAGGATCAAAGTCAGGCCCAATCTCAGGGTTCTGGCTCAATGTCTGGGTAACTGCATTGAACTCCTCCTATATCCAACATTTGAAATTCGTAAAGAACATAATATAGTGACCCAAATTAGTAGATATAGGTAAATGTGATATTATGTAGGATTTCTTACATTCACCTGCGCCGACCTCTCACGAATCCAATTGTCCTTCTCGTGCCCCCGTGTGTGTGTGTGCTCGTGCACCTCGTGCAAATGCACGGGCCTTCCCAGATCAGTAGACTGCAAGATTTCAAGGACTACAACTCAAGAGCCAAAATCCACATAAATAATTGAATATTAAATGTAAATATGCTAAACATACCAATTTATCTTTTGTGGCTAGGAAGGTCTTTGATCCCGCGGTGTGAGTTGGGAGGGCCGGTGCATCCTCCTGTCCCCGTCGCCTGTTTAGCTTTCCCCTTTTTGACTTCTCCTTAAATTGCGGGGAATCCCAGATCCGCCTCCAGTTCTCTGCCACCAACTCGTCTGCGGGGTAGGGCTTCTTCTTGCTCCTTATGTCGAGCGTGTAGTCCTTGTATCTGAAATTTAGAAACATGTGAAGTTACACGTGAAGCCATTCGATATGCAAACATTTATTTAATTAAAACAATAAAATACCGAGCAATATTCTTTTTCTCCCATTCCTTCCTCACAGCTCCAGCGTGCTCCGGCGCCCAACGAGCTGCTTTCTGCAGGTTATGTAAATCAAGTAAAGTACAAATCCAAAGTATAATCCGAAATGGGTTTTGTTTACAGTTATGAAATTAAATACCATAAACTCATTCCAGTAGAAATCTTTCGTCTCTCGAGAGACCTTTCCCCAGCTTATCCCATTCATATCCGATCGCATGGGATATATGTCTGTGATCTTCCTCACCACAGCATTTGAGAACTCTATGCTGTCGAAAACAATAAAGATAAACCCACACACTCAAAATATAATCTAAACCAAAGTGTTATAATGTCAATGGAAATTTGATAACAATGAACTAAGACATAACACTTACACCCCATCGTCCCTGGGCTCAACGAGCAGCCTATCCCGACCTAACTGGGTGGCTGGAGGCGCCCCCTGTGTAGAACCCGACGAACCTAGGAATATACAAAACATTTTAATTGTAGTAAATAAATAACGTAATATTATAATTATGAATTACTCGTACCTGGAGTGTGAGGTGGGGGAGTCTCTGGGACCTGAGTCATCGCCCCTGCAGGTGCCTCCGCGGGCTGTTCCTCTGAACCAGCTTCGTTCACTATTGTTCCAGAAATGGTAAGTATAAATACAAACCAATAGTAAAAAAAATGAATGTCACACACGTTGTCATAAATACCTGCACTCTGGCGCTGCCACGCCTCCCGGGCCGCCCGAAGAGCAGAAGCCAGTCTAGACCCCCTCGCTGGGGTCCCCGAACCCCGCCTTTGGGACCCTGTCCCACGCGGTGTGCCCGATGAAGAGCCACCCCCTTGGTCACTAATCTGCAAGAATTGAATTATATTAGAACATACAAGAGGATATTACGCAAAGAATATACTTTATTTAAATTACATTAATTATATGTCACATTTTATATTTCGAAGTCATCATCCGAAGTCTCCTGTGATGGATCGTCGGTGCCAGTCTCTTCTGAAGTAGAATCAGAGCCTATCGAATCTTCTGATTCAATACCCTCGTTGAGTTGTAGATCAACATATTGCACCTCACTGTCTGTCAAGGGCTCTCGCGTCGACGTGATATTTGCAGTGTTGATGTGACCATGCTCGGGGACATCATCCTGGTATGCTTCTGCCTCTTCACCTTGCCTAACTGTAATTATACCTTGTGGTTTGACTTTACATACAGCCAACCAATCATTGCGATTAGCCGCTGGTCTGTTTGTTGGGAACGGTACGTAGCAAACTTGCTCGGCTTGATGGGCAAAAATAAAAGGCTCATATACGTTCAAAGATTTTGACTTGTTTATTTCAACAATCTTATAGTTCGCATGAGTTCGTGTCCCAATTCCTTCGCGGGGGTCAAACCACCTGCATTTGAAGACTGTTGTCTGCTTGATAGGCAGCGCAGGGTATTCTATGACTATAATCTCTTCGATGATACCGTAGTAGTCTCCCTGTTCTTCCGACGTGATACACACTCCACTATTGTATGTCGACTTCTGCCTACCATGAGATTCTGTGTGAAATTTCATTCCATTGGTAAAGTACATAGGATATGATGTACCAATTGGAAGCGGGCCCTGTGCCACGTGGTAAACGCATGGATTCTCGGGTTGATATTCGGTCACGTAATCCAAAAACCATTTAGAAAAGTCTGCGGACTGCGCTGCCCATATCTCTGTAACACTTAGACCAGGTTGATCTTCCAGCAGCTGTTCTTGGAATGTCCTATTGGCCAGACAAGTATTTTAGTAATGAACACACTGATAGTTTACTAATTGAAAGATTATAATTAGAACTTACTCGAGGTACGGTTCGATCTCTTTACAATTTAAGAGGAGGTAATTATGTACGGCGTTCAACTCTTCCCCAGTCAGTCGTCTCTTTGTTGCTTTCCCTTGAGCACGTCCGGAGTGCGTAAATACACTAGGTAGGCGATCATCATATTGAATAATGCCTCCGTCATCATTCCTTGGCACATTCCTCTCACGTGTGAACACATGCTTCTCAAAGTAATGAGAGCAGAAAATTGAGGCCTCTCTCACCATATATGCGTTGCAAATACTCCCTTCAACATGCGCTTTGTTGCGCACAGTCCTCTTCAATCGATTCAGATATCTACAAGTTATAATGCAATACAATATTGGTCATCACATTGAATAGAATCATTTCAGACATTGCATAAAAATATAAATGGATGTAAAAATTCACCTCTCATACGGGTACATCCATCTGAACTGCACGGGCCCGCCAAGCCTGGCTTCGTGAGGTAGGTGGATGGGAAGATGTTCCATGCAGTCAAAGAATGATGGTGGGAAAATTGCTTCCAACTTACATAAAAGTACTGGAATATCGAAGGTCAATTTGTCTAAGTCCTCAATCTTAATTGTTTTCGCAGTCAAGGCCCTGAAAAAGTTGCTCAACTCGGCTATGGGTTCCCACACACTCTTTGGGAGTAGATCCCGCCAACCTATCGGTAGGAGACGCTGTAAAAAAATATGGCAGTCATGACTCTTCATTCCAAACATTCTATGTTTGTTCATATCTATGCATCTGCCTAGGTTGGAAACAAATCCATCGGGAAACTTTAACCCTGCAACCCATTTCAAAAATATATCCCGTCTCTCCTTGTCCATTGTATAGACTGCTTTTGGATATCTACCGGTACGATTGTCCCTATGTAGTTCAGGCCTGTTGCACAATGTCATGAGGTCCTCCCGTGCTTTCGCATTATCTTTTGTCTTGCCCTGAACGTCCATAACTGTGTTGAAAACATTCTCGAACACATTTTTCTCAATGTGCATGACATCCAAATTGTGTCTAACCAAATTCGTCTTCCAATATGGTAGATCCCAAAAAATACTCCTTTTCTTCCATCCACAAGTCTTACTAAGCACTGCATTCTCCTCAACTCCTTCAAATTCCATAACCCGTCGCATTCCATGCATTTCAATGTCCTCTAGCACCTCTTCACCACTCTTATACCTTGGTGGCGACCCGCGTTCTTCTCGGTCTTTAGTGAATTTTGACTTATCAACTCTGAAAGGATGATCGGGAGGCAGAAACCTCCTGTGGACATCGAACCATGACTGTTTGCCACCCTCCTTTAGCCTAATCGATTCGGTCTCTTCCATACATACCGGGCAAGCCGTTTTCCCATATGTGCTCCAACCAGACAACATAGAATACGCTGGGAAGTCCCCAATTGTCCACATCAAGGCCGCCTTGAGCTGAAAGTTTTGCTTGGAATATTTGTCGTATGTTGTGACCCCAAATTCCCACAAATCCAATAGCTCTGCTATCAATGGCTGTAAGTATACATCTATCCCTTGTTTTGGGCTTGATCTCCCAGGGATTATACATGTCAGGAACATGTATTCATCTTTCATGCACATGCCGGGCGGGAGATTGTAAGGGGTTATAATAACTGTCCAACAAGAGTATTGTGAACCTGACTGACCAAATGGTTGGAAACCATCCGTGCATAAGCCCAAACGGACATTCCGTCCCTCAGCAGCAAAAACTGGATGAAGTGTGTCAAAGTGCTTCCATGCCCTCGAGTCGCATGGATGACACATCTCACCGGAAGACCCATGGTCATGTCCAACATGCAAAGTCATATGCTCTGCAGTCGTCTCTGAAGCGTACAACCTTTTCAGTCGGTTTGTTAGTGGGAAATAAAACATGTACTTGCGTGCGAGCCGTGAAGTGGAATTTGTTTCCCTAAACCGAGGCCCGTCACAGAACTTGCATCTACCTAATGATGCATCGTCGCGCCAATACAACATACAACCTTTAGGACAACAATCTATTTTCTGAACAGGTAGCCCCAACCCCTCGAGTAGCTTCTTCGCCTCGTAAAAGTTCTTTACCATGGCATTATCCTCGGGAAGTGTATCTATTATGAGTTGGCATAAAGTGTCGAAACACTTCTCAGAGAGATTATGTTCAGCCTTAATATTTAACAATCTAGCAATTGTTGACAATAAAGTCATTTTCTTGCATCCAGGCCATAGATCCTTGTCCGCTGCATCCAACATACGGTAGAACATACTCTCTTGTGCGTTAGGTTCCTCGGGGGCCCTATGCTCATCTCCTTCATCACCTTCATCGGGCGGTGTCGTATTCGGAATACCAAATCCCATACCATCGAACACCATCTGTATATAAGCATCTTCAGCGGCAGGCCTCGAAGAGCCGGCCGTTTCAAGAACCTCTGAACTAGTGGGGTGGTGTGACTCTCCATGACACGTCCACCTTTCGTAGTTCAGCACGAATCCATTGCATTGTAGATGATACTTAATGTCATCATCAGGTATATAACACTTATTCCTACATTGTCTACACGGACACCTTAGTTTTCCCTGTGCTCTATCCACGTTTGGGTTTTGATGAGACATAAGCAGGAACAAGTCAACTCCATTCTTAAATTCTGAGGTCAGTACTCCCAATTCACGACGGGAGCGGTACATCCAACTCCGGTCCATCACCTACATTAATATGTTTTCCTCGTTTTGGTTAATATAGACTAAGTGGATGTTACATTATTTGTTCCCTTGCATTAATTCAACTCGTGAAATTAATTTAATATAAATTTACCCTAAGGTGGATTAGACTTATTGAATGTTACTTGAATATGTTGTCGTTGTATATTCACCTTTAAAAACAAGTGGACATGTTCATATTAATCCAATCAATTGTCTAGATTCGGTTCATCCTATACTTAACATATTTCAATTCAACATCTCCTCAATCCGACCGAATATACAATCCATCTATATAGCCTAATTTAAATACTAAGTTCATCCTATATCATAAACAAACACTTGCACAATATGCATACTATACAAACCAATGATTAGAAAGTTTCCACTAATATATAGTTCAACTAGCCATATGTTTCTCATACGACATCCAAATTAAGCATATCACATATGCAAATTCATCTACTCGACGAGAGCTTTCCAATTATGTGATTATAATTTCACAAATCTAAACATTTTGTGCGCAAATCATGAAAACAGCGGGCTGCCCGGAATTCGAACACAAGCAATCTCGATTTTTTTCTCCTATTTTGCGAATTTGCTAACAAAAACATCAAACATAATGTCCAACACTCAATTCTTTCTATAATCTCATAATCCAACATCAATTAAAAAAAATAAAGTGAAATCAAGCTTCAAGCTAATAAAACGAACACAACAAAAATTTGCCCAAAATTTTGAACAATCGAATATCTAAAATGAGAAGGTGTAGCCAATCGAATACCTTGGGTGATTACACGAATGTAATCAAAATGCTCCCCTCGAGAAGAAATCTCCACTGCCCGGAATCGAATGGCTTGCGGGGGTGGCTCGAAAGTGTTCCACGAAAGAGGGAGGACGACGGCGGCGGCGACGGGCGGCGGTGGGTTGGCGGCGCTGGCGGAGGAGGTCGGAAACGTGGTCGGAGGCGAGAGGGAGAAGGATTTTCGCGTGAGAGAAGGTGTGGGAGGGCTGTGCGAGTGACTGGTTCTGTTCGCGAATTGGGATTTTTAATCCCTAGGTTACCGACCGCAAATGCGGTCGGTAACGCGGTCGGTATCACCGACCAAATCGCGTGTGGTCGGTGAGTTGGTCGGATTTTAAGCCGGGACCCCACAACGGCTACAATTTACCGACCACCGCTTGCGGTCGGCGCTGCGGTCGGTAAATCCGACCCGCAAAGCGGTGGTCGGTAATTGCGGTCGGTTCCCCAGTTTTTCTTGTAGTGAATGGGCTTGACCCGGATAAATTAAGGCGCGGGCCAAGCAAAAGGACACGGGCCAAGCAAAAGGCACGGGCCACGTTATCCATTTCTACTTGGCCCGGTCCTTCTACAGCTTGGCCCGGACGAGCCAAGCATAATTCTTCCGGGCCAAGCACCTCTAATCAAAAATAATTTGGATAGTCTGGATTACACATGGCCCGGGTATTTCTACTTGGCCCGGGCCGGGCCAAGCATCCGGGCCAAAGGGTTTTCAGTCTTTTCGGGTAAAAAACTAACTTCCGTAAAGCGGCGGGCAGAAAAGTCACTGCAAATTACTGACAGGCCACAGTGATCTTCCCCCCTTATTATTACATGACATGACATGACATATATGTAGCTACAATGATGCAATTTTATTTGATTGTTTCTGACATGTGAGTCTGACAAAAGCATAGAACATTCATTGGGCATGCATGAAAAATTAAAAAATAGTAAAAAAAAAAAAAAAAAAAAAAAAAGTATAGATATTGGGGTTGCTATGCAAATTAGGGCAAGGTGCTGTTACTTTCCACCAACGAGCCCATCGTTGTGGTCTCTTAGGCAATCGCAATTTAAAATCCCTATTTCCTCTGAAAGGCAAGGTGGTTTCACATCATTGCATGATCCATACCAACTCTTCCTCTCCCGGGCAAGATTGTAAAGAAACTCATCCAACATACTCTTGCTCACGTGGGGCATCACACAAACATGTGCCATGTTTCCTACACAAGAAAGTTGCCAGTAATCTGCGAACCCTTGCTTTTGAGGACGCTCAAAGACAACGATGTTGCTCTTGTCATTGAGCATCGCACTAATCCCAGATTCCTTTAGTCCATCTTTCAAATATCGAGCATTATCCAAGCACATTTTCACATCTCTAGTCAGTCCCTCGATGCCTTTCATGCTCAATCCATACCAAATGAACAATGCAGCATGACCATTTCGACTTCCACTTATTGTACTGTCTACACTCGCTATGTACTCCACACTTTCACCCAGAAGGGACATATACTTGTTCCTCGTCATGAACACGCCACAAGGCATAGGCGAGCCCAATAGTTTGTGTGCGGACACACTAATGCTCCCAATTGGTTTTCTGAAACTTAAACTCGATCCCTAGGTGGTGCCAATAGAAAAGGAAAACTCAACGAATTAAGTTGAGCTAGCTAGCTAGTGGGGTAAAGAGGAGAAAACTGTGGTAAATTCAAAGACGTGTTCATGACTTACCTGTTCCAGTAATGGTAAAATAAGTCCATACAAGGCTGCATCACAGTGGATGTAAAATTGATCATTTGAGAAACCACAATCATATAGCGTTTGTACGACATGATCAACGTCGTCTATGCCTCCTTTGAATGTTGTCCCTGCAATTTCACAAATTTCCTTTTAATTTTCATTTCGATTTAACATGTTTACCCAAAAAAAAAAAAACATGTTAAATTTGTATCAAACTTGAAAACAATTGTGAATAAAGCAGACAGATGAAGAAACAAATAAACCTATATTGAGATTGATTATAGCTGGCTTCTCCTTGTTGAGAATAAGTTGTTCTTTAAGGTCAGAGCAATCTATTTCTCCAGTACTTGAAGTATTGATCACTTTGCAATCCATTCTATACATTCTGGCTGCCTTGAAAATCGAATAATGCGATTCGCTTGACACGTACAAAATTCCATCGGGTAATAACTCCCTCCTACAATGAAATCAGATTAAACACACATAAGAAATAGAAGTGCCTATTTAGTGATTGATGAGCCAAGTACAAACTACAAACCCGAGTAAGAGGCCTTGGAGATTGCCCTCGGTTCCCCCATTGGTTATGTAACCCCAATACTCATCTTTTTCAATCCCCCAGAGTTTGGCAAACCAGTCCAAAACTCCTACCTCAAACTTCTTCGAATGCAAAGCAAAATTACTTTCGATGAATGGGTCACCAGCATTATTGATATGGAAATTCAGCAATGGAGACAAAGCAATGTAGTGGCTGCAATTTAGGTTCCCCGGATAGCCTACATATATAACAACCAACACTTAAATATTGTTTAAACAAGTGATTGGCAATATCATAACAACAGTGTTTACTTTTTCTTGATACCTAAAGAGCGACCGGCACTTTCAACAAGTTGATCTTGAAATTCAGCAATTGTTTTGGCCAAGAAACCGCGTTTATCATCAACATCACGATATGGTTCCACCACTTCAAAAGTTTTAGACTTCTGGGTTTCCTTCCACTTTTGTTCCTCGTTATGCTCGAATGACAACATATGAGGCATGGTAGGTTAGAGTAATAACACACCTTGTTAGATTAATATATTTGGTTATTAATTTCCAAACATTCATGTCTTTTTATATAGACAATCCTAGTGTGGTGTTTTCATTGAGTTCGAACCGCGTTTGTAATGTTAGTTTTTCTTTTCATTTATTTACCTTGTTGTAATAGTGGAGAAAGTAAACAAGATAGCATGCCACTTGTTAAGGTATAATATGTACCAAAATTTCTCAAAGTAAACAAGATAGCATACCAGGAGAAATTTTAAGCCTAATTATTTTAATGTAATCCGAGTTTTGAATTTCTGCAGCACCAGAAATTGTTGGGAAATGTTCCTAACCGGTCTTTCACTTTATTAAATTACGAAGATATGGTATGATAGCGAGTCAAGCAATCGACGAGAAGACACCATTGGTATCTTCGATTAGTGAAGAGATCTCAACCAAATGAGCGTGTTCTGGGTCTGTCTCACAAAAATAAAGAAGGTTAAATATCCATTTAAAATTTTTTCAAATAATTTAAATGGATCATTCTTTAACAGGAAATGCACAGAGTTTGAGAAAACCTCATTTGAAAAGAAGATGTTACTCATCTGGGAAAATGAGTTGCCAGCAACTGAGTCTACCAGAAAAAGGCATACAATATGATGTATGTTGGCCAATGGGACAATGACATATGCCCATATAAAAACTCTATTCGGTACAAAGATCCAGGTAACATAAAAGAAATCCAGATTCGAACATGATAAAGGGAAGAAACGTACAAAAAAAGTTTCGCAAATCAAAGTGAAAACAGCTGGATGTAAAAGAAAAGGAGGTGTCGGCAATACCCTACAATAAATGGCTGACAAAGTAGAGAGGGGCAGTTGAGAGATAATGGTCAATAAAGAAATGTGGAGAGTTAACAAAGTATCCACCTAACGCAATAATTCCAAAAGGAGAATAACGTAGCCGGTGAAATTAGTGCCAAGCGACGAACAGAGTGACGTCACGAGGAATTAGAGGAAGGTGGAATCTGGAATTGAAGTTCGTGGGCACCTATAAATAAAAGAGTTTGAAGCAGATGGAATGCATCAAAAATTTCTCAAAACTCTTCTAAACACTTGTAATATTTTCTTTTCTGCAAAAATTTCATTTCAAGTCTGTAATAGTATGGGGTACATCCCGAGGACTCTTGCTTCCTCCATGAAGAGCTAAGTATGTCTTCTCCATTAGGGGAAATTATGTTTAAATAAAACTTTTAATATTTCTTCAATAAAAATTCAGGCTTCCAAATATTCCAAAAATTCCGATAATATAGTTAAACCCCTTTACCCATATATTGTTATGTCATAAGGTAGGAATCGAAATAGGACTGTGATGTTTGTTGCTGAAGGAATCAAGAATCGACGAACCATCAGATGCGGCAGCATGGTTGAAGAGAGTCTGTAAAATTCTGGAGCTTAGGAGACCCGGCAGTAAGACGGTCAAACCTAAGGTATGGAGTTTATAGCTTAACTTTATTGTCGGAAGCATGATGGGTTGTCCTTTGACTAAAATAAATTAAAAATCTAAGGTTTGAGGTCAAAGTGTAATAAATCAAAAGTTGATAGGGTCAATTGACTTTTTAAAAATTCTAGATGGCCTAAAATAGAATAAGGCGAGTTTATAATGGCCTAAAATCAAAAAGCAAAATTTAGTGGCCCAAAACTGTAATATGTGTCTTCTCATGGCTTATTTTATTTATTAGCTCAATATAATATAGTAAATCATGTAATCATAATTTTATTGTACTATCAATATTGTCCTTTTAAGTTATTATTAGTTATCTTTATCAAAATATATATTGTGAGTTTTTTTTTTTTTTGACAATCTATACAAACTTAGAAATGGGTTGTGATGGCACATGCCACATAAATTTCAAAGAGAGGAAGGGGAGGGATATAGAGACTGATGAGTGATGGGAAGGCGATTGAGAATCCAGGAACTTGACCAAATGAGACAATTCCATATTCCAAATATATATTATGAGTTGAAACAGTAAAGAAAATACATAAAAATCTTTAATTAAATATATATACTATTTTGACTAAAAATGTTTAGAAGTATTAAAATTTAACTTTTTATTGCAAAGAAAATAATTTTGAAAAACTACGTAATACTCTTAAATGTTACGTTTTGACTTTTCTACGGTTCATTATAACACTTTGACTTCTATTTTTGTCATAATTATAGAAGCCAAAATATAGCCAACTGAGATCTTGTTGCATTCGTCTCATCTTGTAGTTTTTAAATATCAAATTTTTAGAATTTTTACTTGTACCGAATTTGAATTATTAATCGTTGAAAATGTGCATTGGCATACTTGCAAATAAGAAGTATAACATTTAAAAAAAAAACGTAGGAAGTATATATGCACAAAAATAAGTACATTATTTTTTTTTGAGTTGATTATTAAATGAAATTTTTGCCATTATTGTTTTGAGTTGACTATTATATGATATTCTTAACATTATTGGTTTGAGTTAATTAATATATGATATTTTTACTATTATTGTTTTTTTTGGGTAAGGGGGACGCTTCAGCGTCAGCTAAGAACATAAAAATAAAAAGAAAGAACAAGGGGATAAGAGTGACAAAAAACAGCAATATGATCAAAGTCGAGGCCGGCATACGCCCATGAAGTCCTCTGCTAGCCTTGGTCGCGCTTCATCAGGGGGAAAGCCCATGTAGTGAAGAATTCAAGTTCGCTAGAACCTCGCTTGGCCATGCAATCAGCAACCGTGTTTCCCTCACGGTAGATATGGAACCAATGATAGCCAGGATGAGTCTGAAGAAGATTACGAATCATGCGCACAATAGGAAAGAGAGGATGCTCCCTCGCCACATCAGAATGGATAATTCGAATAGCCTCAAGAGAGTCGGAGTAGCAGCACGCCTCACTAACATTTCGGACTTGCAACAATCTCATCCCATTTAGGATACCATGCAACTCTGCTACTAAAATTGTAGAATTTCCCACAAAACCAGAGAAACCCACTTGCCAGAGACCCACAGCATTGGAAGAACTCCACCAAAACCCGCCCTCCCGGGATTACCCATAACACTACCATCGACATGCAGAACACACTCCCCAAACTGACGAGGATGCCAGCCTACCAACACGGGAATGCTACGCCGAGGTAATCGGCTATACGCCCTGTCGAACCCTTCACCCATAGTGATAGCTCGCGCAAGCAGTGAAGACCGATCAGGATTCTCATCATTGAAACACTTAGCATTCCTCGCACACCAAATGATCCATAACATCGCCCAGAATACTCCATTCCAGTGGCGAGTAAGGCCTCTCCAAAACAGCCCTACGTCTCCATGCAACGGAGGGGATACCTGGGAAGGGCCACCCAGTTGCGCCCAAGCAGTAGCAGACCAAGGACATTGGAAAAATAGGTGCACAGCAGACTCATCATGCAAGTCACATACCGAACAGCGGGCCGAGCTAGCAAGATGACGCCGCGCACGAAGTTGATTAGTGGGGAGTGCATCATGGACTATCAACCACATTAGGTAACGAATCTTTTCAGTAGCAGGTATCTTCCACACCCAAGCTTTGTTGTAATCACAAACCAGTCCACGCGCTTGAAGCATCCATAGATAACCTGTCTTGACAGAGTAAAGGCCCGATGAACTGCCACCCCAAATAACCACATCATCCGCCTCATCATGGAGGAGAGGAGGACCGAACTCCAGTACTTCTTCACTGATATTGGTAGGGATCGAAGTAGTGACATCCGCCCACCACCAGTTGCCATGCAGAACAACATCCTTCACGCGCAGGTTGACGTCCATGGGCGAGATGGACTCCAGCCGAGGGCCAATGGGGCCAGCTTTAAGCCAATGTGAAGACCATAAATTACACTCTCCTTTGCCAATCCGCATGCAGAAACCCTTAGCAAATATAGGATCAATGCGAGTCAGCGCCCTATAAATGGGGGAAGCTCCTGGTTTGGACTTGAAATTATACCAGCCACATCGGTACTTAGCCAAAATGAGTTTTGATTCTAGTTTGACAGGCTTGCAAATAACATTAGCATATACTTTACCAAGCAAGGAGATATTCATGTCGCGAGTGGACCGAATGCCTGCACCACCCATAATCCTCGGCAGCGCCACACGGCTCCATGAAATTAAATGCAATCCGCAGCCACGCACATCCTTCCAAATAAAAGAACGGATAATCCGATCCAGAAGTTCACAGATAGATGATGGCAACCAAAATAATTGCATGATGTATGTTGGGATAGCAGACAAGACCGAACGAGCCAGCGTTAGGCGACCTGCTTTACTCAAGAGGGAGCGTTTCCAGGAGCTAAGGTGGGAATTTATGCGATCCACCAGGCCATCAAAATGTGTAGTACAAACACGGCCATGAATCACTGGAAAACCAAGATAGCGACCAAGATTAACCGAGAATTCAATATTTAGGATTGAATGGAGCTCACCAATAGTGGCAGGAGGAACAGCCGCGGAAGCAAAGGCCCGAGATTTTCTCGCGTTAATCCGAAGCCCAGAATACCATGCAAAGCTAGAGAGAATCCCATCAATGGTCCGCGCGCAATCCGGCGTAGCTTTGGCAAAGAGCAAGAGATCGTCAGCGAACATCAAATGGGAGAGGGGAGGGGCGTCCCTTGCTATAGTCATAGGCAGCCACTTCCCTTGCTCTACTGCTTCAATTATTGTCCGAGAAAGTTTCTCCATAATCACTATGAATAGATAGGGAGATAATGGATCACCCTGTCGTAAGCCCTTGGCCGGAGAAAACGGTTCCAGCGCCTCACCATTCCAAAGGATGGAGTACACCGGGGACCTCACACAGAACATAATCAGTTTAAGAAGTCGGGCCGGCACACCCATTTCCGTCAGACAACTCTCCAAGAACTCCCAAGAAATATTGTCGTACGCCTTCTCCAAATCAATTTTTAATATGAAATCCATCGAACGCCTGTTCTTGTTATGGAAGGAGGAGACAACCTCTTGCAATATAATAGCATTTGATGCCGTGCTACGACCCGGGAGGAAGGCAGACTGACAAGGGCCTATATATTCCTTGAGAACAGGCCGGAGTCGATTGACAATAATCTTAGTGATAAACTTGTAGCAGACATTACACAATGAGATAGGCCGAAACTCCCGGACCTCAGTTGGAATGGCTACTTTTGGAATGAGACAGATGAACGTGGCCGACACCTCTTGGGCAAAAGAACCATCACGAAAGGCGCGACAAACAAACTCCATGAGTTCAGCCCCCACAGAACCCCAGTAAGTTTTGAAGAACTCGGCGGGGAAGCCATCTGGGCCCGGCGCAGCATAGCCCTTGCTATCCTTCACCACAGCCGAAACCTCCTGAATACTAACTTCATTGTCCAGCCTACAATCCGTTCGAATCATGGGGAGGGGAGCCAACTGTAACCTTGGCCGAATGGACTGAACAGAGTGACCAAATACCTGTATAAAGTGGTTACGAACATGATTCTGGAGGAGGTCCTCCTCCGTCGCCCATGCCCCATCAATGGTGAGCCCTGTGATGCGATCCCGTTGCCTCCGAATACGGGTAATGTTGTGGAAATATTTAGTGTTACGGTCCCCATACAGTATCCACTTATCTCGAGATTTTTGGAACCAGAATAATTCCTCCTGCCGAAGAATGACATCAAGCTCGTCCATAAGCTGCTTTTCCAACCGGGAATAAGTCGATGAGTCCACCCGTAACATGCATCGTCGCACTCCCTCCAGTCGACTCATTATCTTACGTTTCCGCCGTTTGAGGTTACCAAACACATTTTTATTGAAGTGCAGCGAGGCATCTTTTATCCCCTCCAACCGCACAGGCAATGGTAGATCGGTTGCATGCCAAGATGAATCCACAACAGCGCCATACATTGGATGCGTAGCCCACATGCCCTCCCACCTGAAGGGCTTCCTAGCTGCTCGTCGCTGGATGGCCGAGCATCGAAGGAAAAGTGGATTATGGTCGGATGATCTCCGACCAAGAACCTCCACAGAGCAGTTATGAAAATGTGTAATCCAACCCGCATTGGCAACAGCACGATCAAGTCTCTTACGAGCTAAAGGGCCGCCAGATGTGTTTCTCTGCCAAGTATAAGGATCTCCAGACGACCGGATCGTTTCCATCCCACAGTCTGCTAGAAGCTCAAGAAACTGGTGACACTGGTGAGATGGAGCCGAAATAGCAAATGTTTCCGACGGAGAGAGAACCTCATTCCAGTCCCCTATTGCCAACCATGGTCCCTGTACCACAGCAGCTATGGAGCGCATGTCTCTCCAATCCAAAAGCCGCTCCCGGCCAATCGGGTTGGCATATACCGCAGTACAATGCCACGTAGAATTATCCCGGCTAATCCGACATGTAATCAACCGGGAGTGAAGAAAAGCCACCGAAACATCATAGGGATCCCCAATGCGACGGAGAACCCAATTCCCACCAGCACGGCCAACACATTCAATAATATGCACTGCCTCATAGCCAAGCCGATAAAGCTTCACCCATACCCGAGAAAACGGTCCTTGTGGCTCCAAGAGAATTAACAAGGACGGCCTATGCAAACGAATAAGATCCGAAAGGTGGCGTTGAGTAGGTCCTTGCATGGCACCACGCATATTCCACGCAAGGATAGAAAAATCACTGAACGCAATCATTGCGGCACTAAGGCCAAGTCAAGAGTTGAAGCGACCTCTCCTCCCTGCGCATTAGGGACCATAGTTGCAGCCCCCAACCTGCTTAGATCATCCAACTTGCTTCCAAGACCAGACGTGATGGCCACTGAATGGCCCGGAACATCATTCAACAAGTGTAAATATTTCTTTGGAAAAGCTTTCTCCACACTTGCCGCATTCAAACCCTCACCCCCACGGGTTGATTTCTTCTCCGTCCGGGGCTTCTTTACGCCATGTAGTAACCCTTTGGCCCTAGTTTGCTTTTTTTTAACAAAGCTTTCCTTTGCAGGCACTGCTTCAGGACTCTGATCCACAGTTTGCTTGCTACCAGACCCACCCAGAGGTCTTCCAAGTTCGCCATCACCTTGATCCGCAACCTGCTCTCTTCCCGATTCGCCCACAGGTTGTTCAAGAGTGCCATCGCCTTGAGCATCACATGGCGCGGACACAGACTTGTCCAAATGAGTCGCCGCTCGCTTGGCAGCGAAGCCGCCCCTTGTCGCACCAGCACCTCCAGGCGTTGGCAAAGCAGGCTTGGAACGGCGCGGCTTTCTCCTCGTAACCACCATCCAGTCACCAACCCCGAGATCTACAGGAACCTCCCCCACCACCTCCTGGGGTGATGAACCATTATCCTCCACATGGAGAGCCGAGCGCCCGTCCTCCTTCCTGGGGTCTGGGAGCCCGTCCTCCACTGGCAAGGCTGCCTCCTTCGCACGATCAACCATCAATGCCTCCGTGACTACAGGTTTAGGACAGCGATCCTGGGTATGGCCGAAGCGGGCACACTTCATGCACATTTGGTGAAGACCTTCATATGCAATATGCACTACCTCTCCTTCAACATCCAGCATCCCATATAGTGGTTTATCTAAATCAATTTCAATGCAAGCCCGGGCATACCGCCCCCTCGAAATCTCCATCGTGTTCTTGTCGACTTTGATAAGAGGTCCCATTGGTGCAGTAATGACCCTAAGGGCATTCTCGTTATAGAAGACTTGATTGAGGTCCGAAAACCTCACCCAAGTTTGAACCGTATTGACTCGCGTCTTTCGCGGGTTGAAATCACTAGACCATCTCCGGATCGCAAGGCAATGGTCGAAGACCATCCACGGCCCCCCCGTGAGGACCTTATCGCGGTCTTCCGGCGTTGTAAACTGCGCAAGAAAGCACCCATGGCCAACATCAAGAAGTTCGAAAGAACCCGCAAGCTTCCATGCACGCTTCAACCGTTCTTTCATGGCCATGTATCCGACCGAAAGGCCAATTACCTTAAGCACCAAGGTGTCCAAGAATGGGGCATACAAACCCTCCAGTACCGACTGCTCAAAGCGAATCTTAGGGCACCGAGCGGAAGGTCCCTCACAATCCACCGTGGCAAGGTTCTCTTTCAACCAGTCCCTTGTATCAAGCGGAGGGGGCGGCGACGACTCAGAAGGAACACCCATCGCGACATCACGAAACGACATATGAGGCGCAGTCAATGACCCGTCAAGGGAGGGTTTGACGATCTGGAGTGCATGGGGTTGGACAAAAGGGGCGACCTTTCCTCCAGGATCATGTGCAGCCGACAGGGAGAGCGTAGGGGAAGACGGGGTCTTGGAAACCCTAGAAGGAGCCATTCCAACACTCAATTTTACTATTATTGTTTTGAGTTGACTATTATATGATATTCTTAATATTATTGAGTAATTATTATATACTGTAATATTCTTATAATTATTATTTGAGTTGACTTTTATATGATATTCTTATAGGGTGTATTCAATCAACAATATAGTTACTATGGGGAATAAGGATTCCTCTGCAGGTGCAGATATGTGTGGGCATGGGTATGTGATGTTGGTCAACAACCTTCAAAAATGCAGCGGCCAACCACCAAATCCATATATAATCTTTTCAAAATAATATATCTACCTACATTTGTAGATTTGGAGAGAAAGGATCACATCCAATAATAACTTCATGGGGTGGATTATGAACTATATGGATTTTCAGCGGACGCGTCATCGGGCTGCACAGTGTTTAGGTCGATCAATTCAACCATAGCGTTGTTGTCAGAAGCATGCCGCGGCAACCGGAGGTACAGTTGCTCTTTATAAATGCAAATCGACGACAACAAGAATTTGAGGGTGGAGGGTTTTTCCCAGATAGAAGTTATTATTGGATGTGATCCTTTCTCTCCAAATCTACAAATGTAGGTAGATAGATTATTTTGAAAAGATTATATATGGATTTGGTAGTTGGCCGCTGCATTTTTTAAGGTTGTTGACCAACATCACATACCCATGTCCTCCACACATATCTGCACCTGCAGAGTAATCCTTATTTTGCATAGTAACTATATTGATCAATCAAGACACTATAAGAGTTTCTTGGATTTCTAAAGTTGTGTTAATTAAATTTAGATTTTAAAAAGTATTTAAAAATTATGAGGTATTCAATATAGATTTTAAAAAGTCTTTAAAACTCTAGAGGTATTCAATACAGATTTTTAAAAGTTTTAAAAATTTAGAGGTATTCAACAGTATAAGAATTTTAATTCTTTATAGATTTTGATGGATTATCTTAAAAAATATAACTTTAATACCTCCGATAATCGCTTAAATGGAATGAAATAAGCTACTCATACCAACAAGGTACCTTTCTTTCTTGGTAAATAAAAATCTAAAAACTCTAAATCAAATACACCCTTTAGTGTTTGAGTTTAGGAGTGGGAATAGGTCAGGCTACCCGACAAGGTCCTACAGCATAGCCTACCGAAGGTCAGGCCAGGCCTTGTTTTATAAACAGGCTAGGCTCAGGCTATTTCAAAAGCCTATTTAGTTAAATAAGCTCAGGCCAGACTTTATAAAAAACCTATTAGGCCTACTAGGCCGGATTATTTATTATTATTATTATTAGTGTGTTTAGGTTTACTACATAGGAATATGTGGTATTATTATTATTATTATTATTATTATTATTATTATTATTATTATTATTATTATTATTATTATTATTATTATTATTATTATTATTATTTTATGTAAGTAATTATTGATTTGATCTTATATACGTTTTTAAAATATTTTTAAGTTTTTCCTCGTATATAAATAGTTGTAGATAACAACTTGTCCAATGGTACAAATTCATGTCTTCAAACCTTATGATTACATCCGAACATATACTGTATAAAATAATTTTAACTTAATTTTGAAATAGGCTTAATCAGACTTTTATAAGACTTAAAAATTGGCCTATTTAAATAAATAGGTCAGGCTTAGGCCTATAAGATAAGTCTATCAAAGGTAACAGGTCAGGCTCGGGCCTTAAAAAATCGATGCAGGCCTAGGCCGTTCAAGACTAAATCTATTCCGGCCTAGCCTATCTCCACCCTTATTTGAGTTGATTATTGGAGTATTATATAATGACTAATGTTATAGAAGGGATTTAGGCGTATATCAAATAGACAAATGGGTAGTATAAAAAGTAAAAAAATATTTCTTCCTATTAATTTTGGTACATCAAATTGATAAAAGACTGCACAGACATAGATTTGCGTATGTCATAATCTGTGAGCTATTTAAAGATGAATTGGAAGTCAATTGGTGGTAATTAATTGTGTTTAGTGCAGCCGTCAAGTAATTGTAATTATATTGATAATGTTGTACTCCGTCCCACTTATCTTGTATTGTTCCACTTTTTCACACAATTCAATGTACTTTTTCAACCGCTAATACCTCAAAATGTGTATAACAAAAATTATGTAAAATATATATTTTAAAACTACATGATTATTCGATTCTAACAAGACCCAACTCGACTATTTTTTCCAAATATATACATGCAATAAAATCGGGTCAAAGTAGAACAATGAACAGTGTCAAAAAGTCAAACAGAACACGTTAGCTCGGACGGAGGGAGTAAGAAGTAAGATGGCAAGTTCCTCCAAGAAATTTTAAAAAATAAAAATAAATAAATAAAATGAATGCATCTCACTTGAACCATTTCAAAATCGGGAGATGTTTGGGTACTGATTCAGCGTGCGCTAGGAAAAAAGACACCATTGGTCCCATAAGTTTCCCCAATTTTGATTTCAGTCCCATATTAATTTCATTAACACAATCAATCCATTATTTTTGCTAATTTCGCATAATCCATCACAAACCCCTTAATGACGCATTTCTGCTGACGTGGCGCCGCGTAAGTTTGCTTAATCCAGCGCTATTGGTCCCATAAGTTGCTTAATTTGGCGCCATTGGTCCCATAAGTTTGCTTAATCCGGTGCCACGTCAGCAAAAATACGTCATTAAGGGGTTTGGGATGGATTACGTAAAAATTAGCAAAAATAATGGATTGATTGTGTTAATGAAATTAATATGGGACTGAAATCGAAATTAGGGAAACTTATGGGACAAATAGTAATTTTTTTCCGCGTGCGCTACAAGGCTAAGGTTGAGCAATGAAATATGCTAAACATTTGTGGTGTGATTTTTATTACCATATATTGATGTGAGATGTGATAATGTTGCGCGTGGGTTAGGCGGGTTTAGAATTCGAATTCTAAAGTGTACACATGTGTAGTTTAAATACAATCAATGTCTATGTGGCAACCACATGGCATAATTTAATTAATAATTTTAACTAATCTCATGCCACGTCAGCAAATGGGGTAATTAAGGTCCGACGGATCGGACCAAATTGGAGACAATTAGTAAAATTGTGGCACTAAATTAAAAAATTTCATAATTATGACACCAAATTAGAAAAATGACAAAGTTACAGCACTATTTTAATATTTTTGCCGATCCCATAACACCCAATCTAACAAAATTAACCATAATTCTGGACCAAGGCCGCAATTCTACAACTACAATCACTTTCCTAGTCCAAAAATCTGAGCTTCTTCCAAGTGCAGCCCATTTAACCCTTATATATATTCATAAAAAATTATCAAATTGTACTACCCATAAAACTCCTATTTTTTTTATTGTTGGCTCGAATATGAAGGTTGATCCCACAACCAATATGAGCTCGTTCCCATGCATTTTGACATTTAGCTATTGAATTTGGTCACTAAATTTTTTTATAACTAATGAGTTTCTATCACAAATTTGGTCGCTAATCTCGCGACCAACAGAATTTGTTTATAGACAGAATCTTCTTATGCAGAACATGCTGCAATTCAGGGCAATTGTACTGAGTGTATTGAGATGAGGGTTTTTAATAAATAATAGATTTTATTACCATATATAACATATTGAAGTTATTGTTGGAAGTTTTCCACTTCGTGTAAGAAATTCAGACTGACATTTTTTGGTATGATTCCTATAATTTAGCTCCTTTCAACAAATTAATTTAATTTAATGCTTTAGAAAACAAAGTAAGTATATTTACCGGTTTTAATTCGTGCTGTATTATTCCCTAATTATGCTATTACTGGCGGCCACTACACATTTTGTGGTTAAGTGTCAGTATTCTTCGCTAGTGCTCGTACTTTTTTCCCCGGTCTTCCAAATCTATAATCGCCGCTCAAATCCCTTGCCGTAAGTTTCATTGCCTGTTTTTGTCTCCACTTCCGGTGGGAGTGTGTGCGCAACCATCTCCAAGAGTCCTCCATTGTTTGGTGAAATTGCAAGCGGTGAACCCTATAAATACCTCTCTTTCTCACAGAGTGCATCCGGCGGGTGAGGCTTTCTCTAGCAACGGCTAAATTGATTTGGCATGTGAGTGCGGAAAATTGGGTGAAAATTTTCACCCAATATCCCCAAAATAACAAGTCAACACATGAAACTAGGTTATTTTGGGAATATTGGGTGAAAATTTAAGCCTGCATTGGTGAACTAGGTTATGTTCACTGTTGCTAGTTGAATAAATCAGTGTTATTCATGTTGGAAAAAAACACCATTGGTCTCATAAGTTTCCCCAATTTCGATTTCAGTCCCATATTAATTTCATTAACACAATCAATTCATTATTTTTGCTAATTTTTTTATAATCCATCCCAAATCCCTTAATGACACATTTCTGCTGACGTGTCACCGGATTAAGCAAACTTATGGGACCAATGGCGCCGGATTAAGCAACTTATGGGACCAATGGCGCCGGATTAAGCAAACTTATGTGGCGCCACGTCAGAAGAAATACGTCATTAAGGGGTTTGGGATGGACTATGCAAAAATTAGCAAAAATAATGAATTGATTGTGTTAATGAAATTAATATGGGACTGAAATCGAAATTAGGGAAACTTATGGGACCAATGGTGTTTTTTTCCCTTGAAGGGAGGTGTCGACAACCTTGACGATGTTGTCATAAAAACATTGAATCGATGTGGCTTCTCGGACGATGGGTTTTATATACATTGCGATGCAGCCTTAAATGGGCTCATCTCACCTCTACTTGAACAGGTATAGAACATGGTTGGTCTATTTCCAAAAAAAATAAAAAAATTAAAAAACTAACCGTCCCATAATTTTTTTCGTTTTCCCAAATCATCTCATAAAAGGTGATTTAACTAAATCCGTTCGGTAACTATGCTAATCTAAGCCCAATCCATCCCACTCATCCCTAATCTTAGCCCAAACCATTCAGCAGCAACATCCACTGGCAATAGATGGTTTGATTGGCAAGTTACCGGTTGAGTTAATTCATTTTTTTATGAGATGATTTAGGAAAACAAACTAAATTATGGGAATATTAGGTTTTTTTCCGTTTATTGTCAGACCCCTTTTTTTCTGTGTAATGGACAACGTGATATTAGAGGACAGCTCTAGCTGTTAATTAATCCATTGATTACCAAACGCAGTTGGCCTGAGTAGTATGGGGCTATGGCAGCTTAAGCAATGGTCTCGGGTTCGAGCCTTTGTGTATGCAGAATTCTGTTTTGGGAGAGGCAACCCTTCAATGCTGTTTCACCGTAGAAATTTCGAGGCTTGAAACCTCTATTTGATTGATTAAGACTGAGAAGATTACAAAGTACGGAATGGAATTACATGAATTTAAACAAAGCTGTAAACAATGCTGTAAAGAAATTGCAGAAAGAACGACGAAAAGGAAATTGCAGGAAAAGAACTTGCAGAAAGCGAAAGAGAATTAAATGCAATCTCTGTGAGATGTGTTGAGATGTCCTGCAAAATGAATCGTCTTTCCATACTTATACAGGACGCTGTGTAACCGCTCATGTAACCGCCCAAATACCACGTCTTCTCAGTCTTCAACCTCCGCTCTTCTTCAGGCTCCACACAGACCATGAGCCGGCTTCAACCCAAAAATAAATCCCATTGGGCCCACTATGGATTGGGCTCAATTTATCATTTTTTGATTTTATGGGTTAACAGATTGCCCCCCTCGCGCAATTTGTCTGATTAGGGCCTTTAAAGCCTTTGAAGACAAATATGTGCGTACAATTCAGGCCTGGCCCATTTAATCCAGTAGATCCCAGGCCGCCACTCAGGAGGCTCCAGGCCGCCACTGAGTGTGCTCCAAGCCGCCACTGAGTGTGTCTCTGGCGTCTCTTTGATCTGCCTCAGTATCGATACTTGGCTGCCTGCATTACGGTCTCAGACGCCTCAAGAACTCAGTCCAGCTGCCACAAAGGGCTTCCAGGCCGCCACAAAGGGCAGTCCAGGCCGCCACTCCAGCTCTTTCTGGCCGCCATTTCTACTTGTGATGGCGTGCACGTATGAGTCTTGTTATTCAATAACTTAGATAATCCATAGGCTCACCAACTTGTCTTGGCCGCCATCTGAGACGCTCCAGCCGCCAAGAAGAGGGCTCTGACCGCCACTTAATACCTCTTGGCCGCCACTCTAGGCCCTAGGGCCGCCATCCAAGGCACTTCGGCCCACTCACCCTTTCTTGGCCGCCACTTGTGCTTGTAATGGCGTCTCATGTTTGAATCTTGTTGTGTAATAACTTAAATAACCCTAGTCTCACCAACTTGCTTTGACCGCCACCTGAGACACTTCGACCGCCATGACGAGGGCTTCGGCCGCCATATTGCGCTTCTTGACCGCCACCGAGGACCCTTCGGCCGCCAACAACGTGTACAGAAGCAACCGCAATCGAAGCCTACTCGACCGCCGCCAGGAACCTTCCAGCCGCCACACGGGACTGCCCGGCCGCCATTCGTAGCCTCTTGGCCGCCATCCATAGCCTCTCGGCCGCCACCGAGGACCCTTCGGCCGCCAACAACGAGTAAAGAAGCAGCCGCCATCGAAGCCTACTCGACCGCCGCCAGGAACCTTCCAGCCGCCACAAGGGACTGCCCGGCTGCCATTCGTAGCCTCTTGGCCGCCATCCATAGCCTCTCGGCCGCCACCGAGGACCCTTCGGCCGCCAACAACGAGTAAAGAAGCAGCCGCCATCTAAGCCTACTCGACCGCCGCCAGGAACCTTCCAGCCACCACCTAGGGAGCTTCGGCCTCCATTCCCTCGTCATTTTGGTTTTATTGCCATATTGTTTCCATGGCTATAATTTGTGTATTAAAATTTTTTTAAAAAATTAATATTATTATTTTATTTTTTTAATTTTTAATTTATTATTATTATTTTACCCGGCCTCCAAGGCCGCCGTCAATGGCCTTCTAGGACCACTATCCTGGGAATTTGCCACCATCTTTGGTCCATCTTCATCTCTACTGGGTCTCACTTCCTTGAAATGAGTCTCGTATGTAGGCCGATGCTTCTCTTCCTGTTCCTCTAGGAATTTTTCCAAGCGGGCCGCTCTCTCGGCCAGTTGGGCAAGATTACTTGCATCATGCACAATTAAATGTATTTTTAGTCTAGGCAACATATTAGATACTGCTATGTTGGCTATTTCCTTCTCAGGAATTGCCATAGTACATCGGCCCTTAAGCCGCTGTAACCTGTTAATGAAGATACTTGCCGTCTCATCGGCATACTGTCTTGCATTAGTCAAGTCTGCGAGGCTCACCTGAGACAGTGGTGTGTAGAACCTGTCATGGAAAGCTCGCTCCAAATCGGCCCAATTTTGGATTGAATTAGGCCGCAGGGATGCATACCACGTGAATGCAGGCCCGGTGAGGGATGAGCTGAAGAGTCTCAGCTTCAACCAGTCATTAGCCGCCGCTTCACCACACTGTGCGGTGAATCTGCCCACGTGCTCCACAGTGGACTTGTCATCGTCCCCTGAGAATGCGGTGAATTCAGGCATCTTGAAGCCTCGTGGGTATGGCTGCATACTGTCTACCCAATCAGGGTATGGCTTTCGATACGTAGGCCGCTCCATCGGCCTCAGTTGAATCCCGAAGTGTTGCTGCATCATGTCCGCAAGCAACTCGGGTGACACTGTTGGCGCCTGCGCAGGCGGCATCGCCACTGGGGGTGTAGTAGAAGCCACGACGGCTTGTGTTGCATTATGTGGTGTCTGCCCCAAAGGTTGTGGCGTCTGCCCCCCTTGCGGTGGCGTCTGCCCCCAAAGTTGTGACGCCTGCCCCCCTGGCTGTGGCGTCTGCCCCCAGGATTGTGACGCCTGCCCCCAAGGCTGTGTCGCCATGTAGGGTACAACTGGAACATTCGGCACATTATGTGCCGCTTGTCGTGGTGGCATACCAGTGCCACCAGAGACCGCTGTATAGCCCGGAGAAGCACTGGAGGCCACTAAACAGCCTGGTGCCGCATAAATCGGCGCTGGAGGTGCCGCCGCATATCCAAAACTCGGCATCATGGGTGCCGTTGGGGTGAAGACATAAGCAGCCTGATATGGGTTTGGAAGCGGACTAGCCAGGCCTCCAGCCTCGGGGAGTGGTGGCTGGCTAGGTGTTGTTCCCCACGTCCGCTGTTGGCCGCCTGACGGCCCTGGACACGGGATGCTAAGCGGCGTGTTAGTGCCGTTTGAGGGAGCAGCTGCAGAAGCGGTTAATGCTTGTTGAGTACGCAAGGAACTGCATACTCTATCAATCTGATCAGCCATAGCCGACCGCAATACCTCCATTAAGTGACTCGTGAGTACAGGCATGAACTCGGCCATCGATTCTGTCATCGAAAGCCGCATTTGCTCCGTCAATGTGGGGGTCTGCATAATCCCTCGTTGTGGTTGAGAAGTATTCGCCGTCTCAGCGGCGTCCTCAGACAGTGTTCGCACTGGAGTCTTCTCATATATCGACATTTCTTCAAATTTCTTTGTCAGATCACTAACAATTTTTCCAGATCTGAGATGCATACACTTCTTCAAAGCGGATATGGCTTTAACTCCGTGTCCCACTGGGCGTGCCAATTTGTTTCACCGTAGAAATTTCGAGGCTTGAAACCTCTATTTGATTGATTAAGACTGAGAAGATTACAAAGTACGGAATGGAATTACATGAATTTAAACAAAGCTGTAAACAATGCTGTAAAGAAATTGCAGAAAGAACGACGAAAAGGAAATTGCAGGAAAAGAACTTGCAGAAAGCGAAAGAGAATTAAATGCAATCTCTGTGAGATGTGTTGAGATGTCCTGCAAAATGAATCATCTTTCCATACTTATACAGGACGCTGTGTAACCGCTCATGTAACCGCCCAAATACCACGTCTTCTCAGTCTTCAACCTCCTCTCTTCTTCAGGCTCCACACAGACCATGAGCCGGCTTCAACCCAAAAATAAATCCCATTGGGCCCACTATGGATTGGGCTCAATTTATCATATTTTGATTTTATGGGTTAACAAATGCTCACCAGATCCTCGAGGGATTAGTCTTGGACCCAATGTGGCCTAGGGATACCCGGTACACGCCAAAAAAAAAAAAGAATTAATCCATTGATTTTTTTTCTTGGTCCTAGGAGCCAAGTCTTAGTTTCAAGAAGCCCATCGGAAGCATTTCTGTGTCTGCGCATAAACTGTTGGGCTCTCCCGTACCTTGTGGAGAGGTCATAACAAGAAAAAAGTATAATCCCCTTCTTGCAACAAGTATCGAGTACATAGACTGTTTGGACACCACAATAAGCGGGAGTCGTAATGGGCACGCCGCGGTCTCTATATGGTGTGGATTGAGTATCAAAGGTCTCGTGGGAATTCGGAAAGAAGTGAAACGGTGCTTGAGAAATGCTCGATACTTGAGAGATGAGCTGAGGAATGCCGGCATCAGTACCATGCTTAATGAAAATAGCAACATTTTTCGAGCGTCCTTTGAAGCAAAGCATTACGGTTCACTGGCAACTTTCTTGCCAAGGGACCATGGCTCATATTGTTGTGATGCCCCATGTCACTGTCGCTATGCTGGATGACTTCATTAAGGATGTTGTCCAAGACAGGAGTACTTGGTGTGGATCTTCTGATGAAATTCGACCCCCCCCCCCCTGCCTTGCTGAGGAATTCGGGATTTTGAATTGTGCTTGCTGAAAGCATGGCAATCGGGTTTTCTTTGGAGAGTAGATCGAGATTGCCTGCAAGTCTGTGTTATCAAAGTTCGTCAAGTTGCCAGGAAATTCAGGGTATTACACTAGTTTTTCTATATACTACATACAAAAGGAAATAAGTTGTTTGTGTTAATGTGACAGAATTTTTAAATTGAAATTGAAACGATGGCAGATAAAAGAGATTGTTTGGATTTCAGTAAATTGGACAATAGATTGAATTTTAACCTATTTCACCGATGAATATGTTAATTCATATTGTTTGGTAGTAGCCTATGTTGTTCGGACTCGGGTACGGGTGTCCGTGCGGGATATGTAGCGGACAGCCGGACACTTACTATTTTAAAAAACAGGATACGGGGACACGGCAAAAAAAGGATCCGGAATTAGGACACGGGTGTGGGGACACGGCGGAAAGTTTTTTTATATATATATTTATATGTTCCAATACTAGATAAAAAAAATAAAATTTTTTTTTTTTGCGATACAGCCAATCATGGCTAGGAAAGGGAAAAAAGGAAAAAGTAAGTAAAAAGAAAAAAGGAAGACCGCTCAAAAGCAAAACTAGCGACGAGGAAACCTCATGCCCATAGCATCAGCAGCAAGGAAAGGCTTCATTTATGATCTACCTCAAAGTTTACCTCATAATATATATATATATATATATATATATTCCAGGAGCTTGAAGAAGTTAAATTAAAAAGTTAATAAAATTTGGGGCAAAGTTTTTTCTGCAGAACAATTTGGGGGCAAAGTAAATTTAGATTTTTTGTTTAGGAGGGAAAATTCTTTTGCTTAATTTAAAATAAAAGGTATCAAACACGTGGAATGATATTATTGATTCATTAAAAGTGGCAATTCATTACAGCTGTTTTACAGCTTTTCCCAAATCCAAGCCTTTTACTGTTCATCTTCATCCTTTCGTACAATTGTCTGTCTTCCTTTCGTCTATCTTCTTCCTTTCGTCTTCCGCCTCCTCTTCACTGCGGTTCCCCGGCCGCCGCCGTCTGCGCGTTCCCCTGCCGCCGCCGTTCCTGGTAAGTATAATCTTCTCCATCTTCTTTAGCCTTCTTCTTCGAAGCTTTTTAGAAGTGGAGGGGAAAAAAAAACCTCAAAACTTCCGCGTCCGCTCCGCCGCCTGAAGCACCCGCCACAAATCCCGTACCGGAATCCGTGTCGTGTCCGGCGGACACCGGTACTCCGGCCATTTAGAGTAGCGCTGCTCGGTGTTAGTCCAAACTGTTGGAAAAACGGCATAAACGTCAAATGTCGTATTTGTTGAAGCCATCAAAGTAACAGTGAAGATATCCGAGTTGAAATCTCATCTACGGCGCCGAAAGTATTGAAGCCACTATAAGAATAGTTTTAGCATGTGTTAATTGTATTGTGTGCGTTTTCATTTCTATAAATAGGTACTCAGATTGTTGTAATTCTCAGAGCGAAGCAAAGCAAGAAATACAAAGAAAGTTTTAGCTATACAACTCTCCGCTTTTGATTATCCTTTTCAGATAGAAAAGTGTAAAGTGTCTTGTGTGTGTGAGATTTCAAAATCTACAAATTGGTATCAGAGCCTGAGTGATCCGAACTCAGAGCAAAACAGGTTTGAGTATAAACACTCAAATTAAAAGAATTAAATTTACCCACCGTGGTTTCCTCCGAGCTACTGTCTGCTGCCTGAAACCTTTTCCCGGCACCGCCTCCGCTGCCGCCCAGACCAACCTCCACCGCATCGGCCACCATCTCTGGTCACCACCGAACACCGTCCGACCTCCCTGTTGTCGTCCGTCTGCTTAATCTCCCGCGCCTTTGAAATCTCCACATTGCTGGTCTCTGCCGTCGCCCATCTCGACCTTCGATAGCCACTGCTCGGGTCCCTGGCCGACCAGTCACCGTGGAAATGCACAAGAGAAGTGTGGTGAGACATAAAATAATTGAAGAAAGAAACAGTGGATACATTGAGTGTTTACGAAAGAAAGAAAAGGGGGGGACACAATAAAGTGTGGTAGGTTAAATAATTAAAGAGGTGGGCCAGTTATAAACTACTATTCTATAAATATATATTATTTATCCAGGTCAAATGGCAAATATCACGGGACAAATGCCACTGCCGCAGCTTACAAAAGCAAATGACGAAAAATGGAGTATTCAAATGAAAGCCCTTCTCGGAGCTCAAGATGCATGGGACGTGGTTCAAAATGGTTTTGTAGAACCAGAAAATACCGGGAAATTAACTGCAGCAGAACAAAAAGCATTGAAAGATGCGCGGTCCAAAGATAGCGGAGCCCTGTACATGTTATTCCGAGCCGTTGACGAATCAGGCTTCGAAAAAATATCCGGTGCCACCACCTCAAAAGAAGCATGGGACATCCTGGAAAAATCATTCAAAGGAGCCGACCGGGTAAAGCAAGTGCGTCTCCAAACCCTTCGTGGAGAGCTTGAAAGCATGAAAATGAAGGAGTCAGAAAACGTGTCCGACTACATCACACGTGTCCAGACCGTTGCAAACCAACTCAATCAGAACGGAGAAGAATTGTCCGATGCCAGAATTGTGGAGAAAATATTGAGATCATTAACTAATGATTTCGAAAATGTTGTGTGCGCAATTGAAGAATCGAAAGACCTCAAAGTGCTCACTGTTGAAGAGCTCGCTGGATCTCTCGAAGCACACGAACAAAGAGAAAAGAAAAAGAAAGATAAGTCACTCGAGCAGGCACTCCAGACCAAGGCATCAATTAAAGATGAAAAGATTCTCTACTCTCGAAACTTTCGGGGAAGAGGACAAGACCGTGGAAATCATGGACACGGTTGTGGTATCCAAAGCAATAATTATGAAAGGTACCAGAGGGACAGATTCGAATCAAGCCAAGCAAACTGGCGTGGAAGAGGACGCGCTCGAGGAAGAGGCGGTCGATCAAATTTCTCCAACGTCAAATGCCAAAAGTGCCACAAATATGGTCATCATTCCGACGACTGCAACAACGAGGGTTTTTACAATTGTGGCAAGATGGGACACTTTGCAAAAGAGTGTCGGGCCAACAGACGAGTGGAAGAGACAACCAACCTAGTCGTGGAAGATAAAACAAATGGAGGTGTCCTCATGATGGCCCACAATGATGTCAACAATGACACATCCTGGTACCTCGATTCTGGAGTAAGCAACCACATGTGCTATGATGAGCATCTATTCAAAGAAATACAGAAAGTTGACAATGGTCATGTATCATTCGGAAATGCATCAAAAGTGCAAGTCAAAGGCCGTGGTACGATATGTTTCACACAGAATGATGGCTTGATAGGGACAATCCAAGATGTCTACTATGTCCCAGACCTCAAAAACAACATCTTGAGTCTTGGCCAGCTCGCAGAGAAAGGTTACTCAACATTTCTAAAAGATCAGTCGCTGCACCTGAGGGACAAGCAAGGACGTTTGATAGCTCGAGTCGAAATGGAAACAAATTGAATGTACAAGTTGAACCTGCAAAGCTTGCAAGGGAAATGCTTACAAGTCAAAGAAGTAGATAAAGCATCGCTATGGCATTATCGCTTTGGCCACTTACATTATGATGGCCTGAAAAAGCTAGTGAAGATGAAGATGGTGAAAGGACTGCCTAGCATGGATTTTGCAGGAGAATTTTGTGAAGATTGTGTACTCGGGAAGCAAATAAGATCCTCATTTCAAAAGAATGCCGAATATGAAGCGAAGCATCCGCTTGAGCTGATCCACACCGATATATGTGGACCAATTACTCCCGAATCTTTCAGCGGAAGGAGATACTTCATCTCTTTCATCGATGATTTCTCCCGAAGGACGTGGGTCTATTTGCTGAAGGAAAAATCCGAGGCATTCAAGGTGTTCAAAATATTCAAGGCGAGTGTTGAAAAAGAAACTGGCAGATCCATCAAAGCAATTCGATCTGATAGAGGAGGCGAATACACCTCGACAGCCTTCCGAGAGTACTGTGAACGAGAAGGCATAAGAAGATTTTTGACAGCACCATACTCGCCCCAACAGAATGGCGTAGCTGAAAGGAAGAATTGGACTATCCTAGACATGGTTCGATCGATGTTGAAAAGCAAGAAGATGCCGAAAGAATTCTGGGCAGAAGCTGTGATGTGCGCAGTCTACATACAGAATCGGTGCCCGCACATGAAGTTGAAGAATCAAACACCACTGGAAGCATGGACTGGTAAGAAGCCTACCGTCTCTCATCTAAAAATATTCGGTAGTGTAGCCTATGCACATGTACCAGATCCACGAAGAATGAAGCTGGAAGATAAAAGCAAAGCATATGTTTTTATCGGATATGATGGACTGACAAAGGGGTATAAGCTGTATGACCCGATAAGCAAGAAGGTGATAGTAAGTCGAGATGTGCTAGTGAATGAAGCAAGTGAATGGGACTGGAATAACTCAAAGGAAGTTACCAATGAAGTCAGAGAATCGTCAGCCGTTGTTCCGACAGTTCTATCAACAGATCCTGAAATTGTTGAAGAAAAAGAAGAAGAAGAAGATGAGCCACGACAACCCCGAATGAGAAGTCTCCAAGATTTGTACGACTCTACAGAGGTACATCTTGTATGTTTGTTGGCAGATGCTGAAAATATCAAGTATGAAGATGCCGTACTAGATGAAAAATGGAAGTCAGCCATGGATGAAGAAATTAAGCAATCGAGCGCAACAACACATGGGAGCTCACTGAATTTCCAAAAGGAAGTCAGGCCATTGGAGTGAAATGGGTTTATAAGAGAAATATGAATGCACAAGGGGAGATTGAACGATTCAAAGCTCGGCTTGTCGCAAAGGGATACAAGCAAAAGGAAGGAATCGATTACGATGAAGTCTTTGCCCCTGTCGCAAGAATGGAGACAATCCGTCTACTCATTTCTCAAGCTGTAACACCCCGGATTTGGTCACCCAGGCCGGGACGCTACCGCCACACCCTTCCAAACAAGACCCGATCAAATCGAGCTTATTTAAAAGGATGCTAAGGCTTAAGTTGCATCATTAGCTTAAAAATATTTAAAAACCATTCAAGTAAGCCCGAAATTTAATCAGAGTATAACACACATAATAATAATAAGCAGTGCGGAAGCAAAAATAAACAGGGCCAAAACATGCGGCCAAAACCAGAGTCCAAGTCCAATTAAAAATAATTAAAGTGCGACAAGTCTTTTCTTTTAAATGGAAATCTCATCCCTCCATGCGATGCTTACTCTGCAAAATCTGAAAAGAAAATAAAACAACAATTTATCAGTACAAAGGTACTGCGTAAGTTAATATATAGCACAACGAATTTTAAAAGTTTTTAGGAGAGTATACAAAATAATATATTTATTTAAAAGACGAGTAAATAAATTAATTTAAAATCTCTTACACATATTCCACGAACATTTTACCAATGTTAGTTATGATCGAGGACACCCAATATGACCTTGGGAACTTACACCCACAAGGCCTCCATTAGTATGATTCTAGGCCTAAGCCCTTTCGAATCAACCCACCTCTGGGACTCGTACCCACGAGGGATGTGAAAGCAGTGACCCTATACAGACCACTCCGGAGCCCTAGATAACCCATACGGATACATCTAGGAGTATAGACTCTTACAATCACGAAACCACAATATCATATGCGCCGTTTTGGCTACACAAAAAGAGGGGGCGGCCCAACGAGCTCACGCCAAGTGCACTTACCCTCTAACACATGGCATCCCACTCGATCAAAACTCCCAAAGTTTAAAATTCACATTTTTATCATTCCATAATATTCACCACATATCCAGATTCCATATATATCCAAAAATGAGTAACAATCGACTCTTAGTAATATTCAAAATAGCATTAACCGACCAAAAGTGACATTGTAGCAGTTTCTGAAATCGCCTTTAACAATCAGTAAACCAACTTTAAAAATTATGGAAAAATTACAGTGGCTAGGAAACACCAAAATAAGCATTTTTCATAGAAATAGCCGTCTCAAAATTCGGACTCTAAATAGGTCATTTTAATCGATTATAGAAAGCTATTGATTTACAATTTTTCATGCTTCAGTAAATTCGACCACAGTGAGTTCAAAAATTCATAACAATTTCCTACGTACTCCAAAAACCATGAGATTTTACAGGGATGATCTAGACACATATTAGAACAAATTTCATGAAGACATCAAGCACTAAAAACGATCATAGGCGAGAGTGATTCGAACAACAAAACTGACTACATACATTCATCAAAACTGTCAACATATATGCAGAAAATACCAGATCGAATTTGGATGACCAAAACATGTCCAAAAATTATAAATATTTACAGAGAGCATCTTTAGGACATTAGGAACAAGTTTCATTTTGGAAGGTTCTTCTAAAAATGTACGGATCATAGTCGATTACTCAGAAAAATAAAATTGGTCATAGGAAAACCCTATTTGACAGATTTTGTAAGAAAGAGAGATCATCCCATATCTCGAGTTATATTCAACCAAAACTCCTAAAAATCGACGTGCACAATACTAACTTACTTGGGATGAGTTTAGGATCGAAATTTCTCTTGGTAGAACTCCCTAGATCGTCCGGATTGGCCTCAACAGTCCCTTCCTCCTACGATGGATCCTATATTCGAACGGTTGGAGAAATTCTTATCTTAGAGGCCTGTATTTCGAGTATAGGACTAAGGAAAAAGAATGAAATCCTCACTTACCCAAGGAATTATAGAGTGGAGGTGCCAACTTCGAAAGAAACCTCTGCAATGCCTATGAACAACACTCAACTCTCACAAACACTCCAATGATCTCAGATTTTTCAAACAAATGAAATGGAGAGGGGTTGTGAGGTTAAATAGAAGTGGGAATCTGAAATGATTGGCATCCAATGATGGCATTAAGACCCTAGGTGAGTGGTGAGTGCTTGATGACTGATAACTCCCGAACTTAAAGCTCCCATACCCCCACTACTCCACCTTGCTCAACCATGGTCCAACTAATGCCTCATTAAGCTTGTAAATCACCTTAATCAAGGTTTGTGGAGGGTTAACACACCCCAAAATCTATCCAAAATCATCCCCACACACCCTCCAACGTCTGGAATTCAATTTGGAGTCGTTTGGAATCGCCCACCACCGAATTCATGACATGAAACGCATAGGGCGTTATGAGTTCGCCATAACAGCTGGGTGGCGCGCTGGTGGCGCGCACCGCGCCGCCACCGCGCGGCCACCAGCCTGCGATTTTTTTTTTTTAATAATATTATGATTTTTAATCTCTTAAAAATCATAATATCAATTATCCGAGATTGTTGGGATAATTCGATACATCTATCCCGAGTCGCGATTATCCGAAATCTTTAATTCCACTCTCTCGGAATTATTTCGATTTCGATAAATAAATCCAAATTCGTAAATTTTGGATTTTTCGGGTATTACAGTCTACCCTCCTTAGAAATCAACTTCGTCCTCGAAGTTGGGTCGCACTCGGACTGATAGTAATGCATGTAATAATTCGCACACATAAAATATTTGAGGTTTGAAAATTAAATTCTTACCTCGGCGCGCGACGCCTCTCTGCGGGGTATCACATCCTCCCCCCCTTAGGACTACAGTTATGTCCCCATAACTGCTCACGAGTCGCGTTGAAAAAGGTTGGGATACTTCTGCTTCATATCTGATTCCAACTCCCACGTCGCTTCTTCTGTACCATGATTAGACCATAGTACCTTTACCATTCTCACGGTCTTGTTTCTTGTGACTCTTTCTCTGACGTCCAGTATCTCGATCGGATACTCCTCATATGTCAGATCATCGTCTAGCTCAATCACATCAGTTTGCAAGACGTGAGTTGGATCGTGTACATATTTCTTCAGCTGAGAAACATGAAACACGTTGTGCACCCGTGATAATTCCGGTGGAAGAGCCAATCGGTAGGCCAAGGTACCTACACGGTCTAAAATCTTGTATGGACCAATGTAACGAGGACTCAGCTTCCCTCGTTTGCCAAATCGCATCACCCCCTTCATGGGTGACACCTTAGCATAACGTTGTCTCCCACTTGGAATTCCAACTCTTGTCGCCTCGTATCGGCATAGCTCTTCTGGCGATCTTGTGCGGCCTTCATCTTTTGTTGGACAATCTGGATCTGTTTACTCATATCTTAAATGAGCTGAGGCCCAACAACTACAGAATTTTCATCCTTTGTCCAGCATAGCGGACTGCGACACTTGCGTCCATAGAGAGCTTCGAACGGTGCCATGCCAATGCTAGCATGGTAACTGTTGTTATACGAGAATTCAATTAGCGGTAAGTGGTTCTCCCAACTTCCCTTGAATTCAAGTACACACGCTCTAAGCATATCCTCAAGCGTTTGAATTGTCCGCTCAGTCTGACCGTCGGTCATCAGATGAAAAGCTGTGCTCATCTTGATTTGGGTTCCTAAGGTGAAACTTTTGACAATTTCGTCACACGAGTATTTTCTAAAATATCCCAAGTTGAATTTATTAAATAAAAAGAGTTATGATTCATGGGAAAGGGGTTTAAGGATATAGTTCGCTTTTTATTACTCATATGGGGTACTCTGATTTCAAACGGTGCTGTGGACCTCCCTGGCATGAAACTTTTGACAACTTTCACGGTGCAGCGGGATAGATAGTTCAATCTTAACCTTCAGTCTGTCACACTGAAGGTTCCTGGCAATTTGCATCATGGAACTTATCATAGTTCCATGTCATGAAAATCCGCGCCATGAAACTTTTATCACATTCCCACCACATGAGCATTTTCTGAAAATCAATAATCCAGGTTTTCGATTTTTATTTAAAGAAACCAATTTATGATGGCGGAGTTGGGATTAGGGATATATTATAGGTTGTCACGTTTTTATTTACTCGTGTTAAGAAAATGTGCCCCTGAAAGCGCACGGAGTCAAAAATTGCAGTAATTTATAGTAAGTACCGGATCGTTCACTGGAGGATGTGCGATGGAAGCAGGGCCCACGTCATTTACTAAGATTTTCCACTCGGTTACTCGATTCAAGTTTGTGTTTGTTTGATTATGAACTACTAGACAGAATTTAAATTAAGTTATGAAAGCAGTTAAAATAAAGCAGATAAAATTATTCTAGAAAGCGAATTAAATTTAGTCTAAGAAAGCAATAAAATTATTCTAAGAAAGCGGTTAAAATTATTCTACGAAAGCATATTTAAAATGAGACAGAAGGGACAGGAAGAAAAGAATAAAGATTGGACAAGATTCAGATGAAACACAATTAAACTTCCATTTTAATATACAGATCTTTGTTTGGGATAATCCTTTCAATTAGCTAACTCTCATGCTCTCTATACCATGTTCCCTTTTAACAGACAGGTACTTACAGTAAGAGTTTACATGCTCTTAAGACAGCAAAATCTAAGATACCACAGACTCACAACTGCCCTTACACGGCCGTGTAGAGGCATGTTATTCATCTGTGGTGGACAAGCAACACCTGACAAATCATTTATTGAAGTGGCAAGTACCGCTATCATTCCCCCATGTCACACCCGAAGATTCTAATTAAGCCCTGAACTATCCCTTAACTATCAGTCCTAGTACCAGTTACACAACTCTCAATACAACCGAGTGACCTCTAAAGAAAGCAGTTAAAAGAAAGCAGTAAAGAAAGCATATAAAATCCTATCACTCGGAGGTTTTTGAAAGTCTGACCCTGGTAGTAAAAGAAAGCCCCCAGTCAGAATGACTGGGTGTGGATCAAGAATTCCCTAATCTCGGTGAACCGCTCGCAGTGTTCACTTCCCTTCGGGTGGTTATGAGATACAAACTAATTAAACGAACTAATAAATTAGTTTGTTCTGGATGCACTCACTCAGGACTCAAAAATAGGCTTCGGCAGAAGAGGATAGCAGTTGAAAGGAACTCAACCCTATCTTAGAAAATAACCAAGGCCTCTGTATTGTTCCTCTAGAATTATCTAACACACTGTATTTGAATCCAAGTGGATCCCATCTCGGTGTGATAGTTAAGACTAAATTCCCAATACACAGCAATTTTGGAAAATAATAGATGTTTGAAAATCATTCCCTAAACAGGTACTAGACTCTCAATTAAAGCACAGATCCTTTCAGTCTAGGTGAGACCTAATCGCTGACTCTGCTTCTAATTTCCCAAAATCAACCCCCAGTCGGATATGAATTAGTCATAACTGTGGAATTTATCCCTTACTTAGATCCGGATTTTATAAATGAATTTTTATTGGAAATTTATTATGAGACATCTGATTTAAAATCAAGACTCCTATGTCCAGGGGAAGGATCCCAAAATAATATTGACCACAATATCTACATAATAATATCATGCATAAATTTATAAAGAAGTGTAAGATTAAATAACCCAAAATATAAGGTGGGTCTAGACAGAAGTTGAGACACAGAGATGAAATAGCCGGAGGTGAGAAGAATTTATTTGGCTAAAAAGATGGCAAAACGATTGGGTGGACTGCAAACATCTGCTATCCAATTTCCCTCTCATTTGGGTGGAATGATTTTTAGACAGTGGAATGCCTTAAATGACAGTTGCCGCCGTCATTTTAGACTCCACTATCTGTGAACTGGATAAAAACCCACATGTTCTATTACTACAATAATTATTAGATGACATTGGCATATATCATCTAACACTACTACAGTTCCAGATTCGGGTTTGAAATTAAAATAAAGAGAAGAAAACTGTATCCGGATAGGAGTCAGCTGAGCAGCTATTATAATCCCGGATGGACGAACCGCCAAGGCTTCCACCGACTACTATCCGGACCATGCAAAATAACATCTAGTAATTAATATACAGACCACGAGCTAGTTTATCCGTGTGGAAATACCCGCCCACATTAGTCTGTTATATCTCTTACTAGTTGTTTCACACAACACGGAAAAGACAAAATAAATAAAAGAAAATATTTTTGGGTCATCTTGTATGAGAGACATTGGTTTCTCATCCAAGGTTATGGAAGTTATTCCATAATCACTCTTTATGTCTAAATAATCACTCATTCCATAATTAGTTAATTAATTACAGTCCGGATTATATACTTAGATCATTAGAGTTTAATTTTATAGAAAAGTCTTTTAATGGAAATTGAACAAAGTTCTTTATATCAATTTAATCATGGGTTGAGATCATTGGATTTCAACCTCAAAAATATTAATATAAAGGTACAATTAATTAATGGGGTGAGGTGGAGAATAAAAATTTGGCAAAAAGGGTGCCAAGCCTGTCGAGAAACAGAAATTGTGTCGCGGACCGTGGGTCCGCGACAGGAGGATCTCGACAGATAGGTGGGAAATAAAAGAAAAGAAATTTTGGAAATTATGGTTGTCGTGTCGCGGAACAAGAAGTGTGTCGCGGACCATGGGTCCGCGACAAGTACTCCGCGACACGAGGTGTGAAAATTTAACAAAGGGCATAATTCCTGGTCACGGAACATGAGTGTGTCGCGAACCGTGGGTCCGCGACAGGGGTTCCGCGACCAGAGCCCTCCCAGAATAAAATACAAGTATTTGGGTCCTTGGTCGCTAATCAAGTGTTTGTGTCACGGACCGTGGGTCCGCGACAGGTTTGGTTTGCGACCAGGGATTTTTTAAAAGTTTTATACAACACATGTTATTGGACACGCATGTCGCTGAACTGCCCCCTTGTTGCTGAACGTGGTTCCGCGACAAGAAGTGGTTAGCGACCTGGGTGTGTTCAGGACACATGTCAGAAAAGTAAAGTGGAACAGGAGCATGCATTGTGCGTGATCTTACCCATTTCAGGTTTTGAAAACTACAATAAACTAAAAATACCAAACAAGGGTAAATCTAGCTAGAACATGCCTTACACATGAAGGAAATATGAGACAATATTTAAAATAGGTTTAACCCTAATCTAGGCTTGATCACTCATAACATGCAACATTATCCGAAAGAACATCACCAACAGTGATATAAACTAGAAAATAAAGGTCAAGTGACCAACAGAGAAAGAAATAATAGAAGATCCATGGGGTGTGAAACCCATTTCATGATTTTTTTTGGGACACATTTCAAGAATATCTTCCCATTTTATTAAGGAGTTTGTTAATATCCATCATCCTGGATATCACAAACCCTGAAAACAAAGTTCGAAACTGAAAACAAAGTGAAAACTGGCTACCCAAGCCAAATCTATGCAATAATTAAATAATACAGAAGAATTAAAGCTAAACTAAACTAACCTAAAAACTACCTACAACTAAGCTCTACACTTGTCTCCAAGAGTGATTTTCTTGATTCTGTCCAAATTCTAAAACTGCTTAGCTCATGGGGAGAACCTCATATTTATAGAAGTGGAACCCTAGGCCCATGGGCTTGACCTGAGGCCCATTGTGTCTCAAGACATCACACACATCACAACTTTGTCGCGGGACTGGGCTGCATGTGGCAAGGCTTCTCGACTGGGTCTTGTGTCTCTATCCATGTCCGTGTCGCGGAAGCATGGACCGCGACAGGGGTTCCTCGACTGGGTGTGGCTTGGCCTCCAAGGTGTTGGTGGCGCGGAGCTGGGTCGTGTCGCGGAACCATGGTCCTCGACCAGGGTTCCTCGACTGAAGTTCCCAGACTGGTCTTCTTCTTCATTTTGCATGCTAGTCGCGAATCTCTCCTGTGTCGCGGAACCATGGTCCTCGACCAGGGTTCCTCGACAAGATGTTCCCAGACAGAGCTGAATGGGCCAGATGGGCCGAAGTTTTTCTTTTTGTGGGCTTTTCGATTTTTCCCATCTTTTTGTATTTTGTGGGCTTGTTTATTCTTTTGCCCATCTTTTTCATTCCTTTTTCTTTTCTTTTCTTTTTCTCATGTTTTTGGATTTTTCTAACATAAATATGTAATAAAATTACACATTTATGCATTTTTCATACCAGCTCAATATTTTTAAAATTATGCATAAATCAGTCCAATTCTACTGCTTTCTTATTTAATATAAGACCGGAATGCAATCAAATGCTCGTTTCAGACACGGAAATGGATTGAAAATAATGGTCATTTCTGGCCATTATCAACATCCTCACATTTAATACTGATCGTCCCCGAGCAGTCAGAGTCAATGTTTCTAAGAACACGGACTCTACATATTCAATTCATTTTCGTGGCTTCATGAATTACATTCTTTTTGGATTGGGATAAGACAATCAAAAACTACAAGTATTAAATTCCCTTGATTGCAGTGTTTAATAAAATGATACTTGCTCACTATATCGGGCCTACATATCAAACATTATTATTAACCCTTCATGAACATCATGTTTGAAAGATGCAAAGATTAAAAATGAGAATCAAGGAATGACATGAACACTTCAAATGAAACAGAGCCTCACATATAAGAGAATCGGAAAATTCACTCACTCTCAATGGGGTTTAATCAGTGAACACTCATAATCAATTTTAATTAAATTAGCCCATAAGCTTGCAATCAGACCAACTCGCCACCGGCTCATTTCCTCAAATCGAGATCATGAGGTCTTATTCAAGGGTTATAACAGGGCATACGGTTGTATCCTTTGATAGGAAAAGGGGGATAATTGGGTTAATAAGTGGCAAGAATCCATTCCATCCTAACTTGGCATATTTTTATTTAAAAAAATTATGATCATCATTATTTCTTTATTTCTTTTGCTTTTCTCTTCATATTGCATGACATTAGACTATGTCTAATTTGCTTTGTCATTTGCAATTTATTGTTGTTGAATGGATCTCAACACACAAATATTTATTATATATATATATATATTTTAATCGGTTTATGAGATACCGATTTGATGAATTGATGATCATAAATTTAATGCCTTGATGAAATTTATTCTTGCACACTTGGGCTTGAATATTTTGGTCTTTTTGTAGGCTAGGAAAAAATATAGTGGGTTTCAAAGAAAAATTAGGCTTAAAGGTTCAACTTGGTTAATCCTAAAGGGAAAATATTTTTGGGTTTGGAATTCAAAAGAAGGCCAAAATTTGGGTTTTCTAAGTGCCTCGATCATATGCTCGATTTCTTGGAATATGGCATGGTCTTGAATCGGTCCCAATCGCAAGTTCTAGTTTCCTTTAATCAAAATGATTCACACATCAAAGAAAATAAATGAGTAAAAGTGACTCATGGCTCAAATCTCACAAGGTTGGATTGATTCATGTCATACAATATTCTCAAATTTAATCCAAGCTTGATTCTAACAATTTACTCAATCAGAATCTCTAACATGCAGATTTATTACCCAATAAGCTGATCGCATCATTAAATTTTTATAGCTCAAAACCTTAGGAATTCATTTCATGCATGTTCTCAATTATATTATCCCAATTTAAAAGTTTGAAAATTCAATCACAAGCCTAAATTCAACATGTGAATTTAGAGCAGGTTTATGCATATTTTTGCTGGTTATTTAATTTAAAGCAGTAAAAAGGCACTGTTGACATACGGAGCATGTCAACAGCATATTTTTGGCCTGACAGTCACTTATTCATCTTGGACTGTCAGACATCTTTTCAGAAATAAAAGAACTAATAAAAACAGAGAGTGTTGTTGGGGCTGCAAAATCCCAATCTGAAAGCAGTAATTATATCAATTACAAGAGATTTCATTTGCAATCAAATCTATTTGCATGGATGAATTGAAATTCTCTTATATGATATTTACAATTAAGCTAAAAAAATGATGGAGTCAGGGGTCGCCATCTTTCTTCTCATCTGATTTCTTGGAGGATCCAGCTTCATCAGGGATCTTCTTGAGTAAGGTTTGCAGGATCTGATTTTGACTGAGGATCAGTGATTCCACCATCTTTCGATTCTTCTCTTCTTTTTCTAGCATCATCCTTCTGAATTCTTCGTCTCTCTTTTCCTTCTCCAACTTCTCCTTCCGTTTCTCTTCCTTTTCTCTCCTACGCTCTTGGCGCTCTTCTTCAGCCCTCTTTCTCTGTTCTTCATGACTTGTCATAATGGCATCTGTCATGGACTTCATTCCTTCGAGCATAGATTGACTCATTCTGCTCATCATCTCAAATGCTTGGGAATCAGCCGGGAACTGAGATACATTCTGGCTTTGAGGTGTCTGTGGTTGAGTCGGAAACGGGGATGCCGAAGTAGGAAAAGGCATCTCTGTTTGCTCTTGCTGAGATCTCTCTTCTGCTGCAGTAGAAGGTCCCGCATCAGTACGGGCTTGCTTTGTTCCCTTCTTTGCCCTTGGCGGTCTACTCCTCTTCTTTGGTGCTTGCCTTCCGGATACGAATGAGGATTGAGCATCTGAATCTCCTCCACCATACAGCTGGGGGAAAGAGTATCTAATTCATTCTGTCAGGGGCAACCTTGGCACGCTGATGGGAGGGTTTACCTTCACGGTGTCGTCCCCTGCAAATGCGCTCAAGTCGACGTTCTGGGCGACACAGATTCTTCTTATCAAGTTCGGGTAGCACAAAGCCTGGCTGTCCTCTAACCGCGCTACTATGACTTCAAACACATGCCTTCCTACGTTCAACTTCGCTCCGCTCCACATTCGTGCGAATCCCATTAGAACACTCCCAGATATGTTGTGTGGGTGCGAGTTGGGCCGAATCTTTGACATGTAAAATTCGTAGGTTGGCATGAAATGCATTCGTAGGAAGTTGGTGTCAAAAGTGTGCCCTGGGGCGGTGATTCTTGTCATGCTATTGGCCACGGTTGCATACTTTGCATACTCCTTTGTCTTGGCCCTCTTTACCATTATTTCTTCAGGTGGAAACTCACTTATGATGTCCGGGGTTCCAAAAAATTGATTCAACCATTCTGGTGAGATGTCTATTACATGACCCCGGATCCAAGTCGTTCTGTTGGCGGCATTGATATTGCAAAAGAACTCTCTTGTCAACTCAACAAAGCCATCTTCGTCATGATGCAGCATAAAATTTCCCCATTCTTGATTTCTGGAGAAGGTTTCGACAGTGGGATGAAGTAAGGCATCCTGTCTGAACCCTTTATCAGGCACTATCATCTTCTGTAGCTTTGCATACAGTTCTGGTCTTTCCTTGCTACCATTGAACTTAATCTGCACTTCTTCTTCACTTAGCTGCTTCTCTTTCTCATACTGTTTTGATCCCATCCTTTGCCTCACAGAGTTCTCAGACCAAAACTCTACTGGCCGAATAGATCCGACTGATTCATCGTCGCTCGAGTGCCAATCTGTTTGGTCATCACCCTCCTGCGGTTGCTCATTCATCGGTACAGCTTCATGTTCCCTCTGACTTGGCTCTCCATAAGCTGTCTCTTCTCTAAGCTCCTCCTCATCTTCCCTAATCCGTGCAGTTTGCCCGACAGGACGTTGGAAAATGGGTGCCAGCTGCTCCATAAATTCATTCTCTTCCTGCATGGCTTCCTCTCTATCGTCAGCCATATCCTGAGGTTCATTCGCTTTCGTCAGTGGCTCTATAACTCTTTGTTGCTCAACGGCTTTTTCCTTTAGCAAATCCGCCAATGTGACTGGGTTCGTGGGAGTTTCAGCAGTTCTGATCACGGCTTCGATTCTGGCAGTGCCCACAAGTGGATCAACGATTCGAGATGCCTCTGTCTGATAACGAATCTACTTAGGCGCCTCTCCTCGATCGATCCCTGTTTCAATCTGCTCATTCAGCCTGTTCCGTATGTCTCCCAGAATGGTTTCCCTATCGTGACCAGTGGGGCCAGTCCATTCAGGCGGTTGTTCTTCTTTGATTTTTAGTCCGGTTCCCTCTTTTCCGCCTGTAATCATTAAATCATCATCGCCTTCCCGTCCAGCTTCACCAGTCCCTTCAGACTTTCTGGCTTCTAAATCAGCTTGAAGTTTTTCGGCAACTTCCCGATCATGTGCCTCTTTCTTTTTCTTTTCCTCTTCAGCCCTGGTCTGCTGAATGTTCTTTCTTATCTGCTCCTCCTCCGCAGCTTTCCTTGCTCTTTCAGCTCGTTCCTGCTCACTTAACTTATCCACTCCTGAACCGCCTGTTCCTTGATCAAGCAGACCGGCTAATGCAAGCTCATCATTTTGCATTTTCCAGGCCAGTTCAGCATCTTGAGCAATCAGCTCTTTTCTTTTAGGTGGTGGAGGTGGCATTGGTTTCTTGCCTCTGTCCTTGGAATCCGTTGGTGCTGCCACCTTCCTGACAGTTGGTTCAGGTTCTTGGATCACCACTTTCTTTTCCGGAGCTCTTGCTGTTCTCTCTTTTTCAGCAGATTTTATCAATCTTCTTCTTGTTCCCGGTTGAGGTGCGGGCTGACCTCCAGATGCAACAGCAGTGTTAGGTGTTTGCTCGGGCGGGATGGGTGGATCAGTGGTGGCGGTTGCTGCGGCAGGTGTTGGCATTTCAGACTGAGTTGGCTGTATTGGAGTCTGAACTGTTTCTTGCTGTACCACCGGCTTGGTGGTAGCAGCTTTTTGCACTTCGGTTTGCCCTCTTGGTGGTAAAGCTGAAGCTTGTACTGTTGGCTGGGTAGGCTGTAGGTTGGCCTCAGGAGGAGTGGAAAAGTAGGCATCGATCTCAGCGTCTGGGTCTTCCGGATTTCCCTGTTGCGTTTCTTCCTGAGCTTCTTGAGTCCCAAACAATCTGTGTGCAAATCTCAGATAATCGTGCACAAATGTCTGACTTGGTATTCGGACCAGTTTGAGCTCCCACGCCTTCTTGATTCGTGTGCAAAACAAGCTTCTGATTCTGTGGTTATAATGCATGACCTTCGTTCTGTTTCCCTCCTTCCCATATTTCAGGGCTTCACTGTCCATTTCCATGAGGAGTTCAAGATACGAAGTTCTATATTGCTCCATCATGGGGTTGACCATATCCCTTTCCAGCTCTTCTGTCACATAGGTCATTCTTTACGCCATATCGTACTTCAGATATTCCCCTGCCTCGGCCTTAGTCATTAATCTGAGTTGCGTCTTTTTATCTGTCATCACTGACCAATTGTGGTGCTGCACCTCATAAAGGGCTTTCTCCCTTAATTCTCTAATATGCTCGGGAAATCCAGGGTCTACCTCAGTTCCCTTCTCCATTGGTCTTGTCTGGCCAAACCGCTTGTTTATGAAAATCGTCTCCAAGTTATCCTCATCTGGCAGGGTCAATCCTTTATCCAATCTTTCTTGTGTTATGAACCCTTTGCCTTTTCCCCACAGAAGTGCCATCTCGTGCCATTCCTTCCGAGCTGCATTGATTTCTTCTCTGAACTTGTTTATCATGGTAGAGTTCCTTTCTGTGTTGAACTCCTCAATTCTCCTCAGCTTGTGGAGCAGGTTGTAACTCATTTCCCTATGTCTCAGCTTAGCCTGCTTGGTTACCCATCTCTGCTCTTCTCTTCCCATGTTGTTAAACAACCGCGGGTTCCAAATGCAGGGGAAGGCTTCATACATTGAGATGGCTCCCTTTCCCAATATTTGGCTCACCGGTAAAGGTCTTTCCACAAACTGCAATCGCACTTGTGGGTCTATGGGCTGGTCGGGAATGAGTATATCATAATTCGAGATATCGATTCCCACTGTTCCATCTTCTAAATGGCGTTGCCAGACAGCTGTGTGTATCTGGAACTTCAGTGTGATCCTTTCCAAATGCACTTCGGGTGTCATTATGGAGTCATTCGGGGCATGATCTGTCATTAGTTCCCAAAACTTCAACATGTGATAGGAAAAATCCCTTTCTATGTTCGTTAGAGCGGTTGATCTATCTGCAGGGGGGATTTTTACGTCCCATCCGGGCCTTAATGATAACTCAGCTTCGGTGCCCTGGTCCAGCGGTACATTATACACGCTTATCAGTGCTTCCCTGAGCTTTTTAATCTGGGTTCTGTTCGCAGAGGCTTCTACTGCTGCCTGATGTAGAGTGCATTCAGGCAGTCCAAGTGCCGACTTAATCACTTTTTCGTTCCTGAAAAATATAGGAAGTATTAGCTCTACTCAAGTTTTTATGTTTTCCGAAAATCGGGTTTCAAGTTAAAAATCAACATCCTCACATTTTGAGCTTTGCTCGAAATGTGATTTATTTGATTAGTACTTAAAACTTTATCCATAGGCAGATGCCATTAATTAATTAGAAAAAGGTCTAAGTCATTGGACTTAGAGAAAATTTTTAGTGGGCTATTGGGCCCAAAAAGTTTTATTTTCTATTTTATTAAACAAGCTCGAGGCACTTGTTGAAAATGGAAAGAGATGAGAATGACGGGACTGGATGCTCGAAGTTGGAATATGCAATGGAGACGTGGCGTAATGGATTTGCAAACTCCGAATTGCTTGGGCTGTCTTTGGACAGTTGAAACATTCAAGAGGGGGTGCAAACACTATTTTTAATTTTTAAATGGTTGACTTGTTTTATTTAATGAAAAAAAAAGTGGGATGTGTGGGGTCCCAATTTTTGGATTTTGAAAATGATAGCAGTTTTAAGTGGCAAAAATTACTGCTACTTCAACTCACACATTTAGTTCCATTGGGAACCAAAACACACTTGTCAACCAAAATTCCTAACAACTATTTTTGTCTTTTTGTGAAAAAGTGAAATCAGGAAAAAAGGGAAGTGGGGGTGTGCACAGGGGCTGCTGAAAAGGGGATTGGGTGCACTGGGATTACCATAAACAAACACACAGCCACTTTTTCAACTAGCAGTGCATACACACGCAGGATACCCACAAGGAAAACAGCATTAAATAATCTCCAGGGCATGCAAACAACATGAACACTAAAACAGATTCCACAACCATGCTAACACCCTTCATGCTTCAAAAACCTCAAGCTCAACCAAACTGGCATGCTCTATTTAATCTAGAAATAACAATCATGAGTCATCAACAACACTAACCTATTCAGAAATAACCCAGTGTTCATTGAGAGACAAAATTGATTCAGACTTCTCAAACATAACAGATATAAAATGTAAGCATGCTCAAAGACAACATTGCAACAGAGGTATAGCAAAGCATGATGTGGGTATTTAAACAAACTGTGAACCTTAAAAACTCGACAATGGAGGAAATTACCCCTGTCGAACTCTAAGGTTTTGGCTATGTTCTTGTAACACCCCGGATTTGATAACCCAGGCCGAGGTGTCACCGCCGCATCCCCCTAGCAAGACACGGCTTCCCGAGCTCGCTAAGGATATGCAAGGCTTGTGGGTATGTAAAAGATTTAAAAACATTTCAAGATATAGTCCGGAAATTTGTAATACTCAATACGATAGTAGTAATCATCATGCGCGAAAAGTAAATAGAGTAAATGCAGCGGAAAGTAAATCACGGCCAACATGGCCAAATCCTCGGGTTTAACAGACCCGGTAAAAACAGTACTATGATGCAGAAGCGAAAATGTTCATAATTATTCCCCCCCAAGTGCATGCGTATGCGTCACTCGACATACTCTGTAAAAGGAAAATGACAACGGTTGTCAGTATAAAAATATACTGAGTAAGTTAATCCCTAACTACAAATAAAAGGGGTTACAAGTGTTTAAACTAAAGATTTCGCTTACCGTACGAGAATTTAAAAATACATGATTTATTAGCAGCGGGAAAGTCATGATTAAAGAACTTAATTTAAAAAGCGAAATTTAAAGCATAATTTAAGATGCATAAATTTTAAATACATAATTAAAGACAGGATAATTACGATTTAAGCATAATGAAACACTCACACGAGTCTTTTACTTTTCATCCCGTAAACTAAGAAGAGGACACCATACCGGGAGATCACTAACGAGGCAATCTCAACATAGGACCACTAACGAGGCAGTCCAAACAATGGGAGACCACTAACGAGGCAGTCTCAAAGATAGTAGGACCACTAACGAGGCGATCCACAAAGATAGTAGGACCACTAACGAGGCGATCCACAAATACAGCGCGCGAGATCACTAACGAGGCAATCTCAGATAGTAAGGAGACCACTAACGAGGCAGTCTCAAAGATAATGATAGTATGAAGATCGGCTCAGCCTAGTGAACGGGATTTTTCGAAAGTTCGTATTTCAAAGTTATCAAAGGATCGATATCGCGTTTTCATAGTTCGAGTTTTCTCAAGTTCGAAAAATCCTGTTCGAGGCAGTTCACGCCTTTCTTAATTTAAAATTCGTCTTTTCTCCAAAAATTCTGAAACTTGGCCAGTAATTCAAAAACACACACACGAACAACTTTCATGTTTTAAGTTTTTGGAAATAAGGTTCCGAAGTGAGTTGAAATTTGAGTTTATTGCAAAGAATAATTCATGTCTTAAAAACTGTTTTCGTCACAGGTTCGTGTAACGCCGATTAAAAATTCATTTCAAAACCAATCGATGTGAAATTTTTACAGTAACTACACGACACATTAAGGAACAACTTTCATGTTTTAAGAATTTGGAAATAATGAATTCTTGGTACTCAAAAATCGAGTGCAACTCACTGCATACTCATGGCCCTTAAAACGAATTCAAAACAGTTCTAAAAACTTGGCCGTTTGACATATCAAATGAACACCAAAATTCGTGAAATTTTGTGGGCATAATCTAGACACAATTATCTACAACTTTTGTTTAGAAATGCAAAGTTAAATCATTCGAAAAATGGGTGAAAAACATGCATCAAGTTGAATGAAGGATTCTGTCACAGATTTGAATCGTTCGGTTTGATACAGAAAGTTCATGGCGAAAATTGGGATAGCAAAATAATGTCAATGGCTGAAATTTGGACACAAGATAGATAAAGGTGTTAGGAACAACTTCTATGTTGAAAAGTTTTCGGTTTGAATTCCCGAAGGTCGAGTTTTTGGCGAGTCTTTAAAATTGGACGAGAATAGGGTTTTTGAAAACCGATTTTTGTTACAAGCCTATATCTCGAGATTTAAACAACAAACAACCACGAAAATTTGTGAGTAAGGTTTTAACTTACTTAGAATGATGATAGGGTCGCTGGATTGGGTTTCCGGATGTCCTAGGGTCACGACGAACGGCCAACTTCTCCGATCGCTTTTTGTTCGTTTTCCGACGTGAAATCGTAGTAGGGAAATAGTGTTAGAATTCGAGTTTTGGAGACTCATGGACTGATGGAACGATATATTAAGACTTACCAAGGTTCTATGAAGCCGTGGCTCAGTCCCGTTCACCTCGTCGTCGCCGGAAAGTTCGCCGGAAAGCTTCGTCGGGAGGGTTTGGCTTGGAGAGGGAGTTTGTAAGTATGGTGGGGATGGGTTTTCTGTGGGATTAGGGTTTTGAGGCTCCCCAGCCGCCCCTAAGCCTTCCTTAAGGCTGGGATTTGGTTTCCCTCGAAGGGAGTTGTAATTTCGGCAAGAAAATCACCCCCGAATGGAAAGATTACACCTTCAGCCCCTCTGGCGCGGAGGTGGCGCGCACCCACCCCTATGGTCGCGCGGAGCACGCGCGCCAGGCCTGGCGTCGCGACGCCTTTGGCCGCGCGGTGGCCGCGCGGCGGCGCGCGGGCAGCGCGGGCCGTCCGGACCGGCCGGTTCGGCTCCGCGTGTTCCGTCGGGTCTTCCCTCGCTTTCCCCTATCGGTTTTCTACGTGTTAGCTCGATTCCCTGGGGCGTCTTTGTTGCGGAATCTTCTCCTTAATCTTGTTACGAGTCCGGCTTATCGCTCGCAACATTCCCGGGTCCTACTTAGCCTAGTCTAAATTGGTTTCAACATCTCCTATCGTCCTTGTGATCTAATTCGTGATGTATTTTGTGATTTATTTCGTGACTGAACTTAGAAATCAGTTCTAAGCTGCCTACGTACCCTGTGAAGGGATCAAGTCATGACGTAGTTCAAAACAATTTGAATTTGTTTTTCCTCGGGTGTTACATCCTCCCCCCCTTAAGAATACAGTTATGTCCCCATAACTGTGGTCGGGTCGTCTTGGAAGAGGGTAGGGTAACGTTGCCTCATGTCGGCTTCCAATTCCCAGGTTGCCGTCTCCGTCTCGTGGTTGGACCACAGGACCTTGACCATCTTTACAGTTTTATTCCTTGTCACCCTTTCCTTGTAGTCGAGTATTTGCACCGGGGTTTCTTCATAGGTCAAGTCATCTTCCAATTCGATTACGTTCGGTTGGAGTACATGCGACGTGTCGGGCACATACTTCTTTAGTTGGGGGTCGTGGAACACATTGTGGTCACGAGCAAACGGTGGTAGGGACGTTAGTTAACATGCCGTTCTCATTTCCCTACGGAATTTCTTAGGGTCCCTAGGTATTTACGTCCCGGGGGTTTCCTGTAGTCCTGCGAAAGGAGGGCGTGAGGCAATTCCGCCGTCCTTGCCCGGAATAATGCCAGGCGATGCTCCCTGTCGACGTATTTCTCTGTCAATGTATGCCCGGGTTCAGTGAGGAGCGTATAGCGAAAGAGATTGAGCAGAACCGGAAAGATAAAACTGCACCCGGGTCCCGCGCGGTGGCCGCGCGTTGGCGCGCGGGGAGCGCGCGGCAACCCCTGTTCGAAAAAAATAGGGCTCGCGCTCCGCGCGAGCCACTTCCCCCATTTCCCATCCGAGAACACACCCCCCAATTCTCTCTAAATCCGGCGAGTTACCTTCCTGTTTGCTCGATTTCGACTTCAGTTCCACTCAGCTAGGTACGATTCTACTAAACCCACTTACTAATTTCAACTTTTATGTTTTGGATGACTTGATTTGTGTAGAGATTTAGGAAATTAGGGTTTGTGTACAAAAATTGGGGGTTTGTGATTTTTAGGCTTGATTTGTGCAATTTAGCAGGTGTATGTGGCAATTGTTGTTACCCTTATTGCCTTGCCTACGTTTATGTTATAATGTGTTTATGTTTCTGGCAAATTCTTGTTGAATTCGAATCCTTAGAAAGGCTAGGAAGTTATTGATGCTTGGTTGCTGTTGGGGTGTGATTATTGGTTCGTTCCCTCATTGTTTAGTGCTGTAGGATTTGCCGTATTGTTATTAGAATGATTGTTTCGTTCTGTGGGCGATTTCCATGTGTTGTTAGTAACTTAGGTTTTGGTTTATTGTGCACATAACGTGTTCGACGAAATGCCACATAGGGTTTAGGCACTAGTTTTAGCATATTCTTTGTCTAGGTCACCTCCTGGTTGGTCTTAGTAAACGGTAGGATTTGTTGTTCTTACGGTACATTCACGTTGGGACTATATATTAATGCCCTATTCGTATTTTCGCTTGACTTCTGTGTGGGACTTAGCCTTATAGTTGGTGTTTGGTAACTTGCAGGATGTTGCTCTTTTTGTGGGTCGTTTTGGCGTCTCTCATGTGTCCTCCGAGGACTAGGAGACGGGTTGCTGATGAGGCTGGCCCCAGTCATGCTGCTCCGGCGATGCCGGATTTCGACGAGAGCGAGTCAGAGGAGGATGAGGCGCAGAGGGGCCCGCGTCTCAGGGGCCTCCCGGACGAGGTGCGTCCTCACCGGCATGACAGGTTCCGGTTTAGGACGAGGGCTGCCCAGGACTTTTATTTCGACGAGCTTCGTCGAAACAGGGCTTACGTCCCTGAGAGAGGCATATATCCTCTTCATATGGGCGATGACAGGGTCAGTGCGGTCTTGGAGTATTTACAGTGGACTGGTCTGGCACGTCACCCCGAGGGCGTCGCCTCCGGTTATTTGGCTATGGAGGTTATTGCCAACATCGGCGGTCTCGGGGAGGGTGACGATCTATCCCGGGTATGGGTCCGTGGTCGCTATCTCGACTTCAGTGCTCGGGCGATCAACGTCTATTTTGGCTTGCCCGACGATGGCGTGTTCCGGCCCCAGCCTGAGGGGCGCGTTCTTGCTCCTGCGTGGAACACCTTATGCACCCTAGTGCCTCCTCAGTTCGAGCACAGTCACGAGCTTCGTTTGACGTCGGTGGACTCCCCATGGCGAGAGCTCGCTCAGCTATGGTTCGGGCGTGTCCGGCCGATGTCCCGGAGCCACATTGTCTTGGATCACGTCTACGAGACCATTTGCTTCATCGCGCGGGACGGTAGGGTGAATGTAGGGGCTTGCATCGAGGACAACTTGCGGGGTATGCGCAGAGGACGAGGGAGTAGGGTGATTACCCATGTTCACCTCATCTGTGGGTTGTGCGCGGCACAGGGGATTCGCACTACACCGGAGACAGATCCGTACGACCTAGCACCTGGCCGTTGCTACCGTATTCCGTCTTATGCTGAGCGGCGTAGCGCCTTACGTCGTGGGGCTCCCCGTGCTGTACTTCGCCCGCAGCCTGATGATGGCGGCCTGATCCTCGTTGTACCACCGGAGCAGCCACCCCCTCCTCCAGTGGTTCCACCTCCTGCTGGGGCACCTCCTGCCGTGGCACCTCAGGGGCAGGAGATGATTCAGATGCTGCAGATGATGCAGGAGATGCGGGTCGGTATGGACGCCGGGTTTGCAGCTGGGCAGGCTCGTTACGACGCCCTCGACGCTAGGTTGGACCTCTATCAGACCCGCATGGACTCGTTTGCTACGAGGCAGGCTCAGCAGCAGGCCACCATGTCCGACATGTACGCCTATGTGCGGCAGATGGACGACTTCATGCGCCGACAGTTCCCGCCTCCCGATCAGTGATGTCTCCCTTTGGTTTCGTGTTTTCGTTTAGGTTTTGCGTTTAGACGTACTTTGTTTAGGCTCCTCCTTATGAGGACGTTGATGTTGCCTGGTGTTTGTGATTTATATTTTCGTTATGTTGTCGCTTAGTTAGGTGTTTGACATGTGTTGGTTGTGTGCTGCTGTTTCAGAACCATGGTTTAATTGCTCTGTCCATTTTATGGTTTGAGATGTTCTGGATTTACTATTACCTTTCTATAGTGTCTGCATGTGTGTGGATTGCCCAATAATACCTACGCCGTTGCTTGACTAAATCGCTTGGTTAAATTAGCGTGATAAGATACACGGGATTAGAGTATATGTGGAGTGTATATAGTTGCTCTTAAGGGAAAATTTTCTTTTATTGAGCGAAGATTAGTCTTTTAATAGGTATCAATTTATCAGGGTTTTCTTGTAAAGGTTGTTGGAATTTATTTATTTGTACGTATTGTATATATTTTATTATCTTTATTATTATCATTTCCATTATTATTATTATCATTTTCTTTTTTTTTTTTTTTTTTGTAGGTTTCCCTCCTTGATTATGGTAGTTAAAGAACTAAATAAAATGCATGGAATAAATTTAAATAGGCTTGTATTTTATTACCCAAGAATTTTTTTTTTTTTTTGGTTTACAGCATTCGAAATTGAAATAAGTGCGCTGCTAATAGTACGGAAGGGAAAGTATACTAATAATGCGTAGCTGGATCACTAGATCTAAAACGAGTGGGCAGGCTCGGCCTTGATGGGATCATCTTCATCGCTCGACACATCGATGGGTATGGCGATATTGGGAGCAGGCCCCGGGTTCTGAAGGACCGCTCCGTCCACGTCCTGGGCCAGGTTAGTCAGTTCCCAGCCTATGGTCTCTATCTGCTCCTCCAAATCATCTCCCTTGTCTTGGAGCTGGGCCACTTGGGCTTGGAGGTGGGTGACTTGCTCCTGCAGCTGGGTTATGTGGTGATGGTCTGTTTCCCTAAGGTGACCCAAATGGGCCAGGTTACCCTCCAACTGTCCTACCCGCGTTTTGAAGTAATTGATGTGCTGTTGGCCCTCAAGGTATGCGTTCATTAATTTTACCATCAAATTGACCATGTTTGCGTTGGGCTCGGCCATCTAATGTCAACAAGGGAGGTTAGAGTTAGACATTTTTCAGGTAACGTTAAGGTATGCATAAATTTAAATCTATATGCAACATGCAAGTGCAAGTCCCTTCCCCATAAAATTTAGTTTAAAATAAATTGCTAAAGGTTGGGCCTCTATAGTGGGCCATAATTTAATATTTCTTGGGCTAAGATTTGGGCTATGTAAAAAGGATTATAGATTTTTGGGCTAAAAATAGTACTAGTAGTCAAATAAATAATTTTAAAAGAAATAACACTTGGGCTTAAAAATATTGTTTTAAAATAATAGTAGTAGCTTTAAAAATTTTCCGGGCTCTGATACCAACTTGTAACACCCCGGATTTGATAACCCAGGCCGAGGTGTCACCGCCGCATCCCCCTAGCAAGACACGGCTTCCCGAGCTCGCTAAGGATATGCAAGGCTTGTGGGTATGTAAAAGATTTAAAAACATTTCAAGATATAGTCCGGAAATTTGTAATACTCAATACGATAGTAGTAATCATCATGCGCGAAAAGTAAATAGAGTAAATGCAGCGGAAAGTAAATCACGGCCAACATGGCCAAATCCTCGGGTTTAACAGACCCGGTAAAAACAGTACTATGATGCAGAAGCGAAAATGTTCATAATTATTCCCCCCCAAGTGCATGCGTATGCGTCACTCGACATACTCTGTAAAAGGAAAATGACAACGGTTGTCAGTATAAAAATATACTGAGTAAGTTAATCCCTAACTACAAATAAAAGGGGTTACAAGTGTTTAAACTAAAGATTTCGCTTACCGTACGAGAATTTAAAAATACATGATTTATTAGCAGCGGGAAAGTCATGATTAAAGAACTTAATTTAAAAAGCGAAATTTAAAGCATAATTTAAGATGCATAAATTTTAAATACATAATTAAAGACAGGATAATTACGATTTAAGCATAATGAAACACTCACACGAGTCTTTTACTTTTCATCCCGTAAACTAAGAAGAGGACACCATACCGGGAGATCACTAACGAGGCAATCTCAACATAGGACCACTAACGAGGCAGTCCAAACAATGGGAGACCACTAACGAGGCAGTCTCAAAGATAGTAGGACCACTAACGAGGCGATCCACAAAGATAGTAGGACCACTAACGAGGCGATCCACAAATACAGCGCGCGAGATCACTAACGAGGCAATCTCAGATAGTAAGGAGACCACTAACGAGGCAGTCTCAAAGATAATGATAGTATGAAGATCGGCTCAGCCTAGTGAACGGGATTTTTCGAAAGTTCGTATTTCAAAGTTATCAAAGGATCGATATCGCGTTTTCATAGTTCGAGTTTTCTCAAGTTCGAAAAATCCTGTTCGAGGCAGTTCACGCCTTTCTTAATTTAAAATTCGTCTTTTCTCCAAAAATTCTGAAACTTGGCCAGTAATTCAAAAACACACACACGAACAACTTTCATGTTTTAAGTTTTTGGAAATAAGGTTCCGAAGTGAGTTGAAATTTGAGTTTATTGCAAAGAATAATTCATGTCTTAAAAACTGTTTTCGTCACAGGTTCGTGTAACGCCGATTAAAAATTCATTTCAAAACCAATCGATGTGAAATTTTTACAGTAACTACACGACACATTAAGGAACAACTTTCATGTTTTAAGAATTTGGAAATAATGAATTCTTGGTACTCAAAAATCGAGTGCAACTCACTGCATACTCATGGCCCTTAAAACGAATTCAAAACAGTTCTAAAAACTTGGCCGTTTGACATATCAAATGAACACCAAAATTCGTGAAATTTTGTGGGCATAATCTAGACACAATTATCTACAACTTTTGTTTAGAAATGCAAAGTTAAATCATTCGAAAAATGGGTGAAAAACATGCATCAAGTTGAATGAAGGATTCTGTCACAGATTTGAATCGTTCGGTTTGATACAGAAAGTACATGGCGAAAATTGGGATAGCAAAACTTAATGTCAATGGCTGAAATTTGGACACAAGATAGATAAAGGTGTTAGGAACAACTTCTATGTTGAAACGTTTTCGGTTTGAATTCCCGAAGGTCGAGTTTTTGGCGAGTCTTTAAAATTGGACGAGAATAGGGTTTTTGAAAACCGATTTTTGTTACAAGCCTATATCTCGAGATTTAAACAACAAACAACCACGAAAATTTGTGAGTAAGGTTTTAACTTACTTAGAATGATGATAGGGTCGCTGGATTGGGTTTCCGGATGTCCTAGGGTCACGACGAACGGCCAACTTCTCCGATCGCTTTTTGTTCGTTTTCCGACGTGAAATCGTAGTAGGGAAATAGTGTTAGAATTCGAGTTTTGGAGACTCATGGACTGATGGAATGATATATTAAGACTTACCAAGGTTCTATGAAGCCGTGGCTCAGTCCCGTTCACCTCGTCGTCGCCGGAAAGTTCGCCGGAAAGCTTCGTCGGGAGGGTTTGGCTTGGAGAGGGAGTTTGTAAGTATGGTGGGGATGGGTTTTCTGTGGGATTAGGGTTTTGAGGCTCCCCAGCCGCCCCTAAGCCTTCCTTAAGGCTGGGATTTGGTTTCCCTCGAAGGGAGTTGTAATTTCGGCAAGAAAATCACCCCCGAATGGAAAGATTACACCTTCAGCCCCTCTGGCGCGGAGGTGGCGCGCACCCACCCCTATGGTCGCGCGGAGCACGCGCGCCAGGCCTGGCGTCGCGACGCCTTTGGCCGTGCGGTGGCCGCGCGGCGGCGCGCGGGCAGCGCGGGCCGGCCGGACCGGCCGGTTCGGCTCCGCGTGTTCCGTCGGGTCTTCCCTCGCTTTCCCCTATCGGTTTTCTACGTGTTAGCTCGATTCCCTGGGGCGTCTTTGTTGCGGAATCTTCTCCTTAATCTTGTTACGAGTCCGGCTTATCGCTCGCAACATTCCCGGGTCCTACTTAGCCTAGTCTAAATTGGTTTCAACATCTCCTATCGTCCTTGTGATCTAATTCGTGATGTATTTTGTGATTTATTTCGTGACTGAACTTAGAAATCAGTTCTAAGCTGCCTACGTACCCTGTGAAGGGATCAAGTCATGACGTAGTTCAAAACAATTTGAATTTGTTTTTCCTCGGGTGTTACAGTTCTCTAGATTACCCAGGTTCTTAAAATCAAAAATCTAAACAGCCCCTAACATTCCTCACCAACACAGACCGAATACCCACCCCCTCAATCATGCTCGCCCTACTCCCCATCGCGACACAGGATTTACAAAAACAAAATGCCCACAACTAACAATCTCAAAACCAAACTCAAACAGTGGAGAAGTAACACATGGGAACCCATTTACACACAATCGTGAGTCAAAACACAAAAATCCCCAAAATCGCGAAAACAGGGGCCCGAGAATGCTTACCATGGTTCGGTATGCTTTTGAGATGATGAGGATGATGGTTCCATGGCGACAATCGGACAGAGTTTCGCCTGAGTTTCGTCGGAGATGGTTGCGAAGGACACGGTGGTGTGCTTCGGGAGAGGCAGTTTCAGACGAGAGGAAATCGGAAAAAAATCTAAGTGTTGGAAGTGTGGGGAGGACGAGGGAGAGGAGGGGGTTTAAATACTGATGGGCCAGTCGTGGAACCCTAGCCCATTGTCGCGGAACAGGGTTCCTCGACTGGGCTCGGCGACATTAGGGGTGTCGCGGAGTATGGCACTTGGTCGCGGAACAACGCTCCTCGACTGGGGGTATCGTGACCAAGCTGGAGAGAGGAAGGGTTAAGTGTAAATCGTGTCGCGGAACAGGTACCCAGTCGCGGAACAGTGGTCCGCGACACGGTGTATCGCGACCGCGACAAACATTACTCAGGGACAAGTGAAATCTGGTCGCGGAAGTGAGCCTGGTCGCGAGGCAGTGTCCCGCGACAAAGTGGTCACTCTGCGACACGGACTTCGCTATGAGGAGGAAACTGTGTCGCGATTCTCCTTTTGGGCGCGGGGCTGTGTCCCGCGACACAGAAGGGATTCCGCGACATCTTATTTTGAATTTTCAAATTTTCAACGGACTGGGCCCGACTGTGATGTTTGGGCCTGAGTCCATTTTATTTGCCTTGGGTCTGAATTAATTCAGTCCAAGTAAATTCAAAATATTGGGCTGGAATTTAAATCAATCTACTTGCACAAAATTAGGTCGGGTCAGCTCCATTTATCTGTGAAATTTCTTCCGGATTTTAAATTGCTTTAAATTCCGAGAATATTTTTCTTAGATTTGTGGAATTTTCCCAACCAAGAACCTGGTTTTCCATGCTATTTTTCTGCTCCTTCTTTTTGGTGGTTCCGGAATTCCTGCAAAGTAGATAAATACCCGATTGGTTAGGTTTTCCCCTCGAATCAACATCCTCACATTTAGAGTCTTAGTACTCTAAATGTTTAATTGGTTTGAGGGTACTTCTCTGTTCTGAATTAAATATACTGAACTACCACTAAACTAACTATGAGTAATCAGGAGTGTAATTCTCTTAATAAACGACGCTGCATCCTCCCCGGCAACGGCGCCATGAAACTTTTGACAATTTCGTCACACGAGTATTTTCTAAAATATCCCAAGTTGAATTTATTAAATAAAAAGAGTTATGATTCATGGGAAAGGGCTTTAAGGATATAGTTCGCTTTTTATTACTCATATGGGGTACTCTGATTTCAAACGGTGCTGTGGACCTCCTTGGCATGAAACTTTTGACAACTTTCACGGTGCAGCCGGGATAGATAGTTCAATCTTAACCTTCAGTCTATCACACTGAAGGTTCCTGGCAATTTGCATCATGGAACTTATCATAGTTCCATGTCATGAAAATCCGCGCCATGAAACTTTTATCACATTCCCACCACATGAGCATTTTCTGAAAATCAATAATCCAGGTTTTCGATTTTTATTTAAAGAAACCAATTTATGATGGCGGAGTTGGGATTAGGGATATATTATAGGTTGTCACGTTTTTATTTACTCGTGTTAAGAAATTGTGCCCCCGAAAGCGCACGGAGTCAAAAATTGCAGTAATTTATAGTAAGTACCGGATCGTTCACTGAAGGATGTGCGATGGAAGCAGGGCCCACGTCATTTACTAAGATTTTCCACTCGGTTACTCGATTCAAGTTTGTGTTTGTTTGATTATCAACTACTAGACAGAATTTAAATTAAGTTATGAAAGCAGTTAAAATAAAGCAGATAAAATTATTCTAGAAAGCGAATTAAATTTAGCCTAAGAAACAAATAAAATTATTCTAAGAAAGCGGTTAAAATTATTCTACGAAAGCATATTTAAAATGAGACAGAAGGGACAGGAAGAAAAGAATAAAGATTGGACAAGATTCAGATGAAACACAATTAAACTTCCATTTTAATATACAGATCTTTGTTTGGGATAATCCTTTCAATTAGCTAACTCTCATGCTCTCTATACCATGTTCCCTTTTAACAGACAGGTACTTACAGTAAGAGTTTACATGCTCTTAAGACAGCAAAATCTAAGATACCACAGACTCACAACTGCCCTTACACGGCCGTGTAGAGGCATGTTATTCATCTGTTGTGGACAAGCAACACCTGACAAATCATTTATTGAAGTGGCAAGTACCGCTATCATTCCCCCATGTCACACCCGAAGATTCTAATTAAGCCCTGAACTATCCCTTAACTATCAGTCCTAGTACCAGTTACACAACTCTCAATACAACCGAGTGACCTCTAAAGAAAGCAGTTAAAAGAAAGCAGTAAAGAAAGCATATAAAATCCTATCACTCGGAGGTTTTTGAAAGTCTGACCCTGGTAGTAAAAGAAAGCCCCCAGTCAGAATGACTGGGTGTGGATCAAGAATTCCCTAATCTCGGTGAACCGCTCGAAGTGTTCACTTCCCTTCGGGTGGTTATGAGATACAAACTAATGAAACGAACTAATAAAATAGTTCGTTCTGGATGCACTTACTCAGGACTCAAAAATAGGCTTCGGCAGAAGAGGATAGCAGTTGAAAGGAACTCAACCCTATCTTAGAAAATAACCAAGGCCTCTGTATTGTTCCTCTATAATTATCTAACACACTGTATTTGAATCCAAGTGGATCCCATCTCGGTGTGATAGTTAAGACTAAATTCCCAATACACAGCAATTTTGGAAAATAATAGATGTTTGAAAATCATTCCCTAAACAGGTATTAGACTCTCAATTAAAGCACAGATCCTTTCAGTCTAGGTGAGACCTAATCGCTGACTCTGCTTCTAATTTTCCAAAATCAACCCCCAGTCGGATATGAATTAGTCATAACTGTGGAATTTATCACTTACTTAGATCCGGATTTTATAAATGAATTTTTATTGGAAATTTATTATGAGACATCTGATTTAAAATCAAGACTCCTATGTCCAGGGGAAGGATCCCAAAATAATATTGACCACAATATCTACATAATAATATCATGCATAAATTTATAAAGAAGTGTAAGATTAAATAACCCAAAATATAAGGTGGGTCTAGACAGAAGTTGAGACACAGAGATGAAATAGCCGGAGGTGAGAAGAATTTATTTGGCTAAAAAGATGGCAAAACGATTGGGTGGACTGCAAACATCTGCTATCCAATTTCCCTCTCATTTGGGTGGAATGATTTTTAGACAGTGGAATGCCTTAAATGACAGTTGCCGCCGTCATTTTAGACTCCACTATCTGTGAACTGGATAAAAACCCACATGTTCTATTACTACAATAATTATTAGATGACATTGGCATATATCATCTAACACTACTACAGTTCCAGATTCGGGTTTGAAATTAAAATAAAGAAAAGAAAACTGTATCCGGATAGGAGTCAGCTGAGCAGCTATTATAATCCCGGACGGACGAACCGCCAAGGCTTCCACCGACTACTATCCGGACCATGCAAAATAACATCTAGTAATTAATATACAGACCACGAGCTAGTTTATCCGTGTGGGAATACCCGCCAACATTAGTCTGTTATATCTCTTACTAGCTGTTTCACACAACACGGAAAAGGCAAAATAAATAAAAGAAAATATTTTTGGGTCATCTTGTATGAGAGACATTGGTTTCTCATCCAAGGTTATGGAAGTTATTCCATAATCACTCTTTATGTCTAAATAATCACTCATACCATAATTAGTTAATTAATTACAGTCCGGATTATATACTTAGATCATTAGAGTTTAATTTTATAGAAAAGTCTTTTAATGGAAATTGAACAAAGTTCTTTATATCAATTTAATCATGGGTTGAGATCATTGGATTTCAACCTCAAAAATATTAATATAAAGGTCCAATTAATTAATGGGGTGAGATGGAGAATAAAAATTTGGCAAAAAGGGTGCCAAGCCTGTCGAGAAACAGAAATTGTGTCGCGGACCGTGGGTCCGCGACAGGAGGATCTCGACAGATAGGTGGGAAATAAAAGAAAAGAAATTTTGGAAATTATGGTTGTCGTGTCGCGGAACAAGAAGTGTGTCGCGGACCATGGGTCCGCGACAAGTACTCCGCGACACGAGGTGTGAAAATTTAACAAAGGGCATAATTCCTGGTCACGGAACATGAGTGTGTCGCGAACCGTGGGTCCGCGACAGGGGTTCCGCGACCAGAGCCCTCCCAGAATAAAATACAAGTATTTGGGTCCTTGGTCGCTAATCAAGTGTTTGTGTCACGGACCGTGGGTCCGCGACAGGTTTGGTTTGCGACCAGGGATTTTTTAAAAGTTTTATACAACACATGTTCTTGGAAACGCATGTCGCTGAACTGCCCCCTTGTTGCTGAACGTGGTTCCGCGACAAGAAGTGGTTAGCGACCTGGGTGTGTTCAGGACACATGTCAGAAAAGTAAAGTGGAACAGGAGCATGCATTGTGTGTGATCTTACCCATTTCAGGTTTTGAAAACTACAATAAACTAAAAATACCAAACAAGGGTAAATCTAGCTAGAACATGCCTTACACATGAAGGAAATATGAGACAATATTTAAAATAGGTTTAACCCTAATCTAGGCTTGGTCACTCATAACATGCAACATTATCCGAAAGAACATCACCAACAGTGATATAAACTAGAAAATAAAGGTCAAGTGACCAACAGAGAAAGAAATAATAGAAGATCCATGGGGTGTGAAACCCATTTCATGATTTTTTTTGGGACACATTTCAAGAATATCTTCCCATTTTATTAAGGAGTTTGTTAATACCCATCATCCTGGATATCACAAACCCTAAAAACAAAGTTCGAAACTGAAAACAAAGTGAAAACTGGCTACCCAAGCCAAATCTATGCAATAATTAAATAATACAGAAGAATTAAAGCTAAACTAAACTAACCTAAAAACTACCTACAACTAAGCTCTACACTTGTCTCCAAGAGTGATTTTCTTGATTCTGTCCAAATTCTAAAACTGCTTAGCTCATGGGGAGAACGTCATATTTATAGAAGTGGAACCCTAGGCCCATGGGCTTGACCTGAGGCCCATTGTGACTCAAGACATCACACACATCACAACTTTGTCGCGGGACTGGGCTGCATGTGGCAAGGCTTCTCGACTGGGTCTTGTGTCTCTATCCATGTCCGTGTCGCGGAAGCATGGACCGCGACAGGGGTTCCTCGACTGGGGTGTGGCTTGGCCTCCAAGGTGTTGGTGGCGCGGAGCTGGGTCGTGTCGCGGAACCATGGTCCTCGACCAGGGTTCCTCGACTGAAGTTCCCAGACTGGTCTTCTTCTTCATTATGCATGCTAGTCGCGAATCTCTCCTGTGTCGCGGAACCATGGTCCTCGACCAGGGTTCCTCGACAAGATGTTCCCAGACAGAGCTGAATGGGCCAGATGGGCCGAAGTTTTTCTTTTTGTGGGCTTTTCGATTTTTCCCATCTTTTTGTATTTTGTGGGCTTGTTTATTCTTTTGCCCATCTTTTTCATTCCTTTTTCTTTTCTTTTCTTTTTCTCATGTTTTTGGATTTTTCTAACATAAATATGTAATAAAATTACACATTTATGCATTTTTCATACCAGCTCAATATTTTTAAAATTATGCATAAATCAGTCCAATTCTACTGCTTTCTTATTTAATATAAGACCGGAATGCGATCAAATGCCCGTTTCAGACACGGAAATGGATTGAAAATAATGGTCATTTCTGGCCATTATCATAAGGCTTCTTGTAATTTTGTCCAAAAATTTGAGACAAATCTACTGTCTCGGTCAGAAATAATATCATGTGGCACTCCGTGTCTTCGAACCACATTATCGATATACGCCTTGGCTAGTTGATCCATCGACCAATTGTCTTTCATTGGTATAAAGATGGCAGTCTTTGTTAACCGATCAACTATTACCCAAATTTTGTTCATCCCTCGAGGAGATCTTGGTAAGCCCGAGACAAAGTCCATGGAGATGCTATCCCATTTCCAACTTGGGATCTCCAACGGTTTCACCAATCCCAATGGCTATTGCCGTACTGCCTTTACCTTTTGGCAAGTTATGCATTTAGCCACAAAATCCGCAACATCTTTCTTCATCCTCGGCCACCAATAGATTTTCTTCAAATCTTTGTACAGCTTATCACCACCAGGGTGTACTGAATAAGGCGTACTGTGGCCTTCTTCCATCAATTTTTGCTTCAATTCCTCACACTTGTGAGGAACGCACCACCTCCCTTTAAAGCGAATACTTCCATCATCGTGGATTGTGAATCCTACCGCTTTTCCCTCGTCCATCTTCTCCTTGATCCTCTTGAGATTCTCATCACCCGGCTGAGCTGCCAGAATCCGTCAAATGCGGTAGATTCAATCGTCACGGCATTCACCCTTTCTACCACAGTCCCATAATGGACTAGTTCAGTTTCTAACCTTGCTAAGTCCATATATAGACCTGATGGCAAAATAAGAATGTTTGTCGTGTGCTTCGCCTTTCGGCTTAATGCGTCTGCCACGACGTTTGCTTTTCCTTCGTGATAGGCTATATCCAGATCATAGTCCTTAATTAACTCAAGCCATCGCCGTTGCCTCATATTTAACTCCTTTTGAGTAAATATGTACTTGAGGCTCTTGTGGTCCGTGAACATCCGACACGTTCGTCCGTATAAGTAGTGTCGCCAAATCTTGAGAGCGAACACCACCGCGGCTAATTCTAGATCGTGCATCGGATAATTCTCCTCATGCGGCTTGAGTTGTCGCGATGCGTAGGAAATAACCCTCTGGTTTTGCATAAGTACACACCCGAGTCCTTCTTTCGAAGCGTCACTGTACACTTCAAAATCTTCCGTTTCTGATGGAAGTATCAGGACTGGCGCTGTTGTAAGTCTTTTCTTGAGTTCTTGGAAAGACTTTTCGCACTCTGTAGTCCATTCGAACTTTAACCCCTTCTTCAGCAGTTGGGTCATTGGCCTAGCAATCTTGGAGAAATCTTTCACAAATCTTCTGTAGTATCCGGCTAGTCCAAGAAAGCTTCTTACTTCTGTCTGACTAGTTGGTGCCGGCCAATCAATCACTGCCGATATTTTTGCCGGGTCAACCGACACTCCCTTAGCCGATACTATGTGCCCCAAGAATGCGACTTCCTTCATAAAAACTCGCATTTCGACAGTTTTGCGTACAACTGATTTCTCCTCAGAGTTCCGAGTACTTGATGCAAGTGTTTCGTATGCTCCTCATCATCCCTTGAGTAAACTAGAATGTCATCGATGAATACGACGACACAAGAATCCAGCAACTCTCGGAAAACACAATTCATGAGGTTCATGAATACTGCGGGAGTGTTTGTGAGACCAAAGGACATTACGGTGAATTCGTAGTGCCCATATCTCGTACGAAACGCTGTCTTCGGTATATCCTTCTCGGCTATACGCAGTTGGTGGTATCCCGATCTCAGGTCGATCTTGCAAAATACCGAAGCTCCTCTCAGTTGATCGAAAAGGTCTTCGATCCTGGGTAGCGGGTATTTGTTCTTAATCGTGACTTGGTTAAGACCTCTGTAGTCTATGCATAACCGAAGTCCACCGTCTTTCTTCTTAACGTATAGGACTGGCGCTCCCCAAGGTGACGTACTCGGTCGAATGTAACCCTTTGATAACAACTGTTCTAGTTGTTCCTTCAGCTCTTTCATTTCTGCTGGTGCCATGCGATAAGGTGCCTTGGATACCGGTTCGGTTCCAGGTACCAGATCAATCGTGAACTCAACCTCTCGCTCAGGTGGCATCCCTGGAATATCTTCTGGGAAAACGTCAGGATATTCATTTATGACTGGGATCTCGTCGATCTTGTTTCCCTCATCGTTGAGGTTATGCACATAGCATGCATATAAGTGATAGCCTTTCCGTATGAGATTGTAGAACCTCAAGGCATTCACTACCTTAGCGTTTTTTTTTCGAGGCTGCATGTAATACACAACCTTCCTCCCTCGACTCTTGGCTAAGGAAATCTTCTGCTTCTGGCACTCAATAACAGCTTTATATTGAGTCAGAAAATCCATGCCTAAGATGACGTCGAAATCCCCAAGATCAAACTCAATTAGATTCGCGAAGAATTCTAGATTCTTGATTACTATCGGGGTTCCATCGTATTGTTTCAAACACGATATCACCTTGCCCGATGGTAATTGAATTCCTAAGTTTATGTTCGTAGGCGCTGGTAGATCTAAGGCAGATATAATCCTTGTAGATATTAAAGAACAGCTCGCGCCTGAATCGAACAAAACTTTAACGGGTACGCTTAAAGCAGTAAACGTACCAGTGATCACTTCTCCCTGAGCGGCCAAATCCGCTTGGTTGATCACGTTCAAGCGTCCCATTGCTCCCCCCTGATTTCCCTATTGGTTGTGATTTAGAGGTGGCCTCTGTGCCTGTGGAACGCTCTGACCTTGATTGGTTTGCTGGTTCGCACCAGCTGGCCTGTTCCCTTGAGGACGGTTCAGCAGATCCGGCCTCTTCTCGATACGATCCTCTCTCGTCCAGCACTCCTTTTTCATATGGCCTTCTCGGCCACACCGGTAACAATGCCCCGGTCTTGGGCATTCACGCACCAAGTGCGGAATGTCGCACTTCTGGCATCTGGGTATGAAGGCGCCCTGGTTATCTGGCCTCCGGTTTCCTTGGCTTCCTCGATTGAATTCTCTGTTATCTAGCCTCTTCTGACCTTCATTTCTCCCTTGGTCATTTCCCCTCCTGAAGTGATTTCCAGTGTTATTGTTCCGGTTCTTCTTATCAAAGTTGTTTAGGCCCTTGCTCGACTCCCCATGGTCCTTGCGCTTTAGCTGTTGTACCCGTGCGATTGCCACTGCACGATCATAAACAGCCTGCAGAGTTGTGTGTTGTCCGCCAACTAAAATCTCTCTGATGCTGAGGTTCAGCCCCATCTCAAATTTCTGGGCTTTATCAGCATCAGTCGGTACCAGTCTTGGAGCGAAACGAACGAGTTCTTTGAACCTCGCGTAGTATTCCTGTACCGTCTGAGTACCCTGACGAAGGATGATAAACTCTTCGTATTTAGCAGTCTTCGTGCTAAGGGGGTAAAATCTCTCCCTCATCATCTCCTTGAATTCTTCCCAAAAATAAACTTGCTCGCCATCAGCTAGCCCTCCTTGGTAGTTCTGCCACCACTCATCCGCCTCCCCACTTAAGTAGTACGTCGCTACTCTCACTTTCTCATTCTCGGGACATCTGACGGCGTTCAAAAGCTTTTCAAATGTCCTAATCCAGTCTTCTAGCTTTGCGGGATCCTCTTGTCCCTCGTAATGGGGCGGTTGGTATGGGTTTACCATTGCCAGATAGTTAATACGGGCTGCCGGCGGAGGTACCGCCGCTTGGGCCCTATTAACTTCGGCGTTGCCCAGTGCTATGAGGACTTGCCCTACTGTCCTCAGCCGTGCGTCCACAACATTGGGTACGGCGCCCGCTTGACCTCCAACATTAGGTGGGTTTGCACCCACTGGCCCATTTGCTCCGTCCGGGTTCAGTGGTGCCCCACCTTCGGCGGGTACATTAGGGTTGGCATTGTTAGCGGCAGGGTTTTCCCTTCGCGGTCTTCCCCTTGGCGGCATTCTGTTAGATAAGCACGCAAGGGTAAGAATCAAATTCTACGGTAAGTTAGTAGTCAAGTTAGTAAGTTCTAACATCTCAAGTACGCAGAATTCTAAAAGAGACGACGCAACAAAAGAAAGGGAAAATGCTTCACTAGATCATTTAGGAAAAATTATAAAGCAGCTACAATGGAAGGCAAATCAGGGTAATATGAAATACGGAAAGCAATAGATAATCCAACGATATGATGCAATCAATCTAATAGATAATCGGGAGAATAGCCGAGGAGTGCCCTGTCATGCTCATATTCGCCATCGGAGTCAAGAGGATCGGTGGGTCCACTACCTCTGCCTCTGGTTCCTCCTCATCCACGCCCTCAATATCAATATACATGTCCGGGTCCTCCTCCTCTTCCTCTTCAGGTTCCGGTGCATTGAGTCGGTTTTGAAGGTCAACAATCTCATGCTCCAAAGTGAACACACGCCCCCTAAGCATGTGGTTGTTGTGTTGCTCCTCATGAAACAGAGTTTCAAGAGCAGCGATGCGGCCCAAATCCTGTTGTCGAGCATTCCTCAATTTCTCCAACTCTTTCTCGATACCTTTTACATGGTCCTTATATGCACTAACCTCATCACGGCTATGTCTTAACTCATGCATGATACTAGTCATCGAACATAGCATATCGGTCATCATGTTAAAAAGCTTTGGGTCGGCCATCTAAAAAAAATAAATTTTTAACATATCAATATCTTGCACATTTCAAGCACATATGTTAATGCATATGCACCCCCCCAAAAATAATAATATTTTGAGACTTGTCGAATTTTTGAGATATATTTTTCCATGGGTTTTAAAAATAAATTTCCTTTCCATGGAAATAGTAGTGAAAAAGTTTTAAAATAATATTTAATATTTTGGGCCTCTATATTGGGCCGAAAAATAATAGCTTTTAAAAATAAATAATTCGGGCTCTGATACCACTTTGTAACACCCCGGATTTGGTCACCCAGGCCGGGACGCTACCGCCACACCCTTCCAAACAAGACCCGATCAAATCGAGCTTATTTAAATCGGATATGATAGACTGACAAAGGGGTATAAGCTGTATGACCCGATAAGCAAGAAGGTGATAGTAAGTCGAGATGTGCTCGTGAATGAAGCAAGTGAATGAGACTGGAATAACTCAAAGGAAGTTACCAATGAAGTCAGAGAATCGTCAGCCGTTGTTCCGACAGTTCTATCAACAGATCCTGAAATTGTTGAAGAAAAAGAAGAAGAAGAAGATGAGCCACGACAACCCCGAATGAGAAGTCTCCAAGATTTGTACGACTCTACAGAGGTACATCTTGTATGTTTGTTGGCAGATGCTGAAAATATCAAGTATGAAGATGCCGTACTAGATGAAAAATGGAAGTCAGCCATGGATGAAGAAATTAAGCAATCGAGCGCAACAACACATGGGAGCTCACTGAATTGCCAAAAGGAAGTCAGGCCATTGGAGTGAAATGGGTTTATAAGAGAAATATGAATGCACAAGGGGAGATTGAACGATTCAAAGCTCGGCTTGTCGCAAAGGGATACAAGCAAAAGGAAGGAATCGATTACGATGAAGTCTTTGCCCCTGTCGCAAGAATGGAGACAATCCGTCTACTCATTTCTCAAGCTGTAACACCCCGGATTTGGTCACCCAGGCCGGGACGCTACCGCCACACCCTTCCAAACAAGACCCGATCAAATCGAGCTTATTAAAAAGGATGCTAAGGCTTAAGTTGCATCATTAGCTTAAAAATATTTAAAAACCATTCAAGTAAGCCCGAAATTTAATCAGAGTATAACACACATAATAATAATAAGCAGTGCGGAAGCAAAAATAAACAGGGCCAAAACATGCGGCCAAAACCAGAGTCCAAGTCCAATTAAAAATAATTAAAGTGCGACAAGTCTTTTCTTTTAAATGGAAATCCCATCCCTCCATGCGATGCTTACTCTGCAAAATCTGAAAAGAAAATAAAACAACAATTTATCAGTACAAAGGTACTGCGTAAGTTAATATATAGCACAACGAATTTTAAAAGTTTTTAGGAGAGTATACAAAATAATATATTTATTTAAAAGATGAGTAAATAAATTAATTTAAAATCTCTTACACATATTCCACGAACATTTTACCAATGTTAGTTATGATCGAGGACACCCAATATGACCTTGGGAACTTACACCCACAAGGCCTCCATTAGTATGATTCTAGGCCTAAGCCCTTTCGAATCAACCCACCTCTGGGACTCGTACCCACGTGGGATGTGAAAGCAGTGACCCTATACAGACCACTCCGGAGCCCTAGATAACCCATACGGATACATCTAGGAGTATAGACTCTTACAATCACGAAACCACAATATCATATGCGCCGTTTTGGCTACACAAAAAGAGGGGGCGGCCCAACGAGCTCACGCCAAGTGCACTTACCCTCTAACACATGGCATCCCACTCGATCAAAACTCCCAAAGTTTAAAATTCACATTTTTATCATTCCATAATATTCACCACATATCCAGATTCCATATATATCCAAAAATGAGTAACAATCGACTCTTAGTTCATCGAATATTCAAAATAGCATTAACCGACCAAAAGTGACATTGTAGCAGTTTCTGAAATCGCCTTTAACAATGCAGTAAACCAACTTAAAAAATTATGGAAAAATTACAGTGGCTAGGAAACACCAAAATAAGCATTTTTCATAGAAATAGCCGTCTCAAAATTCGGACTCTAAATAGGTCATTTTAATCGATTATAGAAAGCTATTGATTTACAATTTTTCATGCTTCAGTAAATTCGACCACAGTGAGTTCAAAAATTCATAACAATTTCCTACGTACTCCAAAAACCATGAGATTTTACAGGGATGATCTAGACACATATTAGAACAAATTTCATGAGACATCAAGCACTAAAAACGATCATAGGCGAGAGTGATTCGAACAACAAAACTGACTACATACATTCATCAAAACTGTCAACATATATGCAGAAAATACCAGATCGAATTTGGATGACCAAAACATGTCCAAAAATTATAAATATTTACAGAGAGCATCTTTAGGACATTAGGAACAAGTTTCATTTTGGAAGGTTCTTCTAAAAATGTACGGATCATAGTCGATTACTCAGAACAATAAAATTGGTCATAGGAAAACCCTATTTGACAGATTTTGTAAGAAAGAGAGATCATCCCATATCTCGAGTTATATTCAACCAAAACTCCTAAAAATCAACGTGCACAATACTAACTTACTTGGGATGAGTTTAGGATCGAAATTTCTCTTGGTAGAACTCCCTAGATCATCCGGATCGGCCTCAACAGTCCCTTCCTCCTACGATGGATCCTATATTCGAACGGTTGGAGAAATTCTTATCTTAGAGGCCTGTATTTCGAGTTTAGGACTAAGGAAAAAGAATGAAATCCTCACTTACCCAAGGAATTATAGAGTGGAGGTGCCAACTTCGAAAGAAACCTCTGCAATGCCTATGAACAACACTCAACTCTCACAAACACTCCAATGATCTCAGATTTTTCAAACAAATGAAATGGAGAGGGGTTGTGAGGTTAAATAGAAGTGGGAATCTGAAATGATTGGCATCCAATGATGGCATTAAGACCCTAGGTGAGTGGTGAGTGCTTGATGACTGATAACTCCCGAAGTTAAAGCTCCCATACCCCCCACTACTCCACCTTGCTCAACCATGGTCCAACTAATGCCTCATTAAGCTTGGAAATCACCTTAATCAAGGTTTGTGGAGGGTTAACACACCCCAAAATCTATCCAAAATCATCCCCACACACCCTCCAACGTCTGGAATTCAATTTGGAGTCGTTTGGAATCGCCCACCACCGAATTCATGACATGAAACGCATAGGGCGTTATGAGTTCGCCATAGCAGCAGGGTGGCGCGCTGGTGGCGCGCACCGCGCCGCCACCGCGCGGCCACCAGCCTGCGATTTTTTTTTTAAAAATATTATGATTTTTAATCTCTTAAAAATCATAATATCAATTATCCGAGATTGTTGGGATAATTCGATACATCTATCCCGAGTCGCGATTATCCGAAATATTTAATTCCACTCTCTCGGAATTATTTCGATTTCGATAAATAAATCCAAATTCGTAAATTTCGGATTTTTGGGGTATTACAGTCTACACTCCTTAGAAATCAACTTCGTCCTCGAAGTTGGGTCGCACTCAGACTGATAGTAATGCATGTAATAATTCGCACACATAAAATATTTGAGGTTTGAAAATTAAATACTTACCTCGGCGCGCGACGCCTCTCTGCGGGGTATCACACAAGCTGCTCAGTACAAATGGCCATTATTCCAAATGGATGTCAAGACAGCATTCTTGAATGGTGTACTCGAAGAAGAAGTCTACATTGAGCAACCACCAGGTTATCTGAAACTTGGAGGAGAAACAAAGGTGTTGAAGTTAAAGAAAGCACTTTACGGGCTAAAGCAAGCACCGCGAGCGTGGAATACTCACATTGATGCATATTTCAAGGAGAATGGGTTTGAGCAATGTCCCTACGAGCATGCCCTCTACATCAAGAAAAATGGAGGTAACATTTTATTTGTTGCTCTTTATGTTGATGACCTCATTTTCATGGGTAATAGTGATGAGTTGATAGAAGACTTCAAGAGAAGAATGAAATAAGAGTTTGAGATGACTGATTTAGGCTTGATGAAGTTCTTCCTTGGTCTGGAAGTTAAACAAACAGAAAGAGGCATCTTGGTATCACAGGAGACATATGCGAAGAAGATCTTGAAAGAATTCAAGATGGAAAAGTGCAACCCCGTATCAACACCTATGGAACCTGGAGCAAAACTTTCAAAGTTTGATGAAGGAGAACAAGTTGATCCAAGAAGGTACAGAAGCTTGGTTGGAAGCCTTCGCTACCTCACATGCACAAGGCCAGATATTGCACTAAGTGTTGGAGTTGTGAGTCGGTTCATGGAGAACCCAACTTACTCACACTGGAAGGCGTTAAAGAGAATCCTCAGGTACATTCAAGGAACAACGTCACATGGATTGTTCTACTCGAGGACAGAAGATTACAAGCTGATTGGATACTCTGACAGTGATTGGTGTGGAGATATTGATGATCGGAAAAGTACTGCAGGGTACGTGTTCTTTATGGGAAATACTGCTTTTACTTGGCTTTCAAAGAAGCAACCGATCGTGACGCTCTCAACATATGAAACTGAATATGTAGCAGCATCTTGGTGTGTATGTCATGCTGTATGGCTCAGAAATCTATTAAGCAAGATGGAGATGAAGCAGTCAAGCGGAACAATGATTCATATAAACAACAAATCTGCAATTGAATTGGCGAAAAATCCAGTGAATCATGAAATACCCGTGAATTTTCCGTCATAAAATAAAACAATAATTAAATAAATAAATACTAAATAAAATAAATACCATAAATAAATAAATGAAGCCAGCAAATAAATAAATAAATAAAGATAAGGTAATGAGAAATGAGATTCTAACTTAAAAAGGAATTTAATTAAATAAAAAGAATTATTAAAGGTAAATAAATTGTACACCGAAACCCGACACTAATGAACTCGAGGATTCGAGTCCAAAACATCCAATTAGACCCGAGTGAAAATTTAGAGAGAAAGTAGAAACCCGAAGATACCCCGGAAACCGGAATTCGGGAGCATAGAGGGATAGAAACCCGAAAGAGAGGCGGAAGGGCACGACGGATCGCACGACCCGCCCGGACCGAAGTCCAGGCGAGTGTCGCGCGGTGGCCGCGCGGTGAAGGGGGAAGAGCGCGCCACGACCGTGCCACCGGACAGATTCGCCCGTTGCGTGAATCTCTCGCCCGAACGCGGATTTTTCGACTTTCGGTTGAACATCTCTCGACCCAAGGCCTTTAGGTCAGATGTTGGACGCCCTATGACTTGGGAAATCTATAAATAAACCCCTTGGGAGCCCCGAACAAGTTTACAAAACCCTACAACATTCTATACATTCGAAACCCTAAATCCGGAGTCGTCGGAGGCACGAAACCAAGACAAACGCTGTTGGACGAATTTCCTACAGATCTCCATAGTCGTGGTAAGTCTCGATCCAATCTCTATTCAATAAACGATTCGAAAACGAATCCTAACCATCTCCTTTTTCTTTCTACACCCCGTATTGGATCTAGATCGTAGAACCCGACGAACGGAGAGGAGAAACGGTGGACTGGAAGCCACGCCTTCGAATAGACGATCCCGGATGCTCGTAAACACTGTAAGTTAACTCTTACATGGTTTTGGGATGAATTAAAACGTTCAAAACTAAAAGATTAACGAGAAACCGTAAATCTGTCCATCTAAACTTTCTACCGGCGCAACAGATTTGATGAATTTTTCCGAACCTTAAAACGAACTCAAACGGAAACATTTAAAACATGAAAAACGTTCCTAAGACTTAGATCTAACTACTGTAAAATTTTGAGAATTTTTGGAGTTGATTTGATATGTGAAAACCCATCGGAACCGAGCTGTTTAAATCTAGATCTTGAAATCTTGGACAGAACTTAGGAATGATCTTGATCACGTTCTTGACATAGGATCTAGACTGTTTTAGATCTTTGGCCGAACATGAAAGTTGTGGATAATTGTCTTAAAATGATCTCTGTCAAATGTCATTAAATTTGGAGTTGAATTGGTATGGTAGAAATCGAAATCTTTAAACTGTGACACGTTAAACTCGGACAGATTTGCTCTTCTGCGAAAATTGGTGATTTTGACCTATTTAGGTATCTCGGATTGAAAACGTTAAAACACAAAAGTTGTAGATCTTGATGTTTCTGAGTCAGATATGAAATTTTGGAATTTTTGGAATTAAATCTGATTTTAGACGAATTTTGGAGTAAACTGTGATTTATCAAAATCTTGAAATCATGTTGAAACATGGAGTTAACCTTTAGGGTCGAAACGAATTGAAATATTATTTTTAGATGAATAAGATTGAAGTCAGATTTTAAAAATTAAATCCCCTTACAAACTTGATAAATTAAAATTAGGGGTGAGTGCTCTGCAGGATGCCCCCTAACGATTCACTTCGTGCCGTAATGGACGATGGTGACCCCGCGCGCTAAACTTGAAATATGGATTGCCTAAACGGCGAAATACAGAGCCTACACTCTCGTGAATATCCGTATGGGTTTCCCGAGGCTCCGGAGTGGTACTGGGTATGGCTGATACGGTTGCGGCCGCCGGGCTACCGGCTAAACTTGTTGACATCGCGATGCTATCGTGAAACTTTGAAATACCAAATCGGGGATGTAATGGGGATTCTAAATTAAATTAAATTAGATTAAATTATGTTGTTGTCCAGTTAAATTATTTAAATGCTTTATCTAAATTATGGCTTTTATCTTAAACCATGCGGTATGTGCTATTAAATAGAGCCCTGAGATAAATTATGCTATTGGATAGTTGATTAGATTAAATTAAATATTATGTTATTATCATGCTTTGTTAAATTATTAAATTAATGGCTTTAAAACCCTACGATCATGCATGTGTTAACTTACTCAGCAATTTTGCTGACCAAAACCGTTTTTATCCCTTTTCTTACAGAATATGTGGAATGAGCATGTGTGAGCACGAATCATGCATGGGATTTTGGGAATTGTTATTTTGCTTTTAAATTCGTACTTTAGACCATATTATGAACGGGCCTGTTTAACCCGTGTTTTGGCCATGTTGGCCCTATTTATATTTTCCGCTGTGATACTGTACTAAACCATTTATTTCCGCTGCGCTATACTATTATTATTTTCGAATTATCTTGTATGGGCTATTTTGAATGTTTTAAATGTTTTAAAGACTGCAATACCTAGCCTTGCATCTCTGTAGTAAGCTCGGAGAAACCGTGTCTTACTATGGGGATGTGGCGGTGACATCCCGACCTGGGTGACCAAAAACCGGGGTGTTACAAGTTGGTATCAGAGCCCGGCTATTTTTAAACTATTATTTTAAAACCATTATTATTTTTAAAACTACTATTTTTAAACCGTTGGTATTTTTAAACTATTATTAGTATTTTGACTATTATTTTAAATGTTAAAGTATTACTTCCATGGAAAATTTTATTTTAAAACCCATGGAAAAAAGGATATATATATATATATATTGCATTAAATTATTATTGGGGGGAAACATCATTTGCATTTGCATACTGCATCTCTGCTATGAACTTAGAATCTCGGCAAAACTTGAACTTAGAATCTTGGCGAAACTTGAACTTAGAATCTTGGCGAATTGAACTTAGAATCTTGGCGAAACTTGAACTTAGAATCTTGGCGAATATTAACTTAGATCTCTTGCTTGCGCTAGATGGCTAGTCAAGACATGATGCAGTTGATGGTCAGGATGATGAGTGTTCATCTCGATTCCCACCAAACCCTAGAGCAAATGAAGTACCGTATGGCTCAATTGGAGGCCGATTTACGCCACATGGGCAACTTGAGAGAGGCGGATCATCACCGCATAAACCAACTCGAGCGCCAAGTCCAAACCCTCACTACGCAAAACTTAATACTAAAAGAATACATCGATGCCCACGGGCAGGACTTAAACACTATCTTTGACGAGCTGATGCCGCCGAGTTCGGAGGAGGAAGATCCGGAGGAAGATCCTGCTACCCCACCGGAGGATGTCATGAGACACTAGAGCTTCTATTTACTATTTTGCTAGGAAAAAAAAAAATCGCTACTTTTGTACTAAAATTTCTTTTGAGGAAATAAAATGCCCAATTTATTTTTTTTAATAAAAAAAAAAATTTCGGACAGATCTGTCCGCACGATAAAAAAAAAATTAAAATTAGAATAAAACCCCCCGAGGCGCCGTATGCTTCTCAGTTCGATTGAGCACCACGTGCTAAATAACAAAACACATACACATTTATAGAGATTGCTTAGACTATATGTTAAATTCACCAGACCTAATCTCTTCCGTTTGTACCAGAATGGCACCCAGAGGAAGAGGAAGAGGAAGAACTCAACCCGCTCCCCAAACCACCACTGAAACACCCACTGAAACACCACCAAACGTCACTGAACCCATTCAACCTGAGATGGAACAGCCCCAAGGTGCGCAGGACGCCCCCGCACCGAACAATGTGGGCGATCGTCTTAGGACGATAGAGGAAGTGTTGATTGCGCTCGGGAACGCGCAAGTCAACCAGGGTCAAGCTGCGGCGGTACCTCCGCCCTAAGCTCGCCCTAACTACCTGGCGATGGTGAATCCTTACCAGCCGCCCCACTACGCTGGTGAGGAGGATCCAGCTAAACTGGAGGAATGGATCCGGACTTTCGACAAGCTGCTGGGAGCAGTCAAATGTCCGGAAGGAGAAAGAGTGCATGTCGCCTCATATTACTTGGGAGGCGAAGCTGACGACTGGTGGCAGGCGACGCGAGCCAAACTGACCGAAGATGACAAGCCCTACTCGTGGATGGAGATGATGGAACTACTCAGGGATCGATTCTATCCCTTGAGTACTAAAGCTGCCATGTACGAAGAGTTCCTGTCCTTAAAGCAGGGAGGCCAAACCGTACAAGAGTGCTACACACGATTCAAGGAGCTGGTGAGGTTCGCACCAAGGGTAGTGCCTACTGATGCGGAAAAGGCACAGAAGTTCGAGATGGGACTGAACCTGTCCGTGCGCGAAGTGATCGCGGGGGTACACTACCCCGATCTGCAAGCAGTGTATGACCGCGCTGTGGCGGTAGCACGCGTGCAGCAGCTGAAAAGGAGGGTGAGTGGGGAGTCCAGCAGGGGTCCTCAAGACAAAAGAAGCCGAGACTCAAGAAACGAGAACAACACTGGAAGGAACGAGCAGCGCAGAGGGTCGAATAGGCCCCAACAAAACAACACTGGGAGGAGGTTCAACCAGGAAGATCCGGTACCCGCCTTGTCCGAGATGTGGACGACCCCATCTGGCAAGGGGATGCCCGCAACAAGGCGCCTGTTACCGATGCGGTCGAATGGGTCACGTTCGACGGGATTGCCGAACTAGGCTCGAGAACATAACAAAGAGGGACGATTTAGTCGCGGGGCAAGAACAGCCTCAAAACCAAAACGGGCGAAACGGCAATAACCAAGGGTACAGACCCCCTCAAAATAGGCCGCAAAACCAGAACCAGAACCAACGACCTCCGCCCCCTCAGAATCAAAACCAGCAACAAAATCAGCAGCCGAATGCGAATCAGCAAGGCAATCAGGGACGCCCTATGGGGAGGCTGAACGTGGTGAACCAAGCGGACGTGCCTGCGCAAGGAGAAGTGATGGCAGGTACATTTTATGTGTTGAATACGCCCCTTAGAATTCTATTTGATTCTGGAGCTAGTTGCTCAATTATAGCATCAAGGATAGTGCCTGAGTTAGATCTACCTAAGTGCGAGAGAATTAGCTTAGGAATTCAATTGCCTTCTGGAGAAGTAGTATCTTGCTCTAAACGATATAACGGAATTCCTGTAGTGATAAAGAACGTAGAATTCTTCGCAAACTTGGTAGAATTTAACTTAAGAGACTTTGACATCATACTGGGGATGGATTGGCTATCCCAGTATAAAGCGGTGATCGAATGCCAAAAGCAAAAGATCACCTTGTCAAAAAGTAGGGGAAAGAGAGTTATCTTTTACTCTCAGTCCCCTAAGAAAAGTAACAAAATCGTTAGTGCACTTAAACTAAGTAACTTGATGCGTAAAGGGTACGAACTATACGCGTGCTATGTGCACAACCTTGAGGCGGAAGAGAACAAGGTTGATAGCATACCAGTGGTAAGAGAATACCCGGACGTGTTCCCTGAAGACGTTCCGGGCATGCCACCTGAGAGAGATCTTGAATTCACGATAGATCTCATTCCGGGGACAGAGCCTGTCTCGAAAGCTCCGTACCGGATGGCACCACTGGAAATGAAGGAGTTAAAGGAACAACTCGAGGAGCTATTGGGAAAAGGTTACATAAGACCGAGTACGTCCCCTTGGGGAGCACCGGTTTTGTTTGTCAAGAAAAAAGACGGAGGACTACGTCTTTGCATAGATTACCGAGGACTAAACCAAGTGACCATTAAGAATAAATACCCCCTACCGAGAATAGAGGATCTGTTTGATCAACTGAAGGGAGCTTCAGTATTCTCGAAGATCGATTTGCGATCTGGGTATCATCAATTGAGGATCGCCGAGAAGGACATTCCGAAGACGGCATTTCGAACGCGATATGGCCATTACGAGTTCACAGTGTTATCCTTCGGGTTAACAAATGCTCCGGCCATGTTCATGAATCTCATGAACAACGTGTTCCGAGAATTGTTAGATCAGTGCGTCGTAGTGTTCATCGACGACATCCTGATCTACTCGAAGAGCGAGGAAGAGCATACAAAACACCTACATCAAGTGTTGGAAATCTTGCGAAGAAATCAGCTATACGGCAAGCTGTCGAAATGTGACTTCTGGCTGAAAGAAGTGGCATTTCTCGGACACATAGTATCCGCTGATGGAGTATCAGTGGATCCGGCAAAAGTCTCTGCCGTGACGGAGTGGGCAACTCCGAAGAGTCCAACGGAAATAAGGAGTTTCCTTGGATTAGCCGGGTATTATAGACGATTTGTGAAGGACTTTTCAAGGATTGCACGTCCTTTGACCCAGCTACTGAAGAAATGAGCAAAATACGAGTGGACCGAAGCTTGTGAGATTGCGATTCAAGAGCTGAAGAAACGACTCACAACCACACCCGTATTAACACTACCATCAGAGCATGATGACTTCGAGGTATATAGCGATCCTTCGAAGGAAGGTTTAGGTTGTGTTTTGATGCAAGACTCGAGAGTCGTAGCCTATGCATCACGCCAACTAAAACCTCACGAGGAAAATTATCCGACACACGACCTGGAGTTGGCAGCGGTCGTCTTCGCTCTAAAGATATGGAGACATTATCTTTATGGGCGGAAGTGTCGAATGTTCACCGACCACAAGAGCTTGAAATATATATTCACTCAGAAGGAGTTGAATTTGAGACAGCGAAGGTGGTTGGAACTTATAAAAGACTATGATTTAGAGATAGCATACCACGAGGGGAAGGCGAATGTGGTAGCCGATGCCCTAAGTCGGAAAACCCAACACGTGACAAACTCGTTGGTAATTTCGCCGGCATTGTACTTGGAATTGGCTAGATTGGAGTTAGAACTTGTGCATCCTGGCACAGTGAGAGAAACGGTCAATGCCATGGTCGTAGAAACTCCAATATTAGACGAGATTCGACTCGCTCAACCGGGCGACCCGAAACTCGAGAAGATAAAAGGGTATATTGCCGAAGGAAAGGCAATAGGATTTGCTGTCCACGACGATGGAAGCATCCGGTTCAAAGGGAGGTGGTGTGTGCCTCTTAAATGTGCCGAATTGAAGCAAAGGTTGATGGAGGAAGGGCACAACACGCCATATTCCGTACATCCCGGAGGTGACAAGCTATACAAAGATCTGAAGAAGATCTATTGGTGGCCGGGAATGAAGAAGGAAGTGGCGAACTTCATAGCGAGATGTCTCACCTGCCAAAAGGTTAAGGCAGTGCGACATAAACCCCTAGGGTTGATGCAACCACTAGAGATTCCAAGTTGGAAGTGGGATAGCATCTCGATGGACTTTGTCTCGGGATTACCCTGAACACCTAAAGGCATGAACAAGATTTGGGTGATTGTGGATAGGCTAACGAAGACAGCCATATTCATCCCAATGAAAGACACGTGGACTATGGACCAATTGGCCCGAGCCTACATTGATAATGTGGTACGACGACATGGAGTACCACATGATATCATTTCCGATAGAGACAGTAGATTTGTCTCTCATTTCTGGACGGAGTTACAAAAAGCTCTCGGTACTCAAATCAAAATGAGCACCGCATTCCACCCGATGACGGATGGTCAAACCGAGAGAACAATCCAAACACTAGAAGACATGCTGAGAGCATGTGTGTTGGAATTCAAAGGAAATTGGGAATCTCATTTACCCTTGATTGAGTTTTCCTATAATAATAGCTACCATGCTAGCATCGGCATGGCACCTTTCGAGGCGTTGTATGGACGAAAGTGCCGAAGCCCATTGAGCTGGGAAGAAAACGATAAGTCCGTGGTAGTGGGACCACAACTTATCGAAGACATGGTTCAACAAATCAAAGTGATTCAAGGGAAGATGAAAGCCGCACAAGACCGTCAAAAGAGTTATGCCGACGTGAGACGACGAGACCTAGAATTTCAAGTGGGAGATAGAGTCATGCTAAAGATATCACCCATGAAGGGGGTGATGCGCTTTGGCAAACGAGGGAAGTTAAGTCCTCGATATATAGGACCTTACGAAATTCTAGAACGAGTTGGAACTCTAGCCTACCGATTGGCTTTACCGCCACACTTAGATCGAGTTCATAATGTCTTCCATGTCTCGCAACTAAAGAAGTATGTGCCGGACCCGACACATGTACTTCAACCGGAGATAATGGAGCTCAATGAAGATTTGACTTACGAAGAAGTCCCAGTGTGTATTCTCGATACTAAGGAACGAGTAACGAGGAACAAAACCATCAAAATGATCAAGGTTCTTTGGTCAAACCACGAAAGCGAGACGGCAACTTGGGAAGTAGAATCCGACATGAGAGAACGATACCCGACATTGTTCCAAACCGATACCGACACAGTTATGGGGACATAACTGCAATCTTAAGGGGGAGAGGATGTGATACTACCTATTTTTCGTGCACTGTTGTAAATGTTGAACTACGTTATGGCTTGATCCCTTTACCGGGTACGTAGGCAGCTTAGAAGTTTCAATTCTAAGTTCAGTCACAACATAATAAAACAAACACAAGACCTTTAGCACGAGAAAAGCCGAAACACAACTTCGAGGACGAAGTTGATTCTTAAGGAGGGTAGACTGTAATACCCGTGAAATTTCGTCATAAAATGAAACAATAATTAAATAAATAAATACTAAATAAAATAAATACCATAAATAAATAAATGAAGCCAGCAAATAAATAAATAAATAAAGATAAGGTAATGAGAAATGAGATTCTAACTTAAAAAGGAATTTAATTAAATAAAAAGAATTATTAAAGGTAAATAAATTGTACACCGAAACCCGACACTAATGAACTCGAGGATTCGAGTCCAAAACATCCAATTAGACCCGAGTGAAAATTTAGAGAGAAAGTAGAAACCCGAAGATACCCCGGAAACCGGAATTCGGGAGCATAGAGGGATAGAAACCCGAAAGAGAGGCGGAAAGGCACGACGGATCGCACGACCCGCCCGGACCGAAGTCCAGGCGAGTGTCGCGCGGTGGCCGCGCGGTGAAGGGGGAAGAGCGCGCCACGACCGTGCCACCGGACAGATTCGCCCGTTGCGTGAATCTCTCGCCCGAACGCGGATTTTTCGACTTTCGGTTGAACATCTCTCGACCCAAGGCCTTTAGGTCAGATGTTGGACGCTCTATGACTTGGGAAATCTATAAATAAACCCCTTGGGAGCCCCGAACAAGTTTACAAAACCCTACAACATTCTATACATTCGAAACCCTAAATCCGGAGTCGTCGGAGGCACGAAACCAAGACGAACGCTGTTGGACGAATCTCCTACAGATCTCCATAGTCGTGGTAAGTCTCGATCCAATCTCTATTCAATAAACGATTCGAAAACGAATCCTAACCATCTCCTTTTTCTTTCTACACCCCGTATTGGATCTAGATCGTAGAACCCGACGAACGGAGAGGAGAAACGGTGGACTGGAAGCCACGCCTTCGAATAGACGATCCCGGACGCTCGTAAACACTGTAAGTTAACTCTTACATGGTTTTGGGATGAATTAAAACGTTCAAAACTAAAAGATTAACGAGAAACCGTAAATCTGTCCATCTAAACTTTCTACCGGCGCAACAGATTTGATGAATTTTTCCGAACCTTAAAATGAACTCAAACGGAAAAACTTAAAACATGAAAAACGTTTCTAAGACTTAGATCTAGCTACTGTAAAATTTTGAGAATTTTTGGAGTTGATTTGATATGTGAAAACCCATCGGAACCGAGCTATTTAAATCTAGATTTTGAAATCTTGGACAGAACTTAGGAATGATCTTGATCACTTTTTTGACATAGGATCTAGACTGTTTTAGATCTTTGGCCGAACATGAAAGTTGTGGATAATTGTCTTAAGATGATCTCTGTCAAATTTCATTAAATTTGGAGTTGAATTGGTATGGTAGAAATCGAAATCTTTAAACTGTGACACGTTAAACTCGGACAGATTTGCTCTTCTGCGAAAATTGGTGATTTTGACCTATTTAGGTATCTCGGATGGAAAAAGTTAAAACACGAAAGTTGTAGATCTTGATGTTTCTGAGTCAGATATGAAATTTTGGAATTTTTGGAATTAAATCTGATTTTAGACAAATTTTGGAGTAAACTGTGATTTACCGGAATCAAAATCTTGAAATCTTGTTGAAACATGGAGTTAACCTTTAGGGTTGAAACGAATTGAGATATTATTTTTAGATGAATAAGATTGAAGTCAGATTTTAAAAATTAAATCCCCTTACAAACTTGATAAATTAAAATTAGGGGTGAGTGCTCTGCAGGGTGCCCCCTAACGATTCACTTCGTGCCGTAATGGACGATGGTGACCCCGCGCGCTAAACTTGAAATATGGATTGCCTAAACGGCGAAATACAGAGCCTACACTCTCGTGAATATCCGTATGGGTTTCCCGAGGCTCCGGAGTGGTACTGGGTATGGCTGATACGGTTGCGGCCGCCGGGCTACCGGCTAAACTTGTTGACATCGCGATGCTATCGTGAAACTTTGAAATACCAAATCGGGGATGTAATGGGGATTCTAAATTAAATTATTAGATTAAATTATGTTGTTGTCCAGTTAAATTATTTAAATGCTTTATCTAAATTATGGCTTTTATCTTAAACCATGCGGTATGTGCTATTAAATAAAGCCCTGAGATAAATTATGCTATTGGATAGTTGATTAGATTAAATTAAATATTATGTTATTATCATGCTTTGTTAAATTATTAAATTAATGGCTTTAAAACCCTACGATCATGCATGTGTTAACTTACTCAGCAATTTTGCTGACCAAAACCGTTTTTATCCCTTTTCTTACAGAATATGTGGAATGAGCATGTGTGAGCACGAATCATGCATGGGATTTTGGGAATTGTTATTTTGCTTTTAAATTCGTACTTTAGATCATATTATGAACGGGCCTGTTTAACCCGTGTTTTGGCCATGTTGGCCCTATTTATATTTTCCGCTGCGATACTGTACTAAACCATTTATTTCCGCTGCGCTATACTATTATTATTTTCGAATTATCTTGTATGGGCTATTTTGAATGTTTTAAATGTTTTAAAGACTGCAATACCTCTAGCCTTGCATCTCTGTAGTAAGCTCGGAGAAACCGTGTCTTACTATGGGGATGTGGCGGTGACATCCCGACCTGGGTGACCAAAAACCGGGGTGTTACATGTTCGTTTCCACTTTATCCGAGATCATGTGAAAAATGGAAATGTGGAACTAATGCATGTGGCAAGCCAAGAACAAGTGGCAGACATATTTACAAAGCCATTGCCAAATGTACTGCTCGACAAGTTCAAGAATATGATAGGAATGACAGATGGCAGAAGCATTTGAAGTTTACGGGGGAGTTTTGTTGGAAAACGGCATAAACGTCAAATGTCGTATTTGTTGAAGCCATCAAAGTAACAGTGAAGCCATCCGAGTTGAATTCTCATCTACGGCGCCGAAAGTATTGAAGCCACTATAAGAATAGTTTTAGCATGTGTTAATTGTATTGTGTGCGTTTTCATTTCTATAAATAGGTACTCAGATTGTTGTAATTCTCAGAGCGAAGCAAAGCAAGAAATACAAAGAAAGCTTTAGCTATACAACTCTCCGCTTTTGATTATCCTTTTCAGATACAAAAGTGTAAAGTGTCTTGTGTGTGTGAGATTTCAAAATCTACATTTGTTCGGTACTTGGATAAAGTCTGCCAATCTTCATGTCCAAATTCTTAATCTCTTCCAGTGGTGATCGCCGGCAACAGCAGCTGATTCAATAGCAGGTGGTCATGTAGAAGTTTGAGTTCGCCACACTTTTCTGAGTTACATGAATTGCTCCCAACATGTTTACAGGACTAGGTTTCTGCCCCCAAACTTTATAGCTTCACTTTTGGCATCGCACCAACATCATGGGCATTTTAAATTAAACAACAAAAGAGTCCAATATTTAGGATTGAACTTAAAAATTAATCCAATGAAAAGCATGCAATTTTTTAGCATGTGAATTTCCTTCCATGCATTTGCATGATTTTTTTGTTGCATTATTATTATTATTATTTTCTCATGAAATTTTTTTTCTTGAAGGGATTTGACAACCAACATGTTTTTCGAAGGTTGAGATTTGTGATGAAAAGCTTCATGATGTCCGTTGGGGTATTCCACTATCCATCTTCAAATGTTCAACTTTGATGAAGCAAGGAGAATTGCAATCTTCGTAACGTGATTTCATGGATAATATGTAGCTTGGACCTACACCACTCTTGACTTGGAAGATTGTTTCAACAATGAGTGACGAGCATGAATTTGAAGATTTTATGGAGGAACATGAAATTGAAGATGGGCCGTATCGATAGCATTGGGAGAAATCTAGAGGACCTTAACAACAAATCTTGGTTCACCAAAATAGGATGCTTGAATCTTGTATTGTTTTCCTTTGTCGATGCTTCTTCTATTCCGCAATGTAAATGTAAACAAAAATCTTGAAGCAATAAAGTCTACTTTTGGTTTCGCCTTCCATGTTTGCTCTTTAGTCTTCATTTCTTCATTCTTGAAATATTTGCACCGCACATACATTTATTCATGTTTTTTTGAATTTGTGGCTGCACTTGGAATTTGGCCAAGTTGCCTACGTATCATTTTGAGGAATCAAGCTGTATCGTAGTTCGGGTGATGCATTTTTTCTTTACATCACAATTTTTTTTCTTTTTGCCTATTTTTTTGTTTATACTCTGCAGGCGAAGAGTAACATGCAGTTTAAGCTCGTGCGTCAAGGAGTATGACATGATTTTCTTTCAAGACTTTGCAACGATTATGTCAACCACCTTCTATATTGATGGCTCGTCGCATGGACTTTAGCCCTTTGCCCCCAGGCAACTTCTGTTGGGAGTTCGAACGTTGCTGAAGATGTGTTTGGTCTTCATGATCATGTTTTAGGTATTTTTCCTTGATGTTTTGGATCAAGAGCCTCGATTTGATGATTATCCATGCAAGATACATTTGACATGGGCCATGAAGAACTTTGTGAGGAACTTTCGGTATCCTTGAAGATGATTCACTCTCCAGGAATACGTTTCCTTACTTCAATAGGGGCTTCTGAGCTTATTCCTGTTGAAGGCATGAAATTTTGAAGAACTTCGAGAGGGGCTTTTGAGCTAAATCCTCTTGAAGTCTTTGAAGACTTAAAGATTTGACTGTTTCCGAGAGGGGCTTCGAGCTTGATCCTCGTGAAGGCTTGAAGACTTGAAGATTTTAGGACTTCAGGAGGGGCTTTGAACTTGATCCTCGTGAAGGCTTGAAGACTTGAAAATTTGAAGGACTTCGGGAGGGGCTTCGAACTTGATCCTCATGAAGGCTTGATGAGTTGGAGAGTTGAAGGACTTCGAGAGAGGCTTTGAGCTTGATCCTCGTGAAGGCTTGAAGACTTGAAGATTTTAACTATTTCAAGATAGGCTTTGAGCTTAATCATCTTGAAGGATTTGTGGACTTGAAAATTTGAAAGACTGCGAGACGATGGATGACGATCTTGGGGTCCCGGTCGGGCATTTCTTTGCAGGGCCATGCGAAGACGTCTTTGAACTCTTGGAGGAGCGCCACGTACCTCTCTGCTTCATCTACGGTCAGTAAGGCACTGATAAACATTGGGCGAGGCTCTTTTTCATCGCCTAAAGTTCACCTCATGCAGTTCATCCATCGTGACCTTGATTTCTTCTTCAAGTTGCATTGGTGCTGCGTTAGCATCTTCCTCTTTTGACTCGTCATGTCCAACAGTGATATGATTGATGGATTCAACTCCGTCAGCTTGGTCATATTTGTCATGCTTTATGAAGATGATGGTCCGCTTCTTGAGCTTCAGCCATTCGTCGGATGAGACCGTCCACTCGACTTGTCGTTTTATGCGAGATGGTACTATGCTCCTCACATCGTTACCGTAGTTAGGGTCGTCCAATATCCCTTGCTTTACTGGAGACCGCTCTTTGCTAGCCGATGCTTTATCTTGCGATTGGTGTTTTGTAAAACCTAGCCTTTTGGAGACGGATTTCGCAGAGTCTTCTTTGGTAACAGCTCCGAGTCTCCCGAAAACCATTGGCTTCATTTCTTTGTTTGCTTCAAGCCGGCAGAAGACGGATTCTTTTTGTTCGGTTGTCTCTGTTGGGCCAAGTCTATCACGGACGCTTCTTTTTTTGCTCCTCTTTCGATGGGCTACCGATACAATCAAACACCGATTTTCGTGCAGGTTGATCCTTTGGGTTTCCATCTCCTTGATTTGCTTCTTCAGTGATGTACTTGGTCGTAGCTCGTTTTATGACGATACGAACCGGTGCCTTCACTGTTTGTTCAGCTTTGACGAATATGGGCGCCTTCGATGCTTGGGTCGCCGTGTCGAATTCCGCAACATACCCAAGGCCACTCCGATCACCTTTTCTCTGATTATTGTACGGGAGCTTTCCCAATGGTGATGGCTCATTTGGGTTGATGCCAGACTTGGTGAGCAACTTGAATGCCTTTGTACCGAATTCCTTGTCGTTCTTCAGTCGGCGTACCTCACTACCTTTGAGTTGAATCTTCACTATTTTCTGTGACGTGCCAGGATCAATGGGCGTTAGTGGGAGTGTAAGTCCCTCGAAAACCTCTTCCAAGATCGATTTTCCTTTATTATCACGGACTGGTCGATCATCTTTATTCTTCCTCTTCCGATGAAGGTGTCTTGGTATTGGACGCGTCGAGGTAGTACTTAGCGTCTCCGTAATAGGACTCCGCCACCGCAAATGGTTCGGTAACCCTTTTAATGACGCCGTTGTGCACATACTTGAAGCATTGGTGCCATGTTGAACGGACGACACCGTTCTCGTGGATCCAAGTCCGACCAAGAAGCATGTTGTATGATGTCCTTGCGTCAATGACGTGGAAGTACGTGCTTGCAGCCATGTCATCAATTTGCAGCCGGACTCGGATTGCACCAAGGGATTTTTGCCCTCCTTGTTTGAAGCCTTGGATCAACATCTTGTTGTTGGATAGTTCTTCCTCCGAGATGCCCAATTCCTTCAGGGTGTGAAGTGGCATGATGTTAACGGCAGAACCTCCATCTATCAAGATTCGGTTTATTCGCTTGTTGTCTACGTATCCGACGACGAACAATGGGCGGTTGTGAGCTTTTGAATTTTCCAGCTCCATTGGCATGTCGTCGTTACTGAACGTGATGGAAAGCATGCATTCGTTGAGATACGAGTGGTCCTCAACTTGCTTGGTGTGATTTTGCTTTGACATGCTCCCAACTTCGCAGATAGCATTACAAGTTGTAGACTTATCGAGAACTTTAATTTCGATTGACGAAATGGTGTTGGCCGTCTCTGCTTCGTCTGCCAATGTGATTTTGCCTTGTTTGACGAGATCCATGACTTTGTCTTTGAAAACGAAACAGTCTTGGATCGTGTGGCTCACCAAACTGTGGTACTTGCAGTATAGTGGGTCGTTGGTCATCCCCGCTTGCTCGGGACGTTTCATCCTTGGTAGCTCGATGAGGTTTTCTTTCATCAAGTCATCGAAGATACCCGGTAAGTCGGAGTCAAGGAATGGGTACGTCTTAGCCCGTCTATCTCCCAACGAGGACTTTTGGCGTTGAGCTTGTGGTGGCTTTGGCTTGTCGCTTGTCACCGGCTCCTTCCCACGTACCTTCATGAAACTGGCGTTTGTTGCCATCGCATCCTTTGTTGGCAGCTTTAACGGTGGTTCACCTTTCTTCTCCCATTCGACTCGATTGTTTGCACGAGTTTGTTGAACGGACAGACCAGAGGCTCCACTTGACGCCAAACTTAGCTCCATATCGTGAGCACGGGTCGCAAGCTCCTCGAATGTTCGGGGATGAATGCCTTGTAGGATGTACCGTAGACCCCATTGCATGCCTTGGATGCACATCTCAATCACTGACGTTTCAGACAAGCGATCCTTGCAGTTGAGGCTTAGGCTCCTCCAGCGGTTGATGTAGTCAATCACCGGCTCGCCAATTGATTGTTGCGTGTTCGTCAATTCCATCATGCTGACGGTACGCCGAGTGTTGTAAAAACGGTTTAGGAATTCTTGCAAGAGTTGATCCCAACTGTCGATGCTGCAGTGTTCCAAGTCAGTATACCATTCGAACGCGTTTCCCTTTAGCGAGCGAACGAACTGCTTGACGAGGTGATCACCAAACGTACCCGCTTCGTTGCATGTCTCCACGAAATGGGCGATATATTTCTTGGGGATCCCCTTGCCGTCAAACGGTTGGAACTTAGGCGGGCACTGTATGGCTTGAGATATGTCAAGGAGGATTTTGATCCCGCCGAGACTTCTTCCTTTAGCGTTCCCATGATGAACTCTTTTAGTTGATTAGCAGAGATGAAGCCGTCGGGGGTGACTTGGACTTCAGCGGTTGCTTTTCATTTCGCCGAAGCATCCTGTCGGGAAGTCTCTCCATCGTCGCGGATCTCCACGGGCTTGTTCACCGCTTGGCCGCCGTTAGAGCCATCCAGTCTGTTCATCATTTGCTCCATACGTGCATCTCGCCACTCGGATCTCTTCACAAGCATTTCCACGATCTTTGTCAGGTTGGCCATTTGCTCTTCGAGGGTGCTTGCTTGGGTTGTCATCGCAGCAGCATGACGCAGGGCGGATGTCTCTTCTTGGTCTCCCCGCGGGCTTGACGGCGGCGTGGGGGATCCCGATGCATTGTCGCTTCCCTCTTCCAGCAACGGCATATTTGGATCAACTTCCTTTCCGCGCGCAGCATCGGCGGCCTCCATTACTTTCTTCATGTTCCTTGTGGTGACGTTGGGCATAGCGGCACCGGATGTCGAAGAGTTGCTCTTGAAGGTGTTCCTTGAAGCCATTGGATTTTGTTGACGACGTCTGGAGGAGAAAAAAGGCAGAAGGGTCCCCTGGGCGTGCCAAAATCTGTAGAACAGAAAATTTGATAGAAAAGCAACTGCAAATAATTTATTAATTCACAATCACAATCTATACAATTTACAGAAATAAAAACGAATTTAAGAACATCAAACAATTTTTGGGTTCAACTTCTAGAACTCCTTTGATTCCTCGAACGCTGAAGACTTGGAAGTGTATTTGATACTTCCTCTACGGCTCCTTGGAATTTCTACAGCGTTTTGTTGCCGTAGGATTTGGCCTCAAGTGTATGAGTCTTGAGATGCCTTGTGTATGTAGACGTTGAGGTCTAGAGGTATGTGAAGATGTCACCCTAATTTGTGAGGGGACTCCTCTATTTATAGAGGAAATATGGTGGACGGTGGGCCGATTTCGGTGGGCCGGTCCAATCCACATTTCCATCGGGTCATTAAGCATGTGGGTCTTTCATCTGGGCTTTTTCACATTGAATGATTTCCATGGACTGACTGCTTCAAGTGTCCATTGGATCATGGAGCATGTGTATCTTTCATCTGGACTTGTTATGGACCGCTTTCTATGGGTCGGCTCGTTCCAAGCATCCATTGGATCATAGGGCATGTGGGTCTTTCATTTAGACTTGTCCATATTGGCCTGACATAAATTCATTTGACTTGATGGATCCAAATAGCCTCATAAATATATTAATTATTTTAAGCATTTAATTTATTTAAAATGCCTAAAAATAATTAAATTAATATTTGAGATAACACGTGTCGCATTTTCAATGACGAACAAAATTTACGTGTTTACAACTACTATACTAATGGAGCACTTAAATGAGAACAGATGAAGTATTTGCTAGTCAAATTTGCTATATGGCATCTGATAACTCCAAACAGGCCCATAATATTTAATTCCGTTAGGATGCGACTGAGCATTTTCACTTGATATATTGCGGTACATCGCAATCATTAATTCAATTTATAAATTGATTATTGAGTTTAACTTAAAGGTTAAAATAGTAAATTTACTACATTTAGTTTTGTTAACAAACAGTTGCGCGTCAATTCCCTATGCTATCCAACTCAACTTTTTTTTTTCTACGCATTTCAATACAACAGATCGATCTTATCTTACCCTCCAATTTGTTTATTCCTGCTGCTATATAATATACATATATGTTCATTGATGCTAAACCCAAAACATATTTGAGCGACCTTATCTAAAGACATTCAGTGACTATAATAAGAAGAATTCTGCGACACAATCAAGAAGAATTCAGCGATGCTACCATATACAATTCACCGATGCCGCCAAAAATAATTCAGTGAAGTTTTAATGAACTCAGCGATGCTACCCGGAACAATTCAATGAAATTACCAAGAACACTTCAGCGACCTTTCAATGAACAATTCAACGACGTTTTCTTCAACAATTCAGCGACTCAAAATAGGAACACTTGAGGTTGCTAAATTCTTCTTATTGTAGTCATTGAATGTCTATAGATAAGGTCGCTGAAATAATGTCTTTAGCATCAATGAATTTTTTTGGTAACATCACTAAATTGTATATGGTAGCATTGTCACATAATTCTTCTTGGAGTAGTCGCTGAATTCATTTACTTCAGGGTCATTGAAAAGGTGGTGTCGCTGAATTCCTCAATATATACTGAAAATATTTTTGATAGTCACATAATTATTTTTGGTAGCATCCTCAAAATTTTATAAGTAATAAATTTATTACCCTTTTTAATAAGGATTGTTGATCGTAGATATAGATTACCAAATATTTGATATGATTTACCAAATATTTGATATGATTTACCAGATATTAGATTGATAACCTACTAAATATATGATTATATGACAATTATACTATTTTTACATTATAACCATTGGATTAAAATGAACGATTGTGATGTATGCCTTGATGTACTGCGAAATTTGGCCGCAGTACCCTAACTACTCCCCAAAATATTACTACTAAATAAATTCAGCAATTTCCTGAAACTCAGCATTCAGGAGCATCGTTGATAATTTATCAATAGGATTGTGCCCAAATGGATTCAGTATTCAATGAAAGGAATGAAAATTTTGTTTCCAACATGAAAACCTTTCCAAACCTGCTGGAATATATGTATCTGGTCATCTGTTACATCTGTACATTATGAGCAACACGCGCTGTCCATGGCCGGAAATGCTACCATAGCCTCAGCACGACCCAATTAGGGCGGCAGCCCGTAGCGGTCTATGGAGTCATAGAGCGTACGACGTGAACTAGCAACAGCCGGCAATGGGGACAAAAGGATCACCCCGCGAGAATGGTGGCTGGCAGCCGAGATCATCGCTCTCTTTATGGTAGAATGCTTTCTGCACATAGAACATCAAGTAGCACTGCGAAGTGCGGACCACCTCTTCATCGACTTCAGTTATCCACGCATCGTCACATTTGTACCACCGGTTCCTCAGGCGTAGGTACGTCACATAATGGCCAGATTCCAGCATCCCAGAGTGAGTCACCAAAGCAAAAACCTCAAACTCTGTGGATCCATCCAATTCCTCACCCTCGAAGGAAAAGATTCGGTTCCCAAATCTTCTCTTGACCACCGAGGAGGAGAGATATGGCCTCATGTCCAAGGAGAAGGGAAACTGCAAATGGCGGTCAATTTTTCTTGACATTTTCCGGATGGGAGAGTGCTCAAATCGTTTTATGTGGAAGGACAGTACGAGAGGGAGCTTCTTGATAGACATTTGCTTTAACGCGTCCTGTTTTTCCTGACAATTTTCGCAGAAGAGCTTTTGGTCCGACCCCAACTTCTCGGGCCGAGTAAAGAGGTCCAAGCAGCCAGCAAGAGAAGACGATGCTGAGGTGTCACTCGCCTTGCTTGATTTACCAGTCAGATCAGTCGCAAGGGTAGTACTCATGTTTAAGTCGAGAGATATGTCAACACACGGATCATATGTTGATGATGTGAGACCACACGATGTACATGTGACATCAGATCTCAATAGTCCGGAAAACACCCGATGAGCAATACATTGGCAATCGCCATTTTCTGCATAAACAACAGTTATTTTTATACTATATAATATAGTAGTAATTTATACTTCCAGACAATACACGGTTAAGTAGGATAAAGACGTTGATTAGTCTCATTCTAAGAGGTAAACATATGTTTAGTAGATCACAAGACGTTCAAAAGCAAGTCCCAAACATGATAAAGTTGAATTTTATTCATCAAGAAAACCACCATTCATCTCAAGAAATACTAAAATGCCATTCCACAGCTTACAGGTCCAAATCGTCAAATATTTGTGCACCACAATTGTTAAGGGAGGGGGGGAGGGAGTACTAAATCTAACCACTTAGTTACCTTTGGTTGCAAGGCTAGCTTTCCCCAATTTCTCATGGATCCGGTCAAGAATCGAAATGAAAAATTCATGTGCATCTTGCTGCTCATAACTAGCAAGATTTTCTGAATGCTGCCACCAGCTGCAAACAAGTTCAAAGACACCATTAAGTGAACATCAATAATCAAAAACAGAGATGTCAAATACGCCAAATGCAAACTTGTCTACAAGTTACACACGCTCCCTTCTTGATTTAAACAAAACTCGAACAAAGTAAGGATCAAATCCCAATCCTGTAAAGCACTCAATATTCAATACAAACCAATTCGCACACCACAGTCCAAATTCAAAATAAATCAACTTCTAACTGAATTCATATTTTTCAAGTAAGACAGTAAACCCAAGGTAAAAAGGCTACTTAGAAACCAAATGAAATCAACAAACCTATAAAGAAACTTTGCAGGACTATATGGAGCCTTTTCGCCTGAAAAAATAGCGGAAAACACCACATCCATGTCACAAGGCAAACACAATCTATCTACAGAAGTTTTCCTACAGATCTCATGGTTATGCTTATCACTAAGAAAATAATTCCTCAAAGGGGGAGCATGAACCAATGCTTGCAACACAGAGTTCATAAAACAAGTGTTCCCAAGATTGTTCAATCCCCTCAATCCCAAAGGCAGACAGGACTTCGACATCTGTTTCCTCCTCAGAGCCAATCTCCTCACACTCTTTGAATCCAAATCCACCCCAAAATCCAACCTCCTCCTCTTCCCCAAAATCATCTCACCCCCAAAATTCAAAACCCCATATTTCCCCTTCCTTGAAAACCCCATCATTTGTTTGCACATCACAAGTTTATCAAACTCAGGATCATAAGCCTGATCACTGCACACACAGCAATAAAGCTCAGCCCTTTCAATATCAACCGCAATCTCATGACCAGCAAAGGATTTACTGTGCAAAAGACTGTGATTTGATTCAGGTGGTGTGGAACAAGTCACTGATGAGCAGATCAAACACATCAAGAACCTTCCATGGTGGCCAGGGCACAAACTGCATCTGGGCATCCCTGATTTGGGGTTAGCAATCATTGCCCTACCATTTGGGCTGCACTTCAACAAATCCTGAATTGATTTGTAACCCTTCAAGCCGTGCTTCAGCTTGTAATCCACCAGGTGCTTGCATACATTAGGGCTGGTGTAAGAATTTCTAGCTGACATTGATTAACCAATAAATAAATAAATAAAATTGACCCTCGGTTACAGAAACGAAATCGCAGATCCTGGATGAGAATACAACCAATAATTTCCAAAACAAAGCAAAATATAAACCAATTAACTAAAGAAAGATGAAATTAATCAACGCCCCAAAATCAAAAAGTAGGGTTGATCTGAAAAGCTACAATAGTGGGTAAAATCAAATTAATCTTAATAAATATGAGATACCAAATTCTTGATTCATAAAATAAGCGGGGAATTAAGCAAAGCGAAGAAACGACCGAGGGTAAAAGGAAGATCGGAAGAAGGGCAATTGGAAAAGGAGGCGCTTGGTGTTAAGCATAGACCGACTCCAATTATCCGGTGTGGGGCAGAACATTTTCCATTACAGTGGTGGAGAGATCTTAGCCGTCGATCCTTCCGAAATGATTGATGTGGACCATAGATTGAAATCATAGAGGCACAAAGGTTCGAGATGGGTTCTTTTGTCTTTTTTTTTTTTTTTTTTTTCCTCTCTTTCCCATAAAACTGGGTTGGGTAATTTTTTCTTTTAACCAGTAGACTGTATAATTATATATTTTATTTAATATATATTTATAGTATATAAAATAATAATAAATTATATTTTGAATAATTGAAAAAATATCTAATGATTATATATATTAAAGATAGTGTGTACTATGATAATAGAATTCAATTAAAATTAATAAAGAAATTATATTAGATCGCTTTCTTTAGCATCTGTAGGTTGTCCGCTACAAACCTAACAGATGAATAAAAATTATTATTAAAAATAATATTTTTATTTAATTTGAAATTTTATAAAATTAAAGCAAACATAATTTTAAATATAAATATTATGTCTTGTATTAAAATTTACCTCAAATTTGCTGAAGATTTCATCATGAACAACATTTCTTGTTGTATCCTAAGTGAATCATTTTCATCACATATTAATACTTTGAGTCACTCTTGTTAGTGATACGAGATATTGCAACATATAACTGTTCATGGCTAAAAACCGATTTTGGAAGATAGAGTCCAACTTTTTTAAATATTGGCCTTGACTTTTGATTATAGTCATAGCAAAACAAGCTGCGAGTGGGAACTGTCTCATTTTAAATTCGAATTGAAAATTTGGTTAAACAGACGGGCTCATGATCATTTTAGCAATCAAGAATTTTATTTTATTTATTGCTTTCCCGAAATTAGTTTAGTCTCAATTATGTGGTTCCCCATCTTGGTTAGTATCAATATGCTTCCATTGCATAATTCATTTGATGGATTTACATTCCTGAGAAGCATGACTATGCAGCCATCCTTTAACTTTATTTCATGATTTGTTAATCCAGAACACTTGTTCGTGTTGAGATACTCCGGTGAAAATATTTCATCGTCGTCGTCTATGCTTCCATCCTCTTGATAAATATTATCTGAATTGAGATATACATTTTCATTTGCAGACATACGCACCAAGATATAATAGTTGATCGTATCAATCTTCTCATTGATATGGCCTAGTGTAACACTATCTTTAAAAATATCTGGATTTGAAGTGATGCAGGTTATATTTGTATATGTACTCTCAATAATTGCCCCTATAGCATCACTTGTAGAGTTTATAAGAATATTATCTGAAAATGTTACATCTGATTGTCCATCTCCAAGATCAATATCAACTTTACCATCACCTACATTAAGGACAAAAAAAAGTCATATCGTCCCATAATTTAAAAAATTCCAAAACAGTCCCACAAATATCAAATTAGACGAAACCGTCTCATAACTACCATGATCTTCGCTGAACCCGTCCATAAACCTGATTTTTTCACTAATTATCGCCGAACCCGTCCCATAACTACCCTAATCATTGCCGAACACATCCCTCCATTCGGGTAGTTATGGGACGGTTCGGCAATAATTAGCAAAAAACCCGGGTTCATGGACGGGTTCGACGATAATTAGAGTAGTTATGGGACGGATTCGTCTAATTCGATATTTGTGGGATGGTTTTGGAAATTGAAAAAACTAATGAGACTAAATGAGTTTTTTTTTCCCCTACATCAAGTATCCATTATGCAAAATTTTTGTTTCCCCAGGATCAAGCCCAAATGTATGGTCCTGTTTTTTACATTAATTTTTCTAACACTAATATTAAAACTAATATAAAAGTCATTGAAGTGAATATATCAATAAAGTTATACATAATATTTTTACTACCCGTAACCTCATATTCTTGGTTAGTGTAATAACTTCACAACAATTTCATAGTCGGGATGAACTTATAGATGCATGTACAATATCATTATAAATTGGAAGGTAAAATGATTTTACATATAATGGTTTTGTAAAATAGAGTCCAACATTCTTTAAAAAGATTGACATTGACTTTTGTATATAGTCATAGCAAAATAAAATGTGAGTGAGAATTGTCTCATTTGAATCGAATGGGGAATTTGGTTAAATTAGAGGGCTCCAAATCATTTTACCAATCAATAATTTTCTACTAACATGGTTTCTTGAAATTAGATTAACCTCAATTATATGGTACCACATCTTGGTTACTATCAACATGCTTATATTGCATAATTTATTTGATAGATCTATATTCTCACGAAGCATGACTACGCAACCCTCATTCAACTTTAATTCATGATTCAGTAATCCAGAATACTTGATCGTGTTGGTGAAAATATTTCATCGTTATTATCTATACTTTCATCCTCTTGACAAATATTGTTAGAACTGGGATGTAATTTTCATTTATAGACTACGTTCCATGATGTAATCATTGATCATATCAATCATCTCATTGGTAAAGGCTAGTATAGGGTTTAGGGTTAAAAATGTCTGAATTGAAGTGATACCATTTATATTTGTATATGTACTCTAAAAATGCCGCTATAGGGTCACACGTAGAGTTTATAAGAATATCATCTGAAAATGTCACATCTGATTGTACATCTCCAATATCAATACCAATTTTATTATCACCTACATCAACTATCCATTTTGCAAATCTTCTGTTATATATGAATTTCATTATAAACAACATTTCTTATTGTATCCTGAGTGAATACATCTTCATCACATATTAATACTTTGAGTCCCCCTTGCTAGTGACACGAGATATTGCAACATACTTCCTCCGTCTCATTGTTTTTGTTACATTGGCTTTCGACACGCATGCCGAGACACATTTTCAATGGTTAATAACTTAAATTGTGTACAATGAAAAATTATAAAAAAAGTTGATTGTCTAAAACTACAAGATTAGTATAAATTTGAATCAAAGTTAACCAGTGAATAGTGCAAAAAAAAACCCTCTGTAACAAAAATGTTGAGACGGAGGTAGTATAATTTTCATGGAAAGAAATTGGTTTTGGAAGATAGAATCCAACCTTCTTTAAAGATTAATATTAACTTTTGTTTATAATCATACCAAAACAAACTGGGAATTTTTACCTTTGAAATCCAATGGGGAGTTTGATTAAATCCGGTGGGCAAATAATCATCATGTCAATCAAGAATTTTCTACTTTTATGGTTTCTCAAAATTAGTTTAGCCTTAATCGTATGGTTCCGCATCTTGGCTACTATCAACCTGCTTACATTGCATAATTTATTTGATGGATCTATATTTCTAATAAGCATGACTATGCAGCCCTTATTCAACTTTATTTCATGATGCGATAATCTAGAACACTTGATGGTGTTTAGAATTTCAGTGAAAATATTTCATGGTCATTATTTATACTTTCATCATCTTGAGAAATATTGTTAGAATTGAGATATACCTTTTCATTTACAGACATATGTTTCATGATGTAATCATTGATCGTATCAACCATCTTATTGGTAGACGGTAGTGGCTAGTAAAACACTATCTTTAAAATGTCTGGATTTGAAGTAATGTAGTTTATATTTGTATATGCACTATTAACAATTGTCGATATAGGATCACACGTAAAGTTTATAAGAATATTATCTGGAAATGTCACATATAATTGCTCATCTCCAAGATCAAATACCAGCTTTATAAATTACTATCACCTATATGAAATATTCATTATGCAAATTTCTGTCATATATAAATTCAGTTGTAAAAAATAATTTCTTATTGTATCTTGAGTTAATCAATTTCTTGTTAGTGACACGAGATATTTCAACATATAACTATTTACAGCTAAAAACTGGTTTCAGAAGATAGACTCCCAACATTCTTTAATGATTGACATTGACTTATATTTATACTTATAGCAAAACAAACTGGGAGTGAGAATTTTCTCCTTTGAAATCGAATCAGCAATTTGGTTAAATCAGACGGCCTCATAAATTCATAATCATTATACAAATCAAGAATTTTAATTCAAACTAATAGCTTTGTTTTAATGAGAAGAGATTAAAATCATTTTTGGGGTAATTGTTTTGTAGGTAGAATTCCCATCATATTCTAGTGGAATATCAAATCTAGAATGTGGAGTCCTATCTATTGGAATGGGTGAGGATGTTATTCTCTTGGATGTTACATACAGCACAATATTCTCTCTTCCACGAAGGGCTTAGGTTCCATTTTGAATTTCCAATTTTCGTATATTTTTGCATTTTTTTATTTATAATTTTAGATTTTTGTATTTATTTACTTCCTCCGTCTCAGTGTAATTGTTACACACCCTTTTGACACGCATGCCGATGCACATTTTTAACGGTTAATAACTTAAATTTTGTACAACAAAAAGTTATAAAAAGTTGATTGTCTAAAACTACAAGATTAGATGAATCTATCAAGATCTCACGTGACTATGTTTTTTCTTACATAACTATGATAATGATTTGAATCAAAGCTAAATAGTGAATAGTGTCAAAAAATGATTTGTAGCAAAAGGAATGAGATGGATGAAGTATTATAGAAAGATCTCTTGCTGTAATGACTAGGGGGTTCTCTCCTTCTACAAGGGCATTAGGGGAAATCCCACTAGTTACAATATAATAACTAAGTGTGAGATTCTATCTATTGAGAAAATGGTATTCTTATCGCATATTTTGATTCTGAACAAAGTTCGCGAGAAGGAAAAAGGACTCATCCTTTCTTGCATCTGGCACAAGATGATAAAGAGAGAGTTGAGTTTATCGTTGATCGAAATCGATTATATGATTGAATAGTAGAAGTGCTACTTAGTAGTAGAAACTCAGAGAGAGAAACGGAGAGGGGACTCTTTTCTACCTGCTAACTCCTAGGCGCTCTTACATTGCCCTAGTTTTTGGCATGAATCAAAACCTTTGTTGCCCCCCTTCTCACACTGTCCTTCTGGGATCTTCTATGATTGGATCAGCATCTCTCTCCATGGAAATATCAACTCTAGAATGTACAGTCCTATCTATTGGAAGGAGTGAGGATATTATTCTCTTGGATGCTAATGCAACACAATATTATCTCTTCCACGAAGGGCTGAACATAATATTTCCAGGTAAATGGTAAATGTCTTGCCAGTTCCACCATGTAAAGAAAAAAGAATCTACCCTCTCCACTATCAATTGCAGACATTATCTTATTATAAACATTATTTTGCTCATCGATTAACAAAGGTAATAGCTTAGTATGATTTCATTTCTTCCTTATATAATATGTCTCTTCTAGTATCAGTAGATTCTCTGAACATTAAAACATCATCTGGTATTGACATTCTAGAGAAAATTTTCTAACTTACAGAATTTGCAGCAATTAAATTTTTAATTTCTAACAAAGCTATATTTTTTATTTGTTTTTTTATCAATTGCAAATTCATTAAAACATATATTAATGACTTATTCCTTTAAAAAATAGATTAAATAAATTAGATTTTCCTTCTTTACACCTGATATTTTATTTATAATATTTTTACGGAAATTCAATATTTTCTTAAAACTAATTTGGGATTTACATATACACATTAATATATCAAATAAATAAATATGATGTATAATGTACATTTTGATTACATCAATTATCACACCAAAAAAATATAACCAAAATTGAGACCAAACCAACACAAAATTATTGGCATTACTCAATATAATCATCATGTTGAAACATAATGAGAATATTATTCCAAGTATCCAACACAACATAATGCGTAGTTTTCACTTTCTAGTGCAGAACCTCATCATAATAATCATATGGTATAAAAATTGAAAATATTTATTCATATCATAATAATCATATGGTGTAATTGAAAATCTATACATAAATAATAAATGCAACATTAAAATCTAAAATAAATGAAGGAAAAAAATGCAAAATTTCAAAAATTGACAGAGGATAGACAAAAAGTGAAGTAGGGTAATTACAATTCCATATCTTTCGTAAATTCGGGATTTTCATATATGTACTCAATAATTTATATTTTATAAATAAAAATAAATTATAAAAATAATTCATCAAAAAACTGATTTTTTTTTGCATATATATTCAAAATTCCATATCTACGATTCTTTTTTTAGTACAGTTTTATTATTTTTTTTTTGTACAAGTAATTTTAAAAATCTTCACTAAGTAAAAAATTGTATATCTTTCGAAGTTGAGAAGTGTATATAAATTGTGAAGTGTATATATTTAAATTCCATTTCTTTATAAATTGAGATTTTCATATTAAAAAAATCTACAAATGTGGAAATTTCAAATGGATACACCATATTAAATGTTGACTAAAATTGGAGGTGTGTATATTTAAATTCCATATCTATAGAAATTGAGATTTTCATATTAAAAAAATGCAAAAATTTATAAAAATAGAAAATTTCAAATTGAAACACCACATTAAATGTTGACTAGATTGACCGCTAATGGTTTTAATAATGTATGTATATATATATATATATATATATATATATATTGGATTATCTTTGTAAGAGAAGAAATTAGGGAAAGAACGTTGACATTTGCGTGATTTTGTTGCCCGTAGTCAAAATTAGGGGGAGTGGCTACTGTGCAGAATCTGCACCTGCATTAATGATGTCAGATACGTTAAAATGATATTTGGAAAAACTCCAAAAAAAGTCCTACCTTTTACGCATATCGAGGGGGTTGTTTAGGAGATTTTTATTTCCATATGTTTTGCCTAAAATCTCTTCAACCACATACCACCCCCCCTCTGTCTCATCACTTTTGCTTTCTTACATAATCTTCTCTTTCGTATTCCCCTCTACCGGCGTCAATCTTCCTTACGGATCCACCACCGTCTGTCGTCGTCGTGAATCGCTTGCCGCCACCCATCAGCCGTCTGCGGAAGCTCCGAGGGGGTCCGTCTGCCTCACTATCGCCATTGCTCCCCGACCTTCGGGTCATGTCATTGTGACTCTCTTGCCGCCACCCACCTCCCATCTGCGGAAGCCCTGAGGAGGTCTGTCTCCCAGTCTCCGGCGATCGACAAGGGTTTTCGTGTCTCGGTCACTGCCACCCTTCAGCCATCCGATAAACCCAAGGTTGGGGAACCATCCATCACTTACAACATCTCATACATCATTACATCACAACCTACCATCACTTGCAGTCATCCAGACATCACTTGAGTTTTATAAGGTGAATGGCCGACTGTTTTATGCTTAAGGTGTGATGATTGTATAGCTTTAAGTGATGGCTATGCGTACATAATGATGTTTGTGTTTGTTTGGCTTGGGTTGAGCCAAGGACCTTTTTCTCCTCAAGGGAGGCTATCGGAAAAGGATCAAACCGATTACGAGTCCGGATTAACAATAATGCGCCCACAATTGACTGAATCTTCTTTGAATTGATCAAAAATAACAAGATACAACGGAGAATCTGCCTGTTGTTAAGAAACAACGGCGGAATTCACCGAAAACAGGGAACCAAACTACCAGCTGCTAAGGAGCAACGGTGGATTTGGAAATGGTAACCGCTACAAACTAGGCTAGATTCTAAGGAAAGCTGTAAAGGAAAGCTGTAAAGAAAGCAGTAAAGATAATAAGGAATTAAATTTGATAAAAGGAATTTGGGGGTTGGATTGATCTCTCTGATTTTGTGTGTGTCGACCCCTATTTATAGCCGGAGCTGGAGTAATCGCTCTCCTGCCAATCCTTCTGAGCCGAATTCTTTCTTTCTTCATTTCGGTTGTTTTGTTTTCGGCTGTTCCTTCCCTATTTCGGCCGAAATCTCTATCAATCTCGGTTCCCTTCCTTCGGTTTACTATGGACTTTCGGCCTTACTGATCTTGAGCCCATCTTCCTTTCGAACTCTCTCTCTCTCTTCTGGCCCATATCTTATGGCCCAATAGCTCTCCGCGGCCCATTATTTCATATGGCCCCAACAGATGCCCTCCTTACTTGGGCGAATTTCTTTCCTAGGAGAAGGAGCCCAAGTAACCCTTCTCTCTCTTCCTCTTCGTGCGCTAACTCCTCCTTAATATCCGGCCACGTCCTTCGGTGCCTCTTCACTTGCCTTTATTTTCTTTTTTTAAAGCCATTTTCCTCTTTCTGTTTTCCTCATTCTTCCTTCGTCTTCTTGCTTCTTTTTTCCTCGATGGCGCAACCGACTCTTTCCCCTTCCTCTCAAAAGATCAAAGATGCAGAAGATTCCCTAGTTGAAACTTCCTCGCTTCATCTTATTGATGGCGACCTCGTCACTCTTGGGCCTCTTGCGACTTCGACTGAGGCTACGATTTCTGCTTCTGCTCTTTTTGGGGCATCGAAGACGATCCCCTTGTTTTCGGATTATTTCTCTGTTAAACTTTTCGGCCCTCTCAGTACTTGGCCGTTGGTGACTCAGGAACATATTGCTTGGTACGAAAGGGCCCTTCCTCATTGTGGATTAGATTGGGTTAACTCTGGGGTTGATCACTTGATTAAGCTGAGCTCACAACCTTTTCCTACTACCTATAACTACATTCAGGCCCTTCTTTGCTTCTGGAACTCATCCATCAATTGCTTCTGCTTTCCATGGGGTATAATGACCCCAACTATTGAAGATGTTAAGCTTCTTCTGGACTTACCCTCTCTTGGAAAGCCAGTCTTAGGTGTTACTGATTCCGACAAGCCTACCACGAAAAACACCGGCTATGCTTCCGGGCTCACCTTCTCTTCATGGATTAATAAGTACCGTGGGGATAAGCCCGAATTTTCTAGGGATGAATCTGTGGCTTTTATGATGCACTACCTTAGCCGATTCTTCTGGTGCGCTCCTGCCAAGAATGTTGTTCTTGAGACCTACCCTCTAGCCAAGGCCCTTATGAAAAAGACTCATTTGCCTCTCGCTGACTATTTCTTGGTGCATCTGTATTCTGGCATTTCATCCCTGGTTCATGGATGGGCTGATGGCCACTCTAGCCGATCTCATGGGTCTCTCTGGTTCCTTCACCTCTGGCTGGTATGGCATTTCAGGGATATGTCCTGTTTTGAACCTCGACCCCTTGAAACTACCCATCCCTCTGCTAACGATCTTCTCGGGGTTCGGTTTCCCGAAATGCGCACTGAACAATGGATTTACTACTTCATGAACCGATCCCCACTTGGTCCTTCTTCCTGCCACCTCTATTCTGGCACTCCGGATAGTTGGGTTTCGGCTATCAACACTCCCCCTTTTGGTAGACCCCTTCCGAAGGCGTTTGCTCAAGTCTGGAATGCTTGTATCATTCCTCGTCACATTTTTAAATGCTCGTTGTTTATTCCCCCTGACCATTCTATCCCTTCTGAGGTTTACAATCCTCACTTAGTCAGCCGTCAATTTGGCTTTGTTCAGGATGTGGTCATTCCTCTCTATGGAGACCCGAATCGATACAGCAAATCCTTCAAAGGATTCGGCTCTGAGAACAGCCGAAATCTCTGTCGTACTTGGGCTCTCCGGATTTGCAACTTTGAAGTTCGTTCTCTTGACATCCGTCCTGGTCTTTCAACCGAGCGTTTCGATGCCTGGTGGGAAAAAGCTCTTTCTTACGCTAATTTTGGCACTAACTTGCAGAGCCTCCTTGTTTCTCGCGGCTTTCCAGGTATTATGATGTTCTCGGTTGTTGGTTCAGCCCCTGATTACTCCTGCTCTTCTCAAGAGGATGACCCTCTACTTCCTTTACTTAGTAAGTCTTTCGGCTTTTTTCTTATTGTGTGTCGTGTATCTTTCTCAGATTTTTTCCCCTTTTTTTTCTCGCTTTGCAGGGGCTGCTTTGGATGATGTCTCGTCTTTTCCATCTCGTCCACTATTTCGTCTGCTCCCGCTACTTCCAGAAAACGAAAACGTGCTGCTTCTGGTTCAGGGAAGTCGAAAAAAGAACCTGCCACTAAGACGCTGCGACGTTCGGCTCGTTCACCTCTTCCCAGCTCGGCCTCGTCTGCTGATCAGGTTTCTTACCGCTCTTTTCTTCTATTTTTTTCTTTCCTTGTTTACTATCTTCTCTTCAACATTTATTTCCTTTTCTTCTAGGCTCCTCGAGTTACCGTTTCCTCCGGCCCTTCTGAATCACCTACTCCCTCATCTACGGCCCTTGATCCTATTGATGAGAACCTGGCCATTACTTCTAGAGTAACTCCTGTTTCTTCGGCCGATATGGGACCAGGATTGACTTCTCGAACACCTGAGGGTGGCAACACTGATTCGACTGTTCCCATTTCGACTACTTCTCTAGCAGTAGCCCTTCCCTCTTCTTCTATTGCCTCCGTTCCTGACCCCTCTCCTGTTCACACTCGGCTGGGAGAATTAGCCGTTGGTAACGTTAATCCTCCTTCACCTTTCCCGGATAAGGATATTCTGGATGATTTCTTTTCCCTTTCATTTGTTTCCTCTTCATCAGAATTTCCTCGTTCTTTCAAAGCCTGCTTGGATAAGCTAGAATGCTTGATTTCTGAACAATCCGACGCCTTCTCCGTCCAAACCAAGCCTATCCTTTTGCTTCTTTCTTATATCAGGCAAACTTTTCCTCAAGATCTTCTGGTCTCCGGTTTATCAAATATCGTTGATGCAATGTTCACCTGTCTCTTACGGATAGACATGGAGCTTCCGAGCCTCTTGGCCTTTCGCAGGACACTCGAAGATGAGCATGCTTCTCTTACCCTTCACAGGGCAGAATTTGACAAGCATGCTTCTGATTACCATTCTTATATGAGTCAATTATCGGCCAATGATGGCCTCAGATCCAATTATTTGAATCGTCTCTCCGCGATCGACTCCGAAATCAGCCGACTTCAACATGAGGCACAAGGCGTGAAGAATGCCTTAGCCGAAGTTGACCAAGAATCGGCTCATTTGCAAGGACTTGTAAAGCAGCTCCACAAATCTGCTCAGGCTCCGAGGGATAAACTTGTTAGTCTCAAAGAGAAAACGGACTATCTTACTTTGAGGTTATCCTTCAGTGACAATGTCCTTGGCGTTTTTCGTGGTTTATGGTCAGACACTCAGAAGGCGCTTGATCAGATTCGTTCTGTTGTGGTTCAACTTCCTCCTGTGCCAAATACTTCGACGGTTTCCGATAACCTTTTCGTCAATCCTCCTTCGGGGAATAATCCAAGGAATTCTGGTAATATTTAATTTGTTCTTTTGGTCTTGATGATATACGATGATTATGTCTTCCTTTTCTTTTGATTTCTCTTCTTAGATGCTCAGTGTGATCCTTTCCAAGACACTACCGACAAGCTTTTCTCGTCCCAACCCGATGATCCTCTGGTTTCGGCCGAAGCTGAAGCTCGATCGTATCAGGAGTTCCAATCAGTATTGGATCCAACTTCTATTCGTAATTCGGCCGCTCCCCTTACCAGTGATTTCGGCGAAGACATTGCTTATGATTTGAGTGGAGATTGAACTTTGTTGTTGTTGTTTTTTGAATGTAATGACATCCCCCTTATTGTACTTCTGGCTTTTGTTTCGGCCGATTCACTTTGTATACTTAATCGGCCTATTATGAAATATTTGTCTTTTTGTTTTGTTTCGCCTGTTTCTTCCATGTTTCCAGGGATATTTTCTGATACAATATTATCTTCTGCAGCTTTATTGGGATTCTTGAAACGTCTCGTCCGTAATCAATGCTTTTCTCTTTACGTTTCCATTTTTTGCTATAAATGACATCCCTTCATTTCTCTCTATAAATACCAAATCTTATCCTCTTCTTGTCTCATAATCTCGCAAATACCAATCATGAACATCTTGATGCTTTTAACTTCTTCTCCTCTCTGGCCTCCTTGGCCCGTTGGCTCTTTGATTGATCCTTTACTTATAAGCCGAAAGCCCTTCTTATATGCAGCGCGAGTTCAACTAATCCTATCACCATTATCTTCATATAAATTGGGAACTTTCCACACTTTTCTCAACATGTATTCTGACGGTCATACTCGAGCTCTGCTCTATTTCCTCATATTGCTGTGACCTGTCGTAATCTTACTAATATCGGTCCCAAAGTCTTGGGCGGTCGAATAATAATTGCGCCTTTCTATGGGACCGAATTATCTTCTAAGCTCCGAAGGCCATACCCCTCGAACCTCGTCCCTATCTTCAATACTAAGAAGGGGGTGTCCTTGCTGGAGCAGATAAAAATTTTCTTCTTCCTGGTCTGGGAGTTGGCTTTATTGGCACAACCATCTCTTCTCTCGCCGGCCAGAAGAATTTGGGCCTGGGAATGAATGTTGGACATCTACTACTTCAGATCCCACTGGCCTCCGCTTCTCCCTAGCCGTTTTAGCCCAGGACGTTTCCCTTGTATATTGTAATTTCGGGCTATCGACGCCGCTTTCGGCCGAAGTAGCACTCTTTTTGTACTTATTCGTTCATGCAATAAAATCTTTACTTTTTCGCATCACTTAATGTTTAATCCCAAACTGATGGATAATATCTCTTCATGTATCTTGCATTTACTGGATTTGACATCTGCTCACCATTTTCGTCCACCAAAATGTATGCTCCATTCGGTAATTTGGTATGAACAATAAACGGTCCCTCCCAATTGGGACTCCACTTACATAATCGGCCATCCTTCTGCTTGGGTAGCCATATAACTTTCCAAACTAAGTCTCCAACTTCAAACCGCTTAAGACGAATTCGCTTATTGTACCAATCGGCCACAATATCTTTGTTTTTTCTGTAAATTCTCAAAGGCTTGCATCCGATTGGAATTAATTTCCAATAACTCATCTTTCATCGCACAATCATACTGTTCGGCCGACATTGAATCCGCTTGGCTTGTTCTCAAAGTCGGCACTGTTATTTCGGCTGGCAACACTGCATCCATTCCATAAGTCAGCCGAAATGGTGTGAACCCAGTAGCTGAAGTTTTAGCATTTCGATAAGCCCACAATGCTTCAGATAACTTCTCATGCCATTTTCTTGGTTGGTCTTCGATCATTTTCTTTATAATTCCTATCAGCTGTTTGTTTGTGGCCTCTGCTTGTCCATTTCCTTGTGGGTAATATGGTGATGAATGCACAATTTTTATTCCGTATTCATCTGCAAAGGCCTTGACTTTTTCTCCCACAAATACAGTTCCTCTATCTGTTAGAATCGTCTGTGGGATTCCGAATCTATAAATCAATTGTCTCTTGATAAACTCGATCACCTCCTCTTGTGAAATACTGACATACGCCTGAGCTTCGGCCCATTTCGTGAAGTAATCTGTTGCCACTAGCACGAACTCATGTCTTTTCGACGAAGAGGGATGAACTTTTCCTATGATGTCCATGGCCCATCCTCTGAATGGCCATGGTTTGATCATTATGTGTAATTCTTCGGCCGGTAACTTCTGAATCGGCCCATGTTTTTGACATTCGCTGCATCCTCTTGCATATTTTTCACAATCAGGACCCATATTCGGCCAATAATATCCCAGCCGAATAATACTCCACTTCATCGATTTTCCTGCCCGATGTGCACCACATATTCCTTCATGAACCTCTCCCATTACCCTTCTGGCGTCTTCTTCTCCGACACATCTGAGCAATACTCCATCAATAGCACGCTTGAATAATAATCCTCCTATTATGACGTAATCCATCGCTTTCCGTTTTTCGGCTGGACTAGCCTCCGAAGGATCTTCTAATGTGTGTGCTATCTCCTTTATCCATTCGGCCTTCTCTGTTTCGGCCAAATGTACTTCCACATTTCCTGCTATCGGCATCAACCGATATCTAGCTGCATGTTGAGCCAATTCATTGGCCACTTCGTTCTTTTCTCTCGGGATATATTCAATATATACCTCATCAAATTCTTCTAACAAATTAACCGCTTCTTCGTACAATCTAATCAACTGAGAACTCTTAACCGAAAAATCGCCTAATAATTGCTGAACAACAACTTGTGAGTCCCCTCTGATAATGATTGCTCTGACTCCTTCTTCTATCAACCGTTGTAATCCCGAAATCAACGCTTTATATTCAGCTTGGTTATTCGTATATGACTCTGGCAATTGCACGAAATACTTGTGTACCTTGCCCTCCGGTGTTTGTAGGGTAAACCCTGCTCCGACTCCTGAAGCGGCTTTAGAACCATCAAACGTCATCACCCATGGCTGCAAGTATACAATTCCTATCTCACCGACTTCTTTCGGCCGATCTTGATGATCGATGTCATCGGTTATCGGATGTATCACATGATCAGCCAGAAAATCGGCTACAATCTGTCCTTTCATATCCCTCAAAGGTTGATATCTCAAATCGTATGCATTTAATTTCATGGCCCATTTGGCCATTCTTCGGCTACTGACCGGATCATTCATCATAATCTTGACTATGTCAACCGAAGCCACCACTATCACTTGCCTCGGTTGAATATAATATTCTAATTTCTGGCATGCATGATAAAGACTTAAACATAATTTATGAATCGGCGAGTACCTTACTTCGGCGTCCCTTAGGATTCGGCTAAGATAGTAAATCGCCCGATCCCTTCCTTCATCGTCTTCTTGTGCCAGTAATGCTCCAATAGATTCTTCGGCCGCTGCTATATACAACTTCAATGGCCGTCCTAAAATCGGAGGAACCAACACAGGTGGATTCATCAAATCCTGTTTCAACTGTTCGAAAGCTTTTTGTTGGTCGACTCCCCATTTGAACTCCTCTTCCTTCTTCAACCTCAATAAATCGGTTAGTGGTTTCGACTTTCCAGCCGCATTTGCTAAGAATCGTCTCAGGAAACCGATCTTTCCAAGAAACTTCTGTAGACTCTTCTTATCATGTGGAGGTTTGGCTTCTTGGATAGCCCTGGTCTTGTTCGCATCAACTTCTATTCCTTTGTTATGTACCAGGAACCCGAGAAAATTTCCTGCCTGTACTCCGAAAGCACACTTGGCTGGATTCATCTTGACTTCGTGCAGCCTCATCCTTATGAACACCTTTCGCAAATCGTTCAAGTGGCTTTCGATATCTTTGGATCTGACCATGAAGTCGTCGATATAAACCTTAACACAATCCCCTATGAGGTCATGGAAAACATAGTTCATGGCTCTCTGGTATGTAGCTCCTGCATTCTTCAAACCAAATGGCATCACTACCCATTCGTATATCCCTATAGCACCAGGGCACCGAAATGCAGTCTTGTGAATATCTTCTTCGGCCATAAAAATTTGGTTGTATCCCGAATATCCATCCATGAAGGATAACATTCCCTGTTTTGTGGCCGAATCAATCAACAAGTCAACAATAGGCATCATATACTCATCTTTTGGAGTGGCTATATTAAGATTCCTGAAATCAATACAAACTCTCAATTTTCCATTCTTCTTTATTACAGGAACAATATTTGATAGCCATTCTACATATTTAGCTGGCCTAACAAACCCGGCCGCTAACAATTTCTCTATTTCTTCTTTTATTTTTGGGACTATTTCGGGCGCTGCCCTCCTGGCCGGCTGTTTATGCGGCCTGAACCCTTCTTTGATAGGTAATCTGTGCTCCACAATCGATCGCTCCAATCCTGGCATCTCTGTATAGTCCCATGCGAAACAATCCTTGAACTCGATTAGAACCTCCTTGAATCGGCTTGTCATCTGCTGATCTAAATTTGCACTTAACGGGATCTCCCTCGGGTGCTCATCTGTACCAACATTGACCATTTTCAAGGGGTCTTGAGCTTTGAAATCCGGCGTTCGCTTTGGAATTGCGTCTATTAAGTCACTCCACCCTGCTTTGTCGTCTGAAACTCCGAGTTCGGCCGATTCGAACTCGATCGCTTGATTCGGTTGTACATCCATCATTTACTTTCTTTTTCGACTGGCCGTTCATCGGCCTGATATCTGATCTCAAACCCCAAATCTGTCCAATCACACTCGACCACCTGCGGGTACCGATCCCCTACCACCGCTAGGAATGGTTGTATGGGTTCTTCATATAACACCGCATTAATTCGGCCGGCTGAGCTGACTGGAAACGGAGGCTGATCACCATCTACTTCTTCCACTGTGCCATCCTTTTTCCAGAACCATACTTTCTGGTGAAGCGTTGATGGCAAACATCGGGATGTATGAATCCAGCATCGGCCTAGTAGGGCCGCATACGGGACTTCTGCATCTACCACAAAAAACATGGTCGGAATCGAGATCGTTCCGACCGTTACATCCACTAAAATACATCCTTCAGCCGCAGTTTGAGCTCCCACAAAACTCATTACCTTCATTCTCGTAGGGAGTAAATCTTCCTTCGAACGGCCTATCTTTGTCAATGTGGATAACGGCATGATATTAACAGTGGCTCCACCGTCGATAAACATTCTTCTGAGAGGTCTCCCATTGACCCAACCTCTAACGTATAAAGGCCTCACATGCTGAGACATTTTCGCTGTTGGAGGCAAAATCGTGCCTGGTTGAGCTTCTGGAACAAATGCTTTATATCCCTCCTCAAATGATTTCTCTATTTCGGCTTCCGGCCGAAATACCTCAAGTTTATCGAAACAAAAATCCACTATAGGTTCTTCATCACCATAGTATTCCCCTTCCTTCTGATAGAAAACCACAGCTGGTTCAGAATCCGACCAGTACTCCTCCTTTTCTTCGGTGGTTACCGTCACCATATTCGCACTAGATCCAAAGTCGAACTTAAACTGCCCGATAGGGAGTGAATCGCTATTCGGAATGATAGTTGTCTTTGGTTTCCATTCCCTGTTCAGACTGGCCTAGTCTTCCATTCTTCCTTCGATTTCGGCTGCTCACTTTCAATTTTCGGCTGTATTACTTTCGGCCGAAATTCAGTTTTGTTCTTTAGCCGATCCTGTCCTTCTTTCGGCTTCCTCTCTTCTTTCGATTCGGACTTCAAACGAGCCGAAAATGAACAGTCATCTGGGAAGTCCTCTTCCATATGCATCATATCATACTCCTCTTGCTCAGAAACAGCAGCTGCTTTAAGCCGTTGCATTCTTCGTTTGAAAGTACGATATGATCCCTTTCCTTTCGGGACTTTTCTCTCCTCTGCCCTCCAGGTTGAATGGTCAGACCGGCGTTGGCCGAAATGCCTTCTTTCTGGAGAATTTTGGACCCATCGGCCTACCTGAGTATTTGCTGGTGGCCTTCTGAGCTTCTTCATTTCGGGACTCACAGCTTCTTCAGGGACTGTGATCTGAATCACAGTTTTTCCATTCTGCTTGTCAGCTGTTAACTTCATCTCTAAGTCCCATCCGTTAGTTATGATTTTCAACGTTGGCCTCTCGCTCTTATCTCCGATCTCGATCTCCTGATGTCTCTCCGATTGCTTGATCCATTCTTTTACCTCATAATTCCCCAATCGGTCAAAAACATCTGTAACTTTCTCTTTTCCCTTCGGAGATCCTAATCTTTTCCATACTCCCGACTTCTGAGCCGATGGCCGATCCCCAAGCCGATCGTGCACAGAACTCTTGCTAGATGATGTTTGATCCCCCAATCGGTCATGCACAGATCTATTCTGGTCGGGCTGCACCATCACCATGTTGGCAACAGGGAACGGATTCTTATCAATCGCCATAAGCCTATCTGGGAACTTCAGCTTCCCATCATCAACATGCTTCTGAATCAGCTTCCTAAAATGTCCACAAACCGCCGTGGAATGAGTAGCCGATCCATGGAATCTGCACCATCCGGCTTCCGACTGATCCTTGGTAGGTTGTGGATGGTTTTCTTTAAACTCTAGCAATCCGTTCTTCTGGCAATAATCAAATATTTCGTCCATTTGTGACAAGTCGAAAGAGTAAAACCTTTGAGATTCATCTCCTCCTTCTTTCTCCTTGCCTCTGGCTGGCCGAAGTGCTGGACAAGTCATAGGCTTTTTTATGATTAACTCTGCCCTTGCAACTTCGGCTAATGCGGGAACGTCATCCGTGTTGTACTCTTCCTGGACTTCACATCTATCCAGAGATTCAGCAAATGAGGCAGCTGACTGGATAGGTTGTGATCTTCCACTTTGACTTCGGCTTGATTTGAAAGCCGCTTGTTCTGCCAAATAAGTCTCCATCCTTATGGCTTCAGCCGTTAATTCGGCTATAGTCCTTGGTCTTGTTACCATCAATCTATCCTTGATAGCAAACTTCAAATTCTGCTTCAAGATTTGAATATATTCATGCTCAGGTAGCATTGTTTTCATATGAGCCTTCACTGCATAAAACCTTTCAATGAATTCAGTAACCGATTCGGACGCCTTCTGCTTGGTTGACGTCAGATCAACTACCGAAACTTCAGGACTGGTATTATAGAATCGGTCATGGAATAACCGCTCCATTTCGGCCCAAGTATTGACCGATCCCGCTGGCAAATTAATGTACCACTCAAATGCTGGACCAGTCAACAATAAACTGAACAATATCAGCTTGTGAAAATCATTTTGCGCGATTCTGGTGCATTGAGCTGTAAATCGGCCAATATGCTCAATTGTAGAGCTGCCGACTTCTCCAGAAAAAGTGTTAAAATCTGGAACCTTTACCCCTCTAGGCAGCGGATACTGCTCCTCAATGTAATCTGGATAAGGTTTCCGATACATCGGCCTATTCTCCTGGCCGATGATATTCCCAAACTGTGTACGAATAATCTCAGCAATAAGCTCTCTGTCAACCAGTTGTGGTGGATTCTGCTGATGTGGTGCGTATTGTTGTTGAACCACTGGAGCAGGCGGTTGAACAGCTGGTTGAGGCGGTTGATTCTGTTGCTGATCGTACCTTTGCTGCGGAGGAACAAAAGGCCGAGCTCCGTGCCCTCCTGGCGGCCGAAAGGCCTGCTGTTGAAAATTATGGGGATTTTGCATCGCAGGTGGTGGATTTTGCGCCGCTGGAGCTTGCTGCATTCCCATCGGATACATATTCCTCGCTATTTCGGCTCTGAACATAGCTGGCATCGCTGCCAGGATATTTCCTTCAATTTGGCGAACCGAATTAGTAACCGCCGCTTCTACCATAAATTGAACCTGATCTCGGAACCGCGGGGTTAAATCATCGTTTGAAAACTCCTGATTGTGGAAGTGTGATGGTCCGGGGAACCCTGGGGGGAATTCTCCGGCTTCTGGTGCACGTTCTTCCTGAATCGGCGGCAAATCAGTCCTCGCCGCCGTGTTTACTGCTGGAGTTGCTTGTTCGAATGCCATTTCGTGTCCCACTGGGCGTGCCACTGTTTGGCTTGGGTTGAGCCAAGGACCTTTTTCTCCTCAAGGGAGGCTATCGGAAAAGGATCAAACCGATTACGGGTCCGGATTAACAATAATGCGCCCACAATTGACTGAATCTTCTTTGAATTGATCAAAAATAATAAGATACAACGGAGAATCTGCCTGTTGTTAAGAAACAACGGCGGAATTCACCAAAAACAGGGAACCAAACTACCAGCTGCTAAGGAGCAACGGTGGATTTGGAAATGGTAACCGCTACAAACTAGGCTAGATTCTAAGGAAAGCTGTAAAGGAAAGCTGTAAAGAAAGCAGTAAAGATAACAAGGAATTAAATTTGATAAAATGAATTTGGGGGTTGGATTGATCTCTCTGATTTTGTGTGTGTCGACCCCTATTTATAGCCGGAGCTGGAGTAACCGCTCTCCGGCCAATCCTTCTGAGCCGAATTCTTTCTTTCTTCATTTCGGTTGTTTTGTTTTCGGCTGTTCCTTCCCTATTTCGGCCGAAATCTCTATCAATCTCGGTTCCATTCCTTCGGTTTACTATGGACTTTCGGCCTTACTGATCTTGAGCCCATCTTCCTTTCGAACTCTCTCTCTCTTCTGGCCCATATCTTATGGCCCAATAGCTCTCCGCGGCCCATTATTTCATATGGCCCCAACAGTGTTGTTATATATGATGTCAGGTTCATTTGTGTAGTTATATGTGAAGAATGGGTTTTTTATTCCTCAATCTACAGATGCGGTTCTAAAAGGATGTTTAAGGTAGGTTTTAGTAATTAATTAATTCCATAATTATAGTGGGGCGGTTATGGAATGGCAAGATTATAGAGATTAGATTTGTTCTTTTGTGTTTTGGAGATTTAGGGTGGATATGAGGCTAGTCAAAGTCTTATCTACATCATTCTGCATATGCAAATATAAATGCATTATGTATAGTAACTGAACTGGTTACTACTAACCAAACATTATCTGAGAACTAAAAAGTAACTAATTTTAGTACATCAAGATTTTGATTGGCTTAATGGATTGGAAGCCTTACGCAAAGTTTGGGGTTAAAATACCTGATGGGTTTATCTTTTACGTAGAGTTTTTTTTTTTTTACTAAGCAGCCTATAGTCCTATACAAATTAGGAAAGGGTAGTGGGGTCCGTAACACACTAATTACAAATTAATAAAAGGGGAGGGATAGGGCCAGATAGGGAATCGAACCCCCAAGGAAAGGGTGGTGGGGTCCGTATCACACTAATTATAAATGAATAAAAGGGGAGTGATAGGGGCCAGATGACTTAATGGTGAGTCTCATCCCCTCTTTTACAAATCGAACCCTCAACATATAGGATGGGCGTCAGCGGACTTAATGGTGAGTCTCATCCCCTCTTTTATGTAGAGTTAGGGTTTAAGTTTTCTATCAAAATTTTTCAAAAAAAATGATACAAAATAATATATAAAAGTTAATCGACTTATGAACAGTAAACTCCTTGTGAACAGTAGTTTCAAAAACCCTCTCAGGAACAGTGTATTTGCAGTTTGATAGTTGTGTACAACTAGATGTAAAAAGAGCCTAAATAAGGAAGGTATTAATTATGTACAAAGCAGCTGTAAAAAGAGCCCTAAATAAGGAGTCTATGGATTCAATTCAAATTTCGATCTTTTGAATCCTATGTAGCTATAATTATCAATTTTTCTTACAAATTTTCTTCTCCTCCCATCAAATCCCTCTCAATATTTTTTCTTTCTTGAAACTCTGCCACAAGAAATTCCGGCAAGAACAAAGAAATCTGCCTTCATTATTTCTCTATTTCTTTTCACCTCGTTTCTTGATAGACCCACCCCTTTCCATTGTTCCACAGCTTCTCAAATTTTTTCCCAGAAGAAAATATCCCTCTAGAGCTGTAGGGCACCATTCGCCGCTGCTACCGGGCCTGAGCTCTTCACTACCACCATTAAAATCGAGCATGGCCTTCTGTTGTCTGCCTTGTGCCGTCACCAATGAACACTTTAATATAGTTCAGGTATAAAAATAAATAATTACCCTATTTATAATCTTGCACTAAACTTGAGAGGAAAATTATATCAATAGTTTAACAACCATAGAGTTATGCTAAAATGGATGGAATCAAAGGACCACCATATCAAAATAATGGTGATTACGTGTGTAAGGCATTAGAATTTATAATTACAATGACCATTATACTAATACATGACAAAAATGAGAACTTATTTAAAATGACTTCAGAATATCTATAATATAGTTCTGGATGAAGATGGTGTGTGCTAAATAGTGACTAATCAGTTTTGGAAGGGGGGAATGGTTATAGTTATTATTGGAGAATTTTTTGAATGTGATTTTCTTAAATTTTTATTTAGTGAAACTTAATTATTCACTATCATCTTGTTGTTTACTTTTGAGGGAATGTAGGCAAAATTTACAGCAAAGTCATGGTTGTCAATTTGTGCATTTTTTATGTTGGAAAAAGGGGGTTTTGAGCTCCTTTTTGCGTAATGACGATATTTAATTTGGATTAATTAAATAGCGTATACGAATTCTACATTTCGCGTAGATTGTCGTAGTGCATTTATTTTCTCAAAACCGTTGTCGGGTGGGTGAGAAATAAGTGGTCGAAATGGGTCATTGAATGCGGCTAGTTGAAACGCTTGTGTTTAAATGGTTGTTAAAGAGTAGGTAAAAGTGGCGCGTCCCACATTGCTTAAGCAGTGGGAGTTGAATTAGTTTATATTGTTCTGCGTGTTAGAATCAATTAAACTAATGCAGGTTGGTCAAGTGTGGGGGAAGCCCACACGCACGCGCCTGTCCCGTCCCGTCCCGAGTCGAGCCGAGCCGAGCCGCGCCGCGCCGTCGCCCGTGCCCGTGGACTTGGACTTGGACTTGGATCTTGGTAATTGGGCGGGATCTTGGTAATTGGGCTTTGGGTGGGCTTTGGGCCTGTCTAATTTTTTACTAATTGGGCTTTGGGTGGGCTTTGGGCCTGTCTAATTTTTTAGACAAAGTTTATTTTGTCGAGCCCATGCGCCAAGCCCAGTCCTGGAAGCCTACTCTGATTTCAACAGTTGTTGAAAACCATTTGAATCCTCAGTCGAAACTGCCCCATCAATACCCGCCGGCGGTTTCGTCTCCTCCAACTCCTATAAATGGCAGCGTCAGGGTTAGGGTCAGACACACCTTCTTCTGCATCTTTCTTCTGCATAAGCTTTCTCCTCCCGACTCCCTCATCCCTTTGTTCTGTTCGCCGGTCGTCGACGTTTGCGGTGCTGCTACGTCGAGACGTTCGTCGTTTTACCTTTGGGGACGTTCTGCCACTGCCGGAGCACTACCGGGGCATAAACGTCTTGCGAAAAGAGATCCTATCTCGACTCGACGTTCCTGTATTGCTGTATCCGTCCATTTTTCTAACAAGCGCAAGACGTTTATCATGGACGGTTTCACTGCTGCCGCCACCGCCTCCACTGACGTCTCATCCGCTGCTGCCGCCGCCGCCTCCGTTCTCATGCCTGGGTCTGTCCAGGCGTCCGCTGTCGTTACCCCAACCGCAGCACTGCCGTCAATGCTGACCACACCTACTGTCGTTCCTCCACCCGTAATGCTGCCGCTGCTGTTGCCGCTGCCCACGGCAGACCCAAACGCCTCTATCGATCAATACTTCCTTGATCCAACGACGGCCTTTCTGCCCCCGTCGCCGACGCCCAACATTGGCGGGTATGTTCTGCCCAATTCCGGGCAGTTTATCTCTGGACACTCATTTGGAACTGTTTCGTTCCAGCCCAACGCTTTGGTTGGGGCGTCTTTGCCTTTTTCTGGACAAACGGTCGGGATTACACCCGCATGACTTAATAATAATCTGAACACCGGTTTTCAACCGGGCGGTGGGCCGCTGAACACTAGTTTGCCAACTTATGTTCAGTCGGAGCCGGCCTTCGTGCCGGGCGTTGGGTCGTCAACGGGTTCCGTCCCTATGGCGTTGCCAAGGTCATTTGGAGTGGCCGAGAAGCCGTCAAAGTTTGACGGGCGTGATTTCAAGACGTGGTAGCAGAAAATGTTGTTCTATCTGACCACTCTTGGTTTGGCCGGGTTTTTGAGGAGCAACCGGCCGTCCCTGTCTGAGATGGAGACCAATCCTCAGAAGCTCTTCGCCAAAGAACAATGGGTTCATGGTGATTTCATGTGTAAGAACTTCATTCTGAGTGCTCTCACGGATCCTTTGTACGCTGTGTACTCTTCTGTAAAAGGTGCAAAGGAATTGTGGATTCAGTTGGAACGGAAGTACAAAACGGAGGATGCTGGTACTAAAAAGCATGCCGTTTCCAAATATCTGGGTTTTCAGATGGTTGACGGGCGTTCAGTGGTTGAACAAGTTCAAGAGTTTCAATTACTGATACATGGCGTTCACGCTGAGGGAATGCAATTGCCCGATGCGTTTAACGCTACGGTTGTGATCGAGCAGTTGCCTCCTTCGTGGAAAGACTTCAAGAACTACTTGATGCACAAGCAAAAGGAAATGTCCCTTGAAGATCTTGTTACACGGATCAGAATCGAGGAGGATAACCGCAAGGCTGTGTTAAGGAGCCATTCTGTGGAGGCTAAGGCCAACTTGACTGAAACGGCCGGTAAACGCAAGCAGCCGCCCGCTGCGGGTAAAGGCAAAGCGGTTGCCGATGGCCAAAAGATGAAGAAGTTCTCTGGGAATTGCTACAACTGTGGCAAGGTTGGGCACTTTGCACATCAGTGCCCGAAGCCGAAGAAGAAGAAGCCTGCCAAGCCTGCCGCTAATGTGGTACAGGCTGAACCTGAAGGTTGGGAAGACAACCTTTGTGCAGTGGTGTCTGAAGCTTTGCATGTTGATGATGCTAAAGGTTGGTTTGTTGATACCGGGGCTTCGTGTCATGTGGCTGCCAACAGGGAGTTCTTTACTTCATACCGGACTGTTGAAGGCAGAAAGCTGCATATGGGAAACCAAGCATCATCTGATGTGGTTGGCGTTGGGAATGTGGTACTGAGGCTGACTAGTGGCAAAAACTTGACTCTGAAGGATGTGATGCATGTCCCTGATATCCGGAAGAATTTGGTTTCTGGTTCGCTGCTAGTTAGTAGTGGTTTTAAACTTGTTTTTGAGTCTGATAAGTTTATCATGACTAAGTTTGGAAAATTCCTTGGTAGAGGCTATCTCACCAATGGTCTTTTCAAGTTTAATGTAATGGCTAAACGCCAAGTTGTTGAGCAAGCTTCTGGTAATAAAATTGAAGGTTCTTCTTACTTGCTTGAGTGTTTTAATTTATGGCATTGTAGACTTGGACATGCAAATAAAAATGCTATAAAGAGATTGGTAAATTTAAATTTACTTAAAGAAATGGAATTCAATGATAAAAACAAATGTGAAATTTGTGTTGAAGCGAAAATGGCAAAACTTCCATTTCCAAGTGTTGAAAGAAATACTAAACCCCTGGATTTAATTCATATTGATGTATGTGATTTTAGATCTTTGCAAACTCGGGGTGGTAAAAAGTATTTTATTACTTTTATTGATGATAGCACTCGTTATTGCTATCTTTATTTGTTGAGAAGCAAAGATGAAGCTATTGAAGCTTTTAAAAACTTCAAGTTTGAGGCTGAAACTCAATTGAATAGCCGTATTAAGGCTATTCAGAGTGATCGAGGAGGAGAATATGTTGCTTCATTTGCTGAATTGTGTGCCGAATCCGGAATAATTCATCAAACTACAGCTCCATATTCACCGCAGTCCAATGGTGTTGCGGAACGTAAGAACCGTACGCTAAAGGATATGATGAATGCCTTGTTGATCAGTTCAGGGTTACCCCAGAACTTGTGGGGGGAAGCTGTTTTAACAGTAGTATATTTTAAATAAAATATCTCACAAAGGTAAGGAAGTAACGCCTTGAGAGTTATGGAAAGGTAGAAAACCTTCTTTCAAATACCTCAAAGTGTGGGGGTGCTTGGCTAAAGTTGAGGTACCACCTCCTAAACAAGTTACAATCGGCCCCAAAACAGTTGATTGTATCTTTATAGGGTATGCCCTTAACAGTAGCGCGTATCGTTTCCTGGTACATAAGTCAGAAATATCTGGTATAAATGAAGGAACGATATTTGAATCAAGGAACGCTGTGTTCTTTGAAGACATATATCCTTACAAGGATAAAGTGGAACGTTCAAATAAAAGAACATTTGATGAAGCTACGAGTTCTGATCAGCCGAAGCAAACTGACAAGGCAAGTATTTCTCCTGAACCAGTTGAACTTCGTCGTAGCCATAGGGCCAAAGTGGCTAAAACTTTTGGTCCAGATTTCATCACTTTTATGTTAGATAACGAGCCAAGAACTGTGAGTGAAGCTCTGGCTCGACCAGATGCTGCGTTATGGCAAGAAGCCATAAACAGTGAGTTAGAATCCATTATGCAGAATCGCACTTGGGTTTTTACTGATCTACCGAAAGGTTGTAAACCCTTAGGATGCCGTTGGGTCCTTAAAAGAAAGTATAAAGCCGATGGATCGATCGATAAATACAAGGCTCGCCTTGTAGTTCAGGGCTTTAGACAAAAGGAAGGAGATAATTATTTTGATACTTATTCTCCGGTGTCTAGAATCACCTCCATTCGAGTGTTTCTCTCGATTGCTGCACTTTACAATCTGCGTTCTTAAATGGTGATCTAGATGAAGAGATTTATATGAATCAACCAGAAGGCTTTGTTGTTCAAGGACAAGAGCATAAAGTCTGCAAACTGGTTAAATCCCTGTATGGTCTGAAGCAAGCGCCTAAGCAGTGGCATTTGAAGTTTGATAATGTGATGTTGTCAAACGGGTTCAAGTATAATGAATGTGATAAATGCGTTTACTACAAGGGAATAACAGACAAATTTGTTATAGTTTCCTTGTATGTAGATGACATGTTGATCATGGGCAGTGACTTGAATATGATTAATCAGACCAAGAACATGTTAAAAAGGAATTTTGACATGAAAGACATGGGTGTAGCCGATGTCATATTAGGGATAAAAATCATAAGGCATCCCGAAGGGATTGTTCTTTCTCAGTCTCATTACATTGAGAAAGTGTTAAGTAAATTTAACGCTTATGATAGTCGTCCGACAAAGACGCCTATGGATCCCAGTGAAAAGTTGAAAGTAAACAGGGGTGAACCTGTTGCTCAAGAAGAGTATGCAAGAATCATTGGTAGTCTAATGTATTTGACTAATTGTACTCGCCCGGATCTTGCATATTCGGTTAACAAACTGAGTAGATATACTAGCAATCCAAGTCGTGAGCATTGGAAGGCTATTATGAGAGTCTTGAGATATCTGAAATATACTCAAGAGTTGGGGTTACATTACACGAGATATCCTCCTGTTCTTGAAGGGTACTCTGATGACGATTGGATATCAGAGAAAAGTGATTCATTATCCACAAGTGGTTATGTATTCATGATTGCGGGAGGGGTTGTGTCTTGGAAGTCACAAAAACAAAGGTGTATAGCCCGACCCACCATGGAATCTGAATTCATAGCTTTAGATAAAGCTGGTGAATGATGGGTGATTTTCACTACTCATATTTTACCACAAGCGGATGGTTGTCATCAAGTAATAAAAACCGGTGAATACCGGGTCGAACCCAAGGGAATTCAGAATATTAATTCATTCTGGAGAAAACTTAGTCATTTTAAGTTCATTAATAATATATATTATATTTTGAAAAGAGTTTGTTTAATTCTAATGGTGATTAAATTAAAATGATAGCATTAAATTTAAGAATAAAGCAAGTTAAAAATTTAAAATAATAAAATAAAGATAAGATATATGCTTGTAATGATTTAGAACTTGTCATCTTTATATAAAAGCGAAATTGCATAATGATTTAGCATTTCCCAATGTCTAAAAAGATCAATTTCAGGAGATTTAATTATTTTATAAAGATTAAAAATACAACAATTTCCTAATTTTCATAATTTGTAAAAACAGACTTCATGGAAGCAAATTAAATTATCTAACATTCTGCAATCATAAGTCTAGGCATAAATTTGAGTCTTTCCCAAGCATACAAATTTTCCTATAGTGATCATACGACACATTTCATTTCCCAAATCAGCGTGTACATGCCAGAATCTATTTTAATGTGATTTATTCCCAAGACCGGTACTAAAATCTAATTTCCACTTTTTATCTCCCGATTTAGCAAAGCAGAAATCATACATATTAGATTCTAACATTTAAATTATGCAGAATAGTGTAAATAATCTAACAATTATGGTTAAAATAACAATAAAACATGGTAATATGGATTTTAATACTAAATTTAGAATCTAAGCAGATTAGGATATTGCCAGATTACTGTAAATGGAATAATAGAAAAGATCGATCAATTCCGAATTGCAGATTAATGACATAGACATCAGATTAAAGAGAATACAGAATCATCGATTCATTTTATGCAGTAAAACAACAATCCTAATTCAAATTCTAACATCATTACAGATTTATCCAGATTTAACATATAAACATCGATCATTATTATTGCTTCCATAAAAGATAGGTTCATACTTCAAAAGTGATTCTGAACTCCCGTTCTAGAACACTTCTAACACAAACAACATAGAAATCCGTTTACAAACATGAAAACAGTAGGAAATTATGTTTAAAAGCAAATCCTAAACATTACAAAGCGAGAAAAAGGAAAACAACACCTAGAATGCGAAGAACACAGTCAGAAAGACATTCCGATCACTTCCTCCGGCATGGTTCGGTGTTATCGCCTTCTTCTCCAAAGTTGCAGAGCGTTTCCAGAGAGTTTCTGATGATAAAATGAGTCTGGATTGCGAAAATGAGGAAGAAACGGGCTTTATAACCGTGTTCGGGAGGTTAGAAAACCTCCAAACCGCGACTGTGGCGCTCGGAAGAGGTTTTCGGCGCCACCAAAGAGAGCTGGCACATCCTGACATTTTCCAAATTTTCCTCTGCAGCGCAAAAAGTGGCGCTCCAAGGTGCTTTTCGGCGCCGCCATGCCCATGTGGCGCATTCTGGAGCTTTCCAGTGTTGAAAATTCCGAATTTTGCATCCTTTGACCTCCGAACATCTTCTTTCTTCATTTTAATGCCTGAAACATCATTGCAATGCATTAGAATTGCCAAAGTCTTATTATAAAGCATAAAGTAAGGTAAATTGGGCTCAGATAAGCTCAATTTAACCGGTCTTATTAATATTTACACATCACATGAAATATACATTAAAAAGCAGTAAAATAGAGTCTCATGCATGCAATTTAGGTTCATTTTAACATAATTTAAGCTTATTTAAATGTGGTTTCACAGGGTGCATCAACATCCTCACACTTAAATATTGCTCGTCCCTTGAGCAATGAGATCAATTAGCACATCAACTTGTCAATCAAGATAATAAAGATAAAGTCTCTATAGTTCTGCCAAATCATAGATTTCAACAATAAAATGAGATAAGAGGGTTCAAAGTTTAATGTACTAGAACTAGGCAAATTAATATGCATCAGCTATTAGAACCAGATACCCAATATACTTACAATACAGAAAACAGATTAATTATACATAGCACTTAACATGGGAAAGTGAGTAATGTAAATATGCTTTTCTATTCCAGTCTTTAAATATGCTCAATCTATGGCTAGGTTTCACTATATTCTAGACACTTTGGCTGAGTTGTAGACGGTTGAATTCCAAAAGCTACTCGTGTCACCGAATATGTGCCAGTCATCCAGTCAAGAGTTTATGATTTTTTATTTAATCACCCTCTTTCTTTCTTTTTTTTTTTGATCTTGCATTCTCTAATTTTTCTTTTCTTTTTCTTTTTGCAAGATAACTTTTTTTTAGGGTTCTCACTCTGACTTTATTTTAATTAAGCAATTTAAAAGACTTAGAACGAGCATATTTGTTTATAAATAATGATAACTCTCCACATTTTAAATAACTAGTCTAATTAATCAAATAGTTTTCTGCAAGGCAAATAGAATTGTCATCAATAGCCCAAACAACTTGCATAACAATTTGACAAAGTCTAGGACTTTAAACTAAGAAACCTAACACTCAATAAATTGTAAAATCGGATTAGAGCAGAACATTTAGACTTATTTAGATTTTCTCCAGATTGGCAATGATGTGATAATCTCTAAATAATAGCACCACTGGGAAAACACAATTTAAATTTAAACTAATTAATCATGCATGAACCATTTTATTTAAAGCATAATAAATAGTAAAATAAAATTAAATCGAGCTCTTACCACATACTTCATGCAAATTGATAATATATAACATGAAAAGATCACACCTGGAATATATAGATCCTAGAAATTCTTTCACCGTATTGGATGTCCCCCTTTTGCTTGCTTCTTCATGGCATATCCTGCTTCTTTATATATTTATATGGTATTTGCTCACACAAAAGATAATCATTAGAGCGCATGGTAATTTATAGATTAAAACAATTAAATTCTATCCATAATTTATTTAATTCAGATTTTTATTATTTTAATTTATAGATTTCAGATTTTTGATTTTTATTAATCCTTTTCATTAATTAAATAAATATGGACAGAATTAATTAAAATATTAAATTTCATAAACTTTACCAAAAGCAAAATACCACAAGTTCTAGCAACTATTACATAAAGATGCCAATTAAATAAGCAAAATAGTACCAAAATGATTCTAACTATTACAAATTAAACCAAAAAGGGAGCAATCCTATCTAATCAAAAACCTAGATTTCTAAAGATCCATCCGAATCACATACTCCATCTTCCCTAGGTACATCATCACTCCCTGTAGAGCTCGAACTAGTAGTAGGAGGAATATATCGATCACCTAGACTTGCAGACATGAAATACTCAAGTCTGCTGGAAAGTCGTGCAAACTGTGCCTGTGTACTATCCTCCTTCCTCTTCATCTCGGCTCTAAGATGATGAATCTCATAGGTCATCCTATTGATTACAATCTCTGCAGGCTCTACCTTAGTACCAGATGTACTGGGTATATCAGGATGACAAGTGGGTGCCCCACGGGATGTAGTAGGGTAACCAAGCTCTGCACATTTTACTCCAGGCTTATTATAGAAATTCTTGAAAGAGATAGGAGGCTTGGGTTTCAAATCATGAGCATAGGCGGTCATATTCACTCCAGCTCTCTCACAAAGTGTCCAGATCAGCGCAGGAAATCCCAGCACAGTCCGTGCAGCGTCAGACGCCATTTTATCCAACTCATATGCCACCATATCCCCAATGTCAATAGGCAACCCGTTCTTCACACAATACATAAAATACACCTCCTCTGCATTCGGTTGTGAAGTGTGCGAAGTAGGAAACACCTTATGCTTGTAGAGCAGGTAGATCTGATAAAGCGGTGCAGCCATTAAAGTGGCAACAACATTCTCCTTCTTCTCCCCTATGTAGGCAACTTTCTTTTGCGTTTCAAACATCTCTTTCAGGATTCTCTTCTCCAATTCTGGTCCTCCTTCCTCTTCATGAATAGGCTTCTTCTTCGTAGCCGGGCAAGAGACATCCACAGTACCATAAAGTTCATTGATTACTGCGGGACCATATGGCACAGGCACTCCCCTAATCCATGAAGTATAGTGATCATACCGAGCATTACACAAGAATTGTCTAGTAAGCTCCCAAGAGTAAACTCCTTCCGGATGAGCAGCAAATTTCACTCCAGCCTCGACTCATGAGAGCATCATGAACCGAAAATCGCTCCATGTCAGCTTCAGTGAATCCTTTGTCCTGGATAATCCATCTTTCCACCATCTTCTGATAATAAGAATATGTTGTTTGATTGATGAAAATAACCGGATTGAACGTGTCCCCTGTTAATTCTTCCAGAGGCGGGGTATCATTCTTTCTATTGTGACTCTTTCTCTTGGTTTTAGAATCACGTAGAACTTCCGGTGAAATTTCCTCCGGGGATTAAGCGACATCTTCTTCTTGCTGTGGATCATCCTCCGTCGGTTGAGCAGAATTGAAAGAAGTATCGTACCCATTATATGAATCGGGAGCCACCAAATTGTTCACAAATATGTCTTCAGCACCCACAGCAGCCGGCTCCAGAATGGGTTCTCTAATATCTGGTGTCTGTGATGGGGCAGGCTCTGCGGCTTTCAATTTCTTTCCACCATTGTTCCTTGGGTTATTCTTTCTCTTTGTTCTCATGGTGGGAGAATTTAGAAAGAAAGGATTGAGATTGGAAAGCTAATTAAACTGGAAGAAGAGAAAAATTGACAGATTTGGGAATGAGAGAGTACCCGATCGGTGATCTCTCTTTTTAAAGATGGTGAAAACTTGATTTTGTTGAGATATGGTGGGATTGATTTAATCTAGATCCAAATATACACTAAACATATGATTTGGAGTCAGTATAATGCTGTTTAGGATCCCAAAAATCGATTAGATATGATTTGAATATTTTGGATTCGCGAATTTTTGAAAAATTTGCATCGGTGGCGCAAAAAGTGGCGCTCCGAGGCCAATTTAGGCACCACACAGTGGGTGTGGCGCATTTTAAAATAAAATAAAACTTAAAAATAAGCGGCGGCGCAAAAAGTGGCGCTGAAGGGGACTTTTATGCGCCACAAAGAAGATGTGGCGCATCCTGAAGCAAACTTGGAAAAATTCTCATTTTGCGGCGCCAAAAGTGGCCCTTCAAGGCTGATTTAGGCGCCACCAAGCACATGTGGCACATTTTGGAAAAACTTAGAAAATTTTATAAGTTTTCTGCCGCATAAAGTGGCGCTGGAGAGCATTTTTAGGCGCCACAATGCCTATGTGGCGCATTCTGTGCCAATTCGGGCAGAACGTGTTTTTCCTAAGTTCTTCCCCATGATGTCCAAAATCTCCAAATCACTCAACAATACCAATTTCACTTCATCTACACCTCAATCTAGTCCAAATAAACTTCATTGATCTTTTTACCAGTTCAAAACAACTCAATTTTGCACGCTATTGGTAAGAGCTACTTTATTGAATTTTAAAAGCAACTAAAAACCTCATAAGCTAAATAAACACTATCTAATACTTCATAAAATCGAAAGAACATGAATAACAGAAATAATATAACCAAGATAGCAAAATAATAAAAAGTAGAGTTAGGACAATACGACCCCAAATGAAAATAACTAAAATGTAGCAAAATAAGAATAGAGTCGATTACATAGGCCTATCAATACATATCATCTATAACGATCACAAGCCTATCTATCGCTCATCTCTCTCACTCAGTCAGAGTCCTCAGAATCATCATCATCATTGTCTCCCACTTCTTCAGATCCATCCCCAGCATCAGCATCCTCAGCATCATCATCTCCCTCATCGCTACCATCTCCAGAGCCTACATAGTCCTCATCATCATCGTCCTCAGAAGGTGTCTGAGGAGCAACATATCTCTGTCCTAAGCTCTGGGACATGAAGAACTCTAGTCGGGCTGCGTGGTAAGCCTGGGCTCGAGCATTCTTTGCAATCTGATCGCTCAAAAAGTTCTGCCTCTGAGCTACCAACCTCATCCGCTCATCCATAGTATTCATCCAATTTTGCTGGTTGGTCATCATTGTCTGCTGGTCAATCCGCAATGCCCTAGCCCAGTCAGGCTCTCTCTGATACTGCTGATGTGACTGTTGTGACTGCTGTGGCTGAGCCCTGCCACATCCTCTACCTCTGCCTCTACCACCTCGTGTACCCCGGGTGGACTGCGAAGGAGCCTCAGAATGCTCCTGGCTAGCATGTGAAGGTGCAGGTGGTGGTGACTGCCTGGGCAACTCCCTAGGAAGCATCATAGGCTTGCATCTTATGCCAGGCAGCTTGAAGTTCTTCTTCCCAAATGGAATAGGGGGCCTCATCCTCCAATCTCTATCGAACTGCCCCATATCCACTCCTGCCTGTGCACAAAGCTGCCATATCAAGCTGGGGAACATAAGAGCCGATCTCTTAGACACCCCCGGTGTCTGTCTCAACTCAAGTGATATAAGCTCTCCCATGTTAACTGGGCTCCCCACCTTGATGCAGTATGGGACATACATATCTAGGGCAGTAGGTCCAGAGGTGTGAGTCGAAGGACTCAATCTAGATCTGTAGAACATGAGAAGCTGGTACATGGGTGCATCCATATCAGGCCCATGTAGCCTACTCATGTCATCATCATCATATGTGAGGACATCCTCCTGACCCTCAAACATCGACATCAGTACAAGCTTCTTGAAATCCTCCCTATCATCGGCTCTCATCACAGGCTCCCAAAAATCTCTGCCGTAGGGCACATCCACTACTCCAAAAAATTGGTTAATGTGCTGAGGAGTGATGGGTACTCTAACCCCGAAAATCCAAGAATCCTCCTCCTCAGCGTTGGCTAGAAACAGCCTAGTCAACTCCCACGAATATGATCCAGCTGGGTGTCTCACGAATCTCTCCCAACCCCTGGATCTAATAGCATCTCGGAGTAGAGGGTGCTGTAGATCTCTATCTGAAAATCCCCTATCAGCAATAATCCTCTTCTTGTGAAACCTCTGGTACAGCTCGTAGGCTCTGGCACTCCTAAATACAGTGGCATCGAATATGCCCGGCCTGACATAAAACAACTCGGGGACATAAGCTCTAGGATCCTGCCTTTTCGGTCCTCCCCTAGCCTGCTGCTCCTCTTGCTCCTCCTGATCAACCTCCTCCTCATCTTCCTCTCCTCCTACAGCCTCAGGGACAGGCTCCTGTATGACTAGTGCTGCAGATCTCCCTCTCCTCGGTCGAGAGGAAGTGAAACTCGTGGCAGGTGCCTTCCCCCGAGAGGCTCTAGAGGGAGCCTGTGAATGATCGGATGTCTCAGGCTGAATGGTCTGATCAGGCTGATCGGGCTGGTCGGGCTGATTGACCTCCTGATGGTCATCAGCGGGCTCTGTAGTATGTCTCGAAGATGCACCACTCTTGGACTTGCTCTTCCTAAAATAGGAGAGAAGTCCCTTGGACTTGGAGGCTCCTCCTGATCCCTGTGGGTGATCCATCTGTACTAAATTTTTCGTGCGGAGTGTGCGATGTTCAAAAATATGCTCATCAGGAATAGGAGTAGGAATGCTATCCGGTGACTGTGGATCATAAATCCCCATTCTCCCCTCGGGCATGGGTATATACCTATAACCCGATTTCTTAGGGAGGTTTGGAGGATTATACATTATCTCAGTACCTGGTTGTACAAAAACTCTGGGTTAGTATCATATATATGCATTGCCTCCCATCCTCACACTTAAGTTTAAACCAAAGGTTTAACTTAAGTTTTAAGTATAAAGCAAACATATACATCAACCTAGAATGTGGGATTTAAATAACTCAATGACCAAGATGTTGTATTCCAAAAATTGTGAATCCTAAACTTTGTTTAAAAATATCATCCATTTTATTCTTAAGTTTAAAATTCATGTTTACGCATGCCTTTTTAATAAAAACTCTTTATTTTATTAAATTATCAGATTTAATAAGCAAAAACAACCTAAATTATCAAACTAGTGCATTACAAATGGTTTAAATTAATATTTAAATCCATTCCAATTTATTCCTATGACAAATTAACCTATTTTAAATAACTAAATTACAAATAAAAGAGTTTTTATCAAAACATGGTTCAATCAACTCACATTATGAAGAAAATGGAATTTTTGACAAGAAAATAACTTTATATTTTTAATATAACTAAAATGACATATTCTAGTGATGTTTCATCCATTTAATTCATCAAAAATGCCATTTTAATTAATTTAAAATAATTTTCAGATTTTACAATTCTCAAAAATCCCAAATTTTAATGTTAATCCAAAAATTTTCACATTATGCATTCAATCCATGTTCTACAACACTTGTTCATGTTAAAACTAGAATTTAAGCAATCAAAATCAAATTTTATCCCACATTCTACAAAAACTCAAAATTCAAGTAACAACACCAATACCAAAATTAATGTACTCCAAACTAGAATATGATAATAATTGAATTAGGATAGTCATTCTTACCTAAATTGAAGGATTGGAACACTTTGAAGAGGAATCCCCAAATTTGAAGAACTAGGGTTGAAGAACCCTAATTTGATTCAAACAAAGCAAAATTTTGGTTTTGGAATGAGAATTTGAACAATGTAGATGAGAATTGATAGGAGGAAACAAGAATTGGAAGAATTTTTACCAAAGTGGCGCAACTTGTGTCGCTTGGAGTGGCGCTCGGTCGAAGAACAAGAAGGAAGGAGGAAGGCTCGGTCGATTTTGAGAATGAGGAGAAGAAAAGAGTTTTGGGATTTTAATCCCATTTTCAGACCGGGTCAGGAGCCCTTGACCCGCGGGTCGGCGCCAATTATGGCGCATAAAGCATGATTTAGGCGCCGCACAGGCTGTGCGGCGCATTTTTGGAACAAGAAATTTTCTAAGTCTGAAAGTGGCGCTCCGGAGTGATTTTATGCGCCACACAGGCTGTGCGGCGCATTTTTGGAACAAGAAATTTTCTAAGTCTGAAAGTGGCGCCGAAAGTGGCGCTCCGGAGTGATTTTATGCGCCACCATGAAGGTGTGGCGCATTACCTGACTTCAAGTTTTCCCAGGGTTAAAAATGGCGCATAATGTGGCGCCTGAGCTTGGTTTTAGGCGCCATCAAGAAGGTGTGGCGCCTAAACTGAGTCTGTGACACTCGAGTTTCAGCTCAAACTCAACCAAAATGATAGTTTATTCAATCCCTAATGTTAGCAAGTCAGATTTAACATATATAGACTCCTCAAATCCTCCCGGGTTATAATTCTCCTCATTTAAACCAAATAGTCCATATAGATCCTCCTCCTTAATTCATCACCGAGTCAAAAAAAACACCTCTCAAGATCAATTCTCCAAGCACACACAAATCCATCATTTCTCAACATTTTGCTACTTATTCCAATTCATAGGCAATGTCCTACTCAATTTATTCAACACATGCAAACAACATAGCATAAAATTTAAACAACATAATTAAACTAAAAACACATCTAACTTAAATTAGCAAAAGCAATAAAGCAAATAAAAGCACATAAACAATAAAATGCAAAATATTTTTGTCTTTTTCTTTCATTTATAATTTTTATTGGTTTTTATAAATTTTAATAAATAAAAACTCAACATAAATGAAATGCAATGCAATTACTTCAATGAGCAGATTTAAATAACCAAAGGCTTAACATTAATTTGTTCGATGAATTTAACTTCATCTCCAAAATAATGTTTAAGTTTTTGACCATTTACAGTGAATTCCCTTTCATCTTCAGCTTTTAAAACTACTGCACCATTATCCAACACTTTAACAATCCTAAAAGGTCCTGACCATTTTGTCCTTAATTTACCAGGAAACAGTTTAAATCTAGAATTATATAAAAGCACTAATTGTCCAGCTTCAAAAACCTTAGGCCTAAGAATTTTATCATGATAAAGCTTTGTTCTTTCCTTATAAATTAGAGCATTATCATACGCTTGACGTCTAATTTCTTCTAATTCAGTAAGATCTATTTTCCTTTTTTCTTGAGCCTCTTTAAATTCAAAATTCAATTTCTTCATAGCCCAAAGTGATTTAAACTCAAGTTCAAAAGGTAAGTGACAAGCTTCACCATAAACCACTTTAAAAGGAGTCATACCTATGGCGTTTTAAAAGCTGTCCTATAAGTCCATAATGCTTCATCTAACTTAAAAGCCCAATCTTTTCTAGATTTTCCTACCGTGGCTTCCAAAATCATTTTAATCTCACGATTAGTGACTTCTACCTAACCATTGGCTTGAGGATGATAGGGTGTTGTTATCCTATGATGAACATGAAATCTGGATAACAATTGATTAACAGCCCTATTGACAAAATGAGATCCACCATCACTAATGATTGCTTTAGGCACACCAAAACGAGTAAAGATTTGCTTTATCAGAAATTTAATCACTTGTTTAGCATCATTTAAAGCACACGATTCAGCTTCTACCCATTTTGATACATACTCTACAGCAACAAGAATATACACTTTCCCATTAGATGGTGGAAATGGACCCATAAAATCAATTCCCCACAAATCAAACAACTCAACAGGCATAATTCCTTTTAGAGGCATTTCATCTCTTTTAGTGATATCACCAGCCCTTTGACATACATCACATTTTTGCACAAATGATCTAGCATCACGATAAATATTAGGCCAATATAAACCACCTTCGAGTACCTTATGAGCTGTTCTGTTTTCGGCCCAACATGTCCTCCTCCAAGTCCTTCGTGGCAAGCCTTTAACACTTTTTCAAAATCCTCGTCAGGGATGCACCTCCTTATGATCTGATCTGAACAGAGTCTAAACAAATAAGGTTCATCCCAAATAAAATATTTAGCATCAGTTTTAAATTTTTGTTTTTGGCTATGCCATTTTAAATGATCAGGGATTACACCACATGCTAAATAATTTACAAAATCAGCGAACCACGGATCAGAAGAAGTATTATTTATTAAATACAAATGTTCATCAGGAAATGCATCATTAATTAATCTTTCTTTCCCTTTTTCATGCTCTAGTCTAGATAGATGATCAGCTACAGGATTTTCATCTCCTTTTCTATCTTTAATTTCTAAATCAAATTCCTGTAACAATAATACCCATCTAATTAACCGTGGTTTAGCATCTTTCTTTGCAAATAGATATTTAATAGTAGCATGATCAGTGTAAACTACAGTTTTAGAGCCTATCAGATACGGTCTAAATTTTTCACATGCATAAACAACAGATAAAAGTTCTTTTTCAGTGGTGGCATAATTTCTCTGTGCAGTATTTAAAGCCTGACTAGCATAATAAATAACATGAAGTTTCTTATCCTTTCTTTGACCCAGTACTGCTCCAACAGCAAAGTCACTAGCGTCGCTCATGATCTCAAATGGCAAACTCCAGTCAGGTGGCTGAATAATTGGTGCTGTTACCAATGCTTCCTTGATCCTATTGAACACCTCAATACACTCGTCAGTAAAGTCAAACTCTACATCCTTACATAGCAGCTTAAACAGAGGTAATGCAATTTTAGAAAAATCTTTTATAAACCTTCGATAAAATCCAGCATGTCCCAGAAAACTTCTCAAAGTTTTTAAATTATTAGGAGGTGGAATTTTTGCAATCACTTCTACTTTAGCCCTATCAACTTCAATGCCATTTTTAGAAATTCTATGTCCTAAGACAATACCTTCATTAACCATAAAATGATATTTTTCCCAATTAAGAACTAAATTTGACTCTTCACATCTAATCAGAACTTTTTCCAAGTTAATTAAGCACTTCTCAAAATCAGACCCGAATACAGAAAAATCATCCATAAATACCTCAATGCATGTCTCAATTAAATCAGAAAATATAGACATCATGCATCTCTGAAATGTAGCTGGAGCATTACACAAACCAAATGGCATTCTCCTATATGCAAACGTACCGTAAAGACATGTAAATGTAGTTTTATCTTGATCCTCAGGTGCAATTGGAACTTGATTATAACCAGAATAGCCATCTAAAAAGCAATAAAACTCATGACCAGCTAAACGCTCTAGCATTTGATCAATAAAAGGCAATGGAAAATGATCTTTCCTAGTCTTATCATTCAATCTCCTATAATCAATGCATACACGCCATCCAGTAGTAGGTCTAGTAGGTACTAGTTCACCATTTTCATTTCTAATCACAGTCATACCTCCCTTTTTAGGCACCACTTGAACTGGACTCACCCACTGACTATCAGAGATAGGATAGATAATACCTGCATCGAGTAATTTAATCACCTCTGATCTTACAGCTTCTTGTAGATGTGGATTCAGTCTCCTTTGGGGCTGTCTCACTGGCTTGTCATCCTCCTCCATATAAATCCGGTGTGTACACAATGCTGGACTCAGTCCCTTGATGTCAGCTATCGTCCAACCTATTGCTCTAACATGCTTACTCAACACTTGGGTTAATGCATTTAATTGATCATCATTTAATTTATTACTTGCAGTTAGAGGTAAAGTGTCATTCTCACCAAGAAAAACATACCTCAAATGTGATGGCAGCTCTTTCAATGTCAATGTAGGTGGCTTTTCAACAGACGGGACTAACTTGGATTCTTCTATTGCACATGTTACTTGCACAGGTAATCCTCCCTCACACTTACTTTCAGCTAAATCCTCACAACTCTCCACTAACTGCTCAAATTTCCTATAGGGATCATGTCTAGCAAAGAACTCTCTCTCAATCACCTCATCCTCCTGATAGATAGCTGTAACTCTATTACACGGGTAGGTGTCAGAACTAGCGTGTTGTGTTTTAGTTATCTTAGAAATGTCAAACGACACTTGTTCATTACCTACTTTAAGTGTAATTTTACCATCATCCATATCAACCATAGGCCTACCAGTTTGCAGAAATGGTCTACCTAAAATCAGAGGAATATCAATGTCTTTTTCCATATCAAGAACAACAAAGTCGACAGGGAAAATGAAACTCTCTACTTGAACAGGAACATCTTCTACAATGCCTAAAGGAGTCCTAATAGATCTATCAGCAAGCTGTAGCTGTATCCTAGTAGGCTTCACAACTCCTACTCCTAGTTCCCTAAAGACATGTAAAGGCATCAAATTAATACTAGACCCGAGATCACACAAAGCTTTATTGAATTCTTTAGTGCCAATAATGCACGGAATAGTATAACTCCCAGGATCTTTTTGTTTAATAGGTTGCCTTCTTTGTAAAATTGCACTGCATTCCCCTGTCAGTGTCACTTTCTCTTCATCATCAACACTCCTCTTTTTTGATAGAATTTCTTTTAAGAACTTAGCATACACAGGCATTTGTGCAATGGCATCAGAAAAAGGGATATCAATTCTTAAATTCTTAAAGACTTCTAAGAATTTAGCATAATCTTTATCTTCTTTAGCCTTTTTAAGACGCTGTGGATATGGAATAGGTGGCTGATATGGTTTGACCGGGACAGCAGACTTTCCTTTACCCTTATCCTGTTCGACTCTAAGTTTCTCACTCTCCTTAGGCTCATCAGTGTTTTTATGCTGGCTTTCTTTCTCCGTATCCTCATTTTGATCATCTACAGCATCAGCTAAAACCTCTGGATCATCTAAGGTAGGGTAAGGATTAGGTAATTCCTTTTTGTTCCTTAAAGTGATTGCTTTACATTGCTCTTTTGGATTAGGATCAGGCATGCTTGGTAGTGTTCCTTGTTGTCTATTTGAGGTATCTCTAGCAATTTGACCAACTTGAACTTCTAAATTTCTCATTGAGGCTTGCATTTGCTGAATTGTTTGTTGTTGAGACACGATTGTGCTCATTAACTCTTTTAAATTGACCTCATCACTTCCTTGGTTTTGTTGCAGCTGCTGTTGAGGTTGAAAATTCCTAGGCTGTTGGTTAGGGTAAAAAGGTTGATTCTGATTTCTGTTTTGATTATAGTTTTGGTTTTGATTTTGGTTTTGTGGATAAGGTTGACGGTTGTTTTGTGGGTAGGTGTTTTGTTGAAATTGAGAATTCTGATTTGGATAGAAATTTTGATTTTGAGGACGGTTTTGATTGTAGTTTTGCTGCCTATTTCCCATATAGTTCACATCTTCCACTTGTTCCTCAGTCCCCTCGCACTGCATAGTCTCTTGAAGCCCTTGATCAAGCAAGTGACAGGCTGATGACTCGTGAGGTCCATGACAAATACCGCATCTCACAACTTTAGCTTGACCTTTCTTAAGCGTAGAAACCTCCCTCATCAAAGCATCTAACTTAGAATCTATAGCAACTGCCTTTTCTACCTCATAGATTCCTCCTTTTGTTTTATTTCTAGCATTTTTCTTACCAGGAAATTTTTTCATGTTAGAAATCTTTTTCTCTATGATTTCCTTAGCTCTAGAGGGTCCTATAGACAGAAAAGAATCTCCAGCTGCTGCATCCAACAAATTCCTCCAATGATCAATCAACCCATTGTAGAAGAAGTGCATCTGCTCCAGTCTTCAAAGCCATGATTTGGACATCTTGCCAATAAAGTATTATATCTATCCCATGCTTCAAGTAAAGTTTCACCCTCATCTTGCACAAATTCTTTGATTTTTTCTTGTAATTCAATAACCTTGGATGGTGGGAAGAATTGTTCTAAGAAAGCTTCTAATATTTTATCCCAAGTAGTGACATCCCTTAATTGAAGTGAATTGTACCAAGTTTTAGCTTTATCTCTGAGTGAAAACGAGAACAATCTCAATTTAATTTCTTCACTGGTAACACCATTTATTTTCACTGTGTCACAGTAGTCCAGAAAGTTTCTTATGTGTTCTACAGCATCATTAGTAGGTGCTCCATTATATTGATTAGCTTGAACCATTGTGATTAGTGCAGGCTGAAGGTTAAAGCTTAAAGCATCTACATCCGGCCTTGGAGTTCTGTTAAGCAGATTTCCACTAGTTCCTTGTAAGTGTTCTTCAATGGTCATTTCAGCTTGATCATCGTGCTCCAAATCACCACCGTTACCTCCATTATTACCCTGATTATCATTGTTATTCGCTGCCATGTTTAACCTATTGAACTGAGCAACTAATTGATTAGTTTGAATTGTTGAAACTCCAGTCGTTGGAGAATAGTCTTCTTCATCAGAGGATGAATTAATTAAAATTTCCAACTGAGCTGGTCTCCTACGTTTCCCTAATCTAATAGCTCTGAGAGTACGCTCAATTTCAGGATCATAAGCTATTTCTGCTTGTTTGCTTCGCACTGCAATTATTAAATAAAAATAAAACAAAATAAATAACAATTAAATTAATATTTAACTTAATAAATTTAAATTAATAAACTTAAAACAATTAAAAGTTCACAACAAATTCCCCGGCAACGGCGCCAAAAACTTTAATGGGTGATTTTCACTACTCATATTTTACCACAAGCGGATGGTTGTCATCAAGTAATAAAAACCGGTGAATACCGGGTCGAACCCAAGGGAATTCAGAATTTTAATTCATTCTGGAGAAAACTTAGTCATTTTAAGTTCATTAATAATATATATTATATTTTGAAAAGAGTTTGTTTAATTCTAATGGTGAATAAATTAAAATGATAGCATTAAATTTAAAAATAAAGCAAGTTAAAAATTTAAAATAATAAAATAAAGATAAGATATATGCTTGTAATGATTTAGAACTTGTCATCTTTATATAAAAGCGAAATTGCATAATGATTTAGCATTTCCCAATGTCTAAAAAGATCAATTTCAGCAGATTTAATTATTTTATAAAGATTAAAAATATAACAATTTCCTAATTTTCATAATTTATAAAAACAGACTTCATGGAAGCAAATTAAATTATCTAACATTCTGCAATCATCAGTCTAGGCATAAATTTGAGTCTTTCCCAAACATACAAATTTTTCTATAGTGATCATACGACACATTTCATTTCCCAAATCAGCGTGTACATGCCAGAATCTATTTTAATGTGATTTATTCCCAAGACCGGTACTAAAATCTAATTTCCACTTTTTATCTCCCGATTTAGCAAAGCAGAAATCACATATTAGATTCTAACATTTAAATTATGCAGAATAGTGTAAATAATCTAACAATTATGGTTAAAATAACAATAAAACATGGTAATATGGATTTTAATACTAAATTTAGAATCTAAGCAGATTAGGATATTGCCATATTACTGTAGATGGAATAATAGAAAAGATCGATCAATTCCGAATTGCAGATTAATGACATAAACATCAGATTAAAGAGAATACAGAATCATCGATTCATTTTATGCAGTAAAACAACAATCGTAATTCAAATTCTAACATCATTACAGATTTATCCAGATTTAATATATAAACATCGATCATTATTATTGCTTCCATAAAAGATAGGTTCATACTTCAAAAGTGATTCTGAACTCCCGTTCTAGAACACTTCTAACACAAACAACATAGAAATCCGTTTACGAACATGAAAACAGTAGGAAATTATGTTTAAAAGCAAATCCTAAACATTACAAAGCGAGAAAAAGGAAAACAACACCTAGAATGCGAAGAACACAGTCAGAAAGACATTCCGATCACTTCCTCCGGCATGGTTCGGTGTTATCGCCTTCTTCTCCAAAGTTGCAGAGCGTTTCCAGAGAGTTTCTGATGATAAAATGAGTCTGGATTGCGAAAATGAGGAAGAAACGGGCTTTAAAACCGTGTTCGGGAGGTTAGAAAACCTCCAAACCGCGACTGTGGCGCATAAAGTGGCGCTCGGAAGAGGTTTTCGGCGCCACCAAAGAGAGCTGGCGCATCCTAACATTTTCCAAATTTTCCTCTGCGGCGCAAAAAGTGGCGCTCCAAGGTGCTTTTCGGCGCCGCCATGCCCATGTGGCGCATTCTGGAGCTTTCCTGTAATACCCGAGAAATCGACATCAAGTTTTAAAATCCGAAGTTTCAGAATTTGATTTATTTATCGAAATCGAATTAATTCCGAGAGAGCGGAATTAAATATTTCGGATAATCGCGACTCGAGATAGATGTATCGAATTATCCCAAAAATCTCGGATAATTCATATTATGATTTTTAAGAGATTAAAAATCATAATATTTAAAAAAAAAAAAAAAAAAAAAAAAAAAAAAAAAAAATGGTCGCGCGGTGGCCGCGCGCAGCGCGCCACCAGCGCGCCACCAGCAGCAGCTGCGGCAGACGAGCGTTACACTCGTTTTTGGCATTGAATTCGACGTGGGATGATTCCAAACGATTGGAATTCAGTTCCCAGACGTGTTGGGACGTTTTGTGGAGGTTGGTAATGAAGTCTAAGTGCTCAAAGCCTCACACTTGGGATCAAGAATGGATAATGTTTATCCATTGAGCTTATTCTTTTGAATCAAGGGTGAAGGTGACTGTTGGGGGGTTTAGTGACGGTTTCAACTCACCATTACAGCTCCAATCACTCATGCAATTACCCATGGCCATCATGGGGAGCCTAATCAATCCTCTATTTAACCCCACACAGCCCCAAACTCTCTCCCATTTGCACCATTCCAATTTCTGCAGCAGTTTGAGTGTGGTGAGTTGTGTGCGTTTTCTCTCCATAATCCAGGAAGGGTGAGGGCGAGTTGAGGCTTCTAAATCCTTCATCTAGTGGTTGGTAAGGTTCTCTACCTTTTTCTTTGGCCTGGAGTCGGAATTCTAGCCTTCTAACGTAGGATTTTGGACATTCGATGCAAAATAGGTTCAATCGGAGGAAAGTTGGTTTTGAAGGCTGTGTTGGACGGTTCCAGGGAAAGCAAAGTAGAGATTTTCGATCCTAAACTCATCTCAAGTAAGTTAGTATTGTGCACGTCGATTTTTAGGAGTTTTGGTTGAGTATAACTCGAGATATTGGATCATCTCTATTTCTTATAAAATCTGCCAAATAGGGTTTTCTTGTGACCAATCTTATTGTTCTATGAATTCGACCATGATCCGTACATTTTTAGGAGAAACTTCCAAAATGAAACTTGTTCCTAACGTCCTAAAGATGCTCTCTGTAAATTTTTGTAATTTTTGGACAAGTTTTGGTCACTCAAATTCGATCTGGTATTTTCTGCATTCAAGTTGACAGATTTAATGTATGTATGTAGTCAGTTTTGTTGTTCGATTTACTCTTGCCTATGGTCGTTTTTAGTGATTGATGTCTTCATGAAACTTGTTCTAATATGTGTCTAGAACATCCCTGCAAAATTTCGTGATTTTTGGAGCATGTATGGAATTGTTATGAATTTTTGAGTTCACTGTGGTCGAAGTTACTGAAGTAATAGAATTTGAATTTCAATAGCTTTCTGAAATGGATTAAAATGACCTACTTAGAGCCCAGAAATTTGAGATGGGGCTGAACCTCAGCATCAGAGAGATTCTAGTTGGCGGACAGCACACAACTCTGCAGGCTGTTTACGATCGTGCAGTGGCAATCGCACGGGTTCAACAGCTGAAGCGCAAGGACCATGGGGAGTCGAGCAAGGGCTCGAATCAATTTGATAAGAGGAACCGGAGCAACAACAGTGGTAACAACTTTAGGAGAGGGAACGACCTGGCGAAGAATGAAGGACAGAGAAGATTTGAGAACAAAGGGTTCAACCAAGGAGGGAATGGAAATCGGAGGCCTGGAAATCAGGGTGCTTTCATACCCCGATGCCCGCAATGCAACATTCCGCACCTGGTGCGCGAATGCCCGAAACCTGGGTCTTGTTATAGGTGTGGCAGAGAAGGCCACCTGAGAAGGGATTGTAGAATTCGAGAGGAGACAATCGAGAAGAGGCTGGACTTAGTGATTCGACCAACTGGGAATCACCCAACTGGGCCGAATCAGCATAACAATCAAGGACAAAGGTTCCAGCAAGCTCAAGGGCCACCCCAGAATCACAACCAACAGAGAAATCAAGGCGGAGCCGTGGGACGCTTGAACGTGATCAACCAAGCGGATTTGGCCGCTCAGGGAGAAGTGATCACTGGTACGTTTACTGCTTTAAGCGTACCCGTTAAAGTTTTGTTCGATTCAGGCGCGAGCTGTTCTTTAATATCTACAAGGATTATATCTGCCTTAGATCTACCAGCGCCTACGAACATTAACTTAGGAATTCAATTACCGTCGGGCAAGGTGATATCGTGTTTGAAACGATACGATGGAACCCCGATAGTAATCAAGAATCTAGAATTCTTTGCGAATCTAATTGAGTTTGATCTTGGGGATTTCGACGTCATCTTAGGCATGGATTTTCTGACTCAATATAAAGCTGTTATTGAGTGCCAAAAGCAGAAGATTTCCTTAGCCAAGAGTCGAGGGAGGAAGGTTGTGTATTACATGCAGCCTCGAAAGAAAAACGCTAAGGTAGTGAATGCCTTGAGGTTCTACAACCTCATACGGAAAGGCTATCACTTATATGCATGCTATGTGCATAACCTCAACGATGAGGGAAACAAGATCGACGAGATCCCAGTCATAAATGAATATCCTGACGTTTTTCCAGAAGATATTCCAGGGATGCCACCTGAGCGAGAGATTGAGTTCACGATTGATCTGGTACCTGGAACCGAACCGGTATCCAAGGCACCATATCGCATGGCACCAGCAGAAATGAAAGAGCTGAAGGAACAACTAGAAGAGTTGTTATCCAAAGGTTATATTCGACCGAGTACGTCTCCTTGGGGAGCGCCAGTCCTATTCGTTAAAAAGAAGGACGGTGGACTTCGGTTATGCATAGACTACAGAGGTCTTAATCAAGTCACGATTAAGAACAAGTACCCGCTACCTAGGATCGAAGACCTTTTCGATCAACTGAGAGGAGCTTCGGTATTTTCCAAGATCGACCTAAGATCTGGATACCACCAACTGCGTATAGCCGAGAGGGATATACCGAAGACAGCGTTTCGTACGAGATATGGGCACTACGAATTCACCGTAATGTCCTTTGGTCTCACAAACGCTCCCGCAGTATTCATGAACCTCATGAATAGTGTTTTCCGAGAGTTGCTGGATTCTTGTGTCGTCGTATTCATCGATGACATTCTAGTATACTCAAGGGATGATGAGGAGCATACGAAACACTTGCATCAAGTGCTCGAAACTCTGAGGAGGAATCAGCTGTACGCAAAACTGTCGAAATGCGAGTTTTGGATGAAGGAAGTCGCATTCTTGGGGCACATAGTATCGGCTAAGGGAGTGTCGGTTGACCCGGCAAAAATATCGGCAGTAATTGATTGGCCGGCACCGACGAGTCAGACAGAAGTAAGAAGCTTTCTTGGACTAGCCGGATACTACAGAAGATTCGTGAAAGATTTCTCCAAGATTGCAAGGCCAATGACCCAACTGCTGAAGAAGGGATTAAAGTTCGAATGGACTACAGAGTGCGAAAAGTCTTTCCATGAACTCAAGAAAAGACTCACAACAGCACCAGTCCTGATACTTCCATCAGAAACGGAAGATTTTGAAGTGTACAGTGACGCTTCAAAAGAAGGACTCGGGTGTGTACTTATGCAGAACCAGAGGGTTATTTCCTACGCATCACGACAACTCAAGCCGCATGAGGAGAATTATCCGACGCACGATCTAGAATTAGCCGCGGTGGTGTTCGCTCTCAAGATTTGGCGACACTACTTATACGGACGAACATGTCGGATGTTCACGGACCACAAGAGCCTCAAGTACATATTTACTCAAAAGGAGTTAAATATGAGGCAACGGAGATGGCTTGAGTTAATCAAAGACTACGACCTGGATATAGCCTATCACGAAGGAAAAGCAAACGTCGTGGCAGACGCATTAAGCCGAAAGGCGAAGCACACGACAAACACTCTTATTTTACCGTCAGGACTATATATGGACCTAGCAAGGTTGGAAACTGAACTAGTCCATTATGGGACTGTGGTAGGAAGGGTGAATGCCGTGACGATTGAATCTACTATATTTGACGAGATTCTGGCAGCTCAGCCGGATGATGAGAATCTTAAGAGGATTAAGGAGAAGATGGACGAGGGAAAAGCGGTAGGATTCACAGTCCACGATGACGGCAGTATTCGCTTTAAGGGAAGGTGGTGCGTTCCTCACAAGTGTGAGGAATTGAAGCAGAAATTGATGGAGGAAGGCCACAGTACGCCTTATTCGGTACACCCTGGTGGTGATAAGCTGTACAAGGATTTGAAGAAAATCTATTGGTGGCCGAGAATGAAGAAAGATGTTGCGGATTTTGTGGCTAAATGCATAACTTGCCAAAAGGTAAAGGCAGTACGGCAAAAACCATTGGGATTGGTGAAACCGTTGGAGATTCCGAGTTGGAAATGGGATAGTATTTCCATGGACTTTGTCTCGGGCTTACCAAGATCTCCTCGAGGGATGAACAAAATTTGGGTAATAGTTGATCGGTTAACAAAGACTGCCATCTTTATACCAATGAAAGACAATTGGTCGATGGATCAACTCGCCAAGGCATATATCGAGAATGTGGTTCGAAGGCACGGAGTGCCACATGACATTATTTCGGACCGAGACAGTAGATTTGTCTCAAATTTTTGGACAAAATTACAAGAAGCCTTGGGAACCCAAATCAAGATGAGCACAGCCTTTCATCCGATGACCGACGGTCAAACTGAGCGGACGATTCAAACGCTTGAAGATATGCTTAGAGCGTGTGTACTTGAGTTCAAGGGAAGTTGGGAGAACCACTTACCGCTAATAGAATTCTCGTATAACAACAGTTACCATGCTAGTATTGGCATGGCACCGTTCGAAGCTCTCTATGGACGCAAGTGTCGCAGTCCGATATGCTGGACAAAGGATGAAAATTCTGTAGTTGTTGGACCTCAACTCATTGAAGATATGAGTAAACAGATCCAGATTGTCCAACAAAAGATGAAGGCCGCACAAGATCGCCAAAAGAGCTATGCCGATACGAGGCGACAAGAGTTGGAATTCCAAGTGGGAGACAAGGTTATGCTAAAGGTCTCACCCATGAAGGGGGTGATGCGATTTGGCAAACGAGGGAAGCTGAGTCCTCGTTACATTGGTCCATACGAGATTTTAGATCGTGTAGGTACCTTGGCTTACCGATTGGCTCTTCCACCGGAATTATCACGGGTGCACAACGTGTTTCATGTTTCTCAGCTGAAGAAATATGTGCATGATCCAACTCACGTCTTGCAAACTGATGTGATTGAGCTGGATGATGACCTGACGTATGAGGAGTATCCGATCAAGATACTGGACGTCAAAGAAAGAGTCACAAGAAACAAGACCGTGAGAATGGTAAAGGTACTATGGTCTAATCATGGTACCGAAGAAGCGACGTGGGAGTTGGAAGCGGATATGAAGCAGAAATATCCCAACCTTTTTCAACACGATTCGTGAGCAGTTATGGGGACATAACTGTAGTCCTAAGGGGGGGAGGATGTGGTACCCCGCAGAGAGTCGTCGCACGCCGAGGTAAGAATTTATTTTTCAAACCTCAATTATTTTATGTGTGCGAATCATTACATGCATTACTATCAATCCGAGTGCGACCCAACTTCGAGGACGAAGTTGATTTCTAAGGAGGGTAGACTGTAATACCCGAGAAATCGACATCAAGTTTTAAAATCCGAAGTTTCAGAATTTGATTTATTTATCGAAATCGAATTAATTCCGAGAGAGCGGAATTAAATATTTCGGATAATCGCGACTCGAGATAGATGTATCGAATTATCCCAAAAATCTCGGATAATTCATATTATGATTTTTAAGAGATTAAAAATCATAATATTTAAAAAAAAAAAAAAAAAAAAAAAAAAAAAAAAAATGGTCGCGCGGTGGCCGCGCGCAGCGCGCCACCAGCGCGCCACCAGCAGCAGCTGCGGCAGACGAGCGTTACACTCGTTTTTGGCATTGAATTCGACGTGGGATGATTCCAAACGATTGGAATTCAGTTCCCAGACGTGTTGGGACGTTTTGTGGAGGTTGGTAATGAAGTCTAAGTGCTCAAAGCCTCACACTTGGGATCAAGAATGGATAATGTTTATCCATTGAGCTTATTCTTTTGAATCAAGGGTGAAGGTGACTGTTGGGGGGTTTAGTGACGGTTTCAACTCACCATTACAGCTCCAATCACTCATGCAATTACCCATGGCCATCATGGGGAGCCTAATCAATCCTCTATTTAACCCCACACAGCCCCAAACTCTCTCCCATTTGCACCATTCCAATTTCTGCAGCAGTTTGAGTGTGGTGAGTTGTGTGCGTTTTCTCTCCATAATCCAGGAAGGGTGAGGGCGAGTTGAGGCTTCTAAATCCTTCATCTAGTGGTTGGTAAGGTTCTCTACCTTTTTCTTTGGCCTGGAGTCGGAATTCTAGCCTTCTAACGTAGGATTTTGGACATTCGATGCAAAATAGGTTCAATCGGAGGAAAGTTGGTTTTGAAGGCTGTGTTGGACGGTTCCAGGGAAAGCAAAGTAGAGATTTTCGATCCTAAACTCATCTCAAGTAAGTTAGTATTGTGCACGTCGATTTTTAGGAGTTTTGGTTGAGTATAACTCGAGATATTGGATCATCTCTATTTCTTATAAAATCTGCCAAATAGGGTTTTCTTGTGACCAATCTTATTGTTCTATGAATTCGACCATGATCCGTACATTTTTAGGAGAAACTTCCAAAATGAAACTTGTTCCTAACGTCCTAAAGATGCTCTCTGTAAATTTTTGTAATTTTTGGACAAGTTTTGGTCACTCAAATTCGATCTGGTATTTTCTGCATTCAAGTTGACAGATTTAATGTATGTATGTAGTCAGTTTTGTTGTTCGATTTACTCTTGCCTATGGTCGTTTTTAGTGATTGATGTCTTCATGAAACTTGTTCTAATATGTGTCTAGAACATCCCTGCAAAATTTCGTGATTTTTGGAGCATGTATGGAATTGTTATGAATTTTTGAGTTCACTGTGGTCGAAGTTACTGAAGTAATAGAATTTGAATTTCAATAGCTTTCTGAAATGGATTAAAATGACCTACTTAGAGTCCGAATTTTGAGATGGCTATTTCTATGAAAAATGCTTATTTTGATGTTTTCTAGCTACTGTAATTTTTCCAGAATTTTTTTAAAATCGTTTATCGCATTTTTAAATGCGATTTCAGAAACTGTTGTAATGGCGTTTTTACTCGGTAAATGCTATTTTGATTATTCGATGAACTTCGAGTCGATTGTTACTCGGTTTTGGATATATATGAAATCTGAACATGTTGTGAATATTATGAAATGATGAAATGTGGTTTTAAAACTTTGTAAGTTTTGATCGAGTGGGATGCCAATGTGGTGAATTATGTCGCCCCTCTTTTGTAGCCAAAACGGCATTGATTATTGTGATGTATGAGTCTATACTCCTAGATGTATCCGTATGGGTTATCTAGGGCTCCGGAGTGTGTCTGTATAGGGTCCGCTGCATGCACTTACCTCGTGGGTACGAGTCCCAGAGGTTGATCCCAAGGGTTCGTCCCTAGGATATATTTGAGTCCTTGTGGGTATAAAGTCCCAAAGGTTGGTCCTGTGGGTTCGTCCCTAGGATATGTTAATGGGGTGTCCTCGATCATAACTAACATTGGTAAAATGTTCGTGGCATATGTGTAAGAGATTTTAAATTAATTTATTTATTCGTCTTTTTAAATAAATATATTATTTTGTATACTTTCCGAAAAACTTTTAAAATTCGTTGTGCTATATATTAACTTACGCAGTACCTTTGTACTGATAAATTATTGTTTTATTTTTCCTTTCAGATTTCGCAGAGTAAGCATCGCATGGAGGGATGGGATTTCCACTTTGTTTTAAAAAGAAGACTTGTCGCATTTTATTTATTTTAAATTATGCATTGGACTTAGACTCTGGTTTTGGCCGCATGTTTTGGCCCTGTTTATTTTTGCTTCCGCACTGCTTATTATTATTATGTGTGTTATACTCTGATAAAATTCGGGCTTATTTGAATGGTTTCAAATATTTTTAAGTCAATGATGCAACTTAAGCCTTAGCATCCTTTTAAACAAACTCGATTTAATCGGGTCTTGTTTGGAAGGGTGTGGCGGTAGCGTCCCGGCCTGGGTTACCAAATCCGGGGTGTTACATTTCCAGTGTTGAAAATTCCGAATTTTGCATCCTTTGACCTCCGAACATCTTCTTTCTTCATTTTAATGCCTGAAACATCATTGCAATGCATTAGAATTGCCAAAGTCTTATTATAAAGCATACAGTAAGGTAAATTGGGCTCAGATAAGCTCAATTTAACCGGTCTTATTAATATTTACACATCACATAAAATATACATTAAAAAGCAGTAAAATAGAGTCTCATGCATGCAATTTAGGTTCATTTTAACATAATTTAAGCTTATTTAAATGTGGTTTCACAGGGTGCATCAACATCCTCACACTTAAATATTGCTCGTCCCTTGAGCAATGAGATCAATTAGCACATCAACTTGCCAATCAAGATAATAAAGATAAAGTCTCTATAGTTCTGCCAAATCATAGATTTCAACAATAAAATGAGATAAGAGGGTTCAAAGTTTAATGTACTAAAACTAGGCAAATTAATATGCATCAGCTATTAGAACCAGATACCCAATATACTTACAATACAGAAAACAGATTAATTATACATAGCACTTAACATGGGAAAGTGAGTAATGTAAATATGCTTTTCTATTCCAGTCTTTAAATATGCTCAATCTATGGCTAGGTTTCACTATATTCTAGACACTTTGGCTGAGTTGTAGACGGTTGAATTCCAAAAGCTACTCGTGTTACCGAATATGTGCCAGTCATCCAGTCAAGAGTTTATGATTTTTTATTTAATCACCCTCTTTCTTTTTCTTTTTTTTTTTTTTGATCTTGCATTCTCTGATTTTTCTTTTCTTTTTCTTTTTGCAAGATAACTTTTTTTTTAGGGTTCTCACTCTGACTTTATTTTAATTAAGCATTTAAAAAGACTTAGAACGAGCATATTTGTTTATAAATAATGATAACTCTCCACATTTTAAATAACTAGTCTAATTAATCAAATATTTTTCTGCAAGGCAAATAGAATTGTCATCAATAGCCCAAACAACTTGCATAACAATTTGACAAAGTCTAGGACTTTAAACTAAGAAACCTAACACTCATTAAATTGTAAAAACGGATTAGAGCAGAACATTTAGACTTATTTAGATTTTCTCCAAATTGGCAATGATGTGATAATCTCTAAATAATAGCACCACTGGGAAAACACAAATTAAATTTAAACTAATTAATCATGCATGTACCATTTTATTTAAAGCATAATAAATAGTAAAATAAAATTAAATCGAGCTCTTACCACATACTTCATGCAAATTGATAATATATAACATGAAAAGATCACACCTGGATATATAGATCCTAGAAATTCTTTCACCGTATTGGATGTCCCCCTTTTGCTTGCTTTTTCATGGCATATCCTGCTTCTTTATATATTTATATGGTATTTGCTCACACAAAAGATAATCATTAGAGCACATGGTAATTTATAGACTAAAACAATTAAATTCTATCCATAATTTATTTAATTCAGATTTTTATTATTTTAATTTATAAATTTCAGATTTTTGATTTTTATTAATCCTTTTCATTAATTAAATAAATATGGACAGAATTAATTAAAATATTAAATTTCATAAACTTTACCAAAAGCAAAATACCACAAGTTCTAGCAACTATTACATAAAGATGCCAATTAAATAAGCAAAATAGTACCAAAATGATTCTAACTATTACAAATTAAACCAAAAAGGGAGCAATCCTATCTAATCAAAAACCTAGATTTCTAAAGATCCATCCGAATCACCTACTCCATCTTCCCTAGGAACATCATCACTCCCTGTAGAGCTCGAACTAGTAGTAGGAGGAATATATCGATCACCTAGACTTGCAGACATGAAATACTCAAGTCTGCTGGAAAGTCGTGCAAACTGTGCCTGTGTACTATCCTCCTTCCTCTTCATCTCGGCTCTAAGCTGATGAATCTCATAGGTCATCCTATTGATTGCAATCTCTGCAGGCTCTACCTTAGTACATGGCTAAAAACTGATTTTGGAAGATAGAGTCCAACTTTTTTAAATATTGGCCTTGACTTTTGATTATAGTCATAGCAAAAGAAACTGCGAGTGGGAACTGTCTCATTTTAAATTCGAATTGAAAATTTGGTTAAACAGACGGGCTCATGATCATTTTAGCAATCAAGAATTTTATTTTATTTATTGCTTTCCCGAAATTAGTTTAGTCTCAATTATGTGGTTCCCCATCTTGGTTAGTATCAATATGCTTCCATTGCATAATTCATTTGATGGATTTACATTCCTGAGAAGCATGACTATGCAGCCATCCTTTAACTTTATTTCATGATTTGTTAATCCATAACACTTGTTCGTGTTGAGATACTCCGGTGAAAATATTTCATCGTCTTCGTCTATGCTTCCATCCTCTTGACAAATATTGTCTGAATTGAGATATACATTTTCATTTGCAGACATACGCACCAAGATATAATAGTTGATCGTATCAATCTTCTCATTGATATGGCCTAGTGTAATACTATCTTTAAAAATATCTGGATTAGAAGTGATGCAGGTTATATTTGTATATGTACTCTCAATAATTGCCCCTATAGCATCACTTGTAGAGTTCATAAGAATATTATCTGAAAATGTTACATCTGATTGTCCATCTCCAAGATCAATATCAACTTTACCATCACCTACATTAAGGGCAAAAAAAACTCATATCGTCCCATAATTTAAAAAATTCCAAAACAGTCCCACAAATATCAAATTAGACGAAACCGTCTCATAACTACCATGATCTTCGCTGAACCCGTCCATAAACCTGATTTTTCACTAATTATCGCCGAACCCGTCCCATAACTACCCTAATCATTGCCGAACACATCCCTCCATTCGGGTAGTTATGGGACGGTTCGGCAATAATTAGCAAAAAACCCGGGTTCATGGACGGGTTCGACGATAATTAGAGTAGTTATGGGACGGATTCGTCTAATTCGATATTTGTGGGATGGTTTTGGAAATTGAAAAAACTAATGAGACTAAATGAGTTTTTTTTTCCCCTACATCAAGTATCCATTATGCAAAATTTTTGTTTCCCCAGGATCAAGCCCAAATGTATGGTCCTGTTTTTTACATTAATTTTTCTAACACTAATATTAAAACTAATATAAAAGTCATTGAAGTGAATATATCAATAAAGTTATACATAATATTTTTACTACCCGTAACCTCATATTCTTGGTTAGTGTAATAACTTCACAACAATTTCATAGTCGGGATGAACTTATAGATGCATGTACAATATCATTATAAATTGGAAGGTAAAATGATTTTACATATAATGGTTTTGTAAAATAGAGTCCAACATTCTTTAAAAAGATTGACATTGACTTTTGTATATAGTCATAGCAAAATAAAATGTGAGTGAGAATTGTCTCATTTGAATCGAATGGGGAATTTGGTTAAATTAGAGGGCTCCAAATCATTTTACCAATCAATAATTTTCTACTAACATGGTTTCTTGAAATTAGATTAACCTCAATTATATGGTACCACATCTTGGTTACTATCAACATGCTTATATTGCATAATTTATTTGATAGATCTATATTCTCACAAAGCATGACTACGCAACCCTCATTCAACTTTAATTCATGATTCAGTAATCCAGAATACTTGATCGTGTTGGTGAAAATATTTCATCGTTATTATCTATACTTTCATCCTCTTGACAAATATTGTTAGAACTGGGATGTAATTTTCATTTATAGACTACGTTCCATGATGTAATCATTGATCATATCAATCATCTCATTGGTAAAGGCTAGTATAGGGTTTAGGGTTAAAAATGTCTGAATTGAAGTGATACCATTTATATTTGTATATGTACTCTAAAAATGCCGCTATAGGGTCACACGTAGAGTTTATAAGAATATCATCTGAAAATGTCACATCTGATTGTACATCTCCAATATCAATACCAATTTTATTATCACCTACATCAACTATCCATTTTGCAAATCTTCTGTTATATATGAATTTCATTATAAACAACATTTCTTATTGTATCCTGAGTGAATACATCTTCATCACATATTAATACTTTGAGTCCCCCTTGCTAGTGACACGAGATATTGCAACATACTTCCTCCGTCTCATTGTTTTTGTTACATTGGCTTTCGACACGCATGCCGAGACACATTTTCAATGGTTAATAACTTAAATTGTGTACAATGAAAAATTATAAAAAAAGTTGATTGTCTAAAACTACAAGATTAGTATAAATTTGAATCAAAGTTAACCAGTTAATAGTGCAAAAAAAACCCTCTGTAACAAAAATGTTGAGACGGAGGTAGTATAATTTTCATGGCAAGAAATTGGTTTTGGAAGATAGAATCCAACCTTCTTTAAAGATTAATATTAACTTTTGTTTATAATCATACCAAAACAAACTGGGAATTTTCACCTTTGAAATCCAATGGGGAGTTTGATTAAATCCGGTGGGCAAATAATCATCATGTCAATCAAGAATTTTCTACTTTTATGGTTTCTCAAAATTAGTTTAGCCTTAATCGTATGGTTCCGCATCTTGGCTACTATCAACCTGCTTACATTGCATAATTTATTTGATGGATCTATATTTCTAATAAGCATGACTATGCAGCCCTTATTCAACTTTATTTCATGATGCGATAATCTAGAACACTTGATGGTGTTTAGAATTTCAGTGAAAATATTTCATGGTCATTATTTATACTTTCATCATCTTGAGAAATATTGTTAGAATTGAGATATACCTTTTCATTTACAGACATATGTTTCATGATGTAATCATTGATCGTATCAACCATCTTATTGGTAGACGGTAGTGGCTAGTAAAACACTATCTTTAAAATGTCTGGATTTGTAGTAATGTAGTTTATATTTGTATATGTACTATTAACAATTGTCGATATAGGATCACACGTAAAGTTTATAAGAATATTATCTGGAAATGTCACATATAATTGCTCATCTCCAAGATCAAATACCAGCTTTATAAATTACTATCACCTATATGAAATATTCATTATACAAATTTCTGTCATATATAAATTCAGTTGTAAAAAATAATTTCTTATTGTATCCTGAGTTAATCAATTTCTTGTTAGTGACACGAGATATTTCAACATATAACTATTTACAGCTAAAAACTGGTTTCAGAAGATAGACTCCCAACATTCTTTAATGATTGACATTGACTTATATTTATACTCATAGCAAAACAAACTGGGAGTGAGAATTTTCTCCTTTGAAATCGAATCAGCAATTTGGTTAAATCAGACGGCCTCATAAATTCATAATCATTATACAAATCAAGAATTTTAATTCAAACTAATAGCTTTGTTTTAATGAGAAGAGATTAAAATCATTTTTGGGGTAATTGTTTTGTAGGTAGAATTCCCATCACATTCTAGTGGAATATCAAATCTAGAATGTGGAGTCCTATCTATTGGAATGGGTGAGGATGTTATTCTCTTGGATGTTACATACAGCACAATATTCTCTCTTCCACGAAGGGCTTAGGTTCCATTTTGAATTTCCAATTTTCGTATATTTTTGCATTTTTTATTTATAATTTTAGATTTTTGTATTTATTTACTTCCTCCGTCTCAGTGTAATTGTTACACACCCTTTTGACACGCATGCCGATGCACATTTTTAACGGTTAATAACTTAAATTTTGTACAACGAAAAGTTATAAAAAGTTGATTGTCTAAAACTACAAGATTAGATGAATCTATCAAGATCTCACGTGACTATGTTTTTTCTTACATAACTATGATAATAATTTGAATCAAAGCTAAATAGTGAATAGTGTCAAAAAATGATTTGTAGCAAAAGGAATGAGATGGATGAAGTATTATTGAAAGATCTCTTGCTGTAATGACTAGGGGGTTCTCTCCTTCTACAAGGGCATTAGGGGAAATCCCACTAGTTACAATATAATAACTAAGTGTGAGATTCTATCTATTGAGAAAATGGTATTCTTATCGCATATTTTGATTCTGAACAAAGTTCGCGAGAAGGAAAAAGGACTCATCCTTTCTTGCATCTGGCACAAGATGATAAAGAGAGAGTTGAGTTTATCGTTGATCGAAATCGATTCTATGATTGAATAGTAGAAGTGCTACTTAGTAGTAGAAACTCAGAGAGAGAAACAGAGAGGGGACTCTTTTCTACCTGCTAACTCCTAGGCGCTCTTACATTGCCCTAGTTTTTGGCATGAATCAAAACCTTTGTTGCCCCCCTTCTCACACTGTCCTTCTGGGATCTTCTATGATTGGATCAGCATCTCTCTCCATGGAAATATCAACTCTAGAATGTACAGTCCTATCTATTGGAAGGAGTGAGGATATTATTCTCTTGGATGCTAATGCAACACAATATTATCTCTTCCACGAAGGGCTGAACATAATATTTCCAGGTAAATGGTAAATGTCTTGCCAGTTCCACCATGTAAAGAAAAAAGAATCTGCCGTCTCCACTATCAATTGCAGACATTATCTTATTATAAACATTATTTTGCTCATCGAATAACAAAGGTAATAGCTTAGCATGATTTCATTTCTTCCTTATATAATATGTCTCTTCTAGTATCAGTAGATTCTCTGAACATTAAAACATCATCTGGTATTGACATTCTAGAGAAAATTTTCTAACTTACAGAATTTGCAGCAATTAAATTTTTAATTTCTAACATATTTTTTATTTGTTTTTTTATCAATTGCAAATTCATTAAAACATATATTAATGACTTATTCCTTTAAAAAATAGATTAAATAAATTAGATTTTCCTTCTTTATACCTGATATTTTATTTATAATATTTTTACGGAAATTCAATATTTTCTTAAAACTAATTTGGGATTTACATATACACATTAATATATCAAATAAATAAATATGATGTATAATGTACATTTTGATTACATCAATTATCACACCAAAAAAATATAACCAAAATTGAGACCAAACCAACACAAAATTATTGGCATTACTCAATATAATCATCATGTTGAAACATAATGAGAATATTATTCCAAGTATCCAACACAACATAATGCGTAGTTTTCACTTTCTAGTGCAGAACCTCATCATAATAATCATATGGTATAAAAATTGAAAATATTTATTCGTATCATAATAATCATATGGTGTAATTGAAAATCTATACATAAATAATAAATGCAACAATAAAATCTAAAATAAATGAAGGAAAAAAAATGCAAAATTTCAAAAATTGACAGAGGATAGACAAAAAGTGAAGTAGGGTAATTACAATTCCATCGTAATTGAAAATCTATACATAAATAATAAATGCAACAATAAAATCTAAAATAAATGAAGGAAAAAAAATGCAAAATTTCAAAAATTGACAGAGGATAGACAAAAAGTGAAGTAGGGTAATTACAATTCCATATCTTTCGTAAATTCGGGATTTTCATATATGTACTCAATAATTTATATTTTATAAATAAAAATAAATTATAAAAATAATTCATCAAAAAACTGATTTTTTTTTTGCATATATATTCAAAATTCCATATCTACGATTCTTTTTTTAGTACAGTTTTATTATTTATTTTTTTGTACAAGTAATTTTAAAAATCTTCACTAAGTAAAAAATTGTATATCTTTCGAAGTTGAGAAGTGTATATAAATTGTGAAGTGTATATATTTAAATTTCATTTCTTTATAAATTGAGATTTTCATATTAAAAAAAATCTACAAATGTGGAAATTTCAAATGGATACACCATATTAAATGTTGACTAAAATTGGAGGTGTGTATATTTAAATTCCATATCTATAGAAATTGAGATTTTCATATTAAAAAAATGCAAAAATTTATAAAAATAGAAAATTTCAAATTGAAACACCACATTAAATGTTGACTAGATTGACCGCTAATGGTTTTAATAATGTATGTATATATATATATATAGATTGGATTATCTTTGTAAGAGAAGAAATTAGGGAAAGAACGTTGACATTTGCGTGATTTTGTTGCCCGTAGTCAAAATTAGGGGGAGTGGCTACTGTGCAGAATCTGCACCTGCATCAATGATGTCAGATACGTTAAAATGATATTTGGAAAAACTCCAAAAAAGTCCTACCTTTTACGCATATCGAGGGGGTTGTTTAGGAGATTTTTATTTCCATATGTTTTGCCTAAAATCTCTTCAACCACATACCACCCCCCTCTGTCTCATCACTTTTGCTCTCTTACATAATCTTCTCTTTCGTATTCCCCTCTACCGGCGTCAATCTTCCTTACGGATCCACCACCGTCTGTCGTCGTCGTGAATCGCTTGCCGCCACCCATCAGCCGTCTGCGGAAGCTCCAAGGGGGTCCGTCTGCCTCACTATCGCCATTGCTCCCCGACCTTCGGGTCATGTCATTGTGACTCTCTTGCCGCCACCCACCTCCCATCTGCGGAAGCCCTGAGGAGGTCTGTCTCCCAGTCTCCGGCGCTCGACAAGGGTTTTCGTGTCTCGGTCACCGCCACCCTTCAGCCATCCGATGAATCCAAGGTTGGGGAACCATCCATCACTTACAACATCTCATACATCATTACATCACAACCTACCATCACTTGCAGGCATCCAGACATCACTTGAGTTTTATAAGGTGAATGGCCGACTGTTTTATGCTTAAGGTGTGATGATTGTATAGCTTTAAGTGATGGCTATGCATACATAATGATGTTTGTGTTGTTATATATGATGTCAGGTTCATTTGTGTAGTTATATGTGAAGAATGGGTTTTTTATTCCTCAATCTACAGATGCGGTTCTAAAAGGATGTTTAAGGTAGGTTTTAGTAATTAATTAATTCCATAATTATAGTGGGGCGGTTATGGAATGGCAAGATTATAGAGATTAGATTTGTTCTTTTGTGTTTTGGAGATTTAGGGTGGATATGAGGCTAGTCAAAGTCTTATCTACATCATTCTGCATATGCAAATATAAATGCATTATGTATAGTAACTGAACTGGTTACTACTAACCAAACATTATCTGAGAACTAAAAAGTAACTAATTTTAGTACATCAAGATTTTGATTGGCTTAATGGATTGGAAGCCTTACGCGAAGTTTGGGGTTAAAATACCTGATGGGTTTATCTTTTACGTAGAGTTTTTTTTTTTACTAAGCAGCCTATAGTCCTATACAAATTAGGAAAGGGTAGTGGGGTCCGTAACACACTAATTACAAATTAATAAAAGGGGAGGGATAGGGCCAGATGGGGAATCGAACCCCCAAGGATAGGGTGGTGGGGTCCGTAGCACACTAATTATAAATGAATAAAAGGGGAGTGATAGGGGCCAAATGACTTAATGGTGAGTCTCATCCCCTCTTTTACAAATCGAACCCTCAACATATAGGATGGGCGTCAGCGGACTTAATGGTGAGTCTCATCCCCTCTTTTATGTAGAGTTAGGGTTTAAGTTTTCTATCAAAATTTTTTAAAAAAAATGATACAAAATATATATCTAATGGTATTTTATTCAATATTAAAAAATTTTAATTTATGTAAATCTAGTTAAAGAATCATTATAGTTAAATTCGAGTTGGAGGAGGGCAGAAGCTGTTATCTTTATCATATATAAAAGCTAATCGACTTATGAACAGTAAACTCCTTGTGAACAGTAGTTTCAAAAACCCTCTCAGGAACAGTGTATTTGCAGTTTGATAGTTGTGTACAGTTAGCTGTAAAAAGAGCCTAAATAAGGAAGGTATTAATTATGTACAAAGCAGCTATAAAAAGAGCCCTAAATAAGGAGTCTATGGATTCAATTCAAATTTCGATCTTTTGAATCCTATGTAGCTATAATTATCAATTTTTCTTACAAATTTTCTTCTCCTCCCATCAAATCCCTCTCAATATTTTTTCTTTCTTGAAACTCTGCCACAAGAAATTCCGGCAAGAACAAAGAAATCTGCCTTCATTATTTCTCTATTTCTTTTCACCTCGTTTCTTGATAGACCCACCCCTTTCCATTGTTCCACAGCTTCTCAAATTTTTTCCCAGAAGAAAATATCCCTCTAGAGCTGTAGGGCACCATTCGCCGCTGCTACCGGGCCTGAGCTCTTCACTACCACCATTAAAATCGAGCATGGCCTTCTGTTGTCTGCCTTGTGCCGTCACCAATGAACACTTTAATATAGTTCAGGTATAAAAATAAATAATTACCCTATTTATAATCTTGCACTAAACTTGAGAGGAAAATTATATCAATTGTTTAACAACCATAGAGTTATGCTAAAATGGATGGAATCAAAGGACCACCATATCAAAATAATGGTGATTACGTGTGTAAGGCATTAGAATTTATAATTACAATGACCATTATACTAATACATGACAAAAATGAGAACTTATTTAAAATGACTTCAGAATATCTATAATATAGTTCTGGATGAAGATGGTGTGTGCTAAATAGTGACTAATCAGTTTTGGAAGGGGGAATGGTTATAGTTATTATTGGAGAATTTTTTAAATGTGATTTTCTTAAATTTTTATTTAGTGAAACTTAATTATTCACTATCATCTTGTTGTTTACTTTTGAGGGAATGTAGGCAAAATTTACAGCAAAGTCATGGTTGTCAATTTGTGCATTTTTTATGTTGGAAAAAGGGGGTTTTGAGCTCCTTTTTGCGTAATGACGATATTTAATTTGGATTAATTAAATAGCGTATACGAATTCTACATTTCGCGTAGATTGTCGTAGTGCATTTATTTTCTCAAAACCGTTGTCGGGTGAGTGAGAAATAAGTGGTCGAAATGGGTCATTGAATGCAGCTAGTTGAAACGCTTGTGTTTAAATGGTTGTTAAAGAGTAGGTAAAAGTGACGCGTCCCACATTGCTTAAGCAGTGGGAGTTGAATTAGTTTATATTGTTCTGCGTGTTAGAATCAATTAAACTAATGCAGGTTGGTCAAGTGTGGGGGAAGCCCACACGCGCGCGCCCGTCCCGTCCCGTCCCGAGCTGCGCCGTCGCCCGTGGACTTGGACTTGGACTTGGACTTGGATCTTGGTAATTGGGCTTTGGGTGGGCTTTGGGCCTGTCTAATTTTTTAGACAAAGTTTATTTTTCGAGCCCATGCGCCAAGCCCAGTCCTGGAAGCCCACTCTGATTTCAACAGTTGTTGAAAACCATTTGAATCCTCAGTCGAAACTGCCCCATCAATACCCGCCGGCGGTTTCGTCTCCTCCAACTCCTATAAATGGCAGCGTCAGGGTTAGGGTCAGACACACCTTCTTCTGCATCTTTCTTCTGCATAAGCTTTCTCCTCCCGACTCCCTCATCCCTTTGTTCTGTTCGCCGGTCGTCGACGTTTGCGGTGCTGCTACGTCGAGACGTTCGTCGTTTTACCTTTGGGGACGTTCTGCCACTGCCGGAGCACTACCGGGGCATAAACGTCTTGTGGGAAGAGATCCTATCTCGACTCGACGTTCCTGTATTGCTGTATCCGTCCATTTTTCTAACATTTTACCCCTAAGCAAACTCAGCAGTCGCAAAAGAATGAGACCGTAAGAGCAATAAGAGATGTTGTCATAAATCTTGCTGTGAGTCCCCATTCTGGATCATCCTTTCAGCCTCAGTATGCTAAGTTATACAGTGCGCTGAATCAATGTATTTAGCCTGCTAAGTTGATGATGAAAAAGTAAGGTACTAGAACTATTTTTTATGTAAATGATTTCTAGGATTTTGTTGCTTCCATTTTTCTAAGGATCAATGTTATTGCCTGCATGAAGGTGTATCATGTATCAATTAGTTTTGTAATATAATTATCCATTTGGTTTCAATGTATGTGTTCAACTGATGATATCTGGTTTCCTTTGTAATATCAGCATTTTGAATTAGATTAAAGTTGACAGGTTGATCCAGATGCATGTTCCCCAAAAGAAAATGAGTTGTAAGTATCTTTTATAAGTCCTTTCTTATTAATGTGGCTCATTGTCACAGCCTTTATCTGTTATTAATGTTATGAAATGTATTGACTATTTGGTAACGGGTACAGTTAGGGGGCTGAATTGCTATATTCAGCCCCTTGCTGAATTTGATGATTCAATTAGTATTATATGCTAGTTAGTTATCGGGTGCAAAAAATACTATTAATGGGACGGAGACAATTAAGGAAACGAGAAATTTACATTCTAACTTTTGTAACAACAATTAAGGAATGATAGTGACATTCCAACTAATTGATAAATTACCATTCATCATTGACCTAACCTGAGTGTGTAGATATAATTAGATTGAACCCTAATTTACACCTATATTTATCACAAATGTTTGGATGTACATTACCAGCTTATATAAGATGTTGATTAGGGTGCAGTGACACGTTTGTACTATAGAATTTTTATTTTTTTTAGTCAAATAACATCATACAGCAAGGAAATTTTTTAAAACATCACCATGTAAAGACAAGAATAAATAAATATTTTATTCATGTCCAAACCCAACAAATACAATAGCTAATAATCCAACCAAATACTTACTTTAAACCCAAAACCAACTACACCATGTCTGTAGCATGAATAAACACCGGAAAATGATCACAAAGCAATACAAGTGGTACAACCCCCCTCAAATAATCGAACTTTCCAAGGGGTAAAACCCCGCTCTATCTCACCACTTCAGGTTCTTGTTTGTTGCTGGAAAGGGCTCTTCTATGCACAGATTTGTTAATTTCTTGCATCGACTTTCCAACTGCTATAATTCTCTAATGGCAACGTCCAAAACCTGGAATGATACAAAATTTTATGATTTTTTCAATAGAAGCAAACCAAAGCAAACCAACTGTAACTAAAGAACTCAAAAGCTCCAGCCAAAACATTTAACAAAAATTAAAAAATCATATTTTTCCAGTGTTGACTTCTATTCATAAAATAGGAGAAATTAGTGATGGCTAATTATATTCTATGCAGCATTATTTTTCAGACCGAATATGCAATTTTCTAATCCACAAACCAATACTTGCACATTTATTTGACATAACTATCACACCATCTAATAAACATCATCACATACTTGCATACCAAACACAAATCAGAACTGAAAAATGGGCAGCATAGATCACCATGGAAACCATCACAGTAGTAAGGTTGCACAATCACGGTAATCAATTAAAACCAACACGGAATAAGGAATTTTTTTTTTTAACTTGGATTGAAAACCTACGAAGGTATGAACCTGACATTAAGGAAAAAGTATAATATGAAACTTTTAGATAACTAGTACCACAATAAATACAAAACTACGTATAAGAATCCAACACATTTTTATATTAGATCAGTACTAACAAACTAAACTAAAAATATGTGCTTTTTCCAAAGCAGTTTACAAATTCAACCGATAAACATCACCTACATCATTGCAAGCACCAAAATTAAACCTAGACAGTAGCAACATATACACAACATATAAAACCAGCACAAAGGAAAACCAAATCCAGCACATTGGCCGCATTAATTCAGCACATGTTTTATATTAGACCGCCATATATTTTAAATGAGACCAGCACATATAATTCATGGAACAAGCACAGATAGCATAATATAATAGCACATAAATAACAAACACAGTTACTCACTGAGGGGATGCCGGCACCTCACCTAGCCGAATAAAAAAGAAAAAAATTGATATTGTTAAACTGGGTAAAACAATCACTTGCAATTACACCTATCCGTTGTCTTATCACACATACAACTTTACGACCTCAACCCACTATACAAGTCCCTTGGTGATTATCCCATCAAAGACAGTCCAAGCTGGGACCGAGACGATGAAGCAGGAGGCGTCTAAGCCTTCGGCGAGGATTACGGAGCCAAAGGTGGCAATTTTGTAGGGGACGAAGCGGAAATTGGATTCCTGCTGTTCGGCGGTGAGCAGTCGCATAAAAAACTGGTGAAGACGATGACCATGGATGGCCTCGGCAGGAATGAAAATTGGGGAATTAACTATTGAGTAAAATCTAATTAAGCATTCACCACCGTCCCCCATTTATTTTCTACCTTTCCAAAAGGCCCAAGTACTTCCTAAAATACAATATGTCATTTAATATTCTCTTAATTACTAAAATCTTTCCATTACTAATACATCCAACAAACTATTTTCCTAATCCATATATTCAGTCCCCTGCTGAATCAGCAGGGCAAGTGAGATGTTTAATTTTTTTTAATGGATAGGCTACCATTATTACAGCAGAACAAAGGTTTAATGGCAGGAACCGGAAATAAATAGGTAGTTGAATTTTGCTTTTGTTCTACACTTTGTCTAATGTATTACGAAATATTAAATGTATGGGAAGCCTTTAGTAAGCATGTTTAGTAAAATTAACTTCTGTCTTACTTTTTATTTAATAATAATGCATTGCTCCTATCATTATCACTCATAAATCTGTGCATTCTTCTTGCAGCTGAATGCATGCTTGACAGGACAGATGTTCAACGGAGACACCCAAGTCTAACAGGGACAAAGACATTCCTAAATATTTTCTATTCTATTTTCTCATAGCCTACCAAATCCCCGCCCATTTGGGGGGGGTTAAACTAGTTCATCTAATTATAATACACAGGTTTACTTATTGCTAATATAATGTACTCCACTACCTCCGTTCTCGTGATATTGACATGTTTGGTGTTTTAACACTATTCATTATTAGACTTTGATTCACATTTATATAATAGTTATAGAAGAAAAAACATAGTCAAGTGAGATCTTGTTAGAATCGTCTCATCAAAGTGTTATAATATCGAATTTTTATAATTTTTACTTATATACAATGTGAGTTATTGGGAATGTTTGGGAGTCAGCGGATCCGCTAGCAGATAGCGGATTCGGAGAGAGAACTGTGAGACAATATGCTCTTTCAATATGCTATATGCTGGTAAATATGTTGTCTTCCAAACAGCACCATTAACGATTACAAATCTACATCGGACTGCGTGCATTGGGGGGACGTGGCACTTTCACGAGAACGGAGGAAATATGATACACTAACAATTGTATTTCAAATAGCATGACCATAGGAGTAGTAAATTAGCAAGGATCCATATATAGTACTCCTCCGATCACGCTAATTCTGCCTCACTTTCTTTTTCTGTCTGTCATATTACAATTGTCATATTTTACTTGATAGAAAAGTTGGAGTACTTTATAAACATCAACTAAAATATCACATCAACTAATTATTTTACTTTTTTCAATTCAAATAAACATCACATCAATTAATTACTCAACTTTAACATAATAATTCATTCTATCTAAAATACTGTGCCAAAAAGTTATGGAACATTATTACCGTGAGGAAGGGAGTATTTAATACTTCCTCCTGTTTCAAATAATCATAACACTTTTCTTTTTGGGCTATTTTAAAATAATGTTAACGTTTTCTTTTTGGGTAAGTTTTTTCCATTCAAACTACTTTTTCTATTTCTCTCTCTCCTCTCCTAAAATCCCCACCACTTATTCCTCATTTCTTAAAACACGTGCCACAATCGAATGTTAAAATTATTCGAATACGGAGGGAGTATGGGGTAATTTATACTACCTTCGTCTCGGTGTTTTTGTTACAGATGATTTTTTAGCACTATTCATTATTTAACTTTGATTCGAATTTTTATCATAGCTATGTAAGGAAAAAAAAAACATAGTCAAGTGAGATCTTGTTATATTCGTCTAATCTTATAGTTTTAGACAATTAACTTTTTATAACTTTTCGTTGTACACAATTTAAGTTATTAATCGTTAAAAAAGTGTATCAGCATACGTGCTGTGTGAGTTCGTAACAAAAATAGTGAGACGGATGAAGTATTACTAAGTATTCTAATATTCCCACTTGTTCGTAAATGTAAATACTACCATTTTACCTTTTACGGGTTTTTCCACCTGCTTTGCCCTCTCCCATGTGCTATTATTTTCTTCCTTATGTTGTTTTTACAATTCTTTTATACTTATTGGTTTTCTATATTTTGCACGGTCCAAATAAGATTCTATATATACATCAAACACAATAATGTACAATGTCGATCATTTAAAAGATGATAATCCATACACTACTAGTATATAGAGATAGTAATTTAAAAGTTGGCAATCTACCAAATGCGACCTTTAGACAGTTAGGTGATGTACTGATGTTCTTTCAAAATTCATAAGCATATGTAGAGTACTCTTAGACATCAAAAATATTTTTTTAAAAAAAAAAACACTTAGATTCACTAAATAAATACTTCCTTCTTTGCAAAAAAAAATAAATACTTCCTTAGTCTTGAAATGGTTATTACATATTCACTTTTCATGCAAATCAATGCATTTTTAACTATTAATAACTCAACTTCGGTACAAGTAAAAATTATAAAGTTTAATATTTAAAAACTATACGTCGAGACGAATTTAACAAGATCTCACTTGGCTATATTTTAACTTGTATAACTATGATAGAATTTTAAGTAAAAGTCTGTGTGTGGATAATAGTACTACCTAACCAAATGTAAAAAACATACGAGTACGGAGGTAGTAAATACTCCATCCGTCTCATTTAACTTGTTTTGTTTGATTTCTGCACACAATCCAATGCACCTTTTCAACCGTCAATATCTCAAAATATGTAGGACCAAAAATTATGTAAAATATTCTTCCTCCGTATTTAATTAATTCTAACGTTTGCATAGTAAACACTATTCATTTAATAGTTTTGATTCAATTTTTTCACACAGTTACATAAGATAAAACATAGTCAAGTGAGATCTTGTTAGATTCGTCTAATCACATAATTTTATAATATTAAAGTTTTATAATTTTTTACTCTCTCTGTCCCAACTAAGATGTCCTGTTGGACTTCTGCACACAATCCAATGCACTTTTTTAATAGTCAATATCTCAGAATATATATATATTCTAAAACTATACGATTAGACGAATCTAACAAGACCAAACTCGACTATTTTTTTCAAATATATACTTACAGTAATATTAAGTCAAAGTTTAATAATGAACAGTGTCAAAAAGTCAAACGAGACGTCTTACCTGGGACGGAGGGAGTATTTTATAAAATTTGAGATATTACTATTTAAAAATATGTATTGGTTTGCGTGAAAACAATGAATGTTAAAATTTTTGAATACGGAGTAAGTATATCCTAAAACTACATGATTATACGATTCTAACAAGACCTAACTCGACCATTTTTTTTCTCAAATATATATTTGCAATAAAATTGAGTCAAAGTTAAACAAAGAACAGTGTCAAAAAGTCAAACACGACATCTTTCTCTGGGACGGAGAGAGTAATAGTTAACATAATCTAGATCATAGGTGGATATGGTTCGACATACTACCTCCGTCTCGGTGTTTTTGTTACGGATGATTTTTTGGCACTATTCACTGTTTAACTTTAATTTGAATTTTTATCATAGCTATGTAAGAAAAAACATAGTAAAGTGAAATCTTGTTAGATTCGTTTAATCTTGCAGTTTTAGTCAATTAACTTTTTATAACTTTTTGTTGTACACAATTTAAGTTATTAATCGTTAAAAATGTTTATCGGCATACGTGCTAGGTGGGTCCGTAACAAAAATAGTGAGATGGAGGACGTAATTGTGAATGAATTTTAACATATTAATAAAATATAAAAATGCAATTATCTTCATTATTTTCCTCAATCATCTTCCAATCACAATTCTAAAAAATTATACCAACTCTGCACAATATATTCAACTTATGGTCGCCATTAATTGTTGTAGAAAATAATGTAGGAGTACTAAGAAACAATCACATCAATCAAACTCAATTTTGAATACTACTTCCCTGTTACAGAATCACATATCACATACTCAAATCAGTTTACTGGAATCTCAGTTCTCAAGAAGATATACCCATTTTACATGAACGAGAATAATACTATAGCATGAGCAATCCCTGAACACCACCACAAAAAGTTACTACTAAGTCCAACCATATCAACCGGGAGTACAAGACTCAATTATACAGTTTGAATAATCTCATGTATATGGAGTCTATAGTCAGCTTCAAACTAACTAGTTCATGCCATGTCCAAAAAATGGATCATTCATAATCATGTTATACAAGTAGTAGTATTAAAATCAAAGGTGGCTGTTGCGCCCACAGTCACTAAACACAGCTTATTGTTTTAAGGCCAACACAAAAATACCGAAAAAAGAAATAGATTTACTCCTGAGTAGAAACATGGATAGGCTCCACCTAAAACTAATAGTAAACAGGGAATAACATCGATTGACCGCCAAAAGCGCAAGCAGCACATCAAACACGATTGGAAACATCTCGTGCCATCCACTGATCCTATCGAATCCATGCATCTAGAGGCCAATCTAGTAAAGCGGGATACCTCCACCAGAATACTCAACTTCCTAAAAAAATAAAAATAAAGAGAGCATGTAAGAATGTTAATTGAGCTATACATTCGAAAATTGGTAAGCTCATAATTCCTGAGCTGATATCTCTATGATGTCACCTGTACTCTAGAAAACCGTACCATTTGTAAAGCACAATAATTAAAAGTTAATCCCAGATTTCAATGGAATCATCATCAAACTTTTTATCCAACTATTTAAAGTTCACTATAGGAAGAGCATGCCCTTCAAGTGTTTCAAGACACATAATGTTTCAAACATGTCTCCTAAGATAAGCATTGCCATCTGACAAAACTATTTACGATCAGCTATATGGATCACTTGTAGAGCTATTAAATGAACCAAGCCGTTCGTAAGAATGACTCGGTTAGGCTCCATTCAGCTTGTTTAAAGATTGTCCGCGAACTCAAACGAGCCAAGCCGAACGAGAGAAATAGGCTCGTTTTGTAAACGAATGACATCACCTTTGTTCGTGGATGTTCGTTGAGAGGACATATTGGTAATTTTATATATCTTTATATAAATTGTAAAATAAAATAAAATAATTTAAGTTTAACCTTAATTCTCAAATCCCTAATTTTATACTCCCTCCGTATTCAAAAAATTTTAACATTCCATATTTTCACGCAATCCAATACATATTTTTAAAGAGTAATATCTCAAATTTTATAAAATAAAAAATTATAAAAATTTAATATTATAAAACTACGTGATTAGACGAATTTAACAAGATCACACTTGACTATGTTTTATCCTATATAACTGTGTGAATAAATCGAATCAAAATAACTCAATGAATAGTATTTACTATGCAAACGTTAACATTTTCAAATACGGAGGAAGTAGTATATCTTTATATAGAAGAATTTAAGTTTACCTTAATTCTCAAATCCCTAATTTAAACTAGACTAACGAGCTCAAACGAGCTTAAACAAACCGATTATGATCACGAGCTCAAACATTAAAATTTCTTCATGGAAGCTTAACAAATGAACACGAGCCTTGTTCGCGAACTCAACAAACCGAACACAAACACTTGAAAATTGGCTCGACTCGGCTCTAAATTCACTTGCAGGCATTGTATTTGATCAAGACAGATAATGTCCTATCAATTTAAGTACCAACTATTCTAATGATTCTTGGATAATACTATTAAAATAAGATGTCATATCGAGCAAACCTGTGGGGGAGGCAACGATGACACCCAATCTGAGACATGAGTTGGAAGAAGACCAAGTGTGTTCAGCTGTTAAAAGGATATAAAAATCAATGAGTTTTTAAAAAAATTATGCATAATTAACTACTACCACAATAAGTCAAGCAATCAAACCTTCCAGATGCCCATTCCTAAACCGGCCAAATTAAGGGCAATGTACACCAATTTAGGTGCTAGAAGATCCACTTTATTGTCCTTGTAAGGCTCAAAAACTACAAAATCAGATTAATTGCAAATAAGTAATAAAATTATTGATTTAACTTGAAAATTTCACCAATAAATAATCAAATCATGTTGCCACATATGACAAAACACGCACACACAAACTCAAAATTACTGAATTAAAGGAAATAAGATCAGAAAGAATATTTTTTTTTAATTTGTTACAATGCATCAAGCCATAAAGAAGACAAAAGCTAAAAAATGACAAAGTGATGCTTAGACAATGACTAATGAGCATATAATTATAGCAGCAGCCAAGATCTGATGACTTTAGCTGACAGATTTCAGAGCAAAAGATACTAATGTATGAAGAAGAGCTCATCATGAGCTACAAGAAAGATATGCACAGCCCTACATAAAACAGAACCTAATCGATACTACTTACAAACTTGGAACTGTGAAATGAAGATTGCCATATAATTATCCCATGTCGTGCTAGGGTTAAATATGATTTTAATTCAGAAACCAAAACTAAAAATTCTCAATATAATTACATGGTGACTAATCAACATAAGCCAAACAGAGGTTAAGCAATTGGCAACAGAGAATGGCACAATTATCTCATCACATAGATGAAACTAGGTCAGTGCGAAGAATGGACTAAACCTGGCCCCCACCTTTCCCAACTCCTCGAAGAGCATTAACAGGCTGCATAAGAGCCGAAACCGTAATACCAATGCTGAATAGATGAACAGTGCTTCCAGCCATCCACATCATAAAGCCCATCATAAATAAGTTCTTCATAGGAGCTTGTGCAACTTCCCATGCTTTCTGCACATATACAACAAAGATGATTAAACAAGAATAGACGAAATGGACAAAAACACCATCAAACCATCATGTCCACAGCCAAAACAGCACAAACATTCCCTAAGATAATTATAAAAAGAAAACACTATCAAACCATGCAATGCAATAACTAGTATTATGTATCAATAAAACCATCAGCCTATCGAACCACTCACTGCAATGAGTGTTAGATATCATGAAAGCTCCAAAAGTTAAATTAACCAAGAACACGATTTTGAAACTAAAGTGTCTCAAGGAAAACAGGAAAAGCAGAAAATCTAGAACAAAATAAGCAAATCAATTAATGAGTTTATCCTTCTTCAAATCCGAATCAATCCATACTTACAGAACTGACTAAAAGTCAATTCTAGAAAGTTCACCAAGCGTAAATTTCACCTGAGCTTTCCAATTCGCCTCCGCGTCCTTCTTCTGTTTACTCGCAGCTGAATCATCCTAAATCAAAAATAATAAATAAATAAATAAAACCAAACTATCGAGTCAACAAGAGTGTGAATTATTCGGATACGGTGAATCCAATCCGACGCACCTGGTCCTGCGATGCGCGAGTGAAACCCGGTGGATCGGGAATATCGCGCGTGGAGTGGGAGGTGGAATTGTCGGTGAGCTCGACGGCCCAGCGGCGGCCGGATCCCATAACCGCTTTGCCCTTGTCCATGTAATCGGAGAGGATCACTGTATGGATATTTTGTATGCCGTCGGCCGTGTGGTGGTGGGCAGTGCGGCTACGATTGGTAAGAAGAGATCCTCTTTGAATCGGTGACTTTTTTAAGGCGCTGTTTGGAATGTCCTTCTATGAAAACAAATCCCTTTTTTTCCTTTTTTATTGGTAATCCAAAACAAATCTGGTTGCTTTTTATTCTAATTATTTTCTTTGTATTTTTTTCGGGTGGATTCTCATTGTATTTTTGTTAAAAAAGAATATTTTATTTTAAAAAATACTTCCTAATTTAAAGATATTAACGTTTGCATAATAAACACTATATTGTGTAACTTTGATTCGACTTTTTAATATACATACATAAGATAAAATATAGTCAAGTGAGATATTGTTAGATTCGTCTAATCACATAGTTTTAGAATATTAAACTTTTATAATTTCTACTTTTATAAAATTTGATATATTAATCGTTAAATATTTGCATTAGATTGCATGAAAGCATAGAATGTTAATATCATTAAATTACGGAGGGAGTATAAGTAAATGTATACGGTATACCTTTTAAGTAAAACCACAAACTCTCCGTCTGCGAAGTCAGCTTACGGTTATTTATTCAAGTTGTTAGTTTAAACCATTAGTACTCAAATTCGGTATAAATAAAAATTCTAAAAGTTATATATTTAAAAAATACATGACAAGACGAATCTAACAAGATCTCACTTGACTATTATATAACTATGATAAAACTATAAGTGAAAGTCTGTGTGTAAATAATAGTAGCAACTAATTAACCAAATGTCAAAAACATAACAATATGGAGGAAGTATTAGTAAACACTCATGTGTCCCAAAGGTATATAAAAGTGCAAGCCACATAAATTACAAATGGAATAAAAGTGATGAATAAGAGGTCATGTAGGAATCGAACTCCAAACCATAAGGTTCAAAATCAGGGAACATGACCAATAAACCAAGTTCATATTCCTGCAATCTAAAAAACATTGTTTTCAATAGTTTTAGGGGGAGGCTGCTAATGTGAACTCAATTGTTCGCCGTGACCGTTGCTTGGGTTTTCATAGAGTTTTCCAGCAGCAGCTGAAGGATCGTGAGCCACGTCTAGTTACATGGCATCCACAAAAGTTGTCAAGGAGTCTCTTGGTAATTTGAGCCGTGCTAGGTTGGAGGAGTGGTTCGTTAAAATGATAGGTGATGGCTTGAAGGGTTTTTCTTTTGTTGTTTTGTAAACGTAACACTCATGTGTCGGCAAAGGTATGTGGGAGCTTAAACCACACAAATTACGAAGAAAATAAGGGGAGAGATAGAGGGATTCGAAACCCCAACCTATGGTTCCGAGTATGAGGGTTGCCTTGCCTCAATTTTTTTTTTTGCTAAACTACATGGTATTTGAAAATGGTCTTGGAAGATTGCTCTTTGGGGTTGAGGATGCTCGTTGTTATTCAAATTTTATGGAAGCGTTGCGGTTTATTCGGAAGCCTTTGTCGTCGAGTCATTGTTTATTCTTTGTGATTATTAGTAATATTTTAAAATTATTGGTTCTCCATCCTAGGTCCCGCTTGTTCCATATCCCGATGAAATATAATTATGTGATGGATTATTTGGCCAAGGGTGGGGCTCGTTCTGAGAATTTCTTCACTACATGGTTGTTTCGTCTAGATGATGCTCGCTCGTTGTTGAACAATGATCTTGCAGGGGTTTGGTACCCTAGCGCTTGATTATTCCTTGTGGCTGCTTTCGTCTTCTCCTTGCATCCCCTTCTATATATTTTTTGTAGTTTTCTTCTTTGTCAGCACTTTTTTGTGTCATATTCAAAATATATATATATATATATTTAATAATTCATCATATAGTGTAGTAGTATTTTACAATTTACCTTATTTTTGCACTTAATCCTGATTTTATTTACCTTCATATTTATTCATTAATAAGGAAATAAGCCCATAATTTGTCATCATAATAGTCATGTTCAATCATAAGCCATAACTTGATTGGGATATTAAATTAATCACTACTACATTGAAGGTTCTTTCTATAGATTGTTTTGTTGGAAGAGTGCTTTTTGTGCCAAGATTATGACTTCCTTAGTAATATTTTCCTCCTGGGCAGCAAACATGGATGGCCCTTGTTCCTGTTTAACCAAAAAAAAAAAAAACACACACACACACATTTGGTTATATTGGGCACATAAAAGATCTGCCAAAACTAGGATCAAACCTTTCCAAGGATGTCTTATGTTGTTGTAAATCGAAAATGATGAGAGACATAAAGCTGATGTTGAGGCTCAACTTTGGGTGCAAAAACAGCCAATGATATACTAGATTTTTTTTAATTTTTTTGTTGAACATCCTGTACAGGCTAGAAAATGAGTTGTAGGAGCTCATATCACACAATAACAAAGGGAAATAAAAGGAGGGATAGGGGGGCCGGTGGGAATGGAATCTGGCACTTGGGCTAAATCTTCATCCCCAATGATATACTAGATTGATATTATTACAAGGAACAGCATCGGAGCGTAGCTTTCACCATCCAAAACTAATTTTACATTCAATTCCAATTTCACTGATGGCTCTGGAGGAACGAGGTTCAAGTGCCCCATCATTTTGCAAAGCTCTATAGGCTGACTTCACACAAAACTTTTCCCGGCCCGTCTTTTCAAAGTACCGAGAGGCAACTAGGCAGATCAGAGAAAAACTTGGTTCATCAATACGTATAGTTACACATGCCCAAAAGTTCCAAACCATCGGTTCATTCCCATTTTTTTTTTAAAAAAATAATAATAAAAAAAGAGGGAAAAGAAAAAAGAAAAGAAAAAGAAAAGAAAAGTGGAACAGAAACCGGAAGTGTCCATAAGTTATATGGTTCTGGAACCACTAGTTTTGTGTATCACGTTTAAAATGTACCACTCTTATTTTTTTTACACTTCCGTTTTTTCGTTTCTATTAATGTAAATTTCAAAAAGTTGATTTTTTTTTTTTGATGAGTCACTAAAGCATAGGAAATGGTGGTGGAAATCCATGCCATACAAAAATTGATTTGTTTAAAGCTCATCTTGATACATCAAAAAAGAAAAATTAAAATAATTAAATGAAAATTTTCCAATTAAAACCAGACCGAACCCGCAGTTTTATACCGCCACTTTTGAATTTAACATATAGAACTAGATGTTTCAGATCGTCTAGATATAATTCCGGTTCTCTGGTTTGGAGCTGGAATCCATTCTAACAGAAAATAAATGGGCATTTCGAAATGCTGGTGTGACGGTGTCTTGATTTTCGGGCAAGTATCGGTATAGTGATAATTTCTTTTGTGTTTGGTTATTCAAGTAGACCCTGAATGCCCATACCCCAACAAGTTCCATTTTCAGTCGTTGTGTCCCTAACCCTGCAGCATGTTGTTCACTCTTTTATGGATTTTATCATGCACTGTATATATGTTGACTCATAATTACATATGTATTGCCCAAAATTTTACTCTCAGGTCTTTAAACCAATAATAAAATGCAACAAAACATACCAGCATCATAATCAAATTAAGTGCACAATATCAATAAGCCATCAGACTGTTGATAACAACCCAGAAAAATTCTAAAACAAACAGATGCAAAGACTACACTGAAAAAATGTGGAGTAGAACAAATCCCACAAGGGGGAGGGAAAACAGAACCAGCAGCTACACCCTGCAACGGGGGCTCAACTCAATTTACATACACCCAGTACTTTAAGGGATATTTAATTATGTTTTGTTAATACCCCAAAAAATGATAGATAAACTCATAGAATTATCTTGCACTCTAACATTGATTAATTAAGGGATAGAAGCTTAATACTACTATATTGATTATTTTATTATAAATACGCCTATATACTACTAGTATTAAGAATAAGAATGAATTTGGAATAGTAGAGAACCTCATGGATTAACCAAGCAATCTCTTCCTCAAGTGGGCTGGGCGGTGGGCCAAGTACACAACACATGTATATCTTCGGACATGAACTTTTTAGACAACTTAAACAAATACTACATTCCTTAGAGTATCATCATCATCATCAACAGCCTGCTTTGTGTGTACATCTCACAAAGATGAAGGGCACAAGATACTCTTATAAACCCCACCAATGATAATGGACAGCCTAGACTCAATGTCTCAATCAATAATAATATGACAAATTGTCAATTCTCCATCACACAGCTCACATTATTCAAGCAGATTTAAAGTGTGTACACAGCTCAAGAAAGAACAATCCAACACAACACAAATCTTTAAAGCCAACCAAAGACAAACAAAATCAAGCAATTATTGATTCTCATACTTTTGGCCAGCCGCGCAAATATGCTCATAAAGAATTTGTTCATCCTTTTACTCCCTTTATTTTCCTTATTTTCTTACCACCAAAATGAATAACTTTTTTTATATATAGATAAAAACAAAACAAAACAAAAAAAAAAAAAAAAAAACCACCAATAAATCTGAATATATATTATACACACTAATAAACAAGCACTGCAACAGGAAGTTTGAAAAATAAAAAGATGCAACTATCACGATCCATGTACAACAATTATAGGAGTAATTAGCCTAACTTGAATTGAACTTATCCAATAATACATTTGAGGGTTCTCAAATTTGTTATAATCGTAACAAATTTTGATTCCAATTCCATTAATTAAAGAAGGATTAAGCAAACTATAACTACTCTCAATTCCAACAGGACCTCTATATTGTAAACTAATTCACCCTCTCGACTAAGTATTCATAACATAATTGCATATCCAAAACGCATGTCCTTTACAAACATTCAATCAACCACAAAGTAAAAATGAATGTTGGCGTTGACAACATAATTGCTTGCTGTTCCAAAAGGCATTTTCATTACAATCATTGAAACAACCAAAAACCAAACAAGAATGAAGAATGTCAACTTAGCCATCAAACATCAAATTCTAAGACCCACAACACATCAAGTAATCCAACTAAATTGTCATTTTTTCTTCATTTCAATAGGTGTTTTGAGTAGCAACGCATTATTATCATCTTGAAATATCTTCTTGTCTCCAATTGAGTAAGTAATTGTGATTGATGAGTATCAATGAATTCAGACAGAAACATCTTTAAACCACACACAAATAACATAAAGATATATATATCAAATAATAATCAAATAATTTCTCAATTCCAAAGGCATCCCTTCCAGTATTAGCATTATGATCGTCGAGTTTCGGAGCCTTACCTCAATTGAAACATCAATGAATATCCATCCCTATTCAGCTTCCTTCAATTCCAATTTCGGAATCAGCATTACCGTTTATCGGCAAAACCTTCCGCGGCGGAGTTGCACTGTCAACATACGCCGCAGAACTCAACTCCATTTGGCAAATCCTAACCGCGCCGAACAATTTCTCCGGCAACTCCTCCTCCGACTGCGCCTCCACCAAAAACCCCATATCCACCGTCACTGCCGCCGCGCAGCCCAAAGCCAGCTTCAAAATAGCTGCCGCAATGGCGGAGCTCCCGATATCCACGTCAATTTCCAAATAATTCGGCCCTCGGTGATAGTAACAATTCAAGGCCTTTCCCAATAGGCAGGCGGAGTAATTACCCACTGCCGTTTTCACAATCCACGGGCCCTTAACGATTTTATTCACCAGCTTGAACCGGCTACTTCGGAACGCGTCCGATCCGTTAATAAATTGGTGGAGCAGAGAATTGGGATCAATTTGATCGTCGATTTTGCTGGCGAAGTAAAAAACCGCCGAGTAATGATCCCGGCCGGGGACCTGGAGATTCACTGCGATTATAAAGGTTTTAGACCATTTCTCCGATCGCCGCAGGGCGTTCATTATGCGATTGTCGGGCCGGGCCAGTACGTGGTCGAGTTTCGCATTGGATCGGAGCCAATCGACGCCCGCTGGATTGAGAAGCCAGTCACCGGACGGGATTTTAACCTTCTTCGTCAGGTAATCCGGTCCGCGGAGGAAGAAGAGGTCGCCCGGCGGCGAAGCCCAGCCGTTGGATCCAGTGTGGAGGTCCACGCGTTTCAAGGATCCGCCGTTGAGGGCTTCTTCTCGCCAATCTTCAACGGAGGTGGTGGAGGAGCAGTGGTGGTGCTTGTGCTTGTTCTTCGTAGGGCACATTGTTCTTTCTGTCTTCTCCGGCACGTCGGCGTAGAAAACTCCGCCGTGAGGTAACCAACTGATTCCTCCTCGAGTGGCTCTGATTGTGTGACCAATTGGGTTTCGGCCTTCCGGGGCTTTTATCAGGGTAAAAGTGGAGAAAATTACAAATATGCCCCATAGTATATGAAGTACTACTACTATTTATGTCTGTTTAGCACGCAGAGTTGTAGCTGTGAGCTATAGCTGTAAGCTGGAGCTGTAAGTTCTATTTAGGTGTTTTGTACAACTAGCTGTAGCTGTGAAAAATGTATGAAATGACATAAAAAGACAAATATTTATTTAGACTATTGGATAGTGGGTTGGTTATTGGGCTAAAATTGTGATTGCTAAAAAATAAATTCCTAACGCTACTACATGTAACTTCTAAAAAGAAGCTTCCAAAAGTTCCCAAAAAGTAGTGTGCAGAACGGGGCTTTTGTCCCTAAACTCTAGAATGGCTCCCGTGTATTTTTCTCATGATTTATAAATTCACTTGCCAAATTGAAAAAAAGACCCAAAGAAAAACCCCATAATAACTGGGATAATCTGATAATGAGTCCGGTGAGGATGCAGTCTTAATTTTGTTCGTGTTTCAGATAATAAGCAATTTCCAAAAATTTAATCTGATAATGAAATTGGTACCAAAACTATTATATTGATTTATAGTACACGGTAACATATTGTTGGAGTGGTGTTAATATAAATTGGTGAAAGTTAGAGGTCGGCACGGTTCTATTAATCTGAATTTTTCAGGTATTTCTTGTATTTGAACCGGACAAATAGTGAAATATAATATTTGTATTTGCTCTAGGATCCTCGTTTAACCGGAAATTCGGTTCGATTTCGGTTCGGTTCCGTTCGAATTTTTTGTCCACTCCTAGTAAAAGTAAAAGAGAGCATAATCAAATATTCTAGGTTTCAACCAAACGCAGTTTGCCTGATTAGTATGGGGCTTTAACAACTTTAGCAAAGGTCTCGGCTTCGAGCCTTTGTGTATGCAGAATTCTGTTTTGGGAGAGGCAATCCTTCAATGCCCAGCCCACCAAATTCTCGATGGATTAGTCTTTGATCCAATATGGTCTGGGATACCCGGTATATGCCAAAAATATTCTAAGTTTCAAGCTGGTTTGAGGCATTTATTTACATTTAAAATTATGGAGATTGGAGCATGCATTGGAACATGAAGCAAAGTCCTAAGATAAAATAAGAATAGTAAGTTTGAATTGGGACTGTCTAGATTATTAATTAGAATCGGGGATGATCTCTCTTGCATTTGCATATTCGTCATCTTAATTAATCGTTTCAAATACCGTTATTAAGCCCTCCCAATCCATAATAGATGCATGCATTATGCATAAATTTATCTCTATATATTAATAGCTACTCATTTATTTAACAGTGCTAGTATAATTCATCGTATTTATTTATAATATAAAAAACCATCGCTCTATCATTTTCCCTACGATATTACAACTACAAAGACTAGAGACATATGAAATCATATTAATAATTCAACTATGATACTTGTACAATTCAACAAATACAAATTGGATGAAAATTAACGCAATATCCTAGAATATTTATATGTAGAATTGAAGCGGTCACAACAAGACACCATGTCCTAAGTAGTATAGGGTGGTGGACAATGTTTTTAATGGTCCAACCATCCTGTTTTTTCCCTACTATAAATACTACTGATCAATACCCAAATCATATTATCACTCATGTTGTCACATTATGTACTAACTACTACTACTCCATATGCAAAAACACACATGGGAAAATTTTACTCTAGGCAAACATTATACTTCACTTCTCATTTCATTACAACTATGAATACCATGATCACCAAAAGGTGCTAGGGCAATGATTTTTTTACAGCACTACTACTTCTCAAGGAGTCAAATCCTAAATAGAAACAGAGAATCCCAAAATATTCCAAGTATGGAATATGGAAACACATGGCACCAATCCCAGGGTGCCACACGTACTGATGAATGATGAACCAATAATTCTATTACAACAAGTTATTTGTATTAGTACAATTTACAATCCCAATTCCCAAGCTTGTGCCTTGTGGCTTTTCCTATGCCTCGTATGCCCAACTTTTGACAGTGCTTGAAGCAAACGGCAGTAAAAGTAAAGTTAGAAAGGTACTTCTAACCTAGAGTAAAGTTAGAAAGATCATTGACAACTTTTGCATCATAGTACGAGGAGACAAACCTAATGTCTTTTTATAATCCATCTAAATTCTGTCTATGTTAAGTCAATGCATGTACACCCCCCAAAATTCACAATCCACAAAATGAGTGAAGGAAGATGTACACAATTTCTTGGCATAGTAATATTCCTCAGAGGAAAGTAATAAAATGAATAAACAATCACCTGGAGCCCCCAATGGAAACTCTTTCTTGCCAAAGAGTATTGTGAAGCCTGAGCAATACTTCAATTCACAAGCAATTATAACGCCCTTTTGATATGACTTTGCAGAGAGTACTACTACAGGTGGTGCAATAGGATTATCACGGATTCATTCTCAGAAACTTATTAATTTGCACTTTTGCAGAACCCAATTATGTACGAAGATGAAGGATATGACTGTACACAAGTTGCATCTAACTACTCCAAGGTTCCAATTATCTTACCAGTTACCAGACAGAGTGAATTCAGATTTCAGACAGGTTTTAAACCTCAATTAAAGTGTTTGGCTGTATGTCCCTTTGTCTATCCTCTAGGCCAAATCGCTACAAGTGTGATCATAATTGTGACAGACATTCAAAGGTTATTACTCGTCTCTACACTTCATGCATCAAACAAATTCAGAACACTAGTTACAGAACATTTCTTGCTCAATTCTACAGGGAACATGCATTGTATGGTTATAACTATCAAAATAGCAAACATCAAAACAGCCCAGGAAGCTGAACTCTGTCTTCATTAATAAAAAAAAAAAAAAAATTGCCAAGATAGATAATAGCAGGGGATAGATCACACGTTTGGTATGGGTCTGATAATACGAACCATAGTTCAAAGCCCCACTTGATAAAATAATACCTAAAACTTCTCGTCACTTATTCAATAAGAAGTGGTTTAATAAGAGCCTGGGTAGATAAAAGAAAAATAAGTGATAAGAGACTTTTATCACTTATTTGTAACAAAATAGTCTTATTACAAAACTTCATATTCAGTATGTGATCAGAGGCAATTAAACCTCTTATAGGACTTATCAAACAGGGCCTCAGCCTCTCAGGGCATAATAGAGCTAATGTACAACTACTATGCAAGGTCATGAAACATCATTAAGCAAAATAAGGTAGAACTACCAAATCTTCCTCGAGTATGAATTAAATATGTGGAGATTCATAACCAATCCTCTATAACCTGGACTTTAAATCTAATGTAAGCAACAAAAAATAAGCTTTCAAACACAACCATGAAGTACATAGTAATCCCAACATCACTATATCAATGTTGAATTGGACATTTTCACACTCATTAAGCATTTCGAATACAGAAATAACCTTTTTTAATGAATATTAATATACACCAAAAAAACAGAGATGAATAACTAAAAATTAAAAATAAAAAATAAATTTCACAAAATCATAGCTTGTAAATTAAAAAGCAGTAAATTCTAAATAGACATCTAAGTGTCAATGGATGGAAACAATTGGTTCTCTTTTCCCAAAGGGATCCTTGTAGAGCTAAGCAAGACACGTTGTTCAACAATTTAGTGTAATTTTACAAAGAATGGAGTATGTTTTCAGTTTTTAAGTTTTAACAATTTAACTCTAGGTATGTACAGCTTGAACTTTCACACATCTATATGCTGGAATATCCAGATTTGGCATATACAGACAGTCACAATTGTTGGAACTTGGACATAATAAATAAAATAAAAAAAATTAAACATTAGTCTGCGAGCATCATCTGGTAACGCTCAAATCCCAAACTTGAAGCTGGAAACATGAAATTCAAAACCTGAGCCATTAAGAGTAAATGCAACATCCTCATTTCTCCATATGTCCTGCACGCCACAACCCTAAGAGTAAAGTTTTTTCAGAAAAAATGATATGAAACTGAGGTCAGACATTGCCTGATACAGCAAAAGTTAATCATAGCACTCATATAGATTCATTGACAAGCATTTTGAATCAACTCATGATAGAACACAAAAATCATCTAAACTACAAGTCCCTCCATTCTTTCTCAACAGTGTGAATTGACCGAATACTGAACAAGTTTCTAAAATCTTTTAGTACTTACTTATTCAACATTTTCACGCATTCAATAATCTATTCAAAACTGTGAAGTACTAAATCAGCAAACAGTATTCCAACTCAAGCCGTCACTAAATCCGTGTTCAATTTTGGCAAGAAAAAAATTGGCATGAAATTCTACTTTTTCCTCTGAATCAGGAGATAAAGGTAACACAAGTAACAATCTTCAACTCATACATACACCAAACCATCTGACTATAATTACCAAAAACAAAACAAAGAATTTTCCTTTACAGAAAGAATTAAATAACTAAATCAAAATAAATCATATAGTATCACTCAGGGAGGAGTGAGAAAATACAAAGAAATAAGTCAACAAGCAACGAAGCAAACAATTATATTTCAAACGAACCAGCACATTACGCTACAAAAATTAGAAGAATCACGAACGATCCAGTCCCGTAAAACTAAACTAAATTAAACTAACACCAACACGCAGATATTAATCGAATTCATTAAACAGAAAAGTCAATTTTTCCTAACCTTTTTCTGCTTTCCAGATTCCATCTACTGCCTTTTCGCTCTTTGCGGCTGCCTGTCAGTTGCTAATCTGTAAATCCAGTAAACCTACAAAAAAGAACAATATCACGCAACTTTGATCGGATTGGAGCAAAAGATAATGATCCAGGGGAATGGAGACTGAACCAAGGCGAGTAAGTGAGCCACAATGAGGAGGATAACGGCTAGAGGAACGAGAGCCAGGAACGATGGCGGATTGGAGTCTTGGTGGGGATTCGCCATTGTAATACTAAGTCGTAAAGTTTTCTGTAGCTTCAAAAAAATAAAGAGTGGTGTGGGCAGTCGGTGAGTTCAAAACTTGGCCCTTTTTCCGGTTTAGGAATTGGACTCTGGACACTGGAGAGCCCTGAAATTACGTTTCTGCCCTCCAATAAGACTTACATGCCACAAAAGCCCACTCCATTTTTATATTGTAGGCCTCGTTTGAAATAACTTTTGTAAATATGTTTTTGGTTTTTGTTTCTATCAAAAGTACTTTTGATGGAAAAATAGTGTATAGTTGGACTTTTTTAGAAAACTCAAAAGCATCTCGAAAAGCTGCAAAAGTGCTTCTGGGAGAAGCAACATAGGGAGTGTTTCTTCGAAAAGCAAAAACCAAAAGCACCTAGTAATGTGTGCAAAGTTTTAAATACCCACTAATATATTTAAATTACACTATAAATATGTATTATACTCATAAGTAGCTTATACTTTTTGGTAATTATAATTTTCCAAAAGCACTTTTTATTTTTACACATTCAAACATATTTTTGAAAAAAAATTATTTTTCAAACATTCCATCCAAACACAAAAGTTACAAAAGTACAAAGGAAAATAAAAAAGGATGGATAGAGAGCCGGTGGAGATCGAACCTCCAACATTTCGCTGGAGCTAAGAACTTAAGCACTCCCTAATGAGTTTGCTTGAACTAGTTTAATAAGTACTAAAAAAATTAATGAGCTAAAAATTGGGTATTATTGTTAATATTATAAAATAAATGAGTTTGCTTTAACTTGCTAGGTAGGCTCAATCAGGCTTGTTTTGTTTTCTCTCAATGTCTGCACCGCTCTCGCCGTCTGCAAATGTTCCGCCGGATTCATCCACGTTGCCTTTCGTCTTCAACGGAGGTAATAAACCATCCTTCAGAGACATGGTACTAGAAGGGAAATCTAAGCCGCCAGCAGCTCCCCTGGAGAAGGCTGATATTGATAAGCTGGTGAAACTTGAATTCATCAATGGAGACCGCCTAAAGCCGAAAATTTCTTTGGATCCGAAGATTCAGGAGAGGCTGTATAAGCCTTGGGAAGATGCCATTGTTGTATCTGTTCTGGGTAAACAAAAGGTTGGATACATAGCCCTAAAGGAGAGACTAAAGCGTATGTGGAGGTTGCAAGGTGCTTTTGAAATGATCGATATTGATCAAGGATTTTTTCTGGTTAAGTTTGAAAGGATTGCTGATCGAACGAGAGTGATAAATGAGGGGCCATGGATGGTCTTTGATAGTTATCTTACTATCACACCATGGAAACCCAACTTCTCTACAAAGGATGCCATTCCATGCAAAACCCTTGTTTGGGCAAGACTGCCAGGCCTATGCTTTGAGATGTATGAGGAAAATCTCCTAACCAAACTGGCCAGGGCCATTGGAACACCATTTAAAGTCGATGACATGACAAAGAAAGTTCATCGGGGCAAATATGCAAGAGTTTGTGTGGAGATAGATCTTCGGGAGCCGGTGGTGACAAGCATCCTTGTTGAGGATTATTGGCAAAAGGTGCAATACGAAGGCCTTCACCTATTGTGTCCTTGCTGTCAAAAGTATGGTCATGGAGCTAATGGCTGTCCGGAGGGGGTGAAAGAGGTGACTGGAAATTTGGCCGGAGACACTCCTCGGGAGCAGCAGTCTGAGGGGCCTGTGGTGTTACTCCATAAGGGGAATAAGGACAAGAAGGATGGAGGAGAATTAGCTCAGGAAAAGGCTGAGGTCTCAGGACAAAAGGGCAAAGAGAGTCTGATACAGACAAAGTTTGACTCCAATTCTAACACTAATTTAGCCCCGTTGGCAGAGGGTGGAATGGAATATGAGCTGGAGGCTGGCTCAAATAGGGTAATATGTTTTCAACAAGGGACCCGTGAAGAGGCAAGGGTCAACAAGGAATCAGATGCAGAGATCCCTGTTCAACCAGAATCTGGGGAGTGGATAAAAGTTGGGAAAAAGAAGTCCAATGGGCCTAATAAAAAGAAAGATAAGAAGGAAAAGCCTTTATACAAGCCCAATAACCAACCACATGGAGCCCGTATTCTAAAATAGATCACTAATACAATGGCATCGAAGGGGAAATTAGGATTGAAAGGTAAAAGTTCAGGCGCAAAGGGGGAAGGGATCTACGGGGAAAATCATTCCCAATTCAGATGGCAACCGCGCGGTTGCTAAACGAGCTAGACCTTCTGAGGTGGATGATTCCAAATCCAAAGAAGTTGCTAAGGGAAAGTCGGAGCAGGACAATGAGGAGGATAGAGGGGAGCAAGGACAAGACCGTATGGAGGAAGAGACGTCCCAGGGTAGGGAGGCGGAGAAGGAGGGTGTATCCAAGAGTGAAGTGGACACTTGATCCTGATGTGCTCGGTTATTGCTCTCACCCTTACTACTTTAATTATGATTTTTACAAACTTCAATGTGATCGCGTGGAATGTTGGTGGTGTTATGGGAAATTTTACCAAAAGAATAATGGTGGATCTACTTAGGAGATTCAGTCCAGATGTAGTCTTTCTTTATGAACCTCAAGTTCTTTTTGCTCAAGCCCAGAACTTTTTGCTCCAGGCCGGATACAATCCCATATGTATCCAGGAAGCAATAGGCAAATCGGGGGGAGTGTGGATTTTACAAAGAATTAATTCCACATTTCAAATTCAGGTTTTTGACACCAGAGAGAGATTAATCTCTTGCAAGGTGATGAATGGTTCTGAACATTGCTTTGTGACTGCAGTTTATGCCCATCCGAAATACACAGCTAGAAGAGGGAACTGGGAAGAGCTTTTACATATTTCTACTCTGATCGATGGGCCGTGGGCGGCTATTGGAGACTGAAATCAGATATTGTATGAGGATGAGGTTCAGGGGGGTCTCCACAATGTTACCAGGGCCGAAGAATTAGGGAATCTGTTTCAAGACTGTGGTCTTAGTACGATGAATACTCAAGGGGGGAAATTCACTTGGGCTCGTCCGATTGGGGCTAACAGAATAGCGAAAAGATTGGACCGGTGTGTTATGAACCTCGAGTGGCTATCCAAATTCCCTTTGGGATTCACTCAGGTGTTGCCAAGAGTCGGGTCGGACGATAGTCCCCTTCTTCTTCGATGCGGGGAGCAACTGGCCAGGGAGACCAACAGGGCGTTCCGTTGGGAAGCATCATGGGGGACAGTGGCAGAGTATGATAATGTTGTGGACATGGCTTGGAATAAACCACACAACAACATATGTCACCAATTGGCTCATGTTAAGAGTGCCTCCATGGAGTTTAGTAAGAAGTATGGGAAGAACTTCAAGTGGAAGAAACTAAATCTTCTGAAAAGACTTGAGGAGATCACCAGGGCCCTTGAAAAAATTGATTCCATTCGTCTGATTCGGCTCGAAAATGAATTAAAAAAAGAACTTGAGTCTCTGCTCCAACAGGAAGAGCTTCATTGGTTCCAACGCGCTAAGGAGAATTGGGTGAGGCTTGGGGACCGTAATACCAAGTACTTTCATGCGCGAGCAAAATTTAGGAGCCACAGGAATCGTATTCACGGGCTATATCTACCGGATGGAGAATGGTGTGAGGATGGTCAGACCCTTCATAGTCATGCTACAACATATTTCAAGAGATTGTTTCATGATAACAGCCTCAATGATCCTAACAGCAGCACTAGTTGTTCAGCCAACAATGGCAATATTCCAAATCTCCAACCTATCCCTATGGAGACAGCAGCCTCACTCCTTCAGGACATTTCAGAATGGGAAGTTGGGGAGGTGATTAAGGAAAGCAAGGGGTACTCTGCTCCTGGACCAGACGGATTCCCTTCTCAATTCTTCAAACAATATTGGAAAGTGATTGGTCCGTCAGTCACAAATTTTGTGAAGAAGGCAATTGAAGAAAAGGGTTTTCCCAATGAGATAGCTAATGCTTACGTTTGCCTCATTCCTAAGGTATCTCATCCTACCTCTTTCGCGCATTTCCGGCCCATATCTCTGTGCAACACGATCTATAAAGTGCTCACCAAAGTGTTGGTGAATAGAATTAGGCCTGCCCTGCAGTCAAGTATTTCTCACCACCAATCTGCTTTCCTCCCCGGGAGAGGTACTATTGATAACGCCATTACTCTTCAAGAATTGATGAATCATTTGTCAGGCTCTAGGCCCTGTGTCCCAGCCATCGTCATGAAGATTGATATAGCAAAGGCCTACGACAATGTAAATTGGACATTTCTAAGGGGGTGCCTCCAGGAACTGAATCTTCCTAGGTCTATCACGGACCTTATCATGTATTGTGTTGAATCCCCTTCTTACTCTTTGCTATGGAATGGAAAAATTTTGGATCCATTCAAACCGGAGAAAGGATTAAGACAGGGAGACCCGTTATCCCCGTATTTATTTCTCATAATCATGGAAAAATTATCCCTCATGGTATTGAAGTCTATCCATCAGGGGGAGTGGAAACCGGTCCGGATCACAAGGGAGGGCAGAGGGCTCTCGCATCTAATGTTTGCAGATGACCTCATCATTTGTGCTACGGCTGATAGGGAGAGTGTCACTGCTATCAACCACACACTTCAAACATTTGCCCCGGCCTCTGGTATGAGACTTAATCCGCAAAAATCTTCATTATTCATATCGAAAGCTGTATTGGATGGGGAAAGAGATTGGATTTCCTCCACGCTCAATATTGAGACAGCGGAATCGATGGGATCATACCTTGGATATCCTATCCTAGTTGGGAGAAGGCGGGTGTCTGATTATGCTTTCATATTGGACAAAATAGATTCCCGGTTGGAAGGGTGGTCTGGAAAACTATTAAACAAAGCTGGGAGAATAACTTTGTGCAGGGCAGTATTGGCTTCGATTCCATCGTACTTCATGCAATTAATGTGGTTTCCGGAGGCTGTTTGTAAAGCCATAGACAGACGGTTGAATAGATTCATTTGGAAGGACATGATGGGGAAAGGAATTCACTTAATTTCTTGGGACAAAGCCACTCAACCTAAGAAGACATGCGGCCTTGGTATTAGACGGGCAAGACAAATGAATGTTGCTCTCCTAGGGAAACTTATTTGGTCTTGGATGCATGATGAGAAGAAATTATGGGTCAAGTTGGTGAGAGATCAAGCGCCTGATTGGAAATTTCCCTTTCCCTGCCACGGGGCAAACCGATCGTATATAGCTAAAATTATCACCAAATTGATTCCTATCCTTCGTGAGGGATTCATGTTCCGAGTTGGCAATGGGAACTCATCGCTATGGTATTCAAGCTGGTGGAAAGGGACCCCCATTAGCCCCTATTTACCATTCATTTCGGTCCATGACCTGGAGATGAAAATCAAGGACATTGTGGTGGAAGGATCCTGGCATATGGATAGTTTGTACTCTATCATTCCAGAGGAGATCCGTAAGGATATATGTGCAAATCCCCCCCCCCCCCCTCATTTACACCAGGATGTTGCAGATACCTGGATTTGGAAAGGTAGTACCACGGGCAAATATACGGTGCGAACTGCTTATCAATTGATTTTTGAACAGGGGAGCAACACCAATGATTGGGGATGGCTTTGGACAAATAAATTGCCTGAGAAATATTGTTTGCTCTTATGGATGATCTGTCACAATTCCATTCCAGTAAACCAGATCCGCTTCAACCGGAAGATGGCGACATCTCCTTTATGCACGGGCTGTGGCATTGAGGAGGAAAGTTGGTATCACTGTATTTTCTATTGTCCTTGGGTCGGGCAAGTTTGGAAATCCATTAATATCTTCATCCCTTCTGACTGCGATTCCATCGCAAAGGAAGACATCAGGAGGTTCATGCATGGGATGTTTAAGGTATACGGATTTATTTTTGTGGTGGCGATTTGGGTGGTTTGGAATGAAAGGAACTCTCGAACATTCCGGGGCAAAACTAATTCTCTTTGGTATTTGAAAAGAGAGATCTACCATATGTTCGATGAGGTGACGTTGGCTAACGAGAGAACGCTTAATGCTCATCAGGACACTCGATTAGTGAATTGGAATGACAAAGATTACAAGGGTAACATATTGCATGTGGATGGGAGCTCCTTGGGAAACCCGGGGAAATCAGGCTTTGGTTTTGTTGTTAGGAATGAGGATGGGAACTGGATAGGAGGAGGTTGTGGACATTTGGGGCAAGGCACTATCCTCACTGCAGAGTTGGAGGCCTTAGCTCATGGGCTGCAGTTCGCCAAGGATAGAGGGATTGGGAAGGTTTGTTGTTATACCGATTCTATGGTGGGAATTGGTCTAATTACAAACCATTCTCAATTTCATCCCCAGGCAGCTGTGATTCAAAAAATTAGGGATCTACAGGCTGCGTTTGAAGAGTGCTCTATCCAACACATTCATCGGGAAGGAAACAAGGTAGCGGATAGGCTAGCGAAACACGGGGCCTCCAAGGAAGATTTCTTCACCACTTGGGCCTTCCCGCCCGATTTTGTAATAGGGGACATCACGGCGGATCAAGCCGGTGTATGCTTTCCCCGGAGTTAAGTAGCTCTGGTTATGGTTTTTTCTTCCTTTTATTCCCCCTCCCCCTAGCTGTTAGCCCTCTTTTTCCTTTTTTTTTTCTGGCCTATATGGCTTTGCGAAAAAAAAAAAAAAAATCAGGCTTGTTAAAAATGTATATGTATTTTTTTTAAATAAATATTTTAAAAAGTCTTTGAGATTTGAATCCAACCCATTTGGTGATTAACAAATTGAATTTAAACTTTATCAAATAGTACATCTCATTCAATGATTGCATAAGCTCAAGTTTGGCTAATTAGAAGTTGAAACTAGATGGACTCAAAAACTCGATATCCAAACACTACAAGAAAAATTGCTTCCACCGACCGCACACACCGACCGACCAATCACGGGTCGGATTTACCGACCGGCCCACCGACCGCATGCTGCGGTCGGTGCCAAAGAGCCGTTGGGGGCCCCCGGTATTGTGGCAACCAACGCACCGACCATTTTTATTTTGGTCGGTGTACCCGACCGTGTCACCGACCAATTTTTATTTGGTCGGTGCCACTGACCGCACCTAGCGGTCGGTAAGTTTTTTTTTCAAATTTTTTTATTTGAATTATTTTTTTAAAAAAAATAGTCTACCGACCGCATTACTGACCGAATTTGCGGTCTCTAAAAGTTTTTTCATTTATTTTATATTTTTATAAAATATTTCTTTGATTATTTTTAGAATACAATTATTCTTTATTTGAGCTATTAAATTATTTATTTTTTATAATTTAATTATTAAATTATTTTATATTTTAATTATTTATTTATTTTATAATTTAATTCAAATTTGTCATACTTTTGAAATGATCTTATTATTTTATTTAATTCATTTATATTAATTAATTATTTAATTAATTTTGTTTTATATTTTATTTAATTAATTTAGTTGTTTTTATTTAATTAATATAATTTTAGTTTTTATTTTATATTTTAAATACACATATATATGTATATATGTTTTTAAATAGGTTATATATCAAGCATTTCATAGAATAATATGAAACATTGGTGCACAGATGGTACGCGCACGATGGGAACTTGGGGTGGAGTCGGGTTCGAGTCCTCTCTTTAACAAAACTTTTCAAATATATTTGAGAAGGTATACTATATAGGACACGTGGCGGAAAATAATTGATGATTTAGAGAGCTAGCCAAGCTGGTTAGGGTTGTGGTTGGGTGTTGTTGAGGTGCTTGGTTCGAGCCCTCCCGAGAACAAATTTTTTTATAGAAGAGAATTACCGACCGCACATGCGATCGGTAGTGCGGTCGGTGGCGGGATTCCCGGACCTTTTGGGACCAGTACAGCGGTCGGTGCATTCCGCCGACCACATTTGGTTGCTTCTCGGCCGCCTACCAACTTTTTACCGACCGACCCGGTCATGCGGTCGGTGAGCCCGGAGACGACCCGTCTCTAGGGCCTACCGACCGGATGTTTCGGTCGGTGCACGAGATTTTTCTTGTAGTGAAACTACTTTAATAACATCAGTTTTTGGTTAATTCAGTAGTAATTAACGCTAACTAAAATTCAATCTTCCCCAATGATAATTAGGATGGGATGGTGTTTTTTCGATACTAGTTTCAATGAGCTATCCACATACAAAATTTGATTGACTATATCAAATACATTAATGATTAAGGTTTAAAACCAACACATTGGCGGGTGTATGTATGTATGTATCACATTTCGGAAATCCAAATACTAGTATAAGAGAGGGTAGCAAATAGAATATGCGGAGGATTGGCTTGTGGGAAGGTATTGCCATCAAGCAGAGGTAGCATCGTAGCGACAAAGTGACAATTGGGAGGCTAGCAACGAACAAAAGCACGATACACAAATATATGTAATGAGGTAGAGGTAGACAATAGGTGATGACGACGTTGACTGATAGCAACGATGAGCATCATCGGCACACGAGCCGGCGACGGAAAATTTGGCTTGAAATCATCCGTTTGAATGAGTGCATAGGTAAGTATAAAAAGGGAGCGACAATAAATCGTCATAGATTACCAAAAAAAAAAAAAACACTACCACTAGTTTGGCATAGGGCAATTGCAAATGAAAAGCAAGTAAAGAAAATGTAGTTATAGAAAATGAAATAAAAGTGATTAAATTTGTTCTAGTGTAACATGCTTCAATCATTATATTATATTATATATAATAACAATAACTTCAAATACACACACTTTCTCTCCAACCCTCCTCTCTCTCACAATTCAACAACTTAAATTCTCTCTTTCACACACCAATATATTTACGAAAATGCCATTTTGCAAAAAAAAAATCCGCATTTTCCCTCTCCAAGCTCATTTTTTTGTTTTCTATGCATTTATTGTGTTGCATGTATTGTTATGGTCTTTCATTCCATGATGACTTCTCCACTCCTTGATAGCCATCACTCATTTTCTATAAATATATGCTCTCCTTTGTAGATCTTATTGCATGATTCAAAGGGTACCCTCTATTGGTGGTGATTTCTCATTTGTGTTTCTTATCATATTCCCTATACTTTTCATATTTTTTTCTTCCGTTTCTTAAATATAACAACTCCATCTAACTTTTTCTTATTATATTGTATGCATTGTATTATGTTTCATCTTTTGAAATCTATTGATGTTTTAACTTTTTTACAGGCATCATCAATTTTTGGCTTCCCTATTCGGTTTCTCTCGCTCTCAACAAGTTATCAAAGATGAACTATTTTTGGTTCTCAAATACAGTTTTATGTAGTTTATTATCTTTTGTTCATATGTTGGTATTATTTATTTTTAAATTTTTTTTTGGTCATTCTAAATGCTGTGATGTCTTTCCATAATATTGGATGGTTGAGTGGTTTGAATGCATGCGCAACAACATTCTTCCCGAAAAGAGATCTTGGCAAGGGTGCAAAGTCCTTTATAACCTACATACACGATAAGAAAATGGTCCCTTGGGATGAAGAAGACCTAGAGACGTTTAGGTTGACTTTGGAATTTTTTGATGTCGCGGATCGTGATATGGAGATCGTCTATGTATCCTCTGATTTCATTGATGAGATTAAGGATATTTTACATCGTGTGAAGGCATTGGTGGATCGTTGGAAAGAGACGAGGAATGGTGATTCCAACTTTTTCCAAATTCCATCTTCGATCGTTGAAAGCACTGTCATCTTTATGGAGTCTTTTTTAGGAAACTATCTGAAATGTTTTTCAATGATTCCATTCCTTATGTGGCTAGATTAGAGGATATTTGGTTTGTAACTATTAGGCCTTGCCTTCGAAGGATGTTGGTCAAATATGGACCTAGGGTATATGATGATCTTATGTAATTTTTTGTTGCATGCTCCACTATATAGTAATGAGAAGTTTCGATAATTCCCATTTGGTTCTTATATTATTATAACAATTTATTTGGGTCGGTCAGGTGTTTAATTTATTTGTATAAATATAAATTTAACTTTGTATATTGGAACATGTAGTGTCTACGTATCAATAAATCCATTTCAATTCATACGCTTAAATTAATTATTCTATGTATTTGATATTATTTTTTAAAATTTAACGTACAGCTGATGTTCATTTTTTCATTTCAATGTTTAATATATCGAGGCCAAATTTATATTTCATAAGTATATCTTCACTGAATAAATGCATTTTTATTTTTCCTATGCATGTATAAGTTATTTTTTCGGCCTATTTTATGTTCGATGAATTACTTAATTTTTTATGTAGGTGCATGCATGGCATGAATGATACTTCATCCGTCTCAGTGTAATTGTTATACACCCTTTCGACACGCATGCCGATGCACATTTTTAATGATTAATAAGTTAAATTTTGTACAACGAAAAGTTATAAAAAGTTGATTGTCTAAAACTACAAGATTAGACAAATCTAACAAGATCTCACTTGACTATATTTTTTCTTACATAACTATGATAAAAATTTGAATCAAAGTTAAACAGTGAATAGTGTCAAAAAATGATTTGTAACAAAAGGAGTGAGACGGAGGAAGTAATATTTATAAAAAAAAGAAAATGGATTTCAACCCTACATTTCCTTTACTACAAGACAAATTTTATGATGAATAAATTAATTTTATTATATATGTGCATGCATGGCATTAATGCTAAGATTTCTAATAAATGGAGTCCAAACGAAACCTAGAAGTCCTTTGGTCCAAGATAAATTATAGGCAATCTCAACTGACAATGATTGTAATCAATACTTCAGTTATTATTATTTAGGATTCCTAAGAGAAATATCTTTATTAATTTATAATTGCGTCTGAATACCATTTTTGTGACCTTTTAACCTCTTCGTCATCCTTTTATTGATTCTTTATGGATGTATTAAATAATGAGTAACATTAGACCAAATTCCAATTTCACGTTTGAATTTTGTTTTTGAATTTCTAGATAGTCAATGTTCGTTGAATTTCCATTGATTTTTTTATAATGAATTATTATTTTTACTATTAATTTAATTAAAGCTATCTAATTTGTATTCATTCATTCTCTCACACACATCAAAAAAATAACCAAAATGCCATTGCAATTTACATAAAAAAATCCAAAAATTTAATCATCATGTATTAATTTTTTTCATTTTCAATGTATTTATTGTTTTGCATTCATTATTGATGTCTTTTGTTCTACCTCTTTTCATTTCTTTCGTGTTTTTCCATTATATATATGGCCTTCTTTTTGTTTTTTTTTTGCATGTTTCAAACTACACACCTCTTGGTATACATTCTTCTTTTCTTCTTCTTCTACATTTCACTATTTTCTTCATATTCCTCTGTCTTGATATATTTGATCTGTTGCTTGGGTTTTTTTGATATTCTTCATCTATATTTTTTGTTTGCACTTTTTTTACAGTGAGCGAAAATCGTTCGTCATTCTACTCGGTGTCTTCCTTATTAGTGAGGTTTTAAAGTTTACGTATGAATTTTTTTCTGTATTTTTTTTATGTAGTTGTTTATGTTGATTGTATCTTATGATTTTTTAATAGTATTTTTTTTCAATACTCCAATTGCAGTGATGTCTTTCGACGATATCGATTGGTTAAGTGGTTTGAATGCGAGCGCCACAATTTTCTTCCCCAAAAGAGATTTGTGCAACTTTGCAAAGTTTTTTATATCCTACATACGTGACAAGAGAATGGTGCCTTGGGATGAAGAAGATCTAGAGACTTTTAGCATGACATTAGAATTTCTTGACATGGCTAATCGTGAGATGGAGATTGTCTACATTTCTTCTGATTTCATTAACGAGATCAAGAATATCCTCCAACGCGTGAAAACATCTGTGGATCGTTGGAGACACTCTAGAGTTGAATACTCCAGATTTTTAGAAGATCAATCCTTCCCCGTCGATGGAATTGTCCACCACATGGAGTCTCGTTTTTGGAAAATATATGAAATATGTATCTTCGATTTTGTTCCATATGTAGCTGGGTTAGAGGATATTTGGTTTGAAAGAATATGCCATTGACTTCAAATGATGATCTGCAAATATCATGGTAGAAATTCAGTTGATGTTATGTAGTTTAATTTCAGTTTAATGAGTGACAATAGACTAAATTCCAATTTCACATTTGATTTTTGTTTGTCAATGTCTAGATAATCAATGTTCGTTGAATTTCCATTGATTTTTTTATAATGAATTATTATTTTTACTATTAATTTAATTAAAGCTATTAATTTGTATTCATTCTTTCTCTCACACACATAAAAAAAAATAACCAAAATGCCATTGCAATTTACATAAAAAATTCCGAAAATTTAATCATCATGTATTAATTTTTTTCATTTTCAATGTATTTATTGTTTTGCATTTATTATTGTTGTCTTTTGTTCTACCTCTTTTCATTTCTTTCGTGTTTTTCCATTATATATATGGCCTTGTTTTTGTTTTTTTTGCATGTTTCAAACTACATACATCTTGGTATACATTCTTCTTTTCTTCTTCTTCTACATTTCACTATTTTCTTCATATTCCTCTGTCTTGATATATTTGATCTGTTGCTTGGGTTTTTTTGATATTCTTCATCTATATTTTTTGTTTGCACTTTTTTTTTACAGTGAGCGAAAATCATTCGTCATTCTACTCGGTGTCTTCCTTATTAGTGAGGTTTTAAAGTTTACGTATGAATTTTTTTCTGTATTTTTTTTATGTAGTTGTTTATGTTGATTGTATCTTATGATTTTTTAATAGTATTTTTTTTCAATACTCCAATTGCAGTGATGTCTTTCGACGATATCGATTGGTTAAGTGGTTTGAATGCGAGCGCCACAATTTTCTTCCCCAAAAGAGATTTGTGCAACTTTGCAAAGTTTTTTATATCCTACATACGTGACAAGAGAATGGTGCCTTGGGATGAAGAAGATCTAGAGACTTTTAGCATGACATTAGAATTTCTTGACATGGCTAATCGTGAGATGGAGATTGTCTACATTTCTTCTGATTTCATTAACGAGATCAAGAATATCCTCCAACGCGTGAAAACATCTATGGATCGTTGGAGACACTCTAGAGTTGATACTCCAGATTTTTAGAAGATCAATCCTTCCCCGTCGATGGAATTGTCCACCACATGGAGTCTCTTTTTTGGAAAATATCTTAAATATATTTCTTCGATTCTGTTCCATATGTAGCTGGGTTAGAGGATATTTAGTTTGAAAGAATACGCCCTCGACTTCGAACGATGATCTGCAAATATCGTGGTAGAAATTCAGTTGATGTTATGTAGTTTAATTTCAGTTTAATGAGTAACAATAGACTAAATTCCAATTTCACATTTGATTTTTGTTTTTCAATGTCTAGATAATCAATGTTCGTTGAATTTCCATTGATTTTTTATAATGAATTATTATTTTTACTATTAATTAAATTAAAGCTATCTAATTTGTATTAGTAAAATAAAATAAAAAACAGAAATAGATAGAGAAAAAATAATATTTTAAGCATGTTCAGTATGTTGCTTCTTGAAGTGGAATAATCGGTCCAATATTGAAATGACAATTACCTGCATCTACCCACTAAATTTACTCTACACTAATCATGTTCATTGTTTAGGGTTTCTTGCTCTGCATTTTGGTTGGGATCGTTTTGTTTCGACGCTTCTATCAATTTATATCTTTCTTTTTCTTCGTGATTGATTTCGGATGTAAGATAGTTCTGCGATAGCTGTTCACGGAGTGTCTTATTGGGAAGCAGTTCGATTGGGCTTTTAGGGTATGTTTTTCTAAATTTCAACTATCTGATGTGTATATGCTCTGTTGTTCTTTGTATGATTCTTTTCCCTGATCTGTTGCAATTGCGTTTAATCTTTTGGGAAATAGACATGTGCAATTATTTGATTGAAGTTGATGTATTATTTTTTGTGATTGCCTCGAAGGTAATTTATCAACTGTTTTAGGTGACTTTCTAATGAATATCCTTTTTTAGTTAGTAACACCCTTCGATGTTGCTTACATGTTTTTGAACGATGTGGCAACAATTCCATTAAATTTATAATACAGATCCAAGACAGTTTGTATTTGTTTTAGATTTTCCCATTTGTTTGTTTTTTACTGAGATTTTGCTTGATTTATTTCAGATCTATATCGGAGATATAATCAGCAGAATCTTCGAATAGAAATCATATAATGACGATTCAGTGTCCGATTCAGGAAGCTCTTCGTCAGATATTAGTATATATGCACTTGGTCGAATGAAATTGGTTGGTGTGCATTTGGAGTTTTTTTTTTTTTAATCTATAAATTGTTGTTAATACTGTAGTTGTGTTGGTTCATCACAATTCGTATGTTTGGATATGGATTTGTTGTTGTAGGATAATGTTGTTGGTGAGAGTATGGTGAACGGCGTTACTACATTAATGGACATGCCGCCAGAGATTCTGAATGAAATTGCGGCTAAAGTATCCGAGGATTCGTTGGATTATTTGTTCTCTATGGCATTTAGGTTACTTTCCACATTTCTTTTATGAATCAAAAAAATTTAGTCAACTATGATCTTAATATAACCCATCATTCATTGATCGTATAATTGTCGAATATGAAAGCAGCTGCAAAAACCTTTTCAATGCTGCACAGTCTGATGTTGTGTTCCTTCGATGCTCAACGGATTCGTTTGTTGATACAAATATACCTGACTTGAGAGGGAGTAAGCTGGATTTTTATAATACCTGCTTCATAGCAAACAATTACGACCTAACATTGCGTCAGACCATTGGAAGTGCGATTTTTAATATGTTTCAAACATTTTATTATCACTTCTGTTGTTGAACTCTAAATTATTTCTAATATATTAACATGTACAGATTGAGTTTGTATTGCTGAAAAATCGCCAATGGTGTATGCTAAGGTGTTGTGGTCGATAGAAGAGGGTCATGATGCTTCGAGATACTTTAAATGTATTCTACAGTTAACTTCGAAAGATCCCGGACTGATCAAAGAGGGACTGTATGGAATGACGCCATATGTTTCAGACAAGAATCTGTTGGTTCATAGTCGGGAGAAAGTGCTTCTCATTTTGGAACGCGTCTGGATTGACAGTTCAATCTTTCAACCAACGAAGGCGAATTTTTGTAACAAACCGGACCATGAGCTCCCTGCAGTGACGCCGATGGATATGGATATGGACTATATATTCAATGACGTGACATGCCACATGTGCATTGCCGCGAAGGAATGCCGCATTTTTTGTAATCCCCCATGGTTGCACTAAGCTACGCCTCTTTGTAAATTTATCCTAAATATATTTGGTTTTTACTCCGATGTTTTGAACTTTGATTAGACCGTTTGGACTTGAATTTTTGCGTTTAATCCTTTTTTCAGGTATTATTATAAGTTTTTGCATTTAGTCCATTTTTCAAGTATTATTATATGATATGAACGGTGCATGTCGTGCTCCTTAAATGGTTTTCAATTTTTTTGCATGCAGAAAAATTTCTTTTATTTCTTGGAACTGTCACATTGAGCTAATAAAAAATATTCTATAATTCTAAAATATATTTATAAATATACAAGAGCAAACATGTAAATACCAATATGACGAGTCAATGTATGGGGTGTAGTGTGTTTTCTATTTAATAATATTTTAAACTAATATAAATATATATGATGTTTTATGTTTACATTGAAGGACTTAATGTTTGGAATTTTACTTTTCTTCTTATGTATTTTATTAGTATATTTCCTTGGATGTATATGAACGGTGCGGGACGTGGCCCTTAAATATGAATTCATGTGTTTGGTCTCAAAATTCAAAGTAATATACTTATATGTTAACTTTGCATGCAGAAAAGATTAGGAAAATGATTCGTGATTGTACATTGATCAAATAGACAATATGGTATAATTTTAAATTATATAGGACCAAACAGGCAAAAACCAACATTAATGATTTATTTCATGAATTATTATTTATTCTAACCTAATTTAATATATTCGTATTTGTAGTTGATTATATATGACACAATTATTGTGTTTCATTGATAAATACGAAAATTGTATTTATTAGCACTATTCGAAAATTGTAATTTTGTACTACTAATTATTCTAATTTCAATTATAAATAGGATACACAAATGCTCCGAAACCCATCCCTTTCTTTTCGTAATTCATTATAGTATTTGCGTATATGGTGATTTTGAATATACAATTGTGTAAAATAAAGGAAATCAAAGGAAGTCCGGTTAAAATTCATACGATGATTCATATTGATTCAATACAACGGATAACAGCTTCATATATATATATATTTACGTGTATATATATATAAGATTCAATATCCAAATACAATTCATTCTCTCTTCACAAAAACTCCAAATCGAAATGAAATGTAGATTAATTTGTTCCTAATATCATCAGCCCATTCGTCTTCCAATTTCTGTATCTTTTCCGCCGAAAAGTTTTGGTATCTGACATTTAGTGAATTGTAGACTATGTCCAGCTCATCCGTTGTTGACATGAAAACATACTTGGGGATGTATAACATGTCTGGATTATTCCCCTCAGAATACTCCACCCAATTGTTGATATTTTCTTTATATTTGTCGGTTGTTTCCTTGAGCTTTTCCATGAAATTGGTTGCAGCATCCGCAAATTCGCAGCCTTTTTGTGCACACTCCAAGAATCTCACAATATTCATAACCTTTGTTTTGTCGGGTGTACTAGTGCCGGCTCTGTTTCGGCTAATATCTTTGTCAGGATTTCTCTGCAATCGATCGAATTTTCTCCTCTTGGGAAAGTAGGTCCTGCATATCATCCGTCCATCCGTCCAGACGCACCATGGATTAATCTCTAATAATGGAATATTATGATTTACGGCTCTTGCGTACCTGCGTATCGTAGAAGACGATTGATTTCTCCAATTTCAACCTTCCAGTTTCTGCTAGACATTTTTAATTCTTCGATTTAAAGGTGATTGAATATTAGTGTGTAGTTGTTTTCTTCTAAGTGAATTTATAGTTGGTGCTCCACCAAAAATGGTATGACTTTATAGAAGCAAATAATATTCAATTATTATCGCCGTCGTATGAGTTGGATTACTGCAGTGTTGCATTTATTAAATAATTACTATAAATCCATCTGAGTTAATTATGATGTGACTAAACAATTTATATTACCGATGTATTGGATTTGTAATCTGTGCCATGTTCATTTGTTTTGATTTTCAGAAACAGTATAATGGTGGGTAGTGTTTTTATTGACGTTTATGCAATCGATTTCATTTGATTGACCTTGGTAATTTGATCGCACCAACACTGCAATTCATATTATGTATTATATTAATTATAGGGTTTAACGTGTTTTTATTATTTAATATGATATGGTAACTTAACATAAGATAAGATTTTCTTTGTGCACGATTAAGTATTTTAGTTAACATAAAATACTATTTTTATATAGGTGCATGCATGCCATAAATGCTAATATTTCTGATAAATGCAGTGGAAACCAACCCTGTAAGTCATTCAATAACAAATTTTAGGATGAATAACTTCATTTTATTTTATAGGTTCATGAATGGCATGAATGCTATGATCCCTAATAAAAGTAGTCCAAGCCAACTCGAACAGTCCTTTAATTAAAATTAAATTGTAGGTAATTTCGACGGACATATCTTATTATCAATACTTCTGTTAAAGATAAATCCCATTGGACAATGTAATTTTACGTATTAATATATGTGATTCACTTAGTATTCTTTAATATTCCTAAGTTAAATCTATCTTTATTGATTCATAATTACATCTGAATACAATTGTTCTTATATTTTAAATACAATTGTTGTTATATTTTATATTATGGTTGTTCATCATCCTTTGATTGATTTTTTGGGATGTATAATAATAACCAGGACCAATACTGATAAATCCAATATCACGTTTTTGTGCTTCCCGCAAAGGTAATTGATCGGTTGTTTTACATTATGTTCTAATAAATTCCTTTTTTAGTTAAGAACACCCTTCGATCTTGCTTACATGTCTTTTAATATGTCTGGCGACAATTGCATTAAATATAAAATACAATACTATTTAAATTTGTATTTGTTTTAGATTTTCCCATTTGAAGACATCTTTATTGTTGATTATAGAAAAATGTGAAAAATAATAGTAAAGTAAATAAAATAATAATTTATAAAATGTGAAAAATATTCATATAGCAGATAACATAATAATTTCATAAAATATGAAAAATACACCATACTTAATACTCTTAAATATAATAACATATAGATCAAGCTTTTTTAACATTACTCCCAAATTTACAAGATATGTAGAGTAGTTTTTTCCTAATTCCCTTTTCCCATAACATTTCCAATTCATTCTTCTTCTTCGTTGGAAAATCTTCGTATAGTTCTGCCATACGTTTGCAAAGGCTGTTATATTCCTCCGTGCTGTCAATTAAAATATGCTTTGGAACATATATGAATTCGGGCTTGGAGTCAGTAAATGCAATCCAATTTTTTACGTTTTCATTATAGCGAGCAACCGTTTCCTTGAGATTGTTGGTGAAGTTTGTTGTAGCATCTGCGATCTCGCATTCCTTGATTGCAGTCTCTAAGAATTCGATAACACTAGCGAACTTTCTTTTATCTGCCCTGCTGAGCGCAGGTTCATTGTCGGACAAAACTTTCGCCAATAGCTCTCTGCATGCAACTGCATCCGAACTTGTAGGGAAGTTTAAACCTAAACATAATCGTGTAAAACGTCAAAATTAATGATAATTCAAATATAATTTTATCAAAATAATACCTACCCGCGTATGGTATGAGATGATTTATAGTTGATATTTGTAGTGTCCAGTATATCGGAGCCATCTCGATTTTAGATACCGTAGAGTTTCCTGTTCTTTTATGGTTGTGTTATCTTTGCCTATGTTCATAAAAAAAAAAAAAAAATCGCATATATATAAACAATATTCAAAGTATTGGAACGTCACAATGCTTAATTCATATGGAAAAATGAAACGCTATATTAATTACGACCGTTGGGTGTACGATCGTGTTCACATTCTTTTCTTATTGACGATGCAAATTACTATTGTTACATCTGTTCGTGTACTCGACATTATTGCGTTTCCATGGCATTGGTAATATAAATTATATTAAATATACAATTTCAAATAAACATAACATAAATTATCGTTTTCTTTAAGGGCATTATAATGTATCTAGACATTCATTCACCGATTGTATTTTCAAATTAAATTTTAGTGCAATGGAAGCCTCTATTAAGGATATATATTCTTCTCCACGGGTATCCTTATTTTTGTTTTCTTCCCATCTTATGAAAGTGAATGCAATTATATTGTTCATGTGGTTTATTTATTTATTTATTTTTTTACTTTTGCTAATTTTTAAATTTTTTCTTTTTGTAGGTTGGATCCTTCTATGTTAATGCAATTGTTGTGGGTATAGATCAATCTGCCGGTTGGTATATTTATTCATGCAATATTTGTTCGCGTGAGGTGAAATTCATTCCGGGGTATCCATTTAATTGTCCTAATTGTGCCGAGTTATTCGATTGCCCTTTTTGCGGTATAGATTGAGAATCATTGTATCTGATGGCACAACTACATGCTCTCTTCTCATTGGACATCGAGAGGCCGAGAGTGTTTTTAGAATGAATGCAAGCACTTTATTTAATGGAATGACTGAGGTATTATGTATAATCATATTTATTCTTTCGCCATTTATATATATATATTTTTGAATTGATTGTAATTTCATCCTTTGATGTTTCGTACCCTATTTAGAGAGAGGAATTTCCTTCTTATATATCACATATGTTGCTAAATAGGAGGTTCATCTTTCGGGTAACAATTCGAAACGAGAATTTGAGTTTCATCGTCCATTGTCCGTGGATAAAATGACTATTGCACCCGCCCGCTGACGAGGACATTCCATCTGATGATGAGTCCAATGCGTTGAATACCATAACACCGTTTTCATGTTCTGCTTTCCTATTCGAGAGCCATCTAAAAGTCATCCTTTTCGTATGCAATTGTGTATTAGCTGGCATTACTTTAATTTATTAGATAATGGATTTTTAAGTTATCTATTTGTATCGCATTTTAGATTTATTCGTCTTTGCTGTTGCAAAAAATTAAAATTGTTTTTGAATTTGTATATTTTCTTTTTCTTCTGGTCATCCTTGAGGTTGTTTGCATGTCCATTCTACATAATTAAAAATATTATACATCTTCCAATTTAATAATAAAAAATCAAACTCGCTCAATACTTAATAAAAATAATAATAAGAAAACGATTATTCATCTTCCAAGATATACTTAATTGAACTTTTTATATTGTCCTTACATTTAATATATACGGATTTGAATTTGTGGTGTTATTATTTATTTCTAAATCATCAATGGTAGCTCATATAATGATTTAGATTGAATTTGAAAATATTAAATAGTATAAAAGATAAAGCTGTCAAATCATATTCACATATAATTATATTTTCTCGCGGTTTATAATGATTATTACTATTATAATTAAAAAAATTTAGTCCACTACCAACTTTTAATTATATTTCAGATTTGATGTGCACATAGATCCTCTCAATTCAGTAATTATTACTTCCGATTTTTTCTCATTTTGAACACTCAACTTTTTTGTGATTGTATACTGTGCATGTCAATCAAATTTCATTTCCTTTCAAGATTTGATATTATATCTGATTATTATATATTATATCAAAAAATACAAAAAGAAAAAGATTTTATTGGTTCTTCAATATTTCCAATCATTTACTAATTTTATTTCCAATCATTTACAAAAATAAAAAGGAATATAGCTTAATCACCGTTCATTTAATATATGTATTTATATTCTTTGAAATTGTTCTCAATTTAATTCGTATTAGTTTCATATCTTTTTGTTTTTTTTTGTTAATTCCTTATTAGTATCCAATACGTTTGCTATTAAATTATTATTGTTTTGGAGTCTCAATCGTTGTGCATTTTTTATAATTATTGTCTCAATTAATGTGTAGTGTAGCACGTAAAATATTTAGCATTAAAAATAATCGGCTGACTCAAATGTCTTATCGATTGCGAGTGTTTCCACTACTCCATAGTAATTAATGCATTTAATATGTTTAATGTGGTTGGTAATATATTTCATTACATTTTTGGCGTTTTATCTGCAGTGTATGGATTAATTGTGTGTATTTTTTTTTGTTTGGAATTCGATTTGTCTCTTCATTGTGTTTAAATAGTCATCCAAATTAAAGCTTGCTATGTTCTTAAGCTTTGTGTTGCGTACATTTCAGAGGTTCTTTTTGGTCGATCCTGTGGAGCGTAAATTTTTTTCTATACCATGGACGTTGGTGATGTAACTTCGAGGTACTATTTCTCTCATGTTCTTTTTTTACTTATTTGCTCCTTTTTTTGCTAACTGTATAGTGTTTTTTATTGTCAAAAAATGAATTTTATATATTTATAGACGATTAGTGGATTTACCAAGGGATGTTTTGGGGAACATATTATCTCGGATAGCTTCCGAATCTGTTGAAGATCTCTTCTTAGCCGGGCAAAGGTTGGACCAATAATTTGTTCGAAACATTAGTATAAATTGTGCTTGCATTTATTACGATATTGCACTCTATCATTTAATTCCATTTTTTACTTAAATTGCAGCTGTCGGACTTTGTATGCTGCAATCAATCATCCTTTGGTGTACCCAAGTTGTTGTATGGATAAATTTTTGTTCTGGAAATGGGGCCGCCGTTATTCTGAGGAAAAAATGGATGTAACACCCCGGATTTGGTCACCCAGGCCGGGATGCAACCGCCACACTCTTTTAAACAAGACACGATCAACCGAGCTCATTTAAAAGAGTGCTACGGCTTAAGTTGCATCATTATTTGAAAATATTTAAAACCAATCAAAGTGCCCGAATTTAAATCAGAGTTATAATCCACCATACATAAGTAGAATCATGCGGAAGCTAAAAACAGGGCCAAAATATACGGCCAAAACATAGTCCAATGTCCAGTACGTAAATTTAAATTAATCTTTAAAATAAAATGCGACAAGTCTTTAATAATGGAAATCCCGTCCCTCCGTGCAATGCTTACTCTGCGAAGTCTGAAAAGAAAATAAAACAATAATTTATCAGTACAAAAGATACTGCGTAAGTTAATATATAGCACAACGAATTTTAAAAGATATTAGGAGAGTACACAAAATACTATTTTAATTTAAAAAGGTGAATAAATAAATAATTTAAAATTTCTTACACATATCCCACGAATATTTACCAATGTTCGTTATGATCGAGGACTCCAAATTTTGCCCATTGGGACTAAAACCACAAGGACTCAACATAAGGATTCTAGGGACGTACCCTTGGAATCAACCCACCTCTGGGACTCGTACCCACGAGGATGTGAAAGCAGTGACCCTATACAGACCACTCCGGAGCCCTAGATAACCCATACGGATACATCTAGGAGTATAGACTCTTACAATCACGAAACCACAATATCATATGTGTTGTTTTGGCTACAAAAGAGGGGGCGGCCCAACGAGCTCACGCCAAGTGCACTTACCCTTTAACACAATGATATCCCACTCGATCACAACTTACAATGTTTCAAAACCACAATTTTATCATTCCATAATATCATTACATATCCAGATTTCATAAATAAAAAAAACGAGTAACATTTGACTCTTAGTTCATCAAATACACAAGATAGCATTTACCGATTAAAAATGGCACTGTGGCAGTTTTCAAAATCATATTAAAAAATGTAGCAAACTATTTTTAGAAATTCTGGGAAAATTACAGAAGCTAGAACACACCCAAATGAATGTTTTTCTTAGAAATAAGTATCTTCAAATTCGAACTCTAGGTGACCCAAAAAAAATTATTTCAGAACCTACTGTTGCAAGGTTTCCAAACTCTTAATTCATCCGACCACAGTTCATTCAAAAATTCATAAAAATTCCAATCATGCTCCAAAAATTAAAAAATTTTACATGGATAATCTAGACACAAAATAAAACAAGTTTTATGAAGGAATTGATCACAGATAACAACCATAGGACGTAAAATACACAACAAAACCAAACTTCATGAAAACTCCATTCTGTCAACAGTTTATAGCAGAAATACCAGATGTGATTTCGATGACCAAAACATGTCCAAAAATTATGAAAATTTACAAAGAGCATATTTAGAATGTTAGGAACATTTTTAATTTTGGAAGGATCTCCTAAAAACATACGGATCATGGTCGAAATTTCAGAGCAACAAAATTGGTCATAGAAAAACCCAATTTGACAGATTATGAAGGAAGAAGAGATGAGCCTATATCTCGAGTTATACTCAACCAAAACTTCTAATAATCGACGTGCACAATACTAACTTACTTGGGATGAGTTTAGGATTGAAAACCTCCGCTTTGCTCTCCCTGGAATCGTCCAACACAGCCCTCACGACCAACTTCCCTCCGATTGAACCTATTTTGGGATTGTCAGGGGAAATTCTCAATTCTAGGACAAGGGATTCGAAACTAAGACCAAGGGAATGAAATAAAGCTCTTACCTACTCGTAGGAGAATGGGTTGGACCCCTTGAACTCGTCCACAGCCTCTGCCAAGAGAAGCACAACCCACAAACTCACCAACACTCACTATGAAACTTCTTAAGTGCAAATGGGTGGAATGGAGGCATGACTAGGGGTATTTATAGAGGTGGAGAGTAGCCTAATGACTGTCATAGGTTGCTAGGGATGTGAGGGGACGAATTTAGCTCCATAACCCCTGACTTAACTCCCTCAACCCTCATCCAAAACCCCCACTACTCCACATGACTTCATAGGATTCCCTCATGTGATCATGTAGTTTCATAACTGATTTGTTGGGGTCTTAATGCACCCAATAATCATTTTCAAGCACCCCCACAACGTCCCTCAACATCTGCGATTCGAATTGGAGTCGTTTGGGATCGCCCACCACCGAATTCATGGCAAGAAACGCATGGGGCGTTATGAGTTGTTCATAACAGCAGAGTGGCGCGCTGGTGGCGCGCCCCGCGCGGCCACCTGCTCGCGATTTTCCCCCTTTTTTTAAAATAATAATAATAATAATAATAATATGATTTTTAAAGTTAAAAATCATAATATGAATTATCCGAGATCGTTGGATAATCCGATAACTCTTTCCGAGTTGCTATCTTCCGAAAATATTTAATTCCGCTCTCCCGGAATTATTTCAGTTTTCATAATTAAATCCGATTCTTAAATTTTGGATTTAAAAACTCGATGTCGATTTCTCGGGTACTACAGTCTACCCTCCTTAGAAATCAACTTCGTCCTCGAAGTTGGATCGCACTTGGACTGATAGTAATGCAGGCAATCGATTGGCACGTAATAATTGGCACGCATAAAACATTGAGGTTTGAAGATTAAATGCTCACCTCGGCGCGTGACGATTCTTTGCGGGTATCACATCCTCCCCCCTTAGGACTGCAGTTATCTCCCCATAACTGCTCATGAGTCGTGTTGGAAAAGGTTGGGATACTTTTGCTGCATATCCGATTCCAACTCCGACGTTGCTTCTTCCGTGCCATGATTGGACCACAACACCTTCACCATTCTCACGGTCTTGTTTCTTGTGACTCTTTCTTTGACGTCAAGTATCTCGATCGGATACTCCTCGTACGTCAGATCATCATCCAGCTCAATCACATCAGTTTGCAAGACATGAGTTGGATCGTGTACATATTTCTTCAACTGAGAAACATGAAACACGTCGTGAACTCGTGATAATTCCGGTGGGAGAGCCAATCGGTAGGCCAGTGTACCTACACGGCCTAAAATCTCGTACGGACCAATGTAGTGAGGACTCAGCTTTCCTCGTTTGCCAAATCGCATCACCCCCTTCATTGGTGACACCTTTAGCATAACCTTGTCTCCCACTTGGAATTCCAACTCTTGCCTTCTCGTGTCGGCATAACTCTTTTTGGCGATCTTGTGCGGCCTTCATCTTTTGTTGGACGACTTTGATCTGTCTGCTCATGTCTTCAACGAGCTGAGGTCCAACAACTACGAAATCGTCATCCTTTGCCCAGCATAGTGGACTGCGGCACTTGCGTCCGTATAGAGCTTCGAACGGTGCCATGCCAATACTAGCATGGTAACTGTTGTTATACGAGAATTCAATTAGCGGCAAGTGGTTCTCCCAACTTCCCTTGAATTCAAGTACACATGCTCTAAGCATATCTTCAAGCATTTGAATTGTCCGCTCCGTCTGACCATTGGTCATCGGATGAAAAGCCGTGCTCATTTTGATTTGGGTTCCCAATGCTTCTTGTAATTTGGTCCAGAAATTCGAGACAAACCTACTATCTCGGTCAGAGATGATATCGTGTGGTACTCCGTGTCTTCGAACCACATTATCGATACATGCCTTGGCTAGTTGATCTATCGACCAATTATCTTTCATTGGTATAAAGATGGCAGTCTTCGTCAACCGATCAACTATTACCCAAATTTTGTTCATCCCTCGGGGAGATCTTAGTAAGCCCGAGACAAAGTCCATAGAGATGCTATCCCACTTCCAACTTGGAATCTCCAACGGCTTCACCAATCCCAATGGCTTTTGCCGTACTACCTTTTCCTTTTGGCAAGTTATGCATTTAGCCACAAAATCCGCAACATCTCTCTTCATTCTCGGCCACCAATAGATTTTCTTTAAATCTTTGTACAGTTTATCACCACCAGGGTGTACCGAATAAGGCGTACTGTGGCCCTCTTCCATCAACTTTCGCTTCAATTCCTCACACTTGTGAGGAACGCACCACCTCCCTTTGAATCGAATACTTCCGTCGTCGTGGACTAAGAATCCTACCGCTTTTCCCTCATCAATCTTCTCCTTGATCCTCTTGAGATTCTCATCGTCCGGCTGAGCTGCCCGAATTTCATCAAACACGGTAGACTCAATTGTCACGGCATTCACCCTTTCTACCACAGTCCCATAATGGACTAGTTCAGTATCCAACTTTGCTAAATCCATATATAGTCCTGAAGGTAAAATGAGAGTGTTTTCCGTATGCCTCGCCTTTCGGCTCAATGCGTCTGCCACGACGTTCGCTTTTCCTTCGTGGTAGGCTATATCTAGATCGTAGTCCTTGCTTAACTCAAGCCATCTTCGCTGCCTCATATTTAACTCTTTCTGAGTAAATATCTACTTGAGGCTCTTGTGGTCCGTGAACATCAGACATGTTCGTCCGTATAAGTAGTGTCGCCAAATCTTGAGAGCGAACACTACAGCGGCCAATTCCAGATCGTGCGTCGGATAATTCTCCTCATGCGGCTTGAGTTGTCGCGATGCGTAAGCAATAACCCTCTGGTTTTGCATAAGTACACAACCGAGCCCTTCTTTTGAAGCATCACTGTACACTTCAAAATCTTCCGTCTCTGATGGAAATGTCAGGACTGGCGCTGTTGTGAGTCTCTTCTTGAGTTCTTGGAAAGACTCATCGCACTCTGTAGTCCATTCGTACTTTAATTCTTTCTTTAATAGTTGGGTCATCGGTCTTGCAATCTTTGAGAAATCTTTCACGAATCTTCTGTAGTATCGGGCTAGTCCGAGAAAACTCCTTACTTCCGTCTGACTTGTCGGTACCGGCCAATCAGTCACTGCCGATATTTTTGCCGGGTCAACGGACACTCCCTTAGCCAATACTATGTGTCCCAAAAATGCGACTTCCTTCACCCAAAACTCGCATTTCGACAGCTTCGCGTACAACTGATTACTCCTCAGAGTTCCGAGCACTTGATGCAGGTGCTTCGCATGCTCCTCATCATTCCTTGAGTAAACTAGAATGTCATCGATGAATACGACGACACAAGAATTTAGCAACTCTCGGAAAACACTATTTATGAGGTTCATGAATACTGCGGGAGCGTTTGTGAGACCAAAGGACATTACGGTGAACTCGTAGTGCCCATATCTCGTACGAAACGCGTTCGGTATGTCCCTCTCGGCTATACGCAGTTGGTGGTATCCCGATCTCAGGTCGATCTTGGAAAATACCGAAGCTCCTTTCAGTTGATCGAAAAGGTCTTCGATCCTAGGTAGCGGATATTTATTCTTAATCGTTACTTGATTAAGACCTCTGTAGTCTATGCATAGCCGAAGTCCACCGTCCTTCTTCTTGACGAACAGGACTGGCGCTCCCCAAGGCGACGTGCTTGGTCAAATGTAACCTTTTGATAACAACTCCTCTAGTTGTTCTGTAATACCCGAGAATTTTCCAACATAAAATAAAACAATAAGTAAATAAATAAATAATAAATAAAATAAATACTATAAGTAAATAAACAAAACCAGCAAGCAAAAGAAATAAATAAAGATAAGAAAATGAGAAATGAGATTTTTACTTAAAAAAGGAATTAAAGGAATTTAATTAAACAAAAGGATGGATAAATGAAACACCAAAACCCGACACTAATGAACTCGAGTATTCGAGTCCAAAACATCCAACTAGACTAAGAATAAAATTAGAAAGAAGGTATGAACTCGAATATACCCCGGGAATCGGAATTCGGGAGCAAAGAGGGATAGAAACCCGAAAGAGAGGCGGAAACGCACGACGGATCGCACGACCCGCCCGGACCGAAGTCCAGGCGAAGTCGGCGCGGTGGCCGCGCGCTGGAAGGCGAAAACCGCGCCACGACCGCGCCACCCCACAGATTTGGTTGTTGCGTGAATCTCTCACCCGAACGCGGATTTTTCGACTTTCGGTTGAACACCTCTCGACTCCAGAGTTCTAGGTCGGCCGTGGACGCCCTAGGGACTTAGAATTCTATAAATAAGCCCCTTGGGAGCCCCGAACAAGTTTACGAAACCCTAAAGCACTCTATACGTTCGAAACCCTAAATCCGGAGTCGTCGGAGGCACGAAACCAAGACGAACGCTGTTGGACGAGTTCGCAACAGATCTCCATAGTCGTGGTAAGTCTCGATCCAATCTCTATTCAATAAACGATTCGAAAACGAATCCTAATCATCTCTTTTTTTCTTTCTACACCCCCGTATCGAATCTAGATCGTAGAACCCGACGAACGGAGAGGAGAAACGGTGATCTGGAAGCCACGCCTCCGAATTGGACATTCCCGACGTTCATAGATACTGTAAGTTAACCTTACATGGTTTTGGGAGATTTTAAAACATTCGAAACCTAAAAGATTTGACAAGAATCATAAATCTGTCCACTTTCGTTTTCTACCGACGCAACAGAATTGTTGAATTTTTCCGACCCTTAAAACGAACTCAAACGGAAAAACTTAAAACACGAAAAACGTTCCTAAGACTTAGACCTAGCTACTGTAAAAATTTGAGAATTTTTGGAGTTGATTTGATAGGTGAAAACCCGTTGAAACCGAACTGTTTGATTTAGATCTTGAAATCTTGGACAGAACTTAGGATTGATCTTGATCTCGTTTTTGATATAGGATCTAGGCTGTTTTAGATCTTTGGCCGAACATGAAAGTTGTAGATAAATGTCTTAAGATGATCCCTGTCAAATTTCATTAAATTTGGAGTTGAATTGATATGGTAGAAACTGAAATCTTTGATCTGTGATGTATTGAACTCGGACAGATTTCTTGTTATGCGAAAATCAGCGATTTTGACCTACTTAGGTATCTCGGATTGAAAAAGTTAAAACATGAAAGTTGTAGATCTTGATGTTTCCGAGTCAGATGTGAAATTTTGGAATTTTTGGAATTAAATCTGATTTTAGACGAATTTTGGAGTAAACTGTGATTTACCGAAACGAAATTTTGAAATCTTGTTGAAACATGGAATTAACCTTTAGGGTTGAAACGAATTGAGATATTATTTCTAAATTAATACATTGGAAGTCAGATTTTTAAAAACTAAATCCCCTTACAAACTTGATAAATTAAAATTAGGGGTGAGTGCTCTGCAGGGTGCCCCCTAACGATTCACTTCGTGCCGTAATGGACGATGGTGACCCCGCGCGCTATACTTGAAATGTGATATTGCCAAAACGGCGAAACTTAGAGCCTACACTCTCGTGAATATCCGTATGGGTTTCCCGAGGCTCCGGAGTGGTACTGGGTATGGCTGATACGGCTGCGGCCGCCGGGCTACCGGCTAAACTTGTTGACATCGCGATCTTTATCGTGAAACTTGAAATACCAAATCGGGAATGTAATGGGGATTCTAAATTAAATTAAACTAGATTAAATTATAGTGTTGTCCAATTAAATTATTTAAATGTTTTATTTAAAAATTATGGCTTTTATGATTAAACCATGTGATATGTGTTATTAAATAGAGCCGAGATAGATTGTGCTATATGATATGGATTATATGAAATCAAATATTATGTTATTATCATGCTTTTGTTAAATTATTAAAGTTATGGCTTTTAAACCCTACGATCATGCATGTGTTAACTTACTCAGCAATTTTGCTGATCAAAACCGTTTTTATTCCTTTCTTTACAGAATATGTGGAATGAGCATGTGTGAGCACGAATCATGCATGGGATTTTGGGAACTTTTATTTTGCCTTTAAATTTCGTACTTAGACTATATTATGAACGGGCCTGTTTAACCCGTGTTTTGGCCATGTCGGCCCTATTTAAATTTTCCGCTGCGATACTGTACTAAACTAAATATTTCCGCTGCGCTATGCTATTATTATTTTCGATTTATATTGTATGGGCTATTTTGAATGCTTTAAATATTTTTAAACACTGCAATACCTAGCCTTGCATCTCTTTAGTAAGCTCGGAGAAACCGTGTCTTACTAGGGAGATGTGGCGGTGACATCCCGACCTGGGTTACCAAAAACCGGGGTGTTACATGTTCCTTCAGCTCCTTCATTTCTGCGGTTGCCATGTGATAAGGCGCCTTAGATACCGGTTCGATTCCAGGTACCAGGTCAATCGTAAACTCAACCTCTCGCTCAGGTGCCATTCCTAAAATATCTTCCGGGAAAACGTCGGGATATTCATTTACGACTGGGATCTCGTCGATCTTGTTTCCCTCGTCTTTGAGGTTATGCACATAACATGCATATAAATGATAGCCCATTTGTATGAGATTGCGGAACTTCAAGGCATTCACCACCTTAGCGTTTTTCTTTTGAGGCTGCATGTAGTACACAACCTTCTTTCCTCGACTCTAGGCTAAGGAAATCTTCTGCTTCTGGCACTCAATAACGGCTTTGTATTGAGTTAGAAAATCCATGCCAAGATGACGTCGAAATCTCTAAGATCAAACTCGACTAGATTCACGAAGAATTCTAGGTTCTTGATTACTATCGGGATCCCATCGTATCATTTAGAACACGATATCACCTTGCCCGATGGTAATTGAATTCCTAAATTAATGTTCTTAGGCGCTGGAAGATCTAAGGCAGATACAATCCTCGTAGATATTAAAGAACATCTCGCGCCTGAATCGAACAAAACTTTAACGGGTACGCTTAAAGTAGTAAACGTACCAGTGATCACTTCTCCCTGAGCGGCCAAATCCGCTTGGTTAATCACGTTCAAGCGTCCCATTGCTCCCCCCCGATTTCCTTGCTGGTTTTGGTTCTGAGGTGGCCTCTGTGCCTGAGGGAACCTCTGACCTTGGTTGTTTTGCTGGTTTGGCCCAGCTGGTCTGTTCCCCTGAGGACGGTTCAGCAGATCCGGCCTCTTCTCGATACGGTCCTCTCGTGTCCAGCATTCCTTTTTCATTTGGCCCTCCCTGCCACATCTGTAGCAATGCCCCGGTTTTGGACATTCTCTCACCAAGTGCGGAATATTGCACCGCTGGCATCTAGGTATGAAAGCGCCTTGGTTATCCAGTCTTCTGTTCCCATAGCCTCCTTGATTGAATTCTCTGTTCTCGGGCCTCCTCTGCCCATCATTCCTCCCTTGCTCATTTCCTTTCCTGAAGTTGTTTCCACTACCACTGCTCCGGTTCCTCTTTTCAAAGTTGTTCGAGCCCTTGCTCGATTCTCCCTGGTCCTTGCGTTTTAGCTGCTGTACACGAGCGATTGCCACCGCTTGATCGTACACACCCTGCAGAGAAGTATGTTGCCCTCCAACCAAAATTTCTCTAACACTGAGGTTCAACCCCATTTCAAACTTCTGGGCTTTATCAGCATCAGTCGGCACAAGTCTTGGAGCAGAACGGACGAGCTCCTTGAACCTTGTATAGTACTCCTGTACCGTCTGGGTGCCCTGACGAAGGTTGATGAACTCTTCGTACTTAGCAGTCTTCGTGCTAAGGGGGTAGAATCTCTCTCTCATCATCTCCTTAAATTCTTCCCAAAAGTAAATGTGTTCGCCATCAGCTAGCCCTCCTTGGTGGCTCTGCCACCACTCATCCGCCTCTCCACTTAGGTAGTAGGATGCCACTCTTACCTTTTCATTTTTGGGACACCTTATCGCGCTCAGAAGTTTGTCGAAAGTTCGGATCCAGTCCTCCAACTTCGCTGGATCCTCTTGTCCCTCGTAGTGGGGCGGTTGGTAGGGGTTTACCATCGCCAGATAGTTAATGCGGGCTGCCGGTGGAGATACCGCCGCTTGAGCCCTATTTACCTCAGCATTACCCAGTGCCACGAGGACTTGCTCTACTGTCCTCAGCCGCGCGTCCACAACATCGGGTACGGCGTCTGCCTGACCTCCAACGTTGGGTGGGTTTGCGTCCACTGGCCTATTTGCTTCCGGGTTCATTGGTGCCCCACCTTCAGCGGTTATGTTAGGATTGGCATTGTTAGCGGTAGGGTTTTCCCTTCGCGGCCTTCCCCTCGGCGGCATTCTGTTAGATAAGCACGCAAAGGTGAGAATCGGAACCTAAGGTAGGTTAGTAGTCAAGTCAGAAAGTGCTAACGCCCCGAATATGCAGAATTCTAAAAGAGATGATGCACTAGAGAAAAGGGAAATACTTCATTCCACTAGATCATTTAGGATAGATCATTAGAATAATCATAAGGCAAGCTACAACAGAAAGCAATAAGATAATATGAAATACGAAAAGCAATAAGTAATCCAATGATATAATGCGATCAATCTAGAGCAGGTAATCAGGAGAGTAGCCGAGGAGTGCCCTATCATGCTCATACTCCTCGTCGGAGTCAAGAGGTGCCGGTGGGTCCACTACTTCCGCCTCTGGTTCCTCCTCCTCCACGCTATCAATATCGATATACATGTCTGGGTCCTTCTCCTCTTCCTCTTCCTCTTCAGGTTCCGGCGCATTGAGTCGGTTCTGCAAGTCAACAATCTCGTGCTCCAAGGTGAACACACGTCCTCTAAGCATATGGTTGTTGTGTTGCTCCTCATGAAACAGAGTTTCAAGAGCAGCGATGCGGCCCAAATCCTGCTGCCGAACATTCTTCAATTTCTCCAACTCTCCCTCAACACCCTTAACGCGACGCTTATATGCACTAATCTCCTCACGGCTATGTCTCAATTCATGCATAATACTAGTCATCGAGCATAGCATATCGGTCATCATTTCAAAAAGCTTTGGGTCGGCCATCTAATAATAAATTTAACACATCAATATTTTGTACATTTCAAGCACATATGTTAATGAATATGCACCCCCCAAAAATAATAGTAGTAACTATTTGAGACTTGTAGAATTTTTGATATATATATATATATATTTTCCATGGGTTTTAAAAATAAAAATTCCTTTTTCCATGGAACTAGTATTTAAAATGCTTAAAATAATATTTTAAAATTTGGGCCTCTATATTGGGCCGAAAAATAGTAGTTTTAAAAATTTCGGGCTCTGATACCACTTTATAACACCCCGAATTTGGTCACCCAGGCCGGGATGCTACCGCCACACTCTTTTAAACAAGACACGATCAACCGAGCTCATTTAAAAGAGTGCTACGGCTTAAGTTGCATTATTATTTGAAAATATTTAAAACCAATCAAAGTGCCCGAATTTAAATCAGAGTTATAATCCACCATACATAAGTAGAATCATGTGGAAGCTAAAAACAGGGCCAAAACATACGGCCAAAACATAGTCCAATGTCCAATATGTAAATTTAAATTAATCTTTAAAATAAAATGCGACAAGTCTTTAATAATGGAAATCCCGTCCCTCCGTGCAATGCTTACTCTGCGAAGTCTGAAAAGAAAACAAAACAACAATTTATCAGTACAAAAGGTACTGCGTAAGTTAATATATAACACAACGAATTTTAAGATATTTTAGGAGAGTACACAAAATACTATTTTAATTTAAAAAGGTGAATAAATAAATAATTTAAAATTTCTTACACATATCCCACGAATATTTACCAATGTTCGTTATGATCGAGGACACCAAATTTTGCCCATTGGGACTAAAACCACAAGGACACAACATAAGGATTCTAGGGACGTACCCTTGGAATCAACCCACCTCTGGGACTCGTACCCACGAGGGATGTGAAAGCAGTGACCCTATACAGATCACTCCGGAGCCCTAGATAACCCATACGGATACATCTACGAGTATAGGCTCTTACAATCATGAAACCACAATATCATATGTGCCGTTTTGGCTACAAAAGAGGGGGCGGCCCAACGAGCTCACGCCAAGTGCACTTACCCTCTAACACAATGGCATCCCACTCGATCACAACTTACAATGCTTCAAAACCACAATTTTATCATTCCATAATATCACTACATATCCAGATTTCATAAATATAAAAAACGAGTAACATTTGACTCTTAGTTCATCAAATACACAAGATAGCATTTACTGATTAAAAATGGCACTGTGGCAGTTTTCAAAATCATATTTAAAAATGTATCAAAGTATTTCTAAAAATTCTGGAAAAATTACAGAAGCTAGAACACACCCAAATGAACGTTTTTCTTAGAAATAAGCATCTTCAAATTCGGATTCTAAGTGACCCAAAAAAAATCATTTCAGAACCTACTGTTGCAAGGTTTCCAAACACTTAATTCATCCAACCACAGTTCATTCAAAAATTCATAACAATTCCAATCATGCTCCAAAAATTACAAAATTTTACAGGTATAATCCAGACATAAAATGGAACAAGTTTCATGAAGGAATTGATCACAGATAGCAAACATAGAACATTGTAAAATACACAACAAAACCGAACTTCATGAAAACTCCATTCTGTCAACAGTTTATAGCAGAAATACCAAATGTGATTTCGATGAAAAAAACATGTCCAAAAATTATAAAAATTTACAGAGAGCATATTTAGAATGTTAGGAACATTTTTCATTTTGGAAGGATCTCCTAAAAATGTACGGATCATGGTCGAAATTTCAGAGCAACAAAATTGGTCATAGGAAAACCCTATTTGACAGATTATAAAGGAAGAAGAGATGAGCCTATATCTCGAGTTATACTCAACCAAAATTTCTAAAAATCGACGTGCACAATACTAACTTACTTGGGATGAGTTTAGGATTGAAAACCTCTGCTTTGCTCTCCCTGGAATCGTCCAACACAGCCCTCACGACCAACTTCCCTCCGATTGAACCTATTTTGGGATTGTCGGGGGAAATTCTCAATTCTAGGACAAGGGATTCGAAACTAAGACCAAGGGAATGAAATAAAGCTCTTACCTACTCGTAGGAGAATGGGTTGGACCCCTTGAACTCGTCCACAGCCTCTGCCAAGAGAAGCACAACCCACAAACTCACCAACACTCACTATGAAACTTCTTAAGTGCAAATGGGTAGAATGGAGGCATGACTAGGGGTATTTATAGAGGTGGGGAGTAGCCCAATGACTGTCATAGGTTGCTAGGGATGTGAGGGGACAAATTTAGCTCCATAACCCCTGACTTAACTCCCTCAACCCTCATCCAAAACCCCCACTACTCCACATGACTTCATAGGATTCCCTCATGTGATCATGTAGTCTCATAACTGATTTGTTGGGGTCTTAATGCACCCAATAACTATTGTCAAGCACCCCACAACGTCCCTCAACATCTGCAATTCGAATTGGAGTCGTTTGGGATCGCCCACCACCGAATTCATGGCAAGAAACGCATGGGGCATTATGAGTTGTTCATAACAGCAGAGTGGCGCGCCCCGCGCGGCCACCTTCTCGCGATTTTCCCTTTTTTTTAAAAAAAATAATAATATTATGATTTTTAACTTTAAAAATCATAATATGAATTATCCGAGATGGTTGAATAATCCGATAACTCTTTTCGAGTTGATAGCTTCCGAAAATATTTAATTCCGCTCTCCCGGAATTATTTCAGTTTTGATAATTAAATCCGATTCTTAAATTTCAGATTTAAAAACTCGATGTCGATTTCTCGGGTATTACAATGGATTTCTTTGATAAGTGCTGGAGGAATAATAACAAGACCCTTAGATTAAACGAAGCTATGGTATTACATGACAATCTTAATAGTTCACTTGCATTTTATTGCTGATTAATATGATTATTAAATGCTACAGGAATTATTTAAACATCATGGCGATACTGAAGCTGCGTTCTCAATTCTGGATGATGGGATTCGCATATCACATAAGTCATCTATCTATGTGAAGATGATTATGTTGCTGATTAGGAGATGACCAGAATGTTGAAGAAGGACTTCTCCTTCTGAGGCTTATTTCCGATGATAATGATAAATTGGTTTCACTTAGGTATAAAGTTATTCGATGGTTCAGTGTCAAGGAAAATTTTCCCCACCTCTTTCATGATACGGATTCTGTTATGCTATGCGATGAACGTGATCATGTTTTTTCACTTATGTATGGTCTCTTAGACAGAGATTATAGAGTTTATAATAGGAGTTGCTTGAAATGTATTGCAACTATCAAGTGCCGTGCATTTGTTCCAGGTGGTAGGGGAAGTGTTCCTATATTTTGAGAACTATGTGTTTTCTACCTATGGAATTGTAATATCGTTGCTTTTTTATTAAATTTATTTTTGTTTTATCGTTTATTAAACCTTTAATAGACAATTAGTTGCTTTATTATAAATTATTATGTTCCAAAATTTATCAGTACAGTGGAATTATCTTATGGATAAATAACACTAATTCTCATGCGTATTAAAGTTATAGTTGATCAATTCCATTTTTTGTGTATGTAATGGATATAATGGATAAAATAATTTTGACAGAATGTCAATAGTCATCTGTAGTTGAAATCCACACGAGTTAAATTTCCAAAGTATTGAATGGTGTATTTTAATTTAATTTATGTATGCATTTTATGCGTTCAATTTATATAATAATTGAACAAAATATAAAATTACCTTCCAACTTAATAACTCTTTATATATTGCACTCCATGAATATTTATTTAATCATTTACTTATGGTTATGCGACTGTACACATTATTTATTATTTTCTCTTACCCTTTGGTTTTAAACAATTTAGTTTGTGTAAAATTTTAACTGTAATTTATTATTTAGCCTAATTGTTTAGTTCGAACATTAGTTGTATATATAGGTCATTTTTTAAGTTCATACATTTTATTCTTCTATTGCAAACATTACTCTATCTCTCCCATGGAAAGTTCGAAAGAACGGCCACTAAAGAAACGGAGAATACTAGATGCATGCCAGTAAAAAGCGAAGTTGAAGTGTCAAAATCTATTATTGACATGCCAGGTGATGTTCTTGAAGAAATTGTGTCCCGTGTTTCTGCTTATTATTTGAAGGACATGTTTAATGTCGGATACAGGTTTTTTGTTATTCTAATTTTCTACCTTTTTTTATATAGTTTTATACCGCATATGGTGCACAATCTAAATTTTGACTACAACCGATGTAATTATTAATTGTGTTTCAGTTGCAAGTGTCTTTATGAGGCTACGAGTCATCCGTTGGTTTATTCGCGTTGTTGTATGGATGAGTTTCGATGGTACCCTTGGCCAATAAAGTTCCCCGACAAGGATTTATTCTATGTAAAATGTATGGAAAGGAAAAACATAATGCCCTTTCTGGATATTGCTTTGGTTGGTATTTAATAAACACATCTGTTGTGCAGTGAATTTTTTTCCAGCCTTACATTTATAAATTACTGATGATTTTGTAAACTTAATGTAGGACCTTTATGCTACAAATGACGATTTGCCTGGGGCATTGGCAATTTTGGATGACTCTATCAACCAGGGTCACATTCCATCATTATATCTGAAGTGCATTTTTCTATTGAGTTCTAATGGTCTTGGCCATATTAGAGAAGCCCTCGCGTTACTCTCTTCAATAAGTTGTGAAAAGAAACTATTGGTATCTGCAAGAGTAAAAGTCCTTCGTTGGTTCGGCACGAAATGGATTTTTCCAGATTTATTTCGTTTTTCTAATGTGAAGGTGTTTTGTAAAGACAGTGATCATATTATAAGCATGTCGCATGTATGGTCCGATGATGATTATGAGCTGATGGATATCAAATGTGTAAAATGTATTGCCATGCGTGAATGTTGCTTTTTCGTCCAAACAATCCTAAATATAGCTTATGATATTGTACTGCTTTGAAGATTATTTATGATATGTAAACAAAAACTTTTATATCTTTCAAATTTTATAATATCTTAGTTGATATTGTGTAATATTTTAATTTATTATATTTTTTATGAATTTAAAACGGAATGTTGCAAATATATTTAAAAATTTGTTAGTTACAGAAATCATTTACTGTTTTTTAATATATTAATATTAATTGGAAATTCAAGGACCTAATATTAATTTTACCCTTATTTTAAGTATAATTGGAAGATAAAGGACCTAATATGCAATATCAATGATAACGTTCTGTTCGCACTCAACGTGTCTTTTCGTTTCGCATTCCAATGTATTTCATATTGTTTCTGGACATTTCCCGATGGCTGTGACTCTTCTTCTTCCACAGCTACCTAATAAATATAATTTTAAATTCTGTTATTTCATATGTGTATTTATACACTCTGTTTAGTTTTCCTGCCATTCAAATTTTCTTATCCGTTATTCATCCAGAATCAATACAGCAATTGCATATGGATAATTTTGAAGGAACCGAAAATGGTGATCGGCAGACGTGTTTACTTGATCTTACTCCTGATATTTTGGGTCATATAATGTCCCACGTATCTGCTTCATCGCTGGAGGAAATGTTCACAGCTGCCTATAGGTACAATAAATTTGATTCAATCCAAATTTTTTATATAATGGGCATAATTTTTTTTGTTTTTCTATCTTAGTTGTAAATCTCTCTATGAAGCGACGAAGCATCCATTAGTGTATTTAAGATGCTGTATAGATTCCTTTCGATTTTACCGTTGGCCATTTCGTTGTACATCAAAGAAGGATTTCTACTATAAATGTCTGTCTAACGGTAATCCAATGCTTTGAATTAACTCTGCAATGGTAATTTAATAATATTAATGTTTTATTTAATTCTCATAGTTTTATTTAATCAAAGTAATTTTTATTTAATTTTTTTAAACACTATTAATTTTCTCCTAAAATGAACTCTGCAGGAGAAATACGTTGTTGACAATAATTTGAAAGAAGCTTTGTCAATTCTGGATGAATCGATCAAGGACGGACATCTTCCATCTGTTTATCTGAAATCTATTTTGTTGTTCAGCACCGATGATCCTGGACATATCAAAGAAGGAGTCAAGTCTTTGTCTCTTATTAGTGATGATAAAAAATTGTTGGTTTCCCTTCGAGCAAAAGTGATTCGATGGTTTCATGCGCATCGGAAGTTTCCAAATCCTTTTCGTGATTTATCGTATAAGATTATATGCGATGATAAGGAGCACATTCTTAGTTTAATGCGAGGTTGGCCCGAAGATGACTATGAAAGTATTGAAACCGATTGCATCCCTTGCATAGCTTCCTGGGAGTGTTGGATTTTCCGGTTTGAAATTTTTATTGCCGAAGAAGCAGGATCCTCATGAAAATAAATTCACATTGAATGTTGCGTATACACAGAAATTCTTCAAAAAATTTGAATACATTTGCTTTATTAATATTTTTTAATTACTGTTTTTTTACCTTTCATGTATCAAAAATTTTTTAGTTTACATTACAAAGCTATATTAATGTTTCATGCTATTTTTTATTTTTCATTTATCAACAATTTGATTATTACAAATACTTTTATTTTTTTGTTGAACAGAATATAAATGTTTTCTTTCCATAACTGATTTCTTTCAGTAAACTTTCACGTAGCTTTTCAGATTCATGATTTATATATAATATTGTTTAATATTAAAGATTGAGTGATCAACTTATAATATTTTCATTACTTATAGGACGATTGATGCAAATATCATTTTATGTTTTATAGAATTGAAATAATACATAAACTTTTACTAAATTGTTTTGTGTGTAATATGAAGCTCCGATTTCTTTTTTTTTTTTTGTAGAAGTAATAGTCGTTGCGACGGCAAATCCATGCACAACGTTTTGTTTACGCAATTAAATATCAAAATTATAGCACTTTCGTTTATAGTATTAAGATATAAATTATAACTTTATTGTAAGAATTAATAATAATATTCATTCAATCGAATTTATTTTACATCGACGCGCATCGCGCGGGCGGGTGTACTAATTTAAATTTAATTCTCTGACCTTCAATATCATAGTCAAGAATTCAAATCAACATTTTATCCTTATTTCATTATTTTATTCCCCTTCATAATTTAAGGTTGCGGTCGGCCTTAGAATCTCTTCCAAAAATACATTTGTTTAATATTAGGGATGGCAAAAAAACCGTACCCGATGGTGAAAATCGAAAATCGAATTTTCGAAACGGTTTCGGGGATATGATTATTGGGGATGGGCCGGGGATCGGGAATTATCTCGGGGATTTTTTCGGGGATGGGGACGGGGACGGGGATAGTAGTCCCCGCCCCGGCCCATCCCTGATATGTTTTATATGTTATATTTTATAAATTATATATGTAATTTAATATTTTGTATATTGTATATTTTATTGATTAGTCCATTACTTAAAAAAAAATTCTAATCTAACCTCCATTAATAATAAATCAAATTATGTATTTATAATTTGCTTTATTTTTCATTTTTTAAGGAAAACATGAAAGTAAATGTTGTGGATTTATTTTTTTTATTATTATATTGCATGAATTATTGAACTTTATTATGTGAAATTAAGTATTTAGAATTCAAAATTTTATTTAATAGGTTAATTATATATTGGAAACAATGATGAACTTTTGATGTGGATTATAATTTATTATTAAACAATTTGTATGTGTTTTAATATTAAAATTTTGGAAAATTAGTTAGTAAAATGAATCCCCGATAGGTCCCCAATGGGGATCGGGGAAATTATAATACCCGATGGGATCCCCAATAAAATCCCCAATGGGGATTGAACCGGTTTTGGGGATTAAAGATGCTATTGGGGATGGGGATGTGGATATTACTCCACGTCCCGAAACCAGCTCATTGTCATTTCTATTTAATATTTAATATATCAAAATAAGTACAGGGACTTGACCCAATTGATCATTGATCATGTTTCCTGTCTTCCAATTATAGGTTGGGGAGATTCCCACCTGGCCCCTTATGTCATCACCTTTATTATGTAATTTGTGTGGCTTGGGCTCCCACACACACATACAAGTAAAATTTATATAGAATATATATTATAAAATTATGAAATTAAATATTTTTAACAAGACCTCTCTATTTATTTTTATATCATTATCGATGAGAGTATCAACAATATCAAAAATATTGTTTTGTAATGGGAGGAGGAGGGTGGAAAATTTTTTTCTTTATTATTATTATTATTATTATTATTTTTTTTTTTTTGTAAAAAAACACAAAGGGACCTGCATCAGTGCTTTGATTGAAATTCAAAACAACTCCAATTATAAATTATTTGATATATAAAAAATAAAAAGAGGCAATAATTAAATGCCAACAAACCTCTCCAACTTTCCGTTCTTCATATTTGTCTCGTCTCCCCCTTTCATGTCTTCTTTCTCCGCCATTTAATCCATCGTTCAGGTACTTTTCCTCTCTAATTCCCTGCATACATTCGTTTTCTATATCTGTTTCTACTTTCAATGTTCGTGTATTTATGATAATGAAGCTTTTTTCTCGTGAACAATTTTATTGAATTGTAGTGGTCTTTTAGTTTATGCATTTCTTTTGTTTTTTCGGTTTCTTTTTTGATGATATGATCATTAGGTTGAGAAGAAAATGAAATATTTTGTCGCTCTTTGAATTTTAGACGTCTTGTGATTGTTCGCTTGTGATAGATCTATCGTTGGAGGTACAGATTGACGTAATTTGTTCCTGATTTTTGTAACTTTTTTTGGTGCGGTTTTTCTTCGGGCAGATTGGATTTGGGGAACTCCGCGATTTGAATTGAGGTACCGACGGATGTGGAGATGGTGTGATGATCTTGTCGTTTCTGCGTTTATTTCACCCATCTTGGAACAATTACCATTTTCTCAGTTTGAATTTTCGAGGTTTCTTAACGGAGATATAGATAAAGAAGTTAGTTGCTTTTTTCATGCTTCGTTTTTTTTTTGTTTTTTGATTTGATGAGTAAAAGATCAATGCATCGAAGCGATTAAGGGATTTATAACAAAGAATTTGGGACAAATTGATTGCATGGGTTACCTGAATTCAGTGTTGTCACAATCAAGCCAAGTCCATGCTGGGGATGCACCAGCTAGCGGCGGAGGCCTCAGGTGATCCTCTTGCTCCATGTGCTTTGCCATAGGTCAACAAACCTTTTTTCCATTGTGTTTTTATCATTTTTTCTTGTAAATAAAAATTTCTGGGATGTATTCGGGACTAGCAACAGTGGTCTATAATGCATTGATTTGGCTATGTTGGTTTATTTGATAAACAATCATCCTGTTGAATTTTAGCACAGAGCTTTGTTTTTAAAGTTATAACCTTTTTTTATGTTATCCGAGATGTGCTGAATTAGAATAATAGCTTGTTTGTGAAGTTTAATTTTATTAGTGGCTGTCTTTAATTGGACACTACCTTGATTTTTTATATTTTTATGATGAATGACTGTGGTTGGTCAAATTAAATGTTTGCACATTTTGTCGGCGCTTGGTTATGCCTGGAAAAATATGTTTATGTTCATTTAATGAAGAATTAATACCACATTTGCGTCACAACTATGCCGTTGCCGTAGAATCCAAATGCTTATGCTATGCCTTGAAATTATGCTTGCTGTAACGTTCATGTCGCTGAGATGCTTTTGGAATTATCCAAAATCTATGAAGCAACAAACGTCACACACTACTGTTTGTTGTCCTAGTTGCTAATGACTTGTCTTTTGGCAATTTGTATAAATGATAATATAATGGACAAGCACCTTCACCATGGGTTACATTGTTCATTTGATAATTTGTTTTGGATTTTTGGCTTAATGATCATTTTAATTATCAGCATAGGTTTTTGTTTTTGCTGATATATACTTATTGATCTATGTGAGATTATAGAGAAGAATGCTATATACCATTACCTAACATGTACCTTTTATACTTACCTCGATTCAGTGAGAATGGAAAGTTCAGCTATGGATATGCAAGTTCTCCAGGCAAAAGGTCTTCAATGGAGGATTTCTATGAAACAAGGATTGATGGTGTAGATGGAGAATTGGTTGGTCTCTTTGGAGTCTTTGATGGTCTCTCTCTCTCTCTCTCTCTCTCTCTCTCTCTCTCTCACACACACACACACACACACAAAAATCAAACCTTAAAGCATCCAGTGCAAAAAGTTGACTTATTTGTTTCTGTTTTGTCAGGATTTGGTAAGGGATGCGATAATGAGTTCAGGGAAAAACAGAGAATACAAATTTCCATTTATATTATCAAATAATGTATTTATCAGCTCCCCGTGTTTATCAGAAAACAATTGCTTAGAAATTTCTTTTACACTTGCCTCTTAATTGGGGCAGTTCATGTTGTTTAACCACAATCATTAAAGGGGAGGAGAAAGAAATTATTTGTTACCTTTAGTAAATGGTCAAAGAATATGAAACCCCTGGCAATGCAAAAAGTCCAATCAAAATGATCTATTAAGTGTTTGTATGAATATCTTGCACGTTGATTATTGAACAATGAAGATTATGTGTATTAAGTTATTTGAGTGATGACTTTTCTTTGCTCTTTTACCAAAAGTTGTTACTTTTCAAACTCTTCTTATGCCATATGCTCAATTGATGTTGAATATATTTTATGAATTCATGAAGATATGCCTCTTCTAGCATTAGAACTGTAACTTTACCTGTATTAATCAAAAATGGGGTTTTTTTTTTTTTTTTTTTTTTTTTTTTTTTTTTTGGTTTGAAATCTATATCTTGTATTTTGTTTGATGCTAGATTTGGCCAATTCTTCACTGTATATCTGCCATAATCTTTTCATCTCTGTTAACCAAAGTTTGCTTTTACACTCAGGTCATGGTGGGGCTCGAGCTGCAGAATATGTCAAACAACATCTTTTCAGTAACCTTATTAGACACCCAAAGTTTATTTCTGATACCAAATCAGCTATAGGTTTTTCTCCATGAATTGAGATATTAATTTGCTTACTACCTCCCCATTTTTCATAGTGCATTTTACTTATTTCTGTTTGCACTATCTTATTTCTTTTTCAGCTGAGACATACAATCATACTGACTCAGAATTCTTGAAATCCGAGAATAACCAGAATAGGGATGCTGGATCAACTGCTTCCACTGCTATACTTGTTGGTGATCGCTTGTTGGTGGCAAATGTTGGTGATTCAAGAGCTGTTATTTGTAGAGGTGGCAATGGTAAGATTTTGGAAACTTTGGGTTTCCATCATTGCTTTTTTGTGAAACAGATGTTAACACTCCATGGTTTTATGAAAAACAACCTGTTTTGCATTATTCCACCATTATGATTTTACGCTGATACACCCATCATGTTCTTTTCTCATATGCTGTTTTGTTACTTCACTTCCTTTATTGTTGGCATGGGAAAGATACGATATATATTTAATGAGTCATTTTAAAAAAAAAAAAAAAATCTTAGTTGAGCACTTGTTCTGTGCTCTGTCATGAATTTTGAAATATCTAAAAACTCAATAGTGAAATCTTTTTTCTATCAATACCAAAAGCTAAATGCTGAGGTATATAGCAAAAAAGCATGCCATGAAATTGGACCAGCAACTATTGAAACCCAAAACGTCAAACTCACCTTGATTTAGCAATTACACTTTCAGTCAAGGAGTTGCAGAAGGGATAGAACGGTGACGACAAGTAAAGAACTTGCTTTGCAAATATCACCCTTCATAGGATCACTCAGGTCCAAATTGATGTTTGCTAAGGAAGCCATCCAGTTGACAAATTGGGATTTGGCCGTAGAAGGATCAAATTGTATCCAAAGAACTTGGGAATACAAAATAAATTTGAATGTTAGATTTACATCAGTTTGAATGCAATGTTCATTATCCATACTCCATTTGATCAGAAATTGATTTCTTTATATCCTTTTTATCTCATTAAGGTGTTCGGTTCTGTTGCATCTTGCAGCTATTGCTGTTTCTCGAGATCACAAACCAGATCAGACGGATGAAAGGCAAAGAATTGAAGATGCTGGTGGTTTTGTGATGTGGGCAGGTGAAGGAATTAATGTGCTGGTTCTATCTTCAATCACAATTACTGTGCTCATTCTATCTTCAATCACTATTATCTTTTGCCAGAGCTATGATTTCTAATTTGCTTATTATTTGAATTGGATATATTCTTGCTTATGATCATTTGATTTGCCTTACAGGAACATGGAGGGTTGGGGGAGTGCTTGCAGTATCTCGTGCCTTTGGTGATAGACTTTTGAAGCAGTTTGTAGTTGCTGATCCAGAAATTCAGGTGCGTTATCCAGACTGCCTTGTGCGAAATCAACATTTCAGCTGACAATTGAAAATTCGGTCTTTTGTTTAAAACCAATTGAACCATTCATATTTTCACTGAGACATTCAATTAGATATTTCATGGGATTTTATTTCCCATTTTATTTTGCATTTGTGTTTGTGTGTTCTATGTTCTGACCCTTTATACATGTGTCCGTGTGTGTGCTGCTAAGTTGTTTGGGGAAATGTTGGTTTAGCCATGTTTTGTTGAGTAGAATTAGATTAGATAATTTATTGTATCTAATCATATGTAGTGTTTACAGACATTAATTCCTTGCAATGGATTAATTTCAATCAGATGGAGTAATTACTTAAATGCGTAGTTCTTTGGATTTAACACAGCCTTTAAGTTTGATACTCAAATTCCTTTAAAATATTCCTATAGTGAATGATCTTGAACCCAGTAGTGAATCCATAAAATATTATAAGTGGTATCACAAAAATGTGCTGGAAATGAGGAAAGTGGTATCACCACAAAAACTAAGCAGGAGCGCCACGCCAACCCAAAAGTAAATTGTTTTTTCAACCTTGAAAAATCAATTTCATCAATTTAAGCGGGTTATGTGGGGTTATGTGCATCCGCTTGAATGTACATTAATCTGCCTATGCTTGCACCCTTCCTCACAATGAACAGCATTCCTTTTCCATTATATATACCTCAATACCTCATACAAAACTCTTATTTCTCCTTGCTTATCTCAAACTAAACACAGGAAGAAAAAGTTGACGACACCCTCGAGTTTCTTATCCTTGCTAGCGATGGACTTTGGGATGTAGTAACAAATGAGGTACCGCTCAATACTCTCATCTCATATCCGTTCTGTCATCACGAACACCTTTCTTTCCCATTGCCGGTAAGGCGTTTACATTATATATTTTGACCCAGTGTTTGTAATTTCAGGAAGCCGTCTCCATGACTAAACCAATCCAAGAGCCCGAAGCAGCAGCAAAAAGGCTGTTGCAGGAAGCAAATCAGCGAGGCAGTGCCGATAACATCACCGTTGTTGTTGTCCGATTTCTGGCAAACCAGGTGGAATCCTCTGATGCTCGGTCTCATTAGACAGAGATAGATCCTTGCCCCCCTTACCGGTTGAATGCATTAATCTGGTCATCGATTATTCGCAGGGCATGGAAATAGAAAGGTACATCTTTTAACTAAAACTTGTAGAATAACAGAGATGTGGTTCTTTGCTTGAAAAACTTGCAATGTTTGTCCCCAAAATTGTTTCCTACTAAAAATTGTTTTTCTTTTATGTATTTGAAATGTAAATTTTACACGTGTTGGCTGTCAGTGATGTTTTACAGTTGACAGAACATAATCTGAGTTTCAAGTTTGATGAATTTGATCCCCATGTTGTTAATGAAGACAAAAAACTAAGTAGGAGTAGTAGCACATTTGTATCAAGTTGTGGAATCATAATAAATACTCCATCCATTCATAAGTACGATTTCTTCACTTGAATATTTTGTTATTTCGTGTAAGAGAGTGCATGAAGTTAATACATGTTTCTCATGTTCCTTTTCCTAGATTATCCCCAAAAAGTATTACAGTGAAAATTGCATTCGGCCCTGAGAAAATACGATGAGTTTACTTGACATGCTGTCGGATAACATTTAAATTGCTGTGGTGTGCCTATAATTGTCATTGTTTCTCTCTTTTTAATTGTAGTGATAATGAGAGATGGTCAGATGGCACTATAGAAAAATTGTCCTAGCCCATGGAATTTGGTAACCCACCCCTCATATTTAATCTACACAAGTTTTAGATACAATAATTTAAAAGTTTTAACTTTTTTTCCCCCCCTTTAAAGATAAAAACAGCCAAACACCAGTCTATCCATATATTCTGATATTCATGTGTTGTGCTTGGGTTAAAAGATTTAAAAATAGGATTTGGGTTAATTACAGGGCTAGTTAAATTTCTTGCTGTAAAAGGTAAATTTTTCTACCCAAAACTCTTTAATTATCCAATCATGGTGATAATTTGACATTCCCTAGTAATTGGTCCCTCAAGGCTTCAATCAAGGGAATACTAGATTTTGTATCCGAGATTTTCAAAATATACACCAACTCAATGCCCGTTATAAAATGACAAACTCCCCAGCATTATCTTAATCGATGATTCAAAATCTTAATCAGAATAATCTAATCATTTCACATATTATATAGTACTACTCTCTCAGTCCTACTCTTTGTCTCAAAATTTTGGGCACACTATCCAATGCATTTGTTTAATTATTAGTATCTTAAAATGTTTATAAGTAAAAAATATATATGAAATATATATATTCTAAAACTATAGACGAAACTAACAAGACGGAATTTGATTATATATTTTTTTTCTTTTATAATTGCGACAACATTAGGTCAAAGCTGATCAATGAACAGTATCAAAAGTCAAAATGAGACGTAATTGTTGGGACGGAAGGAGTATAATCTTAAATGCTACTACTACGTAGGAGTCTAATCTTTATGCATGGCCAACACTGAAATCAATTTATTGTCACAAAAATCATTTCCAATATTGATTATTGAAAAACAGTAAGTAAACTATTGTCGTCTTATTGCCCAGGTTAATTTATTGATTGTTTTAAGTAAATCAATTTAATCATTTTTTAACATTTTAATTTTCATGTTTCTTCTTAGGATTCCTCCTCTGTAGCGTAAGTTTCATTCAGTTTTCACTTTCCTCGCAATTTCCTCGTATCAACCAAAGTAATACAGTATATATAGAAAATACAAATATAAACAAGGCTAATATACTAGTACAAATATAATACTATAGACCAAATCAACATAGCCATCCTTTTTTTTAAAACAAAGCACATTCCAGCACCACAACCAAATCTGTCTCAACAACCCATAAAATAGCTCAAGAAACCTTTCAATATGTTATAACGATGGTACCGACCTGCCCATATATACTATGGGACAGCAATCCCTGACAGTCGTCTAAAGTCTCAAATAAATTATCACCACCAAAACACACTCCCACAGCTTAAGCTTATCATAGAAACAACTAAACATGCAAGACGACGGCGTCTACCCACATGGAGGAAACATAAATTTCGATTCCTAACTAAAATCAAACCTGGCTTTCATCACAATTCGCATTTTGTTTTTTTCAGTAGTACATTTAAAATCGCAGTAGTAGGTCATGAATTCCCCAAGCACATATGTAGAGCTACCTAGACACTGCCACCCCTGAGAGCAAGAACCAAGTGAAGAACAGAGCCGCCCTCGATGTTGTAGTCTTTTGCAGTTTTGTCATCTGCAAGCTGTTTGCCGGCGTATATGAGCCTATAATCACAATGTTCATAATTGTGATGAGAATAAATGAAGAATTTTTATTTGTGTAATGGAACTCAAAGCACGTGTTAAACACCAGTAACAATCTCTAGGCAGACCAACATCATATCAACGAGCACTCAATCTCTAAGTGTGATACATTTCCATAATTTTTAGCCAATAAGGAAACGTAATCAAACATAAAGGCATTCAAAGGACTATCCTTTCATTTACGCAATAATTAATGTCAAACCTTTGTTGCACTGGAGGAATCCCTTCTTTCTCCTCAACCCGTTCCTTAATCCGGTCAATGGTATCAGTTGGCTCGATATCAATCTCAATTTCTTTTCCCGTAAGGGTTTTGACCTTGATCATTGTTCCTCCTCTAAGCCTCAAAAGTAGGTTAATCGTAGATTCGTTTCCAATGTTATATTCAGACAATGGTTTTTCATCTTCCAATACTCTACCAGCAAACACAAGCCTCTGCTGGTCAATGCATAAATCTTCTTTTCCCTGGTAACAGCAGTTGTCATATCAGTTTGAATATGCTAGCTAACAGTTTGGAGGAAAATATCCAATTGTTTAGCCCATGGGGACCTCAAAATAATTATTATAATGAACAATCTTCCAAATTCCAAACCAGTATCAATCACTCCTCTTATAACAAATCACGAGGAAGCATCTAATAATCTAAAACACATGTTTACGATTGAACAATACGATACTTTTGCTACGCCCAAATACTAGAGAACACTAACTATGTGTAAATACTTGAAGGTAGAGCAATTTAATAACAAAATACGCCCATAGAAATACCCAGGTTTGCTTATTGGACACCATTTACACTACAGAAATTAGGGCAATTGTTGAATTCGAGTTCATTTTAGAAAGATTCCGGCATGGGGTAGACGCGCGCCAAAACTTGAAAAAACATGATGAATGGTTACGCGTTGGGCACCTGTTTGGCATTCTTGAGGCAGACTTCACAACAAATTTCCTAACCATAATCCTAAAACATTTTTCTATGTTTGGAGGCATAAAAAATTGAACCTGAATCCATTACTTGTCCTAAATTGACAAACAAAAAAAAATATTTAAAAATAAAAAAATCAGACTAGAGCCTTAAATGTTCACTAATGCAATCAGGTTTCTATAACACAAACTAAGGTTCTCATAACAGCATATAATCCTAAACACCTTTTATAGTGCCTCTTTAAATATCGTTCCCGATTTCAAATACAATAAATATTTTTCAAACTGGATTGATTTACCCCTTAGAACACTTCAGGCCCATTTCGAACTTATTTACCTATGAGGAACTCTAACGAATTCAAACCCTAGTTTCATCAAAATGTCAAATAAAACAACTGCCACGACAACAAACAACAATAATGATCGGAACTCATAACGACGAGCTACACAACAAACTCAATATCATCGAACAATGAATTAAAAATAAAAATCAAGCATTAAAAACACAATAAATTACGACCATAAACAAAACAAACAAACAGATGAACACAAAAAACAGGGAGCAAATTGGCACCTGAATCATGGTCTTGACAGCTTCAGCGGTGTCGCTGCACTCGACATCAAACGCTGTGCTGTCTCCGCCCAGTTTTTTGACGAAGATCTGCATCTTTCCCCTTCCCCGCTTGATTTGTACGTGGCTCACTGAGATTCTCAGACTTCAAAACTGCTCCTGAAGGCTGAAATTGGAGAATCTGTAGAGGAATGAGATTGCACGAAGGCAGCTGAGTGAGTGGTGCTATTTATGGGCCTCAGTTTTGGGCCATTTCCAGATATTGGGCCTTTTTAGTATGGGCCCTACATTTATTCCACCAGTTGTCATCCAAGAAATCTTTCTCAGTAGTACTACTATTTTACAATGGGCAAATTCAACAGATTAATTTTTAAATTTAATTTATTCTCTCAAAATAAATCAATCAAATAGTAGTATATTTTTTATGGAAATGATGAATATTCTATATTGAAAACAATTTTATATGAATTTGAATATTCCTGTGCCAATGGAGGAGAATAAATGAAGAAGAATGTGAATATATTTTTTCAGGAAAATATATTATACCTAAAGGATAGAGATTTAAATATTTGAATAGGTATAGCACAGGTTCTTTGGCAATTTGAAGCATCTTCAACTTTCATTTTTTCTTTTTTCTTTTTTTTTTTTTTTTTGAGAATGATGAAGCATCTTAAAAATTTAAATTGGGAATGGCAAAGCCGCAAAGGTGTGTATGGTCGTATGGACTTGCAATTATACAGATAAATATTTATCCTTTTTTTAAAAAAAATTTTTATCAATATTCTACCTAATATTGGAATAATAACTAGGGCCAAGGGTTCATTTAAAATTCGTTCCATCTAAATAAAAGTTCAAATATGAAATTTTTTATTTTAAACATTGACACTCATGTGTTGGTAAAGTTGTGTGGAAGCCCAAGTCATACAAATTACAAAGGGAATAAAGGGGAGGAATAAGAGACCGGGTTGGAATTGAACACCCAGCAATAAGGTTGGAAGTCGGGGGATACGACCACTCGGCCAAGTCTCTATTCCCAAATTCAATATGAAATTGAATGAAATCAATCATTTATTTATTTATTTTGCGGCATATATTGACACGCTAAAAATTTTAGTGGCACCTAGCTAGAGCTGAAAAACAAACAAACAATTTGTTGAATAAAGTTCGCAAACAATTTGTTGAATAAAGTTCGGTTGGACTCGCGTTCGTTTGATAAATGTTCGTTTGTGAAGCTTAACTAACCGAACTCAAACACGAATTTGAGCCCGTTTGCTTAACGAACAAATACGAGCTTTGTACTTAACAGTTCGTAATTGTTGGTAAATATTTGTTAAGAAGGTACTTTTGTAATTTTATATTATTATTTATTTTATAAAGTTGGGGTCTTCCTTCTTCTTTCTTTGACCCCCTTTGCGTAATAGGGTCAGTCCTCATAGTTCTTTTGGAATTTTTTATTATTATTTATTTTATACAAATTTTATGACTAAATTCAAATAAACATTTAATTGATTTGAACGAGCTTCAATGAACTGAGTTTGAACTAAACGAGTCAAGCCGAACAAAATAGTAAGTTGGCTCGTTTGAACTAAACAAGCTGAGTCAAATACGAACTCGAGCTCATAAACTTTTTCACTATGCGGACTCGAACATAATTTTAGGCTCGAACTCATTAACGAATGAACATGAACAGAGCTCGAACCATTAACGAGTCGAGCTCAAACACTTACAGCTCGGCTCGGTGGCACCCATATGGTACATGTAGTACTATTATTAAAATATAAAAATTATTCTCCCACCACCCGATTCTATGACTTCAGTTCACAATTTTTTTTAAAAAAAGTTATTCACACCCAACTAAATTTATAAAAAGTTACACACAATCTCTGATAGTTTAAACAAATGCCTCGGGTTCGAATATTTGTATATGCAGAATTTTACTTTGGGAGATACAACACTTCAATGTTCACCCGATACTCAAAGGATTAGTCTCGACCCAATGAGGTTACTTAGAGAATACCCGGTATTCCCCTAAAAAATGTTATACACAGCCCCTTGTTGAATATTAATAAATGGTAATCTCACCCATTTAGAAGCACAAGAAGTTATTATACAGATCCACCCAACGCTTCCGTAGTGCCCAACACCTCATAAACCCCAAATTCATTCCAAAGCATGAAACCTTAAACCTTAGAAAGAGCTCTAATTCATCAACCAAAGAAGAGGAAACAACATGGCAGATAAGGAATGATACATTGTGGAGAAAAATGTGAGTTCAATTTCTTATTTTTTCCATTTTTTGAATTTAAAATATGTTTCCAAAAACGGAAAAAAAAAAAAACAAAAACAAAAACAAAAACAAAAACAAAAACAAAAAACAAAAAAAACGGAGGCCATTTCATCGGTCAATAGCCAAAAATGAAGGGTTATTTGGGCATTGAGGGACGAAATCAATATTACACTTTTGGGCATCGATGACTGAAAGTGCAATATTGATATAAACCATCCAATGGCAGCCACCGCAGCCGCGGCCACGGACACTAGACATGCTTCCTCTTCTTCTTTGCTTTCCTCCGGCGGAGTGTACATGTTTGAAAGAAAGGGATGTTACGGCCGGGTTCACTATGTTCTTTGCCACGGACACTATGTAGGCACTAGACAATACATTCGCTTTTGCTTTTTCACATCTTTAAAATGAAAATTGGTTTACTATGTTTTCTAAAGCCAATAATCGAGATTGGGCTTATTTCTTCTATCCTGGCCCAATAATAATGGGCCATCTATGTCATTGGGCCAATTAATATTTAGGCTCGCTGGTTTACAGAGCTGTATAGTCCAGATAAGTTTTTTTTTTAATTACCTTTAAAAAAAATTTTAAAAAAATATATGAAGTACATTTTTTAATACTTCGTATATAAATGTTACATTACCATATATGAAATATTTTTAAAGGTAAAAAACTTCCACTAAAGTACTTTCGTTCCTTGCATTAAATCCCGTATCATTTCCTTATGTTACACTTATTTAAAAACGGAGTAAGTAGTATTTATATTTAATATTGATAGAGGATTTTCAACCAATTAAATTCACCTATATCTCCAGGCAAATGGATCCATCCATCCATTGCCTTTATGTTGAACAAAACCTTCATTTGGATAGAAGGAAATGAGAATAAAAGAAATAATTTGGAGGGAAATTAATTACTTTTTCATTATTGTAACTTTTATTCCCAAACAAAATGAAGACTTTTCATTTCTCTTATTTCCCTTTTTTTCATCATCTTTTATTAAATAAAATAAAATATTAGCAAGGCATTAGTTTAATTATTAAAGGGCTTGTTTGACAATACTTGTTAGTTGTCATTGGATTACATAAGTAATAAATTAATAAAAAAAGTTGTTAACTGATTATGAGAATATTTTGAGACTAACTTTTTATCTACAATAAGGTGGAAATTCAAAATATTATTCCTTGTCGCGGATCCAAAAAATATTGATTGGACATTGTTTTAGGTTATCTTGTCTTTATAAAAAAAAAAAAAAAAAAAAACTATCTTGTTTCACAAAATAGCTCATTCAAAAATAGTTATTTTATCAAACCCCCTAGTAATTTGAGTGTTGATTATCTTAAAATAACACGTTGTTTTGCTACTGGTGTTGCATGTTCAATGGTATCCTTTAGCCCAATGGCCAATGTTAAGAAATCTAGTTAGAGTATGGAAGGACAATATTCTGCATATATACAAAAATATTATTATAAAGAGATTATTATATAATAGATTAAAAACACCATCACAAAATCACACCCACCCAGACATCATCATCATAAGCATAACTAAACTCATAGACTGCCAACTTCCAAATTAAAACTAGCATTTATTGAAATGGGGAAAAATAAAATTTGGGTTCACCAAGTCAATCGGTTGGTGTCACATTAATTTCATGTTTTTATTTCTTTAACTTCTCAGTAGGGTTGGTCCAGTTATTGTGCATAGTTATTTCTTTTTTAATAACCAAAAGAATATTTTAAGATAGATGATTGGATGCTTCAGTGCTTGCTTGCACATTTTAATTTTGTTGTTGATAAAAAAAACAAATATTTAACGTAACTAAGAATTGAAATAAAAGTAACACAATAAGTAATAAATAAGGTTTAGGATTTAACAGTAAAAGTGATACAACAAATTTGATTGTTTACATTTACAACATGAAAAGTGAAAACAACCCACAGAAACAACATACACAAATGGACCTTTATTTTATTTTATTTTATTTTATGTAGTACATCTACTACATATGGTTCATTTTTAATTTAATTGCAAATCACACCTGACAGCTCTCGATTAATCTAATACAAGTACTCCTATAATGCTCGACATTTCAGAGGTTCCACCAAAGTCTATATTATTAAAAAATAAAAAATAAATAAAAAATAAAAAATTCCAATATTAATAGTAAAATAATAATTCCAAAATAGCTGGAGGCTGGACTGAATTGGAGCCCCACGTATCAACATCCAACTGGCAATCGGAGATAATGGAAATCTAGTCACCCAATCATCCTTCAGATTTTGATTCACTATGACCCCACACTATTATCCGAAAAACCATATTAAAATATAAATATATATATTTTTTTTTTTTTAGAAAAAACGACTGCCATTTTATCTGCGGGACCGACTGGAAATAAACGGGCTTCAGGGCTTGGATCAATTGTTTAATCTATTTAAATGTGCCACTAAATTCGAACCCGACAATGTAACAAACGGGTTAGATTAGAGTTGACCCTTCTAATTCGAAATACTCCCTCCATTTTTGTTAGGGTCTGTTCTGCACGCAGCTTTGAATGCTTTTGGGAGCTTCTGGTAGCTTTAGCTTTTATTTCAAAACAAAAGCCCCGTTCTGTACACTAGCTTTTGGGAGCTTTTGGAAACTTCTTTTTTAGAAGCTACAAGAGGTAGCTTTTGGGAGCTTTCGGAAGCTACTTTCCAAATTTAATTAATTTTTCTCTTCAAATTATAATTTTTGACAACTACGGCTACTTGTACCGAACACTTATACAAAAACTGATAGCTACAACTCCCACAGCTCCCAACAGCTACAGCTCCCTACACCTGCAACTCGCAGCTATAGCCCGCAGCTACAGCTCGACCTGCAGAACGGACCCTTAACCTTACCATTTGCATAGTTGATACTATTTATCAAGTAGCTTTCATTCAACTTTTTAGCATAGTTATATAAGATAAAACATATTTAAGTGAGATATTGTTGGATTCGTCTAATCGCGTAGTTTTAAAACATGAAATTTTTATAACTTTTACTTATATATAATTTGAGTTATTAATGATTAAAAATGAGTATTGGATTGTGTGCATGGTAGAAATGGAGAAGCTATAAGAAAAAACAGAGAGGAGTAGATAATTGTCTAATAAGTGGGTTAATTTTTGGTTAACTCAACCTAATCCGTTTATAATATAGAAGTATTAGCTTTTAAATTATTATTATTACTAGTATTTATGCCTGCGCGCTGCGCACGGGCAAAGTTTTTTTTATATCTATAAATATTATTTTACTGTTGAGATGGTTAAGATTGTTAGATGTACGTTTTAGAATTAGAATTACAAAATGGGTAAAATACAATCTTGTTTTAATTTAGTAGCATCATTCATTTCTTTATCAAATCCCTGATTGATTTTCAATTGCCAAATACCAATGAATCCAATAAGATGGATTATGCAATGTCTTGCATATGAAAACATATAATCATAATATAAAAAACACTTTAGATCTTAACAGAAGGCAAAACACAGTAATAGAAGAGAAAAAGATACATTGAGATGATAACCTAATGTCATTAATGGAACTTGGTAAAATAATAATTCAAAAAAAATTACACATTAAAGCATGGTTTCCCTTATTCCCTAGAACTGGAAAGTATAAACCAAAAGTAGAATAAGACAACCCTTCCCTTCCTACACATTCTTAAGTAGGTTTTACCGCTTTCCATCCCCAGAAAAGGCATCAGGTCATCAGGATCACAGGGTCAAAATTTCTAGATCAAGCTGCTACTGGAGAGATAATGCTTTCCGAACATAGCCAAAAAAGAGTGCTTGCTTTTTTGAAAGATACATATCATATTCTTTGTGGTTAGAGATTTAAAAGCAAAAGTCTTTCCATTATAACTATAGTAACGATGCTCCGGAGAAACCACTGTTGAGAGCAATGCAGGTCCAATGCATCCTCAAGCTTCCAAGGCATCACTAACCATTCCACATTCTACTACATGTTGAAAATCATAGATCCAAAATTAGTCAATTGAAATAGAGCACATGCCGCCATTTTCTATTGAAAGCAATGGAATATGAAGACCGGAGATATGTAGACTAAAAAATGAGGATATGAAAAGATAATAAAGACCAAACAAAGGAGAAGCTACCAATATGAATATGATAAAACCAATTTTTATATTACTATCAAAATACTATTGCAGATAATAAAATTGATAAATTGATAAATCTGAAGAGTAAAGCTTGACCCGAATAACTTTTGTAATTTATTTCTAAACCCATCTCATCCTTGTGCTTTAGGTCAGATCCTGACAAACAAAAAAACCTACTTGCTGTAACGATTACATAATGCAAGCTTTAAATCAAAATATACTCTTTCAAATCCTATACATTAGTGAAGGACTTCCTATCGCAAAGAATTGAATCATGTTCCAAGTAAGAGAACGAACATATCAAGCATGAAATATGCAAAATAATGAAGAAAAAAATGCTCCCAATAAAACATCGAATTTGTCACTTCAATATGAATCCAAGAGCCAGGACGACATACCCCATCCAGAAGAATAAAATTATTGTATTAATATACACCCAAAAAAATATCATGCTAACCGTGCATTCTTCATCTAATACATGACAAAGAATCAATCTTGTCTCTTGCTTTCTTGTAAAGTTTAAGTCTTTTAGCGTGGCTTCTCTCCATTAGTGTCGTATTTTCATCCAATATATCCGACAATTGCTTACCTTGCAGAATATAATCAAATGTAAGCACATAGGATAAAAGGTTAAAGCACGGCATGAAATATCTTGTCATAACAATTGAACGACAACCATTTCTTGGTTGCTTGATATTTCAAGTATCGTGACACAGAAATATTTGCAAATGAAATCAAAACTACAAATCATAATACCATCACTTACTGGACTGCACATGAAGAATGTTTCCAGAGGTGTGACAGTGTTCGATAGAGCAGACGATAGCGGAGCTATTTCATCATCGACGGGCAGCGGTAGGAAGGCTAAAATCAATCCTGTCCTATATACTCCATTTCTTAATTCAGCTGCATAATAAAGTCAAAAAAGGAAGGTAAAATCATTTGTGCCCTACCCGATTACCTATGAAAAACTCAATTCTGTCCTCTCAAATGCCAAATTGTCATCAACTGCTCCAACCAAATCAACAGCATAACAACAACATTTTAAGAAAATCAATAAATATTTAATCACAAAAAACTTGGGACTATGATTTCTATCTCGCATCTACTGTAAGTTAATTACAAAATATTGGTACTGCTTAAGATTGTGGGTGAAAACAAAGGCAAAAAAAAAAAGATAAATTTAAACTCATCATCAGTAATATTTAAATCTAAATAGAATAGTCACAGTAGTACACCTGTGAAATCGATGTCTTCCCTCAGAATCCTTGTACCTAAATAGAAAATTAAAACAAATATCGTGTGGGTAAGTCTGCATTAGAAGTTAAATGAATTATGGGAATCAATCTAGAAACTTACACCACCAAACACCCACATATGATAACAAACCAAACCCAAGAATAATTTAAAAAAATCCGATTAGATTTAAAACAAACCACAAACCAATGAATCATAAAAATCAAACTAAAAACCAATTGATTTGAATAGGATAAACATCCTCAAATCAAACAAATAACATCAAGAACAAAATATAGGATGAAGAACAGTAATGCAAATAAAAGCGAAGAAATAAAAAATATTTTAAAGATCATTTCTTAAAACTGTGTGGGTAAGCCTGCATAGAAATCAAATTAATTATGAAAATCAATGTAGAAACTTACACCACCAAAAGCACAATAATTTGAACACATACCAAAGCCAAGAATAAAAAAATCCGAATTGATTTCAAACAAACCAATGAATCTGAAAAAAATCAAACTTTGATTTCAATAGGACAAACACATTCAAACCGAACTAATAATATCAATAACAAAACATAGGATGAAGAACAGAAATGCAAATAAAAATGAAAAAATAAAAAATAGAATGAAGATCATTTCTTAAAACTCTGTGGGTAAGCCTGTATAGAAATCTTAATTATGGGAATGAATCTAGAAACTTATACCACAAAAAACACACAAATTTGAATACAAACCAAACCCAAGAATAAAAAAAATCTCAATTAACAAACCATGAATCTTACAAAAAAAAAATCAAACAAAAAACCAATTGATTTTTATAGAATAAACATCTTCAAACCAAACAAATAATATCAAGAGCAAAAAATAGGATGAAGAGTGCATCTCAAAAAAATTGCAAGCCAAAACAGAAAATTAAATTTGATGAACACAAAATAATTGCCCAGATAAACAAAATAATTCTGAGACAGCGCAGGCGATGGACGACAACGCGCAACAGTCGCTGAGACAGGAAGAAGACGGGGCAGGCGGAGGGGAGCCAGCGTCGGTCAGTTGCAAAGGTGATGCAGAGCGCAGGCAGAGGTGACGCAGAGCGCAGCGCTGGTGTTGGGCAGGGAGGATGAGAGATTTACAGAAAAAACGTGAATGGATGTGGGGAGCTGTTATGCGATCAGACATTCAATCTCAAAGATCTCCGAAGAGCAATTGCAGCCACTGGTATGGGATGGAATTTTCTCAGTGACTATCCAATTTAGGAATCGAAAACAATTTCATAGCAGTCGAAGAATTGAGATTACAGGAAATCGTCGGACAGGCATGGAGAGAGCGAGAGCGAGAGTGAGAGTGGAGGAAGAAGAATAGGGGTGCAGGCAATGTTATCACAGCATCGCCCAGGCGACGACTAGGCGTCCCTGCGGTGGCCGATGCACGCCGGGCAGAGCTGCCTCGCCCTTTCTTCGAACGGCGTCCAGGCGTCGCCAAAGTACGCCAAGGCGACGCCAAGCCGACGCCAAAAACTTGGAAACCTCTAAACCCGCGCTACCCGACCCACCCACCCGCGCTACGCGACCCACCCATTATGAAACCCTAACCTGGTCTCACTCCGTAAAAGTCCGTAGAATTCTGTTGAGAGAAAAGATCTCCCGGTCTGTGAGCTGCTCTCAAGCCGCCGGTCTGTGAGCTCCTCCCACCCACCGTCGCTGCTGTTCTCCCGCCTCCGCCGCCACCGACGCCATCGCCGCCGCCGTTGCTTCCCTGATTTTTGGTAAGTTTTGGCAAATCCCTGTTTTGTTGATTTGTGAAGAAGAGGTTCCTTGTTTTCTTTTTCTCCGTTTACTCTCTCTCTCTCTGCTGCTTTTATTGTGCCCAACTGCCAATTGCTTTTTTATTGTGGCCATTGCTTTGATGTCCCCACCACTTTCACCACTTTCTAGAACTATTTTATTTTTTATTGTTCAAGTGGATGTCCCCATAATTTTTTGTCTGCACTCTGCACTTTATTTTTTAACTATTATATATTTTTTCACCATCTTTAATGCATGAGAATAAACCTGCCCAACCAAGCAAAGTCAAAAAGCCTAAACTTTAGTGCATGAGAATAAACCTGTTTCATGATCATCGGACAGATTATAGATTACAATACATGAGAATAAACAGAGGCGGACCCAAGCACAAGGCTTGGTGGGGCACGAGCCCCACCTCTAAAATTAAAAAAAAAAATTATATATTAGTAAATTAGGGCAACAGCACCACGGTCTCCCCTTTCAGCAATTCAGCCCCATTTCTTCCTCAGCCCTCCTCTAGAGTCTCGCCCCCTCCCCCCTTCACGTTCGACAGTCCGTCGTCCGCCCCCTCCATGTCCGGCAGCCCACTCTCAGATTTTGGTGTCTATTAGCACAGTTGTCTCCGTCTGCTCGCGCTTCTCTGTTGTCTACTGCCTAACCTTCACAGCCTCACTTTCGACGGATTCGGGAAACGCACTTCTCCGAACTTTATCGGGCATTAATGCCCTCTCCTCCGTCCGCCCATTTCTGCTAAATCCAAGGTAGTGTTGCAATTTTAATTTAATTTGCCATATTTGCTTATAAGTTATAATGTACCTGCTTTAATTTGCTGCTAAATCCATTGCCGCAAAAACAGATGTATATGATGGTTTTATATTGAATTGCACAATATATTTTTATTGCCCCTAAGCAATTTCATAACATAAAAATTAAAACCTGCTTATGGTGTTCTGATATTGCCCCTTTTCAGAATTGCAGTAATAGCATTACTGCTTATAGTTTCCAAAATCTATTTTTATTGCCCCTTTCTGTGCTACAGTAATAATTGATATATGTTATATGTGTTTTGTGTTTTGTCTAGTAATTTATATATTTGGTTTATGATTAACTGATATTACTTTATAATAATTGATTTATTGATTTAGGAGAAAATTGATAGATATTTTTCTAAATTATCAAAGAGTTCCGTGGAATCTTCTAAACCGAATACAAATCTAAATTCTTCCGAGCAAGTTAGTGGAAATAAGAGAAAATGTGGTGATTTAAACCCAAATGATATTGAAGTTGATCCTGGAGTTCGAAGGCAAATTGATGATTTTGATGTGAATATTAAGGATTTAGTTAGAAGGGCGTACCTAACTAGAGGTCCTTGCCAACCGATATTGGATTTTCCTCAAACACAAATTGGAGAATATAGAAGGAGCTTTCAAAAAAAGTGGTATAAGGAATTCAAATGGTTAGAGTATAGCACACGTGAATATAAAGCGTATTGCTTTAACTGTTATTTGTTTGGAGGCCGGAAGGCAAATGTGGCATTTACAAGTGCAGGGTTCAATAATTGGAAGAATGCATTGGCCCTATTTAGGGAGCATGTTTCTGGTGGTCATAGTAGTATACACAATGTAGTAGTGGCAAGGTGCAATGCTTTCGAAAATCAAAGACAAAGTATATCATATAATTTTCTTGCACAAAGCCAAGAAAGTGAGGTTGCTTACCGAAAGAGGTTAACTGCAGTGTTGAAGGTTGTTCGACTTTTATTGAAGCTAGGATTGGCTTTTCGAGGTCATGATGAATCTTTAACTTCTATTAATAGAGGCAACTTTCTTGAAATTCTGGATTTTTATTGTGATGAAAATGAAGAAATTGCAAAGGTTCTTAGAGAAAATGTTCTTGAAAATAATAAGTTGATTGCTCCAAAAGTCCAAAGAGAGTTGGTGAATGCTTGTGCTATGGAGACTAGGATGTCTATCATTGATGATATTGGAAACCATTTTTTCTCTCTTTTGGTTGATGAGTCTCGTGACAATTCGAGCAAAGAGCAAGTAGCAATTGTTTTAAGATATATGAATAATGGTGGTGCAATAATTGAAAGAGTCTTAACAGTGGAACATGTGCAAGATACATCATCACAATCATTGAAAAATGTTATTGATAGTGTATTTGCAACATACAATCTATTTTATTCTAGATTGCGTGGGCAAGGGATATGATGGTGCTTCAAACATGAGGGGTCAATTTAATGGGCTTCAAGCATTGATATTGAAGGAACAACCATGTGCACCATACATCCATTGCTTTGCTCATCAACTTCAATTGGTGGTTGTTGCTGTTGCGAAAGGAATCCCTGAAATTTGTGATTTCTTTAGTTATGTATCACAAATTGTCAATATAGTTGGTGGCTCGTGTAAAAGAAAAGATGCTCTCTCTCAACATCATCATGACAAGATAGTTGCTAGTATTATAAATGGTGAAACTTCAACGGGAAAGGGAAAAAATCAAGCAACTACTCTTGTGAGATCTGGAGATACACGTTGGGGTTCACATTACATGACTCTTATTCGCTTGTGTGATATGTGGGAATCAATCTTGGATGTGCTTCAAGATGTATGTGAAGATGGCACTTCTACGGATCAAAAGGGCTTAGTAAATGGTTTGATGGAAAAAATGGAGAGCTTTGAATTTGTGTTCAATATGCATTTGATGATAGACATTCTTGCCACCACAAATGAGCTCTCTCAAGCCTTGCAACTTAAAAATCAAAATATTGTGAATGCAGTGGGATTGATTTCTACCACAAAGAAAGAGCTACAATCAATGAGGGAAGAAGAATGGGACAACTTCTTGAAAAGAGTCACTGGTTTTTGTGTGAATGAAAAAGAGAAAAGAAATATTCTTGTTCCTAACTTGGATGAATTTATGCCATTGCGTGGGCGTTATAGGCGTGCCAAACAAGAAATCACATATTTTCATCGTTATAAGGTGGAAATATTCAATGCGGTTAGTATTTTTATTATTTTAGTTTGACTTATGAATTGACTCTTATATTAATATCTTTGAACTAACTTGAATATTTTTTTCCTAGGCTTTTGATTTGATTAACCAAGAGATGAATAATCGATTCACTGAAACAAGTTCGGAGTTACTACTTTGTATTTCTTGTCTTGATCCTAGAGCTCAATTCTCTAAGTTTGATAGAGACCAATTGGTTCGTCTTTCTGAACTCTATCCATGTGATTTTACATCAATTGATCGTATCATGTTATATCATCAACTGAAGGTTTTCATTTCACATGTGAGAAGTTGTGATGATTTTTCCGAACTTCAAGGTATAGAAGGGCTTGCAATTGCAATGGTCAAAACAGAAAAAGATGTGATTTTTCCGCTTGTTCATAAGTTGATTGAATTAGCATTGGTGTTGCCGGTTGCCACAGCTACAGTTGAGAGGGTATTCTCGGCAATGAATCTTATCAAGACAAATTGGAGGAATAGATTGGGAGATGAGTTGATGAGTGATACTTTGGTGACATATATTGAAAGAGATGTTTTCAGTTCGATTGATAATGAATCAATATTGCAACGATATCAGAAGATGGGTAGCCGACGATATCAATTAAGTAGACTTTCTGATGGTTGTACAAATGATGGAGATTAATTTATATATTGTATTATTTGTTTTTTGGTTAAATCTTGTGATATTGTACTTTTATGAACAAAACTGTCTGGTATATTTTGTATACTAGAAATCTGGAAGGATTGATTGTGGTTGCTTGAACTACTGACCTTAATTGATGTACGGAATCTTGGATTGTTTCAATAGTTTAATTAGTTTTTGATTTTTGGATACATTACAGCTATTTTTAGACCCATTTTGTGTTTGTCTCATACCTTTTTTTTGCCCTTGTTAATAATATGTATACTAACATGCATTCTCTGATGGTTAGTATAATAATATGTATACTAACATGAATCTCCTTCGCATATTTTTCTGTTGAATTGTGATGTCTGCTGCAGTTTTCCACTGCCGAGCATGCTAGAGTCCCATAAAAAGTATGGTGGGATTGGCACACTGATGGTTATTAAAGTTTCTGCTGAATCAGCCAACCAGTTTGGTGAGTTGGTTACCTGAGAATTTATACAATTTCCTTTGTTCTTCCCCCCCCCCCCCCCCCCCCCCCAAAAAAAAAAAAACATGCATTCTCTAGATTTATGTAGTGTGACTATTCTTCACCAACACAGTCAGCTATCTCTTGATTTATTTTAGTATTCTTGGTTGATTTACTTACTTGTTATTCTTTGTGCATTTTGTTATAGGTCCTTGTTTATGCAGCTGAGATAGTACCTCAAAATCTCATAGGAGCTCTGGGCTCAGTAAACTAGGTTTGTATAGCATTTATCTTGACTCAATTGTTTCACCAAAAGTTGTCAATTAATTTTACAAGCTTATACATGCAACTCTTTGTGACAATTAAAAAAAAATGAGCCCTACCTCTCCAAAATTCCTGGATCTGCCACTGAGAATAAACATGTGGTTCGATAAACTCTGTGACAAATAAACGTTAATGCAGAGTCTGACTGGGCTCCAAAGAGAAGCCTAATGGCTGAATCTGGACATTGCTATGCATTCATGAGAATATAAACGCCATTATTACAGTTTATAAATTACAAATTTACTGTTTATATTTTACAGTTTATTATTTTATTTTTTTTTCTGTTTTATATATTTTTTTAAAACTATATAGGTACAATAAAAATGGATGAAAATGATAGAGAGGAATATGATCCATCCAAAGATGTGAAGAGGAAAGCAAACTCAAAAGATCCGGGATGGAAGTATGGTTTTTGGCCGGATCTAACCAACAAAGACTTGATTGAGTGCTCATTATGCCACCGACAAATGCATTCTGGGGTGAAAAGACTAAAATAACACTTAGTTGGCAACTATGGAGATGTTGTTAAATGCCCGAAGTCCACTGAGGAAATCCGAAAGGAGATACATGCTTTTATGACTAAAAAAGTGGTAGATAAAGCAGTTCGTAGTGGCAGGGGAGAGGCAGAATTTGATTATTTCGATGATAATCAAGAAGTGGATCAGGAACATGGTGAGCAGCAGGGAACGAGGGCTTCTACGCAATCATCTCAGACTCCAGTCCCAAGTTCTGGTACAAGTAGCAAATGAAAGCAAACTAAGTCTCAATCAATTTCAAAGTTTGTAGAACAATCAAGGCTTGGGAAGCAAAGCAAATCAGTTGCTTCAATGTTTCGAAAGACCCCTGAGGAGGTTGTTTCAGAAAGACATAAAGGAGGGTGTGTTCAGAAAACGATGGAAGCCTCTACTAAAAGCAAAGAAGAAGTCAAGGCAATACATAGGTACTATAATTTGAATTATGTAGATAAATAAAGTATTTCCATAAATTGTTTTGTTAATTTCATCCCTTTTTTTTTCTACAGGTATATTGCCAATTTTTTCTATGAGTGTGGCATTCCATTCAATGCTGCAAATCAAAGGAGCTATGAGATCATGATCGAAGGTGTTGGGCAGTTTGGACCGGGGCTAAAACCTCCTAGTTTTCATGAGTTGAGAGTGCCACTTCTTAAAGATGTTGTTGATGAAACAAATATATTAAAGGATAGTCACAAGGATGCTTGGAAGCAATTTGGATGTTCCCTTATGTCAGATGGATGGACAGACCAAAAAGGGCGGCACTTGATAAATTTTTTGGTCAATAGTCCAGAAGGAACCTTTTTCTTGGAATCGGTTGATGCATCAGATAGAAGCCATGATGCAAGAATGTTAGCAGATCTTCTTGAGGAAAAAATTGAAGAGGTTGGCAGGGAATTTGTGGTGCAAATAGTGACAGATAATGGGGCCAACTACAAGGCAGCAGGAAGGCTACTAGAGTCACGTATTCCTACATTATTTTGGACACCTTGTGCTGCACATTGTCTAGATTTGATGTTGGAGGACATCGGGAAACTAAAGGAGTTCAAAAATTTTATTCAAAAAGCAAGGAATGTGACTACATTCATCTACAGGCATGGGAAAATTCTCAATGCAATGAGGGAGAAGACAGGTGGTAGGGATTTGGTTAGACCGGGGGCTACACGTTTCGCCACAGCATTTCTTACTTTGCAAAGCATGAATAAGCATAAAGATGCATTGAGGCAACTGTTTGTTAGTTCTGAATGGAGTGGAGATAAGTTATCTAGCACACCAAAGGGTAAGGAAGTGATGAATACTATTCTCTCAACTAAATTTTGGGATGCTGTATTAGATTGTCTACGAGCTTCACTTCCACTGCTTATTGTTTTGAGGATTGTGGATGGTGATGAAAGGCCTGCCATGCCAGAGCTTACTGCTGCAATGATTGAAGTAAGGAAAAAAATCACTGAGGCTTTTGGAAAGAACAACAAGAACAGACTGTTAGTAAAGGTGATGGAAATAATTGAGGATCGTTGGAAAGATCAAATGGAGGTTAAATTGTATGGAGCCGCACTGTTCTTAAATCCATCCAAATATTTTGATCTTAAGAAAAGTGATGCTACACTTGCTCGAAGGCAACGATTTATGTTTGATGAAGTGCTTGAAAAGCTAGTTACCGATGAAGACATGTTGGATAAGATCAGTGCACAAGCAGATGACTATGATAAAATGCGAGGAAGCTTTGGTAGGCACTTGGCAATCAAACATCAAAAACAAAAGTCTCCAAGTAAGTTATTTTGAGACTTGACATTTTTTTTTTAATGAATTTCAGTTTCTAACTATTAATTACTAAATTGCACTATTTTTTATATCTTTAGTTGATTGGTGGGATGTCTATAGTGCTGACAATGAAGCTCTTCGATCACTAGCTGTGCGTACTATTAGTCTTTGTTGCTCCTCTGCAGGCTGTGAACGCAACTGGAGCACATTTCAAAATGTAAGTAAATTAGTTTAATATTATGTATAGTAATAGTTTTTTATTTATTCAATTCATTTTTAATTTCTTTTTTCTTTTATGGTTAGATTCACACCAAGAAAAGAAATAGATTAGAGCACAAAAGACTCAATGATTTGGTATATGTGGAATACAATCGAAAGATTTCTCATCGGTTTCAAAAACGGCGGGAGGAAGGAGCAGATTTCAATCCCTTGGTTTTGGAAGAATTTCAATGGGATAATGAATGGGTAGATGACTCCCAGATTTTAGTTAATGAGGATGAGGATCACATTTGGCAAGATGTGGATGAAACCATGGGTGCTTCAACCAGTCTCAATCGCCCTAACCTTCGTAATAGAGATGTGGGTGAATCCTCACGCCCCCCTGTCTTGTATACGCGTCGGTGTTCATCAAAACAAATGTTGGTGGATGAGGATGAGAATCTTGAAGAGAGAGTGGATGTTGATGGTGATGGTGATGGTGATGATGATGAAGATGAAGATGATGCTATGGATGATGATGCATTTGATATTTGACTATTTGATTGATGACATACATATTTTGGCATGTTGAAGTTTCATGATGCATTTCATTTTTGAATATTTGAATATTGATGATGTTTTTATTTGCATAATTGATGTTTGTTGATGACTTGGTGGAGATATCTTATGTTATTTCAAGTTCTTAGTGATTTAAAGGTTAGAAATCTATGTGTTTTCATATATTTAAAATAGATTTAATAGGTAGGGTGCCATGTCGCCAAATTGTCGCCATGGCGGGCGCCGTGTCGCCTAGGCGACATGGCGATGTATGGGCGCCGAGAAAAAAAGTTCGCCGTGATAACCTTGGGTGCAGGTAAAGGAAGGAAATGGATGGCAACATATGAATATTGTGTAATCCAATGGCTATGGTTTTTTTTGCTTTCTTCCAAGATTTATTATATTATAGATTATAGATTATTTTATTATATAATACATTTATTTCTTAATACTTAATATATTATATTTATGTATTTCACGTAATTAAAGACATATTTTCAATCATAAATAATTTTATGGATGAGGACCTAGCCCAAGCGGTTAAGTCCCTTGACTTCCAACGGAAGGTTGGAGGTTCGATTCCCACCGGCCCCCTATCCCTCCCTTTAATTTCCCTTTGTAATTGTGTGACATGGGCTCCCACCACCCCTTTTCAGGCCTTCAATGGCTCCTCCAAAAAAAAAATCATAAATAATTCAAATTATGTACAAATAAAAATTATAAAATTTAATTTATTAGATGAATTCAATAATATTTTACTTTACTATATTTTCTTTATTTAATTATGATAAGATTATTTTTTAAAAAAAAAATCAAAGTTACACAGTGACAAACCTCCTTGCGCGATAGTTTTTAAGGAACAAATGTAATATTTTAATTATGTAAAAACTACTCCTATGTTAAAAATAAATAAAAATACAGGTCAAAATCAAATTACCGTTTAAATAAATGGTCGGGTTAATTACGCCTCCTGCCGCATTTAAAAACTGAACCCACCTTCCTATTTTGCCACATATAGCATATAGGTGGACGTGGAATACATATAATTTCTATTCCTTCAGATACATTGTACTCCATAATCCATATGCCCGAATTAAAAGATCATACTAAGTCCCCGTTCTCTAAAATTTATTTATTTTTTTTTTATAAAAATCAGATCATACCACATCAGATAAGAAACATTAAGATCAGGTCAGATTAAATAAGATCAGACCAGACAAGATCAGATCAGATCAAATCATTATAATAATATAGAGAAAATAAGATCAGATCAGACCAGATAGAATCAGACCAAACCAGAAACATTCAGACCAGACAAGACAAATTCATATCAGACTAGAAAAATTAAGGCCTAGAGAACAGGTTACTCCATAAAAGGTCATATTCCTTCAGATACATTGTACTCCATGGTCCCCCGAGTTCAAAATTTACCATTAATTTTTTATATAGCTATGTGTATTTTAACTATGTTATACACCATTTTTCTATAATTCTGCCATCCCGAGCTCAAACTTTGGTCTTGAATTTTTATATAATTGTACGAATTTTAACTATAGTATAATGTATTTTTATATAATTTACGCAATAGGAAAAGACTAAGTATAAAAATAAGGTACCATATTTTGTTGGTGTGTATTTTAAACATAGGCCCTTGTGGCCCATTTGTTCCTTAATCTTAATAATAAAATAATAAATTTGGCCTACTATTTAAAATTGTAACTAGACTAGGGGCCTTGTCTTTTTACCCTAGCAGAAGCGGATTTTCATTCGGTATATGGGTTTATGGTATTAGTATTAGTCCTAATTGCTACTGTTGAAAGATTTTTTTATTTTTTTCTACATTGACGTTTGTGGCTTTCCGTTTTGTAGCATTGACCCTAACAACTGCTACGGTTAAAAGATTGTTAAACGATTTTTTTCTGTATATAAGTTTATTAAGAATGATTTGTGTAACATAATAGGAGGTGATTTTCTTAGTCACTATTTAGTAGAAAATGAAAATGTTTTACAATATTTTTAAATATGACAACTTTTAGATTATAGGTTGGATATATTTGGTACATATCTTTTATTGTTTTATATATTGTAAAAAGAAAAAAATTCATTTTACCCCAATCCTAAAACTCTGCGTCCGCCACGGGCTATACAACTTAATTAGGCGAACATGGTACTACTGATTACTGAATGATCAAACTCTGTAAGTGATCCAAAACAATTGATGAGACTTTTAGTTAATTAGTTCAATCCTTAATTGTGTGCTCATCACCATAGACAAATTAAAGGGAAACTGAGATTGCATCAAAAATGGATGGTGCAAAAAACACAGATTCATGGATCAAAAAGAGAGCAACATAGATATATACATACAAGCACACGAAGAAAACAGACGACGACGACAATGACCAAGTGTGTAATGTATACATGACATAGAACACACATATCATGCTGAACGTACAATTGGAAAACAGTAGTGTATAAACAAACAGCTTAGGGATTTCGGCAAATTGATTAGAAACTTGGTACAACGCCATAAGATGATGCATCCGCCACCAGGAGGGACTCCTCGACTTCCAGCTCGGATCGCTTCGCGAACCGGCCTTTAATTCTTGGCCGGGTCTCCGCATAGGCCTTTCTTGAGGCATATCTTATGGTTTTCTCGAACTTTCTATTCTTCCTTTTCTCTCTGTACCTCAACACACGGGCCTCCCTATCGATCCCTGATACCGGGACTGGGGGGATGCCTCCTTCGCTCTTGCCAAAGGCATCCGACATGTCGCCCAACACATTGTGGTCTGGAACCACACCTACCTCCATGGACGATGAAGATACCTGTCCGAATTATTTATTACACAAGGATATGGTTTATTACTTAATCCATTCATCTCCATATATATAGTGCTTATTTTAGGCTTCATTTTATCGTATCATCAATCCATTGCAATAAATAATTTAGGGTTCAGCTCAAGCAAGTGATTGATCACTACTCTATCATTAAGAAAATTGATTATATATCTATACACACACACACACTAATTTGAAAAAAAAAAAAAAAAATGAGAGAGAGAGAGAGAGAGAGATCGAATTCCAAATATTGAGTAATACATAGACCCCTAATGCTCAATTTCATGCATAAAAATGAAACCCTTCTTAAGTACTTTAGTAGTAATTAATTAAAGAATAGAAGAAGATTATATAGCAATTTTTACCTTTGCATCTTAAAAATAAAATAGGAGGGATGGATTATTCTTCTAATTCAAGTCACAAGAAAAATGAAGAATTTAGAGAAATTCGGGATTAGATAAAAAGAATAAATAAATAAATAAATAAAAAATTGGAATGAAAAGAAGGGGAGGGATGAAGAACATACACTTTGGCTAATGGCTTGTGAAGTGAAGTTGTACAAGAAAGGCTTCGAGCCCGTGTGGTGGTAGTCCACGTCATAACTCGGGTACCCGTCGACCACCGGACCCGGATACTGACCCGACCCGAACTCATCCCTGCCGCTCTGCACGGGCACCACTCCATCGGCGGAATACTGCTTCTGCTGTTCCGCAGCGGCCGCCGCCTGTCCGTGCTTGGGCGGGTCCCCGGAGATCATCAGATCCAGATCCAGGTAAGGATCCATATCGGAGAACAGGTACTCGGACTTGTATTCGGGCGACCCGGATTGCTCCTCCTCGTCGTCGTCCGCCTCCGCCTTGGCGCCCGGGTCGGGCAGGAGCCACGACGCGGCCTCCGCTTCCTCCTCGGAGAATTCCTCCCCCGGAGCCGCCGATCTCGGGGAGGATCTGGCGGCGGTGGCGGAGGCGGCGTCGTAGAAGGGCTCAACGGGGAGGCGCTCGTGGCGGCGGGCGAGGGGGTTCGCGGAGTGGATGTCGCGGTCGCAGGTCTGGCAGAGCGCCGCCGCGTCGGCCTTGCAGGTGACGGCGGCCGGGGCCTGCTCGCAGACCTCACAGACCCAGACGCGCGCGTGGCGGGAGGCCAATTTATTGGCGGCGTGGACCCTGGAGTCGCACGCCAGGCACAGGAACGCCGAGTCCGCACGGCAGAACACGGTGGCCGGCGCCGCCTTGCAAGAGTCGCACACCCTCGCCGTCAGGCTCCAGCTCTCACCCCCCATTTCTCTTTTTTCTAGGGCTTGGATTTTCAGTGCCAAAAAACTTTTTCTTTCGTCAAGGAAATGAAAGATGTGCAGTGAACTGTAATCTATCTTTCTTGCTTTAAAGCTGTAGAGTGTAGCATGGGAAGAAAAGAGTTATGTTTACCCCAAAGGTCCCGGATCAAAGGTCCAGGAGGATCCTCACCATTGGTTGGATAAGAACATGTGTAGGGACTAGGGATATAAATTTAGTGTTAGTATCGGGTTGACCATGTTGTATAATACAAAATCTGTAAACCTGGACATGACCAGAAACCCGAAATGAACCTAAAATACATAACCCAAACACGACCTGAAAATTTTCATATCGGGTTTCGGGTCGACCTGATTTGAAATGAACTCAAAATGACTAAACTTAAACTTGAAATTTTTCGTGTCGACCGGGTTCATGTTTTCGGGTTGTGTCCAAAACTGATACCCCTAGATAAAAGTACACTCAAAAAATGTGTCAATTTCAGGTTTCAGTCGAGTTGAGCAGGAGGTATAATACAAAATCTGTAAATCCAAACACGATCCGAAACCCAAAATACTAAACCCGAACACAACATGAAAATTATCAGATCAGGTTTTGGGTCGACCTGATTTGAAAAAAAATCCAAAATTATTAAATCCAAATCTAAAATTTTTCGTGTCAGTCGAATTCGTATTTTTGGATCGTACCTAAGATTGACATCCTAAATATGTGGGGTTAAGGAGTTGAAGTCCAGGGAGCAGAAGAGAATATTTTTCAATAGGAGGGGTTAACTGGGTAGGGAGATCTAGTGAGGGGCCAATGAGGGAAGGACACATGGAGAAATCTTAGCCAAATAAAAAGGGTTGAAATTTTAATGAAATAGGGAAAATAGGGGTAATTGTCTTTTAGGACAAGGGCATGCCGCATGAGAGAGAGGAGTGGGACAAGTTGGGATTTGGATGTTTGACAAAAATGAATCAAAAGGAGAAAGAACAAGGGTTCATAATGGAGGTGGGGGTCCCACAAACCCCATTGGGGGGCATATAGATATAGGCACAGCATATTGGCCATGCCCAAATCTTCAACAAAGGGATCATTCCAGAACCATATCTCTATAGACTATATACTAGGAAAATGATGTTTTGTAGCTGGTCTCAAAATTTTGTATCCCCTTCCTTTTGGCTACATGTTTTCAACTTTTTCACTTTGAAGTTTACTACATATACATCCCCTATTGGGTTTTGCTGAATCACTACATTATGTGTTTATCCATTGAAGAGTTGTAAATTTAATTGGTATAATTCTCTTATATTTTCAAGAACTAGTTCGTGGTATGTATAACTTCAACCCTAATGTCTGTCCCCACACTTTGTTGCAACTCACACTCATGTCATTGTAGTGTTTAATTTATCCCTCCAAATATAAGCAAATTCATTTTGTCTCAAAAAGTTAACCAGAAACAGAAGTGGCACATCTAAACAAATATAGTGAGTGGTGTAGAATTTTCCAGCACAATTAACTAAATAAATTTCAAATTTGAAATTTAAGTCGTATAAAACATTATTGTAATGTAGACTAGCGCACATAGTGTTTATGTTATATTTTGTGTTATTTTTATTTTTACTTTGGAAAAAGAAATTTTTTTCCATTGTGTATATATCAAAGGCAATTAGGATGTCATATGGTGTATATTAAAGCATCTCCAATGGTACACTAAAACTTAAAATAGAGTAGTATTTTTTCTCCAATGGTACACTAAAACCAAACTCATTTTTAAGTTCTTGTCACCTTTTTGAATAGTAAATTTGAGTATTTACTATTCACTAACTCATTTCACTTTTTGCAATATAATTAATTACACTCACATCCCTCCAATTATTGCAAATTGAATAACATATAAATCAAAAAATAGAAGACATATTATGGTTAACTATTTTATGAAGTAATTCATATATTTTTTTAATTAAATTTATTTTTGTATCAAATTATATTAAAAAAATTTAAGATTTTTTTTTTAATTTTCTAGAATTTTATTTTATAAAATATATTTTTAAACATAAATATAACTAAAAAAAATTCTTCTAATTATGTATTTTTTTAAATCTTAATTAACGAGTTTATGTGGGTTAATGTATAATTTGTAAGAAATAAGGGTATGATTGAAAGAATAAATAAGTTTGTGTCAGAAAAAATATGTGAGAATATTCTTTTGGTTTTGAGTTTAGTATAAATTGTTGGAGATGAATTACTGTTTGATGTGATATTGAGATGGTCTTATACTCTATATATGTTGTAATTTTCCTTTGATATTTATAGTTTTTTCAGAAATTTCGTAAAGCAGAATGATCACCATCAATATACTATCTTGAACTTTAAGTCTTGTGTATATAAAAAATTCCTTTGATAAAATTTTATTTGCGCTCATCAATTCCTCGATATATTAATTTTCATAGCGAGCTACAAATATTAAATTATCACCAAAATGATTAAATGAACATGTACTACGTTTAACCTTTCTAATGATAAGCAAGATTTTGTACAAGGCACAAATCATAGGGATGGGCCTCGACTATTTCAGGAGCAGATTACGTGCAGGTGACTTCACATGTAGCCACCATGCGTATGATGTGGGAATTGTATTATCTGATAGATGAGATTTTGTGTTTTGTGTGATGATAGATGTTTTGTAAAATAAAAGAATATGTGATGAGAGAGATGTTTTGTGTGATGCAGGAGAATTTTTTTTGTCTGCATATGCATACTATTAAATGTAACCAGATTGAACTATTTAAAAATAGGTGATGGGCATATATTCACATACACTATTGGAGTGTTCAAGTGTAGGAATAAATACATAAAAATTGGTGAGGGGGTTGTGTGCGTGTGTGTGTGTGTGTGTTACGCGACAGCAGCGGGTGAGGAATAGATGGCTCATAACTGATTGGGTCATGGCTCTTCCAGGAGTGAATTTTTTGTGATAACAATTAATAAAGGGATCACAAGAAAGTGGGAATTTATTGGTTACGTGAGTGTGTGAGAGTCTTCTATTAAGAATTGTCATCGGTTTCATGGCTCCGATAGTGACTTTGGTGATGTAAACCCTAATGGAGTATTATACAACGGAGATGTTGTACTTATCACATCGTCTTTACATACAGACAAGGGCCTCATGCCCCACCCACTTTGGATGGGCTTTTTCCGCATATTTTTAGCTTTTATTTTTAAAAATCTAAAATGATTTTAATAATAATTTATATATATATATATATTCCCAAAAAAAGAAGAAGAAAGAAATAAATTAGTAGTAATAATCTAGAGGATGAATCCCTTTTGTTGGCAATTAAGCGTCTTTGAGTCTGTTCTGCACGCAGCTTTTAGAAGCTTTTGAGAACTTTGAGGAGCTTTAGCTTTTATTTCAAAACAATAGCTCAGTTTTGCACACTAGCTTTTGAAAGCTTTAGCTGCAAATTGCAGCTCCGAGAAACTCTACAATCAGAAGCTACACAATTAGTAATTTTTGGGAGCTTTCAGAAGCTACTTTTCAAATTTAATTACTTTTTCTTTTTCAAATTATAATTTTTGACAGCTACAGCTACTTGTACAGAACACTTATGCAAAAACTGATAGCTACAGCTCCCTACAGCTGCAACTCGCAGCTACAGCCTACAGATCTACTTGCAGAGCTGACACTTTATATAATCCATGATACATGCATGACATGTAACACCATGTATAATTTACATTTAGAGTCCCAACCCCCTTTGGGAATTGGGTATCACAAGGTATACTAGCGACTCACGTTGATTTTTAATATTGGGAGGTTGAATTTTGGATCTTTCCAATGACAGACCATGCTTTTTATGATTTAATACAAATGAATTTAACTACATATTATCAAGGGCCTATTTGTATTTAACTTTTTAAGGGACCGTTTGGATTGGCTTTTGAAAAAAGCAGAAGCCAAAAGTAGAAGCAGAAGCAGAAGTCAAAAGCAAAAGCACGTAACTTTTGTGTTTGGATGTATGTTTGAAAAGCGGCTTTTTCTAAAAAATATGTTTGGATGAATAAAAATGAAAAGTGCTTTTAGAGTGTGGTAATTACCAAAAAGGACATGCTACTTAATATGATAATAAGATATATTTATAGTGTAATTTATATTAAGTAGTGGGGGTATTTAAGTCCTTGCACATTTTACGAAGTGCTTTTGGCTTCTGCTTTTGGGAGAAGCACCCCTGGGCTGCTTCTCCCAGAAGCACTTTTTTCGCTTTTCGAGGTGCTTTTGCTTTTTTTTAAAAGCCAAAACAAACACCTAATTTCTACTAGAAGTGCTTTTGGCAGAAGCAAAAGCCAAAAGCACATCCTAGAAGCCAATCCAAACGGGCTCTAAATAAAGGAGAAGGGGAATGGTAAAAGGAGGGCGAAGTCAAAAATAAGTACGTAGAATATACTTCCTCTGTCTCGTAATGTTTTTTACATACCAGCTTTTTACGGAGTTCAATATATATTTTAAACCATCAATAACTAAAGTTTGGTATAAATAAAAATTCTAAAAGTTCGATATTTAAAAACTACACGACGAGACGAATCTAACAAGATCCCACTTGGCTATCTTTTAACTTGTATAACTAAGATAAAACTTTAAGTGAAAGTCAGTTTATAAATAGTAACACATTACCAAAAGTAAAGAATATTACGAGATGGAGGAAGTAGTTTCTATTAAAAAAAAATACTAATAATAAAAGGTTTGACTTTTAGACTTCCTTCTCCTTTTCCCCTGTTAACCAAACAACTTTTACTCAAGGAGAAGTCAATAGAAGTACAAATTAAACAGGCCCTAAGTCTGCCTGAAAACAAATATTTTAACTTTATTCATTCAAACTCAAGACTTAAACTCAAATCAGTTTTATCAAACGAAGTTTAAATCAATGACCTGTGAGTTTTCATTAAGTGGGAAAAGAAAATGAAAAATACTAACATCTTGACAGTGAATGTTCAAGCTAAGTTGCTGGAATCCTCCCACTAGACTAGTGTATGGAACTTTTATGTCCCGATGCCATATGTGAGAATATATATCCCAAAACCTAATTCTTTACTTGAGCGAGAAGATCTGTCACCATATATATGCATGGTCCACCATATGGGACGCCAGGGAATTCCACAATAGTCCCTATGGCACAAGCAACTAGTACTTATCAAAAAAAAAAAATAGTAGAACAAACCTGGTAAATTTCAACTCTGGGCTTATCAAAAGAGAGCCGGGCGAGGGATCTCAGCAAGCACACTAGAAATCCACCTTTTCTGCAGAGAACCAACTAAAATCATTGACATTGCTAATAATACAAGCCATGTAGTAAACCAATCCACATTTGTATTTGCCATCTCCGGTAAAACAAAAACAGCGATAGAGAGCTTTTAATAAAAGATATGATGCATTTAGACCAGTTCATTTGGCTCTTGATGAAAATCGTCAATGGGTCAACTCCACTAAGGCAGGTACTAATTGTTCCAGGCAAAGTGTGAAACTTACATTGAGTTGAAAGAAGACCAATTGTGCAGAGGGTATAGACCAGAATATCATGTTTATTTGGTCCCAGTAAGCTCGAACCAAAACCCACTCTGTGCTGGCATGTGATCCTTTGTTCATTCAACCTTCAAAAGTCCGACAAGTAATCGGTCATCAAGTATGAAAACAGTTTGTCATCAAACCAATTCAAGTATGAACAGACTCATTGCATTCTGATAACTAACTGGTAAGGGAAATTGCACTCCAGATCAGAAAGCAAAGAAAGACACTTACACCACGTTCATCTTTCATGCACATACCAACCATAATTGCCAGGACTGGAGTCTTGGAGGGATGGGCAGTGCTGTCATCACTGGATGAAATATCAGGAGTTCAAGCAATATTACTAGCTTACTGAAGTTCTCTTTTGCAGGAACTCAGACGCATTGATGAAATCAGCCAGCCTTTGGGATGGAGATGCTTTATCCCCTGGCCACATAATTTAAACCAACAATGTTATCACTTGAGACCATTTATATGTAGACCAAAACCCAATTAAGCTTTGCAATAATTTCAAAGACAATTATTTATGGATTTTAAGTAAAAGGAGCTAGAAGTTCTGGAACACCAATGGTGAGAAGATGGCGAAACAATAAGACCAGCATCAAAAAGGAACTTATTCAAAACTTAAGAAAATTAAAAATACAACTAAATACAAAGATCAGTACCTTGAGGACCAGATCCAGTTCAATACCCGACAATAAAGTCCATTCGCATAGAACTTAAAATGATGTTGCTGTATGATGTGTTTCACTCATAAATATTGACAGTTCATCTTTTCAACCACATTAGGTAAAGGCCAAAAACTTTGTCCAGCTCCCTCATCTTAAAGAATTTCTTCATAAGTACTAGATATGGCACATGATCGATCATTAAACCTGACCTTTGTACCTTGTAAAGGAGCTCTTCCGCCTCCTTCATTTTGCCCTGCTTGCAATAACACTTTAGCATTTCCGTGTAAGTTATTATATCTGGATTACACCCTTGCCTCAGCATTTCATCATGTAGCTGAAGCGCAGTACTCAAATGACCTAAATTACAAGCAGCACGAAGCAACAAATTGTATGTCACGATATCAGGGGAAAGGCCATTTAATAGCATCTCCTTTTTCAGATAGTCAACATCACCAGCATTTCCATTTCTTATCTGTCCACTCATAAGGGCATTATACGTGTAGACATTAGGCAGAACTCCAAATTCAATCATTTGACTTTTCAAAGAGAATGCCTTCTCTAGGTTTCCACATCTCCCATAGGCATCGATAATGGTATTCCAAATGGGAGACTCAGGCATTAATGAGTTCTCCAACATGTGGGACAGAAAATAAATTGCTCTATTTGCATATCCATTTAAACATAAACCATGTATAATCACTTTGTATGTGATATGATCAGGAGGAACACACATCTTTAACATAACCTTGAAGATGTAGCAAGCCTCATCGATCCTACCTGACTTGCAAAGCATGCTAATAAGTGAGCTATACGTATATTTATCAGGAAGGCAACCCCTTTTAAACATTTCGCAGAAATATCTATATGCTAGGTTTATTTCCCCACTCGTACAAAATCCATGAATAACAACATTGTAAGCAATCACATCTGCCTCTAAGCCCCTTCCAAGTGCATCATTCCAACAAGTGACAGCTTCAACATTTCTTCCAGTCTTGAAATACCCATCCATAAGTATAGTCGAGGCGATTAAATCTGAGGTTCCACCATCATGCTTGTCGTCCAATATATAATCAAGTAGCTTTCTTGCATTTTCAATCAAGCCTTTTTGACAAAGGGCGTGCACAAGAATATTGCAAGAGACTCTATTCGGCCTTACTCCACGATTAGCCATGGTGGAAAAGAGATCTAGCGCTTTCTCCACTTTATTGATGAGGCAATAACCATTCATTAAAGTGTTATATGTGGCGCAAGTTGGGGGAACTCCCTGTCTCAACATCTCCCCAACAAGTTGCTCAGCACACTCCATGTCACCACTTTTGCAGAGTGCATTTAAAAGATAATTGTGAGTAATGATATCGGGTACTCTTAGCTGTTGAACTGTTGACCTCCATAGCCACAAAGCTGTGCCTAACTTGCCATCCATACACAATGCTCTTAACAAAGTTGTATCACTCCAGCTGTTTGTTTCCAGGACGGCATCACTACTCCTTGTATGCCCCCAATATATACTATCTCTGCAATCCATAAAAATTAAATACACGTATAACTAATAATCTATCAGACTTGATTGATTAAAAGAGGCTACACGCGAGTTTCAAGTTCAAAATCTCCTTCAATCATTTTGCATATATTTATTCACATTTTATCTAAAACAAATTCTAATGTAGCATGCCACTAACTAACATTAGAGAAATATTAGTAAAACAATATATTTGAGCTGCAATGCATAGTGATGCACACAGATACAGAGAAATAACGTTTCGCCAATCAACAAAAGCAAACCTCGTTGTTTTTAAACGATCCAAACTGCTTTTCAATATTGCATCCAATGCGTTGAAAACAGCGCCTCTTGGGTCGCCCTGTCCGCCGGAAATTTCCTTCTCATTTTGATCATCAGTTGTAGACCTAACATAGCTAGATATTAAATGGGGCAAAATAATGGAACAAATTATTCACACAATTTCAATACCAACAAAAACTGATTGAAAAACCAAAAACCGCTCTTACTTTAAATCAATTAAGCCGAGAGAGCAATCTGAACAAAAAATCTGGGAAAAATATACAGAAACTTGATTCTTCAACGACTCGAGGGTCTGCAGGCCTCCATTCAATATTCGGAGAAGTAAAAGGGATTCCTGGGCCGGAATTAAGAGCTGAAATTCAGAACACAAAAATGCAAAGTTAGAATGCGATATTGTATGCGGCAATATGAAATTGAGTACCTACAGATTGCATCGGAGCCAATGGGGCGAGGAGGACGGGATGACGGCAGCAACTGCGGCGTCGACGGCTGCAGCAGAGGAGGGGTTGGATCGAAAGTACGCCTGCCTTTGAAAAATAAAAAATGGATTCCCCCGTGTTAAAATGAGGATCGGATGAGGGACTAATTTAGATACTCCAGTCCATTGGGCTTTTTCACATTAATGGGCCAAGCCCATCAATGCAAATATATTCCAGAAAACCAATTCAATATTTGAATATCTAGGGACTACAATGGTCCCAATCTCACCAAGAAATCGAAGTATACCCGAGCTTGGGTTGTAGGGAACCGAATCAGAACCAACCTATTTACATCATTAAGGACAACAATGGATTTGGGTCAAATCCAAAATCAAACCAAATCCAAGTCCCGGGCTAAGTATTAGGTCTTACTACAAGATTCGAACTCATTGTCATCATGTATCGTACATTTCTACTGCAGTTTGCATATATACTTGGAAATTTTTGCCTATACGGCTATACATGAACATTTCATGGGGTATTGGGATTTTTGGCCTTAAATAATACTCCCTCCGTTCCATGTAAGATGTCTTGTTTGACTTTTTGACACTGTTCATTGTTCAACTTTGACTCAATATTATTACAAGTATATATTTGAAAAAATAGTCGAGTTCGGTCTTATTAGATTCGTCTAATCGTATAGTTTTAGAATATATATTTTATATAGTTTTTACTTGTATATATTTTGAGTTATTAACGACTAGAAAAATGCATTGGATTGTGTGCAGAAGTCAAACAGGACATCTTAGTTGAGACAGAGGGAGTATACCCAATCCGAACCATATATTTAAATGGGGGATGTTCGAAGGCGAGATTAGAGGCATCAAATCACAAATAAAGCATGCAGCACCTAAAACCTAAAAGAAGAATAATACTTCCTCCGTTTTCCAATATTCGCAACGGACCCACACAGCGCGCAGTCCAATGCACATGTTAAACCAAAGGTTTAGCTCAAGCTCGGTACAGAAAAAAATTCTGAAAGTTTGATTTTTAAAAACTACAAGACAAGACGAATATAACAAGATCTTACTTGCCTATATTTTAATTTGTATAACTATGATAAAAATTGAAATTAAAACAATCGAATGAATAGTGTCATGATTTGCAACGTTGCAAATATAATTGAGTCAATCAAGTGTTTATTTACAGCTCAAAAGTCACATTATTCTCCAAATGTTTTTTGCCCCCACTCTCACGTGACTCATTACTCCACCCTCCACATCTGTATTTACGTAATAAAATAAACTAATGAAAAATCAAATTTTTGCTATACAATTTTACAAAAATGGAGATGGTATAGTATTTTATTTTACACTAAAAACATATGTCGTGAGATACATGAGTAGGATATGCATAAACATTCATTCATAATTGTTCTTTATTATCATTTGTCTTCACTTTTCTCAAGTTTGGTGCAGTCTGATCACAACATTCTGGCAGTCTTATCAAATGTCTCTAACAGAAAACAGTTTGCAATAATTCGGAGTTCAATCTGAATTTAAATTGGACTATATTTTAAGGGATAATGTAAATTTAATCCCCTTGACCAATCTTTATTCAAGATTCCTCCCTAGCTTAAAAGTTATCCTTGTTTGCTCCCTAGTATTTTCTTAATGACAGTTTTATCCTTCATATAGTAATTCTGCAGAGTGTGCATTCTGGTGTGCAATCAGTCAAAGACAGGTGTTTTCTAAAATGATTGTGGTGTTTTCTACGGTTTTCAGAATATTATGATTATAATTATGATCTTAGAGGATGTGATTATTTGAAATATATGCCATGATCATTCACAGTATTTATCATTCAAAGTAAAGTTTCTGGGTCTACCTCGCTTCCGTAGTATAAGCTTTGTGGTTGAAACTTCTGATCGAGTCCTTCAACGAGTAACCTTCTTTCCTCGTCTGCTATCCTTTTTTCAGGCCTCCTGCCTTACTCCGGTATGCACGACCTCTCGGAAATCACTGTATCGATGACATGACTCTCACAATATGTTTCACTCACTCACATATATTTAGAATTTTGGTAGACTCTTAGAAAAATATACTCGAAGATATTTACTGGAATGATCAGGCTATTGTACTTAGCCGATCATCTTTTATTGAAAGCTTTTAAAATCACTCATAGTTTTACATCACACAGAGAGAGAACTAAAGATTACAAAGAAATGAAAGAGAAAGAAATACTATGGTAGGTATCTTCACTTCTGCATCCTTCGTGAATCGTTCCTCCTTTTATAGATGGAGTCTTGGGGATCATGTGGTTCTGAATTGATTTACGTGGCCTTATCTCCATCCTTCCTTTTTCTTCCATTATTGAGATTCCATAGCTGTCATTTTTCTTCTTTTTAATCCTGCATTATTAGCCGTCCTCTTTGTCTTGTTGTCTAATTATGTCATTGCATACGTCTTGTTGCATTATTTTGTTCTTGTCTTCTTGTTCACTTGCGTCATTGCATACGTCTTGCCGCATTATTCTTTTCTTGGTTCTACATTGGTCCTCTCTGTCGTCACTGCTTACTTCATTTCGTTGTCTCTTTCCGAAGAAATGTTCTTGTTTTCAGGCTTGTGGTGGATTTCTCTACTGCTTTCTTCCAGATACTCTTGACTTCTTCTGAGCATTCAAAATTGTATGTGTCAAATTTCTGAATTAGTCCTGCTAAATTTCCTGATTTGAATCCTGGAGTGTTCAATTGTTCGATTATTACGATTTCTTCATTTCCGAAAAAGATTCCTGCGCCTTGGTTGTATAATCTTTTCATCTGTTCATGGACAGCACGTATTCCCATTGCTCTTTTGAAGTGGATGTATTTGTCATTAAAGATTTCTGTTTTGGGGGTTCCATAGTCTTGGGGATAACTTTCTGGTTTAGTGATTTCTTCTGCAATAGCAAGATGGTAGGAAGAGTGTTTGACTTCTGGACTGATAGAAAATATTTTCAGTTTCTGGGTTTTTGGTCTTATGTTTAGGCCTTCAAGTAATACAGGTAATTTGGATATTTCGGTTCGTAAAGGGGATAGGAAAATAGTTCTGATAAAGCCGAATTTGAAACAGTTCGAAACAAAGTTCGGGTCGCAGCCTGGTAAAATAGTTACTTGTGGATGTAGGGATTTGGTGAATTCAGTGTAGAAAGATGTTTCTTGTCTGGGTAAAGAGTATATGTAGCTGCTCAGGGTATCGTATTCTGCTAAAAAGTTTCTTGTTTCAGGGCTAATGGGTGTTGGTTGAGGAATATTGTCGCAAAAATACTTCTTAGTTTCTGCAATGTTTTTCGACGAGGTCGAAGGTCTTGCGTCCCCAGATTGTTTTGCTTGTTTGTCCTCTTTTGGAACAGGATTAGTTTTCCCTTCCTGGTTTGAAACACCAGTATTTAGTTCTTCAGGGGTATAAAAGTATTCTTCCATAGTAGTTAGTAATCCCTGCAAACATTTGTTACATTCATATATATCGTCATTGATAGTCTTATGTTCGTCCATAAAGCTCCCAACAATCAATTGTTGTAGTTTTAATTGTCTGTCCATAGTCGACTGGAGTAGTTTTTGTAGTCGATCTATTTCATTGTAAATGTGGTCAGTCAGACCAGCATCATCCCATTGTTCATTGTTCTCCATATTCAGGGTTCCTGCTCAAAAAATCAGCTAGATAATTTTCAGTCCCTTTAATATATTCAACAGTAAAGTCGTACATTGACAAAAAAGTCTGATATCTTATTATTCTTCTATATTGGGGTTTATTTGGAACTTTATTATAAATTAAAGGTTTTACTTGTGTATTGTCAGTTAATACTTTAAACTTTCTACTTAATAACCAAAATGAAAATTTATCTATCGATTTAATTACTGCAAGTAATTCTTTTTCATTTGTACTATAGTTTATGGCTGCTCCTTGTAATGTTCCGGATGCATATCTACAAATTTCACCGGTATCGGTTTTTAATAATCCTGCCCAATGGTAGTCTGAGCTATCGGTTTGTACTATTAAATTATCTTTTTCGTCGGGTAATCTTAACGGTGGTAATTTGGAGCATTCTTCTTTCAATTGTTTGACAATTTCAGTATGTTGATCATTCCATCCTATTTTATTATTTTTTCTCATTAATTTTCTTAGATCATTTGTCTTTTTTGCTAAATTTGAAATAAATCCTTCTGCATAATTTAGAATTCCAAGAAATCTTTGTATGTTTAATTTATTCCTAAGTTCATCAGGCATTTTAACAAGTTTTGTACTTATGTGTGGTTGCATTTTAATTCCAAGTTTATTTAATATTAGACCCAAAAATTCTATTTCATCTTTGAATATTTCTGCTTTCTTTTCTGATAAAATTAATCCATGATCTTTACAAAGTTTTGCAAATATATCTAAATGTTTTTTATGTTCTTCTATTGTGTTTGAGGCTATTAGTATATCATCTACGTATACAAATATAAAGTTACTAAATTTTTTAAATGTTTTATCCATTTTTCTTTGAAATATTTGTGGTCCATTTTTTATTCCAAACGGCATAACTTTCCATTCATAGTGTCCTTGTGGTGTACTAAAGGCTGTATATTTTATACTATCCGGATGCATTTTAATTTGCCAAAATCCATTTTTACAATCAAATTTTGAATAAATAGTTCTACCTCTAGCTAATCCTATTAGATTTTCTTTGTTAGGTAGAAAGTATCCATCAAATATCATGTTTTTGTTTAGTTCTTTGTAATTTATTACTAGTCTTGGTTTCTTTCTTATTTGTTCACTACGATTTCTAACCAAGAAAGCCTGACTATTATGTTCTGCTATAGATTCTTGAATAAGATCTAATTCTAACAATTCATTTATTTGTTTTCGAAGTTCTTCAATATCTTCTTGATTATGCATCATAGGTTGAGTTCTTATTATTATATCGTCGTTTTTCATTTTTAATTCTGCATATATTTTATTAAGATTCCATTTTTCAATTGGATTTTCTCCGTAGTTCTCAGAGATGTATTTTATTGTCTCATGAAGTTCATATTTATCAAAATCTTCTGGCTTTTGAATTAGCACTTGTTTTTTAATTTTGTGAATTTTAAATTTTATGTAATAAGTAATTGGTTGTTTTATAATTTCTCCTTTTTCACCACGTTTCTGAAGCATTCTGTATGGTTTCCTTATTCTCGGAATAGTAATATAGTGGTTACATGCTGATCTAAGTTGAATATTATATCTATCTACTCTAAAGCTTTGAAATAAACTTGTAAAATCTGTCCCTAATAATACATCAATTGTTTTTACTGGGCTAACATATACTTATTGTATTGTAAATATTTTATTACCTAAAATTATTTGAACCTCTTTAGCTATTTTATTAATAATTAGACTATGTCCAGTAGCTCCATGTACTTCTATTGGTCTTTTATTTACTTCCCATTCTTTTATTAAATGTTCTTGTATTAATGTGATTTCTGCTCCTTTATCTAGTATAGCACATGTTGTTATATTTGTTTGTAGTATAGTTAACTCTAGGTATACTGTTGTTGGAAATCTAATTTCTTTCATATATATGCTTTTCCTATTACGAAAGCTTTTCCATTTTTTGTTTTTCCACTAAAAATTTCTCCTGTTATCGTATATTTGTTTAACGAGTCTAAAAACTCATTGCCTAATAAGACATGATAAGTGCTACTAGATGTTCCTTCTTCTTCTGCGACATAACATTTTACTTCTTCTATTAAGTCTGTACCTAGTTTTATTGGTACTATTACTATTTCATTTACTCTTTTTACTTCTCCTTCAAAAGTAGTATATCTATATTTTGTTCCTATATGCTTTGTTAATCCGTTTATACAAGTTTTTCCTATATGATTCTTACCAGCTCCAGTGTGTACTAATATATTTGGTCCTTTTATCCAGTTTGTGCCATTATAATATTCTATATTAATTCTCCAGGTTTGGGCTTTTTGTTTACTCTTTTCGTATGGGATATCAATACTATGTCTTGGTTGATCAAGTATTAGATTTGTTCTTGGGCTATAATCTGTACTTTTTCTGGTACTCATTGTTCTTCCTATATAGGATAATTGTGGTCTCCTATTTTCTAATGGTTTTCCAATCTCTATTGTATTTTTCTTGTCTGCAAGATCAATTATCCAATCATCTTGTAACGTTGGATTATTCAATTCTGGTAATATTAGATCTGCTATTGTGTCTCTACATGCTTCGTGTATTTCTATTGTCTTTTTATCATCATAAGGTTTTAGTCTATTGCTATTTAGGTAGCTGTAAAAAGCACTATAATGTACTGTAAATATTTTACTTTCATTTTTCATTACATTATTCCTATGTACTTTTATGTATAGGGTTAACGTTTCGTCTATATTTTGATCTTGTAAAGATACACAATAGTTTGGGTAACATGTAAATAGTAGTTTTTGGTAAATTAGGTTTCCATTAATAGTTCCTAAATGTGAGTCTTGTGGATTTAATAATCTTGAATCATGTAGGCTTATTGTTACTGGTAAGTCTATTCCACTTCTAAATAAAGATTTTATTAGAATCTTTACTCCTGCTAAATGTACGTATTGTATTTTCTCTGTTTTCTTTCTACTTAATTTTTCTAATCCTTTATTTATTATATCTTTTGTTAAAAGGTGCAGTTTTAGAGTAGTATTAGTGTTACATACATCTACTGTTTTTTCTAGTTCATGATATTCATGAATTACTATATTATTTCTTGAGAATGTTTTTGATAATATATTAAAATTTGTATGCTTGAATCCATGTTTTAGATCTAATCCTTGTATTTTATTAATTTGTTCGGGACTCAAGATAGCTTTTATTGCGTATCCTCTTTGTCCTTCATATTGTTCTACATATTCTATTTCTTTTGTTTCCTCTTGTTCTTCTGTGATTATTTCTTTATCTTTATTCATTTTCTATTTCAGAGAATTTTACTTCATATATCTCATCTCCTGATTCTGGTTCACTTATACTTTCTAGATCTGATTCTATTTCTTTGAATATTTGTTCATCTATAATATCATATTCCATAAATCTTACTTGTTTTTTCTTTGGTTTTGTACAATCACTTGCAAAGTGCCCTATTTCTCCGCAGTTATAACATTTACATGTGGTTGGATTCTTTTTATTTTGTCTTTTATCATTTCTTCTTTTATAATATTTTCTTCCAAATTTTGGCTTAAAGAATTTTTTCTTATTAAAGATTTTAAATCTTTTTCCTTTCTTAAATTTTCTTTTTATTGGTTTAAATTTTTTAAATCTCTTATTTTTTCTATATGATTTATTTTTTCCCCATTCAAAATTTTCTGCATTTTCTTGACAGCATAAATCAGCAGCTTTATTATATATTTTAGTGTGGTCTAATATTTTTCTTTGGTAACATAACTCAGTTATTACCTGTCTTATTAATCTTATTCGGCTTCCTAAATTATTCGGATAGTCATTTTTATTTTGAATCCATGTTTTCCACATATATTCATCCCATGGTGATGGTAGTTTTGAAAATATAGAGTTCATGGTGTGTTCATTATTTTGTGAGCTTGTATAAGCTGTATAATAGTAACTTTTAAATTGTTCAGAGAATTGATCAAAAAAGCATAAATCTCTTAGTCTTATTTTATTTAATCTTAGTAACGCTTGATCTCGTTCTTCTATTATAGCATTGTTATCTAAGCTCTGTACTCCTAGGAATTCTTCTTGTATGATATTGATAAATTCCTCTATTCCTGTGTTTACATCTTGTCCAAATCCTTGAGTAATTGTATTCATATAAGTTTGTTTTGTATTTGAGGAAATTCCTGCAAGGAATTGTGCCACATTTCCTTGGACTAAATTCCATATTTTTAATGTTTTTGCTCTTGACGTACTTTCTTCTGACATTAAATGTATTCTTATTATCTGTTTCCATTTTTCTAGTTCTAGACTTGGCTGTTTAAGACAATCCAGGTTTAGGAATATTGCATCTCCTGGTCTCACATTTCCTATTCTTGTTTCTTTTAGCTCAAAATCTTCATTGTATTTCCAAATTTCTTTTTTAGAGGTTGTTTTTCTTATTGGAAAATTTCTTGAAGGTAAATTTTGTAATCTACTTTGATAATTGTCTACATTTTGTCTATTTGTGGTTTGATCTACTTCCATTGGTATAATTCCTGTTACACCTTCTCTTGGCAAGGTAGTGCTACTTTCTCCGACTACTTCTGATGATGGTAAATATAATCTATGATTGTTCATAAAGACTTTATGTTGTTCTTCTAAATCGCTTTCATTAGATTCTAATTCTGTTTCTGAAAATGTTCCTGTATATATTGGTTCTAAATTTAGTCGTTCTAAATCACTACTTAATTCATTTATTAAGTCTTCTATACTTGTATTCATTCTGTTTCTTCTTTATCTTCTTTACCTTCTAATTTATCTTCTTTTAGTTCTTCGTTTATCTTTTTTAATTTTTCTACTTTTTCTATCAGGATTCTAATTTTGTTTTGTTTGTTTAATTTTTCTATTTCTTTCATCATTACTCTATGATCGAGACTTCCTGGTTCTGGTGTCTTCTCCCATTTCGGTAGTGGGAGTGACTTTTCTAATTCTACTTCCTTTTGTGGAGTTTTAATTATTGTTTTGTCTATGTATCTTTCGATATTGTAGAGTCTTGTATCTAGACTTATCATTAGTTCTTTTATTAGTTCAATTCCATCTTTTATTGTTTCTAAATCTTCTAGATAACTCATCTTCTAATATTTCTTATGTTTCTAATGAAGTCGTTTACTTCATCTATTTCAGTTTCCTTTTCTAATTCTTCTATTTCTATTATTTCTAATTCATTTAAATACCATTCTTTTATTAACTCCGATTCTTCTTTTTCTGGATCTATGTGTTTTTGTACAATTACATATGCTTCTCTTTCATCTATCATTTTAGAAATCTTGAATTTTATTCTTAATAGTTTTTGTTTCATTATTATGGTACTTATATCTTGTGGTTGACTTTCTATCTCATGAATTTTATTAGTCAGTCTTTCTATTGTTTCATTTTCTAACTTTATTCCTGGCATCTTATTAGTCTTCACTATAATTTGATTCTTGATCTGAAATTTCGGGTGAAGGTGCTCTAGTAAACATGGTGTTGTGTATTATATATCCTGGAAATATTCTGTAAGTTGTAATTTCATTGTTGATTATAGATAATTTGACTTGTAATACTACTCTTGTTCTTCATCTCTTTTTGATATAAATTGTATTAAATTACCATTATTTTCTTCCGTTTCAATTATATAGTTTCCTATCCAAAGTAATCTTTTTCCTCTATTTCCTAGTCTTATTCCAAATTCTTCATCGTTTTGCAATCTATTTAATCTTCTTCTTCTTCTGTCTATGTATGTTTTTCTTTCTTCTATTTGTTGATCCATATTTTCTATTTCTCTTTGACTTATTTCATGATCAGGATTAAATGTGGGTTAAGAATCTACGATTATCGTTGGTTCTTATGTCTGTAAGTGGTCTTATTTGTGGTTCTAATCCTCTTATTCTGTTTAGAAATGCTCTTTCAATTCTTGCTTGTATCATCATGCTCTCGGTGTTATTTTGTGCATATTCATCATTTCTATTTATTATATAGTTTTCAGTATCGAGTGGATTAATCGTACTTAGTGGATAATCTATTTCTTGATTTTCATTTAAAGGATATCTTGCTGTTGGAATATATTCTGGGTATAGTTGTTCTGAAGTATTTAATCTTAATCTTGACATATGATAGTTTAATATATGATCATTATGATTATGGTTACTCATGTCCAGATTAATCGTTCTGGGCTCTGATACCAAATTGTTTTGAGGAGGGTAAAATGTTTATAAAAATTGGTGATGTTTGTAGTATGTAATATGGGTTTCCAATTTTATACTTAATCAGAGAAATCATATTCACCGTAATTACTTAAATTTCCTGGATAGTCGTCATCATAATTTTCACTTTCTGAACCAATTCTAAGGAGAATTATTCTGTCCCAAAAACATTTTTCTTCTGAATATGGATATACTTTTTGATTATATTCAGTTAAAAATATTAGCATAGTATAACATTATCATTCCAATTTTCAATTCTTTCTTCCATAGTTTGTAAATATATTCCATATTCATACATTAATGAATTTATTACTTCTTGATCCATTTCTTTATTGAGTAAGTTTTAATTGTTTGCTTGAAAGTTTTATTTTTAGATGTATGGTTTATTAGGTGTTTGATTTGTAAGTTATAATTGGTTGATTGGGGGTTTATTATTTTATTTGTAGTGGGTTTGAAAAGTAAGGGGTATTTTTGGTAGTTAGGGAGTTAGGTTGTAAGTATTTTAGTATAGGGGAGTAAAGTTATAAGTATTTTTTAAAAGAGGGAGTTTTCTTACATTTACTCATATTAAGGGTAAACACTTTTGAAGTTTAATTAAATTCATTTTCCAAACTGATCCATATAAAGTATATGTATATACCCTTTTATGATTTTCTTTTCATATGGAGTAATTAAAATCTATGAGGGACCCAAAAATGATATGCTCACTCACGTACATGTCAAATTGTGTGTGTTGTTATACCTAGATTCGATTGTCACGCCCAAAATATCTCATCCTATTTTTCTTGGTCAAAATAAATAAATAAATAAATAAAACCTCTTATCTTATTTATTTATGTTTTTTTTAGCAAACAGTGTCTTCCATAATAATCGACCCTCCATTATCTATGTACTCCGTATATCTTTTCTTTTAAAACATTAATATCCATGTGCCGCCAAATCAAATAAAATAGCAGATCTATGGATCAAATCTGCTCAAACCAAATATATATGTTGTCTTCCAGACAAGCCCACCGAACATATTTAATTAAATTTGTCATTATTGTATGTTGTTCAAATCCAGTATTATTTAACACACTTTTGCCTATACATTAATGTCAATGTTTAACAAAAAAAAAAATCCACTATTAATATATGCTACTAGCCAAATCTATTTCCATCAAAACAGTGGCTGAAGCCGCTTAGTAGAGCTTTTTTTTTTTTAACCTTTACTTTTGCTTCGCCTGAATTTATTAAAGTATTAGTGAACAACCCATCCTACATTTAATGTGGTATCTCCATTTCAAATTTCTAATTTTTATAGATTTTTGCATTTTTAATTTATTAATTTTAGATTTTTGCATTATTTATCTATTTATTTATTTATTCATTATAAATTTTCAATTTTTGAAATATATGAAATTTTCAATTTATATGGAATTCCCACAATGTTCATTTTTTTAAAAAGATTTGAAAGAGATTTGAAATTTTGTATATTTTATTTTATCTATATTATATTGTATTTTTCAATTTGATAATTTTAGATTTTTGAATATATTTATTTATTCATTATAGATTTTAGCCTATCGTGTATAAAATCTATCATTTACTTATAAATTCTCACTCTATCATCCATTCTATCGCTATATATTAATTTTTAAAAGATTTGAAAGATAAAATTAGAAATTTTGCATTTTTATTTTATTTATTTTGGATTTTTTATTTTATCCATTGTGTCTCAATTTGGTTATATTTTTTTAGTGTGGTAAATGATGTAATCAAAATATACATTGCACGTCATATTTATTTATTCAGATTAAAGATATATTAATGTGTCTATGGCAATCCCAATTTTTTTTGTTTTTAAAAGATATTTAATTTCCAATTTATATGGAGTTCCCACAATTTTCAGTTTTTAAAAATTTGGAATTAGAATTTATATGGAATTTGCAGTGTATATATAGATTTTATATTGCTAAAAGATACATTAATGAATATATCAAAAATAATTGTATATATAGACCATATTTTCACAAAAAATATGTCATGTCTCCTAATAAATATACAATTATATAGTTGTTAATCGTTAAAAACTATGTTTTATAATTATATTATTATAATTTTATATAAATATATACTAAATAATATAAATCATATATATGTTATATTTTATTAAAAATAATCAAAAGTTATAATTATTAAGGGAATTTTGAAAACTCATATTCTATGGATAATTGGTCTGGAGTAAATTAATTATTTTCAAAAAATATATTATAAATAAAAGAATCGAGCGTATAAAGAGTTATTGGGGTGCGAATAGATCCATATGTAAATAAAGAAGGAAAAATTAATTTTTCTAATCTATTTTTTAAGAAATATTCCTTTTATTTTATAATAAATGTAATACTAGGAAATAACACGGGATTTAACCTAAGTTAATAAAATTGATTTAATTGAAGAATTATAATTATTAAATAAATAAAATAAGATCAGTCACATTTGACTTTATTCCTTTTGAGTTTTATTTTAGTGAATATAGAAAATACTAATTTAAGTATAATTTATAAAAAAAATATTAACCTTCAAAACATTCCGAACACGGTAACGTAATATTTATTTTCAAACATTCAAAAAGGAAAGTGTAATGTTATAAAAACAGATGAAGTAATTCATTAATCTATATCTAACAGATTTGCAATTGACGAAAACAAATATTAATCTAGCATTGTTAGAAATTGAAAAGCTAATTGCTGCAAATTCCATAAGTTAGAAAATTTTCTCTGGAATGCCGGTACTGAATGAAGTTTTAACGTCTAAAACAGATAATCTATTAATACTAGACGAGACATATTATAATAAAGAAGAAATGAAGACGGATTGTGCTAAGCTATTACCTTTGTTGATTGATGAGCAGAAGAATATTTATAATAAAATAATATCTGTAGTTGATAGTGATTAGGGTTGATTATTTTTTTCTTTACTTGGTGGAATTGACAAGATATTTATCGATAATTTATCTAGAAAACATTATGTTTAGCCCTTCATGGGAGATGTGATATTGTTCTACCTGTAGCATCCATTGGAATAGCACATCTACTCCTTCCCAGAGGTAGGACAACACATTCTAGATTTGATATTCCACTAGATTGTGATGAGAATTCTACATAAAAAAACTTACCCCATAAAATTGTTTAACCTCTATTCTCATTAAAACAAAAGCTCAATATCTGGGATGAAAATTTTTTATTTGATAGAATGATTATGAGCCCGTCTGAATTAACCAAATTCCTCATTTGATTTCAGAGGAAAAAATTCTCACTCGGAGTTTGTTTTACTATGACTATAAAAAGGAAAAAGGAAAGTCAATGTCAATCTTTAAACAAGGTTGTACTCTATCTTAAAAAATCAGTTTTTACCAATGTCAGTAATATGTTACAATATCTCGTGTCACTGGAGAGAGAGACTCGAAGTATTAATAAATAATTAGGATGGATTAACTAAAAATACTAACAAGAAATGTTGTTTACAATTAAAATTATATTGCCAAAAATTTGCACAATGAATATTTCGTATAGGTGATGGTAATTGGTAAAACTGTTATGGATCTTGGAGATGTACAATTAGATGTGACATTTCCAAATTAAAATTTTATAAACTCTACGAGAGATCATATAGCGGCAATTGTTGAGAGTATTTATACAAATATAAATTGCATCATTTCAAATCCAAACATTTTTACTATATATTAACCCCTACCAATGAAATTGTTGATACAATTAATGATTACATCATAGTATTATGCTTAATACTTATATTTAAATTTTGTTTTATCTTAATTTAATTTTCAAATTAAATAAAAATATTATTTTAATGATTATTTTTATTGAACTATTATGTTTGTAACGGACAAGCTACATAAGTTAAAGAATACGGTATAATATTAATTTTTTGTAAGTTTTAAAAATAATTAAATTATATAATCATATACATCGTATATATTAAATCATTACACATTTTTCATTATTTAAAATACAAGTTATTATTACTTTATATAATATAAGTGTATATATATTATATATAATATATAGTTATGTCCGTCGAGTCTCGACGGGTTACTTACTAGTTTATTATTGTTTGCAAAAGTATGTGTAAAAAACCAAATTTTGATTTTTCTTAAAAGTTACTAGTAGGGATTACTTTTAGAAGACGTATACGTTATTTTGGAGGGTAAAATAAAAAATATCCTTATATAAAAACTTAAAATAATAAAATAAATAAAATAATGAATTAAATCAATTTATAATAAAAATAAAATAATTAAAAATTATGAATTACATATAATTAATTTAAATTTATAAATGAAGAAAATAAATATTTTAAATATATTTTTGGATTTTTAAAATCAATGTAAATAAATTAGAATAAAATAAACTTTAAATACCCTTACTTTAATAGAAGTACATGTCGTCATTTTCGATTATATTAATATATTAAAAGTTCATTTAATTAATTTTTTTTGTTGACATCCGAACAAATTAAACATTCTCTCGTAAATTTAACAATTTATAAGGATACTATCATGATCACTCGTCCGTGACAAAATTCCATATACTATAAGAAGGTTTGTAGTTAAAAAGCTTTACCTCAAAGTTGGAAAGTTTCACGTTTATAAAGTCATTTTTCCTCATTTTCTTCCATTTTTAAAAATCCTCAAAACGTACTACTTTTTTTTTTTTCCTAACATTAATACTCATATATCGACGAATCATTAGGAGACGGATAGAATTCGAATCCACAATCATAAGATTGCAAGTTAAGAGACATGAGTAGTACACTAACTGCACTATTCATAACAAATGGAGTGCTAGTAAGGAGTGGTTTCTTTGCTGGCGTCTGTACCTACTGGCAGTGATGGTCGGACATTTAAAAGTGATGACAGTGTGTGTAAATTAAAGTGATGTGTGGTTATGAAAAAATGATAAATAGGGGTTATAAATAAAAAGATAAGAAAAACATTTACTGCTACTTCTTATTTTAGGTATAATAATAGCGAATTTTTTTTTTTTAATATATAATTTATCATAATGCCTTATTGGTGATTGGTTAAGAACACATGACTCTGAGATTTTTATATACACAAGTGTAATTAAGGATAAGAGTAGTATTTAATTAACTACTGCGTGTAATTAAGGAATGGTGCACAAAGTGGCATAAATGAATTAAAATTTTCAATTTTCCTGAATCCTGATTAGCAAAAATGGAAAATTTTAAATATGGAGAGAAGAAAAGAAGGGCACACATCCTTTTGGATTAATTTCAGGTCTGGAACGTACTCTTTCCCCCACTGAATTAATTTCATGGGTTCATTATTACCTGAATTGAATTTTGATAATCTAATCTAGGGTTTTCGTTGCTGATTTTTTCATCACTAAACCCGGAAACCGCTTTGCGCGTTGCTAAGAACGTCGGTTTCGCTTCGCCGGCCATAATTACCAGAAACTTCTCCTCAAACGCCGCCGGCGAAGCATCTGCGGCGGCGGCACCACCACCTTCCGATTCTGTCGCATTCCTGGCCTCTTCTCCGCTGGCATTGTCGGCGAGCTTCCAGTAGGAGCATGCGAGGATTAGTAGCGCGAAGGCGATTAGACCCATCATGGCGGCGAAACCGCCGAAGAGGTACGGCACAGGGGAGCGCCACTGCACCCGTTGAACAGCGGCGACGGGAGAGAGCGTATCCTCGTCGGAGACGGTTGTGGATTGGTAGGACATGGCGAATTTAGAGGCGGCGGAGGCGCCGGAGATCGTCATTGGGAATTTTGCCCTAATTGTGGAGTGGAGTTGGGAGTGGAAAGTGTAGATGTTTTGAAGGTAGTGGAGGGTACGCGAGGGGTGAAGTATTTATAGACGCGTAGGTCACGCGCGGCGTTGGGTTCCGCCATGGTTTCATGTTTTAAGGAAGGTTGTGCGTACTGTACAAGTTACCCAATATTTTTGGTCTTTTTTTTTCTATTTTTAGAGTTTGTTTTTTTTCATAGTACAAATTAAATTAAGGTGTTCTTACCATCATTTTTTAGTGTGTATATTAAGGAAGTACTGTATTCGCCTAAAAAAAATCAAAGGAAGCATCATACTTGCTTTTATGTAACAATCAAATTTATTGAGTACATATAGGCACTCAATTATTTGCTAATCTAAAAATTAAAATGGATTTTTTTATTTAATAAATTATAGGCCTTTTATTTCATTTAGAAAAATGGTAAGTTCCCTAATTTTACGTGTTTTATTTTATAAAATTAAATAAAAATATAAAAATAAATGAGTAAAGAACAAATTAGTCCACATACATGATAAACTTTTGATGATACGTAATTGTCAATGTTAAAAAAAAAATTATGCAGAAATTATTGTGTCAACATGTTCAAAATGGCATCCTAATTCGTACATACATCCATTTTATAATTCAGGTTGGAGATGGGATATCGATGAGAATAGTTGCTTTTTTCTTTTTTTTTTTTTTTTTTTTTTTTTCATATATCGGTATCTCCAGGCCACATAAGATATAAGACTAATTTTTGGATGATTTGGTGGGCACTAAGAAGTTGTCTCTTACAAAACAGAATTCAGCATATACAAAAGCTTGAACGCGAGACATTTGCTTAAGCGACCAGAGCCCCATACCACTCAGGTCAACTGCGGTTGGTGATGAGATAGTTGCTTTTGGGTCCATTTGGTGTATTTGTATTGTTGTTTTGCTTAAAACCCTGTACATGCTATGAAATGGGTGGCAGAGTCCATGCCACACAAATTTTTATAGAACACTTATGTAAAATTGATAATTACGGCTCCCAACAATTCCAATCCACAACTACAGCTTTACGCACAGGACATACCTTTAGAGTGCATTTGGCAAGACTAGATACAATTGTGAGTTAAGGTTGTAAGTTAAAACTGTTGAGAACTGAAACTTCCAGTAACGGTAGCTTTTGATATAGACTAGAGCTTTTGATTTTTTTATATATAGTACGTATATTTTAGTAGTAAGTATAGCTTTTAAAATAGTTCAAAAAATAATTAAATTGAAAATGAGCTTCCGAAATTCCTAAAAATTACTAATAGTAGCTTTTGTTTCTAGAGTTTATATTAAAACGCCAACTAAAAAAGAAAAGAACTTGTATGCAATATAGCTTCTATTTTTTTTTAAAAAAAAAACTAGGAAATGAGTGTTGAGACCTTATGCCATACAAATTATAAAAAGAATAAAGTGCAGGGAATATATAAGTGTCGGGTGAGGAATCAGATCTTCAACCTTCAGGTCAGGGGACTTAACCACTAGAACAAATGTTCATCCCAATAAAGCTTCTACTTTAGTAGAGGTTTTTTTTTAAAAGATAAAGCTTTTAGAAATTTTACAAAGAACAAATCCTTAATCCATATTCGAAATTCATGAGGTAATAAATTGGGTTTGGACTTTGGACATGTAGTTTTAGGATTGAAGGAGAGAGGAATTATTTATTCAAATAATAATTAAATATCATATCAACCTTTTAAATATTTTCCCATTTTTTTTAAAAAGGTTACATTTTGATTTTTGCTATTATTTATTGTTGCACTCTGATTTAAATTTTTATCATGGTTATACAAAAAAAATATAGTCAGTTGAGATCTTGTTGTATTCTTCTCGTTTTTTAGTTTTAAATATCAATTTTTAAGAATTTTTACTTGTAGTGGTTAAGTTATTAATAGTTTAAAATATGCATTGAATTGCGTAAAAAAAAAGAGTATGTAACCTTTAAAAAATGGAGGAAGTATAAATGAAGGAACATGAAACATAAAAAACTTAATATAGTTATACATAGATGAGATCGAGACCTAATAGTCAAATTATTTAATTGCTAATTCCAAGTTAGGGTTCGAAATATGTAAATTGTAAAAATTAGATGTTCGATAGCTAAAAAAAAATTGTGTAATATGTAAAAGATACTTCCTCTGTTTTTTTTTTTTTTTTTTTTTTGCTATATACCCACCCAATATGCAACCCAATGCAATTTTTAAATTATTAATAACTCGAATTCGGTATAAGTAAAAATTCTAAAAATTCTATATTTAAAAACTACAAGACGAGACGAATCTAATAAAATCTTACTTGACTATATTTTAACTTGTACTTCATAATATGATAAAACTTTAAGTCAAAGTGTTTGTGTGAATAGTGTCATATCGACAAATGTAGCAATCTTTAAAAAACAGAGGAAGTATAAGATGATGATGTTCCCCTACTTTGTAATGCATGAGTTGATTGATGGAGAATTTTAAAGTAAAATACTACGTGGTTAGGAAAAAAGTGTATGAGTATGATCACAGTCATCACAAACGCAACCATTATGAAACCTGCCATCATTATTTGCAATAATACAGCTATTCCCGACAAATTAAACACGATAGATATATGGATGATAATGATCGGGTCAGGAACTGAATCAGGTAAGGGTCAGCAAGACTCAAAATTCCAAGGTTGTTAAGATTGGAATCCTATATGAGATCATTTGTCTCTTTACAAGATCGGGATCGTAGTATCGAATTGGGATCCTAAGATCTTATGAAATTACAATAATGAATAAATTCAGTTATACATACAAACAAGTAAATGCATTATTTCGTGTGTTTATGAATCTTGCAAGTTAATTAATGTAATACAGTACAGACACATCACAATTAAACATAAAATATTTTCACATACATACATATTATGCACTACAAGAATCTGCGGGATTACCGACCGACAAATACGGTCGGCAACACAATCAGACGGGTCGTTTCCGGAGTTGCCGACCGACTTACCGACCGCATTTGTCGGTCGGTAATATCTTGGTCTGGATTCGAAGGCCGACCAATCGTCATGGAGTCGGTGATGTTGCCGACCCACTTGCCGACCGGCTTGTGGTCGGCATATTTTGCCGACCGACCTACCGACCACGCCAACGGTCGGTAACTCGACCGGAAGGACCTCTTGGATCTCGCTTTACCGACCACATTTGCGGTCGGTAAATCGGTCGGTAGATCTTGGAGACCAATTACCGACCGCATGTACAGTCGGTAAATCCTGAAATAGCAGCCTCATTTTGGCTGGTTTTTACATCCCACCCTGCTGCTCAAATCAAGCATCAAACCAACAATCTCAAGTTCAAGAATACATTACAAATTCATACCAAACTTCCAAACAACAATAAAGGTTCGAAAAACACAACTATAGAAACATGTATCTACAAATCATTGCTAGTCAACGATCATTAGAATACGTAGTAGTTCAAGTCCAATACCTACAAGTTCAATACCAACAAGTTCTACAAGCAAGTTCAATACCAACAAGTTCTACAAACAAGTTCAATACAAACAATTCCACCCAACTAATGCAATATCCAAAGACGACAAGTATTATGAAATGATCAACGACAAGAGTCAATTAACAGCAGAATCACCTCCTCCAAATCCATCATCCCCGCGGTCAGGGGATCGAGGACCCCGAACCCCCAGCCATCTCTCCATCTGCTCCGCCATGGTCATCTGTGACTGGGAGAGCCGATCTAGAGTCGCCCTGTACTCCTGAAACTGGGCATCCAACTGTGCATGCGTGACATACTGAGAAGTAGGAGGTGAAGGGGGTGGAATCAACAGCATCCATAGGCCTGATCGACCTGGCTATAGAGCCTATGCCATAGACTGCCTTCCGCCTGTCGTAGCCACCAGCAACGTCTAGGAAGAGGCGATCCGGATCAAAGCTACTAGCAATCTCTGGATCCTGGCTCAAAGTCTCAGCAACGGCATTAAACTCCTCGTGTTTAATAAGATTAAAAATGGTCGGCAACTAAGTTAGTATCGAGGCAAACCATAATTTGACCACGATATTTAGAATATGTACCTGAAGATCCTTCGACTTATCTCGGACCCAATCATCCTTCTGGTGCTTTATTGTATGTGTGTGCTCATGGAGCTCATGTAAGTGGACAAGCCCATCCTTAGCAGCCGGCTATAAATTTTTAAAAAATCAGTGTAATGAGAATGTTTCATTCAACTACCTTATAAAATTAGAACTAAGGGATGTTTAAAAAAATATCATGTCATCAAGGGTGGCACGGAATGTCTTGGATCCCACAGTGTGTGTGGGGGAGGGCTGGTGCATCCTCCTGACCGCGGCGTCTGTTCAGCTTTCCCCTTTTGCTCTTATCCTTGAACGCTTGGGAATCCCATATTCGCCTTCAATTCTTTGCCACAACCGCATCCCCCGGCATTGGTTTTTTCTTACTTCTTATGTCCAATGTGTAATCCTTGTACCTGTTATGTGCAATTAAGGTAATGAAACTCTCACGTATTACACAATAAAACACTATTGTTGTAATTTAGAACTCACTGTGCTATGTTCTTCTTCTCACACTCTTTCCTTACAGCAAGGGCATGCTCGAGAGCCCAACGAGCAACTTTCTGCAGATTGAGTTAATGTTCATTATAGTTAGTAGTGTGAAAATTACACGTTTTTACTGTCTTAAGCACATCATACCTGGAATTCTCCCCAAATAGAACTCCTTTGTCTCTTTTGAAACCTTCCCCCAGCTAATCCCATTTAGATCTGCACGCCTGGGATATATGTCCATAATCTTCCTCACGACTGTGTTCGGGAAGTCAATACTGTAATACAATGCAAGTTGTTCACATACATAAGATGAATACGCATATCTATGAAGATACAAATCAGATTATTAATTTAATTTAATGTAATATGACTTACATCCCATCAGTGGCTTTCGGCGCAAGAAGCACTCTGTCATTCCCCTACTGAGCAGCGAGAGGAGTAGCTTGTGTAGAGCCAACCGATCCTAAAAACGAACAAATGGGTATATTAATAGGCAATTTTTAATGTAACTATATTTTAAAACAGATAGTACCCGGTGTATGTGTGGGTGGGGGTGGGGGTGGTGTCTCTGGCACAGCCTGATCGGAATCCTGAACTCCAGTCTGATCCTCCACGCTGGCACTAGCAACTGAAATTCAAGAAGTAATAATTAGGAATACACAGTTGATCGTATAGTAAGGGAAATACTGTATTTTCAATTACCTGCCATCCGTCGCCTATAAGCCTCCCTCGCCCTCCGGATCCTTGCCGCCTCCTCGGCTGATGTAAGGGGTCGTTGCGGCGTGTTCGAAGACGAGCCCCCCTCCCCCGGTCTAAACTAGAATCAGTTTCAGCCGAAGATTCTGAGTCAACGTCATCATCCCGCTGAAGGTCCATGTGTTGGACAACGGTGTCTGTTAGTCGCTCCCTTCCAGACGTGACGCTTGTAGTTTCGATACCCAGATGCTCTGGAGCGTCGACCTGAAACGCTTCGGGTTCTTCCCTAGATCTCACGGTTATTACACCCCTAGGTTTCACCTTATATACCGCCAGCCATTCATTCGTACCGGCACTTGGCCGCGTGTTTGGGAACGAAGCATAGCACACCTATTCCGCTTGGAAAGCATATATAAAAGGATCATATATAGGCAGAGACTTTGATTTGTTAATCTCAACAAGCTTGTAGTTCAAATGGGTGCGGGTTCCAATTCCTTCGCGTGGATCAAACCATCTACATTTGAAGAAGGTAATTTGCTTGAGAGGCAGTGCCGGGTATTTCATTCAATACTTCTTCGCCAGTTCTGTGCCTCGGTGGCATTCCATGCTCCTCCCGATCCTTCTTGAATTTTGACTTATCTAGTCTTAAAAGATGATCAGAAGGGAGGAACCTCCTGTGCGCATCAAACCACGACTGTTCCCACTCTCTTTAAGCCGTGTATATTCCGTTTCTTCCATACATACTGGGCATGCTGTTTCTCCATAAGTGCTCCAACCCGACAACATAGCATACGCCGGAAAATCACCAATCGTCCACATCAATGCCACTTTCATCTGAAAGTTCTGTTTAGAAAATGTGTCATATGTTGTGATCCCAACATCCCACAACTCCAGGAGCGCGTCAATTAGGGGCTGTAGGTAAAACATCAATCCTCTATTTTGGGCTTGATTTCCCAGGAATTATGCAAGTCAAGAACATATATTCATCCTTCATACACATATCAGGAGGGAGGTTGTAAGGTGTTAATATGACTGGCCAGCAAGAGTATTGGGAGCCCGATTGACCAAACGGTTGAAAACCATCTGTACATAAGCCCAATCAGACATTCCAACCCTCCGTACTAAAATCTGGGTGTACTGTATCAAAGTCCTTCCATGCCTTCGAGTCACAAGGGTGACACATCTCCCCAGACGAGCCATGATGATGTACGACATGCCACGTCATATGCTTCGCAGTCGCCTCAGAAGCATACAATCTCTTCAATCAGTTTCTTAGTGGAAAATAAAACATATATTTTCGTGCAATCCGTGAATTTGAACTCCCTTCTCTATAGCGAGAATCATCACAGAACTTACATCTATCTAAGTCCGCATCATCGCGCCAGAATAACATACACCCTTTGCCACAACAATTTTCTGAACGGGCAACCCCAATCCCTCAAGTAGTTTCTTAGCCTCATAAAAATTTTTAACCACAGAATTATCCTCGGGGAGTGTGTCAATAATTAATTGGCACAAAGTATCGAAGCACCTCTCCGATAAGTTGTGTTCAGCCTTAATATTCAACAACCTCGCAATAGTGGACAGAAGGGTCATTTTCTTGCATCCAGGCCACAAATCCTTATCTGCCGCCTCCAACATACGAAAAAAAAATAAAAAAATTCTCCTGTGCATTAGGCTCCTCATGAGGCCTTGGTACATCTTAATCCTCATGTGATACTGTGTCGGGAATACTAAATCCCGTTCCATCGCACACCATTTATATGTAGTCACTTTCATATGCCGACGCTGATGCGGTGCCCACATCATCCTCGTAGTACCGACTAAATTGATGTGGCTCACCGTGATACTCCATCTCTCGTAGTTGGAGACAAATCCATAACGCTTTAAATGATATCTAATGTCATTATCTACTTGATAACATTTGTTCCTACATTTATTACACGAACACCTTAATCTTTCTTGGGCTCTATCCGCATCTGGGTTCTGATAAGACATCCTTATAAATAATTCAACTCCATTCTTAAATTCAGTCGTGAGTTCTCCAAGTTCACGGCAAGAGCGGTACATCCAACTTCGGTCCATTCCTACGAATATTATAATACGTCCCTAAATTATATATTACATGACTTCATCAAGGAATAGTTACAACTTCGATATTAGTGATCACACATTTCGCTTCATCAAATCATGGTTGTCGATTGGTACTCGTTTTGTATTTGAAAAATATTTTGAATTATCATACTACCATACAAATCTTATATAATATTTTATAACGACTCATGATCTGGTTTTAAGAATTGCAGTTAGAAATAGGGAGGTTCAAACAAAACTCAAACCATGGGACGTAATATTCTTTAAAAATCAAAGTCCACAAATTGAATAATATTAAATAAAAAAAATAAAAATAAATGGATTTAAAGTAAACAAACCATGAAACTTATAAAATCTTATAAATTCTTATAGTACATTAAATAAACATAGATCAAATTATATTACCTTGCTTTCCTTGAGATCAATGCAGATTGCCCGTTGCGTTGGATATTGCAAGCCAAATTAGCACCCAAGTGTGTCTGACAATGCAATATTCGAAATTAACAAGGGAAAAATTAACCCTGTTGGACGCCCGAAATGATTCTATAAACTACCATAACTACCATTAGCGTATATCATTCGAAAATTGAAAGACTACCATAACTACCATGAAAGACAACCGATTCACCCAACTCGAAAATAAAGAATTTTCGGAAATAAGACAACATCCAACCGAACCTTAATATTTAACAAATGGAAGACCGTAAAAACATAGTGGAATAGAAAATCAAAAATAATTAATCCAACTCCAACAATACATATAAGTACTAAATAGTAAAGAACCCACAAAATTCAACAAGAACAACGCATAATATTCAACACGACTTAAATTCTTCATACGACATCCAAATTGAGCCAATCTTATATGAAAATTCATCTACCCGACGAGAAGAATCCAAGTATGCGCCCAGACAGACAAGAATCCGAAAATTGAATTCGGAATACACAAAATTCACTGTCTTAAGCATTCGAATATCTACGGTTCATCCTCGCAAAATAATATTGAACGCACGAACGACAACAACATAAAGGATTGCAAAGAGGTAGATTCCAAAACAACTCACAAAAAAAAAATTGAAGCAAGGCATGCCTGCACTGCCAAGACGAGAAACAAAAAAAAAATTTCACAATTCCATTCTAGAACACCAATCGAATACACATTGGAATAAAATAAATAGAACAACAATCGAATAGGATATTGGAACAAATTTGGGCAATCGAAGACCTTGTTGCAAGTCGAGTGAAACAGGGAGGAGGTGCACGGGTTGCTGCGTTCGTGGGGGTGGCCGGAAATGGCTCCTCTTTGGCGCGTTGTGACCGGCGGCTCGAGGGAGGGGCGGATGACGACGGCGGCGCGCTGCGGAGGAGTTGGCAGCGGGCTCGATCGAATAGAAACGCCTCCCCCTGCTTTGCTCGAATGCCGCGTCGAATGAATAGGACGTCGGCGGTGCGTGGTCGGCGGAGGGTGTTGGTCGGGGCTGTGGTCGGGATGGCGCCGGTGAATTCTCCCGATTCGGAGGGAGTAAAAATGGTGTCTTGGTCTGCTGTAATTCACGATTACAATGATTTGGGGCAGTTTTAATTCCCTAGGTTGCCGACCGCATATGCGGTCGGCAATCTGGTTGGCATGCCCGACCGCACCCTCATTGGTCGGCGAGTTGGTCGGGACCTAACCTCCGAGCCGCCAACGGCTATTTTCTCCCGACCACCTGATGCAGTCGGGAAAGCGGTCGGGAAGCCCGACCGCATGCTGACGGTCGGGAAATGCGGTCAGTATTCCCGCTTTTTCTTGTAGTGATATTTTTTTTACACATCATGCATAAGGAGTACAAGTTTTTAAGTTTAAAATTAAAGAAAAAAAGTTATTTTGATCCCAAATCATAAAATTCTACAAAATTTTATGCGTTTAAAAGGGTATGATCGTAAGATCGTAGAAGCGTTTAAGGGAGTATGACCATAAGATTGTAATATTCTACGATCAGGATCGAGATCTTATCCAGATCTTATTAATTTTAACATCCTACAAGGATCGGGATCATTTTAGAAATGTGTGATTGTAAAATCATAATATCATAAGATCATGTTCGAGATCTTAACAACTATGCAAAATTCAATTAAAGGTTGGTGTTAGTTTGGGTCGGGTGGATTCTAAAACACCTAAGACCTAATTTGGGCTCGAATTTGATTGGGTTTTTGGATTTAATTAAGGGTCATTATCAATTCTAGATATACTAGATATGAGCATGAATGTAATGAGTTAAGTTTTATCCTTTTTCATTTTTTTAAAACTTTTTTTTTTCTTTTTTTATGTTAGGATGTCCCACATCACTTATATATTGTTGGAGTATTCCCCCGTTTATATGAACATGATCCACTTTACCTACTAATAATTAGTTTTGGGTTTGAGCTCTAGATCATTTTTTTGTTTTTCGCAACATTTTATATTCTAGATCAATTTTTTTTCCTAACATTTTATATTACTATTATTATATAGATCCGGGTTTGTTTTCTTCCGGTGATTAATTGCTGCAGGCCAGAGTCCAGACAGATTTACTTGTTTGATAATCTATTAGCAATTAGTATATGTACATGCCAAATTATGGGACTAGATTCTCTATTTGTGGTAATAAATGATAACCATGTTTATCTAAACCCTAAATCCCCACATCTCAGGACATAACATCACCCTATAAAAAAACCATCTCAATCATATAGTATATGTCTATCATTTTAGTTGGAATGTTAAAATGTGGCAACAATTTATGTGATGAATATGTCAGTAAGACAATTAAATCCATACTTAGATAATGGGTGCAAACATTGTGGGAAAATTTTCCAACCATTACATATATAATTACACAGTGGCGGAATAGTACTATTCTGCATAGTAACTTAATTGTCCGTTTTCTAGCTCCACCAACATTATTGTAGTACAATAATTAATTACAACAAAGTTTTACACGTATAAATACTACACCTGAATAAATCATTTAAAATGATAATAAGTGCTAGTAATTTTCTAGTTATCAAGAATTCAAGCCTTTCATATACTTATGTAGTTAGGTTATCAATGAACTAGTCTAGGTTGGTGCTTTATTATCCCTACCCCCTCCAACCAACATTGGTGACATTTTTGGTCAAAAAGCGAAGCAAGAAAATGTCCAGTTTGCTTTACACTTTCCCTTTAAAATATGTTATGTTTTGGGATATGCAAACACCTTTATTAATTGGTTCCGTGGGGTCTACTAAAATACTAGTACTACTTTTAGTTTTTTACTTTGAGTTCTTAATTTTTACAAATTAGCCTTTAGAAATTCGTTATTATTTGGATTGTAATATAATTTTTTGGATGAAAAGGAATTCACACAAGTTCAAATTCGAAACCTTATTTATTATATATGTGTCATAAACGGATGTTTGAACTTCATATGAACTTCACAATAAATCTTATCAAGAAGGCAACATAAGTATTTATGTGAAAGACTACAATTGCACTCTTGAAGATATTACCAACAGGCTACGGATGGACGATTTTCGGGATAGATGACGACCTTAGCTTATTATGGGCAACTCAATCACATTATTCATGGAATGTTTTATACTATATGAAAGGAGAAATTAAATTAGGATTAATGGATTATAAACCTTACATAATTTGTTGCACCTGCTATATGAAAGACCCCTATACATTAGATGAATCGGAATTCAGGATGAGATAATCACAGGAAAATCAAGAGGAGAAAAAGAGTCCAGAAAATGTGAGGAAGAGGAGAGTAGGGTATCTCTGGGCATGATTTAATAGAGTAAAATTATTCGGTTGGAGAATTGATCACAAGCAATGACATTAGGATATTCATGATTTTATCATTCAAATGTCATTGTGTCTTGGTCGGATACAGGAGATGTATTTTGTGAGTCTACGTACTACACATGAAGGTGACAATAATGTGTGTGGATATCTTCCAATGCATTCGTCATGTTGACACCGACGCTTATAATTAACGTGGAGAGCATTGATAGGAGGATAGCATCACATGTTTCATTTGAAGGAAACTTGGGGCAGGTAGCCTTGAAGAGTTGAAGATAGATCTTGGAGGGATCTAAGCTAGGGTGGCCTCTTGTTCACCACGGCCTTCGGCTTGGAGATTAAAGTGATTGGTGATTTATGTTCACTAATAATATTCGTGTTAGAATCGGTGGATTTAACATCTAGTGGATTCTCCTGAATTTGTATCTTCAAATGTAGGCTGAGACCAAATCGGGTCAACAAATCGGTACATTATAAATATTATAATATACATAGATGCATAATGCACGTACCATTTGCAATTAACCATTGCAATTTGCATACTATATAGAATTTTAAGTTATTTTTAGTATACATTTTAAAAACTAAACCCTAAATATTGGGAATTTCCCAAACGCAGCCAAAAAGGTGGATGCCAGAAATGAGTACAACTGTACAAGAGTAATAATAGTACTAGTATAATTGGAAAAAATGACAAATATATCATTTTTCTTTTTCAAAAATTCAAATCAGTCATTTTTCTATTTTATTACCAAAATAGTCCGCTACAAATGCTAATTATGTCCAAATCAGTCCATTGTTCACTAATTATGCTCTAATTGCTGGCGTGGCAAGGGTTTTAATTTAAACCTGACACGTGGGCATAATATTAGTCTTTTTTCTTTTATCTTTTTGTCAATTCAGACCCAAATTTTTGTTTTGTTCCATTTAAGGCCCAGAACCTTAATTTCTTTTATTATTACTGATCAATTTATCAAATAAATGCCCATCATACTTCCGTAAATAAAATTAAACATTAAACCTCATACATTGGATTTGACTGCTTTATTATCGGGTCTTCCAAGTACTGGAAATTTTACGGACTCTCTCTAACCACCCGACCGCAACCGATGGTTGATTGGTTTTGGTTTCCTTCAGCATCAATCAGCACAATCTTACTTTGTTTCCAACCTCAGGATGTAGTAATGTTTGAGTAAATGATTTAACTTGAATTTTTTGAAGGTTATAGATACAGTCAGCCTTGATTTTATTAAAAAAATATTGAAAATATTATTCAAAATATTAAAAAAATAGCCTAAATTTTATTGTATATGCTTTCTGCATCCATAACCTTCCAAAAAGTAAAATTAAATCATTTACACAAAAATTAATATTAAATCATTTACTCAAACCTTATTGCGTTCTAAGGTAGGAAACAAAGTATGATTATGCTGTTTGATGCTGAAGGGAACCAGAACCAATGAACCATCGTTTACGGTCGGGTGGTTAGAGAGAGTGCGTAAAATCCCGGAACTTAGAAAACCCGGTAACAAGACAGTCAAACCCAATGTATGAGGTTTGATGTTTAATTTTATTTACGGAAGTATGTTGGGCATTTATTTGATAAATGGATTACTAATAATAAAAAAATTTAATGTTCTGGGCCTGAAATGAAATAATTTGAAAGGTTTGAGGCAAATTAATGTAAAAATGACTGATTTGGGTAGAGAACTAAATGGAACAAAACAAAAGTTTAGGACTGAATTGACAAAAGATAAAAAAAAGGACTAATATTATGTCACGTGTCATGTTTAAATTAAAATCATTGCCACGTCAGCAATTAGAGCATAATTAGTGAACAAGGGACTGATTTGGACATAATTAGCATTTGTAGCGGACTATTTTTTTTGTAATAAAATAGAAAAATGACTGATTTGGATTTTTGAAAAAGAAAAATGATATATTTGGCCTTTTTTCCTAGTATAATTTAAGCATTTCGAAAATGAAAAGTTCAGAAAGTGAACTGTTATTGTGGGATAGATGATGGAATACTCTTGATAGGAAAAAAAAAATATAATCATAAAGCCGGGCTTTGGGTATCCCAAAGGGAAGATGGATCAATATAGTAGTACTCCTATTTGGTAATAAAGTGGCATTTTAGCTTAAAACAATATTTTAGGGTAAGGATGCTTGCTCTGCGACACGATTTATTGAAGGGTAATAGTAATACTTCCACATAACATTATACTCCCTCCGTTTAGAAAAGATAGCTACATTGGTAAAATTGACACTATTCACTTAAACACTTTGATTTGAAGTTTTATGATAGATATACAAGTTAAAATATAGCCAAGTGAGATCTTGTTAGATTCGTCTCATCTTGTAGTTTTAAAATACCGAAGTTTTAGAATTTTTACTTCTACCGAATTTGAGTTATTAATGGTTTAAATTGTGCATTGAACTGCGTGCTGGGTTGGTCAGTAGCTATCTTTAAAAAACGGAGGAAGTATATAATATGAACTCTCAGTCTGGACGCCGGCCCTGATGATAAGTTTTCCCGTGTTGCATTGCCCACAAGATTTTTAATTGGAGACTTAAGCCAAGAAGAAATAAAACAGTAGAGAATTTAGAAACACAAGTGAAGAAGAAATTAAAGACTACTACTGTACATATATTGGTGTCAAAACTTCCCCTAACTTCTTTCCTTTCTTCTATACACAACACAAGAGATAAAGATGCATTCACCATTCTTGTCTACAATGCAGCCACATAGTACATACTTATACTACGTACTACAATAACCCTCCATGCCTTCATGATAAATACTTTTGCAAACACTGTTTCAAGTTCTGAAAGGTCACTGGCTTCGACACAAATGAATCCATCCCATTCGCGTAGCATTCATCCGCGCTCTCTGACAGCGCGTTTGCTGTCATCTGCAAATACACACAGAGTATCAGTTATGTATGATCAACAGCACAACCGTACGTGTAATATCTCTGAAATGTTGTAGTTGGTTTTCGTTAAATATTTCGAGGGGGAGGGGGGTGTGAAGTCCTTACGGCTATGATAGGAATTCTCTTTCTTGAATTTTGTGGTTGCAAAGGGCATTGAATTGAACTCGGGATATCTACCCCAGCCTTGATTGCATCGTCCCAACTACCGGTTTCCTCAAAGGACCGAATCAATCTTGTGGCTTGAAGGCCATCCATCACCGGCATGCAAACATCCTATGTATATTGATTTTTCTTTAGAGTTATTATTTTTGGTTTCTTCAAAGTGGAAAATGGATCGAAGTAGCTAGTGAGAATGAAAATTTTTATACCATTAGGACAAGGTCGTAGCTTCCTTTCTGAACTGCACGCAATGCTTCTGCACCATTGTTCACGACCTCTATGTTGTGTCCTAATTGCTTCATCATTGATTTTGTCACCATCACGTTGATCTTGTTGTCTTCAACAAGGAGGATCTTGGGCGTCGTGTTCTTGACTTTTCGGATTTCTGAACAGTTGCTAGTCGAGCATTCTGAGCTGCTCCTTCCGTCCCCATTAGCCTGTCTTTGAAACATTTCTTGCGCTGCACTTGCACTCGCGACACGACCATTGCTGGAGCTTGAGGAACTCGTTGAGATAACATTGGAGCAATCATTTTCATGACCAGATACCTCTTGTCTGAATGCTGCCCGAACATGATCTGCTGTAGAATCCACGGATTCCTCTAGAGTATCAATCGTTTTCTCCACGGTGATGTTGCTCGTGGGGGATGAGATGTCCTCCAAGAACCCGTTACATTTATGAGAAGCGTTGAATCCATAACCATTAGGGGCGAGCTTCTGGATCCTTCCGGAGCTTTGAGGTGAAAACAACGACCCCAAAGTGCGCGGTTGGAACAGGAAATCACCCCTGTGCAGATCATCGTCGTTTCCATCACCTAGGATGCCTCGGGGGTCCATGTCTGCCAGCTCGGTTGGATCATCCGAATTGTCAGAAATTGGTGAGACCTTGTAAGGCAGCACAAATGTAAAAGTTGAACCCTGATGCTCCACACTACTTACAGTCAGATGGCCCCCCATCAGCTCAACCTGTTTCGTTCATTCAGATACTCGTGTAAGAATCGAGGCAACGAACAGAAAATGCAAGGAAATCACAGCAGGATCAAGACATTACAAGCTGCTTGCAAATCGCGAGACCAAGCCCTGTCCCGCCATATTTTCGAGCTGTATCTGCGCCAACTTGCATGTACTTCTTAAACAGAGTTGGTATCGCATTTTCTGTTACGACAGGAATACATATCAGCTTCCGATCACATGAAAGTCATAAGGTAACAACCTATTTTTTTTCATTGTATTTATAACATACCGGGTATTCCAATCCCCGTGTCGTAGACATCGCATCGTATCCACACAACCTGCTCTTGAGAGTTGGGATGAGTTCTTTCGTCCTCGTCCACTGGAGCCATGTCCTCATCCCTCCGTATGCAACCATTATGGTTGCAAACGGGTGCGTCTTTACTTGTGTCAGATGAATGATTTGTCGTAATTTTCTGAGAGCCGTGCTTGACTATTTCCCCTGGTTCCGACACCACATACAGATTTATCCCAACCTTCCCTTCGTGTGTGAATTTGATGGCATTACTGTAACAAAACAAAAAATGAACAAATAAAATGGTGTTGGTAGGAAATAAACAGCAGCATAATGCAAGGAAACCAAATTTATCATCTTTCTGTCCCTCTTTTTGTTGCAAAAATGTACTGATCTGATCATATTGAATGTCCAGAAAATACCTGACCAAGTTTGTAAGAATCTGTCGAATCCTGAGGACATCGCCAATAACCTGTAATCGAAGAAATGGCCGGCCGTAAATGCACGTACAAACCAAGAGCATTCAGATTCAGAATTTCTGAAAGAATGGTAGCATAGGTGCACGATTCATTACCTCAATGGGGACATCATCAGATATATGGCCTTCTAAGGTCAGTAGTTTCTGTAATGATGCGGCAGATGTCTGAAGCACATGTTTTACTACCTCTCTTGGTCGGAACTTGGTGGCTTCCAGTTTCATAACTCCTATGAAAAAGAACATTGGTAAAAATATGAAGCGACTGTATCTATAATGTGAGAGTACCGCGGTAAATATGAACACCAAGAATGGCAATAAGTAGTTGCATTTGTGTCATGAGGGTTCATTACAGAAACCAGAGAAAATCGCAACTAAAGAATTAGCTTAGAAGTTGGGACAATGTTTCACCTGATTCGACCTTGGAGAGATCGAGGATGTCATTTATCAACTGGAGGACCAAATCGCCTGAAGACAGCATTACGCTCAGCAGTTGCTTTTGTTCTTTGTCGAGTTTAGTGGTGGACAGGATTTCAGCCATGCTTACAACTCCAGATAGGGGCGAACGAATCTCATGAGACATTGTCGCCAGCATTTGTTTCGCTCGCATAGATTCCTCTGCAATAAACATCGCAAAAAATATCATTGATGAGCACCCATATTCAAACTGATTCAGAAAGTCGTTCGCCAAAAAAACCTGTTATATGGATAGTTTTGTTCAGTTCAGTCTCCTTGGCCTTTTGCACCGCTATTTTCTCTCTAAGTACCGCCATTTTCTCTCGTTTCTCGACCTGTGATGAATCAGTTTAGGAATCCGACATACTACAATTCAAGAATTTGTAATATCAAAACAGGCTGAAGTTAGTGAAATATAGGAAAAGTAGCCTACCTGCTCGGTTATTTCCATTCCCATGTAATTCACCCCAATGGTCTCTCCAGAGGTGCTGAAAACAGGCTCGACGTAAATCAAGAACGTTTTTGAGCCAAACAGCTGAGTTTCAAATGTAATCTCTCGCTTCGCTGGCTTCCCTGTTTCCAAGACCTCCCGTTTGAAGTCCTGAGATTCCTTCACACCAGCGCCTGTGAAAATCTCCACGTCCGTCTTCCCTATAATGTCCTGTAAAATCCAACGTTCTTAGAAGCCTAAATCACTCACTAACTTTTGTTCAAATGTTGTAAGAATGGAAGAACACGTACCTCCTCGCCCAAGGTTGGGAAATGGTTGAATATAAAACGGTAACGCAGCTCTTTATCCTGCAAAAAGGAAAAAAAAAAATCAGTACAGTTCATCACACTGCAAACACATTAACAATAACAGTTAGGTAAATCGAATAATGAGTAAATATTACTTGGTGGCCGATGACAACGGGCGCATTCTGCAGGACAAAGTGCAGGAAGTTATCCGCCCTGACGAGAACTTGCGACAGCTCCTCAACCGGAGAGGATTGCCTCTGGAGATTCTCTAAGCTCTCCTGCAGCTTCTCAAGCAACACCTGCTCGCGCTGCAGGCTCGCTTCCAGAAGCTTCTCCACCTGCATCGACCGCTGTTTCCAGTACAAGATGCTATCGAACTCCGCATCTATTTTGACCTCGTTTTCCTGTGGAACGACACTGCTCTTCCTCCTGGGAGCATCCTGGTACAGATACTTCAAATTCTCATTGAGAATGGAGATGGGGCGCTTATCCCCGCCGTAGTATCTATCCTGCTCGAACCGATGCTCCTCCAAAATCTCGAGCTTCTTGAGCTCCACTTCCTGCTGCTGCTTGCTGAGGCTGTCGAGCTCCTCCCTCAGGAGACGGACCACATTCGCCTGTCTCAACTCCCAGTTCTTCACCAGCTTGGCCAGCTGCCCGTTCCCTTTGTCGCTGTAGTTTGTCAGCTCCATTAGTCTCTTGTAGTCGTGTACGTTCCATCTCTTTTTGATCGTCACTTCCTCCAGCATGTCCTGGTCGCCTCCCGCCTTCTCCATATTGAATGGCCGACCGGCCTCGTTTATGTCCTCCGGCCACATCGATGTCAGGACCACATCCATGTCTTCCGACTCATCGCTCTCTATTATTTCATACCCCATTTTTTTTTTTTTTTTTTTTTTTTTTTTTCGGACAGGTCTCAGAAATTACTGTATCTTCTAAGGAAGGGTTTAAGGATTATTCACATCCGTACTATTTTCAAGAAATCTAATCCATTCGATCCCGAATTTTTCTTGCAGATTAGACTCAAAAGTCTGAAAAAAAGGAAAGAAGGAATAATCAGACGCGCGGGCTGTAAATCACGAAAGTAGCATCAAAACATGAACTATTTTGGAATCCACAAATCGAATTAAAGAAACCAAGTTCGATGAAAAAAAAAAAATCTTTCCAAGTAAAAGATGAGGTTCTTTAATGCCATTGGATTGATCTCAACAAGATATTACTTTTAGGTAGAAAATGAATACAACAGTCGAAAAACATAAGCAGATTGGACAACATAGAAAAAAATGACAGCAGAGAATGATCAAATGAATGGAAGCATATTGTAATCTCTGCGGATTAAAATCACATATCAGTTGTCAATATGTAATCTTCATAAGCATCTGAGTTGACTATTTTCATTGAACACCAAAGAGGACAAATGAGAAACGAAAGAACCAAAAAACAGTCAATATCAACACAGATTCATTGAAAGCAACACGAGAAGAATAAATTGAAATCAATGGAATATGTATCCCAGAAGCATTAATTCACAAAAAACAAAACAAATCCCCAAATTCAAGATTGACCTGACCTCAAATGAATTCAAGAATAGCAGCCACTCTGCCTCTTTCTTTCTCTCTCTATCTCTGCGTCTCTCTCTCTAAATCATCAAGAACAAAAGGCTATGTAGTTGAACCATGGCCTAAAAACTTTTCACTGTAGATCTGAACAAAAGAATCTCTGAGGAGTGCTCAGTCAATGTAATTAAAAATCGCCAAATGGGCCAGTTTTTTTGGAGCATATAGAAAATGCAGAGAGAGAGGAGGAGGAGGAGGAGGAGGAGGAGGAGGAGTGCATGTGCTGGAGGAAATTAAAAAAGGGAGGAAAATTTTAGGGAAGTGAAGAAGAAGAAGAGAAGCCATGTGCAGTTGAGAGTTTAAAAACACACAAATGTTGGGAAGAAATTGGGAGAAAAATGGATTCTTTTTTTGCATAAAAAAAATTCACACAGCAGCACAAGTGCTTATTGAGTGTGTTGGTTTCTTGGCTGGATTCATTGTTTTGATGCAAAAAATGTGTGATGAAAGCTTTCATTTCCTCTCTTCAATGCTAAATAAAGCTCACACGGCTTTTGGGTCTCTGTAATTAATTTTTTAATTTAATCCATTTTGCTTGTGCGAGTCTCTCCATGTGTGGTGGCTTGGAGACAGGTGAGGTGTACATTATAGTAGTAATGGAGGAGTGTATTGTAACTTGTAGTGGAAATGAGTAAAGAGGTCGGCAGTGTGTGTGTTTGTAGTGATATTCTATAACTATTTGATGACGTTGGAATCCAAATTCCAAACACCATAATAAATCATCAAGGGGTTTAAACCCGATTTTGCGGATGATGCAGCCTACAGCTATTCTGCTGATGTTCAAGTATGTCAGCCATGGCGATTTTTGTTATGCCTAGAGCTGTAAACGAGCCGAACCGAACCGAGCTTCAAGTGTTTGAGCTCTGTTCGTTAAGCTTAACGAACGAACACGAACCGAGCGAAAAATCTTAACGAGTCAATTTCCATGTTTGAGCTATGTTCGTTTAACCTTACGAACGAGCTAATAACGAACGAACACGAGCCTAATCGAGCTCAGTTAACGAACAATTTATTTTATTAATAAATTTATTTGTTTTAGAATTAAATTAGGTGTGAAAATGTAATGTATATTGTAATATAATTTATGAGATAAATGTAAAATTAATAAAAATGAAAAATGGAAAGAACAACAGATAAAATATTTCTTATATATTCCATTAAAAAAAGAATTCCAAATTGTTCGCGAATTTACCGAACGAACACACAAACCAAATTATGTGTTTGAGCTCGGTTTGTTTAACTTACCGAACGAGCTGTTAATGAACGAATACGTGTCGAAACGAGCTCAGCTCACGAACTGTTTGTTCTATTTACAGCTCTAGTTATGCCTTAAAAAAGTGTTGGCCTTTTGTTTTTTAAGTCGCCTCTTTTACCTACACCTAACCTAACAATGTTTTTTAGGTGAATAATAGAGGGTATCATCAGTCTTCATTGGGCCTAAGATTAATCATTCGGAGATAGGGCAGAACACCTAACAGATCTTTTCATACGGAATATATATATATATTTTGGATGAGCATATAGATATGTATATTTTTTTTTAAGAGCCAAAGCCTGAAAATAAATAGAAAAAGAAAAAAAAAGGATTTAATACAGATTTAATTTAAAATATCTCAATTATGGTTAAAGTGTTTAGAGCCTGTTTGGAATGGCTTTTTTCCAAGTGCTTTTGACTTTTGCTTTTGCCAAAAGCACTTTTGAAGAAAAAAAGAGTGTTTGTTTTGGCTTTTTAGAAAAAGCAAAAGCACCTCGAAAAGCTGCAAAAGTACTTATGGGAGAAGCAGCCCAGGGGGTGCTTCTCCGAAAAGCAGAAGCCAAAAGCACCTAGTAATGCGTGCAAAGTCTTAAATGCCCCTACTACTTAATATAAATTACACTATAAATATATCTTATTCCCATATAAAAAGTATGTCCTTTTTGGTAATTACTTCATTTTAAAAGAATTTTTTACTTTTACACATCCAAACACACTTTTAAGAAAAAGCTGTTTTTCAAACATTTCATCCAAACACAAAAGTTACCTGCTTTTGCTTTTGGCTTTCACTTCTGCTTCTGCTTTTGGCTTCTGCTTTTTTCAAAAGTCAATCCAAACGGGCCCTTACTTGGTGAGATGAGATTAATTAATTTTTCTTTTTTTAGTGACATTCATATCTCGGAAAATGTGTGTTGGAGTCCAAACCACACAAATTACAAAGGGTAATAAAGGGGAGGGGTAATGGGCCGGGTGGGGATCGAACCCCCAACCATAGAGACGGGGGACTTAACCACTAAGGTAAGTCCCCAACCCCTTGATTAATTTAAATTTTCATTGCACATTAGTTTAGACTTTAGACTATGGGTCTGTTTTGCACGCAGCTTTTGGAAACTTTTGATAGTTTAGCTTTTATTTCAAAACAAAAGCCACATTCTGTACACTAGCTTTTGGTAGCTTTTGGGAGCTTTCGGAAGCTTCTTTCCAAATTTAATTAATTTTCTTTTCAAATTATAATTTTTGAATGCTACTGCTATTTCTACCGAACACTTATGCAAAAACTGATAGCTACCGCTCCGATAGCTACAGCTGCAGCTCGTAGCTGCAGCCTGCGACTACAGCTCGACATGCATAACGCACCCTATATATGCGGTATGGTTCCTATCCTGGAAGTAAAAATTCCAGTATATACTGCTTTTGATTTGGACCATTCAATCATATTTTATGTTAAATCAATAGTTATAATACAATAAGGGTATAAATATAATTTCATTAATTGTAGTATTTGTTTATTTTTTTATTTTATTGTAATTATGATTTTGTAGGTAATGATTATATCTTTTGCAGGTAATGATGCTCCATAATTTGAGAAGATATTGCATATTGTCTACCTACGTAAAATATGCATAGAGTTTCCAGACAGAATGTTATATAACTTGAAACATAATGCCATATAACATAAAACAGAGTGTCATATACCTTAAAACAGAATGTTATACCTCCTCTATTTTTTAAAGATTGATATGGACTCACCCAGCACGCAGTCCAATGCACATTTTAAACCATTAATAACTCAATTCGGTACAAGTAAAAATTCTAAAAGTTCGATATTTAAAAACTAAAAGACGAGACGAATCTAACAAGATCTCACTAAACTATATTTTAACTTATATAATCATGATAAAACTTTAAGTCAAAGTATATGAGTGAACAGTAGCATTTTGTCAAATGTAGCTAACAAAAATGGTATATAACATCAAACATAATGTCAAACTTTAAGACAGAATGTTATATAACTTGAAACATAATGTCATATAACATAAAACAGAATGCCATATAACTTAAGACAGAATTTTATATAACATAAAACAAAATATCATATACCTTGAGATAGAATGTTATATACCTTAAAACAGAATGTTATATACCTAAGACAGAATGCTATATAACTTAAAATAGAATGTCATATAACTTAAAACAGAATGTCATGAACAGAATGTTATATAATTTAAACAGAATGTTATATACTTTAAGACAGAATGTTATATAACTTAAAATAGAATGTCATATACCTTAAAAAAATGTCATAAGTCATAAGTCTTAAAATATTTTTTACGAATCCAATGCACAGTTAAACCAGTAATAACTCAATTTCAGTACAAATAAAAATTTTAGAAGTTTGATATTTAAAAATTACGTGACGAGGCAAGAAAATCCTATGCTTTCCGAGCACACGATATTTAAAAGTTCGATAATTAGAGTGACACAGTAAAAGAAATGCGAGAAACAAGATTGAAATTTTTTTAGGAGCCACTGAAAGCCCGAAAAATGAGTGGTGGAAGCCCATGCCACACAATTACAAAGAAGAAAAAAAAAAAAGGGGAACAAAATTGAGATTTAGAGGCACATGTTAATAAAATGGAATAAAATGTAATCATTAAAACATTTTATATTATTTAAATTTTAAAAGTATAATGACATTTTTAACCCTATCTTCAATATCAACCATTGATTTAAAGTAAGATCCAATGGCCATAAATGACTCCAGCATATACTGTGCCAGTATATGAACCATTTCGCTATATATGATATCATCAATTTAAATTTTAGTTTGTTTTTTGTTTCGTTGTGTTCTTTTCCTCTATTCCCTCTCCCCACATTTTGTAGTGTTTTTTAGTTTTTTATCTTTGCCGACGCCTGTTCGTCATGTTCACCAAAAAAAAAAAATTGTAGCGCATTTTCTTATATACTAAAAACATGATTACAGATGAACATTAAGTATACGTTCAACGAACACTCTTCAACCAACGTGAGTGTTCGGCATATTTAGTTTAGACCATAATCATCAATTTAAATTTTCATAGTACATCAAGGGTGTATTCAATCCAGACTCTGTAGGATTTTTTTGGACTTTTAAAGTTGGGGTATATTCAATTTAGATTTTAAAAAGTTTTTAAAAATCTATGTGTATTCAATACAAATTTTAAAAAGTCTTTAAAAATATAGGTATATTCAATATAGATTTTAAAGTCTTTAAAAATCTAGGTGTATTCAACAGTCCATGGATTTTAAATGTTTATAGATTTTAATGGATTCTCTTAAAAAATATAACTAAACAAAATCTCTCTTAAAATCCAAGATTTCTAAAAGTCAGCCAAACTCTACATGGAGTCTATACAAAATCAATAGTCTATACAAAATCAATCAACTCTGAAAACTCTATGTGGAGTCTATGGACTTTCTAAATCCACCAACTTTTTAAAAACCATACAAATCTGAATTTAATAAACCCCAAGTGTTGCGTGTTTACTTTATGTACCAAAAAAAGAAAAAATGATTATAGGTGCACATTGAGGTATAATATGCAGGAGCGAAACCACAGCCATCTATGGAATGGCTTGGGCCCTCCCATGAATTTTGCAACAAGTCTATAATAATATACTTATAATTCAATAATCAAATGTTAGATATAAGCATGTTAGTATATATTAATTGTTTTATTCTTTGAAATTATAAAACCCAATTATTTATAATTCAATAGTTTTTGGTCCAATTATATTGAAGTAATGCATGCTTTGTACTCTACTCATACTTCTTCCTTGTCCACTGGGATTTCCTTGTTCCATCACCAATTCACCATCATTACAAATCAAATTCCAAACTCTAACCATTTTCTACACTATGAATTTCAAGTTTGAACTATACAATAACAACATTAAAAATTAAGAAAATGACCAACTTCTAATTGCTATCCATCTCCACCTGCTGATCGGGGACATTCATCTCCCTTAGTTGGAAGTTAGGTTTGAATTTGTATAACGTTATATGAAACATTTTAAAATAGTTTGCGTTTGGTTTTGGATATTTTTTTTGTATTTTTTTTTATATTTTCTTTTTGGTAAAATCGACCCTCCTTATTGACATTTCTGGTTTCGCCACTGGGTGTATGTTTAACATACACCAATCAAACACCAATGTTAGTGTTCGGCGGGTAGCCTATGTTCGGCAAAGAATAGGTGAGCATAGGCCTTTCGAACAGTAAACCATTGACGAACAGTCCTGGTTCAAGAAACATCAATTACTGAAAAAAATTTTAAAAAAAAAATAATACATTTTTCTTGCAAAGAAAACATACATGTGTATAATCAAGCATAAATTAACCCTAAACTAACTCACATTACAACCTTAAATGCAATAAAAAAAAAATTAAAAAAAACTCTAGTCAACTTCAAAATGGAAGAAAATACTTACATGACACCATTTTCTTGCTTATTCAGACTCTCTTTCTTCTCTACGATGGTGTCTGCAGTGTGCATGAATGAGTGCTAGCATCTCCAATAGCCAACACTATACTCAAACCCATTTTACAATAAATATCACATCAAACACTAATTCATCTCCAACCATTTACACTAAACTCATACTCAAAAGAATATTCTCTATATATTATTTCTCATACAAACTAATTAATTATCTTTTCAATCATGCCAATCATTTCTTATAAATTATACATTAACCCGCACAAATTCAATACTCATTAATTATGCCATGTAATTTAGTTATCTTCATTTTTAAAATTTATTTTATAAAATAAAATTCTTAAAATCTTTAATCTAATTAAATATAAATTAAATTGAATAAAAAAATATTGTATAAATTATAAAATTATTAACCATAATACAAAATTAGAAGAAAAAAAAATTTGTCTTCTACTTTTAAATTAATATGTTATTCAATTTGCAACAATTTGAGGGATGAAATTGCAATTAATTTAATTGCAAAAAGTGATATAGGTTTATGAATAATAAATACTCAAATTTAAGTATTTACTATTCATAAAACTCAAAAAACTTAAAATATGTTTGGTTTTAGGGTATTGTTAGAGAGAATATGCCACCCCATTTTAGGTTTTAGTGTACTATTGGAGATGCCTGAGAAGATAGGTCTAAGGTTTAGTTTTGGGTGGGTGTGAATTTGAAGTGAGAACGTGTAATTTGATTTTATGTGCAATTTTTTTTTTAAACATTGATATTCGAGTGTCTGTAAAAGGGTGTGACACAAATTATAAATTGATAAAGAGAATAGATATGAGACCTAAGGGGAATCGAACTCTCAATCATAAGGGAAGAAATAAAGCAATTTCCCAACCCTGGGAGTCTTCTACTACTATATTTACTAGTATTGTACCCGTGCGTAACGCACAGGAAAAAATTATATACAAATAATTTGAAATTAATTATTATTTTACAAACTATAGTATCCATGTTATAATAAATATATAGTTTGTCATATTTTTGAAATGCAAGCAAAATTAATAAAATATTTCATTCTTTAACTGGTGAAGAACAGTGTCTTATAATTCAATAAGCGCACAAACTATATTGATATGATGAAATGGAGACTTCAACATAAATAAAGAAAAAAATTCTATCCAACAAACTCTTAAATTAAAAAACCAAGTAAAGTGATGCAATAAGACATAAGCCATCATTGGCTTGAAATAAAAATCTATGACATTGTGCAATTTTTATTTATTTATTTATTTATTTATTTAAGAAGAACTAAGGAAGAAGTTGCGGCATGAATATGAATCGGCAAGTGTAGATTCCATATGCCAGAATAGTCCTGCACACAAAAAATAGAAAAAAACCTCAATACAATCATAGTATAATAAATGTATAGTTTGTAATGTGTTTGAAATGCAGGCAAAGTTAATAAATTATTTCATAGAGGTAGGTCGCAATTCATTGAAGAGTAAAGACATGTTGAAGGAAATGCGTTAAGAGAAAATTGATATTGAAACAAATTTGATATACGAAGTGAACATGTTCATATAGATAACTAATCTATATCTTTTATAATTATGGTATCATTATGGTATCTTTTATATGGGATTTGTTTTGATTTTATTATTATATGGGATTTGTTGTCAATATTTTAAAAAAATAACTTTTTGCTGATTTTTATAGCATTATTTTTTATTTTACTATTATATATTTTGGAAAATTTATTACTATATAGGATTTGTTGTAAATATGGAATAAATTTTTTTTTTGCCAATTTCTATAATTTGTTGTCAATATAATTAGTAGATTTTTTTATAGGAAGGATTTTTTGTAAGTATTATACAATATTTGTTGCCAATGCAATTAGCCGATTTTTATAGGAATGATTTTTTATGTAAATATTATAGAGGGAATTTAGGCGTGAAACTCCACACAACAGTTTTAGGTTGTAGTAATTTAGGCGTGAAACTCCACACAACAGTTTTAGGTTGTAGTAATGATGATGATGATGATGATGATGATGATGATGATGATGATGATTTGTTGTAAGTATTATAGAATATTTGTTGCCAATGTAATTAGCCGATTTTTATAGGAAGGATTTTTTTATGTAAATATTATAGAGGGAATTTAGGCGTGAAACTCCACACAACAGTTTTAGGTTGTAGTAATAAATAATAATAATGATGATGATGATGATGATGATGATGATGTAATTAGCCGATTTTATAGGAATGATTTTTTTAGCGTAAATATTATAGAGGGAATTTAGGCGTGAAACTCAACACAACAGTTTTAGGTTGTAGTGTTGATGATGATGATGATGATGATGATGATGATGATGATGATGATTTGTATTTATTAAAAAAAAAGGAAAAACAATGTGTTGTTAGATACATGCATCAGGAAATCGTTTGGGTGCTAGCAGCATGTAGGTGCTGGCACATTCAAAAGTGATGGGTATGTGTATATGAAATGATGTGTGACAGTGTGAGTATAAAAAAGTGATGGATGGAGGTTATGAACCAAAAACTAATAAGAAAAAAACTACCGTCTATACATCACTTTATAAGGCTTATACATCACTTTACAAATGGCTACACATCATCTTTAGCACTGCCTGCATCTGCTGGCAATTGTTATGTCATTACAGAAACCGGATTGACATGCATCAATTCAAATACTTGATGAGAAAGTAAAATACTCAGAGGCGTGGATATCTTGCCTACAAGATGAGAAAGCAAAAGACATTTTGACTACCTATATTTCTATCCTTGCATGGCGGTTATTTTGGCCTATAAGTAAGTGATTATGGGTACTATGTAAATGACATTGAAGTGATTATCGTTACTATTAGGGGTGGAAATAGGCTAGGCCGGGCTAGGCCTAGGCTTGAACGGCCTAGGCCTGTGTCGATTTTTCAAGGCCCGAGCCTGGCCTATTACCTATGATAGGCCTATCTTATAGGACTAAGCCTGGCCTATTTATTTAAATAGGCCAGTTTATAAGCCTTTTAAAAGCCTGATTAAGCCTATTTCAAAATTAAGTAAAAATTCTTTTATAGATGTCCGAATGTAATCATAAGGTTCAAAGACATGAATTTGTGCATTTGGGCAAGTCGACATCCACAAATATCTAAAAACTTATAAATATTTTATGAACCTATAGAAGATCAAATTAATAATTACTTCTATATAAAATAATAGCAGTTATACCTCATATTTCTATACAGTAAACATAAACAGACTAATAACAATGATAAATAGGCCGGCCTGGTAGACTTGATAGGCTTTTTATAAAGCCTGGCCTGAACCTATTTAGCAAAATAGACTTTCAAAATAGCCTGAGTCTGGCCTGTTTATGAGAAAAGTATGGCCTGGCCTGGCCTTCGGTAGGCTATGCCATAGGTCCCTATCGGGTAGCCTGGCCTATTCCCACCCCTAGTTACTATCAATGCCTATTTTCCTTTCTTATTAATCGAGCTATTATACCAATCAATTCATATTACCATAACTTATATCTATATACACAGCTACTCCTACACATACATATTCAATAGGCCTACAAAGTTATATTTCTATAACATGTGTAAATTAAAATAATAAAAGAATTGAAAGCCAAATATTTTTGGCCATGGTATTTATGTTGTTGGACCCATACATGATACTTATATATTCTATACATAAATTTGCACTGAATTTGATACGTTTGCAAGTCCTCATTCCGTCCAAATTTGCTGATTTGTCTTTTGCCAACCTCATTAAAAATTTCATACTAATAAAACTAAAAGAAACCATAAGTAAAAGTTCAAATACTCGTAAAATAGATGCATTTAATTTAGAATAAAACAAATTAAGATCTAAGATTACGGGTTAATTCAATTAATGGAATCTCATTACCCAAAAATTTCAAAATATTGGGATGGTGACTTACCCTAATGGTTAAGGGCCCGACTATGGATTGAGGGTTTGATTCCCACCAGGCCCCTTATCCCTCCCGCTTTGTAATTTGCGTGATCTGTGGCTTGGGCTCCCACACACCTTTGTCGATACAAGAGTGTCAATGTTTACCAAAAAAAATTACAAAATATTAAACGGGAGAGTGATTGAGTGGTCCACCGAGTTATCATATCAACTTATTTTATTATTACTCAAATATGCATATATTCATTTAGAATGAAAATTATTAAATATACTATAATTTTATTAAATACTACCTCCGTCTCATTATAATTATTATGGACTCACCTGACACGTATGCCGATATATATTTTTAACGATTAATAATTCAAATTGTGTATAATAAAAAATTATAAAAATTTGATATTCTAAAACTACAAGATTAGACGAATCTAACAAGATCTCACTTGACTATGTTTTTTTTATATAACTATGATAAAAATTCGAATTAAACTTAAATAGTGAATAGTGACAAAAAGTAAAATGTAAGAGCATCTCCAATGGTTCACACTAAACTCAAACCTATTTTACAGTAAATGTCACATCAAACAGTAATTCATCTCCAACCATTTACACTAAACTCAAACTCAAAAGTATATTCTCTATATATTCTTTCCCATTCAAACTTATTTATCATTTCAATCATATCCTTCATTTCTTATAAACTATACTTTAACCCCACAAACAATTCAATACTAATTAATTAAGAAAGAATTACATAATTAGAATAAGATTACACTAAATGGCAGAACATATATATTAAATTAAAATTTGGTTGTTTAATATTGTACCTTTTTATTAATTAAAATTTGGTACATACATATTAATTTTCCGTTTGCGTAGTTATTTGATTGTTTAATATTGTACATTTTTTTAAGTATTTGAGATGTGTTATGTTTAATTATATTTTCGTATGCTAATGTAATTTTTTAATGATTGCTAAGATTGTACCAAAACTTTAAAATTTTAGTTATATTTATGTTTAAATTTTATTTTATAAAGAAACCTTAAAATTTGTAATCTAATTAACTATAAAATAAATTTAATAAAAAAATAGTATGAAGTATAAAATTATTAACCATAATATAAAATTAGATCAATGTTCAATTTGCAATAATTGGAGGGATGAGATTGTAATTATTTTATTTGCAAAAAGTGAGATAGGTTTGTGAATAGTAAATACTCAAATTTGAGTATTTACTATTCATAAAACTCAAAAAACTTAAAATAAGTTTGGTTTTAGGATATTGTTGGAGAGAAGATACCATCCCATTTTGGGTTTTAAGGCACCATTGGAGATGCCCTAACAATCAAATTGAGACGGGGAAATAACTAAATTCGATTGACAAACGTTATGTATATTGGATTGACAACCCACCGATCACCCCATTATTTTCCTATTAAATTATGCCTTTGAGAAATACTCCACTTTTGTACAAGAGGAAAGCTCCACTTACCTATCTGCTCAATATTTTATATTGTATAGTATTAAAAGTGTAAGAACATGAGAATCAGAAATCAAATTGATTTTCATTTCTTTCCCATTAGAAAAAAAAAAGAAAAAAAAAATCAATTCCATTTTTGGGAAGGATATTTTCAATTTTATTAATTTTAGTTTATTCAAACTGATTTTAGTATAACTGCTTATGGGTTTATAGTTTATTGATTATTATAATTCATATGGAGCTGAATGTAATCCATAGTTGTCATCCCTATAGCATTTTTTTTCCCAACTCATCCCTATAGCATTTGACACTTCTTTCCCTTTCTTTCCCTTTTGTTCTTTGTTATTCGCATACACAATTTTCTTTTAATCATTTTTTATATATATATATAATTGTTCTGACACACCAACACATACTATATGAAATCCAATTTTTACTACTTGTATAAAATGTGAGTTTTGCTACCTCAGTTAAATTAGGAAGTCTGTATTTCACTTAACGTAGTAGTATATTTGATGAACAGTTACTCAAACACGGATTTTTAATAGTACTATATGACAAAATAAATTCTCATATAGCTTGATTGTGTGTATTGTAGATTATACTATAATAATCGTGTTAATTTGGGCTAAATGATAATGGCTTAAACATCAGACATAAATCTTGTATGAGTTCAGATAATGGGTAAATTATAGAATTAGGGCAGCAGCCAGCAAGACCCCTTGAAAAGAGAAGAGGGAAAATCCCGGAATTTTTTTTAAAAAATAAAAAATAAAAAAACGTAAATTAAAAAAAAAAATAAAAAATCAAGTACCTGATCGGCATATTCGGGTCCAATTTTAGGATCCGGTCCCCACACCGTACATTGGGTTTCCTAATCTGTTTATTTTGAAGCCTATTCCAAACATAATTTTTTTTGTTTGTGTTAGATATTCGATTACCGGACCTGTTTATGCCGCCCTTACGTTTATGATCTAATTAATCATTCATTCCCACCATAATTCAGGCTTTAAAAGTCTTTTTTACTATAAATTATTCATGTCTAGCTTATATCATTAGTATTTAGGCATGATCTTTATGCCTGAATTTTACTGGTCTGATCTGAATTTTTAAAACCTGGTCTGATTTGATCTGAATTTGTCTGGTCTAATCTGAATGTTTCTGGTCTGATCTGATTTCATCTGGTCTGGACTGGTTTGATCTAATTTTATCTTATCTATATTATTATAATGATTTGATCTTATCTGATCCGATCTGGTCTGAATGGGTCTGGTCTTATCTTATTAGGAATGACAATGGACCGGTTTTGGGGCGTGGAGTAGCATCCCCATCCCCAAAACTGTTAGTATTTTCATTCCCCAAAACCGGCCCGATTCCCATCGGGGACATTATCGGGGATCCCCATTGGGTACCGTGATTTCCCCGATCCCCATCGGGGATCGGATGGGGATCGTATTGGGGATCCAATTACACATCAACTTTCAATTTTTTTTCGGTAATGGAAAAGGTCGGAGATATATTATTCAAGCCAACTTTCAATCACTAATCATAATATAAAAACACACACATGAATTATTTAAATAAACCATAATCAACATAAACTATTTATAATAGTTTCCAATATATAATCTATCTATCAAACTAATGAGCTTTGTCACCAATTTCTTTTATTATTTTGGATGAACTAGGTAAAATTCGTAAAATATAATATATAAAATATTAATTATAATATATAAATATATAATAAATAAAATATAAAATATATCGGGGATGGGAAAGGGTGGGGACTACTTCCCCCGTCCCCGAAAAAATCCCCAAAAAAATCTTCATCCCCCGCCCATACCCAATAATTCTCTCCCCAAAACCGAACCGGAAATACGATTTTCGGTTTTCCCCACTGGGGATGGACTTTTTTCTCATCCCTATATCTTATTTAATTTGGTTTGATCTTAGTGTTTCTTATCTGATCTCCGGTCTGATCTAATTTTAAAAAACTAAATAATAAGTCCTGAAAATAAGTTCTAGAGAACGGACCATAGTGGTATCAACAACATCTTATAGGGTGGGTCAAGAAGCTTTTACTATGATTCTATGAATTTGAAAGTTATTATAATCTAACCTAAAGTTGAAATTTTGATTAAATTATAAAATACTTTATTACCAATTGATCTACACAAGTGGATTTATCAATTCTTACTTTGATAACTAAAATTGGAATAATATTAAATTTACCCAAAAAAATAATAGAGTATATTTATACATAAAATTTATTTTTTTTAACAGCCTTTACAGGCTAGGAAAATATGGTGGGAGCCCATGCTACTCAAATTATAAGGAATAAAAAGGAGAGATAGTGGGCCAAGTAGGGAATAAAACCCCGTTCTGATTATTGAAAATCAAGGGGTTTGAGCAATTAACCAAGCCTTAATCCCAATACAATTGTCTTTTTTTGTAAACAGTGACGCTCATGTGTCGGCGAAGGAGGGATAGGGGCTGGGTGGGGATCGAACCCCAACCTATAATTGGGAGATGGGGGACTTGACCACTAGGGTAAATCCCAAACCCCAATTGTTTTTTGATTTTATTTAAACTTTTCATAGGGGAATCAAAATTTTCTCAATTACTGTAGTTCCTAGCCTTTATTGGTTGTCTGGGAAAAAAAAAATTAATTAGAATAGCGGTTGTTATCGAGGGCATGGAGGTGTGTACAATAATTTATTTATTTACAAATAATAAATAAGTATTTAAATGTTTAAAGGAGGGCAATACTTTAATACGGAGTAGTACATTGCACAACTACTAAGCTGTATTCATCTATTGCAGTCTCTCTTTAATTTCACTATTTATAATGTTTTGCCCCATGTGACAATCATAAACCCCTTCTTGAGATTGACAATATTAAAAAATAAATAAAATAAAACAATAATATTAAAGAAATTATTTTAATTTTTAAAATAAATAAATAATTGTAGTACATGGTAGACAAAAACGGTTTGGATAGAGTATTTAAAAATTGGGTTGGTCTGTTTTTTCGTTTTCTTGTTTCATTGGTTAATAAGGATAAGATGGGTATTAAAATTACTATTCCATTTATGATGAAGTGGTGATTCGGGCTGGCTTTGATACAGTGCGAACTAAATTTCTCGATATTTTTACACCTGCAAAAAGGGTTTTAGTTTTGAATCCATTAGTTATATGAACATTGATTGCTATAAGAAATGGAAAATTCCACTCTTGGTCCCGTAGAATTTTTTCTCAACCACTTTTGTTACCACCGTTAGGTATTTGAGAATTTTTTTCTCAACCACTTTTGTTACCACTGTTAGGTATTTGAGTTATGTTGTGGAGATGACGTTGTTTGAAGGATGTGCGAACAACCGAAGAACAACCAACTGAGTGCAGCAGAAAAGACAAAAAATACAGATGAGTTGTAATGACCTAGCCTCATCCCAAAATCAGCCCAATGGGCCTAGGGATTCGAGCATATTCATATAAATAGGGTTATCCCTCATTTCTTGAAAGCTAAGACAGCAAAATAGAGAGAGAATTTTGAGAGAAAAACCATTGGAGAGTGTTGAGAAGCTGCCATGGAAATCACATCCTGGGGTTAAAAAAAGTTGTTCATCCATCAAAATGGGTTTCTGAGTTGGGTAATCTTTCTACCATTTTGATAGGATTGTTTTGAGTCTTTTATCATTCATTTTATGTTTTTGAGTAGATTAATCTTGAGGGAAAATGAATGTGAGTTGAATATGGGTGTTTGGTTTTATTGAACTTAATGTTTTTGTAGCTGCTTCAAGGGTAGACAGCTCGCTGCACTGAGCATTAGGATTGGGTTGTCCAGCGGATGTTGAAACAGCTGTGTCCAACAGTCTGTTTAGTCAAGAAGGGTGAGTTCTTGGGTGTTGCTGAGTCCTAATGTGGTAAGGTGTTTGGAGTTGTAAACAGAGGGTATCTGTGAGCCTTTGTGAGTTAGTGAAATGTCTGGATTGGGATTCCCCGGATGTAGATCGGTTTGATCAAACCGGATCAACAAATGCTCTGTTTTTCTCCGTTTTATACATTTTTTTTCTGCCTTGTGATATATTTGTGATTGTTGGTTGGTTGTCTGGATAACGCGTCAACAGCGTATTCATATATTTGCTTATCCTTTTAAATCGGGACCTGTCAATTGGTATCAGAGCGGGGGCTCTAAAGTTAACTGAGCTCGATCTTCAGGATGATTCGTGAAGGCTATTCTATCACAAGGCCGCCTTTGTTTGATGGATCAAACTACTGCTATTAGAAATCTAGGATGCGGATCTTCTTAATGTCTCTTGGTCCAGAAGCATGGTCTGCTGTTGAGACGTTGTGGCAACAACCTGTTCGTGAAGTAAAGGAAAATGCTGCTGAAGGAGAAAAAGCTATTGTCAATATGTTCCTGCACAGATTGAGGAATATACTGCTAAAGAGAAGTCTCAGTTACAGGGGAATACTACTGCACTTAATGCCATCTTCAGTGCCGTGGATGAAACTCAATATAGGTTGATCTCGACGTGCACCACTGCCTATGATGTTTGGCATGCTCTGCAAATTGCTCATGAAGGTTCTGCTGATGTTCAAGCAACCAAGCTGCAACGGATTGAGTCAGCGTTTGACAGCATAAGGATGGAAGAGGATGAAACTATTTCGACCTACTTTTCTCGATTCAAGGATCTAGTGAATCAGGCACATATGCTTGGCTTGGTGTATGATAATGGAAAGTTGGTTAGAAAGATGCTCCGCACTGTTACAAAGAGAAATAGTCCTAAAGTTTCAACTCTTAAGGAAATGGAAAAGGTGCACACCATGTCACTAGAAGCACTTGTTGGTACTTTGCAAACATATGAGATGAATCATCTTGAGGAACCTCCTACCTCAAAGAGTATTGCATTAAAGGCCATTGGTGAATGCGCACATGTTACTAAGGAAGAAAAGACATATCTCTCCAGAAAGTTAGCCAAGATGCTGCAAGAAAAGAGAGCTAAAGAATTTGGAAAGAACAAGTATGATGGTAGTCGACAGAAAGTTGGAACAACCGGCAGATAACCCCACAAAGGGAGTTCTTCTCATGACGAGCAGAAGAAGACCAAGAAAGTTGTTATACACGATCTGTCTGAAGGATTCAAAGATCTGAAGTGCTTTGACTGTGGAGGAATTGGCCACAAGAAGTCTGAATGCCCTACAGCTAAAAGAAGAGGTGGAAAAGCTCTTCAAGCAACACTCAGTGATGACGACGTTGTTGAGACATCTGATGAACAACCAAGTGATGCAGAGTCTGATGATGTTAATATTGCATTCACCGTACATGCTGATGAGAGCACATCATCTTCTGAAAAATCCGAACATGCTCAAGAGGACACTATTGTTGAAGTTGATATAGAGTTTGATGAGCTTGCTGAAGCATTCGATGAGCTTAAGGAAAACTACAAGTGTGTTGTTGGTGAAAACAAAATATTGTTAGGTCAAATTTGTGATCTAAATGATGCCGTTGACGACAAAGATGATGAGATTGCTGATTTGAAGAAAGAAATCAAGAAGTTGACTAAAACTGTTGATTTGTTGAGTGGTGATAAGAAGAGATTGGAAGAAGAAAGAGATGCTCTAATGTCTACCAATTCTGAGTTGTTGGTGAAAGTCAGTCACATCGATGCCATGATGAAGAACAAAGAAAAACTAGATGTGATGATCAACCAAGGAAAATCTAAAGCTGATATGTCTGGAATTGGCTATCATGGGAATGAAGCCTCATCTTCAAAGACAGTATTTGTTAAAGGAGGCATGTTGAGTCAAGGGTCAGCCAAGAATATTACTGATGACAATGGTCTTGATACGGATGTTGGTACAACCAAGAAACAACGGAGCTGTGCATATTGCAAATTTTTTGGGCACACTGCGAATACTTGCAACAGGCTGGTGAAAGATATCCTGCGTGGTAAGCCCGTTGTTTGGCCATCCGAGGAACTACGGAAGCACATCAAGTTTCGAACTATGTGGATTCCTAAGAAAGTGCAATCTGTAGATTTATCACTCCAGAAGGACACATCAAGTGATCTTGACCTTGGAGAAACAACCAATGGTATTTAATTATACCAAAAAGGATGAGAAGTTGGATATGTGGGCATGGTTTTCATGATTATTTGTTTTGTCCAATCCAACTTGGTTCGTAGTCTACATTGAATTCATATTGGAAAAAAGGCCAATATAGTCCTTTTTTTTACAAAAAAGTCAAATCAGTCCTTTTTTTTATTTTTTGTCCAATTGGTCCGCTACATATACTAATGACGTCCCAATCGGCCCTCCACCCACTAATTATGCCCTAATTACACATTTTAGGCCAGATCAGTCATTTTTTTTTCAAAAATCTAAATTCGTCTGTTATTAATTTTTGCCCCCTCTCATGCAGTCCAATGCACATTTCAAACCACTAATAACTCAAATTCGATATAAGTAAAAATTCTAAAATTTCGATATTTACTCCCTCCGTCCCACTTGTATTGTCCCATTTTGACTTTTGACACTGTTTATTGATCAACTTTGACCTAATGTTATCACAATTATATAACAAAAAATATAGTCAAGTTCGGTCTTGTTGGATTCGTCTAATCGTGTAGTTTTAAAATATACTCCTATATTTTTTATAATTTTTACTTCTCTAAATTTTAAGATATTAAGTTTTAAACAAAGGCATTGGACTGCATGTCAAAAAGTTTTAAGACATTTCAAATGGAACAGAGGGAGTATAAAGTAAACGACGAGACAAATCTAACAAGATTCTACTTGGCTCATTTTAATTTGTATATCTAGGTCCGTCTCGTCGTGTTAGTAACGGACCTAGATATACTAGTTAAAATGAGCCAAGTAGGATCTTGTTAAATTCGTCTCGTCGTGTAGTTTATAAATATCGAAATTTTAGAATTTTTACGTATATCAAATTTGAGTTATTATTGGTTTAAAATGTGCATTGGACTGCATGAAAGGGGGCAAAAATTAATAACATACCAATTTAGATTTTTGAGAAAAAAATGACCGATTTGGCCAAAAATATGTAATTAGGGCATAATTAGTGGGTGGAGGACCGATTGGGACGTAATTAGTATATGTAGCGGACCAATTGGGTCAAAAATAAAAAAAAATGACTGATTTGGCTTTTTTGTAAGAAAATGACTATATTGGCCCTTTTTTTCCAATTCATATTTGACCTGAATGATTATTGATTAAGGGGGAGTTGATTAAAGGGAGTCAAATGGCGATTTCTTATCTCTGCACATTGTCAGACTGAAGTTGTGACAGGGTTGTTGGAACAATGCAAGAATGAAGAATTTGGTGAACCAAATGTCTATTGTTGCTCATGATATAACCACTAAAGAGAAAGCTGATGATCATACTGAAGAGAAAGCTGATGATGATATTGATGACCTTGTGGATGATTGATCAGTTCAAAAAAGGGTAAGAAAAGGGAGCTGGTGATGTTGCAGCGTTGTTGAAACAACAAATGGATTGCTGACTGGTATAAATTTTATTATGATGATTGCTGAACTGGCCTATTTTTTTGGTACTTTTGATGCTGATTTGATTTGTGAAGCTGCTCACCCAAAAAGGGGGAGAATTTGGGTCTAAATGAACAATTTTTGTTGATAATCATTGTTCTTATATCTTCTGATTGTGTCGGCCGATCATCTCCACAAAGGGGGAGATTGTTAGGTATTTGAGTTATGTTGTGGAGATGATCGTTGTTTGAAGGATGTGCCAACAACCGAAGAACAACCAACTGAGTGCAGCAGAAAAGACAAAAAAATACAGATGAGCTGTAATGACCTAGCCTCAGCCCAAAATCAGCCCAATGGACCTAGGGATTCGAGCATATTCGTATAAATAGGGTTACCCTCATTTCTTGAAAGCTAAGACAGCAAAATAGAGAAAGAATTTTGAGAGAAAAACCATTGGAGAGTGTTGAAAAGCTGCCATGGAAATCACATCCTGAGGTTGAAGAAAGCTGTTGTTCATCCATCAAAATGGGTTTCTTAGTTGGGTAATCTTTCTACCATTTTGATAGGATTGTTTTGAGTCTTTTATCATTCATTTTATGTTTTTGAGTAGATTAATCTTGAGGGAAAATGAATGTGAGTTGAATATGGGTGTTTGGTTTATTGAACTTAATGTTTTAGTAGCTGCTTCAAGGGTAGACAGCTCGCTGCACTGAGCACTAGGATTGGGTTGTTCAGCGGATGTTGGAACAGCGGTCTCCAACAGTCTGTTCAGTCAAAAAGGGTGAGTTCTTGGGTGTTGCTGAGTCCTAGTGTGATAAGGTGTTTGGAGTTGTAAACAGAGGGTATCTGTGAGCCTTTGTGAGTTAGTGAAATGCCTGGATTTGGATCCCCCGGATGTAGATCGGTTTGATCGAACCGGGTCAACAAATGCTCTGTTTTTCTCTGTTTTCTACATTTATTTTCTGCCTTGTGATTGTTGGTTAGTTGTCTGGATAACGCGTCAACAGCGTATTCATATATTTGCTTATCCTTTTAAACTGGGACCTGTCAACCACGTTTTGAAAATTTCTACTTTTGGTTCTATTAGATAAATATTTTTTCCACTTTTGGTCCATGAGTCTATTTTTTAACAAAAAAAAATAGTATATGGGGTCAATAAGCAATTTTTAAAAATTTATTTATTTGAAAATGCCCAAAATCTAATTAAAAATCCATAATTCATCTAACTAATATAAATCCAAATTTATTTAATTAATGTAACAAATAAAAGTATTTGTGAATTTTTTAGAAAATAATATTTATTATATAATAAAATTTTAAATTTTTTTAATAAATATATTATAAACTTTGTGAATATAATAATTAATATTTATTAAATAACAGTAAAAGTTTAAAAATAAAAAATTGTTATGTAATACTTATTAACTAAAATATTTTATTATTATAAAATAATTATATTTACAATATTGAAATAAAATTTATACTAAATATTTAAAATTTCAATATCTTATATACTAAATAGTTATAATACATTTTAATTATTTTTATATATTAAATATTATTCATCAAATATATTTATAAATAATATTATTTGTTATATACTTCATAAATGAAGTTAGAATTAGTGACGTATATATTATTTGTAGGCATTTTGCAAATAAATAAGTTTTTAAAAATTGTACAATGACCCCATATAAATATCTTTTGTTGAAAAATAGACTCATATGGACCAAAAGTGGAAAAAGTATTTATCTAATAGGACCAAAAGTTGAAATTTTCAAAACCTGGTACCAAAAGTGGGTGGGAGAAAATCATACGAGACAAAAAGTGAATTTTTTCCTATAAGAAATGATAACTTGGTCAAATGATCATCAACCTTATTATTGGGGTTAGTTTAATTCGCCACCCGACCCTATATTCCTCTACTTTATTCCTGTATAATAATGGGTGTGGACTAAACTCTCACCACTCTTGTGCTAACACTTAGGTGTATCACTTGTTAAAGAAAAATAAATAATGATATGTCATATCCTTTTATTTTTGGTAATTGATCAAACATGAAATCTTGGTTATAGTTCTGAAATGGGTCATCTGAGTTAAGGATGCTAGTCCATGCCATGCCACTTTGAATTAATTTATCAAATAATTTGCTTTTGATTTCAACTTTATATTATTGTAGAAATGAAGAATGATCTGTACGTTGAGAGGTCGGCAATGTAAATCATTTTAATTAAAATAATCCCATAGTACCACAAAATAATTGCCCAAAAAGGTGACTTGAAAAAGTATCAAACATGTAAGCCAATGATGACAGCCATCCCTTATTATTATTATTATTAGTAGTACTAGTAGTAATCACTTTTACATTTTTGGGTGTCCCACGAAGTTTGACACATATTCCATTTTTGGGTGTCCCGCGAAGTTTGACACCTTTCCATTTTTAGATAAATTAAATTAATATAATTTTGATTAGAATTTTAATTATTATCAAATCCCATTAAAAGTAATCACTTTTACTATTCTGCACAAATTCCAATACAATTTTACCTTTCTACACAAAGTCCCTTGTATTTCTTTAATTCTTAATATTTCAAAATTGGTACAGATAAAAATTGTATAAAATATATATTCTAAAACTACACGATTAGACGATTCTAACAAGACCACACTTGATTATTTTTCTCTAATTACATCATTACGATAACATTAAGTCAAAGTTAAATAACAAACAGTATCAAAATTTATTAGAATCTTAAATACAAATACTCACACCACTTTAACTACTAAACTCCACCACCTAAATTACCGTGCCCAAAAGAAATGTGTCAAACTTCGCGGGACGGAAGGAGTATAATTTAATAATCGTGACAACAAAAATCACTTAGCCCACTTCCCACATTAGGCCTTCTCCAGTAGTCACACATTCCACTCCAGGTATTTGGGTGCCACGCCACCTCAAAAGTTAAATACCTCTTCCTAAATACCTAACTCTTCTCCCAACAATAATACCCAAAAAGTAGGTATTTAGGGGGTCCACTCACTATTTATTTATTATACCATTTATATTTTAATTTATTAATTACAAAAAATAATTTAATTTTAAATAAATAATAATAATTAATATTTTTAATTATTTTAATTATTTAACATTTGATAGTAAATGTAAATATTTATTGAAAAAAAGAATAAAAAATAAATTATTTAAATTAGTTAACATTTAATTAATTAAATTATTTAACATTTTAAAAAGAATAAAATAAATTTGTATCAAACGGATACAATGTAAATATTTATTGAAAAAAAAAAAGAGACAGAAGGCAACATTTGATAGTAAAATGAATGGTTATTATAAAAAATGAAAAAAAAAATATAAAGCCTGCAAAAAAGCAGGCTTGGCACGTCGTTCTAGGGGTAAACCCCAGGTAGCTAATTTGCTACCTTCCTAAAGAAGTAATATACGACAGTACCCTGTCAGGTGCCTGCAACTATCTTTTTTGACCGCCGACAAAAAACCTATACTTTTATGCCCGAAAAGTCAAAAACGACCCTGGGTCGACAATGGGGTCGACGTCGACCCCGGTTTAACAAGTCGAACCCGAGTTTAATTAATAATGTGGATTAGGGAGGCGGGGTCGTGTGTCATGGTGGACCCCGGGTTTCCGAAGTCGACCCACGACCCCGGGGAAAGAAGTCGAACCCGGGCTTTTATTTTTATTTTTATTTTTTTTTGCGTGTGGGCTTAATTAATAAGTACTCCTTCTTACTACTTATTATTTTTTATTATTTATGAATTATTATTATAATTAAATTGTATAATTATTATCAATAATAAATTTTAATAAATAGTATTAAAAAAATATTATAATATTAAGAAATTATTTATTATTTATTATGAATTATTATTATAATTAAATTTGAACAATTATTATCAATAATAAATAGTAAGAAATATTATAGTATAAATAATTTTACAATAATTTGAATATTTAAACTGACGATTTATTAAATGTAATGCTAATATATTATTTTACAATTATAATAAATATTCAGATTTTTTTATAAATTTTTTTTAAAAAGTATTAAACAATATTTATTATTATCAAAGGTGGAATTAGTATCTAGTGTAAAAATAATTATTACAAATATTAAAAATTTGATAAATTAATAATTTAATAATAGTAAAAATTAATTTGACTATTTATTACTTTCATTTTAATCCAATGATATTTATTATTATTATTTTAATTAATACTCTTAAAATGACAATATTTATTGTATTATAATTAATGAAGTATTATGGAAATATAATTATTTTAATTTTCCGTCTACAAATATTATAAAATCTATTATAACAAAATAATAATAATAAGTTTTATTTATTATTAATATTACATTATTATTATTATTAATATTATTATTATTATCATTATTATTAATATTCTTTTACTATTGATTGTAGAATAATTATTATAATGTATTTATAGGTGAAGAAATAGTCAAACCTTTTTAATAGTAATAAAATATTAATAATAATGATAATAATTATTCCATTGCAGTGCACCCGCGCCGACGAGTCGAACACCATCACCATGGGTGCCTACTCTTACGTCTCGGAGCTCTGGAAGAAGAAGCAATCCGATGTCATGCGCTTCATACTTGGGGTTCGTTGTTGGGAGTATCGTCAGATTCCCGCCGGCGTCCGCGTCACCCACCCTACTCGCCCCGACAAGGCAAGACGCCTCGGCTACAGGGCAAAAGAGGGGTATGTGGTTTACCGTGTCCGTGTTAGACCCGTCGGCGCTGGTGCACGGGAATGGAATAATTATTATCATTATTATTAATATTCTTTTACTATTGTTTGTAGAATAATTATTATAATGTATTTTTAGTTTTAATACTAAAAATTTAAATATTAATATAAATATTAAAATTATACATTATTATTATTAATTTAATAATAGCAAAAATTATTTTGACTATATTTATTACTTTCTCTTTTGTTATAATAATAAATATCTTTGATTAATAATTTTCTCTAATAATATTGTAACAAACATAGAACAATTGTAATTATGAAAGGCGTCGTGTATGCCCAAATTTCAATTTGCCGCCACCCCATACACCATCCCCTCCAGCTCTTTGAATCTGCAAGGCCATACTGAATGTCCCGAGAGGAGTAATATTTGGAATGTCATAGTCAGCACATTCTTCATGATGCAGTTATTGTGCTTCCAATGACGGTCCTTACCAATGCCGCCCATGCCAAATGTTGTATTTTCCAATACCTTCCAATTCCTGATTCGGACAAAATTGATAGGCCATACTCAATGTTCCCGAAAGGAGTAATTTTTTTAATGTCATGACCGCAACATTAACGTTGATGTTGTGATCGTGGTTACTGTTGATGCATGCCCAGTGTTCCACAACAGCAACATTCACCCTGATGTGGCGCTTGTGATTCCGAATGTGGCACTCTTACCTATACCTCCCATTCCCCTGAAATGAAACTGCCGACTTACAACACTAACCTGCAGTTAAGCATCCAGAATATATAAATCATTAGATTGAATAATAATAATAATAATAATAATAATAATAATAATAATAAGGGTGAATAATAATAATAATAATAAACCATTAGATTTGTTATGTGAAAAACTGTAAAATTACCTCCAGTGAATAATTGTTGGGAATTCATCCTAGTAGCTCAATTTAACTCCCTTCGTTGATTACTCTCTGCAGCCTTCTGCACCATATGCAACCGAAATAAATGGTGCTATCTACGGTGCTGGTGGCTATGATGGGGACTGCAGAATTTTATCCTCTCGGAAAGCCGATTCTTCAAGCTCTGTGATGTAAGATTTGAGCTTGATGCATGGCCAGTGTTTAACCTGTCGCAACACGACCTATGTGGGACAGGCTATACTCATGCTACACGAAAGGAGTAATATTTGGAATGTCACGATCACTACATTCATCCTGATGTAGTGATTGTGCTTCCAATTAGGGTCATTACCAATGCCGCCCATTCCAAATACATCCAAATTGAAGTTGAACACCAAAACCCTCATGTTTTCTCCAGCCACTGAAGTTGAACACCAAAACCCTGAATTGGAGGAGTCTTCTCAAATTGAAAGAGATTTGGAAGTGCATATCAGATGCATGGACATAGGGTCTTTAATAGAGTTGCCCAAGATTCAGGTGCCGTTTTGTCCTCCATCTCCATACCACCCACCAAGGCTTGCCCCTCTGAATGTTCTACGGTCCTAGTGCACCCGCTCCCGTTTTGACCCCTGAACAATGGGAGGTGGATCGAACCGTCGTCATTACCAATGCCGCCCAGGCCAATGTTTGTTGTTACAAACGTGGCGACCATGTCGTCTGCTCTTGTATTTGGGCAATACCTACAAGTAAACATTACAAAATAATATTAATAACGGCGATCAATACATTTTTGTAAAGTTAATGCTAATAATATGAATAGTAATAATAAAATTAATACGACTAATACCACTCTGGCCGCCTGAGTTTATATTGTGATCAATCCGCTGCTATCCTTTTCCCATTGGCATCTCGCATTGGCCACTGAACCGCCCAATTTCCTTTGGAATGTCGTGTATGCCCAATTTTCAACTTGCCGCCTCCCCATCCACTATCTTCGGCAGCTCCTTGTATTCATAGGTCATTCTCAACATTCCGAAATGAGCAATATTCGGAATGTGACGACCGCAGCATTCACACTGCTGCGACGCTTGTGATTCCGAACGTGACACTCTTACCTATACCTCCCATTCCCCTGAAGTGGAACTGCGAAATGTTGATGTCCCATGTGGCAAAATTCACCCAATCTCCGAAATGACCTACAGTTATCATAGCAAACATTGTGCACAATATGATATTAGTACGCGGCCAAATAATAATAATAATAATAATAACAGTTAAGAAGACGCGCGCTAATTTTCTTTATCCAAAGGACATACTTATTTCTAGGTGGACACCACGCTAATGCTTGCCCCTCCGAGTGTGGTCATTGTGGACCTTCCACGGGGATAATGCCGACTTTAATTTTTCCTTCATGTCACCCCGATTGTATTTTCCAATACCTCCCATACCAACTGAAATGGATGTACGAACTTGCAACAGTAACCTGTAGTACGAACTTGCAATTCTTCTCCCTATGTTCAACCTCTCTCAACCTCCCTAAACGGAAGGAGTAATATTTGGAATGTCGACTCGTAGTGTTTCTTCTCCCGATGCCCCTTTATTATGTCGGGCCATAGTGTTTCTTCTCCCTATGCTCAACCTCTCTCAGCCGACTGCTCTCTTTCCTCCATCTCCCTATTCCCAACCGTTTCATGAGTTCTACGGCTCCCGGTACACGCGTTGCCAAATCTATCTCTAGAATAATTTTCTGAACGGACATTACCAATGCCGCCCAGACCAAGTGTGACGCGTGTGAGTCGAAGTGTAGCCATTACCAATGCCGCCCAGGCCTATGTTGTCTTTTCGAATGCCGCTCATGTCCAATTGTTGTATTTGGACAATACCTACAGGTAAACATTACAAAATATTATTAATAATGGCGATCTAAAAAATTTAATTAATATTAATGCTAATAATATGAATAGTAATAATACGAAATCAGTCACAATAAATTATTGATAATATTATTATCAATATTATCAATAATTATCAATAATTATTAAAAAAAATTAACCATTATTATCGGTAATGGTAACTTATTACCATTATTGATAATGGTAAATTAATACTCATAATTTACCATTATTCAATTTATAACAAATTAGTATAATCAATTTACAAATTTAACAAATAATTATTATGCTAACGAATAACACATAAATTTAATCAATTACAATTTATTAACAATTAAATTTATTAATAATTATTAACAAAATAAGTATATTAACAAGTTAATAAATGAAGAAATTTAAATGATTTAAAAACACCCCAAAAAATTTAAATTTAATCAATTAAATGTTTGATTAACAATTAAATTTTAAAAACGCTTTAATTAATAATATAATTTGAAAATAAAATAATGAGGACGTGGGCGGGAACCCAAGCGCGGACGCCCAGGGCAGGATCGAGCTCGCACCCACGGAGTCGACGTCGAACCGCGGGTTCGAGCTCGATCCTGGCGGGTCGACGTCGACCCGCTTTAAGTAAACCCTGGGGCCGACTTGTTTTATTAGGAATTCCTACGTCGACCCCCCCCCCACCGACTCACGCTCTCTCTCTCACTCTCTCTCCGGCGATTTTTTACGTTTTTTTCTGCCTGATCACCTTATGTATACCGACTACTGCTCCCTTATGCACATTTTGATCCACACTTATCACTTTGAGTTTTTATTGATCTTATCGTGCCATTGAATTATAATAACAATAATAACAGTAACATATGACCGTCCCATTAATAACAGTTACATACACCCTAATAATAATAAGGAGCAGGCCCGTTTAGGTCAAAACTAAAGTTGGAATTGCAACAGTTCGTCGCATCATGCCCCTCGCCGCCACATGATGCACATATCTGGGGTGTGGACGGTCCATACTCAGATGGTCCAGCACGATCGGGATTGGGGCCCGGACATCTCTTCCAATTATGGCCCACTAAGCCGCACGACCTGCACCTCTGTCGCCTTCTCGACCTGCGCGCTCCTTCCGGCCCGGATGGAATTCGACTTTCTTTTGGCCGACCGGCCTGCCGCGGGCAATCTGGCGGCAGGCACGTTGCACTAGCAATCCGGGTCGGTAAAATCCAGTCGTTCGGGTGCGGCATCGGATAAACTCTTGGTGTCCATGCGCGGACAAGCACCGAACGCTTGTAGTGGGGGGACGCATATGCGGTCTGCTCTTGATTCAAGGATCTGCAGTTATATGCAACCAATGTCAAACAGACAATGCCCGAGATAGCTCACTACATTTAAAAATTTAATCTTACGCCTAATATCGGCGGGCACCTGATCGCTGCTGCTGCGTGGTGGCACGGTATGAGATTTTGTTGGAACCTCTGGCACGTGCATGTCTTCGCCGCCAGGTCCACTATGTACGCCTTGCCGTTTTGCTCCACATTGTACTCACAATTCTTATTTGTATCCTTCACTCTCAGGGTCGCTCCCTCATTTATCGACTTCATCAACTCCAAATGTGCCCAATCAGTCAACACGAGTGTTTTGCTGACCGCGTCATTGTGCCTCGCCGAGAACCATTCTGCTATGGTTGCACGAATTACGTCGAGCATTGAGGACACAGGTAACCTTCGTGCCCACCTCAAGCGCCTGTTCATACTCTCCACGGCATTCGTCGTCATCATGTCATAACGACGGACCGGACACTTCACGCGTGCAAACTTTGCTTCCCCGACTTTCTCCATGAGATGCTTGTATGCACCCGGAAACTGCTGCTTCAGGGTATCCATGTGTCGGTTGTAATCGGCAGTCTTGAATGCATAAGCAGCTTCAGTGAACAAGTCGGTCGCTCGAGTGCCATACTTCTGTAGATTGGACTTGATGTGCACGCAACATAGGACGTGGTGGGCTTGCGGTAACACCTGCGCAATCGCAGCTCTAATGGACTTATGACCGTCCGACACTATCAAAACATCTTTCTGCAAGTTTAGTGCCCGGTGTAACTGCAATAGAAACCACCGCCACGTTTCATTCGATTCGGTTGGCCCAACAGCAAATGCGAGCGGGAACAAATTGTTGTTGCCGTCTTTCGTCACGGCCACAAACAGTGTACCCCTGTACTTTCCCTTTAGATGTGTCCCATCAATTGCTATGAAAGGCCTCATCAGTGGCCACCCCGCAATAGAGGCACCGAGTGCGAAGAAGGCCATCCCGAATTTCCCATCCCCATCCAGAACGTAATCCGTAACGGTTTTCTCGTTCGTCTCCTCCAGCATGTGTAAGTACGAAGGGATCATCTTAAATGACTCATCGTGATCGCCAAAAATTGAGCAGATTGCGTGGTTTCTTATCTTCCGGGCCATTTCTATCGAGATATTAACGCCCTTACGCTGCAGCTTAGCCTGGATCATCACAGGATCTAGCGTCTTCTCCTCGACAACTATTTCCGATGCATAATAGCTGCCCAAATGTCTCGAGGGGAGTGTCGTCGGTTGTGGCCTGTCTGGGTCTGCGCTGCAAGAATGCGGAACCAATTTGTACACCTTCCAAAGCGATGCCGTTCCACTTGCTCGCATCTCAAATTCGCAATCTTCAACCTTACACCTCACCCAGTACCTCTCCTTATCCGACTTCCACGTGCGCATACCACACCGGGCACCCACAAGATATTTTGTCAGCATCGCTTGCAACTTCGCCTTCGTTGCGAACATTGAGCCGACCGCGAATGATGAATCCACAGTATCGTCAACGTGCTCATCGACCAGCCTTTCGGGTAAGTCAAAGTGTGGCCGAGGGAGGTTCCACATCCCATGACTCATATCCGGGACAGTGTATACTTCTTCTGTCCTCGTCCAACGTGGATTATGACCAGCTTGCAGCCCTGGACGCCCCTCCCTCTCGATCCGTTCTTGATTCCGCTCTGTATCTCGCACAATACTGTAATAGTACTGAAAATCTCCCCAAGTCATGGGCATACGAAGCTCATCCTCACTCTCCGATCCCGAACTACTTTCTTCAGCACGGTCTGCATGACCATCGACCTCCAACCGCTCGGTCACTACTGCATCTCCGCATACATTCTCCACCGGCTCCGGCACATCTTCGATCCGCAACTGCCTTCCTCCTCCATGTGCTACACCGCGCCCATATCCTGCAAAATTACCCATACCGCTACTTCCGTCCACATTTCCCCGTACCACTCCGTACCCGTGGCTGCTCCCAGCTACATTTTCATTCCCGTATATATTTATTGTCGGTGTCGGGCCAAATATGTTGTCCATCACGCTTCCAGAATGTAGCTCAACGTACGACATGGTTCTTTGCGCGTCGTAGTTAGTTGAGTTCTGTGTCTCTTGTATCCCTTCAATTCCCAATAATATCTCAAACTTATAGAAAATACTGATGGGGTTAAGCGTTAACTGAGTACTATGGATACCAAGTAATCTCATGTAATGCAGCGTTAACATTTCTAAATTATTCATATTACGATGGATTTACGCAGCATTGCAAAATAAAACTTACGGTTTCGTCCTTGCTCTTCCTCGTCGTGTGGATGCCACTCGCCCTGGTACCATGTGCTCCCGGTCAGTGACTCCCAGAATGACATTGCTACGTTTAGTCAATCACCCACACCTAATAACACATAAATTAACAATAATAATATTAGTAATATTACTACTAATAATAAATAATATTATTACCAATAATATTAATAATAGTAATATAATTAGTTATAATAATAATACTAATAATAATATAAATAATTAATAATATTACAAATAATAGTAATAATACTAATAATAATAATATTAGATTATAACCGAATTCAATAACCGACTTCAATAAAGAAAATAATAATGCTGATAAAAAAATAATAATAACATTAATAATAACAATAAGAATAAATTAATAATAACAACAGTAATAAAAATAATAATACTTATTCATAGTAATAATAATAATAATAGTAATAAAATTAATAGTAATAAATAATATATTATAACTGTTATAATAATAATACATAATTATACTTAATATTAGTAATAAATAATAATAATAATAATAGTAATAAAATTAACAATAATAAATAATATATTAAACTGTTATAATAATAATAAATAATTATACTTAATAATAGTAATAATAATAATAATAGTAATAATAATAATAATTAATAGTAGTAATAAAAATAATAGTAATAAATGATAATATTATGACTGTTATAATAATAATAATTATTAGTACTTAATAATACTAATAAAAAATAATAACAATAATAATAACGATAAATAAATAAATAATAATAATAGTAATAAGAGTAATAAAAATAATAATACTTATTATAATAGTAATATTCATAAAAACAATAACAATTATAAATAAATAAATACTAATAATAATAATAGTCCTACCAATGAAATAAATAATAATAATAATAATAATAATACTAATAATCCTAATAATAAATACTTATAACAGTTAAATAATACTATTAAATAATAATACTAATATTACTCCTACCCTAAACCGAAATAAAACAATAATTATAATAATAATAATAATAATTAGTATCAATAATAAATAATACTAATAATAAATACGAATAAGATTTAATTAATGCTATTAAATAATAATAATACTAATAATTAAATACATTAATAATAATAATAATAATAATAACAGTTAAAATAAATAATATTAATAATAATAATAATAATAATAATACCAACGAAAATATGAAAACAAACAAATTAAACCTTAGTTGTTCTACTGTAATGATAATTAACAACATAAAACATAAAATTTAAGAAATAAATCCTAAAAATTAAGACTGTTTCGGCATTTTTAATACTAATATACCATATTTTTAACTAAATTAATATTACTCATTGTGCTACTAACAATTACACATCTATATTTGGTATTAACATAAACACAAACAACACAAAAACAACATTTTAAACTAATACTACAACATATTTAACTACTCACTGCATTTAAGCACTTAATAATCGGAATTACTAAACAAAGCATACTAAAAATTATACCTCACAGCAAAATTGAGGCAGTAAACAGCAACAATGCCCTTGGATCTCAAGGCTCCCTTCCAAAATGCAGCAACAATACTCCCTTCAAGTTTGAGAAATGAAGCTGTGCATGTGTGCAACTTAGATCTTAGATCCGAAATTTATTGACTTCAAATTAATGGTGGGTGGTCAGCAATTATTCCAGGTCGGAAGCGGGTTCGACATCGAACCCACCAGGGTCGAGACGACAACCACTGACCTCCGGTCCCCACAAATGGCAGAGAATCTTAGGAGGGGTCGAAGTCGACCCCAAAGGTTCGACTACGAACCGGGGTTCGAGGATCCTCGACGGGTTCGTCAATGTCACGACCCCGACCCCGACCCTCTCTAATCTCACGAACCCGGGTTTCTTAATCCCCATTATTAATTAAGCCCGGGTTCGACTTCTTCCAATGGGTTCGACGTCGACCCTGTTGTCGACCCAGGGTCGTTTTTGACTTTTCGGGCATAAAAGTATAGGTTTTTTGTCGGCGGTCAAAAAAGATATTTGCAGGCCCCTGACAGGGCACTGCAATTTGGCTCCCCCTTCCTAAATACCTCATCCATTCCCAATGCTTTGCTTCCTCTCCTTCAGGTATTTGTTTTGGTACATGTCACCAAATACCTCTCCATTGGAGAGGGCCTTAGGCCATCCCCAATGGGAGGTATTTGTTGTGTTGGCACTCCTAAATTCCTGTGCAGCAGGTATTTAGTTGATGGGGTGAAAGAATGGAATGAGATGGGTAGCTATTTAGCTACCTCATGGGCACGGGAAACAAGAAATAAATAAATATTTTCTTTGGTTGATGTGGTGTGTGCAGATTTTGATTACTTTTTCTTTTTTTTTTTAACAAATTTTTATGTCCGTTGGTTTGTGTCTATTTTTAGAAAAAATAAATAGTACTCATAAGGCCAAAATTAGTATTCATGTTTTTTCCCTATTATGTTTGGCTTGAATTTGTATTTTTTATATTTTATGTAATATAAATATTCTAAAATATTATTTGAAGTTATTTATTTAAAATAATTTAAAATGTTAAATAATTAAAATAATTTAAAATTATTAATTATTTATTATTTATTCAAAAATTAAATTATTTTGTAGAATTGATAAATTAAAATGTAAATGATATAATAAATATAATAGTAAGTGGGTCCCCTAAATACCTACCTTTTGGGTATTATTGTTGGGGGAAGAGTTGGGTATTTAAGTATAGGTATTTAACTTTTGAGGTGGCGCTGACGTGGCACCTAAATACCTGGAGTGGAGGTATTTCCACTGGAGAAGGCCTTATGACTAATCTGCTCCTTTAGGGACTATTTTAATTTAATTTTATTTTATCATATACTTCCTCGAAATAAATTGTCGAGTTTTTATTTAACATGTTTTATTTTTTAATAAGCGTTCTTTTTTATTTTATTTTTTCTGATATTTCACTTACTTTCTTATTTTTCTAATCATTTTATTTTATAAAACAGTACTAATAAATCGTATATTTTAAAACAACTAATAAGAAAGAAGATATTAATCACTCTTTTAATACCAAAAGGAGCACGTTTTATACTTATAAATATTGTAGGATTTTTAATACCAAAAATCAGTTCATTTATTAAAAATATTGGTTTCAATTATTGATTAAACGGAATCTTCATGATCCTCTTCCGTTTTAGCTACTACATATCGTAATATAATTGGATCATTTCAAATTATATATAATAGAAGTAGTATTTCAAATTATATATAATTGGATCATATCGTAATATAATAGAAGTAGTATTTCAAATTATTTAATACTACTACATATCCAAAGTATTTAACTAATTTCTTGTTTTAAATTTATTTATTTATTTATATTAATGAAATGTATCATTTCTGATTATTGTGGTTTTCTTGGTAAACCTCCATAGGGTGCTTGTTTACTTTTACCTTGTGATCCTCATTGTTGACTTTTTCATTGCATCCTGTTGGGCTATGATCCCGGCCACTCAGTGAATCAACAATCGAGCATAAAGATTCAACAAGAAAAGATATACTCAAGTGTTTTCAGGTTTTATTGATTTCAACAACCAAACATCCATGAATCGCAAGATTGCGACCGAGGAGTCATTAATTTCAACAACCAAACATGTCTGTGTAACAATCTACAGGAATCAATGCAATGATATATTCAAATTAATAAAAGAGAAAAGAAAAAAACCACATGTTTATTTTTCGTTTTCTAACTTTATAGCTCATAAGTGGGAAATATTTAAATAAAATTGAAGATAAAATAATTGCTCAGATTCATAGTCGTGATTTGGGAGTAAGTTGTCCATATAGAGATAGTCAAATAAATAAATATTACTAATAATAGTTCGTGACAGGAACTTTTTATTATTCAATTATATTATATGAAAAAGAATTTTTTTTCTGAACAGTCTATACATGGTAAGAAAGGGGTTGTGCAAGGTCATTCCACACAAATTATAAAAGAGAATAAAAAAGATGAATAGTGAACCGATTGGGAATCGAACCTCAACCTTCCGTTGGAAGTCTGATGTACATCAATCAAATGAAGGGTAATAGTGTTTTTGACAAATTCCCTTAAAGATGTTGTAATATTAATCCTAGAAATTACTATGAGTAGTTTCAATCCTGTTTTTGTGGAAATTCAACCTAATCCATTTAGAACCGGTCATTTTCATAATAAAATACTCACTCCGTTTCAATAGCTTTGCAACATTAAATACAGGTACGCATGTCGATACACATTTTTAACGATTAATAACTTAAATTGTGTACAATAAAAAATTATAGAAAGTTGATATTCTAAAACTATATGTTTAGACAAGATCTCACTTGACTATGTTTTTTCTTCCATAACTATGATGAAAATTTGAAACAAAGTTAAAATGTGAACAGTACAAAAAATAGCAATTGTTGCAAAGCTATTGAAACGGAGGGAGTATTATTATTATTTTGTGGAAATTTTCTACCCATTAAGTCACATCGAATTTTCTCTTTTTACGCATTTTGTAAGTTGCATATGAATCCCTTATTAATTACTGTTATAGATATAGATAATCATATTCTAAGATACATTTTTGTTATACTTTTTATTAGAGTGCTTTTTTGAATGACCGGGTATCCCCAAACCACATTGAACCCAAAATAAATCCCTCGATGATCTACATGAGCAATTAAGGGCGCCTCTCCCAAAGCAATTTTTCGCATATACAAGGCTCGAACCCGAAATTTGCTTAAACGATTAGAGCCTCAATCCACTCAAGCCAACTGATGTTGGTTTTTTATTAGGGTTTTTTGAATCGTCATATTTCTTATATCAAGTAAATAAATTGAGCTGGGGCTCATTTAATTTGATTCAAATTTCATTAAACTTGACTAAACTTGAAAAGTTTAAATTTGATTCAATCATTTAAGTAAATGAATTGAGCTCGATCTCATTTAATAATCATAAAATAAGCTAGTCGAGAATAGGTCCGGCTCAATTAAGCTCACTAAGAAGGTTTATATAAATAATTTTGAAAAAAAAAATATGTGTATATGTATAATTGAAAAACTTGACTTGATTCAAACTCAATTTATAGTTGATTTTCCAAAAAAAAACTCAATTTATAGTTCATTCAATTATCAGCTCAACTCGTCCATAAGAGAGAGTAATTTTATAACATCTCTACAGCATAAGAAGAGACACTTTTTAAAAGCTAACATTAAAAGAATTTTTTCTCAAAATATACCTAGGAGTTGTTTGTCATGGTTGAATGCAATTGAATTTTTTTATTTTTATGTTTTTTTTGCAATGGTTTAAATTACTTGGTGCAATTAGAGAGCAAAATGTGTAATGCTTTTTAAGAAGTGCAATTCCGTACTGAGTACTGACACAGATCCCAACTAGGCCCAATGGGCCCTCACTGTCCCAAAAAAAACCTCAATCCGTGGAGCCACCTTAAGGTGAGGTGGGGAAAAGGACTTCAAATTTCAATTTTTCAAGAGGAAACAAAATAAACAAAAAAACAAAAACAAAATCTTGCCATTTTTGAGTGGGTTCACTATTTTTTACTTCTTTTTTTTTGTATTACGTTTGAAATTTTTAAATGTATTTTGTCTTTTATATAGAAAAAGATCCAAAACATTAGAGCCATTTCTAGAAATAGCATGGTGTGTGTTTAGCCTTCTGGTAATGCTACATCTTAGTTTTTATTTATTTATTTTTTAAACTCGGAAAATGTGAGCATTAATTAGCTCCTGTAGTTTTGTCCTCTTCACATACAAAGCCATAATAACATGAAATCACAAATTAAAGTTCCCCAAAAAAAGAAATGTCAAATTGTAGTAAGTATTAAAAATAAATATGTGCATAGGAGTAAGGAGTGTGAAAGTGGGCAACACCACTCCGGAATTTAATCCATTTTTGTTTACAATCACAAAAATTTGAATAGCATCTCCCATTTGAGTCTCATCAAACTTTATTGTAAATTACACCGCCACAATTAGGATAAGGACTAAATATTATAAATGGCCAATTAAAAAATATAAACAACAGTCTTCAATATATAAATTATAGTACTGTTTTTTTTTTTTTTAAATAAAAACACACATACACTCTTTAAAAACCATAAAACACACACTTACCCCATTTTTTTAAGCATAACGTCCTTATTTGCACGTATGTCAATGCATATTTTCAACAATTAATAACTCAAATACGATACAAGTGAAAATTCTAAAATTTTAATTTTTAAAAACTAAAAGACAGGACGAATCCAATAATATTTCACTTGGTTATATTTTGTCTTCTATAACTATAATAAAATAGAAGTCAAAGACTAAAAATATTATAATAAACAGTAAAAAACAAATCAAAACGTTACACAAAAAAAAAAAAAAACAACAACAACAACAACAACAACAACAACGGAGGGCGTACATAGGGAAAAGACAAATGGTCGATAGACAAGCAAGCCAATGATGGATGTCCCTATCTTGTACCATTGTGTTGTGTAGTAAGAGCCTTATGGCCCTGTTTGGCAATTAGCTTTTAACTGATTTGTGAGTGGCATTAGTTAACATTAATTATTTGACAATTTCGAGGCTAATTTTTTACCTAAAATAAGCTAAAATATAAAATGTTGTTATTTGCAGCGGTTTCAAAAAGAGCTGATTGAACACTATTTTAAGTTATTTTGTCTTTTTAAATAAGTTATTTTATCTCATATTGTGAGACAAATTAGCTAATTGGATTTAACTATTTTACCAAACAAGGCCTATATATGTATTATTACTATTTCTTTCACATCAAAATGGCACTTATTATTGCCTTAAAACAAGGGAGCCTTTAGGATTTAAATGGTGTCAATTTTTGAGGGCTACTCTACTCCTCCTATCCTAATCCTTACTTATCTATTTGGCGTCACTCTGTGTATTGCCTCTTGCAACAACCAATTTGAGAGAAAATTTTAGTTCATGTTTGACAATTAGTTGTTAATTGTTAACTGATTATGTGAGCAATAAATTAGTTAAAATTATCTATTTGGCAATTTCAATATCAACTTTTTGCCTATATATAATAAGCTGAAATTCAAAATGCCGCTCTTTGCAGCGAATTCAATAATAACTTATTGGACATTGTTTTACGGAATTTTGTTTCTTTAAAGAAGTTATTTTGTCTCACAATGTCTCACAAATGAACTGATTCAATTTAGCTATTTTGCCAAACACCCCCTAGTCTTTCGTGACGCGATACTTACTCACTTACAGTAACATATATGAATTCATAGGATATAAAATTCTTATTTTGTAATTTATCAATCAATAAATTAAATTTCCCATTTAAGCTTGAGTCAGTTCCACCCAACACAAACTTAATTTTGAATCTATGTGTATGTTTGGGAATTAGCTCTGTTAACTAATTATGTGAGTAATAATTAGTAAAAATTAACTGTTTGACAACTCTTTGCCTAAAATGAGTTAAAATTCAAAATACTGCTATTTGCAGCGATTTCAAAAAGAACTAATTGAACACTGTTTTAAGTTATTTTTTCAAAATAAGCTAATTATCTCACATTGTTCACCAAAATAGTTGATTCCATTAGTTGTTTTACCAATCAGGCCTTTTTTCTTTCTTTTTTTTTAATGAAACATGATGTATAATATATGTACAAGAGAAAGGGAGTGTGCTTTTTCGCAACCCCATCCAAAATGCCTTAGTACTCCATTATTTTATGAAAAGAGAGAATGAGACCCAAACGATGCACAATGAGCCCATCTCAAATAGAACTTATTACAGTTTTAGGGCCTTTTGGCTTTAAAAGCCCAAATCAGAAAAAAATTGTTTATCGTCCATTCATAGAACTGTTACTGTGCTACCCCATTTTATTTTTGGAAGAACGGTACATACTAGATAAAGGGAGCTAATTTTTTTTTTTAATAAATAAATAAATAAATAAATAAATAAAAAAAAAAAAAAAAAAAAAAACTGTTTACCGCATTCTGTCTTGGCACACATGAATGTCACAATTCTATACACTGAATGGTTGATTCTCTTGGCACACATGGGTATATGGACATTTTGTTTGCACATATGAGACATTCTATTTCACTTTAATAGACATTTTATTACATGGTTTGGGCATTCTATTTCACTTTGATACACATTTTGTTTGCAAATATATGACGTTCTGTAAAGAAAGTAATCATTCACATTTTCACATTTATAATTACGTATTTAACTTTAGTATTAATCTAAACCATTTGATTGAAAATTAGATCCAGAGGCCAAGATACGTTATACTGGAAAAAATATTTCCAGTACAGGAACCAGAAATCAAATCCATCACATGCATGTCACGCAATTTGCACTATGAAATATGAACCCAGTTTTCCGACCTACACACATGACACAACACAAGCATACATAAATTCACAAATCACACATATCCCTCATGCATAAACATAACACATTTGTACTTCAATTTGTAAATCTGCAACTTTCAGCGACAGACAATTTATTTAAAAAAAAGATAATCAGAATTTCATTATTCTTTTAATTGAATGCTCAAAAAATTTGTACCAGCCTCATCTCAGAACAACCTTTAGCTTGCCTTCCACCTGCTCTCTCACTTTCCACTGTCATCACAAGTTGTAATACACCATATTATTTACATTTTCCCGCTGCCATTGTCCGATAGCTGATAGCATAATGTGAAAACGCATTGTTAATAGTATAGTACCTGTAGATCATTTATCTCTTCATCTGTGAGGGACCGTTCCATTGACCTGTATGCAATCCGGTAACAGTGACTGGTCATTCCTTTCTTGTTTGTGAAGTTGTCGATCAATTTCACCTACAGACACAGACCAAATCTTTTCCCTCACAGCGTAGGAAGAATGAAAATACCAGGAAAAATACTGTGAGGCATCATTATTCATTACCTCCTCCACAAGATCCCCAGCAATGCCTCTGACAACTTCACACAAGTTGTTTTCAGTAAATGAATCACTTATCCAGAAACTCATGTCCTTGTAACATGGGGGATACTGCAAAGAGTAACAGTTGAAAGGAAAGTTTTAGACAAATGCTAGATTTTATCTTGATACTGTATCATGATATGAATAAAAGCCTCAAGAACGGTTCATACCTTTGAAAATGGTTTAAACTTTACCCCAAGCTGTCCTTTGGAGAACTACATGAAATTTAAGAAACTTTTCAACTGCTCAAGATTTGTGAAAACAACCACTTTACCCCTGGTAACAAACATGTCAAAGATCAATGTACCTGTGAGGTGAACCGCTCATCTGTGGTCCAGAACAGACGGATATCAGGAATGTCAAACAAAACCATTGCTAATCGCTCCAGTCCAAGCCCAAAAGCCCAAGCAACATTGTCCACCCTACCACTTCTTTTCAATATTTCTTGCTCCATCACTCCACAACCCAACACTTCCAACCATTCTTCCTGGAAATGTTTGTTCATATTGTCAAAATCGGGCATGGATGTGGAATTACTTTTTCTTCAAAAAAGATACTACTAAATATGGATGTTGTAGTGACCAATATTTCCAATATACGCAAGGCACCTTGAAAAAAATCTCCAACTCAAATGAGGGATTGGTGAAAGGAAAATATGTGTCCACCCAACGCATTTCCACGCCACCTGAAATCGTTTCCAAGATGAGATTTGTTTATATATACAAATGAAAATAGCAGATGAGGTTTGTGTGTATATAGGTCGGACCATAAAGCCCCAGGTAAGTACAATTCAACAAAGTTTTGAGGATAATAGACAACTAGAGAGTTGAAACGCCATAAACATATAATACATGGCTAGATCTCCATGGCCAGGCCACAGTTTTCTTTCACATGCAAAGAACACAGTTAATTTTATGCATATTTTGGCTCTACTAATTCAGTTTCCACTGTCCGGTAATGTTTAGGCCTTTTAATGTACATTCACTAAAAACAATTGTTCATTGAGAGTGCCCGACTATGCAAAACAAAGTAATAGCATAAAGTATTATTTCATCTAAAGGTTTAAGTGGTAGAATAAACAACTTAACTAAAACAGCAGAAGAATTGATTCAGCTTCAAAATATCAGCAATCAATAACTAAATATGGATAGTTGGATACCAATGGTCCAACCCCCAACATATTATTTCAGATAAACGAATATTTAAGTGAATCCTACCAAACAAATGCCGCGCCAGACCCTGGAGACATTTCTTTAGATCTTCAGCTGCATATGATGTAGCATCAGTGCCAGATCCTTCCCAGTCAGCTGGAGTAAAAACACGTACACCTTCCATCTATGTCATGTAGAAGAATATCTTTGAAGAAGAAAATCATAAAACATTTTGAAGAAAGATAACACACCAATACAGACCTGATGAAAAACGGGATAGTGAGTGGAGTCGATAGAGTCTCTGCGGTAAACATCTCCAGTGACGAGGAAATGAGTATGCCCTTCCCGGAGCAGCTCTGCTTGATGTGCACTTGTATGGCACCTCAAAACAGTTTGAGAATCCACGTAATATGTGTCATTGTAACTTCTGCTTACATGATCAGCAGGCACCAATACATCATCAAAATTCTGAAAAATCATAAATCATTCAGATATCTCATGGACAGTTGAAACATAATAAGCATGCCACCATGACATGAAACACCGAATGAAACTAATGAATGAAGTGAGCTTGCTCAAACTTTCAATCAAAGAAAAATGAGTTAAAAGAAAAGTAGACAGATCAAAATATTTACAGAAAGGAATACCCGTCAATAAATGATAGAATAACATACCGCTTTGACCGAAACTATCGGGCATAAATTATCGAACTTGACAAATTTGTTGGGGTAGTTGGTATCAAAATAGTCAAATATTGCATTCTTTAGTATGCCAAGGGGATGCTGATCCCTCCTATGAAGCTGCATCCCAAGCTTTGAGAATATTGAATCGGGAACATTGTTTGTTGGGTCATCCTTCACTATTTCTGTGTGCATATAAATTCATCATACAATGCCTTGAAACTAGAGGCATGTTTCACAATTACCCAACTTGGCAGTTTACATTCAAGCTCAAAACACTATTCCAAAGTTCATAAGTCCTTCAAACATCAAAATAAACACGCAGTTAAAACTGCCAATGCCATAAAAGAAAATAGACAGTGTCTGTCACAAGATTGTGAATCATGATATAGACTGCAATTAATGCTGTGGGGGACAAGGGGGGCAGGCAAAAAAACACAGGGGATCAAAGATAAGAACCTTGCAGCAATCAACAACAATAAGAGCAATTACTAAGCAAAATATTAACAGAAATTAAGGAACAAGAACAAACAACCATTAAATAGTTAACAGTAGAGAAATTAGGAGAAACTCATTTATCTTATTCAAACTCAAGCTAAAAAGATAAAAAGCTTCGACTCCCAGAAACAGGCCGTAAAGTGTACCAAGAACGTTAGATGCAGAGTGATTATCAGAATTTTATAGTATATATATCAAGCCCCGGGAAATTGCCCGTGATAAGGGCTGGTGTCTAGTTGACACCTTCTTAGCGACATTGGGCTAGCAGCCGCTTAGGTTAGGAAAACCTAAATTTTCTTTAAGAAACGTTGGTGATGCAGAAGCAAGTAAATAGGATAATGAAAATTTTACCATCTCTAGCGAGCTTGGTGCCCCCAAGGTCAACAAGATGAGCGGTTAGTGGTTGCACCCGCCCCCTTTTATGGGAGTGAGAAGGAAAAACGGCGGCGGAGGAGGTGGAGAAAGATGAGCAGCTCTGGAAGCAGCACAAGCCTAGGGTTCTCGATGTACGGAGTAATAAGGTGGAATTTGCGAGTGAAAATGCCATGAAATGAAATGGAATGGATGGTGTGATCTCGGTCTGGTTTCGCAAAATCCTTGTGGATAAGCAGCTGAGTGCTGGCTGCTTATTGTTCAATCATTCCTGAACTGAACAACGAGCAATGACCATTGGATGGATGTAGAATTCAATCTGGCGTTTAGACTAATGACTTGTGAAAGGGGATAAACCAGAAGACAAAAAGGACAGAGAACAAACGCATCATTGGCTTGAATGAGAATGAGAATGAAGATAGTACCTGAAGAGGCGGCGGAAGCGCGAGCCGAGGGTGGGGCGACTGCGGGGGGGCGGGGGGTTATAGTCATCATCTAATCTAATCGTAGCACTTATTTAGGAATGGATGAAGTACTATCGTAATCTTCAACTCAAAATTTTATGAATAATCTTGTTGGGTTCATCTAATCTAATCGTAGCACTTATTTAGGAATGGATGAAGTACTATGGTAATCTTCAACTCAAAATTTTATACTTCCTCCGTATCACACTTTTAATCAATCATATTTTTAATCATTAATACTCATGTTTGGTACAAGTAAAAATTCTAAAAATTCAATATTTAAAAACTACACGACGAAAATAATCTAACAAGATCTCACTTTGCTATATTTTAATTTATATAACTATGATAAAACTTTAATTGAAAGTCTGTGTGTGAATAATGTCAATTATTCCAATATCAAAACATACAAATACTGAGGTAGTATATATTTTACTGTACACTAATTCTATTATGGTTATTCATTAAATTTATAATTTTTTACTAGTTTTCTTCAACTCAGAACTCCATATTTACCTCTAATAAAATATTTTATTTTGATTCCATACTATTTATATTATACGTATTTCATTTATCAATTAAATTTAATACATACTTTTTACATATACTTCTTCCATTTGGTAAAGATTGCCCCATTGGAAGTTTTGGTACTATTCACTCATACAGTCTTACTTAAAGTTTTATCATAGTTATACTGGTTAAAATATAGTCAAGTGAGATCTTGTTGGATTCTTCTCATCATGTAATTTTTAAATATCAAACTTTTAAAATTTTTACTTATACCAAACTTAAATTATTAATTGTTTAAAATGTGCATTGGACTGCACAGTGGGTGGGTCCATAGCAAATAAACAAAAACAGAGAAAGTATAAAATTTAATTTTTATATTTTAAATTATTTAATTAAAGTAAAATAATTAAAAGCAAAAAAATGAAAAAGATAAAGATAAAACAAATAAAAAGTAAATAAAATATAAAAGAAAAAGAAAAAAAGAAAATGGATATTCACAGAGCACCGCAGCGGTGCACTGTTGAGAGACGCCATTTTGGCGATAGCATGGTGGATTTTTGTGTGCCGATTGGAGCTCCCGCTCCGGCATTTCTCCAGTCTATCACAGGAGTAGAGGCCCCATTGGAGATGGTCTAACGCTTCGAAACATATGTGCGCGCTCTGCTCCATCCGTCCAATTTATTTTTTTTTTTTGCTTAAAAAAATTTCTGTTTTTCTATTATCACCTATTTTAATAAGTTAAAAATTATTTGTATGAGGACTTAACCTAAGACTTCCAATCTGAATGTTGGAAGTTCGATTTCCAATCGGTCTTTTATCCCTCTCATTTATTTCATTTATAATTTGTGTTGCATAGACCCATTTCCTAGCCTGTTCAGCCAAAAAAAAGTAAATTGAAAAATTATTAGAAACTAGCTTTTTTGACCCGCGCGTTGCGCACGGACGTGTTGCTTTCTTTCTTATTATGAATAAAACTAATAATTTTAATTGGATGAACAAAATAAATACGTAGAAGTTTAGAGTTTAGAATTTAGAATTCATAATTAATGATAGTTTTCAAATGTGATAATTTTGAGTAATGGTTTAAAGTTTATAGTTCGAAAATTAAAAGTTGAGGATGAATAGAGTTTAGAGTTTAACAATCGAGTTTAGAATTTCTTTGTTAAAATATAAAATATTTATTATTTATCAAGATTATAGCATGCCAACTATCTAATTCAACTAGCTTTCCATCTTCTGGAATTATAAATTCAAGCACTTCAGTTGCCAATGGTGGATAGTCTTTTCACAAATATTTGAACAATGTACCATATGTGAAGGAATCAGGTTGAATTCCTCAATCGAACAATTCCTTGTACAACTTGAAAACCTCCTGGTGATAGTACACATTCATTAAAATAGTGTATGTTTATTTATTAGGAGATATTCATTTCATTTGCATTTCCGAAAGCAGCTTATAACCTCCATCTTCTTTTCCAATTTTGCAAAGGCCATTCAATATAGCATTATATGTGATCACATTCGGGGAAATACCTTTCTCTAGCATTCTGGAGAAATATACAAATGCTTGTTCTAGTGGTTCTTCAGCAGCATGTGCATAAATTAATATAGTGTATGCCACAAATGTCAGAGGATAACCTCTTCTCACCATTTATTGAAACACCTCTCTGGCTTTCATAAGGTACCCAAATTCCAAGCAATCATAGATAATGCCTGTATAGGAAACAATAGCAGGCACAATTCCATCCCGAATCATTTTCTGCAGTGGATCATAAGCTTCCCTTAAATTGCTCAATTTAGAAATACCATCAACAAAGATATTATACATTATCATATCATGTGGGAACCCCTCTTCTTGCAGTCTAAAGGCAGTAAATATGTCACTCAGCTTCAATTCACTGCTACATGGTATGGAACATGATAGGGCACCAGTCATTTCTTCAGAAAACCATTCAGCCCTAAAATTAGAATTAGGTTCCGGTTACATTTAGAAAAATCCTTCATTTTGGATATAACAACGGTGATATCAATTATAAAACAACTACACATACAACATTCAGAATATGTTTTTACTATAATAAGGTGAGGTTTATTGATTAATAAAACAAATTTTGAGATTTATTCATTCATAAAACACAATTGTTCATTTAATCTGGATTATGGATAAATCAACACAATTTCTCATTTACTCGAGATTTCTGGCTCTCTTATTCAAACTAATTTATAACACTAATACACACCATAGATCATCATATCGATTTCTAGCTTTAATTCACATTCACCTAGATGCAAATACAAACAAAAAAAATAACAGTAAATTGATAGCAAATAGAGATGGAGAACATATCGGCTATAAATAAAATCCTCCCTTCACAACTATAAATCAAAAAGTGTGATCAAAATCCATGCAAGATCATCCAAAGTCAGTCAAAAAGCGTTCGTCAAGATGATTAAAATCGAGAATGGAGAAAAAAGGGAAAATGAAAGTTATATCCAATTATTAATAAATACTAATTATCAAGCAAAAATCGAATAACGCCACATTGATACAAATTGATTAAAGCTAATCACACCTGAGCACAGCAAGCATTCGAAACCGAACTTGTAGTTTTTAATAGTAAAGCTAACAGTAGAAACTGGAGTACAATGTCTTCTGCAAGATGATCAAAATCGAAATAAGAAAACTATACACAAATCTACAAAAGTAGCAGAACAATGATGATAGGTCATGATTTGATCAACAATGTGGAGACCTAAATTTATTCTTTTTCAATGCCATTAAAAGAGATAAAAGCGTGAGTCATATGCAGCTTTCAGACCGAAACAAAAATTTAATATTTGCGCGTTTGAATAAGTTTCACATGTGAGACTCCCATGCAGCTTTCAGACCGAAACAAAAATTTTGCAATAAAAACACTCAATTACCTTTTTGAAGGCATTCAATTTTGTGGGGAGGGAGACTAAACCCATTCATGTTTAAACTATAATTGGATAAAAATAATTAGATATCGACATCCCTTACTTAGGGAATCATAAAAATACAAATAAATGACACAATAGAAGTCATATATCAATATTACTTAAGTCATTAGACAATACTACTTATATTTGCACGCTTATTCACATGGGATCATGCAAATAAAGATCACAGGTGAGTGATTTATTAAAAGTTACTTTATAAACAAATATGTAAAACTATAAAAGAGGTTTAAGGGTGCTATACCTCATGGGGTAGGTAAGCATCAAGCAACACTGGTCGGTAGAATAGGAAGATGATCCAACTATGGCAGAACAGACGACATCAAAGGAATTTGATTTTTAGTTCGAACGAAGCTGCAATGGAGCTGAGTTTAGATGAACAACAAAAACTTAGAAATATATATACATCATGAAAAAGCAACTGGGAATAATACGGTAAGTATAATTAATTAGAAATGAGTTATATAGAATTAATCAGCGCTGAGTTGTATCTTGATGATTACTCAGCGCCTATGTGTTTTTAAGAGGAGTTGATCTAAAAATAACATATAATAATTGATTAACCCTTTAAAATTAAGAAGGGTGAATTAAAATTAATAAGGACAATGGAGTCTATACAGGCTAAAAATATATCTATTCTCTAAAATAATTATTTGAATAATTATTTTTTCTTTATATTATTATATAGTTTATTAATATTATTTACCATAAATTAGGATTGAAATTTGATTAAAATTTTCTATAGTAGAATACTTTTTTTTTTAAATATATATTTTGATAGATCAACTATTTTTTTGTGTTTACACTATGCTACTTTTTTTTTAAAAATAATAATATAGATCTATATTGAGTAATAAGTGAAATGAAAACTTTAAATAATTTTTTGGATAATTTTTACTATAATTAATTAATAATTTAGATTTAATTAATAAATATATATGTTCAAAATATTTTTTGAATAATTATTTTTCTTTATATTATGCGGTTTATTAAAATTATTTTCTTATAACCAACAGTAGTTGGATTGAGTAGATTGGAGCTCTAGTTGCTTAAACAAGATCTCGGGTTTGAGCTTTATGGGTATGCAAAAACTGCTTTAGGAGAGTCGCCCTTAATTGCCCGTGTGGCTTGGGGATACCCGGTTTCTCAAAGAATTATTTTATTATGATAAGAATTAAATTCAAAATTCATCATAATACCAAAAATTAGGATTAAAATCTGATTAAAATTTTCTATATCGCAGCAGAATCATTTATTTTAAATATATATTTCGATAAATTAACTCAAGTATGGTTAGAATTAATTAAATTTCTAATTTATTATATTGATTTAGATGAATACTTATTAATACTTTAGTGTTTCTCTAGCCTGTAGGTTGTGCATAGCAAAAAATTACTTTCGACTCACATTTTAATACAACTAATATAATATTGAATATATATTTATATTATTAAAAAGTTTATAATATACGAGTTTAATTAAATATTTATTAACCATCAAATATATTATAATTTTTTTTAAAATTTATATCTTTTGAAAATATAGAGAAAGATTTTTTGAAGATTTGTTTATGTATATAGATTTATGATCTAAATATAATAGTAAAAGTTAATGATATGACAAGTATAATTAATGAGTGCTGACGTGTATCATGTATGATTAATCAGCGCTGACGTGAATTAGTTGTAGCAAAAAAGTATTCCATATTTATTATTAGAGGTGTCGAAACGGTCCCGCGGGGCGACACGGGCCGGCCCGCGCGGGCCCCCACATTTTTGCGGGCTTGAACGGGGCGGGCCTAAATGGGACGGGCTAAAAATGTCTAGGCCCGACCCGCCCCACACGCGGGCCGCGGGTTATGCGGGCCGGTCCACGGGCTTTTTTATTTAAATAATTGTATTATTTTTTGTTTGTAAAAAAATAAAATTCGGATATATTTTTTAATGTATATATTAAAAATAAAATAAAAAGATTTATAATTGGTATTTGTGATTATAAATAAGTAAGTGTATATTTATTGTCACAATTATTTACTTTAATGTGGGTTTGTTGAATAATTATTTAAAAGAATTTATGATTATTCCATTTTTAATACGAAAGGAGTATATTATATTTTGCAAAATATAATATGTGTGACAAAACTTTTATAATTAATGATTGAACTGATTAAAATTTTAGGTCTCACAGATGAAGTCTTTGCTAGAGTTGTATTAGGTAAGACTGTCTGAGCATAATTCATTAATTTTATATTTTATTAGGTAAGACTGTCCGGACATAATTGACTAAATTTTATATTTTATTAGGTAACATTGTATGGGCATAATTTATGTTTTAAAAAATAAAAATTTGGCTGCACAAATAATTTTTAATAAATACAATAATATGGAATTTTAAACTTAAAAACTTGATACCCATAAAATTAATGAACATGGAAATATTAGAAGAGACAGATAATTTGTACTAAGAAAATTCAATATGCAAACAATTTAATCATTTAAATGTTTGATGATATTATGCTAAATATTCATAGTAAAGAATAATAGATTCAATCGATGCACAACGTAAAAAAAAAAAAAAAAAAAAAAAGCTGAAAGCCCGCGGGTAGGCCCGCCCCGCCGCGGGCCTAACCCGCAAAAGCCCGCCCCACTGCGGGTTGGGCCCGTTGAGGCCCGCATCTAAACGGGCCTCTAAATGTTGAGCCCGCCCCGCATTTTTTACCTTGCGGGGCGGGCCGGCCCAACGGGCTAAGCCCGTTTTGACAGGTCTATTTATTATATACATAGATAGTATGAATCATAGTTGTTAAGATCCCGATCTTTACGATCTTATGATTATACAACAATTATTTTAATTCATTATTACAATTTCATAATATCTCATTTCCTCTTGATCCTATACGCTTGGGCGTCTCCAATACAGATTGTTTTATTATTTTTTCTTTTGCCTGAATAGGAAAAAAAAAGAAAGAAAAAGGGTACTTTGGCCAAATTTCTCCCGACCCAACTCACAGAACAGAATCCCAAAGTCCGAAAGCCAAACTCAACAGAAAACCCCAAGCCATAGGCCCCGCGATTCTTCTTCACTCCTCTCATTCATGAATAACGGGAAATTTATTGGATCCAATCTCGATTCATTCCCCGGAGGAATCTGCTGTTTGTAAATGCATGTGGCCGTGGATCTGAACTGGTTCCCGCAATTCGTGCTCCTCGCATTGGCGGCGGCGCTCGGCTTCCTCTATTTGCTACGGAACACTGCGTCTAGGTATTTTGTGGTCGACTCCAATTTCGCTGCCGCTGATTTTTCCTCGGATAGCAACATTGGGGCGGCGATTATGGAGACTCCGCACGGAGGGGAGAAGGTTCTCGATGCATGCGCCGTGTGCGGCCTGAGGACGACCAAGAAGTGCGCCGGTTGTAAGATGGTTAAATACTGGTACGTGTGCCTAATTTTTATTTTTATTTTTTTGCAATTGATTTCTGCATGTCTATGTATTATTTGTGAGAATGTTAATTGCACAGGTGGGCGAGTTTCTAAGGGTGTTTTGCGAGGGTAATCGTGTAAACCTGTCGTTAATCTACCGCGCAGTATTCCCTTGTTAGAGTATCTGTAATTGTAATAGAATTCTACGATTTGGGATCATAAATGGTGAAATCATATTGAATCATTTGGAAAATTTGGATTTGGCTGTAATAATGCAATCAAATTAATTCTCCTGATGGATGTTCTACATGGGGAAATTTTAATAATTGAGCTTTTTTCTGCATCTAATACATTATAATCTATGTGTTTGATTGATTGTGAGTTTTCCAGTTTGGTCCCTATCACTGTACTAACTACTACTTCAATGTTCAATATTCAGTATTTGTAGCTCGTCTACACTCATGGAACTACACTAATTTCTTTTAAGATCAAAGATCCATCTTTTTCATGGGGAAGATGATATTGGATGTTTATTAATTAATTGTTTTTATAGCATGATGATATTTTTATTTTTATTTTTGGTTTAAAAAATGAATAGAGTGTTTGGATTCATAATTGTTTTAATGGGATTGCCATGTCCATGTTCTTTCTCTTATTCATCCAAGAGCATGCTGATGAAAATAACACAGGGAAAGATCTGAACAATGCAGAAAAAAGATTGTTTAGTAATTGTCTTGGTGAAGTTTTATGTCATGGGGGATCATGCAACTTGCATGGCAATGTCATTTTTTCTTCTTGAACTGCATGCCATGATTTTAATCAGCATAATTGTGTTAGAAAACTGCATAAGAGTAAAATAACTTCGCTAAGACACTAACAGACCCTGTATTTGCTAAAATTGTAGCTCTGAAGACTGTCAAAGAAGCCACTGGAATTCCGAGCATAAGACAAAGTGTAATTTGCAATTTAACAAAGCCAATCGGACAAAATTAAATTCTGTATTGAATGACAAGAAAGCTTCACTATTTCCTGCAAGTGGAACCTCAAAAAAGTTTAAAGAATCAAACAAGGTATCTACTGCCTAGTTACCTCTTACATCAAGCACTAACCACTTGTACTAAGCACTATGGAGCTTTTATTTGATATTATCCTGTTGTTGTCAGATCCTTTATCCGTACGAGGAATTTGTAAAATTTTTTGATTGGGAAAAACCTGATTATCCCCCTCCTTGTGGACTTTTAAATTGTGGAAACAGGTAATTGAGGTTTTTACTCTCTACCCTGTGTTTGAGTACCTGCATTTTCAAGTACTTCTCATGGACCCCTCTTTCTTCCATGCAGTTGCTTTGCTAATGTGATTCTTCAGTGTCTTGCTTATACTAAGCCACTTGTTGCCTACTTGATGGAGAAAGGCCACAAGACAAAATGTAAGATATCCTAATCATAATCATAATCATCTATTGCATTAATTTGTACTCAAGCGACAGGACTCGGTTGTTTGTTTTTTCACTTTTTTGTATCTGTTGCTGGCCAATCTTTATGCTTGGATATATTTCACAGGTCGGATGAGTAATTGGTGCTTTTTATGTGGATTTCAAGAACACGTGGAAACAGCTACTCGAAGTAGTGCTCCATTTTCTCCCATTAACATACTTTCACGTCTGCGCAGTATTGGTGGTAATCTTGACTATGGACTGCAGCAGGATGCTCATGAGTTTATGAGGTACGCATTTGTTTGGGTACAGGAATTTTTTTTTGTTAATCTTTGACATTTTTTAGGGAGTTCCTAAAAAACATTTCTTGAAACCTTATATTACTTCATTTTTTTTGGTATTCGGTTGATGTAATAAATTTTGGAATCTATATATTATTTATTAGGCTTGCGATTGACACAATGCAATCTGTGTGCCTTGATGAATTTGGGGGAGAGAAGGCTGTTCATCCAAACTATCAACAGACAACCCTCATTCAACATATTTTTGGTGGTCGACTGCAATCTCAGGTAGCTTGACTGGATGAAGCATGAGCTTTTATTTTTCTATTTCCTGTTTTAATTCTCCTGAATCTACCAGTGTGCCATTTTGAATACAAATGTTTTCAGTTGTAAAGGTTGGATACATTAAAAAACAATACAACAAATGACAATGTTGTTCTGTTTCTGTGCATCTTACCATTAGTGTCATTTAGGTCTAGTATGTCAGTTGATGATTCTCTGAAGTCTGAACACACTATGTTGATGATCAAACATGCGATAGAAAATATTTGATGATGATTATCAGTATATTTTGACTCATTAGGGGAAGCTGTGTGAAAGAACATGGGATTTACTTTTCTTCTTGTCAATGCTCTTTTACTAAGCTATTTGCCTATTTTATCGTGAGTTTTGCTACAAATAGTGAAAAATTGAATTGTAATTTCCCTGTTTTATTATTTTGTTAGCTTGCATCATTATTTGCTCATCAGTATTTCCGTTTTGTAGGTTATATGCACTGAATGCAATAATGTGTCAAATCAATTTGAGAGCATGATGGATTTAACAGTTGAAATTCATGGAGATGCTGAGACTCTGGAAGAGTGTTTGGACCAGTACACTGCTAAGGAGGAACTTCACGGGGATAATAAGTATAAATGTGATGGGTAAGTGTTGATTGCTGCATACATACATACCTTTATCATATGCTGCATGTATTATCGATTTAGGATAATAAACTTGCTTATTTTCATTTTGCACCTGATTATTATAATTCACTTGTGATTTTGCACCTGATTATTATAATTCAGATTATTTATAACGTTGTTTGGTGGCCAATCCACATTGGATAACTGATGTTTATTTATATAATTATATTAGAATATGGCATTAGTAAATAGTACAACTCTAGCCTCGGGCAGTATTAATGTACAGAATATAGGGATCTTTGTCAAAATTCAAATAGACCGAATATGATACAGTATAATTGGTGAATAATATTTTCAGGAAAGTAATCTGCTTGTTGAGATTGATATTTATGCTAAGTGATTCTCTTTTCTTAACGGCTCAAGCTTTTAGAAAAGTTGGATATTGTTGTGTTTGTATCCCAGGCATTCCCAGCCTCCCCATCTTGTCATCTTGTATCCATGCTTCGTTTGTGCATCTGCTTTTTTGGTTCCACCCAAATCTGTCTCTTGAGTTCATGCAAGTTTAACCCACCCTGTGTGCATGAGGAGGCGTGTCATATATATTTAGTGATTCTCTTCCCTAAGAACTCAAGGTTTAAGGCAAGTTTGTTACTAGCACTACCTGCAATATGATGTTCAGTCTCTAACAAAAGGTTTTCTAACCCTACTATCATGAAGAGAAGTCCTTTATAGTTTTGTTGTAAAGGTTTCACATCTTTTTAACTCTAATAGGGGAGTTCCTTGGTTTTTCTTATGCTCTGTTAATGGTGTTTTTCTATTTTACATGTACTTAAAAATTGTACACGAAATATGTGAGATTCTGAATTGTTATTGAGATGTACTTACTATCATCACTTGCAAACATCCAGGCTCCATCAGTTTTAAATATTAACAATGTGTTTTGTCTCCCAACTTTTTAGTACAGAGAGATAATTGTTGTTTCAAATGGAAATAAATTTTATCTCTACTGCTTATAGTAAGTTGTCTATGCAGTTGCAATGCTTATGTCACAGCCTGGAAACGCCTGTGCATTCAGCAGGCACCAAATATTCTTACCATAGCCTTGAAACGATTCCAGGTATGCTCTTGTATTTGTTCATTTAATATTTGCATGGAGCCATGGATAACATATATGGAACAGTGAACAGGCATTAGTTTATGAAATATGCAAGGAATTTCCCAAAGATAGAAAGTGTGGAGAATTTGCTTTTGTTGTAAGTTGGGGAATTCTAGTCTAACATGGCAAACAGAGGTGTAGGAATGCTTATTTATTTGGATGTGTGCTATCTGGTTGCTGAAATATATGTCTAACCAAACAAAACATTTTGAGCAATCCAAGGCTTGTATGACTGCATAGTGCATACTTGCATGAATTTATAAACATATCTTGATAAGCCTTGTGTAATGATAGCCCTTGACCTTTTAAATCTGGAAGGATGCAGATTTAATGCCTGCACCCAGTTGATATCACAGAAATGGAGTTGCATTGCAGTAACTGACTAACTGCTCGTACTTCTCTCCTATGCTTATCTTTTATATGAGGTTCAATAGTATGATATGCTACCCGATTCTCTGGTTTAGATCATCATATTTTTAAACTTATATATGCTGGCTTCCCCTTGTTGATTTGATTCTGTTGCGACCATTGCTTGTTTCACAACATGGTTATAACTGATGGAAATAACACTTGCAACTTCAAGATTTGTTTGATGTACCTTGACTTTTTACAGAAATTTCGCCGCTGAATTGGGTTTTAGGGAACAATTACATTCTTTATATCCTTTCCCCTTATTATTATATTTCTCTTTATTCAATTATTTTAATATGAATGGATTGTAGCTTTTATTTAGGCAGTTCTTGTTGTAATGAGAATTTTTTATTTTTCTGGAACAGAGTGGAAGGTTTGGCAAGCTTAACAAGAGGGTTACCTTTCCCGAAATGCTGAATCTCAAATCTTACATGGGTGAATCGGAAGCTGGAAATGATTATATGCTGTATGCTGTGATTGTCCATCTGGACATGTTGAATGCCTCATATTTTGGTCACTACATCTGCTATGTTAAGGACTTCGGTGGAAATTGGTACAAGATTGATGATAATGAGGTATCTGCCACAGCCACACTTACCTGGATATCTTCAAGTTGAATACTGATATCTGTTACAGTTGTTGCTTTGGATATATGAGCATGGGTAATATTGAGTGGTTCATAGTAACATAACATTTTGTGTTAAAGGTTTATGCTAATGCATTGTCCATCAGCAACTGCATGCCTAGAGAAAGTAGTCTTGCTTATATGCCATACGCCTTGAACTTATTTAAGAGGGAATAAGTTATTTAATTTTTCTACATTTTGAGGGTGAAGTGGTTTTTATTGAATTATAACTCCGTAAAACATATTTCTATTTTGGCCAATTTGTTAAGGACTTAAGGTCCATATATGATTACTGCGAGAGAGTTGTTTTTATGATCTTATTCATGGAAAAGAAAGTGGTGTGTTATCCGTAGAACATGATATTAATTCATCAATGTTCTCTGAATTTACACAGCTTTTGAGTTTTTGTTCATCAGCCTTAAACCATTTTCAGGTGACGTGTGTTGAATTGAATGAGGTGCTTTCTCAGGGAGCTTACATGCTCTTGTACAAAAGGTATTTTCTTCCATTTCACATATTTAGATTTCAAGAGTAGCATGTCTGTATATGGATGGATACAATGTCTTATGTGTAGAATGCGTAGGAAGTTGGTATGCCTTTGAAATTTAATATTTCCAGTTCCAGAAGCTTGTAAAAGGTTGGGCTGAAGATTCTTACATATGCATTTTTTTTTTTCGGTTAATGAGTTCTTTGATATTTGATAACACTTTTGATTGGATAGGTAAAGTCAACGGTTTTGATTGTAGTTGACTTGTAGTATTGGAAATTGTGACCTGTGATATTTTATGCTATTTTTATGCTATTAGCCTTCTCCAGTTCATATCTGATAGATGATTGTTTTGTGCATTGGTTCCAATAGGATTCATGCCCGGCTATCATGTTTGCTTCCTGTTGAATCATGTAAGAAACAAGAAAAAGAAAATGTGACTTCACAAGCGGTAGAGCCATCTGTGGAACGACCAATTGAATGTTTGTCAGCTATAGGCCTTGATAATCTTGCTAATTATGGAAATTCATCATCTGCTGACTTTTCCGGAAAATCAGTTAACATAGATGTATCAACCTTCACTGAACTGGAAGATGCAAAGAAAAGAGTAAAATTGCTATCTGCTGAAGCAAGTTTACCTCTGATGAATGGTGAAATTCTGGAGTCCGAGGTAGCACCAAAACAGTTTGGTGTAGCGAATGACACTGCCGAACCAGTCCCTGTGAGCACTTCCTTGATTGATAACAGTCCTATGGAGTTAGGTGCAGACAATGTCGTGCCATCCATTTCTTATATTGAGAATCCAACCTTGATTGGTACCAGTTCTATGGTTAATGGAACTAATGCTGACCAATTATTCGAGAGAATATTGACTGAAGAGCCAACTGCAACTGAGAACCATAAGATTGAGAAAGACAAGGAATGGTATATTTCTCCAGTCACCACTGCTGATGTCCAAGAAACAAACTCTGCCAATGGGATATCTATGTCGGACAATGCTGAGTGTAGAAATGGTGCCCTATTGCTTGATAATGATTACAACAAAGAGGCCAAGAAGCCTACATATTTTTCCGGTTTACTTGACAAGGAAGTTGAGAAAATGCCTAAAATCCTCCCAAACAAACAAATCAATGGGGCAATGAAAGTTGAGGAAAAACCTGGCTCGGTGCTCCAGAACGGGAATGTCTCCACCGACACTGCTTTGAACAAGAGCCTCAAAATGGGAGATTCTGAGCCAACAAGCTGCATTCACTGTAAGTACCAAAACTCAAATGACAAAACTAATGCAGCAGGTAGCTGGGCAGCAAAACCATGCTGTTGATGACAAATGTCATCAATAGTATTAATTATTTTGGTGATAGATCTTGATGGAGGCTATCTTTTTGCTTGTGACCTTAGCATACATCTTACAAGTCGAACTAAAAGTTCTACCACAAAATTTTGGCATAGGGATGGCCACCATTGAGAAAATTCTTTTATTCTAGTTTTTGAGGGGTATCTTGAGTTTGTATGATTAGGCTTGATAGGGAATTGTAATTTAGACATTTTTTGGGGTTCGTGAGTACGATTACCCATCTCAGTGTTGCAGATAGTCCTGCTTCGAAATGCAAAATTAATTATCGATTATTACAATTGTTTTGAGCAATTTATTAGTTATGTGTAACTGTGTTGGTTTGGCCGAGTTTGAATTCAAGGATTTGAAGGTAGGGGTTTCAAATCTTGAGTATAAATCCTCTCTACATAAACACGAACGAACTTTGTTGCGGTAGATTCGATGCTAGTACAACTGTACAAGAAAATGTTAGCATGGTGTTAGTTTTTAGTTTTGCTGTTCTTAAAAGAGGTTTTGTTGCACTTGTGTAAATAATAGTACTATAACTACTATGTTAAAATTAAAGGTTGGTGGCAATATTAGGGTAAGTTTCAGTTGTTTATTTATACAATGATGGCAAAATTAATACCCCTCACGGCCACGGCCCCTATATTATTTATGGCGTGATTTACCCTTACAATGAGGGGGTGGACTGTGCATGTAGGGGCTTTGATCAGATATATTAGAATTGATACTATTACATATGCAGAATTTTTTTTTTTTTTTGGAGGAGCCATTGAAGGTCTGGGAAAATGATGGTGGGAACCCATGCCACACAATGACACAAATTACAAAGGGAATAAAAGGGAGGGATAGGGGGCCGGTGGGGAATCGAACCTCCAACCTTCCATTGGAAGTCAATGGACTTAATCACTTGGCTAAGTCCTCATTCCCACATATGCATAATCTTGATTTAGTGTTTGAGATTTAGTTAGTGGTACCTTTGATGTCCTCCTAATTAATAAGTAGATTGTTTTTGAACTTATTATATCCTTCCAATTTTACCTTTTCCTTTGTAGTAGTTAGAAGAAATTAAATAAAACACTTTCAATATTTTTTTTTTTTAAAGGATTCTACTAAACAAGCTAAGAATGCATGCATAGGTAGGTGGACTTTAATTAATTTAATTCTGCCACACCCACCAAGGCTCCATAGCTTTCTCCATCACTTATGTTAATTATATACTATGTCTATGCTCATCACACATTTATAAATTGCATTGCATCGACATTAAATTTGTATGCATGCATGCATGTATCACTGCTGAAAGGAAGCTTTTCACACATGTCCTTGAATTTGATGCTTATCGCATCATGCTACACTGCTAACCCAATTTTATCATATATACTACTTCCTCCGTTCTTTTTAAAATGTCACGGACCCACGTTCCATGCAACAGTTCAATACACGTTTTTAATTCTCAATAACTTAAATTGCATACAAGTAAAAATTATGCAAATATGATATCCTAAATCCATGTGATTAGACGAAAGCTAACAAGATCCCACTTGACTATATTTTATCTTAGGCCCTGTTTGGGAATTAGCTGTTAGCTGTTAACTGATTCTGTGAGTAATAATTAGTTAAAATTAGCTGTTTGACAATTTCGAGACTAACTTTTTGCTTAGAATAAGCTAAAATTCAAAATGCTGCTATTTGCAGCGGTTTAAATTGAACAATGTTTTAAGTTATTTTGTCTTTTTAAATAAGCTAATTCAGTTCAAATTGCCTCGAATAAGCTAATTCCAATTAGCTGTTTTGCCAAATAGGGCCTTATATAATTGTATTAAAAGTTCGAATCAAAGTTACTCAATGAACAGTGACAAAACCTCCAATGTATCACTTATAAAAGAACGGAGGAAGTATTATATATTTATATTGTTCTATTATTACCCACCCCACAATACATTACTAAATTTTACTAAAATGAAACCCACCCACAGACCCATAACCCATTGTTGAATTTTAGTAAGAATTTATACGGACTGGTTACTATGTTGAATGCCAAAAATTCAGTATTTGTTGAAGTGTTGAATTACTACTAAAAATTCTGAATTGTTATTTAAAAGTGTTTAACCTATGACAATTTAATACTTCAACAAATACTGAATCAATCGTAGTAACGCAAAAGCATTTTGGGATGTGGGATAGAGGAATATGCAAGAGAGCTAAAAGGGTGATTGAAATGGCTTTTCTTTTATTGATGGTTGATGATACTCCCCATGTTTTTAAGGGTACAACTCATCTCAATTGGTCCCAAACTGAATGTGAGATGTAGGTTGTTCTGCAAACTGGAAATACATACTTTTCTTATTTTCCTATTTTGGTGTTAGAAAATTTATGAAGATAGTTGAAAGGGACAATTGTCTCTCATCCAATCCATTCCTTTGGAGCCAGAAATGTAAGAACAACACTTGGTCCACACAACAGTTTGTGAGCCACTCACCACTATCTAATGTTTGGGTACTATCTTTATCCATGTTATATACTTCCTCTGTGTTTTTTTAAATGTTACACTAATGCACATTTTCAATGATTAATAACTCAAATTCGTTACAAGTAAAAATTCTAAAAATTTGATATTTAAAAACTACAAGATGAGACGAATCCAACAAGATCTCACTTGGTTATATTTTTTCTTCTATAAATATAACAAAAATAAAAGTCAAAGTGCTACAATGAACAGTAAAAATGTTAAAACGTAACCTTAAAAAAAAAAAAACGGAGGGAGTAGATGCAAGTTATTTTCCAACTCTAAGACTGCTAAATTATCTTCCGCCCCGAGTCATGACTCATCAACCTCAACCTCAATCTCAGCTCCCTTTTCTAGAAATTAGCTTTTAGAGGGAATAAATATAGAATTCACTATTTTATCAATTTAGATCATAAAGTATTTGAATATTTAAGTGGTACCATAAATATGTATTTTTTTTTTATAATTTATTTATCATAATGGTCATTTTATTCAAATTCACCCTCGTTACATTTAACATATTACATGTGAACACAAAAACTTTAAATTCTACATTCTTCATTGTAATTTATTGCATTTTTATTTTATTTAATCATTTTAATTTTATTTATATAGGAAATAATATTTAATTTAATTACGTTATAAAATAATGTAAAAAAAAAATTAAAATTGAGTATGTTTTTCCTAACTCCGAGAGGATAAGATCGTCCACACGAACTGCATTCATCCTTGCTAGGACAACTAGCATCAATTTTACCACATCTAACTGATGCTCATTCCACATCTATTTCTGCCAAGGAAAATTAATTCCATCTTTTACCTGGTGTACATCCTGCTGCTTTTCATTTTGATAGGAGACCATAAAATACTTAATAGTCTACCATTCCTACCTTGGCCTCAAGCCAAAGGATTTCTCAATATTGACGTTAAAAATCTTGATAGAATATAGTGACATAATAATAATAATAATAATAATTAGAGAAGAGAGAAAGAAAGGGAAAATAAAATTCTTGATCTTTCAACCTAACTCTACATAAATAAAAGTGAGACTTCTTTTTAGCCATCACTTCCGACTACTACCTGAGCTAATAATGATAGAGGCAAAAACACATTTCCGACCGCATGTCTTACTATAACCAACCTCACATATCCAACTCAATCTTTTACACCCCGAGATCGATCTATCTATCGTACTCTCTCTCTCGACCAGGTCATCAAAAAGCTACTCCCTCCGTCCCACGAATTGTGGCTCGTATTCCTCTTTGGGTTGTCCCACGAATTGTGGCCACTTTCCCTTTTTAGATAAATTTACTTAATATAAATATGATTAGAATGTTAATGGTTTCTAAATTTCATTAAAAATAATCACTTTTACTATTCTGCACAACTCCCAATACACTTTTATTTTTTTTACACAAAGTCCCTTGCATTTTTTAAATTCTTCATATTTTAAAATTGGTACAAATAAAAATTATATAAAATATATATTCTAAATCTAGACGTCTAGACGATTCTAACAAGATCACACTTGAATATTTTTCTCTAATTAAATCATTACAATAATATTTTGTCAAAGTTAAACAATAAAGAAACTCCAAATTCATTAAAATTTTAAACACAAATACCCACATCACTTTAACCACTAAACTCCATCATACCCCCACCACATAAATTACCGTGCCCAAAAGAAACGAGCCACAATTCGCGGGACAGAGGGAGTATTTCTTTGAAGTACTACCTCATCGGATTTCGAAAAAGTGATTTTGTGAACCTTGAACTATGTTCGTTAGCACCAAGTCTAGAATCATCTAGGAAACGCAAAGAAAAGTAAGTAGTACACTCTCCGTCCCAGCTAACGTGTCCTGTTTGACTTTTTGACACTGTTCATTGTTCTACTTTGACTCGATTTTATTTTATGTATATATTTGAAAAAAATAGTCGAGTTGGGTCTTGTTAGAATCGTATAATCATGTGGTTTTAGAATATATATTTTACATAATTTTTTGTTGTACACATTTTGAGATATTAGCAGTTAAAAAGTGTATTGGATTGTGTGCAAAAGTGAAATAAGACAAGTTAAGTGGGACAGAGGGAGTAATTTATTGCTCCCGCAAAGTGAGACTGTGAGAGGGGTTTGGGTTCACAAGTTTGAGTTACCTTGTTCGGAAAAAACGAGATTAGAACATCTCCGGATGGCATTATTAATTGGGTGGGGGGGGGGGGGGGGAAGCATAAATAAATTTTTTTTTTTTGGGTGAAAGATAAATAAATAAATAAATAAATAAATAAATAAAAAAAAAATTTTGATGTTTATTTTTGTAAAAAGACTTTAAAAAATGGCCATTTTTTTACTTATTTATTTTATCCTTGAGCTTGCTACTTCCCATATTTTCCCATAATACACATGACATGATCACATGACAATTGACAAATTGCATATACACATTTGCACCTCCTTTCCACACTCCAGTTTCCACAATTCCTTCCACTATTGCATTCACCGCTTCCCTTCCCTTCCCTTCCCTCGAAAACCCCTCCTCCTCCCTCTCCTCTCCATTTCAAAAACTTCTCGATTCATGGATCCTAGATAAATCCATTTCTTCTCTTCTTGATTTTGGAATTTGGATTATGTTACCCGCACGTGATTAGGTAAATTTTTCATCGCTTTTTTAACGGATCAAGATTTTTGGATTGCAATTTATTCGATTTTCGTTGCAGATCCTTCATTTGATATGTAGTATTTTCCTGTTTTTTTCTCAATTTCAGCCGACTAAATTCTCGGACGAATCACGCGCTGTTCGATGCCATGAAGTAAATTTAATTGAGCTGAATTCACTGTTTGTGGGTTCTCTAGTACTATCATCTTTGATATCATCGAAAAGGGTTGGAAAATTTTTTGTCTCTCGAGATTTAGATGGATTTCAGCGGGAATTCAAGTCAGTATTTGAGGTTAGCTTTCCTGTTGTGCTTTCCTTCTTTTCTTTTTTCTTTTTCTTTTTTGTTTCTTTTTCTGGATTGTACCGTACTGTTTCGTTGAATGGACCACCTCTTTCTGACAGATCCTCTTTACTGCATCATTTTTTCATCTGGGTAGATTCGTTTCTTACTGTCTTTTTCGATTAAGGATTCTGATTTCTGAACAGACATTTATTTTCAACTGTTCTTCCGCCATTTTGCATTTTGATGTGTAATCCTTTGACTTGTCTCTTCTGTACGTTTCCTTTTCTGCATTTTTCCGAGAAATTTATCCTTCCCAGTGTGGTTTCAGTACCAATTAAATTTGAATCTTTAAAAGGATCCATGAACAACTGTTCATTTTTAGTTGATTAGCCTTTAGTACTACAATGGGATCTATCTTTAAATTATTGGAGCTGATTATATTTAATCACAATAATTTCAGTTTAATCTCGGCCTTGTCATATGGCGCTGCCTCAATGGCAATGGTTTTTATCAATAAAGCTGTGGTGATGCAGTATGCGGACTCGATGACCCTCCTTACTCTTCAGGTAGACCAAAATTTTACTTAGCATGTTTCTGCACACAGAAATGGTGTTTGTCTTTGAGAAGTTGCATTTCTCAGTCATTGACTTGACTAGTCTTTCGTTGTGTTGTTTGTGCTGATATCAGCAACTGGTGACAACTTTGCTTATACACTTTGGTAGAGTAATGGGATACACACAAGCCAAGGGATTTAGTGTACAGACTGCGAAGAAACTTATACTAGTTTCTTTATTCTACAATGCAAATGTCGCATTTGCACTAGCAAGCCTGAAAGGTGTAAATATCCCGATGTACATAGCCATCAAGAGGCTTACACCGCTAGCTGTACTCATAGCTGGATTCTTTTATGGAAAAGGAAGACCATCAACTCAGGTCTGTATGTCTTCAATTTAATTTAGATCTGTTCGGCCTTAATTATGTGGGGGGCAAAACTTTCTTGTTTTCTGATTGCAATTATGAGGAATGGTTAGTATTTTTGTTGCATGTCAGCAATTATCATTTGTAAAATTGTGGCTTGCAGTTCTTGTGAGATGCTTACTGTTATTATTTTGAGGAAATTGATGCTTATCGCTGCCACTGAACCAGTTTGCAGCACATAATTTTTATGATTGCAATGTGTGGTTACTCTACTGCTGCAAGAAATTGAGAGAAATGTATACGGAAGTTGTTTGCAGCAACTTACTGTGACCTGTTTCATGTTTAGTGCTTTGTCATTCTACCTTGGCATTGATAATGTCGCATTTTTGGATATTGTAGTTATTTGTCTGAAGATAATTTTTAAGTGTTTCCCAATGGGCTTTTATTAGGTGACAAGTTTTGTGAATCCTTTTTTTGTTTCCAGGTCACTCTTTCTGTACTTCTGATTGGTGCTGGAGTTCTTATAGCAGCACTCGGTGATTTTTCCTTTGATCTTTTTGGATATACCATGGCCTTCACTTCTGTTTTTTTCCAGGTATACTGTGGAATGTAATAGTACCACTAATATTTTTGGTTATATGGAGATTTTCTTTAGTAATGCTAATTTTCATTTGCAGACGATGTACCTGATATTGGTAGAAAAATCAGGTGCAGAGGACGGGCTTACCTCAATGGAAATCATGTTCTATAATGGCATTTTGTCATTGCCTTTTCTTCTATTCCTTATCATAGCTACTGGAGAATTTCCAAATTCATTGTCGGTATTATTTGCAAAGGTAAAATGTCAACACTTCCAACACTAGTTTTATATGAAATTCTTGAGCTATAGTTTCGAGCTCTAGATTTAAACCGAAAGTCATTTGATCTAGGTGCATTATTTTATTAAGACTTGTTAATTTTTTGGATATTTAAACAGAAAGAGGGGCAGCTTCAGTTGACAATATAATGAGGAAAAACATGCTTAAAATGGTTAGATAATGTGTCTTGGAGACTTCTATTTAGTATACTTCAACCGAATACAAGGCAACATACAATTTACTTAGTAGAGTCCTTGCAGCATATTGCACATAGTTGTTGAATACATCTATTTTGGTTTTTACTTATTTCTAACACTTTATTTTGACAGAGCACCTCGCTACCATTTTTGGTGATTCTTATGCTTTCCCTGGTGATGGGTATCATCCTAAACTACACTATGTTCTGGTGTACTATTGTCAATTCTGCTTTAACCACTACCATCGTCGGAGTCCTCAAGGGAGTTGGTTCCACGGTATGCAACCTAACACTTCATTTTGGTGATTCGCTTTTAGATGAACAGCAAATTAGTCCTTTTAAAAAATGCTAAAAATTCCAACAAACTCATGAAAACCATAAAGGTTCAAGAAACCCTTGCTATGATGCATTTCCTTCTTGCATAAAGAGCCCATTTAATTATCTGTCTAGCTTGACGATGCTTGTGTACTGCAAACAGACCCTCGGTTTTTTCCTACTGGGTGGGGTGCAAGTGCACGCGGTGAATGTCACAGGCCTGGTAATCAACACCATTGGTGGCGTATGGTATTCATTGGCGAAATATCAGCAGAAGAGGAACAAGTTGCCTAAGGTGATGTCGGAAGTGGGGACGTATCATAAATGAGACACGGTATGCAGTTTGGGGTGCATTTTTTGCCTGCAGGTATACAGATGGATTCACTTGAGTTTCTTTTATGATTTAAGCAGTCAGTAGCAGCAGCCTTAGCACAACAGCAACACAAAGGAAGCTTTGTTTGTTGGCTACTTAGAAAGGTCTATGATGTTTGTTTTACATACATCCTGGTATGTGTACACCACACCACTTGCAAAAAGAAATGAAAAGAAAGACATTTTTTTTAGCCTATTCGATTCTGTCATTACTCGTTGGTTACCAGTTACCATGGAGTAAAGAAATCGCGCCATGATAACAAACTGCCTTTGATAAAAAAAAAAATTAAAAAGATAGATTTTGTAATGCCGTGAAGTTTCATTTTTCGTTGAATATGCTTAGGGCAAGTACAAAAGCGAGGCTGACAATGGATCCGGGTAGACTGAATGTGATGAAATACATGTTTTTCAATCATTGATCGCAAAAACATCAATAATAATGACATTCGGTGAATATTGATCACAAAACATCAATAATGATCACAGTATATAGTAAACAAATTCATTCAGCACTCCAACCGAACCGTACTAGATTAATAAAAGGGTTTGGATAGTGTGCTAAATGTGTTGGGTATTTATTGGTGTTTGGGTTGTATTTTCCACAGATACAAGCACTCCTCTTCAGCACTTAAGCACCTGCTAATTCAGCTTCCAAACCAAATCTCATACTGTATAAAATACCTAGTACTTCTTTAAAGCATCGAATGGTAAATATGAAAATTAATAAATTGACATTTTCTATTTGTTTGGGAAATCATCAAAATAAGCTCATTTAAATTCCTCAAAACAAGTTACATCAATTTTCTAAGACACAAACGAAAAATAATAAAGAAAACAAAAAATTTTTAAAAAAACAAAAAAAAAAAAAACAAAAACAAACCAAATACAAGAAAATATTCGTGAAGAATATTTTAAACTAAGTTAAAAGAATATTTGCAAACATCTCTCTCAGAATCAAGAAGGTAAGAACTGAACCTCAACATAGAAATGAAAGACTACTTTGACATAAATTTTTTCCCAAATAAAGAAGTCAAGGACAAAACTTCAACATTGTCTTTCGCACATTAGTCTAACAAAAAATTTTGTAGGCAGTTTCTTAACTAGGATTTCTCACATGATCAACATTTTCTTCCAAACAATATTCTAACTAAAATATCCATAGACAATTCATCACCAAAGATTTCTCACATATGCACAACATTGACTTCTACACGAAAATTTCCATAGGAAATTCCTTACCCAGATGATTTCTCATATTATTCGATGAAACTTAAGAACGGAAACATAGAGGAGGCCCAGGAGGAGACCGATCGAGATTTCTAGATTAAACTCAACGCACTGTTGAGTTAGAGAGATAGAGAGAGACAAAATCTTTTTCAAAAAGAGAGTTGCATGTTATTATGAATACAGATTAAATTTTTTTGCAACAAAATATACTTTTTGTGGATAAAATTATTTAAGGATTAAGTATGTCTTCTTAACAATTAGATGGGTTAAAAGTTTTGGTGTTCCAATGCAAAATCTTTCATAGTTGACACAATGGACAAACGGGAACAAAAGTAGACTCCCAATCCGCCCGTTTCAAACAATCCATTTTAAATGCATGATAATATAAAGCTAACAATTTCTTTTTTAAGAATGTACTACTTAATAATACAGAGAAAAGAGAAAGAAAAGTAACTTAGAAAAAATAAAAGTTGAATTTGTAAGTTAAATAAACAATACTTTCAAAATAAATCAAATCAACATGTAAATATATATTGGCTCCCACAACTTTCCTAGCTTTTATAGGTTGTTCAGGGAAAAAAAACAAAAAAAACATGTAAATATATATTTGACAAAAAAACAATTTAATATGGTCTAACTCCAATTAAAAGAACAAAATGTCATGGTCATTGAAATCTTTATCTACTCACTCAAAAATGACACATACCATTTCTATATATGAAGAAAGAAATTCATGCACCAGATGCATAATTAAGGAAAAAACTTCTATATATAATAAATTCAATGTACCTGCCAATGGCGTGAAACCCGATGATCAACCTTATACCTATTGAAAATACCATACATATTTGAGGAGAGACGCATCATAGCCGCAGAGAAAAGCAATGAGAAGAAGCATCTAGAAGAGAAGAAAACTGGGATCCAGAATTATTCAAATTGAAGATAGCACATCATGGTAGTAGAGGTTGAAAGTGAAGATGCACGAAACCAATGATGCAGTACCAGGCAAACACCTCGACACAAAAACAAAATCATAAATTTTGGGAGGCACTCCCTCATACACTAATAAAATTATAAACTACAAATATGAAATATCACGACCACACAGACGAGACTATTAAAATAGTTCAGGAAAAAAATCAACATGATGTCAAGGTAAGTGACAAACTTACCAATGATATATTAGAAACACAAAAGTCCATGAGGGGAAACCTGAGGCACTACCCCACTTACAAAGTTGTATATAAGTCATCAAGGTAAAGACCACTTGAAACTTTCAAACTTCTTCAATTCTTCAACGTCTCAAAAGCACCAACTTATCCATGCTTAGCTTCTACTCCGGCGTCTTTCTCTAATCCCATTTCTGCGAAATTGCACCAGTAGTACAAGTGTACAACATAGTTAGGGCATGCTTAGTTTCATGGACGGGATTGATAGCCAATATGATTGTTTGGGTTGGTATTTAAATTTGATCCTTAGCTTGGATCAACCACCATCCCAATTAACTCAATAATCAAGTGATCGAGTGAACATATGATTAAATTGGATATATTAATACTAGACATGGCTTAAATACTCATCTGATTCTAATGTTTTCCCAACATCAAAATGATTACCTTTGCAACTGTGTACCCCCACAAGAATGTATAGAACTTGCATACAAACCTCTATATTGAATTAAATTAACCTTAACTAGAATATGCACCAGGCATCCGTAACAAGAGAGAACTAGACACTACAAAAGTAACTACTATGCAATTCATTTCACGCAATAATTGGAGATTCATCTACCAGCAAAGAATTGGTAGTTGTAATTACAAAACCAACCAAACAACAATACACAGCTGCCATTTCTTACACAAGACTAACACATGGATATATTTTAGGAGAGTGCTTCTACACTATTCAGCAAACAAGCAAACAAAGAAAAAGGACATTACCCATTTGCATATGTCGCCTCATTTCGCCCACGATAAGGAGACCTGCTATAGCTACGCCCTCTGGGAGACAAACTGCGGCGCCGAGGGGACCTAGCCCGAGGACTGTATCTCATTGCAATAGAAACAAATGCTACTTGTAAGAATTGATTTAACAATACAAGGCTGAAAAGATACTAAATGAACCACTTCACCCATCTAGCCTTTTCTTCCCTCACATTCTGTTCTCAAGTTTTAAACTTGAGGAAATAAAAAAGAAACGGAAGGAACTGAAAAGAAAGTAAAGGAAATAGAAGGAAACCTATTTTTTAAACATGTGCATACTTGAGAAGAAAAGAAATGAAATGAAATGGATAAATGAAAGTTATATTTCCTAGTTGGGATAAAAGAAAACGATAATGTATCTTTTACAATAGTGCCCCTCATGGGTTAATTTATTTTTTTTAAACAAAAAATCAGTGGAAAATCCATTTTCTGGGATAGTATGGTAATTTTCAATTCTTTTCCTTCCAAATCCTCCAGATCCTTTCTTAAAAACTCAAGAGTATATATATATATATATATTTGCATTTCCCTCCTAATAAAGTACTCGAGAACAAAGCATAAAAGTTTAAATATAATGACATTTGAACCTCTTTTTAGCTCTAGGAAGTTTCAAGAATGCCACTACCAAGTTTACCTTCGACCGTAACTTGGACTACGGCGATATCTAGGTGGGGTTCGACTCCTATGCCTCCCAGAACCTCCTCGGTTTCTGCACTCACGAGCAAAGTGACCGGGCTCACCACATTCGTAACATTTTAAATCAGAACCAGATCGTCCACCACGACCACGGCCACCACCATCGCCACCTCCACCCTTTGAGTTGTGTGACATTTCAACTCTCCAGCCATTTTTTCCTTGGAAAAAAAATGCAAAAATAAGATAAACCTTCAATATTATCTCTGTATAGAGAGCTCTCCAAAATAATAACTTTGGTGGGTTTTCTTATTCGTTTCTATTCTCCTTTTTTTTTGTTGGTTGGGGGGGAGAGTTGGACTGGATAGCCATGACGTTTCAAGCCTTTAAAAATATGAATCTTCTATGAATTGAACTATTGATCTCTGTCATTCAATCTTTAAAATATTATTTTGGCCCTGTAGTTCATATGCTTCCGTATATTAAATTCATCAGTAATTTAAAAAGGTATAGATTATATTTTGAAGAAAATAGAAAAGTTTAGGTCTATACTTTGAAATCGACCATTGATATTTACACATATATCAACCAATAAATGTGATGGAAAACATGCTATGTCAAGCAGTCATAATCACTTAATTCAACAAGGCCAAGTTTAGCCTTGAAACAGGAAGCACAAAATGACATGAAGATGTAAAACATATATCACATTGAAATTTAAGCCAAGAAGTCATTGACCGCTGGAATCTCAAGTAAAATCAAAATATGTACCATCAAGTTCCTTGATGGCATCTTGGGCATCCCTTCGGTCATCAAAGTCAATGAAAGCATAACCAGGAGGTCTTCTAGCAACCCACACACTGGAAATAATGTACAAAAGTTTGTTTAAGAAGGTGATAGTCAAATAAATAATTCTCCTAAAAGAAGTATCTGCTAACATAAGTATTTGCCTGTATGCAGTATACTTGAGGCCATACAATATTTATTAAAAAATGATCGACCTATATACAATTGATAAAGATAATGTTTAACATTTTTGTCAACCATATGACATGCATCATTAGAATTGTAAGTTAAACCACAAAAACTCACAATAAAGTTGGGAAAAATACATTGACAATGACATATATCTCATACACTTCATTAGCAATGTCACAAGGCATAATTGCACTATAAGAAACACTGCAAAGTTCATAACTAATGTAATGGTCCTCAATAGCCACACTTCAGGTAGAAGCCAGAAAATGCCATGACCCTGGTTTATACACAGTTTCTTTATGCTTATGTTCTTGTAGTGACACTACATCCCAAGCAAATTATACAGGAAAAAGTTTTGTTGGTTCCAATTCCAAATAGCCAATTTTCAAACCCAGTTAACTAAAATAAACCACAAATCCCAACATTCCACTAAAACTATGTAGCTACCACATACCTTCTAATGACTCCGAAAACCCGAAATTCGTCCTCGAGCTCTCGTTCGGTGACTCGTGGGTCCAAATTCCCCACGTATACCCTGGACATCTTGAATCAAGGTTCCTCAGAAAAACCCCTGACAAAAGACATAAGTAATAAATCAACAATTGCAGTTCTACTTCTACAGGCGCAAAGTACAGGCAAAGCTGAACGAAAATAAAAGAATCAGAATAAGCAATTGGAAAAATCGCGGATAAACAGAGGTTAAGATAAATTCTTAAAGTCCAAATGTTACATGGATGTCAGAAAATCTGAAAAAACTAGGTTAAATTGAACGCACATGATTCATTCAACGAGACAAAACAAAACCTACACAGCAGGTATTTCGTAGATCCTGGAAGAAAAAACGATGATAGAAGATGGGGAAACAAACCTTAATCCGCAGTCGAAGAAAGCCGTAGCCGCTGGACAGTAAAAAATGCAGATAGCAGAAGCAATGAAGCAGGGACCCTCCAATTGTCAAATTCAAATAGTACTACACTTCGTAGGGATGAAAACGGTACGGGTACGGATACGATAGTCGGATATTATCCATTTTTTTTTTGTCGAATTCGGAATGAATATGGATGGGCCGGATACGAATACGGTTTCAGATATTCCGGATTACACATACGGTACGGATACAGGACGATATACGACGGATACGGATTCAATCGGATGGATACTGATTATCGAATAATTTTTTATAATTTTTTTTGAAAATTTGATAATTTTTTAATATCTTTTATAATTATTGATTATTTTTAATTAATAATAATATATAAATATATTCGGATATCTATATTTAAAATCCGGATAATATCCTATCAATTTTCGGATACGGTCGGATATTTTCGGATACGGTAAGATATTTTCGGATACGAATACGAATGCGGATATTAAAATACGGATTTGGATTCGGATACGAATATTGAAATATCCGGCCGGATAGTCGAAAACGGATTCGGATTCGAATATAATCGGATACGACATCGGATCGGTCGGATATTTACCGTACCGCTTTCACCCCTAACTTTGTTGCTTGATTTGAAATTAATTTGTTGCCCTTGCGATATTTTGAACGCCTCTTTAAGTGTGTATTCGACATTAACCTCATCGATTTTTTATTTTCTTTTTTGCTTCCTTCGTTTCACTTTGACTTTTAATGGTAATTTTGATCTAATCAATATATATACAGTATATTAAAGCATGAACAACTCATTCTAAATTTGAAAACACTTATCGAAGACATCAATTATATAGTAGTAATTAGTTGATTGTTGAAAAAAGATTGATAATTTCTCTATAGGAATGGCGACGGCCGACGCTCCTCCTTCGCCTGTTCCGACAACGGGCTATATCTTTGCAGGTGGTACTAAGATCTCTTTCCGCGATAAGGTTCTGGCGGAGAAGGCGCCTCTTCCCTCCTCGTTGATAGATGAACCGGACAAAGATTCAAGGGTGGTCCTGGATTTTATCGATGGCGATCATTTGAAACCGTGTATTACCATTGACCCTGTGACGGAGAAGCGGTTATGTCAACCTTGGGAAGATGCTTTGATTGTTTCTGTGTTAGGCAAATCAGTTGGCTACATGGCCTTGAAAGACCGTCTATCTAGGGTGTGGAAAATCGCCGATAGATTTGAGATGATCGACTTGGAAGCGGGTTTCTTTCTGGTGAATTTTGACAGAGACTTGGACTGCATGAAGGTTTTGAATGAGGGCCCATGGATGGTTTTCGACAGTTATCTGATGGTGGCGCCATGGAAACCAAACTTCGTTACTAGTGAGGCAACTCATAAATCTACGGTGGTATGGGCTCGCTTCCCGGGTCTTTGTATAGAACACTACGATGAATTCACACTTACAAGGATTGCAGCTGCGATTGGGAATCCGGTGAGAGTCGATAATCTGTCAAAGGGAGGTGAACGGGGGAGATTTGCCCGAGTATGTGTGGAAATAGATCTGCAGCTTCCAGTGGTCTCTAGCATTTTTATAAGGGGACGATGGCAGAAAGTGGCTTATGAGGGGCTTCACTTGCTGTGTAAAACGTGCATGTACTATGGTCATACTAGTAACAAGTGTTTGGTGAAAACTGTGCAAAATGCGGCTGCTCCGGTTGATTCACAGGCGGTCGGTTGTTCCTTGCTGACTGCTCTTCCGGCAACAGCTAATGAGATCCCAAATTTGGAAGTTCCAGGGGAACCTAAGGAAGGTAATAACTCGGATCCTGTTTCTCAGAATAGTGCATCTCTTGATAAGGAATGTACTGCCCCGGTTGTCAACCTTCCCTCCCAACCTCCTGCTGATGATTGGGTGAAAGTTGTCAGGAAAAAAAATTCTGGGCCAAAAAATGGGAAGGCTTTTGACGCCGGGTTTCTAGCCAAATTGGCTGGAGCAGGCCACTCAAACGGTTCAAGTCCAAAATTGACTGCGACCAATTTTTTGCCTAAGAAGGAAAAGAATACATACATGAGTAAGGAGATGGGCCAGAAAGAAGATTCGAAGGTTAAGAGCTCCCTTCTATCCAAGCGAGGTATGCCCTTCCATGCAAAATGGGTTTGTCTTAGTGGCGAGGAAACGAATGCAGGCAGTGGAGACGGGGAGGGATCTTCGTCGATCGCAATTCTGTCAGCAGTAACTTTGGTTCGTCCTCCGGATGCGGAAGACGCCATGCAACAATAGGGAATTTTTCCCTATCCTTCTCGACTGTGTAATAATAGTTATGGACTTCCGAAATCTAAAAATCATGTCGTGGAATGTAGGTGGAATAGTTGGTCAGCCGACTAGACGTGTTTTAACGGATTATTTGAGGTCTCAGGATCCGGATATCCTTTTTATTTTTGAGCCGCAAAGTCTTTTTAGTCGGTCTAAGTTATTTCTCTTTCATGCGGGCTTCACTCCTATTTGCATTCAGGAGGCTAGGGGTCGCGCGGGTGGTATTTGGACTCTCTTGAAGACGGGGGTTTCTTTCCGAGTTCAATTATTTGATGAGTGGGACCGACTAATCACGTTGCAACTTCCCAATGTGACTTGCACTTGGTTAGTCGCGACTGTCTACGCTTCCCCCAACTATACTCTACGTAAACAGGATTGGGATAACATTCAGAGTTTGGCGTCTTTGATTGATGGTGCTTGGTTATTGATGGGTGATTGGAATCAAATTTTGTACTCGGATGAAGTCCGGGGTGGCCTTTATAACCTTTCTAGAGCGGAAGAATTCGGTAATCTATTACATGATTGTGGGCTATCTACTATTAACACTCAAGGCGGACGTTTTTTCTTGGTCAAGGCCTATTGGGGATTTTCATCGCATCTTTAATCGGTTGGATAGAGCAGTGGTGAATCTCGAGTGGATGTCTATGTTCCCGCAGGGTTTTTGCTCAAGTCCTCACGCGTGTCGGCTCGGATCATAGCCCCCTCTTCCTTAAATGTGGGACTCCCCCGATGAGCTCTACTCCACCTTTCAGGTGGGAGGCGTCGTGGTCTATGCATCAAGAGTATCAAAATATTGTTGAATCATCTTGGAGGGATACAGATTCTTCCATGGATGAGAGGCTCCGAAATGTCAGCGAGGCCTCCTTAAATTTTAATCGGTCGTTTAGGGGCAACTTCAAATGGCGTAAAATTAAACTTCGCAAACGGCTAGATGGGATTGCTCGTACATTGGAATTGGTGGACTCGGTCCGCCTTACCCTTCTCGAGAATGAACTGAAGAGTGAACTTGAGTCCGTTCTTGCTCAAGAGGAGATGTATTGGTTTCAGAGAGCCAAAAATAAATGGATTTGGCATGGGGATCACAATTCTGCTTACTTCCATGCTAAGGTTAAATGTAAACGCCACAGAGATCGTATTCAAGGGCTTAGGCTTCCAAACGGTGCCTGGTGCGAGGACACCTCGATGCTGCGGGAACAAGCAAAGGGATATTCAGAACCTCTTCGATGTGCATATGAATGTTCAGTTGCTGGATTCGCTTAATGTTGAGGAGGGGTTGTGTTGCCCGCCACTACCATCCATCCTAACTTGGATGTGGATGCTTTGTTGAGGGATATTTCGGAGGAGGAAATTTCCAGTGTTGTTTTGAAGATGAATGCAACGTCTGCTCCGGGCCCCGACGGATACCCACCTCTCTTTTTTCAAAAATATTGGAGCACGGTTGGACCTGATGTGGTTAGATACATACAGGCGGCTTTCCAGTATAAGAAATTCACACCGGAGCTTGCCAAAGCTTTTATATGTCTTATCCCGAAAGTCCCCCAGCCGACATCATTTAAAGAGTTCCGTCCGATAACACTTTGCAATGTGTTATACAAAGTGCTTACTAAAATTTTGGGGCAGCGCATTCGGCCCTTACTCCAGGGGTGTATTTCGCATCATCAAAATGTTTTTCTTCCCGGGCGCGGTTTGATCGACAATGCCATGACACTCCAAGAAATGATTAGCCACTTGAGGGACTCTCGTAGTAGGCTTCAGGCCATAATTCTTAAAATTGACATTGCTAAAGCATATGATAATGTCAATTGGGATTTTTTGGATAGATGTCTCCATGAGTTATGCCTTCCTGAAGCCTTCATCAGACTACTCATGTATTAGACTACTTATGTACTGTGTTTTCTCCCTGACGTACTCTCTGCTATGGAATGGTCAAGCTATTGATGCATTCACCCCGATGAAGGGGTTGCACCAAGGTGATCCGATATCCCCCTATTTTCTTATAGTCATGGAGAAGCTCTCGGTGATGGTGATGGTGACAGAATTAGTGAATCAGGGCAGATGGATGCCTATTAAATTTACTCGTCCGGGAATTGGGATTTCTCATCTCTTATTTGCCGACGATCTACTTTTGTGCTCAAGTGTAGATAGGGGGAGTATTCAGCTGATACATCAAACACTTCAAGTGTTTGGCCGCGATTCTGGACTGATCCTTAAACCTTCGAAATCTTCTATCCTCATATCTAAGGCGGTCCCTTTGACTGAGAGATTATGGATATCCGAAACATTACATATGCCTGTTGTTGATCATCTGGATTCCTATCTAGGTTTCCTGATGTTGATGGGCAGAAGGCGATGTAAGGATTTTGCTTTTCTTATAGATAAGCTTGATGCTCGGTTAGAGGGGTGGGCATCAAAATTGATCAATAAAGCCGTTCGCCTCACTTTATGTCGGGCGGTGATGGCGGTGATTCCTACTTATTATATGCAATTACATTGGCTTCCGGAAGCGGTGTGTTTGGCTATCGATAGAAAGATTAACAGGTTTCTTTGGAAAGATAGAGAAGGTAAGGGCTTACACCTCGTTAGCTGGAAGACGACTGCTATCCCTAAACGAGATGGCGGTTGATGCACCTTGTGAAACCACACTTATACAAGCTTGAATTGTATCAAAATATGTCCAAAATGAGTGCATTTTACCTTAATTCATTGCACTTTTAGGTGTATTTCATGTGTTTTTATTTTTCAAGTGATCATGGTTAGATTTGGCTTATCTAGGTTAAATTTATCATGTTTTTATGTGTTTTTAATAAGACCTTTGGCAAACCTAATGCATTGCAATGATGTTTCAGGCATTAAAATGAAAAAAGAAGATGTTCGGAGGATAAAGGATGTCAAATTCGGAATTTTCAACACGGGACTGTGCCAAGATTCAGACTAAGAAAAAAAAAAGAAAAAAAATAAAATAAAAAAGAAAATTAAAAAAAAAAAAAGTTGAAAGCTTCAGAATGCACCGCACCTTCTTGGCGGTGCATAAAAACACCTTTCAGCACCACTTTTTGCACCGCAGGGTAAATTTTAGGAAATTGTCAGAATGCACCGTTTCTTCTTGGCGGCGCCTAAAACCACCTTGGAGCGCCGTTTTATGCGCCATTTGCTGAAATTATGGAAAAAGCTTCAGGATGCACCGGATCTTCTTCGCGGCGCCTAAAACCCCTTCCGAGCGCCATTTTATGCGCCACAGTCGCGGTTTGGAGGTTTTCTAACCTCCCGAACACGGTTTTAAAGCCCGTTTCTTCCTCATTTTCGCAAGGGAGACCCATATTATCGACAAAAGGACTCTGCAACTTTGGAGAAGAAGGCCGATAACACCGAATCATGCCGGAGGAAGTGATCAGAGCGTCTTCTCTGACTGTGTTCTTCGCATTCTAGGTGTTGTTTTCCTTTTTCTCGCTTTGTAATGTTTAGGATTTGCTTTTAAACATAATTTCCTACTGTTTTCATGTTTGTAAATGGATTTCTGTATTATTCGTGTTAGAAGTGTTCTAGAACGGGAGTTCAGAATCACTTTGAAGTACGAATTCATCTTTTATGGAAGTATAATAAATGTCGATGTTTTAATTATGTAATCTGGGTTTATCTGCAAGAATTGTTAGAATCTGAATTAGGATTATGTATTAGATGCCTGGGAATGATCGATAATTATGTTTTAGCGAAGAATTCTGAAATCTGTATGTTTAATATGCTAATCTGGACTGATCGATCAATCTGTTCCAATCTGCTTAAATTAAATCTGGCAATATCCTAATCTGCTTAGATTCTAAATTTAGTATTAAAATCCATTTTACCATGTTTTATCAATATTTTACCATAATTATTAGATTATTTACACTATTCTGCATAATTAAATGTTAGAATCTAATCTGTTTGATTTCTGCTTTGCTAAATCGGGAGATAAAAAGTGGAAATTAGATTTTAGTACCGGTCTTGGGAATAAATCATATTAAAATAGATTTTGGCATGTACACGCTGATTTGGGAAATGAAATGTGTCGTTTAATCACAATAGGAAAATTTGTATGCTTGGAAAAGACTCAAATTTATGCCTAGACTGATGATTGCAGAATGTTAGATAATTTAATCAGCTTCCATGAAGTCTGTTTTTACAAATTATGAAAATTAGGAAATTGGCATATTTTTAATCTTTATAAAATCATTAATTCTGCTGAAATTGATCTTTTTAGACATTGAGAAATGCTAAAACATTATGCAATTTCACTTTTATGTAAAGATTGCATGTTCTAAATCATTACAAGCATATATCTTATTTTTATTTTATTATTTTAAATTTTTAACTTGCTTTATTTTAAATTTAATGTCACTATTTTTAATTTAATCACCATTAGAATTAAACAAACTCTTTTCAAAATATAAAATATATTATTAATGAACTTAAAATGACTAAGTTTTCTCCAGAATGAAATAATATTCTGAATTCCCTTGGGTTCGACCCGGTATTCACCGGTTTTTATTACTTGATGACAACCATCCGCTTGTGGTAAAATATGAGTGGTGAAAATCACCCATCAAGTTTTTGGCGCCGTTGCCGGGGAATTATTGTGAAAATTATGTTGTTTTAAGTTCATTTGAATATATTTATGTTATTTCTACTTTTTAAATATTGTTATAACTTTTTGCTATTCTATGTCGTGCAAGGCATCAAGCTAAATCAGTGTGTGATCCTGAAATTTGAAAGAATATTGTGTTTCTCATCTAAAAAAGAGGAAGATTCGCAAGAGAACAAGTGTGAGGATGGTGGCGAGTTGTATGCAGCATATATAATTGAGGATTTCAAGTGGATGGCCTCGATTGAAAAGCCACCTACACTTCATTTAAAGGTATTAGCACCACACTTGAGGTACGTATTTCTCAATAAATTAAATTACTTTTAATTAAATGCATTACATCAAGTGTTGATATTGGATGCTAGAAAATTTGAGATTAAATTCCACCTCTTGACAACATTACAACTTTAATGAGTTTTTTTTGAGGGAATGCTGATATATTAGAATGTTAATCAATAACTTTTCTTATGATTGCATTACCTTTATTTAAATTGTTGTATAAAGATGTGCAATTTGACCTTATAACTCATGAATGACAGGATCATGGAAGTGCACCCACCATTTAGACCTTTAATTTAGAAAATGGTGCATTTGTCTTTGAAAGCTAATTAGGAAAGGGAATTCGCATACTGCCTTTGCATGCTTAGCAATAGTTATTTATGTCTTTTGCTTAATATGTTTGATTTTCTTTTATTTTAGTTTATATGTTTTACTTACAACTAAAAAAAATATAAAAATGATTCTTGCATGATTTTCATTATATGTAATTTTGGAGTGACTCTTAAGAATTAGAGTGATCAATAACTGAAAGAATTTTTGTGGTGATTTAAGTAGAATAGGAGAAAGGCTTGAAATAAATTGATAGAGGGGTTGATGAAATGAACAGAATTTCATAGATATTTATAGGGAATGATTAGAACTAATTAGGGTAATTTTTCTTACGATGAATAGGAAAATGGATGGAATATTATGTTTTGATTAAGCAAATCACACCCTATTTCTGCTACAAGATTTGTAAAAAAAAAACTGAGTTTTAGATGCCACTCTTCGTAAATGGTTTTCGAAAACTCAGTTAAGCACCGAAAGTAGCACAAACAGGCATTTTGGGTTTCTTTCATACTAATAATGCGTAAAAACATGTTTGAGCACCACATGTAGTATTAAATGGAATTGTTGGGTTTGTGCCAAACTTGAATTTTTACAAAAGTCCATTCTAATTCATCTCCAATTAGCTCAAATTTAATCCATAGATCTTCTAATTGGGCTTAAAAACCTACCCATTTAATGTAAACCTTAAAAATAAATAAATAATAATAATAATAATAATAATAATAATAATAATAAAATAATAATAAAATAAAATAGTCATCTCCTTCCTGTTCTCTCTTTCACATTCCTCTCTTTATTGAATCTCACAACACCAGTCATCATCCTCAATCTCCCTTCCACCACAGTTTCTTAAAAAAAAATAAAAATAAAAATAATAATAATAATAAAATAATAATAATCTGTTTTTGTTTGTCTTTATTATCATATTTATGGTTTATGCATGTCTTTATTTTCATTTTATGTCATGTTGTGCTTATTTGTTTAGGTTTTTAATGTTGATAATAAAATATGCCCACCATTTTTCTAATTTAATAATTAAGTAGTGCATGTTATGTTGTGAAAGTAGAAGCTGAAATGTATTCGATAATTGAAGTTGAAATTGAGGCTCAAGAATCCTAACTTATCAAATTTGGGGATTTCTTGTCAAAGTGCTTCAAAGCTTCAATTTGGGGTAAGAATAGCTATCCTAGTTCAATAATTCGTCCAATTTTGTGATTTGGTATGTGTTATTGTTAGTATTTGTGTTGTTAATTAAATTTTGGGTTATGTTGAATGTGGGATTAAAATTTGCTTAAGTGTATAAATCATTGTTTATAAGGAACAATATGAGTGTTAGAACATATTTTCAAGCCCTATGCCAAAATTTATAGAGTGTTATAAAATTTCAGATTACAGCTCTTTGGAAAATGGTATTACAGTATCTGAAATATGAATTTTTCTTATAAAAATGAGTTAAAATAACATGTTTAATCTTTTAAGTTGATCTATAAATATTGTTAACCATGTTGTTTTAATCTACATTAATAAATTTTGGTAATATTAAAGCTTGAAATTTCATGTTTTTCTAATTTATGAAAAAGAAACATTTTTATCATAAAAACGCATCCAATGAATTTTTAACTAAAAAGGCAAATATATGTTATTTAAAACAATAAACTAAAAGTTCTTGATCATTATTTCGAATCATTAATAAGAACTAGTTTGCTAATTTGGTTAGCTTTAAGCATTAACAAAAAGGGAGTTTTTAGAACTTAAAAATGTGTTCTTTTTAATAATAAGTGTTAAGTTCTAACAGTGATTTTCTTAATTTTTTAAGAGAGTTAGAACTTATAGCTTTCAAAATAAAATATATTGGTCATTTAGTTGTTTAAATCCCACATTCTAGGTTGGCATATGTTTGCTTTATACATTGCACTTAAGTTAAACTTTTAGTTTAAACTTAAGTGTGAGGATGGGGAGGAATGCATATATTTAACACTAACCCGAAGTTTTTGTGTAATCAGGTTCCACAAATAATGTATGAGAAATACCTTGCTACTTGGTTGGATGTTTTTGCTATGAATATTGGTTTACTCTGCTATGCACTACTTAGGTGTTTTATTTATAGTGAATATGGTAAGCATGTGGTTAAGTTTATATTTATGTTTAAGTTATGTTTATGCATGTTTTTAATTCTAATAAAATAGCTCTTACTTAAATCATGTTAAACTGGAATGTTGTGAGCTGTTGATTTGATAACAGGAAAGTAAATAACCATGATAATTGATGAAAGAAGCGGGATTAATATTGTTGAAGTGTCGAATCTTTATGATTTTACACAATGTAGGCATTAAAATCAATAAATTATGATGTATAGATCATATTAAAAAAAATGAAAATTTTTATCTATTTAAAAGGTATGATATAATTCAGTCTAACTTTTTAAATGCATGCTATATTCTTATTTTTGAAATTAAAATGTTTTAATCCCACATTTTAATCCCTTTATTATGCACTTAAACTAAACTACTAGTTCAGTTTAAGTGTGAGGATGGAGGGGACTTTCGTTAATAATCATGATCTGAAAACTCATCAACAGGTGCATTTAGTTTATTCAATGCATAAACAATTTATTTAATACATTATCAAGGGTTGAGTTATTATGAAGAATGAGGGTATATTTTGCTATAGTTGTTGGCATTTTGCTGTAAATTCTGCTCTATAACTTATGATGTTTTGCTTTTGGTGAATTCTGAAATTTATTATCTATCAAATCTGTCTATACTTAATAAAGTTGTTTGAAATTGCTGTAAATGTTATAATTTGAGTTATGGATGGTGTTTTATGATTCTGATTACTTTGGAATTCCCATATGCACTAACAATCATATTTTCTTGAGTAATTGCTATATATACATATTAGAAGTAGGATATGCCAACAAAGGAGCAAGATGACAGCCGTGATGATGAAGTGAAATTCAAAGCCCCAAACATTCCAGGTGTGATCTTTTCATGTTTTATGTTTACTGATTTGAATGGAATAAATTTGTAAGAGCTTAGTTATGTTTTTAATATTTCCCTATGCTTTAGAATAAATATGGTAAATGCTTTAGGTTGGATATGTTGAATATGTTAAATTAAATTGTGTTTTCACAGTGTGCTATTATTTGAATTACCATATCACAGCCAATCTTAAGAGAAATCCGAATAAGTCTAATTGTTCTGCTTAGATCCGATTTTACAACTTAATGAGCATTATGATTCTCAGTTTAAAGTCTTAGACTTTGTTAAATTGTCATGCTAGTTGTTCGAACTTTGGTGACGATTCTACTTACCTTGCAGAAAGCTTTTGATTAATTAGACTGGTTTACTAGTTATGTGGAGAGTTATCATTATTTATATATGAATATGCTCGTTCCATGTCTCCTTAAATGCTTAATAACAAATAAAGTCAGAGTAAGACCCCTATATAAAAAAAATAGTTATCTTGCAAAAAGAAGAAGAAAAGAAAAATTTTGAAAATGCAAGAGTAAAAAAAAAAAAAATCCGAATAAAGGGGTATTAAACAGAATATTTATAAACTCTTGGCTATATGACTGGCACGTATTCTTAGACATGAGTAGTTTTTGGAATTCAACCGTCTACAACTCAGCCAAAGTGTCTTAGAATAATTGTGAAACCAAGTCATTAATTGAGCATATTTGAAGACGGGAATAGAAAAGCATATTTACATTATCCACTCTCCCATTTTGAGTTGCTATGTGTAATTAATCTACTTTTTATACTGTAAGTGCTTTGGATATCTGGTTTTGACAGCTGATGCATGACAATTTACCTTATTCTAGCACATTAAACTTTTGAATCTTTTTAGCTCATTGCGTTGTTGAAATCTATGATTTGGAAGAACTATACTGACTTCATCTTTATTATCTTGATTGGCATGTTGATGTGTTAATTGATTTCATTGCTCAAGGGACGAGCAATATTTAAGTGTGAGGATGTTGATGCACCTTGTGAAACCACACTTATACAAGCTTGAATTGTATCAAAATATGTCCAAAATGAGTGCATTTTACCTTAATTCATTGCACTTTTAGGTGTATTTCATGTGTTTTTATTTTTCAAGTGATCATGGTTAGATTTGGCTTATCTAGGTTAAATTTATCATGTTTTTATGTGTTTTTAATAAGACCTTTGGCAAACCTAATGCATTGCAATGATGTTTCAGGCATTAAAATGAAAAAAGAAGATGTTCGGAGGATAAAGGATGTCAAATTCGGAATTTTCAACACGGGACTGTGCCAAGATTCAGACTAAGAAAAAAAAAAGAAAAAAAATAAAATAAAAAAGAAAATTAAAAAAAAAAAAAAAGTTGAAAGCTTCAGAATGCACCGCACCTTCTTGGCGGTGCATAAAAACACCTTTCAGCACCACTTTTTGCACCGCAGGGTAAATTTTAGGAAATTGTCAGAATGCACCGTTTCTTCTTGGCGGCGCCTAAAACCACCTTGGAGCGCCGTTTTATGCGCCATTTGCTGAAATTATGGAAAAAGCTTCAGGATGCACCGGATCTTCTTCGCGGCGCCTAAAACCCCTTCCGAGCGCCATTTTATGCGCCACAGTCGCGGTTTGGAGGTTTTCTAACCTCCCGAACACGGTTTTAAAGCCCGTTTCTTCCTCATTTTCGCAAGGGAGACCCATATTATCGACAAAAGGACTCTGCAACTTTGGAGAAGAAGGCCGATAACACCGAATCATGCCGGAGGAAGTGATCAGAGCGTCTTCTCTGACTGTGTTCTTCGCATTCTAGGTGTTGTTTTCCTTTTTCTCGCTTTGTAATGTTTAGGATTTGCTTTTAAACATAATTTCCTACTGTTTTCATGTTTGTAAATGGATTTCTGTATTATTCGTGTTAGAAGTGTTCTAGAACGGGAGTTCAGAATCACTTTGAAGTACGAATTCATCTTTTATGGAAGTATAATAAATGTCGATGTTTTAATTATGTAATCTGGGTTTATCTGCAAGAATTGTTAGAATCTGAATTAGGATTATGTATTAGATGCCTGGGAATGTTCGATAATTATGTTTTAGCGAAGAATTCTGAAATCTGTATGTTTAATATGCTAATCTGGACTGATCGATCAATCTGTTCCAATCTGCTTAAATTAAATCTGGCAATATCCTAATCTGCTTAGATTCTAAATTTAGTATTAAAATCCATTTTACCATGTTTTATCAATATTTTACCATAATTATTAGATTATTTACACTATTCTGCATAATTAAATGTTAGAATCTAATCTGTTTGATTTCTGCTTTGCTAAATCGGGAGATAAAAAGTGGAAATTAGATTTTAGTACCGGTCTTGGGAATAAATCATATTAAAATAGATTTTGGCATGTACACGCTGATTTGGGAAATGAAATGTGTCGTTTAATCACAATAGGAAAATTTGTATGCTTGGAAAAGACTCAAATTTATGCCTAGACTGATGATTGCAGAATGTTAGATAATTTAATCAGCTTCCATGAAGTCTGTTTTTACAAATTATGAAAATTAGGAAATTGGCATATTTTTAATCTTTATAAAATCATTAATTCTGCTGAAATTGATCTTTTTAGACATTGGGAAATGCTAAATCATTATGCAATTTCACTTTTATATAAAGATTGCATGTTCTAAATCATTACAAGCATATATCTTATTTTTATTTTATTATTTTAAATTTTTAACTTGCTTTATTTTAAATTTAATGTCACTATTTTTAATTTAATCACCATTAGAATTAAACAAACTCTTTTCAAAATATAAAATATATTATTAATGAACTTAAAATGACTAAGTTTTCTCCAGAATGAAATAATATTCTGAATTCCCTTGGGTTCGACCCGGTATTCACCGGTTTTTATTACTTGATGACAACCATCCGCTTGTGGTAAAATATGAGTGGTGAAAATCACCCATCAGCGGTCTTGGCCTTCGAAGCACTCGCTTAATGAATATTGCATTATTTGGTAAACTTCTGTGGGGGATCCTTCACTCCCCCTGTAAGACTTGGGTTAAGATGGTTAAAGGTGGAAAAACAGCTTCTGACTTTCTGCTTAACCCCCCTCCTGCAGGACGCTCTAATTTGTTGAAAGTTATCCATAAAATTGTTCCCTACCTCCACAAGGGTTTCTCCCTCCGGCTAGGATATGGCTCGGTCTCCCTTTGGTTCACGAGTTGGTGGAAAGGGACTCAACTGGGTCCTCGGCTCACGTATGTGGCGAATCAAGACTTTGATCTTAAAGTTCGTAATATTATTAAGGATGGCAATTGGCATTGTAATGACCTTTACTCCCCTATTCCTGTGGAGATAATGATGAATTCTCTGAGGTCCATCCTCCAACCTTACACCAGGATGTCCCAGATTTATGGATTTGGCACGATCATCCTTCTAGCATGTATTCGGTCCGCTCTGCGTATTCTCTCCTGACTCAGCGGCGGGAAGAGGGGAATAACTGGAAGTGGCTGTGGAACGTCGATATACCCGAGAAGATCAGTTTATTATTCTGGCTGATTTCGCACAGGTCTTTACAGGTTAATGAGCTCAGGTTTCATCACTGATTGGCTTCATCTTCTCTTTGTAGTTTGTACACTATGCGGCACAACTGAAGAGACTTGGAGCCATTGCCTTTTTTTATTGTGAATGGACACGCCTGGAGAAACCTTCGTGTTTATGTGCCTGAGGACTGTGATGGAATTCTGAAAGAAGATATCCGAGGTTTTCTTCATGGTATGGTGTCGCATTATAGGTCCCTTTTCATGGCAGCGGTGTGGATTATTTGGATTGAGCGGAATGCTCGTATGTTCCGGGGGGATATAACGCTCTAGATGGCTCCTTCATAGGGACATCCGACGCTTGGTGGAGGATTTGGAGAAGACAAAAATTCGGCATAGCAGCGGCGGTAATTTGCGCCTAATTAACTGGAATATGAGGGGAGCCACGTGAACCATATTACATGTTGATGGAAGTTCCTTAGGCAACCCTGGAAGATCGGGATTCGGCTTTGTGGTTAGAGATGACTCGGGGCAATGGCTTGGTGGCAGGAGTGGTTCTCTTGGTATCAACTCTAACACCTATGCAGAATTATGTGCCTTGGCAGAATGGCTCAGTTATGTGCTTCAAATGGGAGTGAGACGGATTTGGTGTTACACTGATTCTCAAATGGTTATTGATATATTAGGTTCCACCAATCACTTCCATCCTCGTGCTTCCCTTATTTTCAGAATTCAAGATCTTCGCAACTCGTTCGACGATTGTACGATCGTCCATCTTCTTCGAGAAGGGAACAAAGTGGCAGACAGGCTGGCGAAGCATGGTGCTTTGATGGAGCAGTTCTTCATTACTTGGGCTTTTCTTCCGGATTTTGTTCTTGGGGATTTGGCGACGGACGCTTCCGGCGTTTGGTTCCCAAGAGTCTAGTTTAGTTTGATGATTTTCTTTCAGTTTTATTTTGCTTTTATTTTTCCTTGTTTTTTCCCGGCTTCGGCTCTCTCAAAAAAAAAAACTCATTCTAAATTTGATGTGGTGTCTTCATTTCAAATTTCTAATTTTTCTAGAATTTTGTATTTTTTAATTTATTATTTTTAGATTTTCGCATTTATTTATTTACTAGATCTTTTCGCCCGCTACGCACGGGTGTTGAACTAATATGACGATATAAAATGAGAACATAGTGTGTTTTTGGATTACATGAGATTCAAAGTTTTTTTTTTTACTTAAATAATGGTTGGAATGCAAGCAACAAAAAATTAAAAGGAAAATAAAGGAGATAATAAGATGAATGAAGAAAATTCAAACCCAGGTGGACATAATATAAAATAAATTCTTTTTACTGTTAAAAATTAAATATACATAGTTTCCTTTTCTATCTAAAATTATGAGAGCAAGTGGAAAATAAATACCCCTTAACTATTAAAAATTAGAAAAAATTACTCCATTCGTCCCACTAATTATGTCTCACTTTCCTTTTTGGTCCGTATCACTACAATTGTCACATTTCCCTTTTTTAGAAAAGAACTTACTCCATAAACATCAATTAAAAAACCACATCAACTAATTACTCTGCTTTATCACAATAACTCATTATACCTAAAATACCGTGCCCTAAAGTTTTAGGACGGTATTATCGTAACTGATGGAGTATATTTTGCATTATTAAGGTTCTTAAAAAAATATTAGTTTACTCCCTAATATGTTGTACATTTTGACTATTATCCCCAAAGTTGTTAAAAAATACTATTATTTCTACTTTTTTGTTATTTTTTCATCATTTAAAACTTATATTTATTATGTAATGTATTTTAAACTTTTTTTGATTATCTGTTAATTTTTTAAATATTATTTTTGTCCATAATATTTTTTTAATTTTTTCTTTTTCATATTCATTATGAAAAAAATGGTAGTTAATATTTTCATTTAATTTAATTAAAATTTTTATTATTTTTTAATTCAATATTATTATAAATCCTAAAATCGAATTTATACTCCGATACCAAGTCTTTTAGGGGTATGCTTCTTTAGCACATTTTCTATAATTATAAATTATTTTTTCTATATGGATATTTATATTTATTGATAGAGAAAATCTAATGAAATAAAAATTTAAAAAAAAATAAAAAATCTGAAAAATGATAATGAAATAATTTTTTTTAAAATAAAATAAATAAGAATCTAAATATAACTAATAATGAAATTACTTTTTAAAATTCAAGATATTAAAATATATAAAATTTGATTTATCATTCATTGTATATTATTTTATTATATTAAATAGTATAATCTATTTTTATTAGTTAACTATATTTTTGTATTTAAGTTAAAAGGGGAAATTAATTACCAAATACTGTATATTGTTTTCAAATTCTTGCGCTAATATGAAAGTTTTCAAAAGTGAATGGGTGGAATGAGACTTTTTTTCAAATTCTTAGGACCAAAATGAGATATTTTTTCAATTGATGAGTCTAATTTGATATTTTAAAAGATAGAAGGATAGAAATTTTAAACAAAATAAAGTTTAGTTGTATTTTTTGTCAAAAATTAAGGGTATAAATGGCCAAACTTGATAAGTGTATAGTTATATTTTATGTTTAACTATTTACTTTAGGCCATTCTTTGTAAAAAATAAAATGATAAATGATGTTTGATTGAATTCATATGTTTTATATCATGTTTGGACATGCAACATGATCACTTAATTTTAGAGTTTTTTTGGGTAAAAATATTGCTATAGCCCTAAACTATTTATGATTACCACAAATCTTTACATATTATTTATACTAATATATTCTTATATTCTTTTATAGGACAAATTATTTATAAAATTTTTTTATAACAATTTACTTCAAATTTTATATACATTTCTATTTTATACTGAAATAGATGTGGATTACTGGATTAAGGATATTATGTCTAATAATTAAACTATGATGTGTTTTAGTCTTTTTTTTCTTTTCTTTATTTTATTCATTAAAAAGAAAAAAATTATATATAATTTGTTTAGAATGGTATAAAAAAAAAATTTGGTTATTAGTCATTTTATACTTAATCAATATTTTTAAGGTCAATTTAATGTTTACATCATATTTTCAATGAAATATTTTTATTTAAAAGATTATGTAACGCCCCGAAAATTCAATCAAGTTTTTTCGCAAGCGTTACCCCGTATTAACCACCCTAAACTAGTGGCCAGCTAACTTAGAGCAGCTAGTAACAATCCTATAGTAATTATCTCATTTAACCAATTTTAAGCGGAAACTATAAATAAAAACAAGCATATATAAGTAATAAGTCTCAAGAAAACCTCCAACGACGTAGAACATTTAAGAGCAAGAAGCTACGAGCCTTCAAATTTTTCACAACACTAGCAACATGCCCAAATATTCCAAATACGGGCTACCATCCCAAATCAGCAAGAAATATGACCACATGCCGACAGAAAATAAAGTCTAGGCTCACATGCCTCACTAGCAGTTAAACAAATAATAAATAACAATTAGATAGCATAATCTTGGTATCATATAGGCGTAAACAAATGCAACAGATAATCCTATCCAGTCTAGATGATATCTCAGAACCCAACATCCCAATTATGCGCCAGCGTCTCCCGGGGAATCTATAAAATAGACAAAGTAAAGGGAGTCAGTACAACGTACTAAGCAAGGGAATATGTGCAAAGGAAAGTAAGGGAAACATTAATAATATAATGAGCTAGTAAAACATATAAACAAAACCTCACATCATCCCATATCAGTGTATCAACCACAACATACAAAAGACATAAGTCATATAAATAAATCATCACACAGTCCCATACCGGTGCTTCAACCACAACATACAAGGAACAAATAAGTGTTCATATGATGCAGCCTAGCATACACATATCTATCATATATACAAATGCAAATGAATATGCCTAGCCGGCAACCTAAAAACCCGGGCGGTATGAACCCACGGGTGAGGATATCATCAACTTCAATCCGTTACAGGGTAACATATACCATCCCCGCAGGAATCCGCAATCGCGCCAGCCATAGCTGAATATCATATCTCGCCCCGTCGGGCCAACAGACATAACAACCAATAATACACCCCGCAGGGCCAACAAGAATAACAACCATTAATCCACCCGCAGGACCATCGGGACTCATCAACACCTGTGAATACTGCCCGATCAATTATAAACATCATAACAACCCATCGGGTTAATATCCGTCACTTCCATGACATGTCAATGCATTAAATTATAGATAGACGAAATGTTTGCAGGGTTACATCAAGCATATACAATACACAGTAATAAGATCAAACGATTCACTTGCCATCCTACTGTACACGTTAGGAAAAATAAATAATAATGAAATTTTGTCAGTTAGGTAATACTATACAATAAATAATAATGAAATTTTGTCAGTTAGGTAATACTATACAATACTCACGAGTTAGGCCGTGTTCTATTCGCCTGAAATAAGATTTTCTAATCTAAATTTTATAAGATCTGATCTGATCTGATCTGAATATTTCTGGTCTGATCTGATTAGATCTGGTCTGATCTGATCTGATTACAATTATATATATAGTGTGGTCTGATCTGATATGATCTGATTTGAATGGATCTGGTCTAATCCAATTTTAATAAGAATAAGTAATAAATTTTGGAAATAAGTTCAGAAGAACAGACTCAGACAAATTGAATACCAACAACTAAATAGAATAATAAGATTACAGTAATCCCTAAATCTTGTTGACTTTGCTTTTGAGCAATTTTCCCACCATTTCACTTGCACAATAATAATATAATAATATAATAATAATAATAAAACAGGGAAGACTACTATATTAATTCCTTCAATTCCCAAATGTAAATATATGTATACATACATATACGAAGAATGCTCTGTACCAAATCCTTTCTCCTTGCAGTGTATTGAATGATTGACTAATTAATCAATCCATGCTTGAATTATAGTAGTGGTCTTGCACTAAAGACAAACAAGAGGAAAGTAGTACAAGTGTTGTTTAGCATTCCTTCCTAAATCTCACTCTGTAGCAATAATACAATTTCTTACTCAAGGACAGAGTATGTGGCTCATCATATACAGTCCCGCAATTGTATACTCCATATATCGAGCTAGAAATCACTCACACAAAGGGAGAGTGTAGCAAATTATTCAAGCAACAACACATCCATGAAATACCCAGGAATTTTCAATAAAAGTAATGCAAAATTAACCCTTTAGATAATAATAATATCCACATATAAATATCTCAATATTGTACCTTAAGCCATATTTATTAGTTAGACCATTTTCTCCCAAATATTGGCAAGTGTTCATAATCAACACTTCACCAATTTAAATCCACCATTGAATCAAAACACTAAAACCCATAATTTAGCAATTCCAACTATATTCCACAAATCTACAACAAATATACTCGTTCAAGTTATTCAATAGTTAGATAACCCGTTTACCAAATGTTCAATAACATATCCATTAGCTCAACAAATTAGAAAACTCTATCTATGGGTTATAAAATAATTCGGTACGTCCAATATTCAATAATTACCTATCACCTCCATAATTAATCAAGCTCAATAAATCACCACTTTAGTAAAAGACTAACCACATATAAATTTCCAACACCACAAACCCAACTTATTCAATAATTCTCAACCTTCAACCAATTCCCACGGACTATTTTGGCTAAAACCATTGCCACATCAGCAATTAGGGCATAATTAGTCGGTGGTGGGCCAATTGGGACATAATTTATATATGTAGCGGATCAATTGGACCAAAAAAATTTAAAAAAAACGATCGATTTAACTTTTTTGTAAAAAAAATGGACTTATATTTTCTTTTTTCGAATTTTGCTCATTTGATTTGTTTTTTTGTAAATGGAATAGATGTAAATATTTTTAGACTCGTTTAGTAATTTTTAATTTGTTTGCTTTTTTATTTTTATTTTTTTATGTGGCATTGCGTTTCGGTAGATTTACTCAGTTTGTGTTCATTCTTTATTGTTACGATGTTAATTTTTTTAATGTGTTCGATTTTTCTTATTAATGCAATTGATTAATTATGTGCTTGATATTGAATGAATGTGCTAGATTTTCTTATGGCGGTGACTAGTTTAGTTTTTGTAGTATGTGATGTGATGTGATACATTATCCATTATTTCCTCCCAGGTTGACCTACTAGGTGCTTTTTTGTTGCTAGATATTGTTAGTTGGATTGTGAATTGTGATTAATATTTTAATTGTGAATCGATTTGGGACTAATAAAAACAATGTTTGTATTGGCTTTTAAGTCTGTGAGATAATACATAATTACACTGTAAAACTATACCGGAAAGATGTCTGCCATTTATGACTCAAGACAGTCACTCTGGGGCTGTTTTGTTTTTAAAATAGTGGGGTTTTTGTAGCTTGGTAAACAGGTGTAGTTCTCAATTTTGGTGCTGTCTTCTTCATTCTTAATTAATGTGCCTTAACACTACTAACGTTTCTGTAGGTATATATATTTGCATATATTTTCTGGCTTTATTATTATTCTATCAGATTGGTGAAGGTAGGTGTTACCAATTTTGTAGATCACACATAATTACCATGGTGGTCTAATGATTCTCATGACCTTTTTTTTTTTAAAAAAAAAAAATCATATCTTATACAGTTGAAAATGGGGCCATATTTATTATTCAAATTGATGTTCGTTCAGGATTTGTTCTAATATGCTAATAATGGGGTAGCGTTGGAGGGCTTTAGACCGACACGTGGGCTTCGGCAAGGCGATCCTCTCTCGCCTTATTTGTTTAACGTCGTCATGGAGCGCCTCTCGATAGCGATTAACAGGGAGGTTGAGCTTAAGCATTGGAGGCCGGTCAAACTGTCTAAACGAGGAGAGGGTATATCACATATTATGTTCGCCGACGACTTGATTTTATGTACCCACGCTGATGAAGATAGTATTGCATCCCTGACCACGACACTTCAAGCGTTTGCGAGCTGGTCTGGTCTTAAAATTAATCCAGCGAAGTCGAGAGCCTTTGCCTCTTGGAATGTGTCCGAGAATGAACGTGCATGGCTTTCTGCCTCCATGCCTATGGCGTTCACCGATCATTTAGGGAGCTATTTGGGGTTCCACATACAGCATGGCAGGGTCTCACGACATAACTTTGATTATATTTCGGAGAATATGGATAAACGATTGTCTATGTGGGCGATGCGTCTTCTTAACAAGCCGGGACGGATCACTCTTGCCCGACATGTCTTAGCCTCGATCCCAATCTATCAAATGCAAATTGGGTGGCTACCGGCCTCAACATGTCATATGATCGATCAACGTATTCGCAAATTTGTTTGGAAAGATCGGCAGGGGCACGGCCTGCACCTTGTTAACTGGGATCGGATTGCCCTCCCTAGAGCGGCTGGAGGTCTCGGATTTTGACAGGCCCGGCATGCTAATATATCATTACTTGGCAAGCTCGTACATGAGTTCTTTCTGGGGCGGACGAAAAGGTGGAGTGCTGAATTGCGGGCTATCTATATGCCACGAGACACATCGTTTGCTGATCTCAAAACATCAGGATCCTTTACTTGGAGAAGCCTTCGGAAGGCAGCCTTGAAGTTACTTGGGGGGTTCTCTTATAAGCTTGGAAATGGTATGAGCTCCCTATAGTTTACTCCTTGGCTCAATGGAAAATTATTGGGACCAAGGTTGCCAATTATTGAGGTGAATGATTATGATCTGCGAGTATGTGACATTATCCAAGAGCACGACTGGGATCTCTCCAACATCCAATCTCCCATCCCTCAGGATGTTCGGGATGAAATTCTTCAGCGTCCCCCGCCTTTCCTGCACAATAATTCTAGGGATGGTTGGTGTTGGAAGATGACCAATTCTGGTATGTACTCGGCCAAATCAGGGTATTCCTTCTTGGTGCAGGAGGTTGCTGGTGAGAAAGATTGGGCGTGGATATGGAATTCCAAGTGGCCTGAGAGGATCTGCTTCTTGATCTGGTTGGTGGCGTGGGAAGCTCTCCCATGCAACTATCTTCGCTTCAGCCGACAACTTGCCAGCTCTCCTTTATGTCAAATTTGCGGGGATGATATTGAGGACTGGAAACATTGTCTCTTTCCCTGCCCTTGGACTAATGAGGTGTGGCGATTGATTGGTGTTGACATCCCCTTGGACGTTGGTACAATTGACAGACCTTGCATACGCTTATGGATAAGAGGTATGATCCGTGTATATGGTGTGAACTTTCTTGCGGGCGTGTGGAATATTTGGTGTGAGCGCAACTCTAGGGTTTTCCAGGCCAAAGCTTCGAGTCCTCAAGCGATCCTTCGACGTATCCTCCATTTGGCTGACTCCATGAGGCGACAGCAGCCTGGCCCTCAACAATCACAGGTTGATCATCGTCTCACATGTTGGAATATGGGGATTGGGATGACATCTTTCTCCACACCGATGGCTCTTTCCTCGGGAGTTCGAAACGTGCTGGCTTCGGTGTTGTCTTGAGAAATGTAAACGGTAGTTGGATCATTGGAGCGTCTGGCTACATGGGAGATGCCACGGTGCTGCAAGCTGAAGTGGCCGGTATCATGCATGGGCTCCAGCTTGCGGTGGATCAAGGGATCAACAGAATTTGTGTTTGTTGCGATTCCTTAGAGGCCATTCGTCTGGTGCATTCATCGTGGAGTGATCACCACTTATTATCGAATTATCTTACCCGGATTAGAGAGCTTCGAAGTCAATTCCAAGTTTGCCATATTCAACATATTTTAAGGGAGGGTAATGCAGTCGCGGACTTCCTTGCTAAAAGGGGGTGCTGAAGATGAGCTGTTCTTCACCACGTGGGCTTTTCCACCGGATCTTCTTAAGCCTATTCTCACTGCGGATGCACAAGGGACTTGGTTCCCTCGAGCACGTTGATTTCTTTTTGTTCCTGTTCCTTTATTTTTCTTTTTTTTGACTTTGTATTTCTTTTTTCCTAGCCATGTTCTGGCGCTCAGCTAAAAAAAAAAATTGAAAGCTCCTTTTATCCACCTATCTCCAAATCTGCCTAAAATAATTCTAATATGGTTCAGGTGCTGGGAGCATTTTTCCCAGTATATGCTGGACCACTTTTAGACCATTAAATCTAATTTCAAATAAATGGCTGAGATTGATGCTAGGGGTAAATTTGTAACTACCTTTTCTAAACTTAAATAATATAAAATTATACTAATGATTACTCTTTTTCCATCTATTCAAGATCTCTATATATTATTGATTATTTTCTCACCTAATCATTCTTTTTTTCTTTTTTGAGAAATCTTTTCTTCTCCATGAAATCCGAAGTTGCGAAATCTTTTGTAATAATGTTACAAACTTAAGGCAAAATATTAGATACTTTAAGACAGAATGTCACTTCATACAAAAGAGAATGTTAGATCCTTTATTACATAATTTTAAATAATTCAAGAAAGAATCTTAAGACAAAATGTGAATTCATACAAAACAGAATGTTTAGTAATTCAGAACAGAATTTTAAGTAATTTGGAACAGAATGTTAAGTATAAAATGTCATAACAAAAAAAAGAATGGTATATACAACAAGACAAAATGTTGGATGTTTGTAAACATAATGTGAAGTAATTCAGAACAGAATCTTAAGTAATTTGAAACAGAATGTTAAGTATAGTAATAACAGAATGTTATATAATTCAAAACAGAATGTTACATACTTGTAGATAGAATGTTAAGTAGCTAAGAATAGAATGTTATATACTTCCTCCGTTTCTTTTTATTTGCACCATTGGGGTTCCATTGGGGTTTTGTATACTGTTCACATACACTTTGATTTAAAGTTTTATCATAGTTATACAAGTTAAAATATAGTCAAGTGCGATCTTGTTAGATTCATCTCATCGAGTAGTTTTTAAATATCAAACATTTAGAATTTTTATTTATACCGAACTTGAGTTATTAATGATTTACAATGTGCATTGAACTGTGTACTGGGTAGATTTATAACAAATAATAAAAGACAGAGAAAGTAATCATGACCTTGAAGAAACAAAAAGTTAATATATATATATATACTCCCTCCGTTCCATTTTAGTTGTCTTTTTAGAAACCAAAAAGCATTCCAAAATAGTTGTCACTTTACACATATTTACCATACTTTTCAAATATTACCCTTATACTTTTATAAATATTACTTCTAGAATAGTGTGCACTATCTTTTCACTTTAATTCCACTTTTTATGGAGCAAGGGTAAAAGTGGAAAACTTTGAATAATGATTGCATTTTTTTGGTTTGTGTAATTTGTGTCTAAACGACATTTATTTTGGACCGGAGGGAGTATAATATAATCTTATGAAATTACATAAAAACCCTTACCATATCTGCACCATTGATTTTAAATAAATAGTGATCTAACGGTTCTAATAAACTGCAGTATATACTGCCCAGTACCAGACCCATTTCGAAATAATTCCCCCATTAACCCTCGGATCTTCCAAATTTGATGCACTGTACGCACGCACCCACATACATACATAATTTTATTTTATTTTTATATCATCAATTGCTACTTGCCTTTTTTCCTTTAAAGAAAGGAATAACGAGTCCAAAAGGGTTGAGAATTCTGTAAACAAAGTTCATCTCGTTTTGACTTTTATCCGTCCTTCGGGCGTCCAAGCTTGTTGCTTTCTTGATTGGAAACGGTCAGGTTTTTGCCCTTTTCATGATTGAATTTCTTTTGCATATGCGTTTTGAGGTTTTTGTTTGATTTCTGGAGGTGGGTTGAATCTTTTTAGGTATATCTGCTTTGCTTTTAACTTATTCAAGTTTGATTAATTGGATTTTGGTTTTTTTTTTTTTCCAGTTCTTTTCTTTTTTGCTGTATTCTTGATCCTTCTGTGGTTATATTTTTGGAAGATGTTTATTTTTTTTTGGTACTGAGAATCAGGCTTTTATGGTTATAATTGTGGTCTACTGTAATATTACTGTTGAAGAGTGTGCAGATGCTTCTGACGGCGATTCTTGGTAAATAAAACAATCGTGAATCAATCAAATTACTTGCCTTTCGAATATTTAACTTATAGATACATTTCTGAAGGCGTCTGTAGTGGTGAAAGGCTGTTCATAGTTAAGACAATATGGGCCCTTTCTTTATCCCCTTGACATATGTTGTACTTATTCTACCTTGCCTTGTTTTGATGAAGATGTTCCGTTGTTCCCTTGGTCTACTATCCGAATATTTGAATACTCGTTAACTACTTTTGTTGTTGTGGTTCTGTACTTCTGTTAATTAATTGATGTAAATACGATGTTCTTGCCTGGGTTTGGCATGTTTCTGCTGGTTTGTGGGTTTGTTTGATGATGTTTTGTTCTAGACTTCCTTGAGAACTTTTAATTTTAGGTTATCTCTTAAAGTTATATTTGGTGAACTTGGTGTATTAGAGATTATTATTTGTGTGATTTCATCTGATGATGATTCTTGTGAATTTAAAACCTTAACAGAAGTTTGCATCTTTTGATTTACATCCTTGTGATCACTCCCCATAAGAAATGTTCAATTTGAAGGAGGCGTATGATTAATTAATTTGTCTATGACTTAATCTTGTGTTCTTTTTGTGTGACAAAATCAATATTATGGAAAAGATAATCAAATGGATCCCATCTACTAACTAAAGTGAACATGTTCTTCATCCAGATAGTGTGTTTGGTTGACATTAACTTTTTGGGTTGAAAATGCATAATATTATATATCTTCATTTTCTATGCAACTAATGTTTATCTTTAAAATGGTAACAACTTTTGCCCAGGTCTGTGGTGTTTTTCATTAATATAATTTTGTGCTTAAACTTTTAGGCTTTATCGTTGCTAAAGCAACATTCGAGGATTGATACAACCTAACCATGGACGGGTGCTCTGGGAAAAGTGATGTAGCTAGCAATATGGCGCATAAAAAGGGATATAATGCTACTACTTATAGAGATGCAAGTGCAGACAGGGATCATAATTGTTTTCAGTTTTGATTTGAATTAGGAATTCATCACTTGGGTTGAGCTCTGTGTGATTGTTAGGAGATGATGGGTAAAGGCGTAGAGAATTTGATATCTGCCAAGAAGTTGTTAGAGTCTAGTTTAGAGAAATCCAAATCTTTGAGATTGTCCTTAGAAAACATTGGCCCTGGATTAGATGAGATTAATCATATGTTGCTGGCTATAGATGTATCGACTCGACCTGTAGACACTCATACGGATGCCCTTCATACATTGAGTGCTCATATAAACAGAGCTGTGGTTCCTGCAGCTGCAGTGCTTAGGGTTTTTGATGCCATCCATGGCCTTGAAAAGTCGTTGTCTGATCCCCAATCTGATCTACCTGGGTATCTTGGTGTGCTTAAACGCCTAGAAGAAGCGTTGAGGTTTTTGGGGGAGAATTGCGGGATGGCAATTCAGTGGTTGTCTGACATAGCAAAGTGTTTGGAGGATCATAAAGTGGCAGACGGATGGTTTATCTCGCACTTGAATAAGGCATTGAAGAATCTTCAGGAAGTGGAAGCTGGTGACGAGAAGGGTCGTCTTGATGGTGGATTGCTTGAAGTTGCTCTAAACAGATTGGAGAGTGAGTTCAGGCGGTTGTTGGCTGTGAATAGTGTACCACTGCCTATGTCAACACCTATCTCAGCTGGCGAGGACAAACCAGCATCTATTGAAGCATCACCTCTTCCAGTGACTGTTATTCAGAAGCTACAAGCGATTTTAGGGAGACTGATTAGGAATAATAGATTTGATAAATGTGTATCCATTTATGTTGAGGTTCGAAGTTCAAATGTGCAGGTGAGCTTGCAAGCCCTCAATTTGGATTATCTCAAAATGTCAGTCTCTGAGTTCAACAGCATGAAAAATACAGAGGTTTATGTATCCCAATGGGGCAAGCATTTGGAGTTTGCCATTAAACACCTTTTAGAAGCTGAATACAGACTTTGCAATGATGTGTTCGAGAGGACAAGATCGGATGTGTGGAGGAGCTGCTTTGCCAAAATAGCTCTGCAGGCAGGAATTCTCACTTTCTTAGAGTTTGGAAAAACTGTTACTGGAAGTAGGAAGGACCCCGACAAGCTTCTGAGGCTGTTGGACATCTTTGCTTCCTTAAATAGACTAAGATCCGATTTCAACCAACTCTTTGGTGGAGATGACTGCGCCAAGATCCAAAACCTTACACGGGATCTGATCAAGAGAGTGATTGAAGGTACTTGTGCTGTTTTCGGGGAGCTTTTGGTTCTAGTGGAACAACAGAGACATTTGCCCCCCCCTGTAGACTGTGGTGTCCCTAGAGCAGTCACTTTTATTATAGATTACTGTAATAAACTTCTTGGGAACAACTATAAACCAATTCTTACCCAAATTCTGGCTATCGAAAGAAGCTGGAAGCGTGAGAAGTATCAAGAGAAAATCTTCATTGCCGATATTGGGAACTTAGTTAAAGCCATTGAGCTGAGCTTGGAAACATGGTCTACAGGCTATGATAACGCGGTTGCTTCCCATCTGTTCTTGATGAACAATCACTGGCACTTATACAAATTTTCAAAGGGTACAAAGCTTGGTAGTCTTCTAGGAGATGCTTGGTTAAGCAGACACGAACAGTTTAGGGAATATTATTTAAACATGTACTTGCATGAGAGTTGGGGGAGGCTCCCAGGATTCTTAAGCAGGGAAGGTCTAATAATGTCTGGTGGGCGTGAAAGTGCTCGTGATCGGGTGAAGCAGGCTCTGAAAGCATTCAACAGTGGTTTTGACAAGATGTACAGGAAGCATTCGAACTGGATTATTCCAGACAAAGACTTGCGAGAGAGGACATGCCAGGCTATAATTCAGACAGTTGTGCCTGTTTTTCGCAGCTACGTACAAAGTTATGGGCCGCTTGTCGAACAAGAGACAAATGAAATTAAATATGTGAAATACACAGCTCAATCTCTCGAGAAAATGTTCCGCTCTCTTTTCCTTCCAAATCTGGTGAAGCAGGGCAGCTCCCAATTGAGGCAGCCAAGTGTCAGGTTAATCAACGACGTTTTGGATCAGCATGAAAGCAGTCCAACAGACGAGTGACTCCAAGCACACCGTAACAAGATACAGGTAACATTTTTTCTAGTTAGAGTGTAACATGTGAATATATATAGTTTGGGTACATTGTAGACTTGAACGCAGGATCTTATTTATAGCTTGCAATATTTAATCACGTGTATTTTGTTATGTAGTTGAAATCTTGAGAGAAGCATGCAATATTCATGTAAAATCTCTTCTTTGTAAGTGTATGCTGGATTTTTATCGTGCATACATGTTTGGTTCCATGTATTGGGCTGTATTGGGCATTTAATACATAAAACTAATACATATGTTTGGCATATTCTAGGGATATAGGTAGGTATTATTTTAATGAGGCATGGGGTGCATAACTTAATACAGGGGAGAGGTGCGGGTTTATGCGGTATACATTTTTTTTCTTCCCCCCCCCCCCCCCCCCCTTCTCTCTCTCAATTTACGCCCTTCCTCTCTTTCACTTTACGCCCTTCTCTTCCAAATCCAATTCACCCCCTTTTCTCCAAATCCCATCGAGTCAGGCAGGCGGGCGGCAGCGACAGTCGGGCGGTGGCGGCAGGCGGCGACATAGGCAGGCGACGGCGGCGCACGGGCGGCGGGCGGCGGTATAGGTTTGTTCTCGTTACCATTCACTATGTCTTTCTTCGTTTTTTATTTGTGCTTATTGGAAAGAAGAGTAATTTTTGTAGGATGGAAGACAAATGGATATATTGAATGTAAAGCCCCTGCCTTTCAGTAATGTCATCCCTAGGTTTGAACCCTGGTACAGTTTCAAAGTTATACTGCGCAGGCTCTTAAAAGAAGGAAAAAATTTATAAGATAACGAAGTAGAAACCATTGTTTACATATGTATGTGCGAAAAGAGGGTGAGAAGAAGGGATTGTAATTGAAGGCTTTTGTTTGGTGGCTGTTGGTAGGACAGAAATGTTATTGAGTAGGCTGAATAACTGATTTAGATGGAACTATGGAGATATTTGCTGATATTTGGAGATATAGGTTGCCTGAATTTTCTGTTTCTTAAGCCTGGTCTGTGAGTTGTAAGTTCATTTAGCATGGTGTGATGATAGGTATCTGTTGTCGTGGTACATGTGATTGGAGTGTAAATGGTGTGATTTTGTAAGCTGCTATGGTTTTGGGAATAAAGAAGCTTTTGCCTAAAAAGAAAAACTGATTTAGATTGAAATTGTAGGCTTTCTGTTAAATATGAATACTTCCAAATGAGGTAATTTGGTGAATAGCCCGAGTCCCGAAGGAGGAGCCAGCCACATGTGAATACCGTAATTTGTTTCTTGTTCTTTTTTTTCTTTTCTTTTTTTTTTTTTTTACAACAACTTACTGAGGCAGGTTTATATAAACAACTAGTGCTGTTCTGTATTATCTATTCTCATTCCACATTGATTTATCTATGTAAAAATGAAGCTGGAAGTCTTAATTACTACTATTATCATTCCACATTGATTTAACTATTCTCATTCCACTAGTGATGTTTTGCTAACTGGCACAACACAGCAGTGAGCAGACCCAAATGATCTTTTACTACTAGTATTTAACAGAACTCTCAAGTACAGTGCCCACCACAACCTTTATGCTAATAAATGATGTATGTTTGCATGTTGCATTCAGTTTCACCATGTTGTCTTTATGCTTGTTAAACTGATGCAGTCAATTCTCACTGAATTAGCTTTGCAGATAATAATTATTGTTCGTTATGATTAATTATGACTTTGATATTGTTACATATTTTGTATATTTCAGGGAATGGAACAAGGAAGTGCAAGTCAAGGAGGAAAACCTTCAAGGCGAGCATGGACAAAAGCTGCTGAAGAGCCTTTTTTAGATATTTTGGACACTGTGGTCGCTAATGGTAGTAGAGCAGACAATGGTAGTTTTAAAACCGGAACGTACAAGACTATGGAAGAGCAGCTAGAAGCAGCAATTCCAGGGTGTGGTTTGAAAGCAAGTCCACAAATTGATTCAAAGATACGAGCCTGGAAGAAGGTATATGCCACTATATATGATATGGTGAACACTAGTGGCTTTGGATGAAATGACATTAAAAAGTGTGTTGAAGTGGAGAGCGAAGATGTATGGAAATCTTATGTTGAGGTAAATGCAAGTTGTCATTACTATCAAATTGATTATTATTATCATTAGATTTATAATTTGTTGTTATTGATGTTGTAGCATCACGAAGATGCAAGCAAATGGTGAGATAAGCCTTTTCCGCTCTATGAGAGATTTGTAAATATCTTTGGGAGAGATCGTGTGACTGGATTGGGTGCGAAAACTCCAACTGACATGATGAATGAACCCGAGGAGATAGAAGAAGAGAACATGGATGTAGATGATGGTGCTCCATCAAATGCCCGATCAACTGATGTTACTTCCACACGCAAGAGGAAAAGATCAGAGGGTGGTCATGCAGTCATGCTAAAATTGACAAATTAATTTCAGCATTTCAACAAGCAAATACTGAAACTGTACAAGCATTTACTCTTCTTGCTGAGCGTATGATTCCTTCAGATAACAATGATAATCATATGTTGCTGAGAACCTTGGACTCTAGGCCTTCCAATGGAAGATGAGCTACTTGCGATTAATCTGATCCTTGAAAAATCATCAAATGTGCAGACTTTCAAAGCAATTTGCAATGATCCTGAGCGCAAACAAGCATATGTTAATATGCTCTTGATGATGAAAAGGAGCGGACTTTGAACAGCTCAATTTATATAATATTTTGTAATTATCTATTTTTGTGATGGTAACTGAGTGATAGGAATTATGGATTTTGCTTTGAGACACAGTGGAATGAATTCAATTGGTGGTTTGAGAATGTTTATGATAACAATGAATTTGTTTGAAGTATTATTCCTTTGTCAATTGACGTCAAGTATGAATTAGTATACTTTGTTTTCTTTTGTCTTTTATTTGGGTTGCTTTGATCAGGTATTTTTTTCATGTTTGATGTCAATTAGCCAATTAGCTTGAATTTTTGAGTTCATCTTTCGAGTCTAAATCTATCTTTTATTATTTTTTTGTTGATTGATGTTCATGTTTGATGTTCTATTTCTGGTATTGTTTCAACTTTTATGAAATTTTGTAGGAAATTAATTGTTATGTAATTATTCAGAAAATAATACAAAATAATACAATACAATATTAACACCAAAAACTGTATAATTATAATACAGTGTACCACCAAACATTGTATAACATTAATTTAATACACTGTTAATACAAAACACCTGTATTAGATAATATAATACAGTACAGTGTTCCAAACGTGTCCATATGGTCTTTTGGGATCGTTGTTGTTGATTATAGACGTGTTAAAAGTTCAATCTCCACATGTGCGAATGAGTGATCATAGAATCGGGCGCATTAGATTCTAAACTGGATATGTTAAGATTATGTGGCTCAATCCTTTTTTTCCGGGATGGGCTCTAACAGAGCTGTAGGTTTCGTTTTCGGTTTTTGTTTTGATTCTCAAGATGACAACATCTTCAGCAGCAGCAGGCCTTTCAGCGTTTGGTTCTAAGTCTAGATCGGTTTAATTGATTGATTGCTATGGACATGGTGCGGAACGCTTTTTCTCTATTGCTGCTGCTAGTGCTACCATGCTAAACACATGTGTTGATGTGAAATGTGATTTATTGATATACTTACTATTTGTTTTAGGATACTTTAAATTAAATAAATAAGCGTGGCTGGTTTTTATCTTGATCAGCAGTTCAGTTCACCACAGTTGTGTACGTAAATTTGGTTCAGAGAGGGAAGCTCCATTTGATGGACAGTGTCAACCCTAAAAGATATTTTTGTCGAGGTTTGATTTTGATGATAAGTTTAAGCAATTATAGTATTTGTTTTAGGATACTATGTGCAAGAAGTTGTTGTCTTGTTGATAGTTTAAATTCGAGTTGTATGTTACTACTACTAGTACTCCATGATATGTTCTACTATATGCAACCAACCATCGAACTAATGCTATATTTTACTATTACTCTATTAGTACTATTTTTTGGCATCAGCCACGAATGTCGTCAAAGTGATCGGGCCAATTAACCTGGTTCGATGGTGATTTGATCAAGTTATGATATCAGAATGACTTTATCTCTTCCAATCGCTGTTGTGGATAGTCCGCTCTACTGGACCAATCATTGGTTAAATGTTAATTGTATTTAGGGTGAACATTTGATTATTTGCTTCGGACATGGAACAAAATAACCAATTTTTTACTAATATTAAACCGACAAAATATATTGGCCCTGTTTGGCAAAACAACTAAACAGAATTAGCTTATTCTAGGCAATTTGAACTGAATTAGCTTATTTAAAAAGATAAAATAACTTAAAACAGTGATTAAACCACTGCAAATAGCAGCATTTTGGATTTTAGCTTATTCTAGGTAAAAAGTTAGTCTCAAAATTGTCAAACAGCTAATTTTAACTAATTATTACTCACATAATCAGTTAATAGCTAACAGTTAATTCCCAAACATGGTCACTATAAATCAAATCAAATCGAAAATTGAACTTTAAAAATGAACTGACCAAAAAAAATGAAATTTCATAAAAATATCTGAAAACTAAAATGAAAAATCGAACCGAATCAGAAGTAAGAAGTTCGAAATTATATGGGAAAAAGTGAAAACTGAACTAAAAAATCAAATAAAAAATAGGAAATTAAATAAAAAAATTCAAAAATCATAGATATACTAAACAAAATTTATTCAATATGAAAAATATTTTCAAAATAAAAGCAACTAACTTTCAAATAAATATTATTACTACAATAATTTGAAACAAAAATTTAGGTGAAATTATTTTATGGTTTTATTTTAAAATATTATATTTATATAATAAATCCTGAATACTTTTTGGTTTGTGCAAATTTTATTACCCTTATTAATTTTAATTGATAATTCTTAATTTTAAGGGGTTAATCAGTCATTATACGTTCAGTTTTAGATCACCGACTCTTATTAAAACACGTAGTTCCCATATAAGTGCACAGTAATCGCTGACTAATGCCACATCAACAAACACATCATCCGAAAGAAAAAAGATTAAACATTAATTAATTCTTAGGATTTATTTTAGAGTTAATGAATATTTTATGCCACCAGAAGGCATGATTTCCACATTTGGGCTATGATAAAATTAATTTTGGATTTTAAGCCATTAGAAACCAGCTTTGACCAAATTAAGTCAAATTTAGACTTTTCAAATTACCATTGACCTCATCAAGTTTTGATTTATTACACTTTGACCCCATCAGTTGACTTACCAACTTTTGTCATTTTACACTTTGACCCCAAACTTTAGATTTTTCATTAAATTTAATCCAATGACCGCCCATCATGTTTCCGATAATTAAATTAAGCATTAAACATCATACCTTGGCTTTGACCGCCTTGTTGCCGTATTTCCTAAGCTCCGGAAAATTTTACGGACTTCCTCCAACCACGCCCGAGCCTGATGGTTCACCGATTCTTGGCTCCTTCAGCAACAAACAATACAGTCCTATTTCATTTCCTACCTTAGGACGTATCAAGATATGAGTAAGGGGTTTTAACTATACTATCGGGATATTTGGATATTTGGAAGCCTGGATTTTACTGAAGAAATATTAAAAATATTATTCAAACATAATTTTCCCTAATGGAGAAAAGAGACATTTAATTCCTCATGGAGGATACAAGACTCTTGGGGAAATACCACATACTTTTACAGACTCGAAAAGAAATATGCAGAAAGAAAAATCTATTTTTGTGAATCACTGCTTCTTCCCTAAACCCACCACACCATTCCGTAAAATCCCTTCTCCATTCCATCGGTGAATTTCCCCCAAATTTTTCTTCTCCACAAAACTCTTCCAGTCCGTCGTGTATCACCAAGCTGGAACTCAAGCTCTTTCTGGTCGCAGTCGCGTCGAGCGGAGGAGTTCCGAAGAGTCTCGCTTCTGAAGAGCATCTCCGTTCGCTCAAGCAACCATCTTCGGATGAGTCAACAGAGTCGCGAAACCTTAGCCGGTCATAAAGCCGAGAGAGAAACTCAGCCTGCTGCATCGGTGAATGCGTAGGAATGGCAATGGGCTGGTTTCAGGACGGGGAGTAGTATCCCATCTCCATCCCCAATAACATCTTTAATCCCCAAAATCAGCCAATTCCCGTCAGGGATTTTATCAGGGATCCCCATCGGGTACTATAATTTCCCCGATTCCCATTGGTGACCCATCGGGGATTCATTTTACAAACTAATAAAAATTTTAATATTAAAACACATATAAATTGTTTAATAATAAATTATAATCCACATCAAAAGTTCATAATTGTTTCCAATATATAATTAACCTATCAAACTAAATTTTGAATTCTAAATACTTAATTTCACATAATAAAGTTCGATAATTCATGCAATATAATAATAAAAAAATAAATCCACAATATTTACTTTCATGTTTTCCTTAAAAAATGAAAAATAAAGCAAATTATAAATACATAATTTAATTTATTACCAATGGAGGTTATATTAGAATTTAGGTTTTTTTTTTTATTTTTTAAGTAATGGACTAATCAATAAAATATAATATAGAAAATATTAAATATAATATATATAATTTATAAAATATAACATATAAAACATATCGGGGACGGCCGGGGTGGGGAATAATTCCCCGTCCCCATCCCCGAATCTCTGATCTCCGCCCATCCCCAATAATCCTCCCCAAAATCGTACCGAAAATTTAGTTTTCGGTTTTCACCATCGGGTATGAATTTTTTTTGCCATCCCTATGAATGCGTAAAGTTAACTTTTCTTTTCATTAGAATGATGCAGAAATAAATTTCTCAGACCGATTGATTGCTTCCAATATTATGTTGTTTGTGATAATTGTTCTTATCCAATAGTTGAATTACATCTTCTGGATGACTCTCTCTGAAGCTGAATGTCCTTTAATTGATTCACCATGGATTGGAGAAGGGATTTTAGGGAATGGTCGTGGTGGTCTTAGGGAAGAAGCAAGGATTCAAAAAATGGAATCGGGCGAAAACATGGGTCGGGTACTCAGGTTAACCTAAATTAAATTAAGAGTCTAATTTTATGTTATTAATGAAAAAATGACTAAATTTAATTTAATTAATATATATGGAGGACTGAATCGGGTTAAAAATTAGTAGATGACCCATTTCGGCCATTTGGAAAAATCTAGAAGAAAATGGACAACTCTAGCCTTTTTGCCCTCGGAAAATGTTCCCCAAATTTACTTCTCATGGAAAGAATGGGGTTGTATCCTGACTCAGGATTTTTGTACGTAGATGCAATACTTGTACTATTGTGTAGTTTTTTTTTTACATATGGAAGTTTATTTTATTAATTTTTTTCCTTTTTATACCTTTATTAATTGGGGTTTAATTTGGGATGTTACCTTATTGTATGCCCCGATATTGTGTGACAAATTTGATGTGGGATTTTCAATGTATTTTCCTTCATTTTTCTTTGTATGTAGTGATATGTTTGTTAATTATAATTTTTTAAGAAAAAAGGACAAATATGTCATTTTTCTTTTCCAAAAATACAAATCAGTCATTTTTCTATTTTATTACCAAAACAGTCCTCTATAAATGCTAATTATGTCCAAATCAGTCCCTTATTCACTAATAATACTCTAATTGCTGATGTGACAATGATTTTAATTTAAACCTGACACGTGGGCATAATATTAGTCATTTTCTTTTTTCTTTTGTCAATTCAGTCCTAAACTTTTGTTTTGTTCTATTTAGTCTTCTACCCAAATCGGTCATTTTTATATTAATTGGCCTCCAACCTTTCAAATTGTTTCATTTTAGGCCCATAAGATTAAATTTTTTATTATTACTAATCCATTTATCAAATAAATGCCCAACATATTTTCATAAATAAAATTAAACAACAAACCTCATACATTGGGTTTGACTGCTTTGTTATCGGGTCTTCCAAGTACCGGAATTTTATGGACCCTCTCTAACCATCCGACCGCAACCGATGGTTTATTGGTTTTGGTTACCTTCAATAACAATCAACACAATCTTACTTTGCGTCCTACCCTAGGATGTAGCAATGTTTGAGAAAATGATTTAACTTGAATTTTTGGAAGGTTATGGATACAGGAAGCCTTGGTTTTATTTAAAAAAAATATTAAAAAATAGCCTGAATTTTATTGTCCACAAAGTATGATTGTGCTGATTGTTGCTGAAGGAAATCAGAACCAATGAACCATCGGTTACGGTCGGGTAGTTAGAAAGAGTCCGTAAAATCCAGAACTTCGAAGATCCGGTAACAAGGCGGTCAAACCCAATGTATGAGGTTTGGTATTTAATTTTATTTACGGAAGTATGTTGGGCATCTATTTGATAAATGAATTAGTAATAATAAAAAAAATTTAAGGTTTTGGGCCTAAAATGAAATAATTTGAAAGGTTGGAGGCCAATTAATATAAAAATGAGTGATTGGGGTAGATGACTAAATAGAACAAAATAAAAGTTTAGGACTGAATTTGCAAAAGATAAAAGAAAAAGGACTAATATTATGCACACGTGTCAGGTTTATATTAAAACCCTTGCCACGTCAGCAATTAGAGTATAATTAGTGAACAAGGGACTGATTTGGACATAATTAGCATTTGTAGAGGACTGTTTTGGTAATAAAATAGAAAAAGACTGATTTGGATTTTTAGAAAAGAAAACGGACCAATTTGTCCTTTTTTCCAATTTTTTAATCTTTTAGACCTTCTATGTATTAATTACTAATCCACTATTACATGTTAAGTACAATGAACTCATGCTGCAACCATCTTTTATTATATGAGATCTGTATATATATATATTTTGTGAACTGTGTTGCGGACTCCTTTTATCTATGCTGCTAAGCCTGTCAAATGTGTTTTTTAAATTGCATACATTTGCTGTAATACTGATGATTTGATGTAATACTGATGATTTGATGCTATAGGAGTATTTGTTAATATGTTTTGAATTTCTGTCACCATCTGATGCTATTGTTATCATCAACACATACTTCTTTTTTAGCATAGATTCAGTGATTAATTCATTGAATGCTTTCTTTTTTAGGATCTCGGTCTGTCGTACCCGTCAATATTGTATACTTTCTTTTATTTCGGACTTGCAATTGTCACTCCACACCTCCATATTTTGCCCTATTCTTAAATGACGGTTACAAATCACACTAAAGTTATTCCATTAATATAGGATTTCACCGATATATCTTCCATTTGCATTGAATGCATTTAATTGGTATAATTATACAGTTTTTACTCCGCATTGGACTCTACATCAGAACAATAGTAACTCTATTGCTCATGGAATACTATTATCTTCACCGCATTTATAAGGGTTTCAACTACCCACTAAGCCAGTTGTCCACTTTATAAGCTTTTTACATCAGTAATGAATGCATGCCATAATTGCAGTTGAGTTCCTTTTTCAAAATTTGGGTAATCCCTAGGTGGCTAGGTTGGGCTGCGCAACTTGTGCCTTGTAGGAGAGGGATGGTAATTTGACTGTTAATTCTACTGTAGCCTGGCCCGTAAGGTTGTGAATGTGACAGATTCTTCTAAAGATCAACTTAAATGCTATAGCGCCATTAATTCTTGAGTACTTAAATCTTATCTCAATGTGATTTTTCCGTGTTGATTATTTGAATCAACATCTTAGACAATTCAAATTAGTCTGATGAATAATCCTGAGTAGTACTGTGCATCATCTCATCGATAGGTCAGTTACATGGATTGTACATCACCATTGAAACTGTCAGCTCCCACTTCCCAGGTGGCACAGGCAATTCCAAGCTCAAACAAAGGAGGAAGATGGCACCAGGTTGATCACATGAACTATTCCAAATGATTGTAAATATGCAACTTTATTCATCTCATGAATGATTTATATATAATTTGAGTGTTCTGGTAATGTGGGGTCATTTCCATTTAAGTTGTCTCTACTTGCATGCATCGAGGTGTTTGATTTATTATTTTTCTCCCTTGATATTACTTAAAACTTACAGGAGTATAAAATAATCCTATACTATTAACATTACTTTTAATGATATCATTAGGATAATAACAAAGTAGAAATAAATAATGATTGCGGACATGAACATGTGTTAAAATGACAGTCAATATAATTAAAATAACTGTATGACAAGTAAAATTCAGTCTGCGGTCATTTTCAGAAACTTGTAAAGAATTAAAGTTGGGTTGCCTGTGGAGAGAGACTATGGCTGTGAAATATCTGCCTAGTTGGATGCAAGCAAATGGTGTGCTGCCTTTGGGTGCACTGCTTTTTTAAGGTTTCCCCTCTGGGAATTGCATGAATCCATTCTGATCTTCTTGGCTTAAATATCTTGTAAAGTTTGACAGAAATTTAGAAAAGGTTGAGCAATGATGGGTTGGATTTGGAGGGTTCACCTCTGTCTACTGGTTGCTTTAGTCCAAGTTTTTGGCTTAACAGCATTCACTAATACAGATGATTGTAAGTTTGGTCATTCTTAGAACTTTTTGAATTTTATAGATGCAGTCTAAAGTTTCCATAAGAGGGCACACACACATATCTGATTTCCCAAAGAGGTAAAACACATTGAAAAGGCACCCAACTGTTCACTGTGCCTACAAATCTGGTGATTTGGTATGTAATCCGTGTCCTTCAGATCGATGTGTAGCTGGTCATCATAATATTTCTTGTAATTTTTGAGAAGGCAGTGAGGAGATTGATGCTAAAACTGAGCAGTGGTTGCTGTTATTTTATGAGAAGCTGCAAGAGTAACTCTAATGTAACTAAGAGACAAGTCTAGTGAAAATTTAAGCTTTTTCACTTGCCAAGCTATTAGAAACACTTGGAAGTGCTAGTTTGTTTTGCCTTCTTCATTGTTGCTATTTTTGTTTTTTCTTATGCTGCCAAAAGAATCAAATCTGGATTGTGTTGCTGACTTTTTACCCAAAAAGTTGTGATAATTATTAGTACTGCTTAGTCTTTTTGCTGCTGGATCTAGCAATTCTCCCTGCATCCCCATCATCTAAAATGAAATTTCCTATTTTCTGAAAACAATAATTTTGTTTGTCTTTTTCCATTATAACAAGCGGCTTATAAGTGCTTGCAGTCATCATCTTGTTTCAAATATTCATACTGAAAACCTCACATGTTTCCTTCTTGGCATGTGAATTTGACTCGTTCATCATACATTATGGCCTGTTTTAGGTTTGTGGTTTTGCGAACCATTCATTTCCTGATGCTGGGTTTATGTAATTGCCTCCTAGATGATTCACATAAGTAATTCTATTTTAGTTCTGTGAGCCATCCTTTCTTGTATGAAATCCTCCTCAAAACGAATTTCATCAGCATTAACTTTATTTTCTATCCCTAATCAGTTTCGCCACACTTGAACCACAAAGTTAACTAGGAATTAGTTTTAATGCAGTCGTTGCTCTGAAGTCTCTGAAAGCGGTGTGGCGTAACACACCACCAAGTTGGAAAGGTGATGATCCCTGTGGTAAATGGGAAGGAATTAGCTGCAACAATAGTCGTGTCATTTCCATGTACGTATTTGCTGATTTTGTTCTAACACAGATGCCATTTTATGTACTTTGGTGCTTGATCGTATTATCTCTATTATCAGCACATTAGCAAGCAACAGTTTGAACGGGCAGCTTACTTCAGATATCACAGGATTAAGTGAATTGCAAACTCTGTAAGTTTGTTTACCTTTCAAATCTCAATTTTCGGCTTTTATTGACTGTGATCAGAATCACATGTGTGTATTCTATGTAAGTTTTTCAGGCTAAATGCTTCTCCTTACAGGGATCTGTCCTATAACAAGTACTTGACTGGAGCACTTCCTCAACAAATTGGATCTTTGAAGAACTTGAGGAGCTTGTAAGGAATTGTCATTATATAGTCATCAGGTTGTTTTAATCTTTCAGTCATCACAACTTAGCTGTCATTACATGGATTACAGAATCCTTGTTTCCTGTGGATTTACTGGAGCACTTCCACCATCTCTTGGATCTCTTGAACAGTTGGTTTACCTGTGAGTATTCCAATCTATACATGCATATCCGTGTATATTTCTGAAATTTTTGTATTGTTTGTGAAAGTTCTTACCTATATTACCAAATTAGTTTTTCAGTTTGGTTCGTTCAGATTGAAATAAGTAGGTTGGAGTCTCTATTTATTTTTCATTACTGAAACTGTTGCTTGTTTGAGAAATACGACTCAAGGTCTAACATGTGCTACCAAATTAGTTTTTCTCAGTTTGGCTCTTTTGGATTGAAATAAGTAGGTTTGAATTGAGGAATAAAGAGATTCTTTCTCAGTTTGCCTATCATATTGACAGATTCTTCATTACTGAAAAGATATTTATATAATTTCAGGGCTACAAGGAGACATAGATAGGCTTAAATCCGAATGTTTGTTTTTGTAATTCCACTGTTATGAAGTATGTATGTAACAACAGTACTTGAACACTTGGTTCAGCGAAATTTTCATTGTTGTGGATAACATATCCAATCCTTTGTTGTTATTTGTGAAGGTCACTGAATTTGAACAACTTCTTTGGTAAGATACCGCCAGAACTTGGCAAGTTATCAAACCTTAAATGGCTGGACTTGGCTGATAATAACTTTGAAGGAAGTATCCCTGTCTCACCAGGTCTTGATTCGCTTGTCCACACAAAACACTTGTATGTATCCACTTTTTGAATTCATATCCACTTTTGATGTAATAAATTTGGTATGGTTAACAATGATATTAACTTGAATCTTGTTGGACTTTTGCAGCCATTTAGGGAAGAATAAGCTGTCCGGTGACATACCGCATCAGTTGTTCAGCTCAGATATGAACCTTATACATCTGTAAGTATAACACACAAGAGTTGAAGAAAGAATAGATTAAAGAAACATTCGTCGGTCCTAATCAACCATAAGAATATTTCTTCTTGTAGGCTTCTCGATAATAATCAGCTCACTGGAAGCATCCCTTACTCGCTGGGGCTTATGCAAAAGCTGGAGGTTGTGTAAGTAAAAAAGCCCTAATATACGCACGAGAAATCTCATGTAACATAAATTCTAGATGGATGTTGAAACATAGGTATTTTGATTGCAACAGACGGCTTGATAGGAACCTTTTAAGTGGACCTATTCCTGAAAATCTCAACAATCTTACCTCTGTCCAGGAACTGTAAGTATGATCAGAACAAATAATTTGCTGGGTATTACATCAAATGCTGGAAGTGTATTCATGAATAAAATCTGTCTCGTTGAACTTCCAGGCACTTGGAAAATAATCAGTTGACAGGAACCGTACCCAACCTAACGGGCATGGATGCACTCAGTTATGTGTAAGTCTAAACAATGATTTTACTGCCAGTAGGGAGTTTTATATTTCAACCTTGGCTTGGAAAATTGATTGAGCTCAAACCTTTTAAATATGGAACTGTTCTTAGATGTCAAATCAACATATAAGATTGATTTTACGATGTTGGACATGGTCTATGTTTTGCAGGGACATGAGCAATAATTCGTTTGACTTGACTGGTGTTCCTCTGTGGTTTTCAAGATTGCCGTCTTTGACATCGTTGTAAGTTTGTAACTTTCTCCCTTTTTTGGGGGTAGGGGGGTTGGGGATGGGTGTGTTCATATATTAATCTGCATTTTGTTTTTTTTTTTTTTATGAATTAGAAGTTTTCATAATATAACCACTAACCTGGTGACTGGTGTGACACCGAAATGATAGGATAATGCAGAAAACAAACATTTTTGGGCAGCTTCCATCTTCTATATTCAGCCTTTCACAGTTGCAGACAGTGTAAGAAAGCTTTATGGTTTATAAAAGGATATTTCTGAGAACACTTGCTACTTAACCATATAATCAGTGTTTCAGGCTATATTTTCTTTTCTGATAACACCTGCCGCACAATTGAATTCATTTTTACCGTCTTGCGTCAGTGATCTGAAGAACAATCAAATCAATGGTACATTGGACATTGGACACAGCTTTAGCAGATACTTACATCTGGTTGATCTACGAAACAACCGTATAGATGCTCTTACTGATAGACCTGGTTATAATGGTCGAATCATGTGAGTTGTGTTCTTCATTTTTATGGCTTCCCCATAGTATTATTTACCAGTGCAAGTTTCTTCTTTTTAAGTTGTTCATGATAGATTAATTTTGCAAACAATGTAAGTATGTTTCAATTATGTAAAGTTGATCTTTTACTACAAATTGTGCACATGCTTTGAAGATATGGCAATGTTGACTTTAAACTGTTAGTTTTTTCTTATGGATATTCTATCTGAAGAAGTCACTGTTTCCTCTAGATATTAAGACCCCCCTTCAATTTGGCGCCTGCTATAATTAGATTAATTTGAATAATAGTCTAATTCAACTAGGTTGGAATTAAATTATTTTCTAGATTAATCAGATGGATTGACTTATTCATCTATTTACTTGTAATAAACATGCATAGCCTACACTAAATAATCTGTGATTATATATTAACACGAGTTTGTTGTTTTGTTTTAGAGAAAAATCTTGTGCAATGAGATGATAGATTTAAATTACTTGAATTGTGAATAATAATGAATTTATCACAATATGTTAGTCTACCAAACTGGTAAATCAAGCAGTTTCAACATTCAGAATATTATGTAGGAACTGAAAATAGGTGTAGACAGACGTATTTGCTCTCTTTTTTCATGTTCTGTAAAAGGAGAAGCTACTTACTAGTCTTCCACTTTTATCGAAGTTTTGTATTTCTGCTAAACCACATTTATGATTTTATTAATTTCAACAGACTTCTGGGCAATCCAGCATGTGAGGAACGTCGACCAGATACTAATTACTGCACCTTAGATCAGATTTCTGATACCTACTATACACTTGTAAATTGCGCGCAGCCTTCCTGTCATTCAGAAACAATTTCTAGTCCCAAATGTGAATGTGCACATCCATACTCCGGCACCCTATATTTCCGTGCTCCTTCCTTCTCAAGCTATGGAAACAAAACCCTGTTTACATCTCTAGAGGGTAAACTGATGGATACATTTAGCTCTCATGGCCAACCCGTGGATTCTGTTATTCTGAGTAACCCCACAAAAGGCAGTGATGGCAATCTGGGACTGGACCTACAGATGTTTCCATCTCACCAAGATCATTTCAATAGAACAGGAATTTCTGGAATTGGATTTATTTTAAGCAACCAAACATTCAAGCCACCTCCTGGATTTGGTCCCTTTTTTTTCAAGGCCAACATTTATCCTTTTTTTGGAGGTAACTTCATGCATGAAACAAATTTGTAATACTAGAAAGATATAGCCATATAGGAAACCTTTTACGCCTACATTCATCTTTGATGCGGACTTGTATGTCATTGATTGCAGAATCACATAAAAAATCAGCTACCTGGTTAATTATTGCAGCATCAGTTGGTGGATGCATTCTTGTTGTGTTGTTAGTCCTGGCGGGAGTTTATGGCTTCAGACAGAAAAGAAGAGCTGAAACAGCTACAAAAAAGAACAATCCTTTCGGTATTTGTTCAGATATCAAACTGCCTGAGTTATTTGACATGATTCTTCCAAACAGTTGTGACATCCTCATTCTTGCAGCATCTTGGGACCCAAGTGGTGATAGTGGTGGAATTCCTCAGTTAAAGGGGGCCAAACCTTTCTCATTTCAAGAACTCAAGAAATGCACGAATAACTTCTCCAATGACAATGATATCGGAAGTGGAGGCTATGGGAAGGTTCTTTCGTTGCACACTTTACAGGCTGTTTACTATTTTTGGCTTGTTTTTGTGGCAATTGAATATCTTTTGGGCTTATTAGAAATTACAAGAATATAATGAGTTTCCTTTTCTATTTTTTACTAATCAAATACCTTATTTGATTTCTGAGATGTTGTGAATGGTGATTATATGTATTAACATATTTCACCATTTGTTGAAAATAATTGCCTCTTGATTAACTCAAAATCTATTCTAGCAATCTATCACGAAGCTTGTCTTTATGATTCTTTATTTCCACATTCCATCCTCAGGTATATCGAGGAAACCTTCCCAATGGACAGCTGATTGCAATTAAAAGAGCTCAGCAGAGTTCCATGCAGGGTGGTAAGGAGTTCAAAACTGAGATCGAGCTTCTCTCAAGGGTCCATCACAAAAATGTTGTCGGGCTTGTTGGATTTTGTTTTGATCAGGGGGAACAAATGTTGATCTACGAATACATCCCGAATGGCACATTGAAGGAGGCTCTTACTGGTACTCATATTCCTGATGATTACCTCATTCTGTAGCAAAAGGAAATTGAAAATATGCAGTTTGAACGTTTTTTGGGGACTGGGTGGTACAAAAACATGGTAATATTTGAGAAAAAAAATTACATCTTGCACTGAAAAGGTAGGTGTTTTCATCGGGCCAAAAGTAATTCCAGTATGGTGATTTCATATTTGCAAGCTAATTAGGTCTAATAATGAGATTAATTTCACAATTATTCTGTTATATCATGACTGTAGTACATGATTAAAATTTGATAGTGATGTTTGATTGTTTTTTGTTCAACAAAATCCAGCATATTCGTATCCAAAGCCAACCTTACAATAGGAGAAAAGTATAGGCAATGAGCATGGGGAAATAAATCAGTCTCTATTTAATAGGTTCTTCAAAAACTGGTGGCTACCGTGACTATTATTCCTCAAGTTTTTGTATTTTTTTATATTTTGTTTTGGCTCTTTTTTTTTTTTTTTTTAAAAAAAAAAATTTACTTTGCAGGCCAGTCTGGAATCAGGTTAGATTGGTTGAGAAGGCTTCGTGTGGCTCTTGGAGCAGCCCGAGGGTTGCAATATCTGCATGATCTAGCAAATCCTCCCATTATACACAGGGATATAAAATCAAACAATATCTTGTTGGATGAACGTTTTAACGCAAAAGTAGCAGATTTTGGCCTCTCCAAACCTATGGACAACTTGGAAAAGAGTCATGTTACTACACAAGTTAAAGGCACGATGGTAAGTAGATTTCGAATCCAATGGGATGTCAATTATGAAAACTTTGAAAGAGTGCCCCATGCACGATTATAACAATGAAGTCGTGTTGTTTTCTCTGCCATTTCAAAAATCAGGGATACTTGGATCCTGAATATTACATGACGCAGCAACTGACTGAAAAGAGTGATGTATATAGCTTTGGAGTATTGCTGTTGGAGCTTTTAACCTCCAGAAAGCCGATAGAGAAAGGGAAATACATAGTGAGAGAAGTGAAGGAAGCAAGGGATCCATCCAAAGACATGTATAACCTTGAACCACTACTTGACCCCATAGTTGCAAATAACACAGCACCAGGGACTGTTGAAAGGTTTGTTGATGTAGCACTGAGGTGTGTTGAGGAGTCTGGCATTAATAGGCCACCAATGAGTGAGGTTGTTAAGGAGATAGAGAGCATTATGGAGTTTGCTGGTCTGAATCCTAATGCTGAATCTGCATCAACTTCAAATAGTTATGAAGGGGCAGCCAAAGACGCTCATCATCCTTACAGTAATGAAAGTCTATTTAGCCGCAGTGGATCGCATCCCAAATAAAAGGCAGAGTGGAGCCCCAAGTGAAGTTTGCTTGAGATGTCTGTCGTCTGTAGTACATTCGTTGATAATTCTTGTGCTTGTGCTTGTGCTTGTACCTGCGCTTATGTGTTACTGTTCCTTGTACTATAAACTGTTAGGCAGGCAAGCAATATACAATCTAATCTGGCTTCGAAGGATTGGATTCGGAAAGGATTCTATCAAAGAGATCCTTCCAAAGAGATGTAGTTGTGGAATTTGTTTGCTCAAGACTTTTTTCCACGAACTGGGAATGGTTTGTTTTTCACTATGTAGAACGATCAAAGGTTGTGATTACCTTTAGTTTGGATTTGGATTTGGGGAGGCATTGAAGAATAGATTTGAAAAGATTCAAGGAAGGATTTGAAATCCACCCTAAATTAGCTAGAAATTAAGGGTGAAAATTTGAGGGTTGAATGATTGATATTGTGTTGGATGCCACATGCTTCTTGATTATAGATGTTTACTCTATATTTCAAAATTTGAAAGATTGTCAACTGGAAAGGTTTTGCAGGAAATAGATCTTCGAATAGGTGCTTCTGTAACACCCTGGTTTTTCGGACTCGCGGGTGTTACCGCCACACCTCCCAAATAAGACGCAATCTGACACATCGGACTTATTCAGGAAATGTTAAGGCTAAAACTAGTATATCATTTATCCATTTACAACAATAAGACCTAAAGATAACAAATATAATATTTTATTAAAATGAACATCGTTTCTCAAAACCATATACAGTGTAGGTAATCATTTTTGAGTTTATACAAAAGATACCAAAATCACAATGTAGCGTTGTCAAAAGTCCGACATCTTCCAAAACTAATGAAAATTCTTATGCAGAAAATGTGCAGGTGTAGTGCTCACTTCCCACGTAAATCTTTAATCTTAACCTGGAAGGAAAAAGAATGAACAAAGAAGGATTATCAGCGACGGTTTCGCTGGTAAGTTCCCTATACTCGGAATCAACGAATAGTCAACAAATAATTATAGACAGAACAAGGCTGCTTTCAAATCAATAAGCGGGAGCTCAACAATAGAGGCAACATAATAATGGTACTCTCAAATTAGCAACCAGCAATTCAACAATATATAGGAGTATTAATTTCGGGATCAACCCGAAATCTTCAACAAGGGCAAATGCCAAGATATGAATAACCATCTCAATGGTTCCATGCATGTTAGAGGGATTCAGAATAAACCTCACGATACGGTATCCTGTACTAAATCCCGGTCTCACCCGATCTCAGTTAGTTCAGGGGTCACTCTCTATTAGGGGTGGGCATCGGGTCGGGTTGTCGGGTTCGGGTACTGATGCACCCTGAGAAACCACATTTAAATAAGCTTAAATTATGATAAAAAGAACCTAAATTGCATGTATAAGATCCTATTTTATTGCTTTTTAGTGTACATTTCATGTGATATGTAAATATTAATAAGACTGCTTAATTTGAGCTTATTTGAGCTCAATTTACCTTGTTTTATGCTTTTTAATAAGACTTTGGCAATTCTAAGACATTGCAATGATGTTTCAGGCATTAAAATGAAGAAAGAAGATGTTCGGAGGTCAAAGGATGCAAAATTCGGAATTTTCAACACTGGAAGGCTCCAGAATGCGCCACTTCAGCATGGCGGCGCATAAAAATGTTCTCCAGCGCCATTTTATGCGCCACTTCAACACTTGGAGAAATTTCGGATGGAAAAGCTTCAGGATGCGCCATTTCTTCTTGGCGGCGCATAAAATGCCATTCCAGCGCCACTTTTTGCGCCGATTGTTAAATTTGAGGAAATTGACAGAATGCGCCATTGCTTCTTGGCGGCGCATAAAATGCCCCTCCAGCGCCACTTTTTGCGCCATTGTGGAAAATTCGGAAAATCAGCGTATGCGCCAGTTCTACTTGGTGGCGCCTAAAACCCTCTCCGAGCGCCATTTTATGCGCCGACGTCGCGGTTGAGCAGTTTCTTAACCGCCCGAACTCGGTTTTAAACACCGTTTTTCTTCATTTTTCGAGAGAAGACAGATCAGACTCATATTCATCGACCAAGGACATTCTGAAACATCTGGAAAATGGGAGAAGAAGGCCGGAAACACAGAATCAAGCCGGAGGAATTGGACAGGATGCCATTCTGATCGAGTTCTTCCTATCATAGGTGTTGCCTTTCTTTTTCTTGCTTTGTAATGTTATGAAATTGCCTCTAAATGTAATATGCTATTATGTTTCAAATTTGTAGACGGATTTCTTTATTGTTTGTGTTAGAAGTGATCTAGAACGGGAGTTCAGAATCACTTTGAAGTATGAATTTACCTTTTTATGGAAGAATTAATTTGATCGATGCTTTTGTTGGAATCTGGAATTATGAATAAATGTTAGAATTCGTTTAATCTGTCTTGAACGCCATTCTGTATCAGTTGCAGAATTGAAATTTCATTTTTGGATATTGATCTACTGTTGATCGATCATTCTGTGATTAGGAATAATAAATCTGATATCTGTGGCATTAGACTGAATTAATCTGCTATTATGTTAGAAATTGGATTTATATGTTGGAAAGCTACAAAATGATCGACATTCTATGCTTTTCTAAATCTGCTATTCAAATCACTAATCTGTTAAAGGCCTGAATTGATCGATTAATCTGTATTTCCTATTTTTAGTAATCTGGCATTAATTCTAATTTATCTGCATTTTAATATTATTATTTAAATCCAGTTTACCATGTTTTATTATTATTTTACCATAATTATTAGATTATTTACACTGTTTAGCATAATTTGAATGTTAGAATCTAATTCCATAAATTCTGCTTTGCTAAATCGGGAGATAAAAAGTAGAATTAATATTTTAGTACCCGAATTGGGAATAAATTACATTAAAAATGGATTCTAGCATGTGCACAATGATTTGGGAAATGAAAAGTGCCTATTAATTGCTATAGGAAAATTTGTATGCTTGGAAAAGACTCAAATTTAGGCCTAGAATAATGATTGCGAAATGTTAGATAATCTAATCAGCTTCCATGAAGTCCGTTTAAGCATAATTTGGAATTTTAGTAGATTATTATATTTTTAATCTTTATAAAAATATTTAAATTTAAGAAATTGATTTTTAGAACATTGGGAAATGTCAAATTATTATAAAATTTCTATTTTATAATAAAGATGGCAATTTTTGAAATATTACAAGCAACTCCCATTAGTATTTTTATCAATTAAAATTTTAATTTGCTTTATTTTAATTTAATGTCACTATTTTTAATTTAAATCACCATTAGAATTAAACAAATCTTTTTAAATATATTAAATATAATTAATGAACTTAAGAACAATTAAAATATTCTCCGGAATGAAATAATATTCTGAAATTCCCTTGGGTTCGACCCGGTATTCACCGGTTTTTATTACTTGATGACAACCATCCGCTTGTGGTAAAATATGAGTGGTGAAAATCACCCATCAAGTTTTTGGCGCCGTTGCCGGGGAATTTGTTGTGAACTTTTAATTATTTTTAGTTTATTAATTTAAATTTATTAAGTTAAATATTAATTTAACTATTACTTATTTTATTGTATTTTTATTTAATATTTGCAGTGCGAAGCAAACAAGCAGAAATAGCTTATGATCCTGAAATTGAGCGTACTCTTAGAGCTATTAGATTAGAGAAACGTAGGAGACCAGCTCAGTTGGAAATTTTAATTAATTCATCCTCTGATGAAGAAAACTATTCTCCAACGACTGGAGTTTCAACAAATCTAACTAATCAATTAGTTGCTCAGTTCAATAGGTTAAACATGGCAGCGAATGATAATGATAATCAGGGTAATAATGGAGGTAACGGTGGTGATTTGGAGCACGATGATCAAGCTGAAATGACCATTGAAGAACACTTACAAGGAACTAGTGGAAATCTGCTTAATAGAACTCCTAGGCCTGATGTAGATGCTTTAAGCTTTACCCTTCAGCCTGCACTAATCACTATGGTTCAAGCTAATCAATATAATGGATCACCTACGAATGATGCTGTAGAACACATAAGGAACTTTCTAGACTATTGTGACACAGTGAAAATAAATGGTGTTACTAGTGATGAAATTAAGTTGAGATTGTTCTCGTTTTCACTTAGAGATAAGGCTAAAACTTGGTACAACTCACTTCAATTAAGGGATGTCATTACTTGGGATAAAATGTTAGAAGCTTTCTTAGAACAGTTCTTCCCACCATCTAAGGTTATTGAATTACAAGAAAAAATCAAAGAATTTGTGCAAGATGAGGGTGAAACTTTGCTTGAAGCATGGGATAGATATAATACTTTATTAGCACGATGCCCGAATCATGGCTTCGAAGATTGGCAGCAGATGCACTTCTTCTACAATGGGTTGATTGATCATTGGAGGAACTTGTTGGATGCAGCGGCTGGAGATTCTTTTCTATCTATAGGACCTTCTAGAGCTAAAGAAATAATTGAGAAAAAGATTTCTAATATGAAAAAATTTCCTGGTAAGAAAAATGCTAGAAATAAAACAAAAGGGGGAATCTATGAGGTAGAAAAGGCAGTTGCTATAGATTCTAAGTTAGATGCTTTGATGAGGGAAGTTTCTACACTTAAGAAAGGTCAAGCTAAAGTTGTGAGATGCGGTATTTGTCATGGACCTCACGAGTCATCAGCTTGTCACTTGCTTGATCAAGGACTTCAAGAGACTATGCAATGTGAGAGCACTGAGGAGCAAGAGGAAGATGTGAATTACATGGGAAATAGGCAGCAGAACTACAACCAAAACCGACCTCAAAACCAAAATTTCTACCCTAATCAAAACTCTCAATTCCAACAAAACACTTATCCACAAAACAACCGTCAATCTTATCCACAAAACCAAAATCAAAATTACCCAAATCAAAATCAAAACTTTCAAAACCAAAATCAAAATCAGAATCAAAACTTTAATCAAAACAGAAATCAAAATCAGTCCTTCTACCCTAACCAACAACCTAGGAACTTTCAACCTCAACAACAGCTGCAACAAAATCAAGTAAGTGATGAAGTTAATTTAAAAGAGTTAATGAGCACAATCGTGTCTCAACAACAAACAATTCAGCAAATGCAAGCCTCAATGAGAAATCTAGAAGTACAAGTTGGTCAAATTGCTAGGGACACTTCAAATAGACAGCAAGGAATACTACCAAGCATGCCTGATCCTAATCCAAAAGAGCAGTATAAAGCAATCACTTTAAGGAATAAAAAGGAATTACCTAATCCTTACCCTACCTCAGATGATCCAGAGGTTTTAGCTGAAGCTGTAGATGATCAAAGTGAAGAGACAGAGAAAGAAAACCAGCATAAAAACACTGATGAGCCTAAGGAGAGTGAGAAACTTAGAGTTGAACAGGATAAGGGTAAAGAAAAGTCTACTGTTACGGCCAAGCCATATCAGCCACCTATTCCATATCCACAGCGTCTTAAAAAAGCTAAGGAAGATAAAGATTATGCTAAATTCTTAGAAGTCTTTAAGAATTTAAGAATTGATATTCCTTTCTCTGATGCTATAGCACAAATGCCCGTCTATGCTAAATTCTTAAAAGAAATCCTATCAAAAAAGAGGAGTGTTGATGATGAAGAGAAAGTGACACTGACAGGGGAATGCAGTGCAATCTTACAAAGAAGGCAACCTGTTAAACAAAAAGATCCTGGGAGCTACACTATTCCGTGCATCATAGGCACTAAAGAATTCAACAAAGCCTTGTGTGATCTCGGGTCTAGTATTAATCTGATGCCTCTACATGTCTTTAGAGAACTAGGAGTAGGAGTTGTGAAGCCTACTAGGATGCAGCTACAGCTTGCTGATAGATCCATTAGGACTCCTTTAGGCATTGTAGAAGATGTTCCTGTTCAAGTAGAGAGTTTCATTTTCCCTGTTGATTTTGTTGTTCTTGATATGGAAAAGGACATTGATATTCCTCTGATTTTAGGTAGACCATTTCTTCAAACTGGTAGGGCTATGGTAGATATGGATGATGGTAAAATTACACTTAAAGTAGGTAATGAACAAGTGTCGTTTGACATTTCTAAGACAACTAAAACACAACACGCTAGTTCTGACACCTACCCGTGTAATAGAGTCACAGCTATCTATCAGGAGGATGAGGTGATTGAGAGAGAGTTCTTTGCTAGACACGATCCCTATAGGAAATTTGAGCAGTTAGTGGAGAGTTGTGAAGACTTAGCTGAAAGTAAGTGTGAGGGAGGATTACCTGTGCAAGTAACATGTGCAATTGAAGAATCCAAATTAGTTCCGTCTGTTGAAAAGCCACCTACGTTGACATTGAAGGAGCTGCCATCACACTTGAGGTATGTTTTTCTTGGTGAGAATGATACTTTACCTGTTATTGCAAGTAATAAATTAAATGATGATCAATTGAATGCATTAACCCAAGTGTTGAGTAAGCATGTTAGAGCAATAGGTTGGACAATAGCTGATATCAAGGGACTGAGTCCAGCATTGTGCACACATCGGATTTACATGGAGGAGGACGACAAGCCAGTTAGACAACCCCAAAGGAGATTGAATCCACATCTACAAGAAGCTGTAAGAGCAGAGGTGATTAAACTACTCGATGCAGGTATTATCTATCCTATTTCTGATAGTCAGTGGGTTAGTCCGGTACAAGTAGTGCCTAAAAAGGGAGGTATGACTGTTATTAGAAATGAAAATGGTGAATTAGTACCTACTAGACCTACTACTGGATGGCGTGTTTGCATTGATTATAGGAGATTGAATGATAAAACTAGGAAAGATCATTTTCCGTTGCCTTTTATTGATCAAATGCTAGAGCGTTTAGCTGGTCATGAATTTTATTGCTTTTTAGATGGCTATTCTGGTTATAATCAAGTTCCAATTGCACCTGAGGATCAAGATAAAACGACTTTTACATGTCCTTACGGTACATTTGCATATAGGAGAATGCCATTTGGTCTATGTAATGCTCCAGCTACATTTCAGAGATGCATGATGTCTATATTTTCTGATTTAATTGAGACATGCATTGAGGTATTCATGGATGATTTTTCTGTATTCGGGTCTGATTTTGAAAAATGTTTAATTAATCTGGAAAAAGTTCTGATTAGATGTGAAGAATCAAATTTAGTTCTTAATTGGGAAAAATGTCATTTTATGGTTAATGAAGGAATTGTCTTAGGACATAGAATTTCTAAAAATGGCATTGAAGTTGATAGGGCTAAAGTAGAAGTAATTGCTAAAATTCCACCTCCTACTAATTTAAAAACTTTGAGAAGTTTTCTGGGACATGCTGGATTTTATAGGAGATTTATAAAAGATTTTTCAAAAATTGGATTGCCCCTGTTTAAATTGTTGTGCAAAGATGTGGAGTTTAACTTTTCTGATGAATGTGTTGAGGCGTTCAATAGGATCAAGGAAACATTGATAACTGCACCAATTATTCAGCCACCCGACTGGAGCCTGCCATTTGAGATAATGAGCGACGCTAGTGACTCCGCTGTTGGTGCAGTATTGGGTCAACGAAAGGATAAGAAACTTCATGTTATTTATTATGCTAGTCAGGCTTTAAATTCTGCACAAAGAAATTATGCTACCACTGAAAAAGAATTATTGTCTGTTGTGTATGCATGTGAGAAGTTTAGGCCTTATCTGATTGGTTCTAAAACTGTAGTTTACACTGATCATGCTGCAATTAAATATTTGTTTACAAAGAAAGATGCTAAGCCTCGGTTGATTCGATGGGTATTATTGTTACAGGAATTTGACTTAGAAATTAAAGATAGAAAAGGTGAAGAAAATCCTGTAGCTGATCACTTGTCGAGATTAGAGCATGAAAAAGGGGAAGAAAAATTAATAAATGATGCATTTCCTGATGAAAATTTGTATTTAATTAATAATACTTCCTCTGATCCTTGGTTTGCTGATTTTGTAAATTATTTAGCATGTGGTGTAATTCCTGATCATTTAAAATGGCATAGTCAAAAGCAAAAATTTAAAACTGATGCTAAGTATTTTATTTGGGATGAGCCTTATTTGTTTAGACTGTGTGCAGACCAGATTATAAGGAGATGCATCCCGGATGAGGACTTTGAGAAAGTTTTAAAAGCATGCCATGAAGGACTTGGAGGAGGACATGTTGGACCGAATAGGACAGCTCATAAGGTACTTGAAGGTGGTTTATTTTGGCCTAATATTTATAGGGATGCTAGATCATTTGTGCAAAAATGTGACGTATGTCAAAGGGCCGGTAATATCACTAAAAGAGATGAAATGCCTTTAAAAGGAATTATGCCTGTTGAGTTGTTTGATTTGTGGGGGATTGACTTCATGGGTCCGTTTCCACCATCTAATGGGAAATTATATGTTCTAGTTGCTGTAGAATATGTATCAAAATGGGTAGAAGCTGAAGCATGTGCGTTGAATGATGCTAAACAAGTAATTAAATTTTTGAAAAAGCAAATTTTTACCCGTTTTGGTGTGCCTAAAGCAATCATTAGTGATGGTGGATCTCATTTTGTCAATAGGGCTGTTAATCAATTGTTATCTAGATTTCATGTTCATCATAGGATAACAACACCCTATCATCCTCAAGCCAATGGACAAGTAGAAGTCACTAATCGCGAGATCAAAAAGATTTTGGAAGCTACTGTAGGAAAATCTAGAAAGGAATGGGCTTTTAAGTTAGACGAAGCATTATGGGCTTATAGAACAGCTTTTAAAACACCCATAGGGATGACCCCGTTTAAATTGGTTTATGGTAAAGCTTGTCACTTGCCTTTTGAACTTGAGTTTAAGTCGCTTTGGGCTATGAAGAAATTAAATTTTGAATTTAAAGAAGCTCAAGAGAAAAGAAAGGTAGATCTTAATGAGTTAGAAGAAATGAGACGTCATGCTTATGATAATGCTCTAATTTATAAAGAAAGAACAAAGCTTTATCATGATAAAATGCTTAGGCCTAAGGTGTTTGAAGCGGGTCAATTAGTGCTTTTATATAATTCTAGATTTAAAGTGTTTCCTGGGAAATTGAAAACGAAGTGGTCAGGGCCTTTTAGGATTGTTAAGGTGTTGGATAATGGTGCAGTAGTTTTAAAAGCTGATGATGAAAGGGAATTCACTGTAAATGGTCAAAGACTTAAACATTATTTTGGAGATGAAGTAAAATTCATTGAACAAATTAATGTTAAGCCTTTGGTTATTTAAATTTGTTTATTGAAGTAATTGCTTTGCATTTTTACTTATGTTTAGTTTTATTTATTAATATGAAAACAAATAAAAATTATAAAATGGCAGAAAAAGACAAAAATATTTTGCATTTTATTGTTTATGTGCTTTTAGTTGTTTTACTGCTTTTATTAATGTAAGTTGTGTTTTCATTTTAATTATGCTGTTTAATTGTTATGATATGTATTGTATGTGTTCAATAAATTGAGTAGGACATTGCTTTGAATTGGAATAAGTAGCAAAATGTTGAGAAATGATAGACTTGTGTGTGCTTGGAGTATTGATCTTGAATTGTGCATTTTTGACTCGGTGATGAGTTGAGGAGGAGGATATATATGGACTAGTTGATTTAATTGAGGAGAATTATGATCCGGGAGGATTTAGGGAGATTATATGTGCTAAATCTGACTTACTAACCTTAGGGATTGAATTGGCTATCATTTTGGTTGAGTTTTTGCTAAAATTCGAGTGTCTCAGACTCAGTTCAGGCGCCACACCTTCTTGGTGGCGCCTAAAATCGAGCTCAGGCGCCATAATATGCGACAAATTTCAACCTGTGAAAAAATTTGGTCAGTTCATGCGCCACTTGTACTGAGTGGCGCATAAAACTGCTCCCTAGCGCCAAAAATTGCGCCATATTTAAACTTGAAAAAAAATTGAAGTCAGGTTATGCGCCACTTCTTCTTGGTGGCGCATAAAATCACTCCGGAGCGCCGTTTTGTGCGCCATTTTCGGACTTGGGATTTTTCAGAAAAGACCCAGGCGCCACTTGTACTGAGTGGCGCCTAAAACACCACTCAAGCGCCACTTTTGGCGCCGATTAGCGGGTTTGGGGCGCCTGACCCGGTCCAATCGGGAATTAAACCCCCAAAAATCTATTTTCCTCCTCATTCTTGCAAATCGACCGAGACTACTCCTTCCTCCTTCTTCTCTTTCACCAAGCGCCATTCTCCCCTTCCAAGCGACACCATCCGCGCCATTTTGGTAAGAATTCTTCCAATTCTTGTTTCTTCCTATTAATTCTTACCTACATTGTCAATTCTCATTCCAAAATCCCCAATTTTTTTTCTTGTTCAATCAAATTAGGGTTCAAGAACCCTAGTTTTCCAATTTTGGGGATTCCTCTTCAAAGTGTTCAAATCCTTCAATCTAGGTAAGAATGGCTATCCTAATTCAATTGTTATCATAATTTAGTGCTTTGGAATGCATTAATTTTGGTATTGGTATTGTTACTTGAATTTTGGGTTTTGTAGAATGTGGGATAAAATTTGATTTTGATTGTCTAAATCTTAGTTTGAACATGAACAAGTGTTGTAGAACATGTAATTCTTGCATATTGTGGGAATTTTTGGATTAACATTAAAAATTTGGAATTTTATAATTTGAAAATCTGAAAAATGGCTTTAAATTAATTAAAATGGCATTTTTTATAATTAAATGGATAAAACATTACTAGAATATGTCATTTAGTTATATTGAAATTATAAGCTCATTTTTATGTTAAGAATTCCATGTTTTTCATTATGTAAGTCAAATTGGGCAATTTTGATAAGAACTCTTTTAATTATAATTTAAATAGTTTAATTTATCCTATAAATAAATTGGAATGGATTTAAATATTAATTTAAACCATTTAGGATAAACTAGTTTATTAAGTTAGGTTATTTTATTTATTAAATCTGGAAATTTAATAAAATGAGAGTTTTTATTAAAAAGTTGTCCTAAATGTGGGTTCTAAACTTGGGATAAAATGGATTATTTCTTTAAACAAAGTTTAGAATTTATGAACCTTAAAATGCAACATTTTGGTCATTGAGTCATATAAATCCCACATTCTAGGTTGATGTATATGTTTGCTTTATACTTAACACTTAAGTTAAACCTTTGGTTTAAACTTAAGTGTGAGGATGGGAGGCAATGCATATATATGATACTAACCCATCATTTTTGTACAATCAGGTGCCAATATAATGTATAATCCTCCAAATCTTCCTAAGAAATCGGGTTATAGGTATATACCGATGCCCGAGGGGAGATTGGGGATTTATGATCCACAGTCACCGGATAGCGTTCCTACTCCTATTCCTGATGAGCATGTTTTTGAAAATCGCAGACTCCGCACTAAAAATTCGACACAGATGGATCAGCCCAAGGATCAGGAGGTGCCTCTAAGTCCAAAGGACTTCTCTCCTATTTTAGGAGGAGTAAGTCCAAGAGTGGTGCATCTTCTAGACACACTACAGTGCCCGCTGATGACCATCAGGAGGTCAATCAGCCTGATCAGCCCGATCAGCCTCAGCCTGAGGCATCAGATCATTCACAGGCCCCCACTAGAGCCTCTCGGGGGAAGGCACCCGCTACCACTTCTACTTCCTCTCGACCTAGGAGGGGGAGATCTGCAGCATTAGTTATACAGGAGCCTGTCCCTGAGGCTCTAGGAGGAGAGGAAGATGAGGAGGAGGTTGATCAGGAGGAGCAGGAGGATAGGGGAGGACCGAAAAAGCAGGATCCGAGAACTTATGTCCCACGACTTGCAGTATATCAGTCCGGGCATATTTGATGCCACTGTGTTTAGGAGTGCCAGAGCCTATGAATTATATAAGAGGTTCCACAAGAAGAGGATCATTGCCGATAGAGGATTTTCAGACAGAGATCTGCAGCACCCCCTACTCCCGTGTTGCTATCAGATCCAGAGGTTGGGAGAGATTTGTTAGACATCCAGCCGGGACATATTCATGGGAGTTGACTAGACTGTTCTAGCCAACGCTGAGGAGGAGGATTCGTGGATTTTCGGGGTTAGAGTACCAATCACTCCTCAGCACATCAACCAATTATTTGGAGTAGTGGATGTGCCCTACGGCAGAGATTTCTGGGAGCCGGTGATGAGAGCCGATGATAGGGAGGATTTCAAGAAGCTTGTACTGATGTCTATGTTTGAGGGTCAGGAGGATGTCCTCACGTATGAAGATGATGACATGAGTAGGCTACATGGGCCTGATATGGATGCACCCATGTACCAGCTTCTCATGTTCTACAGATCTAGATTGAGTCCTTCGACTCACACCTCTGGACCTACTGCCCTGGATATGTATGTCCCATATTGCATCAAGGTGGGGAGCCCGATCAACATGGGAGAGCTTATATCAATTGAGTTGAGACAGACACCGGGGGTGTCTAAGAGGTCAGCTCTTATGTTCCCCAGCTTGATATGGCAGCTGTGTGCACTTGCAGGGGTGGATATGGGGCAGTTTGACAGAGACTGGAGGATGAGGCCCCCTATTCCCTTTGGGAAGAGAAACTTCAAGCTGCCTGGGATTAGATGCAAGCCCATGATACTACCGAGGGAGTTACCCAGGCAGTCACCGCCACCTGCACCTTCACATGCTAGCCAGGAGCATTCTGAGGCTCCTTCACAGTCCACCCGGGGTACACGAGGTGGTAGAGGTCGAGGTAGAGGACGTGGCAGAGCTCAGTCACAAGCAGTCGCAGCAGTCACATCAGCAGTATCCGGGAGAGCCGGATTGGGCCAGGGCATTGAGGATTGATCAGCAGACGATGATGACCAACCAACAAAACTGGATGAACACTATGGATGAACGAATGAGGTTGGGTAGCTCAGAGACAAAACTTCTTGAGCGATCAGATTGAAAAGAATGCCCGAGCCCAAGCGTATCATGCAGCCAGACTTGAGTATTTTATTGTCCCAGAGCTTAGGGACAGCGGTATGTCGCTCCTCAGACACCTTCTGAGGACGATGATGATGAGGACTTCGGGGGGTCTGGAGATGGTAGCGATGGTAGCGATGAGGATGCTGAGGATGCTGATGCTGGAGATGGGTCTGAAGAAGTGGGTGACAACGATGATGATGATCTGAGGACTTCCGACTGAACTGAGAGAGATGAGCGATAGATAGGCATATGATTATTATAGATGACATGTATTGATAGGCCTATGTATTCGACACTATTGTGCTTCTGAGTTATTTTGCTACATTTCAATATTTGCATTTGGGTTGTAATTGTCCTAACTCTATTTTATTTTAGTACTTTTGCTATTTTAGACTTGTTTTTTTATTATCCATGTTCTTGTAATTTTATAGAGTAGTAGATTGAGTTTAAATGAATTTTATAGGTTTTTAGTTGCTTTTCAATTCAAAAAGTAGCCTTCCAATAACATGCTTAATTGAGTGTTTTGAACTGGGTAAAAGATAAATGAAGTTTATTGAACTAGATTGAGGTGTAAATGAAGTGAAATTGGTATTGTTGAGCGATTTGGAGATTTTGGACATCATGGGAAAGAACTTAGGAAAAACACATTCTGCTCGATTTGACACAGAATGCGCCATTTAGGCATAGTGGCGCCTAAAAACACCCTTGAGCGCCAATTTATGCGCCAAAAGACTTAGAAATTTTTCTACGTTTTCCAAAATGCGCCACACATGCTTTGATGGCGCATAAATATGCCCTTCTGCGCCACTTTTTGCGCCATTGAGTTAAAGTTTTTCGCAAGTTGGCTTCAGGATGCGCCACTCCTTCAAGTGGCGCATAAAAAACCTCTCCCAGCGCCAATTTTTGCGCCATTTTAATTTATTAAAATTTATATTATTTTAAAATGCGCCAGTTTGCTTGGTGGCGCCTGAAAGTGACCTTATGCGCCACTGTTTTGCGCCATCAACGCAAATCCTTCAAAAATTCGCGAATCCAGTAAATTCCAAATCATATCTATTCGATTTTTGGGATCCTAAACACATTATACTAACTCCAAATCATATGTTTAATGTATATTGGATCTAGATTCAATCAATCCCTGCCATATCTCAACAAAATCAAGATTTCACACTCTTTAAAAAAGGGTATGACCGATCGGTCACCCTCACAACCTCATTCTGTCAATCTTTCTCTTCTTCCAGGTTAATTAGCTTTCCATTCCAATCCTTTCTTCCTAGAATTCTGCCACCATGAGACACAAAGAGAAGAATAACCCAAGAAACAAGGGTGGAAAGAAATTGAAAACCCAGACCTGCCCCATCACAGACACCAGAATTAATGAACCATTCTGGAGCCGGCTGCTGTGGGAGCTGAAGATGAATTTGTAAACATCTGGTAGCTCCCGACTCGTATAATGGTGATGATACTTCCTCAATTCTGCTCAACCAACGGAGGAAGATCCACAGCAAGAAGATGTCCTGAATCCCCGGAGGGAAATTTCACCAGAAATTCCTCGTGAAACTAAACCAAGAGGAAGAGCCACAATAGAAAGACGATACTACTCCTCTGGAAGAATTAACAGGAGATGTTTTCAATCCCCATTTCATCAATCACTGCGTATTCCTATTATCAGAATATGGTGGATAGATGGATTTTTGCAGACAAAGGGTTCACTGAAAGCTTGACATGGAGAGATTTCTCGTTCATGATGCTCTCATGAGTCGAGGATGGATGAAATTTGCTGGCGCATTTGCCGGAAGGAGTTTATTCTTGGGAGCTTACCATACAGTTCTGTGCAATGCTCAGTATGATCACTACACTTCATGGATTAGAGGAGTGCCTGTGCATATGGTCCTGCAGTGATCAATGAACTTTATGGTACTGTGGATGTTTCTTGCCAGCTACGAAGAAGATGCACTTCCATGATCCTGTTATGATAGGAAGGAGACCGCATTGGAGAAAAGGATTTTGAAAGAGATGTTTGAAACTCAAAAGAGGGTGGGCCTACATTGAGAGAAGAAGGCGAAAGTTGTAGCTACTTTAATGGCTGCAACCGCTCTATCAGATCTACCTGCTATACAAGCATAAGGTATTTCCCTACTTCACTACACTTCACAACCGAATGCAGAAGATCTTTATTTTGTGTATTGTGTGAAGAACGGGCTACCTATTGATATTGGAGAGCTGCATAGCATATGAGCTGGACAGAAATGGCGTCTGATACTGCTCGATTGTGCTGGGATTCCTGCACTGATTTGGACACTCTGTGAAAGAGCCTGGAGTGAATATGGCTGCCTATGCTCATGATGTGAAGCCAAAGCCTCCTATCTCTTTCAAGATTTCTATCACAAGCCTGGAGTAATGATTGTGCAGAGCTTGGCTACCCTACCACATCCCGTGGGACACCGCGTTGTCATCCTGATAGACCTAGTACATCTGGTACTAAGGTAGAGCCTGCAGAGATCGCAATCAATAGGATGACCTATGAGATTCATCAGCTTAGAGATGAGATGAAGAGGAAGGAAGATAGTACCCGAGCACAAATTTCACAACTTTCTCATAGGCTTGAATTTTTCATGACTGAGAGTCTAGGTGATCGTTATATTCCTCCTACTACTAGTTCGAGCTCTACGGAGGATGATGATGTTCCTAGGAAGATGAAGTAGGTGATTCGGAATGGATCCTTAGAAATCTAGATTCTTGATTAGATAAGGGATTGCTCCCTTTTTGGTTTAAATTTGTAATAGTTAGAATTATTTTGGTGCTATTTTGCTATTTAATTAGCTTCTTTATGTAATAGTTGCTAGAATTTGTGGTATTTGCTTTTGGTAAATTATGAAATTTAATATTTTAATTAATCTGTCCATTAATTATTTAATTGATAAAATGTGCTACAAAATAAATAAAAATCTGAAATTTAATAATAAAATCTGAATTTAAATAAATTATGGATGAGGTTTAATTATTTCAACTTATAATTTGCCATGAGTTCTAACAATTATCTTTTGTATAAGTGAATACCATAAAAATTATAAAGAAGCCAGGATATGCCAAGGAGAAGCAAGAGGGAACATCCATGTTGGTAAAAAGAAATTCTAGGGATCTACATACTCCAGGTGTGATCTTTTCATGTTTTACATTATTAATTTGCATGAAGTATGTTGGTAGAGGCTTAATTAGTTTATGTTAATTTCTTATGTTTTGAATAAAGTAGTACATGCATGATTATGATGCTTTGATTATGTTTATTTAAATTGTGTTTTCCCAGTGGTGCTATTATTTAGAGATTATCACATCAATGCCAATCTGGAGAAAATCCAAATAAGTCTAACGTTCTGCTATAATCCGATTTTACAATTTAATGAGTGTTAGGGTTTCTTAGTTTAAAGTTCTAGACTATGTCAAATTGATATGCAAGTTGTTTGGGCTATTGATGACAATTCTATTTGCCTTGCAGAAAGCTTTTTGATTAATTAGACTAGTTATTTAAATGTGTGGAGAGCTATCATTATTTATAAACAAATATCTCGTTCTAAGTCTTTTTAAATCGTAATTAAAATAAAGTCAGAGTGAGAGTCCTGTATTGAAAAATAAAACAAAACAAGTGATCTGCAAAAAGAAAAAAGAAAAGAAAATATAAAGAATGCAAGATTAAAAAAAAAAGAAAAACAGGGTGATTAAAATAAATTTTCATAAACTCTTGACTGGATGACTGGCACGTATTCGGTGACACGAGTAGCTTTTGGAATTCAACCGTCTACAACTCAGCCAAGTGTCTAGAATATAGTGAACCTAGCCATAGATTGAGCATATTTAAAGACTGGAAAAGAAAAGCATATTACATTATTCACTTTCCCATTTGAGTGCGAGGTATAATTAATCTTTTTCTTTATTGTAAATGCTTTGGATATCTGGTTCAATAGCTGATGCATACCAATTTGCCTAGTTCTAGTACATTAAACTTTGAACCCTCTTATCTCATTTATTGTTGAAATCTATGATTTGCAGAACTATAAAGACTTTTCTTTATTATCTTGATTGGCCAAGTTGATGTGCTAATTGATCTCATTGCTCAAGGGACAGCATTATTTAAGTGTGAGGATGTTGATGCACCCATGAGAAACCACATTTAAATAAGCTTAAATTATGATAAAAAGAACCTAAATTGGCATGTATAAGATCCTATTTTATTGTCTTTTTAGTGTACATTTCATGTGATATGTAAATATTAATAAGACTGCTTAATTTGAGCTTATTTGAGCTCAATTTACCTTGTTTTATGCTTTTTAATAAGACTTTGGCAATTCTAAGACATTGCAATGAGTTTCAGGCATTAAAATGAAGAAAAGAAGATGTCGGAGGTCAAAGGATGCAAAAATTCGGAATTTTTCAACACTGGAGGACACCAGAATGCGCCACTTTCAGCATGCGGCGCATAAAAAATGTTCTCCAGCGCCATTTTATGCCCACTTCAACACTTGGAGAAAATTTCGGATGGAAAAGCTCAGGATGCGCCATTTCTTCTTGGCGGCGCATAAAATGCCATTCCCATGCGCCACTTTTGCGCCGATTGTTAAATTGAGGAAATTGACAGAATGCGCCATTGCTTCTTGGCGGCGCATAAAATGCCCTCCAGCGCCACTTTTTGCGCCATTGTGGAAAATTCGGAAAATCAGCGTATGCGCCAGTTCTACTTGGTGGCGCCTAAAACCCTCTTCCGAGCGCCATTTTATGCGCCGACGTCGCGGTTTGAGCAGTTTCTAACCGCCCGAAACTCGTTTTTAAACACCGTTTTTCTTCATTTTTCGAGAGAAAGACAGATCAGACTCATATTCATCGACCAAGGACATTCTGAAACATCTGAAAATGGGAGAAGAAGGCCGGAAACACAGAATCAGCCGGAGGAATTGGACAGGATGCCATTCTGATCGAGTTCTTCCTATCATAGGTGTTGCCTTCTTTTTCTTGCTTTGTAATGTTATGAAATTGCCTCTAAATGTAATATGCTATTATGTTTCAATTTGTAGACGGATTCTTTATTGTTTGTGTTAGAAGTGATCTAGAACGGGAGTTCAGAATCACTTTGAAGTATGAATTTACCTTTTATGGAAGAATTAATTTGATCGATGCTTTTGTTGGAATCTGGAATTTTGAATAAATGTTAGAATTCGTTTAATCTGTCTTGAACCGCCATTCTGTATCAGTTGCAGAATTGAAATTTCATTTTTGGATATTGATCTACTGTGATCGATCATTCTGTGATTAGGAATAATAAATCTGTATATCTGTGGCATTAGACTGAATTAATCTGCTATTATGTTAGAAATTGGATTTATATGTTTGGAAAGCTACAAAATGATCGACTTTCAATGCTTTTCTACAAAGTCTGCTATTCAAAATCACTATCTGTTAAAGGCATGAATTGATCGATTTAATCTGTATTTCCTATTTTTAGTAATCTGGCATTAATTCTAATTTATCTGCATTTTAATATTATTATTTAAATCCAGTTTACCATGTTTTATTATTATTTTACCATAATTATTAGATTATTTACACTGTTTAGCATAATTTGAATGTTAGAATCTAATTCCATAAATTCTGCTTTGCTAAATCGGGAGATAAAAAGTAGAATTAATATTTTAGTACCGGAATTGGGAATAAATTACATTAAAAATGGATTCTAGCATGTGCACAATGATTTGGGAAATGAAAAGTGCCTATTAATTGCTAGGAAAATTTGTATGCTTGGAAAAGACTCAAATTTAGGCCTAGAATAATGATTGCGAAATGTTAGATAATCTAATCAGCTTCCATGAAGTCCGTTTAAGCATAATTTGGAATTTTAGTAGATTATTATATTTTTAATCTTTATAAAAATATTTAAATTTAAGAAATTGATTTTTAGAACATTGGGAAATGTCAAATTATTATAAAATTTCTATTTTATAATAAAAGATGGCAATTTTTGAAATATTACAAGCAACTCCCATTAGTATTTTCATCAATTAAAATTTTAATTTGCTTTATTTTAATTTAATGTCACTATTTTTAATTTAAATCACCATTAGAATTAAACAAATCTTTTTAAATATATTAAATATAATTAATGAACTTAAGAACAATTAAAATATTCTCCGGAATGAAATAATATTCTGAAATTCCCTTGGGTTCGACCCGGTATTCACCGGTTTTTATTACTTGATGACAACCATCCGCTTGTGGTAAAATATGAGTGGTGAAAATCACGCATCAGGTACCCGACACTATCGGATTTTTTAAAATAGATACCCGAAACCCGTCCCACACAAAAGCGGGTACCCGACTTTATCGGGTCAGGTTTGTCGGCTACTCGATACCCGCCAAATATTTTTTTTTTATTCCATATATTTTTTGGAGTAGATTATTCCATATATTTAGTGTTACTTTTAAAAAAAATAAGTATTAACCCAAATTCCACAATTCTGTTACTAGTAGTTTTTTTTTTTAATTTTCTTAATTTAAAATAATTATAACTATCAATTTTTTTAATTTAAAAATATAAATTACAGTTTTATTTATTACTATTTAATGTCATCTTATCTATTAATATTATTTAATTAAATTCTAGTATTCTACGATGATATTAATTAAAATAAAAATATAACTCATCACGTTATCTTCGATTCTTGAAATCCATTGTCATATTTAAGATTAATTATCCATTTTTCAAGTGTATACTTGATTTTTCACCGCATAGAATTAAAAAAATACTAATTATTAAATAAATATGAAAATTGTAAAGCAAAATAAATGAATAAATATTAGGAAAAAATATTAAAATTTATTTATTTAATTATTTTGTCGGGTACCCGATACCCGATCGGGTACCCAACTACAAACCCGACACCCGACCCGACAAATGAGAGTCGGGTCGGGTACCCGAAATGTCGGGTTTTAAAAATTAAAACCCGACAAGACATGTCGGGTTCGGGTCGGGTACCCGATACCCGACAAAAAATGCCCACCCCTGCTCTCTATAGCATTTTCCAGCACCTAGTGAACACGGGCCGTCACACGGCAAGTCAACATCATCATACTTGATATCTATTAATCAATAGATATTTACCGTTCAAGGGTGCCCGGAGGCCAAAGATTCAACAAGAAGTGGGTTTACCTCACCACGTTCAACAAAGATTATCAATGAATTGGTCTCTCATAATATGCCATGAAACCCCTCGACGGGATGGCTATAATCTATGTTGTCATACTTAGGGCATATAGTCAAAGGATTATTTATACAGCGAGTGTCTACGTAAATCAAGGGCAATTGGAACAAAGTCAAAAGGAAATACGCGACGGAAGCAAATGCAGCAGGAACAACAGGGCTGACAAATAAAACAATGATCAATGAACGAACAAGCGATAACGGATATTGTAGGCCAATAAGAAATAATAAAAGTCTACTACTAGTAGGGCAAGAAAGAAAATTAAATGCCAACTACTAAAGCAGGAACGAAAGTAAAGGCCTACATCTATGACAAAACAAATAAAATAAATGAGCAAAGCGAATAAATGAAAGCGAATAAAAATAACAAGAGCGGAAAACATAGGGAGACTTAACAGAAGAATATAGGAAACTTACTCTACCGCAAAATTTTATACTATCACCGCCTAGCAGAGCCTCGGCGCCTTCCCAGCTACTACTCTGCTACCAAAATTTTAAACTAAGGTCCTCCTTTTTTTTAAAAAAAAGAAAAGACCGGGACGACGCAAAGACATCACCCAATAGGCCCGGGCGACGCAAAAAGGCATCACCCAAATAATAATAATAATAATAATAATAATAATAATAATAATAATAATAATAATAATAATAATATATAAAAGTCTTAACTATACAAGCTTACCTTGGCAAGCTTTATGTATTTTTCTTCTTCGAAGGTGAATGATAACCATGCATATATAGGCGAGTGCTAGCTCGTCGCAAAGCTGCAAATTAAATATTAGTCCTACACCACAAAAGAAGATAAATAAATGTAATATATATAGTGAGTAGGGTCGTCTCCATAGGGAATTCAATAGTGACCAAGTAATTAACCAAATCAGCATACCAAGGTGAAATGCTAGAAATTGAGAGCAATTGCTCATCCGGAAAATACTCCCTTAAAGATAATTCCTCTTGAGGTGTTGGGAGTCGACTGAGGTGGTCAGCCACAAGGTTCTCACTACCTTTCTTGTCTCGAATTTCCACATCAAATTCTTGCAAGAGTAAGACCCATCGAATGAGCCTCGGTTTGCTCTCTTTCTTTGTCATAAGGTACCTTAGAGTTGCATGATCAGAAAAGACAATTACTTTAGTTCCAAGCAAATAAGATCGAAATTTTTCAAGAGCAAATACAACAGCTAGGAGTTCTTTTTCAGTAGTGGAATAATTTAATTAGGCTCCATTTAGAGCTTTTGATGCATAGTAAATGCCCAAGGAATTCTTCCACTTCTTTGTCCAAGCACAGCTCCAACTGTGGTGTCACTTGCATCACACATGATTTCGAAAGGAAGCTCCCAGTTTGGTGGCTGAATAATGGGAGGTGAAGTCAACAGCTCCTTAATCTTGTCAAAGGCCTTCTTGCATTGATCATCAAACTCAAATTGGATATCTTTTTGTAGCAACTTGAAAAGAGGAGCAGCCACCTTGGAGAAATCTTTGATGAAACGTCGATAAAATCCTGCATGTCCTAAAAAAGAACGAATATCCCTCACCGAGGTGGGGTAGGGTAAAGCAGAAATAATATCGACCTTGGCCTTATCTACCTCTATCCCCTTAGATGACACTAAATGACCAAGGACTATCCCCTCTTCTACCATGAATTGACACTTCTCCCAATTTAACACTAACTTAGTGTCTTTGCATCTTTTCAAAATTAATTCCAAATTATCTAAGCAAGTGTCAAAATCAGTCCCATACACACTAAAGTCATCCATGAACACTTCTATCCCCTTCCCCACATAATCAGAAAAAATACTTACCATGCACCTTTGAAAGGTGGCGGGGGGCGTTGCAAAGTCCGATTGGCATTCTCCTATAGGCGAAGGTTCCAAATGGGCAAGTGAATGTGGTCTTCTCTTGGTCCTCAGGTGCAATGGCGATCTGAAAATACCCTGAAAAGCCATCTAGGAAGCAATAATGTGACTTCCCTGCCAATCGCTCAACCATTTGATCAATAAAGGGGAGGGAAAAATGATCTTTCTTTGTTACAGAATTTAATTTACGGTAATCAATACATTGTCTCCAACCTGTTTGCTTCCTTACAGGAATGAGATTACCATCATGATCAGCCTCCACTGTAACTCCCGACTTCTTTGGAACCACATGAATGGGACTTACCCAGTTGCTATCTGAAATTGGGTAGATGATGTCTGCATCCAATAGCTTGAGGATCTCCTTCTTCACCACTTCCATCATGGCCGGATTGAGTCTCCTTTGTGCTTGCCTCAAAGGTTTTGCATCTTCTTCAAGCACAATCCTATGAGTGCACAAGAAAGGGCTAATTCCTCTTATATCTGCTAATTGCCAACCAATAGCCTCTTTTTGCTCTCTCAACACACGAACCAACTTTTCCTCTTGTGTAGGAGATAGGGCAGCTGAGATAATCACTGGTAAGGTCTTTTCAGCTCCTAGGAATGTATATTTAAGAGTGGGTGGCAGTGGTTTCATCTCCAAAACTGGTGCCTGCACAACCGATGGCAAAAGACCATTGTCAAATTTCTTTAGTATGGAATTAACAAAAACATACCTTGATGGTTTAGGTTCTAGAGAATGCAAAGCTTTAACCATCTCCTTCACAGCATCATCCACTGGTGTTTCATCCAAAATATCTACTCGAAGGTTATGTGTAAGTGCTGTCTCAAGGTCATCCTTCCCATTTAAATCAAAAACCTCCTGCACATTAGCATCAAGAACATCTATGCAACACAACGAATTAGATTCGACTGGATATTTCATGGCATCAAAGATATTAAATTGGACTTTTTCACCTTCAAATTCCATAGAAAGAGTTCCAGTTTTTACATCAATTTTCGTTCTAGCTGTGCACATAAACAGTCTTCCAAGCAAAATAGGTGAGGGATTTGGTGAGTTTTCATCATGCATGTCCAAAATATAGAAATCAACGGGAAAGATTAACTCATTTACTTGAACTAGGACATCCTCTACAATCCCTTCAGGATATGCATTAGTCCTATCCGCTAATTGAATTATTATGCCCGTTTCTTTAAGTGGTCCAATGTTCAAAGAGTTAAAAATATATCTAGGCATTACATTAATAGCAGCACCTAAATCTAACATAGCCCTTTTTACCTCCATTTTACCTATCTTGCATGGAATGACAAACATACCGGGATCTCTGCATTTTTGTGGAAGTTTCCTTTGAAGCATGGCGGATACACTTTCTCCCGCTATCACCTTCTCATCTCCTCTCAATTTTTACTTGTTGGAACACAAGTCCTTTAGAAACTTTGCATATCGAGGGATCTGGTTGATTGCATCTAACAAGGGAATGCTCAATTCGACTTTTTTAAACACCTCCATGATTTCCTTGTCCTTGTCTCCCTTTGAAGGCTTCACCAACCTATGAGGAAAAGGAGCAATATTAGATTTTGGAGTAATTGGTAAATTTAATTTTACCTGATCACTTGATTTTTGTGCTTCTTGCTCCATTTTTTTTCAATTTCATCCTCTGCCTTTTCCTTTGAAACGATCTCCTTTGGACCTTCTAATTCCTTTCTTCTCAGCGTCATTGCACTAACATTTCCAGGATTAGCATGTGTTTGAGCAGGCAATTTTCCTTTTTCCCTTTGCTTCATATCACGCACCTCATTCACCACTTGGGACATTTGATCCTCCAAATTTTTGATACTTGTTCGAGTTTCCTGTTGAAATTGCAACATATTAGCCGCCATATTCTTAACTAGATCATGTAGAGAATTACCTGGAAAGGGAGCTTGTGGGCTGCCCTTTGTTGTGGCGGCGGTGGAGCTGGCTGAAAACCCGGAGGTTGTTGTGTAGGAGCTTGTTGGATTGCTTTTGTTGATTCCCATAACGCAAATTGGGATGATCCCTCCATCCCGGATTGTACGTGTTGGAAAATGGGTCATAATTCCTCCTTTGCACAAATCCAGCTGCATTAACTTCTACTTCCTCAGACAACGTGGGACAAGCATCAGTGGGATGATCCGTGTTTGAGCATATTCCACAGGCCTTTACCTGTGCATTCCCTACAGCAAGCTTTCGAACAAAAGATGTTAATTCAGTTAATTGTTGCTGTAAAGAACTTACTTCACCAGCTTCTTTCACTGGAACAACTTCCCTTGGCCCAAACTGCTGTGAATTCATTGTCATATTATTCAACAATGCCCAGGCCTCCTCCGGTGTCTTGTTCATAAGTGCACCTCCACTTGCAGCATCTATAAGCATCCTATCCATAGTGGTCAAACCTTCATAGAAATACTGATTAGTAATTGCTCAGAAATTTGGTGCTGTGGACACCTAGTAATAATAGTTTATTGAACCTATCCCAGTATTCAAAAAGTGACTCCCCTGTAGCTTGTTTAATACCACATATCTCTTTCCTCAGGTTTGCAGGTCGAGAAGCAGGAAAATACTTCTCCAAAAACTTACGCTTCATCTCATTCCAAGTGGTTATACTACTGCAGGAAGGTTGAACAACCAATCCTTTGTTGCATCCTTCAAGGAAAATGAAAATGCCCTTAGCTTGATTTGATCTTCAGTCACACAGGTGTGGTTCTTCTCCCTGACAAACATGAAAGTTAGGCAAC